>JASDDO010000012.1:366879424-369279424 GCA_030015575.1 Agapanthus africanus
AACCCTATTGCCTGTTGTACTTTCACATATCGTTAATAGGACACTGCACCATTACTGATGGTTCATGTTGCACTAGCACTGATTTATATGCCGCACAAACTCCGTTGGTAATTTCCATGCCACGCACACTATAGAAATTGCCATGGATAAATATATGTTATATTGCATTCATTATTGATAGTTAGACGTTGATTTTGTACTATTACGCATTATGATTTGCATCGTGCATACATTGATATAGTGATATATCTCATATGATGTTTTCATGAGATTTATGTTTCGTGGATTTGGGAAACAACAAAGTACCTTTTGAAAACTTAGAATATTTAAAAAGGCGGTTTTTCCTTTGATATGATATTTCGTGTCCACCATGAGTTTTCTCAGTTCTGAGACATGAGTATACCCGATTCGAGAAGAGAGAAGGCACCGTCTGCGAGTACATGATGGACCCGGTAAGGTACCCCAGGGCAATAAGCTCGAGATGTAGAAGATGAGCCTGGCAGGGGAGCACTACCTACCGGTGAGTGTATGGAAACTCGACGGATATCTGGAGGATACCGTTGGAAGTTATGAGATGAGATGGATATGAGGGCCGATCATTGTGACGGCGCCTGAGATATTGGGATTTTGGGGTGTCGTTTATGGACACCGGATTTGATGTTTTATTGAGGATGGCTCTATTTTATCCCACACTCATGACTTTTATGATATATTCTGTACACATAGTGTTGTACCCCGATGTAGTATCTTGATTTGGATTATGCTGCATCTCATATTATTGTACATATGCCATCATGACTGTATACATAGGATTGGTTGTTTATCGTGCATGCATGTGATTACCTGTACGATGTTATTTACTTCTCACGAGTTGGCAACTCATCCCCATTGTGCCACAGTGTTTTGCAGGGTTGACCCTCAGTGTAGTCACAGCAGGGCTCTTTATTGCTTCATTTCGGTGGATACCGCTGCTGTTGGGTGTGAGACCCTTTGAGTAGGTGGGTTTTGCGAGTATCCGTATGTTACACTTGTATATCTTATTTTGTATCTAGTACTCTCCATCTACCACTTAATTGTATTTAACTTAGAGACAAGACAGCGAGATTCGGTATTTGTATATTATTAGTGTTTCTGGTTGCCGTGCTCGTTTGAGTCGGCTTTTATTTCAAGCTGTGATGTTTTACCTCTTATTACGATGTTTTCACTTCTTATTTGCTTATTTCTTCGCTACGGCGTCGTATATTTACCTGTTGTGGTTGTGTTCCGCCTTTAGGCGTGAGATGCTCCCGTTTGGGGATGCCTTATTTATATTCTATGTTTTGTACCTGCTTGGGGATAGTTTTTACAAAGGAGATGCTGCCGAAATTTTAAGAAAATGAATTTAAGTTTTAAGATTTTTAACTTGAGATTTTTAATGTTTTAAAAAATATTTTAATTGTTTTTACCACTCTATCTTTTATGGTTTAGATTTATAGGTTTTCGACTTACTTGAATTACGTTATGCCTTTAAACGTTGCGTTATTTAAGTGTCGGTCGCGTTCCTAATTTAGGTCATGACAACAACGGGCCCGCATCTCATGGCGTTCAGACCGAAAGGGCCTTACTCTAGAATTGGTGGGCTATTCGCCGCACTCGTAGGGGGTATAGGTTGACCCACGGAGGAGTGCTCAAGTTACCGGATTCCGTGATGTGTTGGGTGGCCTATTCACTTTGTTGATTGGGGTTGCCTCACTTCCTGGATTAGCGGGTGACTTGCCGCACTCGTAGAGGTCTAGGTTCTTCATTGAACAGGCTATCCACACGACCGGAGAACATCGTATCTTATTTATGGCTCAAATAAAACGCGGGGTTCCTAGATTATCCGCTTTTCCATATTGTTGTTCGTATGCCTGTAATGATTTTTATCTGCCTGCGATGTTGATATATATATATATATATATATATATATATATATAGTAGATGCTTCTATGTGTTTTGCATCCATGCTAGTCCTGCCCCTGCTTTTCCATTAGTTAAGTAACCTAACGGTGTATGCCTCTCTGACGATCCAACAAGTTCATATACACAAACCAACATAACATCTCAGATATGTGCAACCCCGACTAATCGACGTATAACAATTAGTCGACATTTCCAAACACATATACACGTCACAAAGCTTGTAAAGTAACCACGATATTAGAATTCCGCATGCAATTAGCAAACTAAACCAATTTTCCAAATCTTGAAAATCCAGTGAGCTAAAGTTCCAAAAACGATCGTTTTAAGCCAATTCGGAAGTCCGAATCAAAACAAAACGCGCTCGAACCTTCACGGAGAGTTAGAGCATGAAATTAACTTCGGGTTGGGGGGCTTAGAGAGGGTACCTCACCCCCGAGGCCACCATGAGGTGTCCAGGGGGTGAGGCAGACCCGAAACTGCCTAAGGTGGGGCAGTTTCAAGTCCCCACCGCCAAGACCACCTTGTGGTGGTCTTGGGGAGTGGGCCCAGCCATTCGGACCCCCGGGGATTCCCCAGGATGCCCATGCACCACCCCGCGGCTTCTTAGCCAAACCGTGAGCCTGCGGGGTGTGCAAACATCTCAAACATCATTTTTGGAAACTGTTTTTGTCGACAGTTTTTGCGCGACAAAAACGGCGGATTTCTAACGTCGCTACAAGCTATCTAAGGTTTTTGAGAGGCTTTGATACCACTGTAAGTTGATGTCGCGCACCCCATGTGTTCGCGGGGAGGAGGAAATTGCAAAAAATAATTTTTACGGGCTTCGCAACACCGACTAGAACCTAGGATCGAATATAAACCATAGCTAGCAAACTACTTAAGGTTTAACTACTCGGATGAATGTTATACCTCATAGTATCGTGTCCTTCGGGTCTTCTCGCTGTCCTCCTCGTCATCGTAGGCTCCGAGGATCGAAACGGATCGATGCTTTCTCGTCGGCTTCCTCGAGTCAAAGACGATCCACCCGAGAGTCTATAGTCCGAGCTCCAACCTCAAATCCGAGATAACTAGAGCAACTAGCTTTCTAAACTAGATGGCCTAGGTGATGTAGAGAATGAAGATGAGTTAGTTTTACTCTTGGAACCCTAGGTTTCTCAACTCATAAGACTTAAGGGTTGAGAGGAAGAAGAAGGAGATGGTTTGAGGAAAGAGAAAATGTTTTTCATAATGATAATTGAGATGGCTACCATGATATGACTACAAGCATGGCAAGAAAAATATCTCACCCAAAATATCTAGTGCCACAAAATATCTTACAAAATATCTAAGTCAAATAGTCAAACCAAGTAGTCATGGCACAATTATCATTTATAAAAATAACAAATAATTTCCTCCACCTCATAATTGTTTTAATCAAGTCAATGGTAAAAACCCTAATGAGGTGTCTCCTTCTAAAAACAATCTTGAGTAATTACAAGAATGCCCCTCTCATCCGTATATATATACCTGTATTCGTGTTTCGAGAAACAGGAATATAATGAGACAAAACTGATCCATCAATATAATACTAGGATCCGGCTTAAACCAAAGCCCACTAGTATTATCCGCCTGAACATCTGTAACATTTCAGAAAAATAAAATATTATTTTTGGGAATTTATATAATTAAATAATAAATATTGTGAATATTTTAATATGGCGGTATAATTAAATACCGATAAATTGGGAAAAATTTGGAAAATTATAGAAATTTCTGAAATGAGGGTGCTTTATGTGATTTATGCAAATTATAAATTTTTATGATTAATTATACACTATTTTAATGCTAATCGCGATTAAATATTGCTAATCTTGCATTAAGCTAGTTTTGTGCACATGACATGCACCACGTCAAATTACACTTGTTACATTTTCTTTCATGGTTTCTTTCTTTTTAGCATGCATGGTTTTAATTTTTAAAGAGGAGAAGATATGAAAAGAAAAGAAAAAAGGAAAATGTTAAAGAAAGAGGTATGGGCATGAGAGAGAAAGGTAAGGGGTTCCTTTGACTTAGCCATTCTTCATCTCCTCGTTTTTTTTCTTCATCTCTTCTTCTCCCCATCTCCCATGGCAGCACTCCCTCCTCCCTCCTCAAACACCCTCACTTCACCACCAAAAACAACTCCAAAGTCCATCTCCCTTTCACTAAAAACATGCACAAGCCCCCTACAAGCACTTTGGACCAAGAAAGGATGAATTTTGAGCACTTGGGGCAACTCAAGAAATTTCTTGAGTTTCCAAATGATGTAATTTCTGCACCATTAGTATTGTATTTCGATTACTTTAGCACCTATACAAGTTAGAAGTGTGTTGATGCGGTTTTGTGAGCTTTGAAAATTCCTAGAAAAGGTTAGGGTTTTTCTTGAGTTGGGATTGTGTTATTGAACCGTATTGGTGACCTTAGACCCCCCATGATGTTAGAAACCCAGAACAATCTAAACTGAAAACCTGAAACCCAAATTTAAAACTTGTCATGTCGGTTTTGTGAATATATAGTGGGTGCAGGGAAATCTGGAGTGACCCGAGACCAATACTAGAAAACCAAACAACACCACAAGCCTAGATGGACCACTACGAGACCACCCTGCAAGAACGAACCCAATCTGGGCTAATCAAACCGAGGAGGCCGGAATTTCTAGGGTAGTGGCCGGACATATTTTTGATTTAGGTGCCCATGTTGCTTCTGTAGGTCATATACACCCTATACATCACCCCAGTATTGTTTGGGCACCTTGTTTTCACCTGAAACAAAATATGGAACCAGTTTCTTTTGTTGCTGCTTTGTATTCCTTAATGTTTATGAATTTAGGTTTTGATATTTGTGTTTGGTATCGGCCACTTGACGTTTGTACGTCGATATCGGGTGTTTTTGGGCTCTTTTGTGTGAGTAAACTATAGGTTTTAACCTATGGGTGATTCGCGCGACATTTTGGTTTTTCATGCGTGATTTCGTTTACGATGCTATATGTAGATATATGTAGGTACCCTCACGAGGACTTCGAGAAGACAAGCAAGCGCGTGGCGATATCGACTTCATCAAGCAAGAAGCAAGGTGAATAGATTTACATCTATGGGGGAAGTCGGGTGGATGGCGTATAGCACCCCCACAATTTGATGGAAACCTATCTATAGGATATAGTCGTAGAAACCTAGATTAGGAAACTAAGGATATAGTTAAAATAATAATTAAAGATGATATAAGTGATTGAAAATATATAAATATATTGAGATATGAGATGAAAGCTTAGGGATATGAAAAGTGAATGTGAATCACGGCTTATGGATATATAGTTGCACTTGAATAAGTGTGTGTTTTAGAATAACATGGCATTTGATGTATAGGGTAGTATATATATAATTTTGACTTGATGTGGGACCTAAATGCGATGAAAAGAATATATGATGTGATATGATGACTTGATGAGATGTTGGTATATGGATGTGGGTCGATTGTGATGATTGATACCTTTGTCGTTCCCCTGATATAAGATTGTTATGGATGCGACCCGGGGATATAGATATTTAGATTTATATAATGTTGTGAATCTTGAGTGATGTGCTGTACGAGACGTTAGGTCCGTACCCTCTTTGTCGTAAAGGTTGATAGGATCCCTATTGGTTTATTGCCGCGTACGATGATTTTCCGTACGTGATGAGTTTGACTTGATGATTGATACATACCCTTGACTAGAGGTTGCCGTACGATGGATTATACCGTACGTGATGTTGTGAGGCTGGATGCCGATTGATAGATTCACCGACTCGATCATGTAGACACGTATACCTTATAGCTTTTAGCTGATGATTTACATTATGCTGCATTCATTTTATTCTCATGGCATTGCATATACCTATGCTAGTACCACTTACACCATTATCAATGATGCGTATGTTACACGTACACAGATTTGTCGGCTCACACACTTCATCATCGATAATTTCCATGTCACTACACAGTAGGATTTGCCGCATCATGATATAACTCTTTGCATAATTTACTTGCTATAGTTGCATATGCACCTTTATACGATGTTGCATTGGAATTTGGAGAATTTGGAACCGCGGATATATTTTAAAAACTGGATTCATATAAAAGAGCGGTTTTCTCTCGATATGTGCATATTACTGTTCCATATTGCATGATATACGGATATGCTTACAGTTCTGTTATATGTCTCATACATCATGCTTTATGATTATACGCATTGAGATATGCTGTTTTCATGGATTTCTGGATTTGAGAATCGTGGGTATTTCAAAGAAAGTATGTATTGTTTTAAAAACCCGGTTTCTCTTGATATGATATTTCAGTGTGTCCACCATGCATTTTCTCGGTGCTGAGACGTGTGATATATGAAACCCAATTCGAGGAGTTGGATGATCCGTTTGCGGGTTCATGGTGGACCCGGTATGGTTCCCCGGGGCGATAAATGTTTTTCGTGGAGTAGACGATGAGCCTGGCAGGGTGGCTAGTACCTACCGGTGATTGGTTGGACCTGGTCAGGAGGATACCGACCGGAGTCGAGAGATAATATGGGTCGATCCGAACTGACGGAGCCCGAGAGATATGAGGATTTATGTGTCGATGCTGGGCACAGGGTTTCATGATGTTTCGAGTGTCGATACTGGACACTCAGGTTTCATGATTTGTTGTGTCGCGAGGGGACACACGTTGATTTATATCCTCATACTTTCATGCATATGCTTTTATGATATTTACATGTATGATATTGTTGCGTCATTGGTTGACATGGGGAAGAGATCCTCATGCAAACAGGCATTGATTCTCTGGTTGGACGAGATCCACATGCATACATATATTGATTACATTGTTGGATGATATCCACATGCTGTTAGGCATTTATTTATAGTGTTGGCACATATACAGACACGGTCACCCTAGATATCATAGTATTACCTTTATGATATAGTTGACCTAGGAGTCATTGTTTATTCGATTTCTATCTGTAGATGTTTTTTCTATTCACGAGTAGGCAACTCACCCCCCGTTGTGCCACAGTTCTTGCAGGTTGACCGTGTGGATCCGTAGCGGCATTGCTGGCACATAGTTTCATTTGGGTGTTTTGCTTGGTAGGTGAGACATTGTATCGTACCCACTCTTATATTTGTATTTCATATTGTATTTAGTCAACTCCATCAATCAAACTAGTAATTGTATAAGTAATGAGACTTAGCAAGACTTGTGGTTGTGAGACTTAGAGCGAGGTGTATTCCGCTACTTGTGGTGTTGATGTCTTGATTACTTCTTTATCTTTTGTGGTGAACTTCGCTGTTGGGCGTCGTATACTTATATTTATGCTTTCTGTGGTCGTGTATCCGCCGTTTGGCGAAGAGCTAGCTCCGCTTGGGATGCCTTTATCATTATTATGTATTTATGGTTTTGGATCAAAATATACAAAGGAGGTACTGCCTAATTTTTTTCAAAAGACGAAACATGTTTTCAAACTAGTAAATTTCACTTGCATTTTCATGTTCCTTTTCTACGCATTAAGAAAACTTGATTTCATCATACCCTATTTTCAAAACTTCACCTCTTTTATTTTCTTAAAAGGGTTTAGATTTCTAGGTTCGGCTTACTTGAATTACGTTACGCCTTTAGACGTGGCGTGATTTAAGTGTCGGTCACGAGCTAATATTTCGGGTCGTGACAACATCATACGCGCACAAGTGCACGTACGTGATCGAAGCCCTGCCGTAAAAACCATACGGCTTCTACACCTTTTGCCCGGTGCAGGGAAACTCTCTATGTGGGACTCTAAAGACTCGACACTACACTGGAAGTGGGTTTAACCACAAGCCGCAAGCGGTACTAGCTGCACGTAACAGCTACCCAGGTATGTGTCGATAAGAAGGCCGATGAGCTAACTCATCCGAACTCCTACTGAGCCTGTATGTGACAATCTCTGTACAGTCCGGTCTGTTCGTCTAAGAGTATCGCATATCGGGCCTAGGGGGCGGTGATTGATCATTTCTTTGTGTGTGTTTAAGAAAATGAATAAAATTCACAATCAAAGAATTGTTTGACCGCAATCAACTACGGTGTCAGTTGTAGATCGTAAGCGAGTGCGGATCGTCCACAGGGATTATGCGATTCGTTTCTATGTTTGATTTGTTTGAATTTAAAAGTTAATCGGAAAGAAAAGAAAACATGATTCAAGATTTTATCGATTGATTCAAGTGTCACTAGTTTAATCAAGAATCAAGAAAATGATAAACAATCGAGAATCGGATTTCGATGATATTTCCAACCAAATGTCAAAAATCTAAATGAGGCTCGCAGGAATCAATCGGATCTATAGACGTGATGTAATCTCAAGATATCGTGTTCTTTTCCTTCGAAGAATTGATACTAGATCGATGATGACCGACGAGAGTTAGGGCTTTCTCGTGAAACTTGGGTTTCATCATTTAACCCTTTGTTCTTTCGTCGATATCATTCACATTCTAGCCTCTAGCAAATTCAAGAAACGATCGTAACTCCCCAATTTCGAGCGATAACAATCAAGAAAGCATCGCAACGAAACTAGGTCGTTGATTCTTGAACTTGCTAGGGTTTACAAAACTCGTAGGAATCAAGAATCGTTTTAAGATATGTTACATCATCATTCTATTGATCGTCTCGACTCCTCGACGAGCGGAGTATTACTCAAATATCACAACAAGAACTACAACTATAAATTGAGATCGAATCATGATGCAAGAATTTAAAGAAAACAAGATAAAAGAATTTCACCTTTTATTTATATCAACAATTTCATTACAGTCGCTCAAGAACTACAAGAGGAAGAACTCGATTGTTGAATTGGCTTCGCTTTTCTCCGTGAGTCGTGGATCGGCTTGGACCACTTACTCTGTTGAAGATCGGCTCCGCTCATAAAAGGTTGAAGGGCTTCTTGCTTGATTTGGTACTCGGGATCTTGACTTTTGATTGGAATTAGGGTTAGGGTTTCACACAAGTCTTGTCACTAGACTTGTGGAAGAAGAAGATGAAGAAAGAGGTAAAGAATGGAGATTTTTCTAAGTATCTAAGTATTGGATGATGGATCCAAGTATCTCTTAACCCTAGGTCTAGGCTTCTATCTATAGACTTTCCAAACCCTAGGTCTAGGTTTGAAATTACAATTCCCTCCAAAAGTTTGTTGAGGAGCTTCTAGAAATAGTTTGTTAGGAGTTTAGCTTAGGCTTTAAGCTAGGATTATTTAAGCATTAGAAACCCTAATTTGCTGATCTGGCAGAAGCCTCTGGAGTCTTCTGGAACTTGACATGTCTTGCTGAAGTGTGGGCCATGGCAGAAGAATTATGCACTAAAATTGAGGAGCTGAAGCTTTGGAACCGCCGTGGATCCGCGGCACGTGCCTCCTTATGCCGCGGATCCGCGGTCACGTGACGAGGAAACTGTGCCAATTGTCTTCTGTTGCTTTGGGATGCCTTTGGGGGTATGTATCTGATATGTTGATTTGTATTTGTCCCTTTGGATTGCTACCAGATCTCAAAACTTGGAGTCGGTGTATTTTTCAGCATTGTTTTCATAATTCTGGCTTTTGTTCCTGCAAATTCTTGAGACAGGTGTTGCACAATATAGGGATAATGCGATGCCATGAAATGCAGTCAATTTCCTTTATAGTGCCGGTTTTAGAGTCTAACACATGCAATCTGATATTTAACGGCTGATTTGCTAATATGTGAAATATGAATACCGTACACTTATAAATGAATGCAAATGATAGGGAAATTGCCGGTTAAAAGATGCAGTATTTTCGACTGATCAAATTCCCCCAAACTTATTTTCGATCGTCTCGAGCGAATTGTTTTATTAAAAAGAGAAGGAGAAAATAAAGAAAGAGAAAAACTAACTAGCACACTTTCGTAGGCAGCACGATTGCACTGAGCACGTGCAACAAGCCTTTAAACCTCTAGGTGTCCCTAGTAGGAGGAGTGTTGTCTCCTGAGGGTTTTCAGCGGATTGCACCCACAAAATCCAATAATAAAAGAAAGATCATGAACATTACATTTAAAGAAAAGAATTGTAAAAGAAAAGACTTTGAAAATTAGGGTTTCCCAACTAAGCTAGCTTTTCGGTTGTCATGAGCCCTATCTTAATGGTCATGAAAAGATGTCAGAAATCACGTTCTCCCTCAATAAAACATCGTCTTATTCTCCATTCCTATCTTTCTTCCAAACATCGATCATATCACCCTGCGTGTGTGTAAAGGATATCCCTACACCCGGAGAATTCAATTCAAGCTATCATACTCTTGCCCATCAGCCTCAATACTTTTTAATTAATGAATATTTAGATGAAGTTGCTCACACACTTTCATGCGACCGTTAATACTTCTTGAGGTACTAACCGACCGATTACTCCTGTACTTGCTTACTTGGTGTATTTTCCTCGTCTTGCACCTCCTCGGGCATAGCAGTGACTCCCAGACCAGTTGACCTTAGGGCACTAGGTGAAGAGGCACCCTCGCTATATTTTTTTTTTATTGCCCTTGGTGATAACAAAACCAGTGTCCATTTTTCTCACCACTTTATATTTTCTTCATTTCATTTTTTTATTTCCTTCATACTTTTGGCTTTAAGACAAGAGCATTTCAAGGTATCCTCTACTATCCCAGGCTTTAAGATGTGTGTAAGTGCGAATAGTAGGGTATCAACGTTCAAAATGTTTGGTTTCCAGAATTGAAACTATTTTTCAAACTTATTTTTATCCTCAGATTAGTGACGTCCTTCATCTTACTAACCCTTGGGACAACGGCTCATAACTACTTATTACTAGTTCGTATAAGAAAACTTCTAATTTTCTTGGTTTTCTTAAATTTTTCTAATCTCATGGATGTAATTTTTCACTATCTAAACTTTCATTATCTTATTTATGTACAAAAAAAAAATTTATTTTCTTGAAAATTTTTAAATTTTTATGGTTTTCAAAAAATGTTTTGTGCTTATGCAATGTATGATGCAAATGATGTGAAAATAAGCACAAACCTCCCCCAAACTTGTTTTCAACAGTGTCCTCACTGTTGCCATCTGCTAAATCTCGAAAAACCTGTAAGCTTGGGAGGAATTTATTAGTGGGGGCAAAATATTTAAGTGAAGATCCTCCCCCAAACTTATTTTTGGCTCCAAATTTTGTAAAAATTTTCTTTTCAAGAGCCCGATTATACACCCCCAGACTTGAGTTAAGCCATGTTAATCTTTGAAAATCACAAGAGGGGGTCAAAAATCAGTGGTCGATGCCAAGCTTTGCAAAGACCGAAGGTCAACACCAACCATTCAAAAATTTTATCAATGCAGTGCTCTGGTTGGTGGAAGAAGAAGTAGGGAAAGGTGAAGTGGTGGAACAGAATGTCTGTGCGTCTCATTTTGGAGAGACGATGCAGTGAATGTGATGGATTGCTCACATTCTTTTTACAGTTTAAAAGAAGGGGTGGAGGTTCAATTTCATTGATTGGGAGATGATTCATCTCAACACCCGTGTCATTCAAAAATGCGAGTTCATCAGCGAAGATCTCCTCAAAAGTTTCATCAATACCCCGAATAATAATGTCATCACAAAGCACGGGGTGATCTTCAGACTCTAAAAACGGTTCATAATCAGTGTTAGTTTTTGACCCGGACATCTCGGTGGTAGAGTCCGTATGTGTAAGATACATAGTTGGGTCAGACAACAACATATGAAAAGAGTCAAGATCGGTATCAGGAGGATAATCAAATTCGCTGCTGTCGACATCTATTAAGTCGACAGAACATACCTGAGTAGTAGGTTCGGAGGGTACACTTCCCAACTTGTAAATGTTCATCTCAATTGTCCTCTTCCCGAAGGATAGGGTCATAGAACCATTACGACAGTTGATGATAGCGTTGGAAGTGGACAAAAAGGGGCGACCTAGAATCACCGGAATTTGATTACGTGTGTTCGCTACAGGTTGTGTATCAATTACAATAAAGTCCACAGGGAAGATAAATTCCCCGATTTTTATTAACACATCCTCCAGTTCACCCCTAGGTTTGGTGATTGATCGGTCAGCCATCTGGAGAGTGCAAGGAGATGGTTTCAACTCTCCGATCCCTAACTGCTCATAGACTGAGAAAGGAAGCAGGTTAACACTTGCCCCAAGGTCTAGTAGAGCACGGTTGATGTGTTTCTCCCTAATAGAGATGGAAATCGTAGGATAGCCAAGATCCTTGCGTTTCCTCGGTAATTGCTGGGGGAAAGCCGTGTCTACAGTCTTTTCCATGAATATCTTCTTGGGCATTTGTTTCTTCCTCTTTCTAGTGCACAAGTCTTTGAGAACTTTCGCATATGCGGGGACTTGTTGGATAGCATCTAGAAGAGGGATGTTGATGTTAACCTGTTTAAACATCTCAGTGATCTTCTCCATATGTGGACTTGGTGTGTTAGCCCTTAACTGATTAGGATAAGGTGCTTTAGCAATAAGCGCTGGGTCCATCATAGGAGAAGGAAGTGTGTGTGGAACCGATCCCAGAATAGAAGTGGGGATCGTCTGTGGAGGAGTAGAAGAGGTGGGCTGAAGTGGCGAGCCTTGTGGAAAACGAAGAATAGGCTCGGAAGAAGGTGGTGGGGTAGAAGAACTGGGGTCAGAATTAGAAGTGTGTGTGTGAGGAAAGGTCTGAGCCGGGGTGTTGATAGGATTGTCAATATCATCAACTTCTTCCCCAACATGGTTATCCAGCACTCTCCCGGATCTCAACATGGTGATTGCATTCACATGATGTGAATAGCCAGGATTGGGTAAAGGTTGAGCTGGGAGTTTCCCTTTCTCTCTCGCACTCATTTCGGCCTTTAATCGTGCAATTTCTTCTTCCATTGATTTAATACTCTCGCTTTGGGACGCAGAGTTTTTCTTAATTTTATCGACAGAAGACTTCATTTCAGCCGAAACTTGCATGATATTTGTTAAGACCAAATTCATGTATTGTGCAAATGAAGAGGATTCATCAGTTCCGGTCAACTGTAAAGGGCTAGACAGTGCAGATGTGTTGATCGGATTTTGAAAGTTATGTGCTTGAAAGGGGTGCTGACTCAATTGAAGTTGTGGTTGCTGTTGTGGTGGAGGGACCCTTTTGAAATTGTTTTGGTTTGGAACCGTGTTTTGAGAGTGTGATTGGTTCCAAGCAAAATTAGGGTGATTTCTCCAACCCTGATTATATGTGGAAGAAAATGGATCGTTTCTAGGTCTTTGAAATGCAGCATTGGTTTGCTCATGACCTTGAAACGGAGAATTTCGTTGACATTCTTCCGTCAAATGAGAAGGATCAGAACACAGGCACACACAGTTTTGGAAAGAGACATTTGATTAAGGGAGGCAGCTAAAAATTTGTTTTCCATAGTCTCGAGTTTCTTGTGTATAGCTGAAATGTCAGCTCTAACTCCTATGGAAACATCCGATTGGTTATTGCCACTCCTAAATGATGGAATTTCCCACTGTAAAGATTTTTCAGCGAAATCTTCTTAGTATTTCCAAGCTACCCCATCGTCTTTGTTCATAAAATTTCCTTGACACATGTTTTCAAGACTCTGTTTAGTGTTAGGGTTACTGCCCTCATATATGATTCGGCACAGTTCCCATCTCGGGATTCCGTGATGTGGGCATTGAACCAACAGATCCTTGAAGCGGTCAAGATATTTTGAAAATGGTTCATTTGGAAGCTGATTGAATTGATTTATTCCGCTGCGGACTCGAGCTGTCTTGTGATTAGGGTAGAATTTCTTAAGGAATGCTGCAACGAATTCTTCCCAATTCGTAATGGAATGTGCGGTAGTGTTATACAGCCACTTCTCGGCTATATCGCACAAAGTAAATGGAAGAAGACGTAGACGCATAGCATCCACAGAAAGCTGTGAAGTACCCATCATTGCGCATACATTTTCAAATTTCGTGATAAACACGTATACGTCCTCAGTCTCGAGACCGTGGTATTTGGGTAGAAGGTTGATGTATTGGGGTTTAATTTCAAAATTTTCCCCGTTGGCTGTGGAATGGAAAGACAGGTGGAAAGGGGACCTCGCAGTGGATAGCACCTCTCTTGGAGAGAGATGTGGGGTGGATTCTGCGCACCAACGGACGGCGGCGGATTAGGGTTAAAGAAGTTCGATGGAGGTGGATCCATCGATGTGGGTGTGGTAGTGGATGAAGAAGAAGTAAATATAGAAATACCGACTTCGGAGTCGATAAAGGGTACGCGGACTAAACGGGCTCTAGAATCCCGTGTCCAGCCTATCTTGTACTAAAAAGGGTTAGTACAAGTGGCAGCGTTGACTTATAATTAGGGGTAATGTATGAATGCGGTGTTTGCTTTGAAAAAGGGACGGATTTTTTGAAAAAGATGATGCAACACAACAAATGCAGCACACAAACCCTAATTCTATTGGTCTCCTAGGTCAGATCTCTAGACCGCTCCTAACTGCCAGAAGACAAGACGCAGGATAAAATCATCCACTGCCTCTTTGTCTCTCTTGTGGCCAGGTAAGTGCCAGGTAAGTGGGAGGTTCTCCACTACGTAAGTAGTGGGCCTAATTAAGTAACCACTAGCCTTAGACACACTTGCCTAGACACCACAAGAGAAACGCGGATAAGCAATGAATTACCCACGACCTTCTTCTGACCTAAGTGAGCGCGACGGTCCTTAGAGTCATCTCTAGATCTTTTTTAGTTAATTGGGGTAAATGCGGATGCAAGTTTTGTGATTTTCGGAGCCTAGGAAGGGTAATGAACTCCCCACCTAATTTGGATTTGGCCGTGCCCCTTAATATCCGTATTTAGAATGCAAACAACCAAGAAACAAAAACTCGCACAAATTTAATTTTGCTATTTGCGAGCTGCGATTATTTGCAAAGAAGCCTGCAAAAATTTGTTAGTTGGAGCAGAGAGAGGAGAAGAGAAGAAAGCTAGAAGTTACCTGAGGAAGTTTGATGCAGAGAGGGCTTCACAAAGCCGCGGTTCCGCCGCAGTTGGCTCCTTACACCGCGGAACGCGGTCGGGTGATGATAACACTGTACCAAATTGTAGGAGGGAGCTTCTGTACACTCCCTTAACTCTCTGGTATATTCCAAAAAATTTCTTCAATTGCACAACAGCTCCAGATTTCCTTGCAATGAACCACAACAAATCGTTTAGGGTTTGCACGAATTTTGATTACAAAAATTACAATGGAATAAATCTTTCAATTCAAATTTCAATATAAAACGAATTAGCGCGTAATCCCTGGCAACGGCGCCATTTGATTGATCATTTCTTTGTGTGTGTTTAAGAAAATGAATAAAATTCACAATCAAAGAATTTTTTGACCGCAATCAACTACGGTGTCAGTTGTAGATCGTAAGCGAGTGCGGATCGTCCACAGGGATTGTGCGATTCGTTTCTATGTTTGATTTGTTTGAATTGAAAAGTTAATCGGAAAGAAAAGAAAACATGATTCAAGATTTTATCGATTGATTCAAGTGTCACTAGTTTAATCAAGAATCAAGAAAATGATAAACAATCGAGAATCGGGTTTCGATGATATTTCCAACCAAATGTCAAGAATCTAAATGAGGCTCGCAGGAATCGATCGGATCTATAGACGTGATGTAATCTCAAGATATCGTGTTCTTGTCCTTCGAAGAATTGATACTAGATCGATGATGATCGACGAGAGTTAGGGCTTTCTCGTGAAACTAGGGTTTCATCATTTAACCCTTGTTCTTTCGTCGATATCATTCACATTCTAGCCTCTAGCAAATTCAAGAAACGATCGTAACTCCCCAATTTCGAGCGATAACAATCAAGAAAGTATCGTAACAAAACTAGGTCGTCGATTCTTGAACTTGCTAGGGTTTACAAAACTCGTAGGAATCAAGAATCGTTTTAAGATATGTTACATCATCATTCTATTGATCGTCTTGACTCCTCGACGAGCGAAGTATTACTCAAACATCACAACAAGAACTACAACTATAAATTGAGATCGAATATTGATGCAAGAATTTAAAGAAAACAAGATAAAAGAATTTCACCTTTTATTTATATCAACAATTTCATTACAGTCGCTCAAGAACTACAAGAGGAAGAACTCGATTGTTGAATTGGCTTCGCTTTTCTCCGTGAGTCGTGGATCGGCTTGGACCACTTGCTTTGTTGAAGATCGGCTCCGCTCATAAAAGGTTGAAGGGCTTCTTGCTTGATTTGGTACTCGGGATCTTGACTTTTGATTGGAATTAGGGTTAGGGTTTCACACAAGTCTAGTCACTAGACTTGTGGAAGAAGAAGATGAAGAAAGAGGTAAAGAATGGAGATTTTTCTAAGTATCTAAGTATTGGATGATGGATCCAAGTATCTCTTAACCCTAGGTCTAGGCTTCTATTTATAGACTTCCCAAACCCTAGGTCTAGGTTTGAAATTACAATTCCCTCCAAAAGTTTGTTGAGGAGCTTCTAGAAATAGTTTGTTAGGAGTTTAGCTTAGGCTTTAAGCTATGATTATTTAAGCATTAGAAACCCTAGTTTGCTGATGTGGCAGAAGCCTCTGGAGTCTTCTGGAACTTGACATGTCTTGCTGAAGTGTGGGCCATGGCAGAAGAATTATGCACTAAAATTGAGGAGCTGAAGCTTTGGAACCGCCGCGGATCCGCGGCACGTGCCTCCTTATGCCGCGGATCCGCGGTCACGTGACGAGGAAACTGTGCCAATTGTCTTCTGTTGCTTTGGGATGCCTTTGGGGTACGTATCTGATATGTTGATTTGTATTTGTCCCTTTGGATTGCTACCAGATCTCAAAACTTGGAGTCGGTGTATTTTTCAGTATTGTTTTCATAATTCTGGCTTTTGTTCCTGCAAATTCTTGAGACAGGTGTTGCACAATATAGGGATAATGCAATGCCATTAAATGCAATCAATTTCCTTTATAGTGCCGGTTTTAGAATCTAACACATGCAATCTGATATTTAACGGCTGATTTGCTAATATGTGAAATATGAATACCGTACACTTATAAATGAATGCAAATGATAGGGAAATTGCCGGTTAAAAGATGCAGTATTTTCGACTGATCAGGCGGTAATCGTCAGACCCCTAGTAGCGTAATAAGTCGTGTCGGAGAATAGCCCAAAACACCCTGAGAAACTACTGGAGTACCTACCAGTAAATCTCGCTTGCCTTGGCCTAGGACTTTATGTTATGGCCTTCCGAACACAGCGCGATATCAACCCCCGATACCGGGAGAGACGAGTCCTATCTAACCACCACTGCCTCCAAGTGCTTCAGGACTGCACCCAACTACTACCTTTTTGCACGACTCCTTTGAGCCGTGGTAGGATAGTAATCAAAGTACAGTGGGAACACACTCGAGGCGAAGTAGCAGTGTCAAGTCGACGGACTAAGCTGTACTCATGTCACCTGGGAACTGCTACCCGACGATAGGTATAATACCCACGAGCAGTTCCCGACGAGTCATGTCCAGTGTACTCATAACCTAATGAGCACCTGCATACTATCTCCAGTACGACGTACTAATGGCCATGGGACAGACTATCTCCCCTGCTGGGATGAGAAGCGTATATACTAGTCTGCTGTGGAGTATCGATGCCCCGTCTCAATAATCCTACGACTAGGGACCTGTATAGGATGTGCTTATAGACTACCCAGCCCCCACTAGTGTGACTGCCATCACAACGCTGGTAATCAAGCAAAGATCCTAAGGGCTTTACCAATATGTATAAGTGATATGCTAAGAAAACACATGCACATATTGAGGTAGAAACAAACCAGGTAGCATACTACCATTTCAAGCAAGACTATTGCTATATCCGTGTATATCCCAAGCTCCCATTAAGTAGTATACAATCCAGTATGATACAATAATGGCCTATAGGGCATATATCACTAACATTTATTTCAACACTTGATCATTTCTTCATCATACAAGCTTCATGCTTCATATAAGAAGCTATATGCTTCAAGACTTGACACTCTTTCCTCACCTCTCTTCTCCTTCTTCTTCTTACCTTTTCTTGAGCATGGTTATAAGAGAAAAATTTAGTGAAAAATTCCTACATCACCCACCATCCATCCTTAGCAAGTTTGAATCGTCGGTCAGAGCTTTTTCCGATTTCCCTTGGGTGGATCTTCTTCGGCTAGGGTGATCGACTTTCAAGCGTGATCCCAACGGCTACAAGCTTGGAGGGGTCTTCCACAATTGGGTGGACACATGTCGAAGGTTGTAATTTATGCACCCTTCCATTTCTAGTTTGCTAGTTTAAGGTTTTGGATCGATTTCTTCGATTACGGGTGTTTGGTGCTCGCAAAAAAAATTTGTTTCTGCTTCCGCCTCGGCCGCGGCTTCTGTGGCACCGGCATCGAACCCCAACATTACCAATTGTTGAACCTTATGAACTTTGAATGTAATAAATAGTAGCTAGATTTTTAATCTAGTGTTTATTCTTATCATATTGTATACTGCTTATTTACGCTTAGCGTAATTGTTACGAGAAATGACCTTCTCGAAATAAATACGTCGCGGGCTTATCACGTGACGACTACCATCCTTTTGGGAAGCAGAGCATGACAACTCGTCTGTCCAGGTCATGTGCTTTGTCACCTATCTCGCCACTTCGGTGGCAGCGTCCTTCCATTTCCTGTGGACCTGGTGTTTATGATCACGCCAACTCCCCGACATGTATATAAACAATCGGCCTCGGACAACATGCAGAGATACAGGAGAACTGTCAATCCACCAGACAACATTAAAGCGCGCCTACAAAGAAACACCGAAAAGGTATTAGCATCAAACATATATATGCAAAAATTAATAAACGAATGCTTAATTAAATAACATTATCAAAATCTCATCTAAGGCCATTTGCTTCTTGACCTCCAGAGCTTCCGCTGACCCATCCACCGGTACATAACTGATACTGACATTCACGCAATGCGGCATTCATTTTTCGTTGTTGCGGATCGAGGTACGGAATTTTTGTAGCTGTTTTGACCAGGGCTCAACGAAATCCCTAGCCGTAGATATATGCACCTCGATGTTTGGTTCGTCTGGCTCGCGACCCCATATATTATGAGCATGTGTGGGGCCCCTTTTCTCAGGACCCCGATGTTGGAGATAGTGCCCTCATAGTCAATTATTGGATCGCAGGTACGTGATTGCAATGATTGCGGAGGACCTATCCCGGTAGCACAGTCTTACTCGAGATGATAGTATGCTATCTGGTTTGCTTTTATCAGTCGTGTACATGTTCAGGTGACTGATTGCATGTTACACTTTGATTGAGCCCTTAAGATCTTGCTTTACTACCAACAGTATGATGGCGATCATATACGTGAGAGTTGGGTAGTTTATATGCATATCCTTAATTGTGGTCCCTAGTCGTGGGAGTTTCGAGACAGGGCATCGATACTCCGGAGTAGACTAGTGTGTACAGTTGAGACCCCGACGAGGGGCGGTGGCCGGTCTCACAAGCCACTGTATCAGTTGGATCACCTAAGATGTATACAGGTGCTCATTGGGTTATGAGTACACCGGACAGGACTCGCCGGGAATCTGCTAGTTAGTATTATATCTACCGTCAGATAGCAGTTCCCTGGTGACATGTGTACAGGTTAGTTCATCGACCTGAGGTCGTCATTTGTCTCGTGTGAGTTCCCACTGTGCTTTGATTTCTATCCTACCACGGCTCAAAGGAGTCGTGCAAACAGGTAGTTTTTGGGTACAGTCCCGAGCCATATGGAGGCACGTGAGCGGATCGGCTGGGGATTCGTCTCTCCCGGTATTGGGGGCGAGGTCGTGCAGTGTCTAGGAGAGCCATTACACAAAGTCCATGGCCATGGCAGGAGATTTACTGGTAGGTACTCCAGTAGTATCTCAGGGTGTGATTGGGCTTCACTCCGACACGACTTATACTGTTATTGGGGGTCTGACGTTACTAGCCCCCTAGGCAGATATGCGATACTCATTGATGAACGGACCGGACTGTATATACATTGTCACTGTTAGGCTCAGTAGGGTTTTCCGGATGAGGCGCTCATCGGCATCCCTTGAGGTCAGTCCGTGGGCAGCCGTTACGCATTGCTAGTGCCGCTGACGGTTTGTGGTTAAACCCACTACCAGGGTACTGACGAGTCATTAGAGTCCCCCACAGACAGTTTCCCAAGTTCGGGCGAAACGTTGTAGAGGCCGTATGGTTTTATGGCAGGGTTCGGAAAATGCACGTGCGTTTACGCACGTGTCGATTTTCGGACAGATGATACTGGTCGGCTTTGGTTTAAGCCGGATCCGAGTATTATATTGAGTAGGTATAATATCTTTGTCTCAGTTGCATTTGTATTCGGTCGTAATACAAATGCGGGTATATTTATACAGTTTCGGGGTTATCCTGAAATTCGTTTCAGGATCACTTTTGGAAGTTGCCAGTTTCCAGTTTTCTATCAGCCGTCTTTTAACATTCGGTTAAAGACGGATTTATCTTTTTCTTCAGATGAGTGTGGAAGCTTCTAGAAGTTTCTAGATGAGGTGACTAGGATTATATGGTGTTGAGTTTTCATTGGATGCATTTAATGGTTCATTAATGCATGATGAGGTGTTTAGTGATTCATGCTTTGTTATTAATGGTTTTGGATTGCTTAAGATATTTTCTTCTTGATCTTTTAAGTGAGAAGCTTTTGCTTAAGGTCACCCCCTTCTCTTACGGTCACCTCCCTCTTGCTATATATGGCTTGCCCTCTCTCTCTCCTCATTCTCTCTCTCACTTGATTCATTCTTGAAAAGATTATGATAGATATTTGGGGTGTATGGAATTCACAGATCATTTCATTCCATCACCCGATACCTTCGGCAACTTCATTAACCGATCGTCCACGGATTTGGACGAAGTGAGACAAAGTCATCTACTCATTCTCTACATCAATCTTGGTCGTCTCTTTTAGCAAACTTGACGATCGAGTTGCCTCGAGTCAGAGGCGGGAGCCCGTTTAAAGAACCGATCATGTGGTGCCACCTCGACGAGGAGATCGGATATCGACGAGATCGGAGCAGCCGCAACGGAGCGTGGGATGATGGTTGAAGAACGAAGGACTCGGATCGTTCGGTATAACCATTCTACACTCTTTACAGTTTGTTAGTTTAGCAATAATGGAAGATCCGGGTTAAAGTATACGATAGCGCCAAGTTTAAAAGTTTTGTTCCGCATTTGGCGTCTGTAGACTGCCGGGGCGCTAACGTAGACTTACAGTGGTATCAGAGCCTCACCATTTTGCTATACTAACTTGTGCTAACGCGTTTAAAATATCGATCCGACCGAAAATCAAAAATCGCAATTTCTTCTCACGACAGTTTCTGTTAATTTTAAACGGTCTCAAAATTTATTTCTGGATGTCTTAAAAATCTGTGCAGGGAATTTTAAGAGCTACGACAAAATTTGGGATCGTGATCCCTCCAAGTTGCCGCGGAAGGGCGGCCAAACCCAGGGTTTGGCCGCGCATCCGCGGCCACGTGGGGAGCACGTGCTCCCAAATTTTCTCAGTAGGCTCTGTGATGGATTTTGGGGTTTTTGGCATATAAAGTTTTGGCCCAGATTTTGTTACTGTTCACCAGTAAGCAGTGGGGCCCACTTTTTGAAATTTGGACTTTGGTCGATCGAAATTTAAACACGTTAGTTTACAGTGCTTACATTATATCTCCGACCGGGAATGTCATTTGATCGGTAAACCGCGTTTAATTGCTATAGTTCTTTTAGACGGGTTTGCGAACGTGACATTCGCGTTGATGTTCTGTGTTGTGCTGTGATGTTGCGGATTTGTCGTGGTGGATAGCAGTGTGCAATGGTAGTACAGTTTGAGTTTATTTGTACATTTGATATTGCGGGACGAGCGTCCAACTTGTGGACAGCCGTCACTGCCTGTTGTATAATATTCTTTTTGGGGCACGACCAGGTTGCGGTCGATGTACCTATTGTACTATTTTTCATTACTGTACTAGGTTTTACCCCGCGACGGAGTGCACGGATAGCCGGGTTCGGGAAAGCAACGGGTCCGCATCTCATGGCTTTGAGAGGCAGAGGGTCCCCACTTCAGAATTGGCAGACTATTCGCCGCACTCGTAGGGGGTACAGGTTGACCCAAGGAGGGGTGCTCAATTTACCGGATTCCGTGAAGTGCCGGGTGTTCCATTCACTATGTTGTGGGGGACTGCCTCGCTTCAGGTTTTGGCGGGTAACTTGCCGCACCCGTAGGGGTCTAGGTTTCATTGCACAGGCTATCCACACGACAGGGGAACGTCGAGTTTCAGCAGCGGCTCTGTGAAACTCGGGGATC
Source organism: Agapanthus africanus (assembly GCA_030015575.1). Classification (NCBI taxonomy): domain Eukaryota; kingdom Viridiplantae; phylum Streptophyta; class Magnoliopsida; order Asparagales; family Amaryllidaceae; genus Agapanthus; species Agapanthus africanus. The sequence goes on from JASDDO010000012.1 coordinate 366,901,742, forward strand.
CCAGATTATCTGTATTGTTCTGTGATGCTTATTACTTTTCTGTAATGTTGCATATTATCACGCCTGGAGCGATTATGTATATTGGTTTATATACTATTAGATGTTGTATATGTTTTACACCCGCGCTAGTCCAGTCCCCGCTCTGTCGTTAGTTAAGTAACCTAACGAGTGATGACGGGACCCAGTGACGAATGCGGATGGCATATACGTACATTTTATTTTCGTTCTTTTCTGGTGTGATTGAATGATGGGACTGCGTTGATTCTGATCAACGCAAAGTAAAAACAAACCTGTATACAGTTGTTGGAACAATTTAAAAAGTGTTATTGCAAAGACGTTTCCTTTTGTTATGCATAGCGGTATTCAGTGGAATATCCTGCACCTCATTCGACGGGGCAAGGGCTGATATCCCTTCACCGGGAAAAACCCCTTGGACAGAAGTTTGCGTCAGGGTAATAACTTTACGATAGTCCATTACAAGTTGCTTTGCATCGTGGTATTCAGTGGAATATCCTGCACCTCATTCCACGAGGAAAGAGCCGAGATCCCTTAACCGGGAGTGACCTCTTTAGCAAAAGGTTTTCGCCACTATATTTTAAAAAGCTATCAGGTTCCTTCAGCGATATCAAGTTCACTACGTTAAAGGTTTTTCGCCAAAAACCAGCCGTAGCCCTCCGTCGTTTCTTATGGATGGTCAGTAGTATTCAAGCTATGTTTGTTGGCATACGTCAAGGCATAGTGTTTGGTAGCTGCTGGGTATTCATTTGTTGCATAGATAGATGAGTTGGTTTGGGACAGTCGTATTACCTTGTTGGCATACGTCAAGGGTATGTACGGGTGGGTTCAAATTAACAAGATAATGACGGGAAGAACTTGACATGTGACTTATGATTTGTTGACATACGCCAAGGTCATAAGAGCATGGGGCAAGAAAATGATATCGGGAGTTTCTAAAGATACTGAAACTTTCCAAGTATGCGCATACCTTCTGGAGTATGAATAACGTGGATGCATTCCATCACGTTAACATGCGATGAGAGTTGGATCCCGATAACACTGATGAGTTGGTTTACTCTTCGGGTGATCCCGATTGATTCTTCTTTAGGTTTGGAGGAGAATTTGACAGGACAGTGGGAGGTTTCCGGATTAGATAAAATGATGACCATTCTGATCTAGGTTAGAGTGCACGCAGAGTGTTTCTTTTCTCTCTCTCTCTTTGGCAGCGACCTTTGACCGACCCTAGACTATGACTCAGTGACCAGGTTGACCGAACCTTCTTAAAATACTGGCTTTTGGATTTTCAATGTTGCATAAGTCATTGCCACTCCTTCTTTTACCCTTTGCATTTCTCAGAACACCCGTATTACTACGGATATCCACTTCCATTGGATAGATCCATCGTATGGTTATATACGAACTCGAAGGGACTTCTTCGGGGATGGATCCAGGTTCAGGAGAAATAGAATTGGTTTATTCAGTTGTCTTTTATTATCACCTTCTCTCAGGTTGCGAGAGCTCCTTGGTTTAGGAGAGTACACCTATTACGCTTATTGGATAGTCTTATTCCAAACCATAGGCTGGTGCCGAAAGGTAGGGAATGAAGAAAACCAATTAGCCTAAGTAGGGTGTGCAGAAGGTAATATGTAAAGACAAAATAAAGGGATCAGAAAGAGGGCAAAGTAAATTGCGACTGATATCATTCATGACCAAAACCGCGTACTTCATCGCCGCTCCTATTTCACCTTTAAAAAGAATAAGGTATTATTCAGTTGTCTTTTATCGTCACCTTCTCTCGAGATGCGAGTACTCCTTGGTTTAGGAGGGTACACCTATTATGCTTACTGGATAGTCTTCTTCCAAACCATAGGCTGGTGCCGAACGGTAGGGAAGGAAGAAAACCAGTTAGCCTAACGATGGTGTACAGAAGGTAACGACTAAAGACAAATAAAGGGATTTGGAGAGACGGCAATAAAATATACGGTTGAAGTCATGAATTGGATTATGGAAGAGGCATTGCTATGAATACCAGGATACCCCTACGAAACATTTTCATGTTTCAGTGCATTGTTAGAGGAAAAACTGTTTTCCCGATTAGACACTTACTCCAAGGGTATGTATTTACCAGGTTTCATTCTCATATCTGTATGGTTTTACAGATGATGAGTGGGAGTAAGATATTGGGAATTAGGTGATCATCCTCATTATATCGGAATTCGTTGTAATTGGTGATATTTGAGGAAATCGCCAGGGTACAGTTTTCTACCTACGACGCACAGGTTTTGAGTTGTTTAACTCAGCGGACTTATACAGAGTATTGTATGTTGTCCAAGTGTCCATCAGGACAAAAGGGGTAGGTCCTCGTACTATGTTCTGTTTACTTATAACTTCTCTAGTATTTAGACGAGTGTTTCGTAGAAATACATGGTCTAAGTTTTGAGAAGTTGTGGGTATAAGAATAAAGTAGAGAACCAGGTATCACAAGTATCGGGATTCTTCAAAGAGATCGAAAATGTAGATTCTTGTGATTGGTATTCAGATTATAGTGATGGTTTTGAGAAACGTGTTTCTCTTTCAGGTTACTCATAATTGGATGGATTCCTAAGTTGAGTAATGCTGATTAGCCTCTTTCCATTAAGTTGATATGCACTGGAGACAGATGCATGGATTGAATATGGTTCCAATTAAATAAGTGCCAAAGTTTCTATATTGGATATAGAATAGTTCGTACCTTAAAAGAAACTAAGGTACGGGGAGTTGTCCAGCTTATGATTAAAACCAGACACTGGATAACTCAGGGCACGTTTCTGTAATGGCTGTTTGTGGGTTGACCCTGGCTATGACGAGGGTTGATATTCTACCATTTGGAAGATCAATAGTGATATTGTTCTTGACTCGCCACAGTTTTAGTAAAAATGGATCTTTTTCAGAAAACAGTAGTGGGAGTATGGTAGAACTGGAAGTGATTCCAGAACCGCGAACGATTACGGAAAATTTAATAGGACCTATACATTCAATCAGGTTTGACATTCCAATAGCCACTCCACAGGTATGGTAGGTAACCTCAGACACCCGAGAGGTACTCCGGTAGCCTCAAGGACGGTGACAGGGAGGTTCTTATCTACCCAGACTTGACACTACTGTTGTTCCAGGATATGAGACCCGGTAGGAGGGTTGTCGTAGTCAGTGGGAGCAGCGGAAGCATGGTGGGCAAGTAGCTTATGTCTATTTATAGACTAGAGCAGTTATAGCGGAGATAGATCATCTAATTTTGATATGACAGTCATGGGTTTGACTTCAATTAGAATAGGGGATGGATCAGTTAAGAAGGCAGTAGGGTGTGATGTCATGGTATCTGGATGACATACACAGAGTAGGAAGTAAAATTCCTATACTACGATCGGTTGTACTATGGTCGTCACACAGTTGTTTCTCCAGACAGGATATGGATATAATATTTGACATTCTGGTTTCTAGATCTATGGTTTTAGATCTGGATTTGGGTAGTTTCCCAATATGGGTACTTTGACAGATATTCTAATGGTTTTTGGAATAGTTGACTCCTAGCATGGTGGTGTACCTGCAGGTGATGGAGTCACCCTCTCTAAAGGTGTCTTACAGACTAAAGAGGAGAGGGATGTGCATGATTGGCAGATCACTTGCTTAGGCAATTGAGTCAATCATGAGATGTTAAGTACCACACCAAATGTTGTTTTTGCACTAGATGTAATAAGTTTGTATTAATCCAATCCTGGAGAAACATAAGGAAGCAGTTTTAGAACATAAGTACATGTTCTACGGATTTGATGACGGCAGCCTCCTTCGGGAGACGATTATCATTCCAGGCTTCAAAGGTGACGTGGATGACAGAGTGACTGTCAGAGTTTTAGTTTTTCCCTCTGACGAAGAGGGACAGTATTATGGACAGGTGGTCCAAGAGGATACTGTGGGAAGAAAGGTGCCCGATACTGATTAGGTTCAGTGATCGATTCAGTCTAAGAAGTTTGGATATGGAGTTCATTTATGAACTAAGGTCCCATCAGATATCCAGACATGTTCTAAGACAGGTATTACTCAATTCGGGAGATGGTTTTCTCCGCGAACTTGAGATTAAGAGAGATATAGAAAGATACTTCTAGGCGGATCCACTCACTGAGGCTATTTCTCGAACACAATAGTTTTACAAACGGGCTTTGTGAAACTGATTAGTAGAGGAGTTGGATGTTCGGTTTCACACGGGCTGTGAGTAGTCGACATCGCAATATTAGCCTTGAGTGCAAGTGGGAGATTGTTGGAGATAGTGCCCTCATAGTCAATTATTGGATCGCAGGTACGTGATTGCAATGATTGCGGAGGACCTATCCCGGTAGCACAGTCTTACTCGAGATGATAGTATGCTATCTGGTTTGCCTTTATCAGTCGTGTACATGTTCAGGTGACTGATTGCATGTTACACTTTGATTGAGCCCTTAGGATCTTGCTTTACTACCAACAGTATGATGGCGATCATATACGTGAGAGTTGGGTAGTTTATATGCATATCCTTAATTGTGGTCCCTAGTCGTGGGAGTTTCGAGACAGGGCTTCGATACTCCGGAGTAGACTAGTGTGTACAGTCGAGACCCCGATGAGGGGCGGTGGCCGGTCTCACAAGCCACTGGTGTCAGTTGGATCACCTAAGATGTATACAGGTGCTCATTGGGTTATGAGTACACCGGACAGGACTCGTCGGGAATCTGCTAGTTAGTATTATATCTACCGTCAGATAGCAGTTCCCTGGTGACATGTGTACAGGTTAGTTCATCGACCTGAGGTCGTCATTTGTCTCGTGTGAGTTCCCACTGTGCTTTGATTTCTACCCTACCACGGCTCAAAGGAGTCGTGCAAACAGGTAGTTTTTGGGTACAGTCCCGAGCCATATGGAGGCACGTGAGCGGATCGGCAGGGGATTCGTCTCTCCCGGTATTGGGGGCGAGGTCGTGCAGTGTCTAGGAGAGCCATTACACAAAGTCCATGGCCATGGCAGGAGAATTACTGGTAGGTACTCCAGTAGTATCTCAGGGTGTGATTGGGCTTCACTCCGACACGACTTATACTGTTATTGGGGGTCTGACGTTACTAGCCTCCTAGGCAGATATGCGATACTCATTGACGAACGGACCGGACTGTATATACATTGTCACTGTTAGGCTCAGTAGGGTTTTCCGGATGAGTGCGCTCATCGGCATCCCTTGAGGTCAGTCCGTGGGCAGCCGTTACGCATTGCTAGTGCCGCTGACGGTTTGTGGTTAAACCCACTGCCAGGGTACTGACGAGTCATTAGAGTCCCCCACAGACAGTTTCCCAAGTTCGGGCGAAACGTTGTAGAGGCCGTATGGTTTTATGGCAGGGTTCGGAAAATGCACGTGCGTTTACGCACGTGTCGATTTTCGGACAAATGATACTGGTCAGCTTTGGTTTAAGCCGGATCCGAGTATTATATTGAGTAGGTATAATATCTTTGTCTCAGTTGCATTTGTATTCGGTCGTAATACAAATGCGGGTATATTTATACAGTTTCGGGGTTATCCTGAAATTCGTTTCAGGATCACTTTTGGAAGTTGCCAGTTTCCAGTTTTCTATCAGCCGTCTTTTAACATTCGGTTAAAGACGGATTTATCTTTTTCTTGAGATGAGTGTGGAAGCTTCTAGAAGTTTCTAGATGAGGTGACTAGGATTATATGGTGTTGAGTTTTCATTGGATGCATTTAATGGTTCATTAATGCATGATGAGGTGTTTAGTGATTCATGCTTTGTTATTAATGGTTTTGGATTGCTTAAGATATTTTCTTCTTGATCTTTTAAGTGAGAAGCTTTTGCTTAAGGTCACCCCCTTCTCCTACGGTCACCTCCCTCTTGCTATATATGGCTTGCCCTCTCTCTCTCCTCATTCTCTCTCTCACTTGATTCATTCTTGAAAAGATTATGATAGATATTTGGGGTGTATGGAATTCACAGATCATTTCATTCCATCACCCGATACTTTCGGCAACTTCATTAACCGATCGTCCACGGATTTGGACGAAGTGAGACAAAGTCATCTACTCATTCTCTACATCAATCTTGGTCGTCTCTTTTAGCAAACTTGACGATCGAGTTGCCTCGAGTCAGAGGCGGGAGCCCGTTTAAAGAACCGATCATGTGGTGCCACCTCGACGAGGAGATCGGAGATCGACGAGATAGGAGCAGCCGCAACGGAGCGTGGGATGATGGTTGAAGAACGAAGGACTCGGATCGTTCGGTATAACCATTCTACACTCTTTACAGTTTGTTAGTTTAGCAATAATGGAAGATCCGGGTTAAAGTATACGATAGCGCCAAGTTTAAAAGTTTTGTTCCGCATTTGGCGTCTGTAGACTGCCGGGGCGCTAACGTAGACTTACACCCGACTGGATGAAGATGCCACGTCCTCCTCAGTCCGTCCATGTCCACGACCACATCATGAACTTATATCCTGAAAAATATCCAATGCAACATACATATACAATAATAATTTCAAGAAACAGTGAAGCAAAATTACAAAGTTGTAAATGAAATTAAATTTATCACGATCAAGATATTCAATACATAATTTAAATTTTGCATATCTAAAAGCCACATGTATATAAAGAAGACGAAAAAGAAAATTGCAACAAACTGAAGTTGTTCTCGCCAAAATTTAGCGCTCGAAGCTTAAACTTCACCAAGGCAAAAAACACTAAGGTAAAAGCGTTAAGCCGGGCTGCGCAAGCACACCATGTGCAAGGCACGTGGTGCAAGCCGCCAATCCGAAGTGCAAGCACATCACGTGCAAGGCATGTAGCGCAAGCGCGTATTTGGTTGAAGCGCATGTTTCAATCAAAACTTAAGCTCTATTTGGGAAAATATTTCCCCTATCTTTCTTAAACAGATAGATATTTTCTTGTTAACAAGAGATCTCTTTGGATTAATAATCCAACGATACTTAAGTATCATCGGTTGATTTTAAGATCAATTTGAGATCTCTCAATAAGAGATATTCTCAACTTGATTAACAATCTCCTCTCCTGAGATTAATCTGTAAGTTATATGTATGCCCTAGAGGCCATTACTATACATAGGATGTATATTGTAGTGGATGCTTGGACATATATTGGGATGACTTTCTTGCTCGATATGATAGTATGCTATCTGGTTACTCTTTACTTTAACGTGTACACTGATTGTCTCTCTGTTACATGTTGGTAAAGCCCTTAGGATGTGTACTTGACTACCTGGACTATGATGCGGATCATACTAGTGGGGACGTGGTAGTCCATAAGTACATCCTTTAAAGTCCCTAGTCGTGGGTGTATCGAGACGGGGCATCGATATACCAGAGTAGACTAGCGTATACTTTCTCGACCCATACAGATGGGCGATGGATGATCCCATATCCATTGGTGTTTGACATCAGAGATGATATACGGGTGCTCAGTGGTGACTGGGTACACTGGACGGACTCGCCGAGAACTCCCAGATGGTATTATACCTTATGTCAGATGGCAGTTCTCTGGTGACACTAGTGCAGGTTAGTCTGTAGACCCGAGATCGTCATAGAGTCTTGTGTGATTCCCACTGTGCTTTGATTTCCACCTTACCACGTCCAAGAGGGCGTGCAAAACGGTAGTTTTTGGGTACAGTCCCGAGTCACATGGAGACAATAAGCGATAGGAGGGGTTTCGTCTCTCCCGGTATAGGGAGTTGATGTTGCGCAATGCTCGATTGGCTATAACAGGAAGTCCTTGGCCAAGGCTGCTTTAGGGATTTACTGGTAAGTGTTACCAGTAGTTTCTCGACCTGTTATGAGCCTCATATCGACATGACTTATCGAGTTATTGGGGTCTGACGTTTACCACCCCTAGACAAGATATGCGACATATCAGACGAACAGACCGGACTGTACGGTAGTGTTACTCGTTGGATTCACAGGAGTGTGAGCGGGCTTGCTCGTTGATCTTCTGATCGCTCAATACCCGGGTGGCCGTTACGTTTAGCAGACCGCTTGCGGCTTGTGGGAGTTTGATATGATCATCACCTACTGTCGGCGTATTGACGAGTCTTTAAAGTCCTACACAGGGGTTTCCTGGCTCAAGCGAAACAAAATAGGAGCGCATATGAGATATGTGCGGGACCGAGAATAATACCAGTATGTGATACTGAATTCTATTCTCGCGATTTGTGACATTGATCGGTTGTATGCGATATAGCCGGGTTATCGGATCAAGTGTTGATTCGATAAGTTGTTACTATTGATATTAGTCGGTTATATGCGATATGACCGGATCGTTAAATCAAGTGTTGATTTAATGATTTAATGTATAATTATATATTTGATATATTACTTTACATTAACTAGTATTGGTTCATTTAAGATTGATTTTCTCACTTGAATGTGCACATTGTTTATATGTGATATATGCAAGTGTACATGTTTGTATCATGCTTGATGATACAAACAAGTTGTGTGTATGAGACTTGAACCAACTCAAGGTTAAAATTAGGGTTTACTATTTTCCTAGCATATAACAAAACAGTGTGACTTTGGTCAAAGTTATCAAGCTTCATGAAGCTTGATAAATATTGACAAAGTCAACTCTTTTGTCATTTGTTCAAGATATTAGTTAACCCAACCCTTAACCTAATGCTTTGGTTAATTCTCTACATGAGTTAAGCATGAGGGCTTAACTCAACCGTGGTGCCATTATTTAGTGGATAAGTTTCATTTGGATAATGATTCATATGATTCTTTCTTCTTCTTCATCTTCATCAAGCTCACAAAAGCTTGCTAGCTCCAATGGTGCCATGAGAAAAAGAGTGAGAAATCCAATTCTAAAGTGAACCCACATCCTATTTCTTCATCCTATACTACTTGCCATGTAGTATAGGGTGTTCTCTTCACAAAGTTTTTGACCAAGTGAAGGAATAGCTTGAGTTTGAGTCTCCCCGACGTAGATCATCTTCGGCCTCGAAGTCAATGACCTAGCCCGATCATTTCTCCGACGAAACCATCGCTAGAGTCCGGGATCCGATGATCGCAGCGGAGGGACGTCAACACGGAGCTTTAGAAGTGGAGGACCGGATCTACAAAGGTTGTAATCCCTTTCACTTAGTAGCAAAGTTGTTTGCTAGCTTTTCTTTTCGCCTAATCTCTAGTTAACGATCTAGTTTAGGGTTTCTCGGCACCGGAAAATTTTAATTTGGCATGGTTGATGCCTTGTGGAACCTCTTGAGTGTGCCTAGTAACCCTACAGTGGTATCAGAGCCTAGCTAGAGCTTTTGGCGAAGTGTAGACGATGTTAGAAATCCGATCGAACCCCGAAACCCTAACTCAAACCCTTCTCTGTACATTTTCTGAAAATGTGGATTTTTCCAAATTAAAAATATCCAAAAAATACAGCAGGGTATTATAAGAGTTACTGTGAAGCACGCGAGACTAAGTCAACCAAAGCGCCGCGGAACCGCGGCCCCACCCTAGCATGTGCGGCGGTTCCGCGGCCATAATGGCGATTCTTGGCACGTGCTTTACACAGTAATGTCCTATACTGATTCATGTGTTTTCTGGGTAATTTTAACTTATACTCAAGTGTTGAGTTTTCTGGGTTGTATTGGGAGTTCGTCGATTCGATCGGAATCTTTAACTTTGTCTGTGTTTTTTCCGGATAATTTAGAATATGTTAAAAAGTTCGACCGGATATAAATACCCAATTTTTCCCCTGCCGGGAAATTTCCAAGTGTTGGATTTTTCCGTAGTTTAAGAACGTCTAAGTAGTGCAAGTAACGCGATGGACCCTCTAGAAGACAACAAACCTTAACTCGATTATGTGACCGTCTAGAACTGCCTCTAAACCTTAGGGTTTGTGGCAGTACGGCATGCCACATGTGAGGCGTTGGCTTGACCCTTCTACGGCTGGACCATCGGTACTGTGGCATGTGATGGATATTTTTGAACTCCGCTCAAGTGTTGAGCTATTTGGGAAAACTTGGGTGTTTGATTATTCGATCGGAAAGTTTAACATTGTCTATTTATCTGGAATGTGATACAATATTTGGAATCCACAAATAGTTATGAGATAACTAAATTTGAATGTTATAAACATAGCAGTTTAGTCTCAGATGATCAGTTGCCACGGGATTTTGATGTGATCAAAAGTCCGTCGCAATCACGTAGCGTACGCGGATACTCGCCGGGTAAACTTAATAGATAGCCACGCCCCATAGCCCCGACCAAGTGACTATAGGAGAACCCCGTCGCCAAAAGCATCCGTTCGGGTGCTCGCGGCAGCGGTGTTCCGCCTTAGTGCACTTCGTCGACGGCATCCGGGGGTGCGGCCGTCTACTAAAGTTTGCGACGAGCATTCGATCAGGATGTCGGGAATCTTGTTGAATTGCCCGACTTGATATTGAAAAGAGTTTTCGATAATGAGACTAAAATGCGGGGTTTATAATTGTTAGGCATGCGATGTCTAAGGAATTCAATTGGTTGGGCATATGATGTCTAAGGAGATTGCGGATTCCAACTGTTGTAGTTTTACACTTTCTTTTCTGTGACCGTAAGCGTAGTATGTTGTGTATCGCCGGCTTCGTTGCTATACATCAACGACAATCGGGATACGCATACTTGCTTACGTTGATGATATGAGATATTATGTGTTGCTGTGATATGTTATATTGGATCGTCGCGTTCTGAATAGCCGGGGGTTTTATGTGAGATGAGAGCTTTTCTTTTTCATTCATGTAAAATTCATTTGTATGTAATATTCTTTTATTGGGGCACTTCCGGGCTGAGGATGATGTCACCATTGTATATTATTTACTTTTCTGCATTAGGTAGACCCAAGGCGGGAAGCACAAGTAACCGGGTTCTAGGGTCTAGTGGGAGACCATCTCGAGGAGTCGAGACCGGGTCTCCTAACCCTAGAATTGGCAGTGTTGCTTGCCGCTCTCGTAGGGGTCTAGGGATGTGGGTTTGGCTATTCATCGCGACCGTGGAATCCGTGTTTTATACAGGCTCGTATTGAAAACACGGACGTCCTAGTATATCCATTATTTCATATATGTTCTTCTGCTGCAATGTTCTGTGATGAGATCATATTACTGCCTGAGACGAATGTTTATATTATATATATGAGATATATGTTATATTGCAGATTTCGTTTCAAAAGAGATGCTTGTGAAGCATATTAAAACGGGACTTCATTAATGAGATTAATGAAATAAAAGAAACCTAAGATGTTGTAGAAACGTGTTTAAAAACTGGTAGCTCTAGTTTTTGCTTTGCATAGCGGTGTTCCTTGTAGAACATCCAACACCTTATTCGATAAGGAAAGAGCCGAGATCCCTTCACCGGAAGTGACCTCTTTAGTGAAACTAGCAGATGCTACAAACTCGGTTTGTCTTTTGATTGCTTCTATAGTTCTTGCTTTGCATAGTGGTATATATGATATACCCTGCACCTTATTCGATGAGGAAAAGGCCGACGATCCCTTCACCGGGAGTGACCCCTTTAGCAAAACTAGAAAAGCCTCAAAAACACTCCATTTAAAATCACTCGATTCTACAACGATATAAAGTTCATTACGCAAAGGGTTTTCTTAAAAACTTGTCGTAGCCCTCCGTCATTTCAGATAAGTAATAGTTAGTATTCGTGCTGCGTTTGTTGACTCGGTCAAGGCGTAGTGTGCGGTAGCTGATTAGTACTTATCTGCAAAGCATATGATGCGATTGGATTAGGGTAGTCGTGCGGCCTTGTTGACTCAGTCAAGGGTCGTGCGGGTGGGTTTAATTCAATCGGGAAATGACGGGTTGAACTTTACTTGCGGTCTATGGTTTGTTGACTCAGTCAAGGTCATAAATCGCTTGGGGCAAAATATTATTGGGAATTTCAAGTGTTGAAATTTACAATGAGATTGCATACCTTCTATGAGATAGTTGGATCCCGATACCCGCTGCGAGTAAGAGTTACTCCTGGGAGAGTTTTACACATTACAATTAGCCGATCAAGTAGGTGTCTAGAAAGGTGTTAACGGGGTTAAGCCTCTGGGAAAACGAGGTTTACTTTAATTAGGTCCGTGCGAAAGCACGGGGAACCTCCCTCAAAGTACCGACACTGGCCTGGCTGAAAGATTGGCGAACTTGTAGTGTGTAATTAATCCCGGCTAGTCTTTCCTTTTAGGGTTTGAAGGAAGATTTGATAAAACCAGTGGGAGCCATCCTGATTAGATAAAATAATAACCAATCTGATCTTGCAAGAGCGCACGCAGAGTGTTTTCTTCTCTCTCTCTCTCCTGGTAGCGACCATGTCACGCCTTAATCAAGATAATAATACGGATGTATTGACCGAACCCGCTTGTTATACTGAGCTAGGGAACCTTGGTCCCGCTCCAACTTATAATTGTTATAAGACAGAGCAGGAAATTGGGGATTACCAGAATTCCCGTGCCGCCCAAACGAAGAAAGTGCATACCGATGCATCATCTTCGGGTGTGTTCATTACAGAGAACTGTTTCTCAGTGTCCTTTACGTCCTGGGTATGAGATACCAGATCAGGATCCCGCATATGTAATATGTTACATGTTACATGGGCTACAGAAAGGTAGAGAACTGAGAACGGGTGATAAGTTTCATGAGACAGAAAACGGTGCAAGTGTTGCAGCCAAGTCTGTTGGTCACTGTCACCCTGTATTACCAGAATACATTGATTCTGAACAAATGTTATTAGATACCGAACCTGATATACAAAATCATATCAGTCTCTTTATTTAGATAAAGAAGGATATAATTTTGTATTGTTGGATAATGTTTTGAACATTTCCTATATCAAGAGTTGATCGGTTCAGGCACGTTATCTAAAACCATTGACGTTTTAAATCAAACTACAGTTCTTAGTATACAGAACACACACAAGAGGAAGAGTTCAGAAATGAACGAATCCTTCTTGAGGCATTGTAAACTAGGTCATATCAATGCGACCCGACTGGCTGAAGTTACATTTAGATGCATATTTAAATTAGTTTGAATTTACATCTTGTGAAACTTGCCAGTCATGTCACAGAGATAAGATGACCATAGCTCTGTTTATTGGAAGCAGAGAAAGAGTTAGTAAACTCTTGGGATTGATACATGCTGATGTATGAAGGTCCCCTGTCTGCACATGTCAGGACCGGTTCTTTGTACTTCATTACATTCTCTGATAATCTCTCAAGATTCAGACATATGTTCCTGTTGAAACACAAGTCCGAACCTTTTGAGATATTCATAGAATATAAGTTAGAAGTAGAGAACCAAAATACGGGTATAAGTATTATGTCCATTGATGTGATCAAGGAGGAGAATACTTGAGCACGGAATTCCTGGATTATTCTAAAGGAGAATGAGATTCTCTCTCAGCATTACTCCTCCGTATACACCATAGCACGATGGTATATCGGGGCGGAGCAATAACACCCTATGTGATATGGTGTGCTCTATGATGAGTACTACTGAGTTTCTTATTTCCTTTTAGGGTGTTATGTACTTATGAAGTTGCATATCTATTGAATAGGGTTCCGATCAAATCAGATGCCTACAATTTCATATGAGATATGGAAAGGGAAGAGCCCATCTGTTAAGTCAGTTAAGATTTTGGGGTTGTCCGGCCTATGTCTAAAAGGCAAAATCCAGACAAGCTCGAGGCAAAGTCAGTACTGTAGAAGTTTGTTGGATATCCCAAGCATACGCAAGTGAATATTTTCTACCTAACCGAAGAACAAAAGATGTTTTGTTACTCAGCATGCCACCTTTGTGAAAGGGAATTTCTTGTGAAGAAATTATTGGTCATAAGGTAGAACTGGAAACAGTTCCAGCTATACAAACTGCAGCTGATGATTTGGTAGAACCAAAGGATTCAATAGCAACCAACGAACCTCAGCCTCTCCGCCGATCTAGTAGGGTTCCTCACCTACCTGAGAGATACTTCGGTTTCTCTATGACAGTGGGAGCAAGGATTGCATCATGAGATGATGACCCAACTAGTTTCGGGCTGGCCATCAGGAGTAGGACTCTGTAAGAATGGCTGGATGCTTATCGATCTGAGATGGAATCCTTATACACCAACAAAGTATGGACTTTGGTTGCTTTATCTGAAGGGTTAAATCCCCATCAGGAGCAAGTATATCTTGAGAAGATTACTTGGTGTACATGGAAAAGTTGAGACTTTCAAAGCTAGACTTGTTAAAGGTTTGCATCATTGACCAGGTATGGGTTATGATAAAACCTTTTTCTAAGTAGCTATGCTTAAGTCCATCCAGATCCTACTTGCCACGGCTACATACCATGACTACGATATCTGGTGGTTGGGTGTCATAACTGCTTTTCTAAAATGATGTTTTAGAAGAGAGCGTCTGTAAGTACACAGCCAGAGGGCTTCGTAGATAGTGGGAGCAGCAGAAACGTGTAAAAGATTCTTTATAAGATAAAGCAGGCATCGCGGAGTTGGAACGTCTGTTTTGATGTGTTAGTCAAAGAGTTTGACATCATTAAAATGGTAGATGAACCTTGTATAAACACAGAGGTAGTAGGGAGTATGGTGGTGATCCTCGTAGAGTACGTGGATGACATACTCTTAATAGGGAAGGAGTTTCCTATGCTACACTCGGTCAATCTCCGCTTATCATAAGGATTCTCCATATAGGATCAAAGTGATACCTACTAAATCCTGGGTTTTGGATCTATGAGATAGATCTAATTGGATGTTAGGATACTCACTAGTTGTAGTGAGATGGTATCAATTGATCCTGGGGAGAATCACTGGAAAGGTTCCAGGGTGATAAGAACGACTGAATGTCAGTCGCAGGAATTGTCTTTACCCTCAGTAAAGGGACGGTATGTTGGAAGAGTTCCAAGCTAGATACCATGGCATACTAGACGATAAAGGCTGGATACATCGCTACCAAAGATGCTACCAAAGAGGCAGTCTGGGTGTATTTTAGTTCATGTGATGAACTTCATTCCTCCTATTGTGTGACAATGGAGTTGTGGCTTATGCCAAGGAACGCCCGTCCCATCAGTGATCCAGACATATTCTTAGGCAGTATCACCTGATCGTGGAGATGGTTGATCTTCAGGGGATCGAGGTTAGGAGAGTAGACTCAGAGGACAACACGGCGGATCCACTCACAAAGGCCTTTTCCCAAAGAGAGACTTTTATGGGATGGTTGAGTATGAGATACTACAACCACTGCTATCAGATGGCCCTAGTGCAAGTGGGAGATTGTTAGTTATATGTATGCCCTAGAGGCCATTACTATACATAGGATGTATATTATAGTGGATACTTGGACATATATAGGGATGACTTTCTTGCTCGGTATGATAGTATGCTATCTGGTTACTCTTTACTTTAACATGTACACTGATTGTCTCCCTGTTACATGTTGGTAAAGCCCTTAGGATGTGTACTTGACTACCTGGACTATGATGTGGATCATACTAGTGGGGACGTGGTAGTCCATAAGTACATCCTTCAAAGTCCCTAGTCGTGGGTGTATCGAGACGGGGCATCGATATACCAGAGTAGACTAGCGTATACCTTCTCGACCCATACAGATGGGCGATGGATGATCCCATATCCATTGGTGTTTGACATCAGAGATGATATACGGGTGCTCAGTGGTGACTGGGTACACTGGACGGACTCGCCGAGAACTTTAGATTGGTTATCTAATATAATCTCCAAGGAGAAAATTTCCCTCATAAGGTGAAAATAATAGAGACTTGAGCCTTTAACAAGATCTTCATCTTCCTCCTCAATCAAACCCTAAAAATATAAAGAATTCTACCCATAAGATGAAGAAAAGAGATTTAAGCCTCTGCAAGTTCTTCTCCTAGCTCAAAACCCTAGGTAAGGAGATTAATCTCCAATAAAATCGAAGTTTAGCTTCAAAAAGACTTAAGTTCTTCATCTGGATCAAAGATGCTTAAGTCAAATCTCCTCCTTATCGAGAACTTAAGCTATCATGGAGGGGTTTTCGATCTTAAGATCTAGGAATTGAAGGAAAACTTAAGAATCTCTTCACCAAAATGATACGAAACCATCAAGATCTTAAGGATCTCCATAAAGAACGAAGTTTAAACTTCACAAGACCCTAAGTTCTCACCATGGAACATGAACAAAAGACCCAAAATCATAAAAAGTTGATTTTGATGGTTTTAATGGCCAAAAGACTATTAAAACAGAAGTTTAAGCTTCATAAAACTTATGTTTCTGAAAGACAAAATCTTTCTGTATATATTAATCTTTCAAAACTCTAGTGCTACGCCACATATGCCATGCACGTGGCGCCAGCATCAGAAAATAACTCGCCTGAGCTTAAGCTTTATGTTCAGCTGCGCATCAAGTGTTAAGTGCAAACGAGATTTAAGTCTCCCCATATTGGCTTCACCAAGCCGACTAAGACGCCAGGCTCTAAAATCCAAGCGCCAACCAAACTTTGTCCCACTATGCGCCACGTAAAATGCATGTGAACATGCATTTGAGCCACACCAAGCCGCGCCAAGCGCCAAACTATGTCAAGCAGACCTAATCTTTAGCCCAAATTGGTTAATTCTTAATCTTAAGCTTCATTGATCTTAAGATCAATTAAGCCCATATGCTTAAAACATCTAAGTTGATCTTAATCTCAAACAAGACTTACGATCCTTAGATAAAGCCCAAGTATCCCGTGAACTGATGGACCACATAAATGTGAGAAATGCGTCCTAAGTTCATCCCCATTGGCAAACTAAGATACCAACGTGGACCCCGTCAAGTAAATACTTTGCCCAAAATCCTCTAAATTTGATTTTAGTTCTCAAATAAAACTAACAATCCTTAAATAGAGATTCTGCTCTCATCTGAACTGACGGAACTCACAAATGTGA
Organism: Agapanthus africanus; assembly: GCA_030015575.1. Taxonomy (NCBI): domain Eukaryota; kingdom Viridiplantae; phylum Streptophyta; class Magnoliopsida; order Asparagales; family Amaryllidaceae; genus Agapanthus; species Agapanthus africanus. The sequence continues at coordinate 366,918,674 of JASDDO010000012.1, forward strand.
GAAATGCAACCTAAATTCAACCCCGTTGGCAAACCAAGATACCAACGTGTACCCAAATCAAGAAAATATAAAGTGCGAATTTGGACTAATCCGCGTCCTACGGGCAAAAACATAAATTAGTCTTCATATACAATCCAAGGGCAACCCAAAGTAAACAAACAAAAACACGACACACGAAAATAAAAACCTAGAGTGCAGAAAGTTGTTATCATTCGTGATAAAGTAATTAACGGCAGGGCCTTGCGCCTGCAAGAAAAATGCATCCCTACAATCAATAAACCTCTCATTCCAGAGAGGGGATATGAAAGTCAGCTATATCGGTCGCATCTATTCAAACCTCCAATATATGGCTCACCCTAAATCTATTATATACGGATTTGGACTAATCCACGCCCTACGGACGATGATATATATTAGTCTCCATATACAATCCAAGGACAACCCCAAAATAAACAATAGACAACACGACACGAAGTGATTTACCTGGAGAAGGTGAAAGTTGTTATCGTAATGCGATAGCGCAATTAACTGCAGGGAAGAGCGTCCCCACAATCAAAAACCCTTCACAAATGAGGGGGAATATTATAAATCACACTACATCGGTCGCATCCATACAAATTTTTGATATACGGTGCCATAAATCAACTTGTCATTTTCGGAGAGGTGGATGGATATGTTCCAAATAGCATCTGCCCCCGTATTCAAGCTAGACGTCCTCCCGACACCTCAGACCAGTCTCCGGCTGTAAACAAGATCTAGGGGGTTGGTAAACGTCATACCTCTAATAACTTGATAAGTCGTGTCGATATCAAGCCCATCACCTAACGAGAAATTACCGATCCAATTAGTAAATCTCATCTGCCTAAGCTTAGGTTTTATGGTGATGGCCAACTGTACATAACGTGATATCGACTCCCAATACCGGGAGAGAAGAATCCCTTCTATCGCTCACTGCCTCTAAGTGTTTCGAGACTGCACCCAACTACTACCTGATTGCACGACTCTTTAAAGCCGTGGTACGGTAGTAATCAAAGTAAAGTGGGAACACACTCGAAACAAATGACAATATCAGGTCAACAGACTACTCTATTATCACGTCCCGAAGGTATGGAACGTGACTGGCACTTAAATTACGAAACGTCTCAAGGCGTAATGAAGTCTAAGTAAACCAAATCCCAGAAATCTAAACCGCTTAAAAGCAATAGAGTGAAGGAAAACTTAACTTTAAAAGGTGGTTTTTAAAAAAATAAAGTCATATCAAAAGCATTTTAAAACATCAAATTTTGCCGAAAATTTTGGCAGGGTATCCTTTGTAAATACTGGCCTCGAAACTGGTACAACACAAAATATGCATAAATAATGAATAAAGGCATCCCCAAGCGAGAGCTGGCTCTTCGCCAATGGCGGAATCACAACTACATGCAATATATATCATCATAATATGAAATCAACATTTATAAGTAAGAAATAAAACCAAGAATAAAGTCAGCTCACACGAGCTCGACACCAGAAATCAGAATATAAATATATACCAACGAACCTCTCAAGTTCATAGTCTAGGTCAAACATACGAAAGGTAGATGCAGTATACTAGATACAAAATAAAATACATGGTGGGGCAAAAGAATATCCTCCAAAACCCACCTACGAGCAAGCTGTAAGTCGATGCAAATGAAGCAGAAGAGAAAGATAACACACCCGCCGCTACTATGCTGACGGGTCGGACCTGCAAAAATACTGTGGCACAACGGGGGTGAGTTGCCAACTCGTGAGTAGTAAGTAATATCTAATAAAGCTATCCTAAGCATGCACGCAATTTTATCACAGCCTACATATATCAATATGATACGATGTACTAGCATGAATGCAACTTGAATGCATAATCAAACACGAAACATAAACATGTCTGGTATGAGAAAATCTTTATTCTTATCTTAGAAAAACCTCTGTGCAATAAACCGAAGTTTCATCAATGAAATCAACAGAAAATACGTGTCAAGCATCGACACAATATGTGTATATCTCAATATCTCAATGTCTCGATGTCTCAATATCCCAATGTCTCAATATCTCAATATCTCAATGTCTCGGGCTCCGTCAGTCCGGATCGGCCCATCTCATCAAATCTCACGACTATGGTCGTGTAACGTTTTCAAAATCGTTTAGGTGAAACTTCGGATAATCGGTAAAATAACTGGTGTTTTCCATAAAAACCAAGATATAATTATCTTTCAACATAAAATTAAATATATCTATTCTAGTTATGTAATTACTAGTATTTGGTATTTAATGGGTTACTTATAAAATTTCTGGTTTACTAAAAATTTTCCGTAATTAATTATTTTAAATATTATTTTTAAGCCTTCACTAATACATTTAATTAGCGATAATTACAAATTGGAATGGGTTAATACAAATTTGTGCATCATGACACATTAAACCAACATGTAACATGTTGTTTTTGAAATGATAAGAAGTCGTCAAGATGGTTTTAAAAAATATAAACTATAAAGGCTTAAATGGTGAAAAATAACTAAATAGAAATTGAGGTATGGTTCAAGGTTGACTTAGGGTATAGTATTTATCATTTTTCCTCACCATACAAACCTACACCCATCCCTAACATCTGCTGGCCGAGCCCATGTGGCTGCCCCTCACACACCTCTCTCTTCAAAAAAAAAGAAAAGAAAAGAATAGGAAAGTAATATTTAAAGGAGGTATAGGGTATTTGCTTGCTTGTGATATTTTTTTCAACACAATCACTCTCTCTCTCTCCCCTCCAAATGGCCGAACCCCCCCTTCCCTGCTGCAACATCCCCCCTGCTTCTTCCTCTTTCTTGTGCAAAGAAAACCCTAAAATTTCTATCAAAATCCAAAGCAAAAACCTCACCAAATTCCATTAACTTCTAATCAAACCTTTAACCCTTTTTCCATGGCCATTCAAGCATGGATTTTGGGAGCAAGAGAGCATTTTGGGTTGGCTAAGTTGCAAACTAGATCTATGGTTTGTGAGGTATAAATCCTAACTAAATTGTTTAAATGTTGCTATAATACTTCAATATTAGCTAATTAGATGCTTAATTAGGTTATAATTTCAAAACTTGGAAATTCAAGAATGAGGTTTAAATGCAAGTTAGGGTTTTGGGTATTTGGATCATGGTTGTGTGATGTATTTAAGATCTTAAGACATGTAAAGGCAAAGCTAGTTACTAGTTTGCTAATTGTATTTTAAAATTGTTCTAATTAAGATTTTTTAGCAAACTAGGTTTTTAGAATTTAATTAAAAATGTGAGATTTAAATCTAGTTAGGTTTTTCATCACATCATTAACATTATAATTGTAGTTTAACGCCTTAGGTCATGCAAAACCTAGTCTAGTTGTTGATTTGTGCAATGTTACTTTAAAATTGTTAAAATTGGATAATTTTGCAAACTAGAATTTTGGGTTAATGATAATTGATGAGATTAAAATATGGTTATGGGTTGTGTGACTTGGTTAAGGTATTTAGTGAATATTGTGGCCACTAGTTTTGTTTAAACATCAATTTTTGTACTAAAACGATTATTTGAGGCTTTCTAAGTTTTCGGTAATAAATCGATTTGATTTATTTTGAGGTTTTGATGAGTTACAACTTATTTCATATTATAATTAGTGAGTTGTGAAAACACGATTGGTATGTTTGGCTTTTTTCTCGATCAATTGGCGTTTGTAGGCCGATATCGAGGGTTATTTGGTTCTTTTGCATAGGTTTTAACCTATGCGCGTTTCATGTGCCGTTTTGGTTTTGTCCGCGATTTCGGTTTACGATATTATATATGTTTGCATATAGGTACCTCTCACGTGGACTTCGGACGATGAAGAAGAGGATGGTGGCATCGACTTTGGCAGACAAGGACTAGGTGAGTAGATATATATCTACGAGGGAAGTCGGGTGGATGGCGTATAGCACCCCACAAGTTCGTAGCATTTGATGCGTTATGATATATAGATATTTATATATATATAAGTGTTATACATAAGATGTGTATTGCTTAGCAAGATTTGCTTAGATGACTTTGGTTTAGTGTTAGCGTATTCGGATTGTAGTACTTAAGTTTAGTTTCCTAGTCGCGAAACCTTAGTGTAATGTTTTGCACACACGCACGTATACATTCGATGTTCTTGTGCGTATATGGGGATATGTATGTATGTGTGTGTGTACATATATGTATGTGAATATGTATATATATACGTATACGTATACATGGATGATGAGGATGGTATATGATATTTGGAGATGATTCGATGTGATTGGGCTGGATGCCGTGAGATCGGTGATGTGATTTGGGTCGTGTTATGAGATACGACATATTATATTAGCGGATTGATGGGCGTGTTAGTTATATATATACCCTAGAGGCCATTGTTGTACATATGATGTATATAATAGTGGATGCTTAGATATATAGAGAGATGACTTTCTTGCTCGATATGATAGTATGGTATCTGGTTTCACTTTGTCTTAACATGTTGACTTGTATTGGTTTACTGACTTGCTCTCACATGTTGATAAAGCCCTTAGGATATGTACTTGACTACTAGGACTATGATGAGATCATACTAGTAGGGCCAAGGTAGTCAACGAGTACATCCTATAATTGTTCCTAGTCGAGGGTGTATCGAGACATGGTATCGATACACCAGAGTAGACTAGCGTATACGCATCTTGACCCATATGATGGGCGATGGATGATCCTATATCCATCGGTGTTTGACATCAAAGATGGTGTACGGGTGCTCAGTGGAGACTGGGTATACTAAACGGACTCTCCGAGAACTCCTAGATGGTATTATATCTATCGTCAGATAGCAGTTCTCTGGTGATACTGGTACAGGTTAGTCTGTAGACCCAAGATCGTCATAGAGTCTTGTGTGATTCCCACTATGCTTTGATTTACACCTTACTACGTCCAAGAGGGCGTGCAAAACGGTTGCTTTTGGGTACAGTCCCGAATCACATGGAGGCAATGAGCGATAGGAGGGGTTTCGTCTCTCCCGGCATTGGGAGTTGATGTTGCGCTGTGTTTGATTAGCTACAACTGGAAGTCTCTGGCCAGGGCTGATATGGAGTGCTACTGGTAAGAGTTATCAGTAGTTTCTCGACCTGTTATGAGCCTCACATCGACACGACTTATCGGTTACTGGGGTCTGACGTTTACCACCCCTAGACTTGATATGAGATATATGAGACGAAAAGATTGGACTGTACGGTAGTGTTACTAATTAGATTCACAGGAGAATGTATAGGCTTGCTTGTTGATCTTCTGATCGCTCAATACCCGGGTGGCTGTTACGTTTAGCTGACTACTTGTAGCTTGTAGGTGTTTGATATGATCATCACCAACTGCCGGCGTATTGACGATTCTTTAGAGTCCTACACAGAGGTTTCCTGGCTCAGGCAAAACGGAGTAGGAGCACATATGTGATATGTGCGGGACCGAGAATAATGCGTGTATATGATACCGTATTCGATTCTCACGATATGTGATATCGGCCGGGTATATGTGATATAGCCGGGTCATCGGACCAAGTGTTGATTCGATGAAAGGTTACTTATTATATTAGTCGGTTATATGTAATATAGCAGGATTATCGGATCAAGTGTTGATTCGATAATTTAATGTATAATTATATATATGTGATATTTTACGTTACATTAACTAATATAAGCTCGCTTTATTGATTCTTTTTCTCACTTGGATAATACATTGATGTATATGCAATATATGTTAATTGTATTATTTTATTTTGTTACGTTTGTTAGTTATATGTATGCCCTAGAGGCCATTACTATACATAGGATGTATATTGTAGTGGATGCTTGGACATATATAGGGATGACTTTCTTGCTCGATATGATAGTATGCTATCTGGTCACTCTTTACCTTAACGTGTACACTGATTGTCTCTCTGTTACATGTTGGTAAAGCCCTTAGGATGTGTACTTGACTACCTGGACTATGATGCAGATCATACTAATGGGGACATGGTAGTCCATAAGTACATCCTTCAAAGTCCCTAGTCGTGGGTGTATCGAGACGGGGCATCGATATGCCAGAGTAGACTAGCGTGTAGCTTCTCGACCCATACAGATGGGCGATGGATGATCCCATATCCATTGGTGTTTGACATCAGAGATGATATACGGGTGCTCAGTAGAGACTGGGTACACTGGACGGACTCACCGAGAACTCCCAGATGGTATTATACCTTACGTCAGATGGCAGTTCTCTGGTGACACTGGTGCAGGTTAGTCTGTAGACCCGAGATCGTCATAGAGTCTTGTGTGATTCCCACTGTGCTTTGATTTCCATCATACCACGTCCAAGAGGGCGTGAAAAAAGGTGGCTTTTGGGAATAGTCCCGAATCACATGGAGGCAATGAGCGATAGGAGGGGTTTCCTCTCTCCCGGTATAGGGAGTTGATGTTGCGCAGTGCTCGATTGGCTATAACAGGAAGTCCTTAGCCAAGGCAGCTTTAGTGATTTACTGGTAAGTGTTACCAGTAGTTTCTCGACCCGTTATGAGCCTCATATCGACACGACTTATCGAGTTATTGGGGTCTGACGTTTACAACCCCTAGACGAGATATGCGACATATCAGACGAACAGACCGGACTGTACGGTAGTGTTACTCGTTGGATTCACTGGAGTGTGAGCGGGCTTGCTCGTTGATCTTCTGATCGCTCAATACCCGGGTGGCCGTTACGTTTAGCAGACCGCTTGCGGCTTGTGGGTGTTTGATATGATCATCACCTACTGCCGGCGTATTGATGAGTCTTTAGAGTCCTACACAGGGGTTTCCTGGCTCAAGCGAAACGAAATAGGAGCGCATATGAGATATGTGCGGGACCGAGGATAATACCAGTATGTGATACTGTATTCTATTCTCGCGATTTGTGACATTGATCGGTTGTATGTGATATAGCCGGGTTATCGGATCAAGTGTTGATTCGATAAGTTGTTACTATAGATATTAGTCGGTTATATGCGATCTGACCGGATCGTTAAATCAAGTGTTGATTTAATGATTTAATGTATAATTATATATTTGATATATTACTTTACATTAACTAGTATTAGTTTACTTAAGATTTGTTTTCTCACTTGAAAGTGTACATTGTTTATATGTGATATATGCAAGTGTACATGTTTGTATCATGCTTGATGATACAAACAAGTTGTGTGTATGAGACTTGAACCATATCAAGGTTGAATTAGGGTTTACTATTTTCTTAAACAAATAACAAAAGAGAGTGACTTTGGTCAAAGTTATCAAGCTTCATGAAGCTTGATGAACATTGACAAAGTCAACTCTTTTGTCATTTGTTCAAGATATCAGCTAACCCAACCCTTAACCTTATGCTATGGTTAATTCTCTACATGAGTTAAGCATGAGGGCTTAACTCAACCATGGTGCCATCATTCATTTGGATAAGTTTCTCTTTGGATATTATTCATATGATTCTTTTCTTCTTCATCATCTTCATCAAGCTTGAAAAAGCTTGCTAGCTCCAATGGCATCATGAGAAAAAGAGTGAGAAATCTAATTCTAAAGTGAACCCACTTCCTATTTCTTCATCCTCTACCACTTGCCAAGTAGTATAGGATGTTCTCTTCATAAAGTTTTCGACCAAGTGAAGGAATAGCTTGAGTTTGAGTCTCCCCGACGTAGATCATCTTCGGCCTCGAAGTCAATGACCTAGCCCGATCATTTCTCCGACGAAACCATTTCTAGAGTCCGGGATCCGATGATCGCAGCGGAGGGACGTCAACACGGAGCTAAATAAGTGGTGGACCGGATCTACAAAGGTTGTAATCCCTTTCACTTAGTAGCAAAGTCGTTTGCTTGCTTGCTTTTCGCCTATCCTTCTAGTTAACGATCTAGTTTAGGGTTTCTCGGCACCGGAAAATTTTTGTTTGGCATGGTTGATACCTTGTGGAACCTCCTTAGTGTGCCTAGTAACCCTACAACATTATATATTATATATGCGATATATAATATTGTAACATGTTAGGGTTACAAATGCAACAAAGGTTTTGAGATTTAACCATGTTAGGGTTTGGATTAGGGTTAAGGTTATGGATTAGGTTTTGGATGAGCTTTGAGGAAGCTTCATGAAGCTTTGACTTTGTCCACTTTCCTTGATATTTTTTGCTAGATTTTTGTTAACCCAACCCAAACCTTAACCCATGGTAAAGTCTCTACAAGGGTTAAGCATGTCATGCTTAACCCTAGGTTGCAATTGTAACTACAGCAATAATTCATTATTCATCACAAAATGATTTTCTTCTTCTTCCTCCTCTTTGAAAAAGCTTTGCTAGCTTTTTGGTTTGTGGTGATTTAAAGTAAGAAAACAAAAGAGAGCAAAATTCCTATTTCATCATCCTCATCTATTCTAGCCACTTAGATTAGGGTGTTCACTTCACTAATAACTTCATTAGAGAAGTGTGAGCTTGGGTTTGAGATTCTTCAAGGTAGATCATCTTAGAAAGGGAAGACTTCAAGCAAGATGCCTCATTCACCTCATGGAGCCTCTCTAGAGTCCGTGTTCTTGATGATCGCAGTGAAGGGACCTCAACACGGAGCTTATGAATTGAAGGAACGGACTACAAAGGTTGTAATCCTAAACTCTTAGAAGTAAAATTGTTTACTTTGTGTGTTTTGGTTTGATTCTCTAGTTAACATCCTAGGTTTAGGATTATCTATATTGGCAAAATTTAAAATTGGCATGGGAGATGCCACCTGAAACCTTGCTGCCGTTGTAGGTATCCCAACAGTGGTATCAGAGCCTAACTAGAGAATTAAACTGTAACGTTTCAAAATAATAAAATATTATTTTTGGGAATTTTTATAATTTAATATTATTTTAATGAATATTTTAATATTCTGGTATAATTAAATACAAATAAATGGGGAAAAATTATGGAAAATTCTAAAATAGGGTATTTTATGGAATTATGCCATTTTAAAGTTTTTAAGATTAGTTATATGCTAATATAGTGCTAATCGCGATTAAAAATCGCTAATTGGATATTTAGCATTTTTGTGCAAAAATGTGCACATATCATTTTCCACACTTGTTACACTTGTGTTACATTTCTATTGCCATGGTTGTTCTTTTGGGTTCACTATTGGAGTGAGAAGGAAAAGAAAAGAAAAGAAAAGAAAAAGTATGATGATGATGATGTAGGGTTCCTAGGCACTCTCAAGAGGTCTCACAAGGCATCAACCATGCCAATTTCATTAATTACGGTGCCGAGAAACCCTAGACTAGATCGTTGGCTAGATATTTAGGCGACAAAGTAAACTAGTTAACACTTAACTACAAGAATACGGAAATACAACCTTTGTAGATCCGGTCCTCCACCTCCACGGCTCCGTGATGAAGTCCTCTTCGCTGTCCAAGTCGAACCCCGGGCTCTAGCGTCGGCTTCATCGGAGAATAAGCGGGCTAGGTCATCGACGACGTGCCGAAGATGATCTACGTCGAGGCATCACTAGATCAAGCTCCAACTTCACCAAGTCAAGAAACTTATGAAGAAAACACACTCTCCTACTTGGCAAGAGGTAGAGGATGAAGAAATAGGAAGTGGGTAGACTTTAGAATTGGATTTCTCACTCTATTCATCAATCCACCATTGATGAAGTGAAGCTTTCTTCATGGAAGAAGATGAAGAAGAAGAAGAAAGTGTTATGATAAGTTATTTAAAACTAAAAGGAAAATGAATACTTATCATAACACTAACCTTAGTTTAGTGTAGAGAATAGACCATGGTTAGATATGATGGTTAGGGTTAAGCAAGAGACAAGAATGGTGGACTAGGTCAAGGTTTCATGAAGCTTCAACTAAACAACAAATAAAGCCACCATTCTTTTCTCTTTTCCATTTATTTTCCAAAATGTATAAACAAATAAATAAATGAATAAACAAGTAATGGAAAAATAAAACCCTAATTATATGTTTAACCATGGTTTAATTCTTTACACTTAACCAAGTAAACATGTATCATCAAACATGATACAATCATTTGCACAAAAAGTATATCACATATACAAATTGTACAACCAAGTGAGAAAATCCATTTAAAGTAAACCAATACTAGTTAATGCAAAGTAATATATCAAATATATAATTATACATTAAATCATTAAATCAACACTTGATTTAACGATCCGGTCATATCGCATATAACCGACTAGCATCCTTTGTATCGGCTTATCGAATCAATCCTTGATTCGACAACTAGGTTATATCGCATATAACCAATCGATACATTGATCGTGAGAATGGAATACGGTATCACATACACGCATTATTCTCGGTCCCGCACATATCTCATATGCACTCCTATTTCGTTTCGCTTGAGCCAGGAAACCTCTGTGTAGGACTCTAAAGACTCGTCAATACGCCGGCAGCAGGTGATGATCATATCAAACACCCACAAGCCGCAAGCGGTCTGCTAAACGTAACGGCCACCCGGGTATTGAGCGATCAGAAGATCGACGAGCAAGCCCGCTCACACTCCAGTGAATCCAACCAGTAACACTACCGTACAGTCCGGTCTGATCGTCTGATATGTCGCATATCTCACCTAGGGGTGGTAAACCTCAGACCCCAATAGCTCGATAAGTCGTGTCGATATGAGGTCTATAACAATTCGAGAAACTACTGGTAACACTTACCAGTAAATCTCAGCAACCCTGGCCATGGATTTCCTGTTATAGCCAATCGAACACAGCGCAACATCAACCCCCTATACCGGGAGAGACGAATCCCCTCCTATCGCTCATTGCCTCCATGTGATTCGGGACTGTACCCAAAAACCACCGTTTTGCACGCCCTCTTGGACGTGGTAAGATAGAAATCAAAGCACAGTGGGAACCACACAAGACTCTATGACGATCTCGGATCAACAGACTACTCTGTACCAGTATCACCTGAGAACTGCCATCTGACGTAAGGTATAATACCATCTGGGAGTTCTCGGCGAGTCCGTCCAGTGTACCCAGTCTCTACTGAGCACCCGTATATCATCTCTGATGTCAAACACCGATGGATATGGGATCATCCATCGCCCATCTGTATGGGTCGAGAAGGTACACGCTAGACTACTCTGGTATATCGATGCCCCATCTCGATACACCCACGACTAGGGACTTTCAAGGATGTACTTATGGACTACCATGTCCCCACTAGTATGATCCGCATCACAGTCCAGGTAGTCAAGTACACATCCTAAGGGCTTTACCAACATGTAACAGAGAGACAATTAGTGTACACGTTAAGGTAAAGAGCAACCAGATAGCATACTATCATGTCGAGCAAGAATGTCCTCCCTATATATATCCCAGCATCCACTACAATATACATCCAATGTACAGTAATGGCCTCTAGGGCATACATATAACTAACAATCTCCCACTTGCACTAGGGCCATCTGTAGCAGTGGTTGTAGTATCTCATACTCAACCATCCCATAAAAGTCTCTCTCTGGGAATAGGCCTTCGTGAGTGTATCTGCCGTGTTATCCTCTGAGTCTACTCTCCTAACCTTGATCACTTAGAGATCAACCATCTCCATGATCAAGTGATACTGCCTTAGAATATGTCTGGATCACTGATGGGACCTGCGTTCCTTGGCTAAAGCCACACTTCCATTGTCACACAATGGAAGGAACGTAGTTCATCTCATGAACCAATATACACCCAAACAGCCTCTTTGGTAGCATCTTAAGTAGCGATGTATCCTGCCTTTATCGTCTAGTATGTCACGGTATCTAGCTTGGAACTCTTCCAACATACCGTCCCTGTACTGAGGGTAAAGACAATGCCTGCGACTGACATTCAGTCGTCTTTATCACCCTGGAACACTTCCAGTGATTCTCCCCTGGATCGTTTGATACCATCTCACTATAACTAGTGAGAATCCTAACATCCAATTAAATCTATCTCATAGATCCAAAACTCAGGATTTAGGGGGTATCATTTTGATCCTACACGGAGAATCTATGTGATAAGCGGAGATTGATCGAGCGTAGCATAGGAAACTCCTTCCCTATCAAGAGTATGTCATCCACGTACTCTACGAGGATCATTACCATACTCCCTACTACCTTTTTGTATATACAAGGTTCATCTACCATTTTGATGATGTCAAACTCTTTGACTAATCCATCAAAACAGATGTTCCATCTCCGCGATGCCTGTTTTATCACATAAAACATCTTGCACGCGTTTCCGCTGCTCCCACTATTTACGAAGCCCTCTGGCTGTGTACTTATAGACGCCCTCTTCCAAAACATCATTTTAGAAGAGCTGTCATGACACCCAACCACCAGATATCGTAGTCATGGTATGTATCCGTGGCAAGTAGGATCTGGATGGACTTAAGCATAGCTACTTGAAAAAGGTTTCATCATAATCCACGCCTGGTAAATGATGCAAACTTTTAACAAGTCTAGCTTTGAAAGTCTCAACTTTTCCATGTACACAAAGTAATCTTCTCAAGATATACTTGCTCCTGATGGGGATTTAACCCTTCAGATATAGCAATCAAAGTCCATACTTTGTTGGTGTATAAGGATTCCATCTCAGATCGCTAAGCATCCAGCCATTCTTACAGAGTCTTACTCCTGATGGCCAGCTCGAAAATAGTTGGGTCATCATCTCATGATGCAATCCTCGCTCCCACTGTCATAGAGAAACCGAAGTAACTCTCAGGTGGGTGAGGAACCCTACTAGATCGGCGGAGAGGCTGAGGTTCGTTGGAATCTACTGAATCCTTTGGTCTTATCAAATCATCTACTGTAGTTTGTATGGCTGGAACATTTCCAGTTCTACATAACAGACCTTGCCTCGAGCTTGTCCGGATTTTGCTTTTAGACATAGGTCGGACAACCCCAAATCTTAACTAACTTAAGATATGGGCTCTTCCCATTCCATATCACATATGAAATGGTAGGCTACTGATTTGATTGGAACCCTATTCAATAGGTATGCAGCTTTTTAAGTGCATAACACCCAAAAGGAAATAGGTAACTCAGTAGTACTCATCATAGAGCACACCATATCAAATAGGGTGTATCTGCTCCGCCCCGATATACCATCGTGCTATGGTGTATTCAGAGGAGTAATGCTGAGAGAGAATCTCATTCTCCTTTAGAATAGTCCAGGAATTCCATGCATAAGTATTCTCCTCCCTTATCTCATCATAGGACATAATACTTATACCCGTATTTTGGTTCTCTACTTCTAACTTATATTCTGTGAATATCTCAAAAGGTTCGGACTTGTGTTTCAACAGGAACATATGTCTGAATCTTGAGAGATTATCAAAGAATGTAACGAAGTACAAAGAACCGGTCTTGGCATGTGTAGACAGGGGACCTACATACATCAACATGTATCATCCCAAGAGTTCACTAACTCTTTCTCTGTTTCCAGTAAACAGAGCTGGTGTCATTATATCTTTGTGACATGACTGGCGAGTTTCACAAGATGTAAATTCAAACTAATTTAAATACGCATCTAAATGTAACTCAGCCAGTCGGGTCGCATTGATATGACCTAGTCTACAATACCTCAAGAAGGATTCGTTCATTTCTGAACTCTTCCTCTTATGTGTGTTCTGTATACTAAGAACTGTAGTTTGATTTAGAACATCAATACTTTTAGATAACGTGCCTGAACCGATCAACTTTTGATTTAGGAAATGTTCAAAACATTATCCAACAATACAAAATTTTATCATTTCTTTACTGATAAAGAGACTGATATGATTTTGTATATCAGGTTCGGTATCTAATAGTATTTGTTCAGAATCAATGTATTGGTAATACAGGGTGACAGTGACCGACAGACTTGGCTGCAACTCTTGCCCCGTTTTCTGCCTCATGAAACTTATCACCGGTTCTCAGTTTTTCTACCCTTTTGTAGCCCTATGTAACAAATTACATATCTGGGATCCTGATCCGGTATCATATACCCAGGATGCGGAGGATACTGAGAAACGGTTCTTTGTAATGAACACACCCGAAGGAGATGCATCATATGCACTTTCTTCGTTTGGGCGGCATGGGAAATCTGGTATTTCCCAATTTCATGCACTGTTTTATAACAATTATAAGTTGGAGCGGGACCAACGTTCCCCAGCTCAGTATAACAAGCGGGTTCGGTCAATTATCCGTATTATTATCTTGATTAAGGCGTGATATGGTCGCTACCAGGAGAGAGAGAGAAGAAAACACTCAGCGTGCGCTCTTGCAAGAATAGATTGGTTATTATTTTATCTAATCAGGATGGCTCCCACTGCTTTTTATCAAATCTTCCTTCAAACCCTAAAAGGAAAGACTAGCCGGGATTAATTACACACTACAAGTTCGCCAATCTTTCAGCCAGGCCAGTGTCGGTACTTTGAGGGAGGTCCCCCGTGCTTTCGCACGAACCTAATTAATGTAAACCTCGTTTTCCCAGAGGCGTAACCTCGTTAACACCTTTCTAGACACCTACTTGATCGGCTAATTGTAATGTGTAAAACTCTCCCAGGAGTAACTCTTACTCGCAGCAAGTATCGGGATCCAACTATCTCATAGAAGGTATGCAATCTCATTGCAAATTTCAACACTTGAAATTCCCGATAATATTTTGCCCCTAGCGTGCTATGACCTTGACGAAAGCCAACAAACCATAGCCCGCTAGTCAAGTTCAACCCGTACATTTCTTGATCGAATTAAACCCACCCGCACGACCCTTGACGAAAGCCAACAAAGCCGCACGACTACCCTAATCCAATCGCATCGAATGCTAGCAGATAAGCAGCATATAGCTACCGCACACTGCACCTTGACGAAAGCCAACAAATGCAGCACGAATACTATATACAACTTATCTGAAATGACGGAGGGCTACGACAGGTTTTTCTGAAAACATATTGCGTAATGAACTTGATATCGTTGTAGAATCAAATGATTTTGACATGGAGTGTTTTTGAGGCTTTTCTAGTTTTGCTAAAGGAGTCACTCCCGGTGAAGGGATCGTCGGTCCTTTCCTCGTCGATTGAGGTGCGGGATATATCATATATATCACTGTGCAAAGCAAAAACACTTAAAAGCTATCAAAAGTCAAACCGAATGTGTAGCATCTGCCAGTTATTGCTAAAGGAGTCACTCCCGGTGAAGGGATCTCGGTCCTTTCCTTATCGAATAAGGTGCAGGATATATCATATATACCGCTGTGCAAAGCAAGAACTGTAGCTACCTGTTTTATTTTGAAATTCGATTCTACAACATCTTAGGTTTCTTTTATTTCATTAATCACATTAATGAAGTCCCATCATTTAATATACCTAAACATCACAGATAAATACGACGTACACTTATGCCATCCGCATTCGCCTCGATGTCCCCTCGTGCACCGTTAGGTTAGGTAACTAACGGCAGAGCGGGGCAGGGCTAGCGCGGGTTTAAAACATAAGTAACGTCTATATAATATATCGTATATACTATATACTGTATCTATCACAGAACATCACATGATCACATCACAGATATCGCAGCAGAAGAATCATATGAAATATTGGATATACTAGGACGTCCGTGTTTTCAATACGAGCCAGTATAAAACACGGATTCCACGGTCGTGACGAATAGCCAAACCCATAGCCCTAGACCCCTACGAGAGCGGCAAGCAACCCTACCAATTCTAGAGTTAGGAGACCCGGACTCGACTCCTCGAGTTGGTCTCCCACTGGACTCCAGAACCCGGTTACTTGTGCCCTCCACCTTGGGTCTATCCTAGTGCGGAAAAGTAAATAATATACAAGAGGTGACATCTTCCGCAACCTGGAAGTGCCCCAATAAAAAGAATATTACATACAAGTTTTTACATGAATGAAAATGAAAAACACTCATCTCACATAAAAAAAACCCCGGCTATTCGAACACGGCGATCCAATATAACATATCCAGCAACACATAACATCACATGTCATCAACGCAAGTAAATATGCGCATCCCAATTGTCGTTGACATATAGCAACGAAACCGGCGATATCACATATTACACTTACGGTCACAGAAAAGAAAGTGTAAAACTACAACAGTTGGAATCCGCAATCACCTCAGACATCGCATGCCTGACCAAATGAATTCTTTAGACATCGCATGCCTAACAATTATAAACCCCGCATTTTAGTCTCATTATCGAAAACTCTTTTCAATATCAAGTCGGGCAATTCAACAAGATTCCCGACATCCTGATCGAATGCTCGTCGCAAACTTCAGTAGACGGCCGCAACCCCGACGCCATCGACGAAGTGCACCAAGGCGGAACACCGCCACCGCGAGCACCCGAACGGATGCTTTCGGCGACGGGGTTCTCCTACAGTCACTTGGTCGGGGCTATGGGGTGTAGCTGTCTATTAAGTTTACCCGGCGAGTATCCGCGTACGCTACGTGATTGCGACGGACTTTTGATCACATCAAAATTCCGTGGCAACCTATCAAGTGAGACTAAAGTGCTCATCATTTATAACATTCATTCAGTTATCTCATAACTTCTTGTGAATTCCAATTGTTGTATCACATTCCGGATAAATAGAAAATGTTAAACTTTCCGATCGAACAGTCAAACACCCAAGTTTTCCCGAAACAGATCAACTCTTGAAAAAAGTCTAAAAACATTCAGTTCGTGCATCAGTACCAACGGTCCAGCCGTAGAAGGGTCAAGCCAACGCCTCACATGTGGCACGCCGTACTGCCCCAAACCCGAAGGTTCAAAAGGCAGTTCAAGACGGTCACATAATCGAGTTAAGGTTTGTTGTCTTCTAGAGGGTCCATTGCGTTACTTGCACTACTTAGAACGTCGTTAAACTACGGAAAAATCCAACACTTGGAAATTTCCCGACAGGGGAAAAATTGGGTATTTATATCCGGTCGAACTTTTTAACATATTCTAAAATTTATCCGGAAAGCCACATAGACAAAATCTGATACCCCGATCGAAACACCGAATCCCCAAAACAACCCCAGAAAATTCAACTCTTGAATAAATTTTAAAAATACCCAGAGAACTCAGCACCTGAAACAATGAATTACTGTGCAAACAGTTAGGGCTGACGTCACAATTCTGCCGCGGAACCGCCGTATAAGCTAGGCTTATGCCGTGGTTCCGTCGCCGATTACACTGTTCATGCAATAAATTTTACGCCGTAATTCTTAGAATTCCCTGCTGAGTTTTCTGCATATTTTTAATTTGGAAAAATCCACGATTTTAGAAAAAGTACAGAGAGCAATTTTTGGGGTTGGGTTTCGGTTCGATCGGACTTCAAACTCCGTCTAGACTTCGCCTAAGGCTCTAGCTAGGCTCTGATACCACTGTAGGGTTCATAGGCACTCTCAAGAGGTCTCAAAAGGCATCAACCATGCCAATTTCATTAATTACGGTGCCGAGAAACCCTAGACTAGATCGTTGGCTAGATATTTAGGCGACAAAGCAAACTAGTTAACACTTAACTACAAGAATACGGAAATACAACCTTTGTAGATCCGGTCCTCCACCTCCACGGCTCCGTGATGAAGTCCTCTCCGCTGTCCAAGTCGAACCCCGGGCTCTAGCGTCGGCTTCATCGGAGAATAAGCGGGCTAGGTCATCGACGACGTGCCGAAGATGATCTACGTCGAGGCATCACTAGATCAAGCTCCAACTTCACCAAGTCAAGAAACTTGTGAAGAAAACACACTCTACTACTTGGCAAGAGGTAGAGGATGAAGAAATAGGAAGTGGGTAGACTTTAGAATTGGATTTCTCACTCTATTCATCAATCCACCATTGATGAAGTGAAGCTTTCTTCATGGAAGAAGATGAAGAAGAAGAAGAAAGTGTTATGATAAGTTATTTAAAACTAAAAGGAAAATGAATACTTATCATAACACTAACCTTAGTTTAGTGTAGAGAATAGACCATGGTTAGATATGATGGTTACGGTTAAGCAAGAGACAAGAATGGTGGACTAGGTCAAGGTTTCATGAAGCTTCAACTAAACAACAAATAAAGCCACCATTCTTTTCTCTTTTCCATTTATTTTCCAAAATGTATAAACAAATAAATAAATGAATAAACAAGTAATGGAAAAATAAAACCCTAATTATATGTTTAACCATGGTTTAATTCTTTACACTTAACCAAGTAAACATGTATCATCAAACATGATACAATCATTTGCACAAAAAGTATATCACATATACAAATTGTACAACCAAGTGAGAAAATCCATTTAAAGTAAACCAATACTAGTTAATGCAAAGTAATATATCAAATATATAATTATACATTAAATCATTAAATCAACACTTGATTTAACGATCCGGTCATATCGCATATAACCGACTAGCATCCTTTGTATCGGCTTATCGAATCAATCCTTGATTCGACAACTAGGTTATATCGCATATAACCAATCGATACATTGATCGCGAGAATGGAATACGGTATCACATACACGCATTATTCTCGGTCCCGCACATATCTCATATGCACTCCTATTTCGTTTCGCTTGAGCCAGGAAACCTCTGTGTAGGACTCTAAAGACTCGTCAATACGCCGGCAGCAGGTGATGATCATATCAAACACCCACAAGCCGCAAGCGGTCTGCTAAACGTAACGGCCACCCGGGTATTGAGCGATCAGAAGATCGACGAGCAAGCCCGCTCACACTCCAGTGAATCCAACCAGTAACACTACCGTACAGTCCGGTCTGATCGTCTGATATGTCGCATATCTCACCTAGGGGTGGTAAACGTCAGACCCCAATAGCTCGATAAGTCGTGTCGATATGAGGTCTATAACAATTCGAGAAACTACTGGTAACACTTACCAGTAAATCTCAGCAACCCTGGCCATGGATTTCCTGTTATAGCCAATCGAACACAGCGCAACATCAACCCCCTATACCGGGAGAGACGAATCCCCTCCTATCGCTCATTGCCTCCATGTGATTCGGGACTGTACCCAAAAACCACCGTTTTGCACGCCCTCTTGGATGTGGTAAGATGGAAATCAAAGCACAGTGGGAACCACACAAGACTCTATGACGATCTCGGGTCAACAGACTACTCTGTACCAGTGTCACCTGAGAACTGCCATCTGACGTAAAGTATAATACCATCTGGGAGTTCTCGGGGAGTCCGTCCAGTGTACCCAGTCTCTACTGAGCACCCGTATATCATCTCTGATGTCAAACACCGATGGATATGGGATCATCCATCGCCCATCTGTATGGGTCGAGAAGGTACACGCTAGTCTACTCTGGTATATCGATGCCCCATCTCGATACACCCACGACTAGGGACTTTCAAGGATGTACTTATGGACTACCATGTCCCCACTAGTATGATCCGCATCACAGTCCAGGTAGTCAAGTACACATCCTAAGGGCTTTACCAACATGTAACAGAGAGATAATTAGTGTATACGTTAAGGTAAAGAGCAACCAGATAGCATACTATCATGTCGAGGAAGAAAGTCCTCCCTATATATGTCCCAGCATCCACTACAATATACATCCAATGTACAGTAATGGCCTCTAGGGCATACATATAACTAACAGATGAGAGAGAGAGAGACTAGGTCAACTCCCACTTTTTGAACCATACCCATCATTTCCTCACACCCATTTCTCTCTCCCCTCTCATGGAGTTGCTGCTGCTCTTGCTCCTGCTCCCTCATCTCCCTCCCCTTCACTTCATAGATCCCTCTCATTTCCCTCACAAAAACCCCATTCCCACTTCACAAAACTTGCTCCCAAGCTCACTAGCTACACATTGAACCTAGCAAGATTGGATTTGGAGGACTTTGAGCAACTCAAGAAAATTCTTGAGTTGCCAAAGGAGGTAATTTCTGCACCCCTAGTTTAGTAATTCAATTCTTATTGCATCCATTCTAGTTTCATGTCGATATGGTGTCGTTTGATGGATTTGTGAAACTTCAAGTTAGGGTTTATGTGAGATATGAAATTAAAGATGAAATTGAGGATTGTGGTGACCTTAGAACCCCTGTGTGATGTTAATTTGGACCCAAACCTGAACTTGAAACCAGAATACGGATTTACGAGACGATGTCGGAGAAAAAATGTGAATCTGTGATCGTATTTAGAAATCCGCTATCACCCCGAGACCCCAAAAATAAAACTGAGTTGACAGTGAGATGTGCAGGCACCATGGAACCCCCACACCAAACCCTAGCCCCCAACTCCAATTCCCGGCCGCCAATTAATTCCTTCTGGCCGCAAATTGCGGCCAGAGAAGGAGGGAACTGTCTCGATTTTTGTGCATTTCCCTATTTCCTCTAATCTTGACCCTGGGTATGTCTAGTTTTGACAAATTCCTGTTAGGGTAAAATCTGGGTTGATTTGCTTGAGTTGGCGTATGATTTACGACTTGTTTTAACATGGATTTTGGTATTTGGTGATTCGTTTCTGTCGGGTGGCGTTTGGACGTCAACGACAAGTGGATATTGAACGTGTTTACATGCGAGACGATAGGTTTTTACCTATGCGAGTAGCGTGTGCTATTTTGGTTTCCGATATGATTTTCACGTGCTTTAGCGTTGTGATATACTTGTAGGTACCCTACGTGATGTTGAGGCAAAGAAGATGAAGATGGCGACATCGGCACCGACACATGAGAAGCAAGGTGAGTAGATTTATATCTACGGGGAGAAGTCGGGTGGATGGCGTATAGCACCCCCGCAGTCCGTGGTGATGTATACGAATACGTATACACACATATATTTATTTATGTGTTGTTTAGGACTATTGATGGTAATAATGGTATTATTGATGATAGGGATGTATTGGTTTAGTATAGTGCGAACCCTAGAGTAGTGGTTACACTCACACATACACGTACACATATACTTGCATACATTCTTTCATTTATCTGTGCGCATATAGAGGTGTGTATATCTACACATGGGTATGGGACTATGTGTTCATATACGGGATTTGAGGATGATACGTGGGATTGAGATGAGTCGATGAGTTTGATTGAGGCCGTGAGATTCGGCGATATGACAGAGTTCGTATTTGGGATGTGATATGATGGTAGTGATACCGGATATGTGATGAGATGAATATGATATTGACCCATACCCAGCTATTGGGATGCCGTACGACGATTTACCGTACGAGCTTTATATTGATGTTAGATCCGCACTCATGACTCGAGGATGTTATATGATATACTGTATCGTACGTGATACTATTGAGGCGAGATCACTGACTATATATATATATATATATATATATATGTGTGTGTGTGTATCGACTCAGATTTAGGTGGTTTCCATGCCCCTCCCGATTGACTTGATAGTTGGGTCCGTAGTTCGCATAGTAGGCGTTAGACTTGACCCGAGTCATACCTATTTCAAAACTAACGAATCGGGGATATTTTAAAGATAGGCAAAAAGGGATTCTACGGATATTTTCAAGCGACGCATCTTTTCTTAAAACACCGTAGCCCTTATTTTACCAAAAGCCCTGATTCGTCTTATTTCAAAAGGTAAGATTGCATGATATATCTATTAAGGCAGGTTCTTTACTGTTGCGTTGATTATTCGATTCCGCATATTCATGCTATTTGCATTGCATCTCTTGTATTGTTGATATATTTTAGTCATGCTGCTAGGACACCAGCACCATTATCGATGATGCGTATGTTCCACATACACTTGTTTGCCGGCTCACACACTTCATCATCGATAATTGCCATGTCACTACACTGTAGTACTGTTGCATTCAGTGTATGTTGCTTACATTTCTTTACATGTCGCATACATCATGCTTTCGGATTATACGCATTGAGATATGTTGTTTCCATGATATTTCTGGTTTTTGGGAACCGTGGGTGTTTCAAAAGGAGAATATGTAATTGTTTTAAAACCCGGTTACCCTTGATATGATATTTCAGTGCGTCCACCATGTGTTTTCTCGGTGCTGAGAGCGACATGTGAAACCTGATTCGAGGAGGCGGATGAGGCCGATTGCGGGTACATGGTGGACCCGGTATGGTTCCCTGGGGCAAGAAATGTTTTTCGTGGAGTAGACGATGAGCCTGGCAGGGTGGCGAGTACCTACCGGTGATTGGTTGGACCTGGCGGTTATCCGGAGGATACTGACCAGAGTCGATAGATGGATATGGGCGTACTGCCGGGGCCGAGGGCCGATACTGCAGACAGAGCCCGTGGGCTGATCCGGACCGACGGAGCCCGATATATGAGGATTTACGTGCCGATGCTGGGCACAGTTTTCATGATGTTTTCGAGTGTCGATGCTGGGCACTCCGGTTCCATGATTTTGACGTGTCGCGAGGGATACAGATGGTTTATATCCTCATATTATTCCCATGCACATGCTTTATGATATTTACATGCATGATGGTTATTGTCATTGGGTGACGAGTGGACGGGATCCCCGTACATGCAGATTTGATTACATTGATCATACCTCACATTTATGATATGCTATTACCTGAGGCACTGGCATGAGCACTTGGCACTACACTCATGCATAGAGATTACCTTGCCAGTTTAGCATGCTTCAGACTTATTCATATTGAGGTTTATTTATATCTGATCGTATTGACCTAGGATAGGTCATACATTCGATCTCTGCTTGTAGATATTGTCTATTCACGAGTTGGCAACTCACCCCCGTTGTGCCACAGTTCTTGCAGGTTTTGCCGTACAGATTCCATAGCGGGATTTCTGGCACACTGCTTCCTTATGGGTGACTTGCTTGGTAGGTGGGTTCTTTTGTATCAGAACCGCCATTGTACATGTATTATTCATTGTATCTAGAATTCCATCAACCAAAACTTGTATATTGTTTCAGACTTAGAAAACAGTGTTGTATTATTTCGACCATAGAGTCGCGCTTGTAGTATTACGGTTTTCTGGCTGTTTTGAGTTCTTTTTGGGTTTTGATCCTCGCCCTTTGGCGTTGTATATTATTATTGCTTGCATGGTTGTGACCGTCGATTGACGAAGAGCTAGCTCCCGCTTGGGGATGCCTTTTATCATTTCATATATATTATTCTTGTTGTACCCCGTTCGGGGCCAGTTTTTACAAAGGAAACTCTGCCGAAATTTTCAGGAAAGGTTACACATTTTAAAAATGCATATTCGGCTTAGTTATTTAAAAACTTTGATTTTTGAAAACGTGATTTCTTTACTTCTTAAAACCAGTTTTCCTTATTTACTCTTTAAATGGTTTTAGATTTCTGGGCTTTTGGCTTACTTGGATCAGATGGGGTCCTATAGACTTCATATGGTTCAAGGGCCAGTCACGTGCTCTTTTGGGTCGTGACATAAAAGGATAAGTATAGGATTACGAAACCGAAACAACTCCGAAACACCCGTATCGAAACCCTAGTTTCTGTCGAAATTTTTCAGGTGTCAAAAAATTTTTTAAACAGTTGCAGAATGCTGTATGGGATACATAATGTATACTGTGCAAAACTCACCCCCATAGCTCGGAATTTGGCCGACCACTTTGCTAGGTATTCCGGCGAGCTCGGTCCAATAGTAGGTTTTGGGTGTGGATTTTGGATGGTGTTCTGGTCTCTGGGGTTTGAGAATTCAGGTGTTGTTTATTTTTGCTAAATTTGCATATGATGTTATCTTTTTCCAAAGGCAAATTCAGAGTGTTTCGTATTCGGAATTCTAGCTTTCGTTTCGGTTATTTTAGACGGTGTTAAAAAGTTCGAACGGATATCAATAACTCACTTTTTCCCCTGCAGGAAAATTTCCAAGTGTTGGATTTTTCCTTAGTTAAAGAACATTCAAATAGCGTGCAAGTGATGTGGTGAACCCTCCAAAAGAACAAAATCTTAACTCGATTTTATGACCGTCAAAACCGCCTATAAACCCTAGGGTTTGTAGTAGTTTAGCGACTCCACAAGTGAGGCATTGGTTGACCCTTCTATGGCTGGTTCACTACTACTGTGGCATGTAATGGATACCTCTAAACTATGCTCAAGTGTTGAGCATTTTAGGAAAATTTGGGTGTTTGTTGATTTGATCAGAATGTTTAACATCGTCTAGCTTTTTCTGTAATGTGATACAATATATGGAATACATATAGTTAGGCATCAAATCCGTAATATGTGATATTTCGGGTTTACGATGTCTGAGGAGATTGTGGATTCCAAATGTTGTAGTTTTACACTTTCTTTTCTGCGACCGTAAGTGTAATATGTGGTATATCGCCGTTTTCGTTGTTATATGTCAACGACAATTGTGATAGGCATATTTACTTACGTTGATGGCATGTGATGCTATGTGTTGCTGTGATATGTTATATTGGATCGTCGTGTTTTGAATAGCCGGGGTTTTTATGTGAGATGAGGGTTTTTATTTTCATTCATGTAAAATTCATTGTATGTAATATTCTTTTATTGGGGCACTTCCGGGTTGAGGATGATGTCACTATTGTATATTATTTACTTTTCCGCATTAGGATAGACCCAAGGAGGGGAGAACAAGTAACCGGGTTCTAGATTCCAGTGGGAGGCCATCTCGAGCAGTCGAGAACGGGTCTCCTAACCCTAGAATTAGCAGGATTACTTGTTGCTCTCGTAGGGGTCTAGGGATGTGGGTTTGGCTATTCATCGCGATCGTGGAATCCGTGTTTTATACAGGCTCAAAATAAAACATGGACCTCCTAATATATCCAATATTTCATATGTTATCTTCTGCTGCTGATATACTGTGATGTGATCGTTTTATATGCCAGAGACGAATGCTTTATTATTGTATTTATGATATATAATAAACGTTGCTTATGTTTTGCACCCGCGTTAGTCCCGTCCCGGTATGCCGTTAGTTAAGTAACCTAACGGTACAAAACGGGACACTGTGGTGAATGCGGATGGCATAAAGCATACGTTGTACTTTCGTTTCTTCTGTGATGCTTAGGAAGATTAAATGATGGGATTCATTAATAAGATTAATGAAAGAAAAGAAACCTAAAAGATGTTGTAGAATCAAATTTATAAAAAAAAAATGGGTAGCTCTAGTTCTTGCTTTGCATAGCTGTATTCCTTGTAAAATATCCAGCACCTTATTCGATAAGGAAAGAGCCGAGATCCCTTCACCGGGAGTGACCTCTTTAGAGAAACTAGAATAAGCCTCAAAAACACTCCTTTTTCAAAATCACTTGTTTCTATAACGATATCGAGTTCTTTACGCTCATGGTTTTCTGAAAAAACCTGCATAGCCCTCCGTCATTTCAGATAGGTAATACTTAGTATTCGTGCTACGTTTGTTGGCCTGCATCAAGGCGTTGTGTGCGGTAGCTAACTAGTGCTTATCTGCAATATAAGATGAGATTGGATTAGGGTCGTCGTACGACTTTGTTGGCCTGCGTCAAGGGTCGTGCAGGTGGGTTTAATTCAATCAGGAAATGACGGGTTGAACTTGACTAGCGGACTATGGTTTGTTGCCCTGCGTCAAGGTCATAGCACGCTAGGGGCAAAAGCATTATCGGGAGTTTTAAGAGTTGAAATTTGCAATGAGATTGCATACCTTCTATGAGATAGTTGGATCCTGATACCCACTGCGAGTAAGAGTTACTCCTGGGAGAGTTTTACACATGACAATTAGCCGATCAAGTAGGTGTCTAGAAAGGTGTCAACGGGGTTATGCCTCTGGGAAAACGAGGTTTATTTTAATTAGGTCCGTGCAAAAGCATGGGGAACCTCCCTCAAAATACCAACACTGGCATGGCTGAAAGATTGGCGAACTTGTAAAGTGTAATTAATCCCGGCTAGTCTTACCTTTTAGGATTTGAAGGAAGATTTGATAAAAACCAGTGGAGCCATCCTGATTAGATAAGATAATAATCAATCTAATCTTGCAAGAGCATACACTAAAGTGTTTTCTTCTCTCTCTCTCCAGGTAGCGACCATGTCAGGCCTTAATCAAGATAATAATATGGATGTATTGACCGAACCCGCTTATTATACTCAGCAGGGGAACGTTGGTCCCGTTCTTTCTTATAATTGTTATAAGAAAGAGCAGGGAATAGGAGAATATCCGGATTCTCACGCAGCCCAAACGAACAATAAGCATGCTGATGCATCTTCTTCGGGTGTGTTAGTTATCGAGAACTGTTTCTCAGTTCACTCTACGTCCTGGGTATTAGATACCGGAACGGGATCCCACATATGTAATATGTTACATGGGCTACGGAAAGGTAAGGAACTGGGAGAGGGTGATCATTCCATAAGAGTAGGGAATGGTGCAAATGTTGCAGCCAAAGCAGTTGGCGAATATCACCTTGTGTTGCCAAATGGTAATACATTGATTCTGAACGAATGTTATTACATTCCGACCCTGATATACAATATTATATCAGTTTCTTTATTAAGTAAAGAAGTATTTAATTTTGTAGTACAGGATAATGTTATGAACATCTTCCTGAATCAAAAGTTGATTGGATCAGGCTCGTTAAATAATGGCATATACGTTCTCAATCAAACTACAGTACTTAATGTGCAAAATACATACGAGAGGAAGAGTTCAGAAATGAACGAATCCTACTTGTGGCATTATAGACTAGGTCATATCAATGTGACACGACTAGCTAAGTTACACAAGGATGGATATTTGAATCCGTTCGAATTTTCATCCTATGACACTTGCCAGTCATGTCTCAAAGGCAAGATGACCAAAACTCCATTTAGTGGACACGGAGAAAGAGTTACGGAACTCTGGGAACTGATACATAGTGATGTATGTGGTCCCATGTCTACACATGCCAGGGATGGTAACTCGTACTTCATTTCATTCATGACGATCTCTCAAGATACGGACATGTGTTCCTGTTGAAACACAAGTCTGAAGCTTTTGAGAAATTCAGAGAATATAAGAATGAAGTAAAGAGACAAACGGGTAAAAGTATTAAAATCCTACGATCTGATCGAGGAGGAGAATACTTGAGCAACGAGTTCCGGAATTATCTAAAAGAGAATGGGATTCTCTCTCAGCTTACTCCTCCTTATACACCACAGCACAACGGTGTATCGGAACGGAGGAATCGCACCCAATTGAATATAGTGTGCTCTATGATGAGCACTGCTAAGTTGCCTATTTCCTTCTGGGGATATGCACTGGAAACAGCTACAGACCTATTGAATATGGTTCCCACCAAATCTGTGCCAACCACTCCATATGAGATATGGAAAGGAAAGAGACCATATCTTAATTATGTTAAAATATAGGGTTGTCCGGCATATGTGAATGTTAGTGTTTATGCCCTAGAGGCCATTACTGTATCATATTAGTTTGTATATTACTTAATGGAAGCTTGGGATATTCACAGTTGTATTGACAGTCTTGCTAAAAATGGTAGTATGCTACTTAGTTTGTGTCTACTTTAATATGTGCATATGTTTCTTTTAACGTATCGCTTATACATATTACTAGAGCCCTTAGGATCTTTGCTTGATTACTAACATCGTGATGGTAGTCACACTAGTGGGGGCTAGGTAGTCTATAAGCAACATCCTATACAGGTCCCTGGTCATAGGATTATCGAGACAGGGCATCGATACTCCGGAGTAGACTGGTGTATACGCTTCTCATCCCAGTTGGGGAGATGGTCTGTCCCACAGCCATCAGTACGTCGTACTGGAGATAGTATATAGGTGCTCGTTAGGTTACAGGTACACCGGACAGGACTTGCCGGGAACTGCCGGTTGGTCTTATACCCGTCGTCAGATAGCAGTTCCCAGGTGACATGAGTACAGCTTAGTCCGTCGACTTGACACTGCTACTTCGCCTCGGGTGTGTTCCCACTGTACTTAGATTACTACCCTACCATGGCTCAAAGGAGTCGTGCAAACAAGTAGTAGTTGGGTGTAGTCCCGAAGCACTTGGAGGCAGTGGCGGTTAGACAGGATTCGTCTCTCCCGGTATTAGGGATTGATATCGCGCTGTGTATAGAGAGCCATTACGCAAAGTCCCTGGCCAGGGAAAACGAGATTTACTGGTAGGTTCCAGTAGTTTCTCAAGGTGTAATGGGCTTCACTCCGACACGACTTATACCGCTATTAGGGGTCTGACGTTTACCGCCCCCTAGGCCCGATATGCGATAGTCCTAGACGAACAGACCGGACTGTACGGAGATTGTCACATCAGGCTCAGTTGGAGTTCGGATGGGTTTACTCATCGTCCTTCATATTGACATCTACCTGGGGACCGTTACGTACAGCTAGTACCGCTTGCGGCCTGTGGTTAAACCCACTGCCAGTGTAGTGTCGAGTCTTTAGAGTCCCACACAGAGAGTTTCCCTGCACCGGGCAAAAGGTGTAGAGGCCGTATTGTTTTACGGCAGGGCCGCGATCACTTACATACACTTGTGCACGTATTATGATCGGGCAGATAATACTAGCGGGCTTTGGATTAAGCCAGATTCTAGTATTATACAGATGGATTTATTCAGTCAAAGATTATCCGTGTTTTTCGGAAATACGGATGGAGGGGCAGTCTCGTAATTTGTCGGGAAGCTTCTAGAAGAAGATGACTCATTTGTTTTTATTTCTTTTTGGATTAAACACAAATAAGGTGGAGAGATGAGTTGTAAGTTTTCATTAAATGCTTAATGACTCATGAGGTGATTCACCCTTAGTATTAAATGAAGCTCACAAGATATTTCTAGATATTTGATCAAGAGATATTTGTATGCTTCAATATATTCTTTCATGAGTTATTATTCATATGATTATCAAAAAAAAGCTTTCTCTCTCCTCAAGTCTTCATCTTCTTCCTCAAACCCTAAAAGCTCTCATGAGTTGAGAAACCTAGGGTTTAAGTGACTAAGTAATCCATCTTATTACTCTACACCCTCTAGGACTTCTAGATTAGCGATCTAGAAGCCGTAGTTATCTCAGATTCGAGATAGGATCTCGGACTATAAACTCTCAGGTGGATCGTCTTTGACTTGAGGAGGCCGTTGAGGCGCTCATGTTCCATAGAGCCTACAAGGTGTGGATGACAGCGATGAAGACCCGAAGGACAAGTAACGTGAGGTATAACTTCGAATCATAGTAGTTAAACCTCTCGAAGTTTGCTAGTAATGGTTTAGACACGATCCGTGTGCTTAAGTCCGTGTTACGAAGCTTTGATAATTGTTTTTCATATATTCCGCCTCCCCGCGAGCTCGTGGGGTGCATGACATGGACTTACAGTGGTATCAGAGCCTACTAAACCTTTACTAGCTTGTTAGCAACTAATTAGAACTTTGATCATCGGAAAAACGCGAAAACTTAACCCCGGACCCCTCATGTTTCTGTCGATTTTAAACGTGTCGAAAAAATTATTTGATAGGTATGAAAATTCACAGCAGGGGATTCTAAGAATACTGGTGAAATACGGAGTCCCGACTCGGTTAGAACGCCGCGGAAGCGCGGCGGATTAGTGCAATCCGCCGCGGATCCGCGGCCGAGTCAACTCCGAGTTGACTCGTATTTACACAGAAACTCTTAATTTTGGGTGTTCTGTTTTCCTGTATATTTTGTTTCTGCCCGGGTTATTTCAGTGATGGCTTGCACATGGGGTAGAGACGGAAAAAGGTTGTCGATCGAAATTCTAAGTTATTTGCTAATCAAGTTTTTCCTGTGTTGTTTAATGTGTTCGTAAACCTCCCCTAATTGCTAGTATGTCGGTTAGCAGGGGGTTGCACATTTCTGTAATGGTTTTTACCGGTTTGTGTATATGAACTTCATTAGATTGTTGTGATGATTAGCCGGGGTTTGAGATGAGATTCTATATTCATTCATTCGATGTAATTTGTAATATGATGTAATATTCTTTTGCGGGGCACATCCGGGCTGAGGTTGTAGTCACCGTTGTATTATTTCATTTACTGTTTTCTACTCCTAGGATAGACCCAAGGTGGGGTGCACAAACTACCGGGTACTTTGAAGTGTTTAGTGGCCTACTCACGTTGTTGAGGGAGACCGCTTCACTTCGGGTACTTGGCGGGTAGTTTGCCGTACCCGTAGGGGTCTAGGGTGGGGTAATGGCTATTCATCACAACTGTGTAATTCGTCTTTCGTTGCAGGCTCAAAGGAAACGCGGATTGCTTGTATATCCAATAATGTTCATCTGTGATCTGAAATGCCTATTATTGCGTCTGACGAATGTACAATATCTATATATGATATCTAGTAGGCGTTGCTTATGTTTTGCATCCGCGCTAGCCCAGCCCCCGCTCTGTCGTTAGTTAAGTAACCTAACGGGTGAATGACGGGACCCAGTGGCGAATGCGGATGGCATAAGAGGACGTTGTATTTTCGTTGTTTCCTGCAATGATAGGTTAATTGATGGGACGCATTATTTTAATGCAAAGAAAATAAACCAAAGTTGAATCGTTGGAACAAATTTAAAAGAAACCACTCGGTTATTTTAAAAAGAGCAGAAATTTTTTTAATTGCGGAGCTTTAACCACTCCTTTTAAAATCTATCAGGTTCCTTCGATTATATCAAGTTCACTACGTTCACGGTTTCGCCAAAACCAGTCGTAGCCCTCCGTCATTTCTTATGGATGGTCAGTAGTATTCAAGCTATGTTTGTTGGCCTTCGTCAAGGCATAGTGTTTGGTAGCTGCTGGGGTATTCTTTTGTTGCATAGATAGATGAGTTGGTTTGGGACAGTCGTATTACCTTGTTGGCCTTCGTCAAGGGTATATACGGGTGGGTTCAAATTAA
Source organism: Agapanthus africanus (assembly GCA_030015575.1). Taxonomy (NCBI): domain Eukaryota; kingdom Viridiplantae; phylum Streptophyta; class Magnoliopsida; order Asparagales; family Amaryllidaceae; genus Agapanthus; species Agapanthus africanus. The sequence continues at coordinate 366,949,481 of JASDDO010000012.1, forward strand.
CAAGATAATGATGGGAAGAACTTGACATGTGACTTATGATTTGTTGGCCTTCGTCAAGGTCATAAGAGCATGGGGCAAAAATCCACATCGGGAGTTTCTAAAGAAACTGAAACTTGCTAGTGTTGCATACCATTTGGAGTTTGATGAATGTTGGTAGGATTCCTTCAGCATTATCACACGATGATATTTGGATCCCGATCCTACTGTGAGTATCCGCTACTCATCAGGAGATTCGTCACTTAACGATCAATGCTATAAACCAAGTAGGTGTCTAGAACAGTGTCAGCGGGGATACGCCTCCAGAGAAAAGAGGTTATTTAATTAAGGAACTTCGCGAAAGCGTCGTAAAACCTCCCTCGAAGAACCGACACTAGCCTGGCTGAACGGTTAAGCAAGTATTGTACGGTGAGATCAGTCCTGACTAATTCTTCTTTTATGGTTTGAGGAAGGATTCGAGAAACAGTGGGAGCCATTGTTAGTGTATATGCCCTGTAACGTCTTCAAAATAATAAAATATGATTTTTGGGAAATTTTATAATTTAATATTATTTTAATGAATATTTTAATATTCTGGTATAATTAAATACAGATAAATGGGGAAAAATTATGGAAAATTCTAAAATAAGTTATTTTAAGGAATTGCTTCGTTTTCTGTGCATGCCCCCATTTCCTCTAGTTTTGACCCTGAGTATGTCTAGTTTTGACTGATTCCATCTAGGGTGAAATCTGGGTTGATTTTCCTATGTTGGTGTATAATTTGGGACTTGTTTTGGCATGGATTTTGGTATTTGGTGATTCATTCCTGTCGGGTGGCGTTTGGACGTCAACGACAAGTGGATTTTGATTGTGTTTACATGCGAGTCGATAGGTTTTTACCTATGCGGGTAGCGTGTGCTATTTTGGTTTCCGATGTGATTTTCATGTGCTTTAGCATTGTGATATACTTGTAGGTACCCCGCGTGATGTTGAGGCAAAGGAGGTGAAGATAGCGACATCGGCTTTGGCACACGAGAAGCAATGTGAGTAGATTTATATCTGTGGGGAGAAGTCGGGTGGATGGCGTATAGCACCCCCGCAGTCCGTGGTGATGTATACGAATACGTATACACACGAATATTTATTATGTGTTGTTTAGGGTTATTGATGGTAATAATGATATTTTGATGATAAGAATATATTGGTTTGGTTTAGTGCGAACCCTAGAGTAGTGGTTGCACTCACACATACATTTACACACATACTTGCATTCATTCTTTCATTTATTAGAGTGCATATGATGGTGCGTATATCTACACATGGGTATGGGACTATGTGTTTATATACTGGATTTGAGGATAGTATTTGGGATTTGAGATGAGTCGATGAGATTGGGCTTGAGGCCAGGAGATCGGTGATGTGATTTGGTTCGTATCGAGATACGACACGATGTTTTAACGGGTCTTTTGACGTAGTGATTCTTACACCTGCATGCATACATTGAGGGTATCAATATTGTACTAGACGTAGATCAGTACCCCGATCATGACATTTGATAAAGAGGATACCAGATAAATAGTATGATGAATGTGATATTGACCCGTACCCAGATTTGGGATGCCGTACGACGGATTTACGTACAAGCTATATTTTGATGATTGATCCGCACTCTTGACTTGGGATGTCTGATTATAGATAGGGTATCGGATATGATATTATTGAGGCGGGATCACCGACTAATATATATACATGTATGTATATGTATCGACTCAGATGTTAGGCGGTTTCCTCACCCGTAGCTCTACTTGTTAGTTCAGCCGTATAGTTTAAGATGGTTGTTAGATTAGATTAGACTCCTACCTATTTCAAAAACTAACGAATCGTGGGTATTTTAAAAGACAGCCCAAGGGATCCTACGGATATTTCAAAAGACGTATCTTTTCATAAAAACACCGTAGCCCCTATTTTCAAAACCCCATGATTCGTGTTATTTCAAAAGGCACCAATTGTAGAGGTTATTTTAGATTAATGCAGATTAGTTATAGTTGCGTCTAGTATTCAGCTTCCGCTCATTATTGTGGTTCGCATCGCATCGCATGCTTATATTATGTTTCATACTCCATTATTGATGTTATGCTGTTAGGACACCAGCACCATTACCGATGATGCGTATGTACCACGTACACTTACTTGCCGGCTCACACACATCTCCATCGGTAATTGCCATGTCACGTACACCTTAGAAAATATTATTGCATCGACATAGGTTGTTAGCTAATAATTTAGACATGATATTAGTGTACTTGCCTTATATGCTAGATTAGACATTGTAATTATTAGTTGTTACATCATGCATGTTATTATTCATGGATTTTTATGCCTGTATGCACTGTTTACATGCTATTGAGGATTGGATTCGGATTTCCATGAGATTTTCTGGATTTGGGGGAAAACCGCAAAACTTATATAAACTTCTTTTCTCTCTTTAAAATAAAAAGTGCGGTTTTCCCATGATGTATGAGTCGTCCACTATGAGTTTGCTGATGGATTTGGAAACCCGATTCGAGGAGACGGATGAACCGTTTCGGGTACATGGTGGACCCGGTAAGGTACCCCGGGGCAAGAAGCGCGTGGTGATGACGATGTGAGCCTGGCAGGGGAGCACTACCTACCGGTGATTTTACCCGACGCGTCGGATATCCGGAGGATACCGTCGTGGTCTTGAGATGGATGGTAGGGGCCGGTCTGGACTGACGGCGCCCTAGATATTATGATTGAGACATTGGGATTTCGAGATTTCGAGGTACAGAGACTGTGATACAGAGATATCGAGATATTGGGATTACGTTTTGTGCCGATGCTAGGCACTGTTTTATGCTGATTTCATTATGATACCTCAACTAAAAATACAAGGGAAATCTCACTAAATTATGAAAACAGTTTCTTCATTTACATGTATTCTGCTTTCATGCATTCATACCTCATATTCATGACATACTATTACCTGAGGCACTAGCACGAGCACTTGGCACTACATTCACGTATAGAGATTACATTGCCAGTTTAGCATGCTTCAGCTTTATTCATATTGAGGTTTCTTTATATCTGATCGTATTGACCTAGGTTGGGTCATGCATTCGATCTCTGCTTGTAGATATCTTTCTATTCACGAGTTGGCAACTCACCCCCGTTGTGCCCCAGTTCTTGCAGGTTTGCCGTACAGTTCTATAGCGGCATTTCTGGCACACTGCTTCCTTTTGGGTGATTTGCTTGGATAGGTGGGTTCTTTTGTATCAGAACCGCCGTTGTATTTATATTATTCATTGTATCTAGAATATCCATCAACCAAAACTCGTATATTGTTTCAGACCTAGACTAGTGATGTATTATTCGACCATAGAGTCGCGCTTAGTAGTGTTGCGGTTTTCTTGTTGCTTTTGAGCTTTCTTTTGGATTTGATCCTCGCCACTTGGCGTTGTATATTATTGTTGCATGTGTGGTGGTGACCGTCGATTGACGAAGAGCTAGCTCCCGCTTGGGGATGCCTTTATCATTGCATATATTGTTATCCTTGTTATACCCCATTCGGGGCCAGTTTTACAAAAGAAACTCTGCCGAAATTTTTAGAAAAGACTGTACTGTTTTTAAAAATGCATATTCGGCTTAGTTATTTAAAAACCTTGATTTCAAACATGTTTTTCTTCACTTCTTTAAACCAGTTTCTTTACTTATTCTTAAAAATGGTTTTAGATTTCTGGGCTTTTGGCTTACTTGGATCAGATGGAGTCCTATAGACTTCATATGGTTCAAGGGCCAGTCACGTGCTCTTTCGGGTCATGACAAAGTTGGTATCAAAGCGCTAGGTTGACCTTGGTTCGAGTCTAAGTTTGACTATGTGGAGCCTAGGGCGTTTATATATATACGGAACTTAGGCTTGACCTTACGGAACTTAGACTTGGTCGAGGGGGTATTAGACCCGAACTTTCGTCGTGTAGGATGACCCTTGGTTGATGGAATAGGTAACTAAAGTAGAGTGACGTACCGTTGGTATGTTCCGCGGCATACTTACGACACGCCATTCCGCTTAAGGAACCTTAGGATGTACATATTTTCGAGATCAGTGATCCTCTTTATATCCAGGATTATACATCCATTTGAGATCCCCGATTCTATTAGTTTCATGATCATACCTTTATTGATGCTGTTCCTTCCCATGATCATGTATCCACTTTGGATCTGTTGTTTCCTTTCTTGCCATTGATGTGCTCTCCTTGATACTCGATTGAGGTTCCTGTCACCATGTTTGAGGGCAGTTTGGGCTGCTGCTAGGGTTACGGCCGGTGTGAGCTCGTTTGGTACGAGGGCCGACCATTGTGTTTTCTGGTGACATGGGAACGTCTCGAGTTAGTGTTGGTGATTGTGACCTCTAGTGGAGGCGAGTGCTTGGTCTTGCACCGGATGATCGGGCCATTGTTAGAGCTGCCAGTTGAGAGAGGACTGTTGATGTACAGCATACCTCAGAGATTGTGATGTCGCCTACCGTGCAGACAGATGGACCAGCTGTTGCTGAGATTGACAGGATGTCTCTTCCGAAGCTTACGAGCTGAGATTGCCGTAGCTTTCAGGCAGATATGAGACAGATGATAGCTAGTCTACCCGATTTGAGAGACGAAGGTGATTCGTCCGATTTTGCGCCGGAGCGGGCCCTGATGAGTTGAAGATTTCCAGTGTGGAGAGTCTTACTCAGATCTAGAGCAGACCGACTCAGAGATGACCGCCTATGTATTGCCTTTCCTGGAGGATTGAGGCGCTGTTCGGCGTACAGGCGAATAAGCCAGTTGCTGCTGCAAATGACGAGATGTCGCCCAGATGGTTGGAGCTACTGCAGCGCGAGCATATACTTAGAGAGATGATAGCGAGTCGCTAGTCACCTGAGGATGAATGACTAGGACAGGTGGTTCGTTTGTTTACCGATGCGAGGTCATCAGATAGATTGTTTCCAGCTAGAGACGACTTCACGCAGGTTCGTTGAGAGTCGATAGAGACGATCGAATGTCAGGAGCCCATTTTCCAAGTTTAAAGTATACAGAAAGACATGCAGGTGATTCTATGGACTCTCTAGAAGAATGAAACCCTAACTCGACTTAATGACCGTGTGAAAGCCTTTGAACCTTCGGGTTTGCGGTGGTTCCTCAGCGCCATTAGTGAGGCTTGGGTTTGCCCTTCTACGGCTGGACCACCGACGCTGTGGCATGTACTCGATACTATTAAACTGTACCCATGATGTGATCTCTTGGGGGATTATGAGGATCTGACGAGTCGATCGGATGGTTCGACATCTTTCGGATATCGTGATGGGACACTGCTTGGGAGACTCCAGATGCGAGCGTAGCCGTCGGAGCGCAGTTCGTGTAGCCACGATGAGTTAAGTCCGAATCAGTCGACATTGAGCAAGGTGGAGTAAAGAGTTCGTACGAGATTTCGACGAGATGACGTCCCACTCCGCTGACATTAGAGATGTGATATGCACCCCGAGGCGTGGTATATGGATGTATCTTCCAGAGAGAAGCGTGATAGGTATGCAGCCGTTCCGGAATAAGCTTTAGCTTCAGCATTGGATGATGACTTCCGGGCATTTCGGCAGGATTGAGATTTGAGAAAGGAACCTCGACAGGACCTTTCTGGAGTACGTTACGAGAAGACCTAGACCAGGAGTGGTCGTATTGCGCACACCCAGCAGGACAGAGTTCGGCATTGTCGACGAGGTAGTTGACCATGTTCGGATAAAGGAACTTACCCAGATGCGTTGCAGATCGATCAGGGACAGACGAGTGATGAGTATTCCTCCGATGGTTGGGACGTGTTCCCGAGGACCTGTTCGGCCTGACATCCTCTACAGAATGATGAAGCTACAGAATATGCGATTTCGTGTCCGTGCGAGAGACTTCAGATTGACCGTGGCCGAGAACAGTGCAGTGCGTAGTAGCTTGGCGTGACGTCATAGTGGACGACGATAGAGACAGTTGGAACAAGAGGTTCGTGTGAGACACTGATGAGCTGTCATTGCTTCCCGTCGAGACTAGAGACCTGATATGCTTACAGAGACGTTGGAATGTGACCAGTTTCCGAGAAAATATTGTGCTGAGGACACGTGTTTTTGAGCGAGAAGAGGTTGTGCAGGAAGCCAGCCTCTGTACAGATCGACATAGGCATGATCGGAAGAGACCTTGAGCAGGATTCCTTCCAGGACATTGCTGCAATGGTGTTTGCACCCAGGATCAGATGTGTGACGTGCTTTCAGAGAGCCAGAGGCCGACGCCAGTGATACGCTGCCTTACGAGCGGTCGTGAGGATTGACCGAAAGGTGACCAGGAAAGTGCCAGAACGGAATCGTTCCTGTCAGTACTCCTGACCGGGCCGATGAGCCGATGGATTGCGAGATTGGTAATCTACAGGAAAGATCAGGAACCAGAGGCAGAGGACGCCAGCCGCGAGCAAGAGGCAAGTAGATATCTTGCGCAGCTAGCATCGGATGTTCCGGTACCTTCTTGACCCTGAAGGATGGTATATCGACGACGGTAATTATGATTTGTGATTTTGTGATTTGATTATCACGTATCCGTTGCTTTGGATTTCGGTATTTTGGGCGATCTATTCACATGATTTAGTCTTGATGACTGAGTTTCATGATATTTGATTTTGTGCACCATGGTTGCACCTACTGGGTATTTATACCTTGTACATAGTTATTACTCTTGAGCTGTTGATTGCGATTTCATGCCTATTTTATGCTGGTGATTTGATTTACGCTTCCAGCAGAGTTTCATGTAATTTTAGTGTTTTGATTTTGCACTCGGTATAGCTTATATGTGCTTGTAGTGTATCGATATGTGTTTTGTGCCCGCAGCTGCACACGTTTATGATTTTCTTCATATCTGGATACACTTGGTGTTGCTGCTTACGTATTTGAGTTATTGCTTGGTATTTGTGCATGGGATGCACCAGTTCTATACTTCGTGCATTTGTCGCACCAGTTTTATGTTTCTTGCGTTTATCGCATCAGATTTATATTTCGTGCCTTTGTTGCACCGGATTTATATTTTGTGCATTACGATTGCACCTGACTTCGATTTGATGCCTTTCGGTATGTCGATTTTGATTGTGATATTGATGTGGATTCTTGCACTCCGTGCTTTTGACTGGACTTACGCATATTCGACGTTGCTATTGGATTTTGTGATTCCGTGCATATTGAGTGCGCAGGGTCTAGATTTTCATTCGTGCATGATGGATGCACCGATTTGGATTTTCGCGCATGTTGGGCGCATGTTTTGAGATACGATTTTGGGGCACACCAGATGCACTAAATCGAGATTCTTCGTGCATGTCAGATGCACCTGTTTTGGCTGCCAGGCACACGTTGCCTATGACAGATGCTTCGTGCACACCCGTTGCACCTAGATGTTGTTTTGTGCACATGTTTAGCACATATATGGATTTTGATTTCCGTGCGCACCAGACGCACAGGGTGGTGTTATGTGATTTTTGGGATTTATTCCTTTTGGAGCAGTACATTTTTATGATGTTGGATATTTGCTTTCATACTGAGCAGGACTAGTCAGTGGGCAGTACCTGGATATATTTTGCATGCATCGATAGTTATCGAAGGGATTTCCGAAAAGCGAGCTATAGTCTCAGTATATACCTACGTGTCCGATATGACACGAAACGTTTTAAAAACAAGGAAACCCTTCTAAACTGTTTTCAAAACGGCGGAACGTACCTATTAAACAAAGGATATATATACACATATATAGTTATTTTCTTATGAGAAACGTCCGCCACTGTGCAGTGTTACGCGCATCGCACAGCGACTTAAAAAGATTTGGCATACATTTGCATCAGCTATTTACATGTATAGATTGGATGTCTACATGTATAGTCTTGGTCCATATCATATTGATTTTGTATTGGATTTGACATTGTGTCGTTATCATGACTCCGATGATTGCGGATGCTTGATGGAGTGTTGCTTTTGAGTTATCTGCTCAGTACTCATGCGCATGCATTGCGCTATGATGTTTTATGTATAGATGATTTCGGAACCCCGATGACTTGGAATTTGTATTGAAATATTTTAGTATTTGGGGGTTTAAATTTAAATTCGGGGACCGAATTTCTTTAAGGGGGGTAGATTGTAACGTCTTCAAAATAATAAAATATGATTTTTGGGAAATTTTATAATTTAATATTATTTTAATGAATATTTTAATATTCTGGTATAATTAAATACAGATAAATGGGGAAAAATTATGGAAAATTCTAAAATAAGTTATTTTAAGGAATTGCTTCGTTTTCTGTGCATGCCCCCATTTCCTCTAGTTTTGACCCTGAGTATGTCTAGTTTTGACTGATTCCATCTAGGGTGAAATCTGGGTTGATTTTCCTATGTTGGTGTATAATTTGGGACTTGTTTTGGCATGGATTTTGGTATTTGGTGATTCATTCCTGTCGGGTGGCGTTTGGACGTCAACGACAAGTGGATTTTGATTGTGTTTACATGCGAGTCGATAGGTTTTTACCTATGCGGGTAGCGTGTGCTATTTTGGTTTCCGATGTGATTTTCATGTGCTTTAGCATTGTGATATACTTGTAGGTACCCCGCGTGATGTTGAGGCAAAGGAGGTGAAGATAGCGACATCGGCTTTGGCACACGAGAAGCAATGTGAGTAGATTTATATCTGTGGGGAGAAGTCGGGTGGATGGCGTATAGCACCCCCGCAGTCCGTGGTGATGTATACGAATACGTATACACACGAATATTTATTATGTGTTGTTTAGGGTTATTGATGGTAATAATGATATTTTGATGATAAGAATATATTGGTTTGGTTTAGTGCGAACCCTAGAGTAGTGGTTGCACTCACACATACATTTACACACATACTTGCATTCATTCTTTCATTTATTAGAGTGCATATGATGGTGCGTATATCTACACATGGGTATGGGACTATGTGTTTATATACTGGATTTGAGGATAGTATTTGGGATTTGAGATGAGTCGATGAGATTGGGCTTGAGGCCAGGAGATCGGTGATGTGATTTGGTTCGTATCGAGATACGACACGATGTTTTAACGGGTCTTTTGACGTAGTGATTCTTACACCTGCATGCATACATTGAGGGTATCAATATTGTACTAGACGTAGATCAGTACCCCGATCATGACATTTGATAAAGAGGATACCAGATAAATAGTATGATGAATGTGATATTGACCCGTACCCAGATTTGGGATGCCGTACGACGGATTTACGTACAAGCTATATTTTGATGATTGATCCGCACTCTTGACTTGGGATGTCTGATTATAGATAGGGTATCGGATATGATATTATTGAGGCGGGATCACCGACTAATATATATACATGTATGTATATGTATCGACTCAGATGTTAGGCGGTTTCCTCACCCGTAGCTCTACTTGTTAGTTCAGCCGTATAGTTTAAGATGGTTGTTAGATTAGATTAGACTCCTACCTATTTCAAAAACTAACGAATCGTGGGTATTTTAAAAGACAGCCCAAGGGATCCTACGGATATTTCAAAAGACGTATCTTTTCATAAAAACACCGTAGCCCCTATTTTCAAAACCCCATGATTCGTGTTATTTCAAAAGGCACCAATTGTAGAGGTTATTTTAGATTAATGCAGATTAGTTATAGTTGCGTCTAGTATTCAGCTTCCGCTCATTATTGTGGTTCGCATCGCATCGCATGCTTATATTATGTTTCATACTCCATTATTGATGTTATGCTGTTAGGACACCAGCACCATTACCGATGATGCGTATGTACCACGTACACTTACTTGCCGGCTCACACACATCTCCATCGGTAATTGCCATGTCACGTACACCTTAGAAAATATTATTGCATCGACATAGGTTGTTAGCTAATAATTTAGACATGATATTAGTGTACTTGCCTTATATGCTAGATTAGACATTGTAATTATTAGTTGTTACATCATGCATGTTATTATTCATGGATTTTTATGCCTGTATGCACTGTTTACATGCTATTGAGGATTGGATTCGGATTTCCATGAGATTTTCTGGATTTGGGGGAAAACCGCAAAACTTATATAAACTTCTTTTCTCTCTTTAAAATAAAAAGTGCGGTTTTCCCATGATGTATGAGTCGTCCACCATGAGTTTGCTGATGGATTTGGAAACCCGATTCGAGGAGACGGATGAACCGTTTCGGGTACATGGTGGACCCGGTAAGGTACCCCGGGGCAAGAAGCGCGTGGTGATGACGATGTGAGCCTGGCAGGGGAGCACTACCTACCGGTGATTTTACCCGACGCGTCGGATATCCGGAGGATACCGTCGTGGTCTTGAGATGGATGGTAGGGGCCGGTCTGGACTGACGGCGCCCTAGATATTATGATTGAGACATTGGGATTTCGAGATTTCGAGGTACAGAGACTGTGATACAGAGATATCGAGATATTGGGATTACGTTTTGTGCCGATGCTAGGCACTGTTTTATGCTGATTTCATTATGATACCTCAACTAAAAATACAAGGGAAATCTCACTAAATTATGAAAACAGTTTCTTCATTTACATGTATTCTGCTTTCATGCATTCATACCTCATATTCATGACATACTATTACCTGAGGCACTAGCACGAGCACTTGGCACTACATTCACGTATAGAGATTACATTGCCAGTTTAGCATGCTTCAGCTTTATTCATATTGAGGTTTCTTTATATCTGATCGTATTGACCTAGGTTGGGTCATGCATTCGATCTCTGCTTGTAGATATCTTTCTATTCACGAGTTGGCAACTCACCCCCGTTGTTCCCCAGTTCTTGCAGGTTTGCCGTACAGTTCTATAGCGGCATTTCTGGCACACTGCTTCCTTTTGGGTGATTTGCTTGGATAGGTGGGTTCTTTTGTATCAGAACCGCCGTTGTATTTATATTATTCATTGTATCTAGAATATCCATCAACCAAAACTCGTATATTGTTTCAGACCTAGACTAGTGATGTATTATTCGACCATAGAGTCGCGCTTAGTAGTGTTGCGGTTTTCTTGTTGCTTTTGAGCTTTCTTTTGGATTTGATCCTCGCCACTTGGCGTTGTATATTATTGTTGCATGTGTGGTGGTGACCGTCGATTGACGAAGAGCTAGCTCCCGCTTGGGGATGCCTTTATCATTGCATATATTGTTATCCTTGTTATACCCCATTCGGGGCCAGTTTTACAAAAGAAACTCTGCCGAAATTTTTAGAAAAGACTGTACTGTTTTTAAAAATGCATATTCGGCTTAGTTATTTAAAAACCTTGATTTCAAACATGTTTTTCTTCACTTCTTTAAACCAGTTTCTTTACTTATTCTTAAAAATGGTTTTAGATTTCTGGGCTTTTGGCTTACTTGGATCAGATGGAGTCCTATAGACTTCATATGGTTCAAGGGCCAGTCACGTGCTCTTTCGGGTCGTGACATGCCCTAGGGGCCATTATTGTATTATACTAGTTTGTATATTACTTAATGGAAGCTTGGGATATTCACATGTATATAACAGTCTTGCTAAACATGGTAGTATGCTACTTGGTTTTTTCTATCTTAATATGTGAGTATACGTATTGATAGAGCTCTTAGGATCTTGCTTGACTACCAGCGTTGTGATGGCAGTCACACTAGTGGGGGCTGGGTAGTCTACAAGCACATCCTTATTCAGGTCCCTAGTCGTTGGATTATCGAGACAGAGCATCGATACTCCGGAGTAGACTAGTGTGTACGCTTCTCATCCCAGTTGGGGAGATGATCTGTCCCACAGCCGTCAGTACGTCGTACTGGAGATAGTATGCAGGTGCTCGTTAGGTTACGGGTACACCGGACAGGACTCACAGGGAACTGTTGGTTGGTTTTATACCAGTCGTCAGTGAACAGTTCCCAGGTGACATGAGTACAGCATAGTCCGCAGAATTGACACTGCTACTTCGCCTCGAGTGTGTCCCACTGTTCTTAGATTGCTACCCTACCACGGCTCAAAGGAGTCGTGCAAACAGGTAGCAGTTGGGTGCAGTCCCGAGCACTTGGAGGCAGTGGCGGTTAGACAGGATTCGTCTCTCCCGGTATTGGGGGTTGATATCGCGCTGTGTCAGAGAGCCATTACGCAAAGTCCCTGGCCAGGGCAAGCGAGATTTGCTGGTAGGTTCCAGTAGTTTCTCAGGGTGTAATGGGCTTCCCTCCGACACGACTTATACCGCTATTAGTGGACTGACGCTTGCCGCCCCCCTAGGCCCGATATGCGATAGTCTTGGACGAACGGACCGGACTGTATGGAGATTGTCACATCAGACTCAGTAGGAGTTCGGATGGGTTCCCTCATCGGCCTTCTTATCGACATCTACCTGGGGACCGTTACGTACAGCTAGTGCCGCTTGCGGTCTGTGGTTAAACCCACTGCCAGCGTAGTAGTCGAGTCTCTAGAGTCCCACACAGAGAGTTTCCCTACTCCGGGCGAAACGATATAGAGGTCGTATGGTTTTACGACAAGGGTTTGGACGCATACGTGTGTTTACGCACGTACGACTTTCGGACAGTTTTTACCAGTCGGCTTTGGTTTAAGCCAGTTACTGGTATCCGGTTATTGGATTTATACAGTCTAAAGTTTTTCCGTATTTTTGCGGAAAGGAGGGGCGTTCTCGTAATTACGCGAGAAGCTTCTAGAAGGTGGTGACTAAGGATGTTTAGGTGGCATATACAATGAATGTGATTAGTGAGTCATATGGATGATTCATCCATGTCATTAAAGCATCATAAATGCTTAATGACTCATGGGGGTGAATCATCACTTGATATTTATCAAGCATGGTTGTTAAATGATTTCTTTTCTTTTCTTGATAAAAAGAAATGCTTGATATATATTATGATAACTCATTATTCTCACTTCATTATTATATTCATCTTCTCTCTCCTCAAGCTCTCCCTCTTCAAACCCTAATCCTCCCCTCTCATGTGTTGAGTACAAGGATTAGTTAGTCTAACTAAACCATAACCCTCACTCTATATCACCTAGCTTCTTTGATTAGCACTTAAAGAAGGTTAGTTGCCTCAAGTTTAGAGGCTAAGCTTGGAGTAAAGCTCTCGGGTGGATCGTCTACTACTTCGAGAAGGCCGAGGAGGAGGTGGAGTTCGCAAAGACGAAGGACACGATTCGTTAGGTATAATCCCTAAACATAGTAGTATAGAACTTCTATGTTTCATGTTAGTTATCGTTTAGCTTCGATTCATGCGGTTAGTCGATGTTTAAGCAAAGAACAAGATCGTTTTTTAAATTTCCGCCTCCCCGCAAGTCGTGGGGTGTTGTACATCGACGACAATCGGTTTATATGGAGAGCAATCTCGTATCGCAAGATATGAGACCTCGAACGAATTATTTCAAGCGAGGTTGGCTGTCGGGTCATCTGTAGGGGACAACGTCCCTACGATGACTAGCTATATTGATGAGCTCACGAACCTGGAGACCACGTTGGGAAACAGGTCATGCGCTGACTTATTTCCACAGTCCCTACCCTCTACTTACACCCTGAAAGAAACCAGGGAGACACCAGCTCTGCTTAATAGGGGACCTTCTTCTTCTGCATCCAGGGCGAAAGCAAAGAGTGAAAAGAAAAAGACCTACACAAAGCCGATATACGTTGTCAGTGAAGTAAAAGGAAAGGGAAGAGCAAAAGTTTCGGGACTTGGTGTTGGTAAGGAGGGATGTTCTTATTGTTATAGGAACGGGCATTGGCAGAAGGATTGCAGGGCTTTGGAAGCCAGTATCCAGGATTCGAAGCATGTTGTGGCTTCGGCCTTGAGTGTGTTTATGTTTGAGAACTGTTTTTCAATTAACTCTACTTCCTGGGTACTAGATACCGGATCAGGATCTCATATCTGTAATTCATTACATGCTTTGAGAAACCGTAGAGTTATCAGGGTAGGTGATTTGTCTCTCAGAGTTGCAAACGGAATGAGCATGGACGCTGAATCCGTGGGAAAATATCGCCTAGGTTTGACAAGTGGGCAGATATTGATTCTACGTAACTGTTTGTATGTACCTAGTTTGACTTGTAATATCATATCAGTGTCCTCACTTTCGAGAGAGGGATATGACTTTACATTCGTAAGCGATGTAGTTCACATCCACCTAAATCAAGTTCTGATTGGGTCCGGTACATTAGATGACAGTATATACGTATTGAATCAAGCTCAGGTTTTCAATGTCCAGAACACACTTAAAAGAAAGTCTCCAGAAATAAATCAGGCTTTCTTATGGCATTGTAGACTAGGTCACATCAATGAAACACGGTTGACTAAGTTATATAGAGAAGGATATTTGAATCCGTTCGAATATCAATCTTATGCTACTTGTGAATCTTGTCTCATGGGAAAGATGACAAAGACTCCGTTTACTGGACACGGAGTAAGAGCGAGCGAGCTCTTGGGACTCGTACACAGTGACGTGTGCGGTCCAATGTCTACACATGCAAGAGGTGGTTATTCCTACTTCATTACTTTTACGGATGATTTCTCTAAGTATGGACATATCTTCTTGATGAAGCATAAATCCGAGGCCTTTGAGAAATTCCAAGAATACAAGAATGAAGTGGAAAACCAAACAGGCAAAAGTATCAAGACACTGAGATCTGATCGAGGTGGTGAATACTTAAGTGCCGAGTTCCTGGGTTACTTAAAAGAGAATGGAATTCTCTCTCAGCTTACTCCTCCATACACACCACAACCAATGGTGTATTGGAAAGGCGGAATCGAACCCTATTAGATATGGTTCGTTCCATGATGAGTAAGGCTGAGTTACCGCGATCTTTCTGGGGTTATGCACTAGAATCGGCTGCATACCTTTTGAACAAGGTTCCAACCAAGACTGTGCCTACCACACCATATCAGATGTGGAGTGGGAAGAAACCCTATCTTCAGTACCTGAAGACATGGTGATGTCCAGCTTTTGTAAAAAAGCAGCATCCGGACAAGCTCGAGGCACGCTCAGTACAGTGTAAGTTTGTGGGATATCCAAAGAACTCCAAGGGGTATTATTTCTATTACGCAGAGGAACAAAAGGTTTTTGTTTCTCGTCATGCCCACTTCTTGGAAGCTGAATTTTTAGAAAATCAGAAGAGTGGGAGCGCAATAGAACTGGAAGAAATTCCAGAACCACAAGCTGTTATTGAAAGTATGGTAGAACCAGAAGTTTCAGAAGAAAGGGACATACCAGCGCCTATCTGCAGAAGTAGTAGGCAGTCTCATCCGCCCGAGAGATACTATGGTTTTCTCATAGATGAGGATCGAGAAGATTGCATCATTGATGATACTGTCAAAGAATTCGACTTTATCAAGAATCCAGATGAACCATGCATATACAGTAAGATTGTAGGGAGAGCTGTAGTATTCCTCGTCTTATACGTGGATGACATTCTCCTAATAGGAAATGATATTCCTATGCTACAGACAGTCAAAGGATACTTGTCACAGAAATTCTCTATAAAGGACCTGGGTGATGCCACCTACATTCTGGGGATCCAGATCTATCGTGATAGATCAAAGAGGATGTTGGGACTTTCGCAGTCCAGGTACATAGACACCATATTGAAAAGATTCAGTATGGACGATTCTAAGCGCGGTAACCTACCAGCTTGTCACGGAATCAACCTCTCCAAAGAGATGTCTCCCAAGACTGATTTGGAAAGGGCTCGCATGTCGATTATACCCTACGCTTCTGCGGTAGGCTCTATAATGTATGCGATGTTATGTACCAGACCAGATATAGCATACGCATTGAGCGTTGTAAGCCGGTATCAGGCAAACCCAGGGGAGAAGCACTGGATAGCAGTAAAGAACATTCTCAAGTACCTGAGGAGGACTAAGGAGATGTTCTTGGTGTATGGTGAAAAAGACTTCCAGATCGAGGCCTTTGCCGACTCCAGCTTCTAGAGTGATAAGGATGACTCCAAGTCCATGTCGGGTTATGTCTTTACCCTCAATGGAGGGGCGGTCTGTTGGAAGAGTTCCAAGCAGGACACCGTTGCTGACTCAACGATGGAAACGGAGTACATAGCTGCTTGCGTTGCCGCAAAAGAAGCTGTCTGGATGAAGAAGTTCCTCACAGAACTTCAGGTGGTTCCTACCAGTGTTGATCCAATACCTCTGTATTACGACAACAACGGCGCTAAAGCTTTAGCGAAGGAACCCGGGTCCCATCAGAAGTCCAGACACATCTTAAGGCGGTATCACCTGATCAGGGAGATCGTAGATCGCCGGGAGATCGAGGTAAAGAGAGTAGATACAGAGAATAACACTGTTGATCCATTCACAAAGGTCATTCCTCAGACGCAGTTCGAGAGGCTATTCGAGATGATAGGTCTGCGATATGCCAGTACATGGCACTAGTGCAAATGGGAGATTGTTAGTGTTTATGCCCTAGAGGCCATTACTGTATCATACTAGTTTGTATATTACTTAATGGAAGCTTGGGATATTCACAGTTGTACTAACAGTCTTGATAAAAATGGTAGTATGCTACTTGGTTTGGGTCTACTTTAATATGTGCATATGTTTCTTTTAATGTATCGCTTATACATATTAGTAGAGCCCTTAGGATCTTTGCTTGATTACCAGCGTCGTGATGGTAGTCACACTAGTGGGAGCTGGGTAGTCTATAAGCAACATCCTATACAGGTCCCTGGTTGTAAGATTATCGAGACAGGGCATCGATACTCCGGAGTAGACTGGTGTATACGCTTCTCATCCCAGTTGGGGAGATGGTCTGTCCCACAGCCATCAGTACGTCGTACTGGAGATAGTATGCAGGTGCTCGTTAGGTTACAGGTACACCGGACAGGACTTGCCGGGAACTGCCGGTTGGTCTTATACCCGTCGTCAGATAGCAGTTCCCAGGTGACATGAGTACAGCTTAGTCCGTCGACTTGACACTGCTACTTCGCCTCGGGTGTGTTCCCACTGTACTTAGATTACTACCCTACCACAGCTCAAAGGAGTCGTGCAAACAAGTAGTAGTTGGGTGCAGTCCCGAAGCACTTGGAGGCAGTGGCGGTTAGACAGGATTCGTCTCTCCCGGTATTGCGGGTTGATATCGCGCTGTGTATGGAGAGCCATTACGCAAAGTCCCTGGCCAGGGAAAACGAGATTTACTGGTAGGTTCCAGTAGTTTCTCAAGGTGTAATGGGCTTCACTCCGACACGACATATACCGCTATTAGGGGTCTGACGTTTACCGCCCCCTAGGCCCGATATGCGATAGTCCTAGACGAACAGACCAGACTGTACGGAGATTGTCACATCAGGCTCAGTTGGAGTTCGGATGGGTTTACTCATCGTCCTTCTTATTGACATCTACCTGGGGACCGTTACGTACAGCTAGTACCGCTTGCGGCCTGTGGTTAAACACACTGCCAGCGTAGTGTCGAGTCTTTAGAGTCCCACACAGAGAGTTTCCCTGCACCGGGCAAAAGGTGTAGAGGCCGTATGGTTTTACGGCAGGGCCGCGTTCACTTACATACACTTGTGCATGTATTATGATCGGACAGATAATACTAGCGGGCTTTGGTTTAAGCCAGATTCTAGTATTATACAGATGGATTTATTCAGTCAAAGATTATCCGTGTTTTTCGGAAATACGGATGGGAGGGGCAGTTTCGTAATTTGTCGGAAAGCTTCTAGAAGAAGATGAGTCGTTTTTTTTTCTTTTTGGATTAAACACAAATGAGGTGGAGAGATGAGTTGTAAGTTTTCATTAAATGCTTAATGACTCATGAGGTGATTCACCCTTAGTATTAAATGAAGCTCATAAGATATTTCTAGATATTTGATCAAGAGATATTTGTATGCTTCAATATATTCTTTCATGAGTTATTATTCATATGATTATCAAAAAAAAGCTTTCTCTCTCCTCAAGTCTTCATCTTCTTCCTCAAACCCTAAAAGCTCTCATGAGTTGAGAAACCTAGGGTTTAAGTGACTAAGTAATCCATCTTATTACTCTACACCCTCTAGAACTTCTTGATTAGCGATCTAGAAGCCGTAGTTATCTCAGATTCGAGATAGGAGCTCGGACTATAGACTCTCGGGTGGATCGTCTTTGACTCGAGGAGGCCGTTGAGGTGCCCATGTTCCATAGAGCCTACGAGGTGTGGATGACAGCGATGAAGACCCGAAGGACAAGTAACGTGAGATATAACTTCGAATCCGAGTAGTTAAACCTCTCGTAGTTTTCTAGTAATGGTTTAGACATGATCCGTGTGCTCAAGTCCGTGTTACGAAGCTTTGATAATTGTTTTTCATATATTCCGTCTCCCCGCGAGCTCGTAGAGTGCGTGACATGGACTTACAGTGAAAACACAGAATCCGGACAAACTCGGCGCAAGGTCTTTTCTGTGTAAGTTTATTGGATATTCCAAACATTCGAGCGGGTATATCTTCTACCACACCGAGGAACAAAAGGTGTTTATTTCTCGACAAGACACCTTTTTAGAAAAGGAATTTCTTGAAAAAGAAATTAGTGGCAAGGAGGTAGAACTGGAAGAGGTTCCAGCTATACAAACTACGACAGAAGATTTGGTTGAACCAAAGGATTCGATAGTTCCCGACGAACCCCAGCCTCTCCACCGATCTAGTAGGGTTCCTCACCCACCTGAGAGATACTACGGTTTTCTCATAGATGGTGGGAGCGAGGATTGCATCATGGAAGATGATGACCCGACTAGCTTCGAATAGGCCATCACGAGTGGGGACTCTGTGAAATGGCTGGATGCAATGCGATCTGAGATGGAATCCATGTACACCAACAAAGTATGGACTTTGGAAGTTTCTCCTGAAGGGGTAAAACCCATTGGGAGCAAATGGATCTTTAAGAAGAAACTTGGTGTAGATGGAAAAGTTGAGACTTTCAAAGCTAGAATTGTTGCAAAAGGTTTTCGTCAACGACCAGGTGTGGATTATGACGAAACCTTTTCTCCAGTGGCTATGCTTAAGTCCATCGGGATCCTGCTTGCCATTGCTGCATACCATGACTACGAAATCTGGCAGATGGATGTTAAGACCGCCTTTCTAAATGGTGATTTAGAGGAGTGCGTGTACATGACTCAGCCAGAGGGCTTCGTAGATAGTGGGAGCAGCGGAAAGTTGTGCAAGCTGATTAAATCCATCTACGGGTTAAAGCAAGCATCGCGGAGTTGGAACATCTGCTTTGATGTGGTAGTCAAAGAGTTTGACTTCATCAAGAACGTAGATGAACCATGTATATACAAGAAGGTTGCAGAGAGTAAGGTTGTCTTCCTCGTATTGTACGTGGATGACATACTCTTGATAAGAAATGATGTTCCTATGTTGCACTCGTTCAAGCTCTTCTTATCACATAGATTCTCGACGAAAGATCTAGGTGATGCCTCCTGCATTTTGGGGATTAAGAACTATAGAGATAGATCTAAAAGGATACTGGGATTGTCCAAATCCAGATACATTGACACCATACTAAAGTGGTTTAGTATGGAAGAATCCAAGCGTGGGAATTTACCCACGATCTCTAGACTCACTCTCTCCAAAGAGATGTCTCCTAAGACTGGTTTGGAGAGAGCTCGCATGCAAGGGATACCCTATGCTTCGGCAGTAAGCTCTATCATGTACGCGATGCTATGTACCAGACCCGATGTAGCATACTGACTAAGTGTAGTAAGTAGGTATCAAGCAGATCCAGGAGAGAGTCACTGGACAGCTGTGAAGAACATTCTCAAGTACTTGAGAAGGACTAAGGAGTTGTTCTTGGTGTATGGTAACGAAGAACTCTAGGTGGAGTCCTTTACCGATTCAAGCTTCCAAAGTGATAAGTACGACTCTAAGTCACACTCGGGATTTGTCTTTACCCTAAATGGAGGGGCGGTTTGTTGGAAGAGTTCCAAGCAAGAAACCGTGGCAGACTCGATGATGGAGGCTGAATACATCGCTGCCAACGATGCTGCCAAAGAGGCTATCTGGATGAAGAAGTTCATCACTGAACTTGGTGTGGTTCCATCCATTGAGCATCCAATACCTTTGTATTGTGATAACAATAGAGCTGTGGTTTTGGCCAAGGAACCCAGGTCCCATCAGAGATCCAGACATATTCTGAGGCGGTATCACCTAATCCGGGAGATAGTTGATCGTCGCGAGATCGAGGTCAGGAAGGTTGACACGAAGGACAACACTGCGGATTCACTCACGAAGGCTATTCCCCAGATACAATTTGAGAGACTCTTCAAGATGTTGGGTATGAGATACTACAACAGCTGGCCTTAGTGCAAGTAGGAGATTGTTAGTTGTATATATGCCCTAGAGGCCATTGTTGTACATATGATGTATATTATAGTGGATGCTTGGATATATATATAGAGTACTTTCTTGCTCGATATGATAGTATGCTATCTGGTTTCACTTTGTCTTAACATGTAGACTTGTATTGGTTTACTGTCTTGCTCTCACATGTTGATAAAGCCCTTAGGATATGTACTTGACTACTAGGACTATGATGAGATAATGCTAGTGGGGCCAGGGTAGTCAACGAGTACATCCTATAACTGTTCCTAGTCGAGGGTGTATCGAGACAGGGCATCGATACACCAGAGTAGACTGGGGTATACGCATCTTGACCCATATAATGGGCGATGGATGATCCCATATCCATCGGTGTTTGACATCAAAGATGGTGTACGGGTGCTCAGTGGAGACTGGGTACACTGAACGGACTCGCCGAGAACTCCTAGATGGTATTATACCTATCGTCAGATAGCAGTTCTCCGGTGACACTGGTACAGGTTAGTCTGTAGACCCGAGATCGTCATAGAGTCTTGTGTGATTTACACTATGCTTTGATTTCCACCTTACCACGTCCAAGTGGGAGTGCAAAACAGTGGCTTTTGGGTACAGTCCCGAATCACATGGAGGCAATGAGCGATAGGAGGGGTTTCGTCTCTCTTGGTATTGGGAGTTGATGTTGCGCTGTGTTCGATTGGCTATAACTGGAAGTCCCTGGCTAGAGCTAATATGGAGTGCTACTGGTAAGAGTTATCAGTAGTTTTTCGACTTGTTATGAGCCTCACATCGACACGACTTATCGGTTACTGGGGTCTGACATTTACCACCCCTAGACTTGATATGCGACATATGAGACGAAAAGATCGGACTGTACGGTAGTGTTATTGATTGGATTCACAGGAGAATGTACAGGCTTGCTTGTTGATCTTCTGATCGCTCAATACCTGGGTGGCTGTTACGTTTAGCTGACCGCTAGCAGCTTGTGGGTGTTTTATATGATCATCACCTACTGCCGGCGTATTGACGATTCTTTAGAGTCCTACACAGAGGTTTCCTGGCTCAGGGAAAACGGAGTAGGAGCACATATGTGATATGTGCGGGACCGAGAATAATACGTGTATGTGATACCGTATTTGATTCTCGCGATATGTGATATCGGCCGGGTATATGTGATATAGCCGGGTCATCGGATCAAGTGGTTATTTATGAAAGGTTACTTGTTATATTAGTCGGTTATATGTAATATAGCCGGATTATGGGATCAAGTGTTGATTCGATAATTTAATGTATCATTATATATATGTGATATATTACGTTACATTAACTAATATAAGCTCGCTTTATTGATTCTTTTTCTCACTTGGATAATACATTGATGTATATGCGATATATGTTAATTGTATTATTTTATTTTGTTACATTATATATTATATATGTGATATATAATATTATAACATGTTAGGGTTACAAATGCAACAAAGGTTTTGAGATTTAACAATGTTAGGGTTTGGATTAGGGTTAAGGTTATGGATTAGGTTTTGGATGAGCTTTGAGGAAGCTTCATGAAGCTTTGACTTTGTCAACTTTCCTTGATATTTTTTGCTATATATTTGTTAACCCAACCCAAACCTTAACCCATGGTAAATTCTCTACAAGGGTTAAGCATGTCATGCTTAACCCTAGGTTGCAATTGTAACCACAGCAATAATTCATTATTCATCACAAAAGGATTTTCTTCTTCTTCCTCCTCTTTGAAAAAGCTTTACTAGCTTTTTGGTTTGTGGTGATTTAAAGTGAGATTAAACAAACAAAAGAGAGAGAAATTCATACTTCATCATCCTCATCTATTCTAGACACTTAGGTTAGGGTGTTCACTTCACTTATAACTTTATTAGAGAAGTGTGAGCTTGGGTTTGAGATTCTTCAAGGTAGATCATCTTAGAAAGGGAAGACTTCAAGCAAGATGCCGCATTCACCTTATGGAGCCTCTCTAGAGTCCGTGTTCTTGATGATCGCAGCGAAGGGACCTCAACACGGAGCTTATGAAGCGAAGGAACGGACTACAAAGGTTGTAATCCTAAACTCTTAGAAGTAAAGTTGTTTACTTGTGTGTTTTGGTTTGATTCTCTAGTTAACATCCTAGGTTTAGGGTTATCTGTAATGGAAAATTTTAAAATTGGCATGGGAGATGCCACACGAAACCTTGTTGCCGTTATAGGTATCCCAACAGGGCGATATGTTTTCATACACACGCGGATATATGTTAGATGGTATCGGTATGTACTAGACTTAGATCAGTACCCTATACATGATATGATGATAATGATACCATATGGATATTGAGGTATATGTGATAGGCGACCCGTACCCCGATTTTAGGATGTCGTACGATGGATTTACCATACGAGATATAAATATGATATTTGATCCGCACTCTTGACTTGAGAATGTCATAGTATATATTCTATCGTACGTGATACTATTGAGGCGGGATCGCCGACTATTATATATATATATATATCGACTCAGACTTAGGTGGTTTTCCTTACCCTTTCGATTATTCTGTTAGTTTAGTCCTGTAGTTTATTTTTAGATGTTAAACTAGACTCGAGTCATACCTATTTCAAACTAATGAATCGTGAGTATTTTAAAGACAGGACAAGAGATTCTATGGATATTTCAAAGGACGTGCCTTTTCTTAAAAACACCGTAGCCCTTATTTTCTAAACACCAAGATTCGTGTTATTTCAAATGTCAAACTGTATGACTCATATATATAAATGTATATCCTTACATGTTGCGTTATTATTCATGTTCTGCATATTCTTTCTATTCGCATCGCATTGCATGTTTAAACGTGTTTTTATTGTTATATTGAACCCGTGTTATCAGGACACCAGCACCATTACCGATGATGCGTATGTCTACGAACACTTACTTCCCGTCTCACACACATCCATCGGTAATTGCCAAGTCACATACACTTTAGAAAATATTAATTCATCGATATTGCTTGCTAGCTGATAGTTCTGATACATTATTGCTGAGCTAGTTTAGATATTGCATTCCTTACATATATACCTGTGCATGTTATTATATTCATTGTATTTATCATTGAGATACTTCATGCATTTATATATTCGTTTGTCATGAAGTTTTATGGAGCTTTATGCCAGTATTCGCTGTCTACTGACATCGTGATTTGAGATTTCGGATTTCCATGAGATTTATGGTTTTGGAGGAACCGCAAGAATTTTATAAACTGATTATCATTTCTAAAGATAAAATTGCGGTTTCCTAATGATATGATTTGAGAGATGTCCACCATGAGTTTTCTCGGCTCTTGAGCGATATCATACACCCGATTCGAGGAGGAGGAAGAACCGTCTGTGGGTACATGGTGGACCCGGTGCGGTACCCCGGGGCGAGAAGGTCGCAGATGATAGCGTTGAGCCCGGCAGGGGAGCACTACCAACCGGTGATTTCATTGTGACTCAATGGATATCCGGAGGATACCGATCGAAGTTGGGCCAGTCCGGATAGCCGGAGCCCTAGATATTGAGATATTGATGACATTGAGACATTGAGGCTTTGAGATTTGAGATAGTGTGTCGATGTTGGACACTGATTTCCTGTTGATTTCATTGATGATACCTCGATTTAAATATACAGAAATCTCATTATATTAAGAAAACAGTTTTCCATTCATGATGTATTCTGTTTTCATTTTGATGCATTCATACATCATATTTATGACATGTTGCTATCTGAGGCACTGACACGAGCACTTGATATTACACCTATGTGTAGATGGTTCAGGATATTTTTTTGGAGGATATTATGATCATATGACCTAGGATTGAGTCATACATGTGATTTCTGCTCGGTGATGTTTTCTACTCACGAGTTGGCAACTCACCCCCGTTGTGCCACAGTTTCTTGCAGGTTTTGCCGTACAGGTTCCACGGCGGATTTCTGGCACTTCACTTCATTCAGGGTGATAGCTTGGGTAAGTTGGTTTACTTGCATTGTGACCGTCGTTGTACTTTTATTTATTACATTTGTATCTAGTAAGCTCAATCAACCAGACTTGTATATTTTATAACCTTAGAAGACCAGTTGTTTATTCTTTCGACCTTAGAGTCGAGCGTTGTATTATTATGGGTTTTCTTGATGATATTGAATTTCCTTTTGAGTTTTGATCCTCGCCCTTCGGCGTTGTATATTATATTGCTTGCGTGGTTGTGACAGCCAATTGGCGAAGAGCTAGCTCCCACTTGGGGATGCCTTTATATATATTATGCATGTTGTACCCTTTTGGGGCCAGTATTTACAAAGAAAACTCTGCCGAAATTTTCAGAAAAGACTTGAGATTTTAAGACGCGATACTTAGGCTTATGTTATTAAAACCACTTGCTTTAAAGATAAGTTTTCTTCACTTTTTCTTAAAATGGTTTAGATTTCTGGGATTTTGGCTTACTTGAATTAGATGGTGTCCTAGAGACTTCATATGATTCAAGTGCCAGTCTTGTGCCATTTCGGGTCGTGACAGGTCGATATCCTCCGGATATCCGCCGCGCCAGACATCACCGGTAGGTAGCCTGCCCCTGCCAGGCTCATCATCGAAAACTCGAGCTTCTTGCCCCAGGGTACCATACCGGGTGTTGGAGATAGTGCCCTCATAGTCAATTATTGGATCGCAGGTACGTGATTGCAATGATTGCGGAGGACCTATCCCGGTAGCACAGTCTTACTCGAGATGATAGTATGCTATCTGGTTTGCCTTTATCAGTCATGTACATATTCAGGTGACTGATTGCATGTTACACTTTGATAGAGCCCTTAGGATCTTGCTTTACTACCAACAGTATGATGGCGATCATATACGTGAGAGTTAGGTAGTTTATATGCATATCCTTAATTGTGGTCCCTAGTCGTGGGAGTTTCGAGATAGGGCATCGATACTCCGGAGTAGACTAGTGTGTACAGTCGAGACCCCGACGAGGGGCGGTGGCCGGTCTCACAAGCCACTGGTGTCAGTTGGATCACCTAAGATGTATACAGGTGCTCATTGGGTTATGAGTACACCGGACAGGACTCGCCGGGAATCTGCTAGTTAGTATTATATCTACCGTCAGATAGCAGTTCCCTGGTGACATGTGTACAGGTTAGTTCATCGACATGAGGTCGTCATTTGTCTCGTGTGAGTTCCCACTGTGCTTTGATTTCTACCCTACCATGGCTCAAAGGAGTCGTGCAAACAGGTAGTTTTTGGGTACAGTCCCGAGCCATATGGAGGCACGTGAGCGGATCGGCAGGGGATTCGTCTCTCCCGGTATTGGGGGCGAGATCGTGCTGTGTCTAGGAGAGCCATTACACAAAGCCCACGGCCGTGGCAGGAGATTTACTGGTAGGTACTCCAGTAGTATCTCAGGGTGTAATTGGGCTTCACTCCGACATGACTTATACTGCTATTGGGGGTCTGACGTTGCTAGCCCCCTAGGCGGATATGCGATACTCATTGACGAACGGACCGGACTGTAGGCGGATATGCGATACTCATTGACGAACGGACCGGACTGTATATACATTGTCACTGTTAGGCTCAGTAGGGTTTTTCGGAGGAGTTCGCTCATCGGTCTCCCTTGAGTTCGCTCCTCGGCCACCCTTGTGGTCAGTCCATGGGCAGCCGTTATGCATAGCTAGTGCCGCTGACGGTTTGTGGTTAAACCCACTGCCAGGGTGCTGACGAGTCATTAGAGTCCCCCACAGACAGTTTCCCAAGTTCGGGCGAAACGTTGTAGAGGCCGTATGGTTTTATGGCAGGGTTCGGAAAATGCACGTGCGTTTACGCACGTGTTATTTTTCGGGCAGATAATACTGGTCGGCTTTGGTTTAAGCCGGATCCGAGTATTATATTGAGTAGGTATAATATCTTTGTCTCAGTTGCATTTGTATTCGGTCGTAATACAAATGCGGGTATATTTATACAGTTTCGGGGTTATCCTGAAAGTCGTTTCAGGATCACTTTTGGAAGTTGCCAGTTTCCAGTTTTCTATCAGCCGTCTTTTAACATTTGGTTAAAGACGGATTTATCTCTTCTTCAGATATGAGTGAGTCATCATTCTAGAAGCTTCTAGAAGTGATGATGAGGCATATGACTCATTAGTGCATTAATGGTTTCATTAAAGGCATGATGAGGTGTTTAAGTGACTCATGGTTTTCATTAATGAGTTTTGTTTAGCTAAGGATATTTCTTCTTGATCTTTTGAGTGAGAAGCTTTCTTATAGTCACCCTTTGCTCCTACACTCACTCTCCTCCTTCATATATGAATGGAAGGCCTCCTCTCTCATTCATACTCTCACTTGATGTTTCATTTTAGAGAGAAAAGATTATGATAGGTTTTATCGGTGTATGGAATTTCACAGTCCATTTCATTCCATCACCCGATTTCCACGGCAACTTCATTAACCGATCGTCCACGGACTTGGACGAAGAGAGACAAAGTCATCTACTCGTTCTCTACATCAATCTTGGTCGTCTCTTTTAGCAAACTTGACGATCGAGTTGCCTCGAGTCAGAGGCGGGAGCCCGTTTAAAGAACCGATCATGTGGTGCCACCTCGACGGAGGAGATCGGAGATCGACGAGATCGGAGCAGCCGCAACGGAGCGTGGGATGATGGTTGAAGAATGAAGGACTCGGATCGTTCGGTATAACATTCCTACACTCTTTACAGTTAGTTAGTTTAGCAATAATGGCAGATCCGGGTTAAAGTATACGATAGCGCCAGTTAAAAAGTTTTTGTTCCGCATTTGGCGTCTGTAGACTGCCGGGGCGCTAGCGTAGACTTACAGTGGTATCAGAGCCTAACCATTTTGTTATACTAACTTGTGCTAACGCGTTTAAAACATCGATCCAACCGAAAATCAAAACCGACAAAATCCTTACCCGACAGTTTCTGTTATTTTTAAACGGTCTCAAAATTTATTTCTGGATGTCTTAAAAATCCGTGCAGGGAATTCTAAGAGCCACGACAAAATTTGGGGTCGTGATCCCTCCAAGCTGCCGCGGAAGGGCGGCCAAACCCATGGTTTGGCCGCGCATCCGCGGCCACGTGGGGAGCACGTGCTCCAAAATTTTTCCAGTGGGTTCTGTTTGGGATTTTGGGGTTTTTGATATATACAGTTTGGGCCCAGGTTTTATTACTGTTCTACAGTTTTGCGTGGGGCCCACTTCTTGATATTTGGTCGATCGAAATTTAAACACGTTAGTTTATAGTGCTTACATTATATCTCCGACCGGGAATGTCATTTGATCGGTAAACCGCGTCTGATTGCTATAGTTCTTTTAGACGGGTTTGCGAACGTGACATTCGCGTTGATGTTCTGTGTTGTGCTGTGATGTTGCGGATTTATCGTGATGGATAGCAGTGTGCAATGATAGTACAGTTTGTGTTTATTTGTACATTTGATATTACGGGGCGAGCGTCCAACTTGTGGACTGCCGTCACTGCCTGTTGTATAATATTCTTTTGGGGCACGACCAGGTTGCGGTCGATGTACCTTTTGTACTATTTTTCATTACTGTACTAGGTTTTGCCCCGAGACGGAGTGCACGGATAGCCGGGTTCGGGAAAGCAACGGGTCCGCATCTCATGGCTTTGAGAGGCAGAGGGGCCCCACTTCAGAATTGGCAGACTATTCGCCGCACTCGTAGGGGGTACAGGTTGACCCAAAGAGGGGTGCTCAATTTACCGGATTCCGTGAAGTGCCGGGTGTTCCATTCACTATGCTGTGGGGACTACCTCGCTTCAGGTTTTGGCGGGTAACTTGCCGCACCCGTAGGGGTCTAGGTTTCATTGCACAGGCTATCCACACGACAGGGGAACGTCGAGTTTCAGTAGCGGCTCTGTGAAACTCGGGGATCCCAGATATCTGTATTGTTCTGTGATGCTTATTACTTTTCTGTAATGTTGCATATTATCGCGCCTGGAGCGATTATGTATATTGGCTTATATACTATTAGATGTTGTATATGTTTTACACCCGCGCTAGTCCAGTCCCCGCTCTATCGTTAGTTAAGTAACCTAACGGGTGATGACGGGACCCAGTGACGAATGCGGATGGCATATACGTACATTTTATTTTCGTTCTTTTCTGGTGTGATTGAATGATGGGACTACGTTGATTCTGATCAACGCAAAGTAAAACAAACCTGTATACAGTTGTTGGAACAATTTAAAAGGTGTTATTGCAAAGACGTTTCCTTTTGTTATGCATAGCGGTATTCGGTGTGAATATCCTGCACCTCATTCGACGGGGCAAGGGCTGATATCCCTTCACCGGGACTGACCCCTTGGGCAGAAGTTTGTGTCAGCGTAATAACTGCACTATAGTCGATTACAAGTTGCTTTGCATAGCGGTATTCAGTGGAATATCCTGCACCTCATTCCACGAGGAAAGAGCCGAGATCCCTTTACCGGGAGTGACCTCTTTAGCAAAAGGTTTTCGCCACTATATTTTAAAAAGCTATCAGGTTCCTTCAGCGATATCAAGTTCACTACGCTAAAGGTTTTTCGCCAAAAACCAGCCGTAGCCCTCCGTCACTTCTTTTGGGTATTCAGTAGTATTCAAGCTATGTATTTTGACCTAACGCCAAGGCATAGTGTTTGGTAGCTGCTGGGTATTCAATTGTTGCATAGATAGATGAGTTGGTTTGGGACAGCCGTTCTGCCATTTTGACCTAACGCCAAGGGCATGTGCGGGTGGGTTCAAATTAACAAGATAGTGATGGGTAGAACTTGGCATGTGACTTATGACATTTTGACCTAACGCCAAGGTTATAAGAGCATGGGGCAAAAACTATATCGAGAGTTTCTAAAGAAACTGAAACTTGCCAAGTATGCGCATACCTTCTGGAGTATGAGTAACGTGGATGCATTCCATCACGTTATCATGCGATGAGAGTTGGATCCTGATTCCCACTGATTAGTTGGTTTACTCTTCGGGTGATCCCGATTGATTCTTCTTTAGGTTTGGAGGAGAATTTAACAGGACAGTGGGAGGTTTCCGGATTAGATAAAATGATGACCATTCTGATCTAGGTTAGAGTGCACGCAGAGTGTTTCTTTTCTCTCTCTCTTTGGCAGCGACCTTTGACCGACCCTAGACTATGACTCAGTGACCAGGTTGACCGAACCTTCTTAAAATACTGGCTTTTTGGATTGTCTGAGTTGCATAAGTCATTGCCACTCCTTCTTTTACCTTTTGAATTTCTCAGAACACCCGTATTACTACGGATATCCACTTCCATTGGATAGATCCATCGTATGGTTATATACGAACTCGAAGGGACTTCTTCGGGGATGGATCCAGGTTCAGGAGAAATAGAATTGGTTTATTCAGTTGTCTTTTATTATCACCTTCTCTCAGGTTGCGAGAGCTCCTTGGTTTAGGAGAGTACACCTATTACGCTTATTGGATAGTCTTATTCCAAACCATAGGCTGGTGCCGAAAGGTAGGGAATGAAGAAAACCAATTAGCCTAAGTAGGGTGTGCAGAAGGTAATATGTAAAGACAAAATAAAGGGATTGGAAAGAGGGCAAAGTAAATTGCGACTGATATCATTCACGACAAAAACCGCGTACTTCATCGCCGCTCCTATTTCACCTTTAAAAAGAATAAGGTATTATTCAGTTGTCTTTTATCGTCACCTTCTCTCGAGATGCGAGTACTCCTTGGTTTAGGAGGGTACACCTATTATGCTTACTGGATAGTCTTCTTCCAAACCATAGGCTGGTGCCGAACAGTAGGGAAGGAAGAAAACCATTTAGCATAACGATGGTGTACAGAAGGTAACGACTAAAGACAAATAAAGGGATTTGGAGAGATGGCAATAAAATATACGGTTGAAGTCATGAATTGGATTATGGAAGAGGCATTGCTATGAATACCAGGATACCCCTACGAAACATTTTCATGTTTCAGTGCATTGTTAAAGGAAAAACTGTTTTCCCGATTAGACACTTACTCCAAGGGTATGTATTTACCAGGTTTCATTCTCATATCTGTATGGTTTTACAGATGATGATTGGGAGTAAGATATTGGGAATTAGGTGATCATCCTCATTATATCGGAATTCGTTGAAATTGGTGATATTTGAGGAAATCGCCAGGGTACAGTTTTCCACCTACAACGCGCAGGTTTTGAGTTGTTCAAACTCAGCGGACTTATACAGAGTATTGTATGTTGTCCAGTGTCCATCAGGACAAAGGGGTAGGTCCTCGTACTATGTTCTGTTTACTTATAACTTCTCTAGTATTTAGACAAGTGTTTCGTAGAAATACAAGGTCTAAGTTTTGAGAAGTTGTGGGTATAAGAACAAAGTAGAGAACCAGGTATCACAAGTATCGGGATTCTTCAAAGAGATCGAAGATGTAGATTCTTATGATTGATATTCAGATGATAGTGATGGTTTTGAGAAACGTGTTTCTCTTTCAGGTTACTCATAATTGGATGGATTCCTAAGTTGAGTAATGCTGATTAGCCTCTTTCCATTAAGTTAATATGCACTGGAGACAGCTGCATGGATTGAATCTTGGTTCCAATTAAATAAGTGCCAAAGTTTCTGTATTGGATATAGAATGGATCGTACCTTAAAAGAAATTAAGGTACGGGGAGTTGTCCAGCTTATGCTTAAAACCAGACTCTGGATAACTCAGGGCACGGTTCTGTAGTGGTTGTTTGTGGGTTGACCCTGGCTATGACGAGGGTTGATATTCTACCATTTGGAAGATCAATAGTGATATTGTTCTTGACTCGCCACAGTTTTAGTAAAATGGATCTTTTTCAGAAAACAGTAGTGGGAGTATGGTAGAACTGGAAGTGATTCCAGAACCGCAAACGATTACGGAAAATTTAATAGGACCTATACATTCAATCAGGTTTGACATTCCAATAGCCACTCCGCAGGTATGGTAGGTAACCTCAGACACCCGAGAGGTACTCCGGTAGCCTCAAGGACGGTGACAGGGAGGTTCTTATCTACCCAGACTTGACACTGCTGTTGTTCCAGGATATGAGACCCGGTGGGAGGGTTGTCGTAGTCAGTGGGAGCAACGGAAGCATAGTGGGCAAGATGCTTATATCTATTTATAGACTTGAGCAGTTATAGCGGAGATAGATCATCTAATTTTGATGTGACAGTCATGGGTTTGACTTCAATCAGAATAGGGGATGGATCAGTTAAGAAGGTAGTAGGGTGTGATGTCATGGTATGTAGATGACATACACAGAATGGGAAGTAAAATTCCTATACTACGATCGGTTGTACTGTGGTCGTCACACAGTTGTTTCTCCAGACAGGATATGGATATAATATCAGACATTATGGTTTCTAGATCTATGGTTTTAGATCTGGATTTGGGTAGTTTCCCAATGTGGGTACTTTGACAGATATTCTAATGGTTTTTAGAATAAGTTGACTCCTAGCATGGTAGTGTACCTGCAGGTGATGGAGTCACCCTCTCTAAAGGTGTCGTATAGACTAAAGGGGAGAGGGATGTGCATGATTGGCAGATCACTTGCTTAGGCAATTGAGTCAATCATGAGATGTCAAGAACCACACCAGATGTTGTTTTTGCACTAGATGCAATAAGTTTGTATTAATCCAATCCTGGAGAAACATAAGGAAGTAGTTTTAGAACATAAGTACATGTTCTACGGATTTGATGACGGCAGCCTCCTTCGGGAGACAGTTATCATTCCAAGCTTCAAAGGTGACATGGATGACAGAGTGATTGTCAGAGTTTTAGTTTTTCCCTCGGACGAAGAGGGACAGTATTATGGACAGGTGGTCCAAGAGGATACTGTGGGAAGCAAGGTGCCCGATACTGATTAGGTTCAGTGATCGATTCTGTCTAAGAAGTTTGGATATGGAGTTCATTTATGAACTAAGGTCCCATCAGATATCCAGACATGTTCTAAGACAGGTATTACTCAATTCGGGAGATGGTTTTCTCCGCGAACTTGAGATTAAGAGAGATATAGAAAGATACTTCTAGGCGGATCCACTCACTGAGGCTATTTCTCGAACACAATAGTTTTACAAACGGGCTTTGTGAAACTGATTAGTAGAGGAGTTGGATGTTCGGTTTCACACGGGCTGTGAGTAGTCGACATCGCAATATTAGCCTTGAGTGCAAGTGGGAGATTGTTGGAGATAGTGCCCTCATAGTCAATTATTGGATCGCAGGTACGTGATTGCAATGATTGCGGAGGACCTATCCCGGTAGCACAGTCTTACTCGAGATGATAGTATGCTATCTGGTTTGCCTTTATCAGTCGTGTACATGTTCAGGTGACTGATTGCATGTTACACTTTGATAGAGCCCTTAGGATCTTGCTTTACTACCAACAGTATGATGGCGATCATATACGTGAGAGTTAGGTAGTTTACATGCATATCCTTAATTGTGGTCCCTAGTCATGGGAGTTTCGAGATAGGGCATCGATACTCCGGAGTAGACTAGTGTGTACAGTCGAGACCCCGACGAGGGGCGGTGGCCGGTCTCACAAGCCACTGGTGTCAGTTGGATCACCTAAGATGTATACAGGTGCTCATTGGGTTATGAGTACACCGGACAGGACTCGCCGGGAATCTGCTAGTTAGTATTATATCTACCGTCAGATAGCAGTTCCTTGGTGACATGTGTACAGGTTAGTTCATCGACCTGAGGTCGTCATTTGTCTCGTGTGAGTTCCCACTGTGCTTTGATTTCTACCCTACCACGGCTCAAAGGAGTCGTGCAAACAGGTAGTTTTTGGGTACAGTCCCGAGCCATATAGAGGCACGTGAGCGGATCGGCAGGGGATTCGTCTCTCCCGGTATTGGGGGCGAGATCGTGCTGTGTCTAGGAGAGCCATTACACAAAGCCCACGGCCGTGGCAGGAGATTTACTGGTAGGTACTCCAGTAGTATCTCAGGGTGTAATTGGGCTTCACTCCGACATGACTTATACTGCTATTGGGGGTCTGACGTTGCTAGCCCCCTAGGCGGATATGCGATACTCATTGACGAACGGACCGGACTGTATATACATTGTCACTGTTAGGCTCAGTAGGGTTTTTCGGAGGAGTTCGCTCATCGGTCTCCCTTGAGTTCGCTCCTCGGCCACCCTTGTGGTCAGTCCATGGGCAGCCGTTATGCATAGCTAGTGCCGCTGACGGTTTGTGGTTAAACCCACTGCCAGGGTGCTGACGAGTCATTAGAGTCCCCCACAGACAGTTTCCCAAGTTCGGGCGAAACGTTGTAGAGGCCGTATGGTTTTATGGCAGGGTTCGGAAAATGCACGTGCGTTTACGCACGTGTTATTTTTCGGGCAGATAATACTGGTCGGCTTTGGTTTAAGCCGGATCCGAGTATTATATTGAGTAGGTATAATATCTTTGTCTCAGTTGCATTTGTATTCGGTCGTAATACAAATGCGGGTATATTTATACAGTTTCGGGGTTATCCTGAAAGTCGTTTCAGGATCACTTTTGGAAGTTGCCAGTTTCCAGTTTTCTATCAGCCGTCTTTTAACATTTGGTTAAAGACGGATTTATCTCTTCTTCAGATATGAGTGAGTCATCATTCTAGAAGCTTCTAGAAGTGATGATGAGGCATATGACTCATTAGTGCATTAATGGTTTCATTAAAGGCATGATGAGGTGTTTAAGTGACTCATGGTTTTCATTAATGAGTTTTGTTTAGCTAAGGATATTTCTTCTTGATCTTTTGAGTGAGAAGCTTTCTTATAGTCACCCTTTGCTCCTACACTCACTCTCCTCCTTCATATATGAATGGAAGGCCTCCTCTCTCATTCATACTCTCACTTGATGTTTCATTTTAGAGAGAAAAGATTATGATAGGTTTTATCGGTGTATGGAATTTCACAGTCCATTTCATTCCATCACCCGATTTCCACAGCAACTTCATTAACCGATCGTCCACGGACTTGGACGAAGAGAGACAAAGTCATCTACTCATTCTCTACATCAATCTTGGTCGTCTCTTTTAGCAAACTTGACGATCGAGTTGCCTCGAGTCAGAGGCGGGAGCCCGTT
Organism: Agapanthus africanus; assembly: GCA_030015575.1. NCBI lineage: Eukaryota > Viridiplantae > Streptophyta > Magnoliopsida > Asparagales > Amaryllidaceae > Agapanthus > Agapanthus africanus. The sequence continues at coordinate 366,983,952 of JASDDO010000012.1, forward strand.
TAAAGAACCGATCATGTGGTGCCACCTCGACGGAGGAGATCGGAGATCGACGAGATCGGAGCAGCCGCAACGGAGCGTGGGATGATGGTTGAAGAACGAAGGACTCGGATCGTTCGGTATAACATTCCTACACTCTTTACAGTTAGTTAGTTTAACAATAATGGCAGATCCGGGTTAAAGTATACGATAGCGCCAGTTAAAAAGTTTTTGTTCCGCATTTGGCGTCTGTAGACTGCCGGGGCGCTAGCGTAGACTTACACCGGGCCCACCATGTATCCGAGACGGTTCATCCTACTCCTCGAATCGGGTCTCGAAAACCAACAGAAATCAGGAAAACTCATGGTAGACGACACATACATCATTTCACGAGAAAACTGCAACTTGCATTTTTAAAAGGATAATAAGTTTATAAAATTCTTGCGGTTTTCCCCAAAATCCAGAAATCTCATAAGTACTAAATCCTCAAGAAGAATCACAATATGTAATCATATCGGTGATGATGGATGTCTAAGATATCGATAACATGCGATGCGATGCATGACTAGAAAACTATGTATGAATGATGATGCAATGAGTTATATGTTAGATATATATGCCCTAGAGGCCTGTATTGTATAGGATGTTAGGCATGTATATGTACAGAAATAATCTTTGCTCGAAATGATAGTATGCTATCTGGTTTATCTTCATCTTAACGTGTGATGTGTTGTATTTATATCTTTATATACATGTTGATGAAGCCCTTAGGATTATGCTTGACTACCGGGATTATGATGTAGTTCATACTAGTAGGGCCTGGGCAGTCTATAAGCATATCCTTTAATAGTTCCTAGTCGAGGGTATATCGAGACAGGGCATCAATATTACCAGAGTAGACTAGTGTGTACGTTTCTTGACCCTAGGGACGATGGTAGATCCCGCAACCATTGGTGTTTGACATCAAAGATTGTACACAGGTGCTCATTGGAGAATGGGTACACCGAACAGGACTCGCCGAGAAATCCTAGATGGTATATATACCTATTGTCAGATAGCAGTTCTCTAGCGACACTTGTACATGTTAGTCTGTAGACCCGAGATCGTCATAGTGTCTTTTGTGATTCCCACTGTGCTTTGATCTCCTCCCCACCACGGCTCTACTGAGTCGTGCAAACATGTGGATTTTGGGTACAGTCCCGAATCGCAAGGAGGCAGTGAGCGATAGGAGGGGTTTCTTCTCTCCCGGTATAGGGAGTTGATGTCGCGCTATACTTGATCGGCCATAACAGCAAACCCCTGGCCAGGGTTCTCGAGATTTACTGATAAGAGTTATCAGTAGTTTCTCGAACCGTTATGGGCTGTAAATCAGCATGACTTATAAAGTTACTGGGGGTCTGACATTTACCACCCCTAGACTTCATATGCGATGTATCGGATGAAGAGACCGGACTGTACGGTAAGTGTTTCTTACAGGCTCGTTAGGGTTGTGACGAGTTTGCTCGTCGGCCACCTTTTCGTTATGTACCTGGGTAGCCGTTACGCACAGATAATGCCGCTGACATGCTTGTGGTTAAACCCACTGCCAGCGTACTGTCGAGTCTTTAGAGTCCCACACAGAGGGTTCCCTGGTTCAGGCAAAAGATGTAAAGGCCGTAAGTTGTTACGGCAGGGTTTCAATCATGTTCGTGTAATTGTTACAGGAATAATGATCAGAAGGATAATACTGGTAGGTTTTGGTTTAAGCAGGATACCGGTATTATATTATTGGATTATTTGTATTCGTATTTTTCGGAATTCGGATACGGGTATACTTATACGGTATACGGTGGAGGGGTATTCTTGTAATTGTTACAAGAATACCTTCTAGAAGGAGACACCTCATAAATGGGTTTTTATTTTGTGAAAATAAAACAATAAAGTAGAATTTGGAGAAAGTCTAAGCATGGATGAAGGAATGGATAAATTCATTTTATATTCATTTGGAGTTACTATTGAAGCATGGTGCAATTTTTTATTACATGCTTCAATTATTTTCATTTTGAGCCATATCATTTTTTCCATACTTGATTTTTTCATTCAACACATTCACATTCTCTCTCCTCATTATCTCCTTCTTCCTCCTCTTTGCTTTAACCTTCACATGAGTTGTGAATCAAAATCTTAGAGCAAAAAGATAATCCAATATTTGATCTCTACATCATCTAAGTGATCACTTCTAGCACACTTGATCTCTTAGTTAAACTCTTGTGAAGAGTTTGTAGCTTGTTCGATAGCTCTCGGGTGGATCATTTTGGATCTTGAGGTGGCCGGAGATCAACCTCTTTGCGACCACAACGAGCCTAGGAGTTACATCCAAACAAAGACCCGAAGGAACGGTTCCATAGGTATAACACTATCATAGTAGATTAGATCTCTAGATAGTTTTGATAGTTAAGATTTAAGCACAAGATCTTGGTTTATGTGGGTGTTGCATGCAAAAAATTTTGTTTATCGCTTTCGCCTCCTCACAAGTATTGTGAGAGTGTGAAACATCCACTAACATGGTATCAGATCCTCTCTTAAACCTTAAATAGCTTGTAGCAACGATAGAATTCCGCCGGTTTTTGTCGCACAGAAACTGCTGAAAAAACAGTTTTGAAAATCGAAGCTTTGAGTTGTTTGCACACCCCGTGGGCTCACAGTTTGAAGTGAGAAGCCGCGGGGTAGAGCGCACGCACCCCGGGGATACCCCAGGGGGACCAAAAGCCGAACCCACACCCCAAGACCACCTCGAGGTGTCATAGGGGTGGGTGACCCAAGAGCACCCCAATTGGGTGCTCTCGGGTCTGCCAACCCCTTGGGGCCACCTTGAGGTGGCCCCCGGGGGTGGGTACACCCCCCCTCCTGAGGCCCCCATTTGATAGTATTTTTGGTGTTCTTCGCCTCCGTGAAGTTTCGGACGGGTTTCGAGTTCGTTTTGAATCCCGGATTGGCTCAAAAGATCGGTTTTTGAAAACTAGTTCACTGGATTTTTTTTCAAGAGTTAGAAAATTGATTTAGTTTGCTATTCACGTGCGGAATTCTAATGCTGCAGATACTTTACAAGCTTTGTGATGTGTATGTGTGTTTGGAAACGTCGACTAATTGCTATGCGTCGATTAGTCGGGGTTGCACACATCTATAATGATATCATGTGATGGTATGTGTATATGAATATGTTGGATCGTCATGATGAATAGCTGGGGATGTGAGAAGAGCGTTTTTCTTTCATTCATGTAATTTGTAAAAAGCAATGTAATATTATTTTGCAGGGCACATCCGGGTTGAGGTGTAGCCACCGTTGTATATTTTCTTTTTACTGTTTTTTGCTCCTAGGATAGACCCAAGGTGGGGTGCACAAACTACCGGGTTCTTGAAGTGCTGAGTGGCCTACTCACTTTGTTGAGGGAGGTTACTTTACTTCGGAAATTTGGCGGGTAGTTTTCCGCGCTCTTAGGGGTCTAGGGTGGGGTTTGGCTATTCTTCACGACCGTAGAACCCGTCTTTCATTAAGGGCTTAAATGAAATACGGAATTCCTAGTATATCCAATGTATTCATCTGTGATGTGGAATGTTTATAAATGCGTGCGATGTATGGATATTTATATATGAGATATATAATAAACGCTGCTTATGTTTTACACCCGCGCTTGTCCAGCCCCCGCTCTGCCGTTAGTTAAGTAACCTAACGGTGCATGACGGGGCCTCGTGGTGAATGCGGATGGTATAAGCGTACGTTCTATTTTCGTTTCTTTTCTGTGATGTTTAGGAAACGTAAATGATGTGACGGCATTAATGTGATTAATGTTAAGAAAAAGAAACCTAAAGATTTTGTAGAATCAAACTTTTTAAAATGGGTAACTCTAGTTTTTGCTCTGCATAGTGGTATTCCTTGATGAATATCTAGCACCTCATTCGATGAGGAAAGGGCCGAGATCCCTTCACCGGGAGTGACCCCTTTAGCGAAACTAGCAAATGTTACAAATCACTCGATTGTTTTTATAGTTGATCTAACTTTTACTTTGCATCGTGGTATTCATGAATATCTAGCACCTCATTCGATGAGGAAAGAACCGAGATCCCTTCACCGGGAGTGACCTCTTTAGCAAAATTAGAAAGATACTACAAAACCATTCGAATTTTTAAACTGGAGTTTAAACCACTCCTTTCACTAGATTCTACAACGATATCAAGTTCAAAACATTAAGGGTTTTCATAAAAACCATCCGTTGCCCTCTGCCATTTTAGGAAGCAGGGTACTTAGTATTCGTGCCACGTTTGTTGACTATAGTTAAGGCGTGGTGTACGGTAGCTAAGTGATGTCTTCCTACAAAGCATTTGATGCGATCGATTAGGACATTCGTATGACTTTGTTGACTATTGTTAAGGGTCATACGGGTGGGTCTAAATCAATCACGAGATGGCGGGTAAAACTTGACTAGTGCTTATGATGTGTTGACCATAGTTAAGGTCATAAGACACTAGGGGTAAAAACAATGAGATTGCATACCTTCTATTTGATAGTTGGATCCCGATCCCACTGTGAGTAAAAGTTACTACCGGGAGAGTTTTTCACTTTACAATTAGCTAATCCAGTAAGCGTCTAGAAAGGTGTCGACGGGGTTACGCCTCTAGGAAAATGAGGTTTATTTTAATTAGATCCGTGCGAAAGCACGGGGAACCTCCCTCGGAGTACCGACACTGGCCTGGCCGACCGGTTAGCGAACTTGTAGATTGCATTAATCCTGGCTAATTTTCATTTTAAGGTTTGAAGGAAAATTTGATAAAAAGCAGTGGGAGATATCGATTAGATAAGATTAATAACCAATCTAATCATGCAAGAGCAATCGCTGAGTGTCTTCTTTTCTCTCTCCTAATGGCAGATACCTATGATGGGACTTAAGCTTTTATTAGACAAGAACAAACTCACGGGACCGAATTACAAAGATTGGCTAAGGAACGTAAATATTGCCCTGACCTATGATAAGGTCGGATACGTCCTGACTACTCCAACCCCTCCTAGCCCAAGCCCTGATTCTTCAGTTGCGGATAAAGAAATCCGCAAGACATGGGATATAGACTGTGCAACAGCCAAGTGCCTCGCACTTGCTTCTATGAACAATGAACATCAGAAGCAGCACGAGAAGATGGATGTACAATCCATCTTTCTCCGTACAAAGGAGTTGTATGGAGAGCAATCTCGTACTCTCCGTTACGAGGCATCTCGAAAGTTGTTTCAGATGCGGATGGCTGCTGGCACGTCTGTAGGTGACCATGTATTGAAGATGATTGGACTTATCGAAGAACTAGAGGACCTGGGTTGGACCATAGAGAACGAATAGTATATTGATATTGTTCTACAGTCCCTTCCCCCTGCCTTTGCTCAGTTCATTGTAAACTTCGACATGCACAACATGGAGAAATCATTACCTGAGCTCCTCAATATGTTGAGGAGTGCAGAGAGCATGCTAAAGGTAGCGAAAACTCCCGCTCTAATTTCTAGGCCATCTTCCTCTTCCGTCCCGAAAGCCAAGGCCAAGGGAAAGAAGAAGAAGAATCCCATCAAGCCGAGAGGAGGGGTGAAAAAGGCACCGGGAAAGGACAAGATAGGGGCTGCTGCGACTAGACGAGGGGAATGCTTCCACTGCCACCAGACTGGGCACTGGAAGAGAAACTGCATTGGATACCTGGCCGGCCTCAAGAAGAAGAAGCATGATGATGCTTCTACTTCAAGTTTGTGTGTAACAGAAAACTGTTTTTCAATTAACTCTGCTTCCTGGATATTAGATACCGGGTCAGGATCTCACATCTGCAATTGTGTGCAGGGGCTGAGAAATAGCAGGTTTTTGAAGAAAAGTGATCACACTTTACGGGTTGAGAATGGTTCCTCTATACATGTTGTAGCAGTGGGAGAGTATCAACTTGGTTTGCCCTCGGGTTGTATATTGGTTTTGAACCCATGTTATTTTGTACCTTCAATGTTATGTAATATTATATCTGTATCGTTGTTGGACAATGCTGGATATAATTTTGTATTACAATCTAATGTTATGAACATTAACCTTAATCAAGAGTTAATTGGGTCTGATACATTAAATAATGGGATATACGTCCTAAACCAGAACACGTTTTTCAATATACAACACACAAACAAAAGGAAGATTTCATACATAAATGAAAATTTCATTTGGCATTGTAGACTTGGTCATATTAATGAAACAAGACTAACCAAGCTACATAAAGATGGATATTTAAACTCTTTTGAATATAAATCTTATGCAACTTGCCAGTCTTGTATCAGAGGTAAAATGACCAAAATTCCGTTTAGTGGACACGAAGAGAGAGCTACTGAACTCTTAGGCCTCATACATAGTGATGTATGTGGACCAATTTCTACACATGCGAGAGGTGGTTTTTCCTGCTTCATAACTTTTACAGATGATTTCTCGAGATTCGGACACGTGTTCTTGTTGAAACATAAGTCTGAAGCCTTCGAAAAGTTCAAGGAGTATAAATCTGAAGTAGAAAAACAAACAGGCTTGAGTATCAAGAAATTTCGATCGGATCGAGGAGGTGAGTATCTAAGCTCAGAGTTTCTAGATTTTCTAAAAGAGAATGGGATTCTCTCTCAGCTCACTCCTTCGTACACACCACAGCACAACGGTGTGTCGGAACGGAGGAATCGTACCCTATTAGATATGCTACGATCAATGATGAGTGATACTGAGTTACCACTTTCATTATGGGGGGCACGCATTAGAGACTTCGATTTATCTATTGAATAGGGTTCCAAACAAAACCGTGTCAACCACTCCATATGAGATATGGTATGGGAAGAGACCATCTCTTAAACGAGTTAGGATATGGGGTTGTCCGGCTCATGTGAGAAAGCAGAATCTGGACAAACTCGAGACACGATCGGTTTTGTGTAAATTTGTGGGATATCCAAAACACTCGTATGGATATCTTTTCTACCACAATGTGGAACAAAGGGTCTTTGTTTCTTAGTATGCCACATTTTTAGAAAACAAATTTTTTACAAATGATACTGTTTGCAATGCGGTAGAACTGGAAGAAATTCCAGATACACAAACAATTACCGATGATTTGGTTGAACCTGAGGTTTCAATAGAACCTGACGAACCTCAGCTACTCCGTAGATCTAGTAGGATTTCTCGCCCACCTGATAGATACTACGGTTTTCTAATTGATGGTGATAGAGAAGATTGCATCATGGATGATGATGATCCTACTCGTTTTCAGCAAGCTATCACGAGTGGTGACTCAGTGAAGTGGCTGGATGCCATGAGATCCGAAATGAAATCCATGCACACCAACAAAGTATGGACTTTGGAGGTTGCACCTCCTGGAGTAAAACCCATAGGGTGCAAATGGATCTTTAAGAGAATGATCGGTGTGGATGGTCAGGTGGAGACCTATAAAGCTAGGCTGGTCGCAAAAGGATTTCGTCAAAGACCAGTCTTGGACTATGATGAAACCTTTTCACCAGTCGCGATGCTCAAATCCATTCGGATCCTGCTTGCTATAGCTGCTCACTATGACTATGATATCTGGCAGATGGATGTTAAAACGGCATTTCTAAATGGTGATTTAGAAGAATGTGTTTTTACGGATCAGCCAGATGGCTTCATTGATAGTGGGAGCAGCGAAAAGCATGCAGGTTGCTTAAATCCATCTATGGATTAAAGCAGGCATCACGGAGTTGGAACATCTGCTTTGATGATACAATCAAAGAGTTTGGTTTTATAAAAAATGTAGATGAATCATGTATTTATAAAAGTATTGTAGAGAGTACTGTTACATTCCTCGTATTGTACGTGGACGACATTCTCTTGATAGGAAATGATGTTCCTATGCTACAATCGGTCAAACTATTCTTATCGCAGAGGTTCTCCATGAAAGACCTGGGTGATGCCTCGTACATTCTGAGGATTAAGATCTATAGAGATAGATCTAAGAAGTTATTGGGATTGTCCCAATCGAGATACATTGACACCATACTAAAGAGGTTTAGTATGGAAGATTCCAAGCGAGGTAATTTACCCGCTTGTCACGGGATCACCCTCTCCAAAGAGAAGTCTCCAAAGACTGATGAGGAGAGGGCTCGCATGAGCATTATACCCTATGCTTCGGCGATGGGATTTATAATGTATGCGATGTTGTGTACTCACCCAGATGTAGCTTATGCACTGAGTGCAGTAAGCAGGTATCAATCCAATCAAAGGAAGAAACACTGGAATGTTGTGAAGAACATTCTGAAGTACTTGAGAAGAACTAAAGAAATGTTCTTGGTGTGTGGTAATGGAGATCTCCAAATGGAGGGCTTTTCCGACTCCAGCTTCCAGAGCGACAAGGATGATAGTAAGTCCATCTCAGGGTTTGTATTTACCCTAAATGGAGGGGAGGTATATTGGAAGAGTTCCAAGCAAGATACCATCGCTGACTCGACGATGGAAGCTGAGTATATTGCTGCTAATGATGCCGCAAAAGAGGCAGTCTGGATAAGAAAGTTTATTTCTGAACTTCAGGTGGTTCCATCCATTGCTAATCCAATACCTCTGTATTACGATAACAATAGAGCCATGGCTTTGGCAAAGGAACCGAGGTCCCATCAGAAATCCAGACATATCTTGAGACGGTATCACCTCATCAGGGAGATAGTGGATCGCCAGGACATTGAGATACGGAGAGTAGACATGAAAGACAACACAGCGGATCCATTCACCAAGGCCATCCCTCAAGTCTAGTTTGAGAAACTGTTCGAGCTGTTGGGCATGCGGCACGCCGGCAACTGGTTCTAGTGTAGACAGTGGGTACTTATTGCACCAACTACAAGCCTTAATGCAAGTAGGAGATTGTCATATATGTATGCCCTAGAGGCTTGTATTGTATATGTTGGCTATAGTGCCCTCAAAGTCAATTATTGGATCGCAGGCACGTGATTGCAATGATTGAGGGAGGACCTATACCGGTAGGACAGTCTTACTCGAGATGATAGTATGCTATCTGGTTTGTCTTTATCATCGTGTATATGCTTTAGGTGATATTACATATCACTATTACATGTTGATAGAGCCCTTAGGATTCTTGCTTGACTACCAGCAGTATGATGGAGATCATATACGTGAGAGTTGGGTAGTCTATAAGCACATCCTTAAAGTGTCCTTAGTCGTGGGAGTTTCGAGACTGGGCATCGATACTCCATTAGTAGACTAGTGTATACGGATTGAGACCCCGATGAGGGGCGATGGTCGGTCTCACCAGTCATTGGTGTCAGTTGGTTCACCTAAGATAGTATACAGGTGCTTATTGGGTTATGAGTACACCGGACGGACTCGCCGGGAACATGCTAGTTGGTATTATACCTATTGTCAGATAGCAGTTCCCTAGTGACATATGTACAGGTTAGTCTATTGACCTGAGATCGTCATTTGACTCGTCTGAGTTCCCACTGTGCTTTGATTACTACCCTACCACGGCTCAAAGGAGTCATGCAAACAGGTTTTAGTTGGGTACAGTCCCGAGCCACATGGAGGCAGTGAGCGGATCGTCAGAGGATTCGTCTCTCTCGGTATTTGGGGTAGAGGTCGCGGTGTGCACGGGTGGCCATCACTAGAAATCCTTGGCCAAGGTAGTTGAGAATTACTGATTCGGATCAGTAGTTTCTCAGGTGGTGATGGGCTTCATACTGACACTAAATATCGCGTTATTAGGGGTCTGACTTTATCCACCCCCTAGACCCGATATGCGATACTCATAGACGAACGGACTGGACTGTACGGATATTGTCACTGACAGGCTCAGTAAGGTTTCAGGATGAGTTCGCTCATCGGCCTCCCTTTCTCTCAATACCTGGGCAGTCGTTACGTACAGCTAGCGCCACTGACGTGCTTGTGGTTAAACCCACTGCCAGCGTATTGACGAGTCTTTAGAGTCCCACACAGAGAGTTTCCTAAGTTCGGGCGAAACGTTGTAGAGGTCGTATGGTTTTATGGTAGGGTTCGATCATATACGTGCACTCGTGCACAGATCATGATCGGACGGATCATACTAGTGGGCTTTGGTTTAAGCCGGATCCTAGTATTAGATTATTGGATTATTTTCGTCTCGTTGTATTCGTATTCAGTTGGAATGCGGATGCAGGTATGTATATACAGATGAGAGGCATTCTTGTAATCCATTATAAGATTACTTTTGAAGATGCCATTTCTTTTTATTGTATTAAACATTTAGGGTTTTTATAAATGTTTAATATTAATGAGGTGTAAAGTGTGACCTTAAGTTTTGGCTTGTGGCATTTAATAATAGCATGGTTCAAGTGGTGACTCATGGTGGCACAATTGAACCATGCTTGATTTAATTAGTTTTGTGAGATATTTTGTGGGTGTGGATTTTTCTTTAGTTGCTAGAAAACACTCAAAAATCTCACAACACTAAATGAGGGCAGCCACCATCCTTTTTCTTATGTTGCTTTTCTTTTGCTAAGTCTGGAGCTCACACTTCATACACCAATGGGCATCTTCTTCAACCTCCATCCATACCTTCTCATGTGTTGAGAATCAATGGATTTCTTGAGACAAAATGATCACACACACACTCTACTTCATCTTGGTCATCTCGGCTAGCAAACTTGATGTCCGAGTTGCTTTGGTTTAGAAGAGGGAGTCCGTATAAAGAATCCTCGATGCGGAGCCTCTTCGACGAGGGAGACCGGAGAGCGAACTCGTTCGGGGCAGCCGCAACAAGCTTAGGACAGAGATTGAAGACCGAAGGACACGGATCGATCAGTATAATCTCTTAAACCACTTTACAGTTTACTAGTATAGGGTTAATGGCATGATCCGGGATTTATGGTTACGTTAGCGCCAGTTTTAAAAGTTTTTGTTCCGCATTTAGCCTCGGATTGACAGCCGGGGCGCTGGCGTAGCCTTACATGGTATCAGAGCCAACCCATTAACCGTATACTAGTTGGTTTAGACAATGTTAAAGTATCAAAATCGAAACAGCTCCAATTCACTGCGCCGCTGATTCCAGTCTCTGTTGTTTTTTAAAGTGTCTTCTAAAATTATTCTAGCAACTGCAGAAGACTAATAACATGACCAGTTGACCATACCCCAAATACGAACCTAATCCACCAAAATTTGGCCGAGCACATTGGTCCCAAAACCGGCCAGGCCAGCCAGAATGAAGCTTCTGGGTTTCGTATTTTGGGTGTCTTCTGGTCTCTGGAATGTTGGTTCAGTGGTATTATTTGTTTAGCCTAGTTTTGATATGGATTTATCTAGGTGTTTAGGGGCTATTCGGGGTTATTTCGAACTCGATATTTCTAACATTGTTTAAAGTTTATAGTACACTACATTTCTATCTGCGACCGTGAATGTCATTTGATCGGTACAACTTGTCTAATTGTTATAGTTCTTTTAGACGGGTTTGCGAACGTGACATTCATGTTGATGTTCTGTGTTGTGCTGTGATGTTGCGGATTTGTCGTGGTGGATAGCTTGGATGAAATGATAGTACAGTTTATTTTTATTTGTACATTTGATATCGCGGGGCGAGAGTCCGACATGTGGACTGCCGTCACTGCCTGTTTGTATATTATTCTTTTGGGGCACGACCGGGTTGAGGTCGATGTCACCAATGTACATATTTTCTTTTCTGTACTAGGATTACCCCGCAATGGAGTGCACGGATAGCCGGGTTCTGGAGGGCAACGGGTCTGCATCTCATGGCGTTGAGAAGGAGGGGGCCTCACTCCAGAATTGGCAGGCTATTCGCCGCACTCGTTGGGGGTACAGGTTGACCCAAGGAGGGGTTCTCAAGTTACCGGATTCTATGAAGTGCTGGGTGACCCATTCACTTTGCTGAAGGGGGCTGCCTCATTTCTGGTTTTGGTGGGTAACTTGCCGCGCTCGTAGGGGTCTAGGTTTGCATTGCACAAGCTATCCACATGACCAGGGGAACGTCGGGTTTCAGTTGCGGCTCAAGAGAAACCTGGGGCTCCCAGATTATCTGTATTGTTCTGTCATGCTTATTACTTTTCTGTGATGTTGCATTTATCACGCCTGGAGCGATTATTATATATTGATATATATACTAGTAGATGTTGTATATGTTTTACACCCACGCTAGTCCAGTCCCCGCTCTGTCGTTAGTTAAGTAACCTAACGGGTGATGACGGGACTCAGTGGCGAATGCGGATGGCATATACGTACATCATATTTTCATTCTTTTCTGGTGTGATTAATTGATGGGACTGCATTGATTCTGATCAATGCAAGGAAAACAAACCTATTTGATGTTGTTGGAACAAATTTTCAAAAAGCTGTTATTACAAGGGCGTTTTCTTTTGTTTTGCACAGTGGTATTCGGTTATGAATATCCAGCACCTCATTCGATGAGGCAAGGGCCGAGATCGCTTCACCGGGAGTGACCCCTTGGGCAGAAGTTTTCGTCAGGGCAATAACTTCACTATAGTCGATTACTTTTTGCTTTGCATCGTGGTATTCAGTTGGAATATCCTGCACCTCACGGGAGTGACCTCTTTAGCAAAGGTTTTCGCCACTATATATTTGTAAAAAGTTATCCAATTCCTTCAACGATATCAAGTTCATTACGTTAAAGGTTTTTCGCCAAAAACCATTCGTAGCCCTCTGTTATTTTAGACGGGTAGCACTTAGTATTCATGGCCCTCTGTTATTTTAGACGGGTAGCACTTAGTATTCATGCTATGTTTGTTGGCCTTCGTCAAGGCATAGTGTATGGTAGCTGCTTGTTACTTTTCTGTTGCATAGATAGATGCATTGGTTTGGGACAGTCGTACTACTTTGTTGGTCTTCGTAAAGGGTATGTACGGGTGGGTTCAAATTAACCTGGACAATGATGGGTAGAACTTGACATGTGACTTATGATTTGTTGACCTTCGTCAAGTTCATAAGAGCATGGGGTAAAAATCACATCGGGAGTTTCAAACATACAGGAAACTTCCCAGGCATGCGCATACCTTCTGGAGTGTGATAACGTGAATGGATTCCATCAGGTTATCATGCGATGATAGTTGGATCCCAATCCCACTGATGAGTTGGTTTACTCCTCGGGTGATTTTAGATGATCCCGACTAATTTTTCTTTGAGGTTTGGAGGAGAATTTGAGGATACAGTGGGAGACATCCTGATTGGATAAAATGATTAACCATTTTTATCTAGGTTAGAGTGCACGCAGAGTGTTTCTTTTCTCTCTCTCTCTTTGGCAGTGACCATGTCCCGACCCTAGACTGTAACTCAGTAACCAAGTTAACCGAACTTTCTTAAAACATTGACTTTTGGATTGTCTGAGTTGCATACCTCATTGCCACTCCTATTTTTACCCTTTGCTTTTCTCCGGAACATTCCGTATCACTACGAAAATCCACATTTATTTGGATATGACCATCGTATGGTTATATACAAACTCGAAGGTACTTGTTCCAGTTTCGAGGATGGTTTCCGGTTCTGGAGAAAATGAATAGGACTATTCAGTTGTCATTTCTTTTTACCTTCTCTCAGATTGTGAGGGCTCCTAAGATAAGGAGAGGGTACACCTATTGCGCTTATTGGATAGTCTTCTTCCAAACCATAGGCAGGTGTTGAAAGGTAGGGAATGAAGAAAACCAATTAGCCTAAATATGGTGTACAGAAGTTAATAAGTAAAGACAAATAAAGGGATTAGAAAGAAGGCAAAATAAATTGCGACTGCTATCATTCACGACCAAACCACGTATTTCATCGCCACTCCTACTTCACCTTTGTATTTCTCCAGAACACCCCGTATCACTACGAAGATCCACAGTTATTGGATAATCCATCGTATGGTTATATACGAACTCGAAGGAACTTGTTCCAGTTCGAGGATGGATTCTGGTTCAGGAGAAATAGAATAAGGTTTATTTAGTTGTCTTTTATCTTTACCCTCTCTCAGGTTGCGAGTACTCCTAGGATTAGGAGAGTACACCAATTACACTTATTGGATAGTCTTCTTCCAAATCATAGGCTGGTGCCGAACGGTAGGGAAGAAAGAAAACCATTTAGCCTAAGGGTGGTGTACAGAAGGTAATGAGTAAAGACAAATAAAGAGACTTGGAGAGATGGCAAAGAAATACACGGTTACAGTCATGAATCTGGATAATGGATGAGGCATTACTAGGAATAACCGGATACCCCTACAAAACATTTTAATGTTTCAGTTTCACTATGCGTTGTTAATTAAAAACCGATTTCCCAATTAGATCCTTGCTCCAGGGTATGTATTTACCAGGTTTGATTCTCACATCTGTATGGGTTTACAGATGATTAGTGGGAGTAAGTTATTAGAAATTAGGTGATCATCCTCATTATATCGGAATTCGTTGTAATTTGTGATATTTAAGGAAATCGCATGGGGTTTTGCCTGATGGCAAATATTTGGTTTTGAATATCTGTTGTTGTGCACCAATTTCAAACTGATATATCTGTACGTTTATTTTATAAAGTGAGATATAACTTTTTGAAATTATGTCCATGACATTTACCTATATCAGTTGATGGTTAAGTAAGGAGCATTAAACAGCGGTGTAATTCTTCTTAACCATAGTACAGTTTTCAACTTAGGACGCACAGGGTTTGAGTTATTCAACTCAGGGGACTTATACAAATTATTGTATGTTGTCCAGTATCCATTAGGACAGAGGGGTTGGTAACCGTACTATATTCTGTTTACTTGTGACTTCTCCGGTTTTAGACAAGTATTTCGTAGAAATACAAGGTCCAAGTTTTGAGAAGTTATAGGTACAAGAATAAAGTAGAGAACCATGTGTTGCAAGTATCAGGATTTTTCAAGGTGATCAAAGATGTAGATACTTGTGTTTGGTATTCAGTTGATAGTAATGGTTTTGAGAACTTGCTTCTCTTTCTGGTTACTTATATTTGGATTCACTCCTAAGTTGAGAAATGCTGGTTGGCCTCTCTCCATTCAGTTGACATGCACTGGAAACAGCCGCATGATTTGAATCTGGTTCCAATTAAATCAGTGCCTCTGTTTCTATATTGTTTATAGAATGGCTCATATCTTAACGATGTTAAGGTATATGGAGTTTTCCGGCTTATGCTTAAAACCAGACTCTGGATAACTCAAGGCACGTTTCCGTAATGGCTGTTTGTGGGTTAACCCGGGATAAGGGTTAACTTTCTACCATCTGGAAGATCAATAGTGATATTGTTCTTGACTCGCCACAGTTTTAGTAAAATGGACTTTTTCAGAAAACGGTAGTGGGAGTATGGTAGAACCGGAAGTGATTCCAGAACCACAAACGATTACTAAAAATTTAATAGGACCTAAAGATTCAATCGGGTTTGACATTCCATTAGCCACTCTGCAGATATGGTATGTAACCTCAGGCACCCGAGAGGTACTTCGGTATCCTCAAAGACGGTGACAGGGAGGTTCTTGTTTACCCAGACTTTCTATTACTGTTGTTCTAGACTATAAGACCCGGCAAGAGGATGAGTATAGCGTCGTTCTAAACTAGCTTTAGAAGTGCACGTGTATATGACTCTGCCAGAGGGTTGTTGTGGTCAGTGGGAGCAGCGGAAGCATAGTGGATAAGTAGCTTATGTCTATTTATAGACTAAAGCGGATATAGCAGAGATAGATCTTCTATTTTTGATGTGACAGTCATAGGCTTGGCTTCATCAGAATAGGAGATAGGTCTGTTAAGAAGGTAGTAAGGTGGTATGTCTTGGTATTTGGATGACATACACGTTGTAGAAAGTGATATTCCTATACTACGATCGGTTATACTATGGTTGTCACACAGTGGTTTCTCCACATAGGATATGGATAAAATATCAGGCATTCTGGTTACTAGATCTATGGTTTTAGATCTAGATTTGGGTAGTTTTCCAATCCGGGTACTTAGACAGTATTCTAAAGGCGTTTTAGAATAAATGAGTCCTGGCATGGTGGTGTACCTGCAGGTGATGGAGTCACTATCTTTAAAGGTGTCTTTCAGACTAAAGGGGAGAGGGATGTGCATGATTGATATATCACTTGCTTAGGCAATTAAGTCAATCATGAGATGTCAAGTACCACACCAGATGTTGTTTTTGCACTAGGTGAAATAAGTTGATATATTAATCTAATCCTGGAGAAACGTTCGGAAGCAGTTTATGAACATAAGTGGATGCTCTAGGGATTTGATAATGACAGCCTCCTTCGGGAGACGGTTATCATTCCAGGCTTCCAAGGTGACCTGGATGACAGAGTGACTGTCAGAGTTATAGTTTTCCTTCTTGACGAGGGGAATTAGTTTGGACAGGTGGTCCAAGAGGATACTGAGGGAGGCAAGGCGCAGGATACTAATTAAATTCAGTTGACGATACAGTCTAAGAAGTTCACTGGATTTGGAGTTCATTTGTGAACTGGGTCCCATCAGATATCCAGGCATATTCTAAGACAGGTATTACTCAATTCGGGAGATGGCTTTCTCCACGAACTTGAGATAAAGAGAGATATAGAAAGAAACATCTGTAGGGTTCCTTGGCACTCATACAATGGTTTATAAGGCATCAACCATGCCCGGATAAAATTTTAGACGTGCTAAACAATCCAAAGCTGGGATCTTTGCTAGATTATTAGGGTTACACATGCAAGTAAACATCATTTACGACTAAGTGAATACGAAATACAACCTTTGTAGATCGGTCCTTCGCTTCAAAAGCTCCTTGTTGTAGTCCCTTCGCTGCGATCATGGTCCTCCCGGGCTCTTGCATGGCTTCACGAGGCAGAAGGAGCATCCTTGCTCGAAGTCTTCGAGGCCGAAGATGATCTACGTCGAGGGAATACGAACTCAAGCTTCTTCTTCACTAACTAGAGAATTAGTGAAGCAAACACCCTAAACTAAAGTGCTAGTCTAGTAGAGGATGAGAAAATAAGAAGTGGGTACACCTTAGAATTATTTATCTCGCATTTATTTCTCACTTAATCAAAACCTAGAGAGCTTTTGAGCTCAAGGAAGAAGATGAACTAATAATGAGATGAGGATAATGATCAAGTGAGTGAGCTAACCATGGGTGAGTGAGTATCATATACTAACTCATGTAGAGACATAACCATGGCTAATCCAAATGGTTAGGTTAACAAAAATCTAAAGTAAAGACAAAGTTAGTGGACTTTGTCAAAGCAAAGCAAGCTTCTACAAGCTTCATGCTCTTTCCAAATCTCCACTAATTTTGTAATTACCTTAAATAATTATAACCCACCATAATAAATAGAATGGTGTATGTCTTACACACCCATGAATGATGTATCAACAACTATGATACAAAATTAAAACACATGTTAATATATATCACATATATATATATATTAAAGTTGTGCACATGTGAGAAAAATCCTTAAGTGAACAAATGTTAGTTAATGTAAATTAGTATATCAAATATACAATTATACACTAAATTATTAAATCAACACTTGACTTAATAATCCGGTTATATCTCATATAACCGACTTACATCCAATGTATCGACTTATCGAATCAACACTTGATTCGATAACCCGGCTATATCACATATAACCGACCGATACAAAAAGTCGCGAGAATAGAATACGGTATCACATACATGCATTATTCTCGGTCCCGCACATATCACATATGCGCTCCTATTTCGTTTTGCCTGAGCCAGTAAAACCACTATGTAGGACTCTAAAGACTCGTCAATACGCCGGCAGTAGGTGATGATCACATCAAGCACCTACAAGCTGTCAGCGGTACTAGCTGGACGTAACGGCTACCCGGGTATTGAGCGATCAGAAGATCAGCAAGCAAGCCCGCTCCAACTCCTGTAAAAGCCTAACGGTAACACTTGTCGTATAGTCCGGTCTCCTCGTCTGATATGTCGCATATCAAGTCTAGGGGTGGTAAACGTCAGACCCCAATAACCGATAAGTCATGCCGATGTGAGGCTCATAACTGGTCGAGAAACTACTGGTAACACTTACCAGTAAATCTCTAAAACAGCCCTGGCCAGGGACTTCCCTGTTATGGCCAATCGAGCACAGCGCAACATCAACCCCCAATACCGGGAGAGACGAAACCCCTCCTATCGCTCATTGCCTCCATGTGACTCGGGACTGTACCCAAAAACCACCGTTTTGCACGCCCTCTTGGACGTGGTAAGATGGAAATCAAAGCACAGTGGGAATCACACAAGACTCTATGACGATCTCGGGTCTACAGACTAACCTGCACAAGTGTCACCGGAGAACTGCCATCTGACGTGAGGTATAATACCATCTGGGAGTTCTCGGCGAGTCCGTCCAGTGTACCCAGTCTCCACTGAGCACCCGTAGACCATCTCTGATGTCAAACACCAATGGATATGGGATCATCCATCGCCCATCTCATGGGTCGAGAAGCGTAAACGCTAGTCTACTCTGGTATATCGATGCCCTGTCTCGATACACCTACGACTAGGAACATTAAAGGATGTACTTATAGACTACCATGGCCCCACTAGTATGATCTGCATCATAGTCTTGGTAGTCAAGTACACATCCTAAGGGCTTTACCAACATGTAACTATAAGACAGTATCAAGAGACAAGTATACATGTTAAGATAAAGAGCAACCAGATAGCATACTATCATATCGAGCAAGAAATTCCTCTCTATATATATCCAAGCATCCAATATAATATACATCATCTGTACAATACTGGTCTCTAGGGCATACATACAACTAACAATCTCCCACTCGCACTAGGGCCAGCTGATGTAGTATCGCATACCAAGCATCCCGAAGAGTCTCTCAAACTGTATCTGGGGAATGGCCTTCGGGAGTGGATCCGCGGTGTTGTTCTTCGTGTCAACCCTCCTTACCTCGATCTCCCGGCGATCTACTATCTCCCGGATTAGATGATACCGCCTCAGAATATGCCTGGATCGCTGATGGGACCTGGGTTCCTTGGACAAAGCCACCGCTCCATTGTTATCACAATACAAAGGTATTGGATGCTCAATGGATAGAACCACTCCAAGTTCAGTAATGAACTTCTTAATCCAGACAGCCTCTTTGGCAGCATCGTTGGCAGGGATGTATTCAGCCTCCATCATCGAGTCTGCCACAGTTTCCTGCTTGGAACTCTTCCAGCTAACCGCTCCTCCGTAAAGGGTAAAGACAAATCCCGAGTGCGACTTAGAGTCGTCCTTATCACTCTGGAAGCTCGAATCGGTAAAGGACTCCACTTTGAGTTCTCCGTTACCATACACCAAGAGCATCTCTTTAGTCCTTCGTAAGTACTTGAGAATGCTCTTCACAGCTATCCAGTGACTCTCTCTAGGATCAGCTTGATACCTACTCACTATACTTAGTGAGTGTGCTACATCGGGTCTGGTACATAGCATCGCGTACATGATAGAGCCTACTGCCGAAGCATAGGATATCTCTTGCATGCGAGCTCTCTCCAAATCAGTCATGGGAGACATCTCTTTGGAGAGAGTGAGCCCTGAGATCGTGGGTAAAAAGCCACGCTTGGACTCTTCCATACTAAACCGCTTTAGTATGGTGTCAATGTACCTGGATTGGGACAATCCCAGTATCCGTTTGGATCTATCTCTATAGATCTTAATCCCCAAGATGTAGGAGGCATCCCCTAGATCTTTCATTGAGAATCTTTATGATAAGAAGAGCTTGACCGATTGCAGCATAGGAATGTCATTTCCTATCAAGAGTATGTCGTCCACGTACAATACAAGGAAGACAACCTTACTCTCTGCCACCTTCTTGTAGATACAAGGTTCATCTGCGTTTTTGACGAAATCAAACTCTTTGATAACGACGTCAAAGCAGATGTTCCAACTCCGTGATGCTTGTTTTAATCCATAAATGGATTTAAGCAGCTTGCACACCTTCCCGCTGCTCCCACTAGCTACGAAGCCCTCTGGCTGAGTCATGTACACGCTCTCTTCTAAAACACCGTTTAGAAAGGCGGTCTTAACATCCATTTGCCAGATTTCGTAGTCATGATATGCAGCGATGGCAAGCATGATCCGGATGGATTTAAGCATAGCCACTGGAGAAAAGGTTTCGTCATAGTCCACACCTGGTCTTTGACAAAAACCCTTTGCAACAAGTCTAGCTTTGAAAGTCTCCACTTTCCCATCTACACCAAGTTTTTTCTTGAAGATCCACTTGCTCCCAATGGGTTTTACCCCTTCAGGAGTATTTTCCAAAGTCCATACTTTGTTGGTGTACATGGATTCCATCTTGGACCGCATTGCATCCAGCCATTTCACTGAGTCACCACTCGTGATGGCCTGCTCGAAGCTAATTGGGTCATCATCCTCCATGATGCAATCCTCGCTCCCACCATCCATGAGAAAACCGTAGTATCTCTCAAGTGGGTGAGGAACCCTACTAGATCTGCGGAGTGGCTGGGGTTCGTTGGGAACTACCAAATCCTTTGGTTCCACTAAATCTTCAGTTTGAGTTTGTGTAGCCGGAATTTCTTCCAGTTCTACCTCGTTGCCACTAATTTCTTTTGTAAGAAATTCCTTTTCTAAAAAGGTGGCATGTCGAGATACTAACACCTTTTGTTCCTCGCTATGGTAGAAAAGATATCCATGTGAATGTTTGGGATATCCCATAAAATTGCATAGAACTGACTGTGCCTCGAGTTTGTCCGGATTTTGCCTTTTGACATAGGCCGGACAACCCCATATCTTAACTCGTTTAAGACATGGTCTCTTCCCACTCCATATCTCATATGGTGTGTTAGGTACAGATTTAGATGGAACTTGATTCAATAGGTATGCTGCTGTCTCCAGCGCATACCCCCATAAGGAAATAGGTAACTCAGCTGTGCTCATCATAGAGCGCACCATATCTAATAGGGTGCGGTTCCTCCGTTCCGATACACCATTGTGCTGTGGTGTATATGGAGGAGTTAGCTGAGAGAGAATCTCATTCTCTTTTAGGAAGTCCAGGAATTCATTGCTCAAGTATTCACCTCCTCGATCAGATCGAAGGATTTTAATACTTTTCCCGGTTTGGTTCTCGACTTCTTATTTATATTCTCTAAATTTCTTAAAAGCTTCTGATTTATGTTTCATCAGGAACACATACCCGAATCTAGAGAGATCGTCAGTGAATGTAATGAAATACGAAGAACCATCCCTGGCATGTGTAGACATGGGACCGCATACATCACTATGTACCAGTCCCAAGAGTTCCGTAACTCTTTCTCCGTGTCCTGTAAACGGAGTTTTGGTCATCTTTCCTTTGAGACATGACTGGCAAGTATCATAAGATGAAAATTCAAAAGGATTGAAATATCCATCCTTATGCAACTTAGCTAGCCGTGTTGCATTGATGTGACCTAGTCTAAAATGCCACAAGAAGGATTCGTTCAGATCTGAACTCTTCCTCTTGTGTGAGTTTGTTATGCTCAGAATTGTTGATTGATTTAGAACATAAATGCCATTGCACATCATGCCTGATCCAACCAACTTTTGGTTTAAAAAAATGTTCATAACATTATCCTGTAATACAAAATTATATCCCTCTTTACTCAACAAAGAAACCGATATAATGTTGCATATCAGTTTCGGCATATAATAGCATTCGTTCAGAATCAATGTATTACCAGTTGGCAATACAAGGTGATATTCCCCGACGGTTTTAGCTGCAACAATTGCATAATTTCCAACACTTATGTCTTTAACACCTTCTCCAAGTTCTCTTCCTTTTCTCAGCCCATGTAACTGATTACATATATGGGATCCTGACCCGGTATCTAATACCCAGGACGTAGAGCAAATGGAGAAACAGTTCTCTGTAACGAACACACCCGAAGAAAATGCATCAATATGTACTTTCTTCATTCGGGTGGCTTGGGAATCCTGGTATTCCCCTATATCATGTTCAGTCTTATAACTTTTATAAGAAAGAACGGAACCAACGTTCCCCAGCACAGTATAACATGCGGGTTCAGTCAATACATCCATATTATTATCTTGATTAAGGTATAATATGGTCTCTACCTGGAGAGAGAGAGAAGAAAACACTTTAGCGTATGCTCTTGCAAGATCAGATTGGTTATTATTTTATCTAATCAGGATGGCTCCCACTGTTTTTATCAAATCTTCCTTCAAACCCTAAAAGGAAAGACTAGCCGGGATTAATTACATCCTACAATTTCGCCAATCTTTCAGCCAGGCCAGTGTCGGTACTTTGAGGGAGGTTCCCCGTGCTTTCGCACGGACCTAATTAAAGTAAACCTCGTTTTCCCAGAGGCGTAACCCCGTTGACACCTTTCTAGACACCTACTTGATCAGCTAATTGTCCTGTGTAAAACTCTCCCAGGAGTAACTATTACTCGCAGTGGGTATCGGGATTTAACTATCTCATAGAAGGTATGCAATCTCATTGCAAATTTCAACGCTTGAAATTCCCGATAATATTTTGCCCCTAACCCCTATGACCTTGACAAAGGCCAACAAATCATAGGATGCTAGTCAAGTTCAACCCGTCATTTCTTGATTGAATCAAACCCACCCGCACGACCCTTGACAAAGGCCAACAAGGTCGTACGACTACCCCCAAAACAATCTGCATCATATGCATAAGCAGATAAGCACCATTCAGCTACCGCACACTACGCCTTGACAAAAGCCAACAAACGCAACACGAATACTAAACAGTTCTTATCTGAAATGACGGAGGGCTACGACAGGTTTATCTGAAAACCTATTGCGTAATGAACTTGATATCGTTGTAGGATCGAGTGAATTTTGAAAAGGAGTGTTTTTTAGGCTTTCACTAGTTTTGCTAAAGAGGTCATTCCCGGTGAAGGGATCTCGGCTCTTTCCTCATCGAATAAGGTGCAGGACATATCATATATATCACTATGCAAAGCAAAACTCTAAAAGCAATCAAAAGACAAACCGAGTGTTGTAGCATCTGCCAGTTTTGCCAAAGAGGTCACTCCCGGTGAAGGGATCTCGGCTCTTTCCTCATCGAATAAGGTGCAGGATATATCATATATATCGCTATGCAAAGCAAAAAACTGTAGCTATCCTTTTTAAAAATTCGATTCTACAACATCTTTTAGGTTTCTTTTCTTTCATTAATCATATTAATGAAGTCCCATCATTTAAGTCACCTAAGCATCACAGATAAATACGACATACACTTATTCCATCCGCATTCGCCTCGATGTCCCCTCGTGCACCGTTAGGTTAGGTAACTAACGGCAGAGCGGGGCAGGGCTAGCGCGGGTGCAAAACATAAGTAACATCTATGTAATATATCATATATACTATATACAGTATCTATCACAACATATCAAATGATCACATCACAGATATCGCGGCAGAAGAAACATATGAAATAATGGATATACTAGGAGGTCCGTGTTTTATTTTGAGCCTCTATAAAACACGGATTCCACGGTCGCGATGAACAGCCAAACCCACACCCCTAGACCCCTACGAGAGCGGCAAGCAACCCTTCCAATTCTAGAGTTATAAGACCCGAACTCGACTCCTCGAGTTGGTCTCCCACTGGACTCTAGAACCCGGTTACTTGTGCTCTCCTCCTTAGGTCTACCTAATGCGGAAAAGTAAATAATATACAATGGTGACATCATCCTCATCCCGGAGTGCCCCAATAAAAGAATATTACATACAATGAATTTTACATGAATGAAAATAAAAACCCTCATCTCACATAAAACCCCCAGCTATTCAAAACACGACGATCCAATATAACATATCACAGCAACACATAATATCTCATATTATCAATATAAGCAAGCATGCGTATCTCGACTGTCGTTGATGTATAGAAACGAAGCCGGCGATACACCACATACTACGCTTACGGTCACAGAAAAGAAAGTGTAAAACTACAACATTTGGAATCCACAATCTCTTTAGACATCGTAAATCCGAAATATCACATACTTCGCATTTCATGCCTAACTATATGAATTCCACATATTGTATCACATTCCAGATAAATAGACAATATTAAACTGTCCGATCGAATAATCAAATACCCAAGATTTCCTTAATAGCTCAACACTTGAGCGGAGTTTAAAAATTCCAGAATACGTCACAGTACCAATGGTCCAGCCATAGAAGGGTCAAGCCAACGCCTCACATGTGGCAACGCCGTACTGCCCCAAACCCTAAGGTTTAGAGGCGGTTCAGATGGTCACATAATCGAGTTAAGGTTTGTGTTCTTCTAGAGGGTCCATCGCGTTACTTGCACGTTTTTCCGAAAGATTTAAACTCAAGAAAAATTCAACACTTGAAAGTTTTTCGTGCCGGGAAAAAATGAGTTAATGATATCCGTTCGAACATTTTAACAGTTTCTAAATTATCCGGAAAACTGAACGAAATTAAACTTTCTGATCGAATCAACGAATTCAAAATAATCCCCAGAACACTCAACACTTGAGTCAGATTAAAAATACCCAGAAATATGCACTAACAGCTACGGATATTACTGTGCCAAAACCAAAGCCCATTTCAACTGTACGGCCGCGGATCCGCGGCGCAAGCAATGTTAGTGTATATGCCCTAGGGGCCATTATTGTATCATACTGGCATGTATATTAGTTAATGGAAGCTTGGGATATTCACAGTTGTAAATAACAGTCTTGCTAAACATAGTAGTATGCTACTTGGTTTGAGTCTACTTTAATATATGCATATGTTTCTTATAACGTATCACTTATACATATTAGTAGAGCCCATAGGATCTTTGCTTGATTACCAGCGTCGTGATGCCAGTCACACTAGTGGAGGCTGGGTAGTCTGTAAGCAACATCCTATATAGGTCCCTGGTCGTTGGATTATCGAGATAGGGCTTCGATATTCCGGAGTAGACTAAGTGTATACGCTTCTCATCCCAGTTAGGGAGATGGTATGTCCCACAGCCATCAGTACGTCGTACTAGAGATAGTATACAGGTGCTCGTTAGGTTACGGGTACACTGGACAGGACTCGCCGAGGAACTGATTGGTTGGTATTATACCCATCGTCAGTTATCAGTTCCCAGATGACATGAGTACAGCATAGTCCGCAGACTTGACACTGCTGCTTCGCCTCGAGTGTGTCCCACTGTTCTTAGATTGCTACCCTACCACGACTCAAAGGAGTCGTGCAAACAGGTAGCAGTTGGGTGCAGTCCCGAGCACTTGGAGGCAGTGGCGGTTAGATAGGATTCGTCTCTCCCGGAATTGGGAGTTGATATCGCGCTGTGTCAGAGAGCCATTACGCAAAGTCCCTGGCCAGGGCAAGCGAGATATACTGGTAGGTTCCAGTAGCTTCTCAGGGCGTAATGGGCTTCGCTCCGACATGACTTATACAGCTATTAGGGGACTGACGCTTGCCGCCTCCTAGGCTTGATATGCGATAGTCTTAGACGAACAGACCGGACTGTACGGAGATTGTCACATCAGGCTCAGTGGGAGTTCGGATGATTTACCTCATCGGCCTTCTTATCGACATCTACCTGGGGACCGTTACGTACAGCTAGTGCCGCTTGCGGTCTGTGGTTAAACCCACTGCCAGCGTAGTGTCGAGTCTTTAGAGTCCCACACAGAGAGTTTCCCTGCTCCAGGCGAAACGATATAGAGGTCGTATGGTTTTACGACAAGGGTTCGGATGCATACGTGTGTTTACGCACGTACAACTTTTCGGACAGTTTTTACTAGCCGGCTTTGGTTTAAGCCAGATTCTAGTATCGGGTTATTGGATTTATACAGTCTAAAGTTTTTCCGTGTTTTCACGGATTGGAGGGGCATTCTCGTAATTTGTCGAGAAGGTTCTAGAAGAGTGGTGACATGAGGGGTTGAGGTGGCTTTTTCATTAATTGCTTTGTGTGACTCATTTATATGATTCATCATATCATTAATGCTTCATTAATGATCTAATGACTCACATGATGAATCACTCTCCTTGATTAAATGAAACATGGTGAATAATCAATTAATTGATATTATTTGATAATTCATTATGTATCATATATTCAAGTGAGAAGGATTTTTGTTCTCATTATCATTCTCACCTTCTCTCTCCTCAAGCTCACTCTCTCTTGAAACCCTAACCCTAACCTCTCATGTGTTGAGATCAAGGGTTAGATAGACTAAAACATCCATAACCTCACTCTATATCCTCTAGGTAGCTTAGATTAGCACTTTAAGCAACCTAGTTATCTCAAGTTTGAGATTAAGCTTGGCGTAGGAGCTTTCGGGTGGATCGTCGTTGATTCGAGGAGGCCGTGAAGTTGCCGATGTTCCAAGGAGCCTATGAGGAGTGGAGGACAGCGATGAAGACCCGAAGGACATGGTTCTTGAGGTATAATCACTTTACATAGTAGTTTAGAACTTCTCTGATTGTTGTTAGTTATCGTTTAGCTTCGATTCATGCGGTTAGTCGATGTTTAAGCAAAGAACAAGATCGTTTTTCATATTTCCGCCTCCCCGCAAGTCGTGGGGTGTTGCACATCGACTTACAGTGGTATTAGAGCCTCGCTAAACAATAATTAACACACTTGAAAAATTGTATGAATTTCGAACGGAAAAACAAACCGGAAAAACCCCGCTATCTTGTAGTTTCTGTCGATTTTTAAATGAGGTCCAAAAATTTTTCAGGGACCTCCAGAATAACAAGCATGAGAATATAAGAACACCCAAGAAAAATGGGCTCCTGAATCGGCCAAAGAGCAGCGGAACCGCGGCCGATCCCACCGATCCGCCGCGGTTCTGCCGCTGAGTTGGGCCGATTCAGCCCAGTTTTCTTCTGTGTGCCTTCTTTGTGATATTTGGGATTTTCTGGTATATTTTAATATTTGCTCAGGTTTCAGATTTACAGAGAAGTATTGGAGCAAAATTAAAAGTGTTTAATCGATCGAAATTATACGGTGTTTGCATGTTTGATTATATCTGTGAAATGTTTTATGTGTTCGTAAACCTCCCCTAACTGCTAGTATGTCGGTTGGCAGGGGGTTGCACATATCTGTGATGTTATATATAACTGTTTATGCATATAAACTGTATTGGACTGTTGTGGTGATTAGCCGGGTTTTGTGATGGGTTATTGTATTAATTCATTTGATGTAAATGTAATAAGTTGTAATATTATTTTGCGGGGCATATCCAGGTTGCGGTTGTAGCCACCGTTGTATTATTTATTTTTACTGTTTTTGCTCCTAGGATAGACCCAAGGTGGGGTGCACAAACTACCGGGTATTTTGAAGTGTTGAGGCAGACCGCTTCACTTCTGGTACTTGGCGGGTAGTTTGCCGTACCCGTGGGGGTCTAGGGTGGGGTAATGGCTATTCATCACAACTGTGTAATCCGTCTTTCCTTGCAGGCTCAAAAGAAACGCGGATTGCTTGCATATCCAATAAAGTTTATCTGTGATCTGGAATGCTTATTATTGCGTCTGACGAATGTACAATATCTATATATAAATAGCTATTAGACGTCACTTATGTTTTACACCCGCGCTAGCCCAGCCCCCGCTCTGTCGTTAGTTAAGTAACCTAACGGGTGATGACGGGACCCCGTGGCGAATGCGGATGGCATAAGAGGGCGTGGTATTTTCGTTGTTTTCTGCAATGATAAGATTAAAGATGGGACGCATTATTAAAATGCAAAGAAAATAAACCAAAGTTTAAATCGTTGGAACAAATTTAAAAGAAACCACTCGGTTATTTTAAAAGAGCAGAATTTTTAATTGCGGAGCTTTAGCCACTCCTTTTAAAAAGTATCAGGTTCCTTCGATTATATCAAGTTCACTACGTTCACGGTTTTGCCAAAACCATTCGTAGCCCTCCGTCATTTCATGTGGGTATTCAATAGTATTCAAGCTGTGTTTGTTGGCCAAAGTCAAGGCACAGTGTTTGGTAGCTATTGAATATTCATATATAGCATAGATAGATGCGTTGGTTTGGGACAGTCGTACTGCTTTGTTGGCCAAAGTCAAGGGTATGTACGGATGGGTTCAAATTAACCTGGACAATGACGGGTAGAACTTGACATGTAACTTATGATTTGTTGGCCAAAGTCAAGGTCATAAGAGCATGGGGCAAAAATCCATATCGGGAGTTTCAAAAGAAACTGAAATTTGCAGAGAGAAGCATACCATTTTGGAGTTTGATGAATGTTAGTAGGATTCCTTCAACATTATCATACGATGATATTTTGGATCCCGATCCTACTGTGAGTACATGCTACTTATCAGGAGATTCGTCACTTAACGATCAATGCTATAAACCAAGTAGGTGCCAAGAAAGGTGTCAGCGGGGTTACGCCCCCAGAGAAAAGAGGTTATTTAATTAAGGAACTTCGCGAAAGCGTTGGAAAACCTCCCTCGAAGTATCGACACTGGCCTGGCTGAACGGTTAAGCAAGTATTGTACGGTGAGAATAGTCCTGGCTAATTCTTCTTTTATGGTTTGAGGAAGAATTCGAGAAACAGTGGGAGCCATCCTGTTTAGATAAATTAAAACCAATCTAAGCTTGTAACAGCATCATGCTAAAATAGTTTTCTTCTCTCTCTCTCTTAATTGCAGCGACCTTGTGACCACACATAGGTTACATCTAGATAATAAATTGACTGAATCTGACTTATTTGACTGGAAAAAGTCTGTCCAGATGTCCATTGCCTATGACAAGCTGGACTACCCTATTAAGGGACATTCCTATTGTTGTGGGATTGGGCATTGGCAGAATGATTGCAGGGCTTTAGAAGCCAGTAGCCAGGATACGAAGCATGTTGTGGCTTCGACTTTGGGTGTGTTTATGATAGAGAACTGTATGTTAGTTAACCCTACTTCCTGGGTATTGGATACCGGATCAGGAACTCATATCTGTAATTCATTACAGGCTCTGAGAAATCGTAGGGTTATCGGGATAGAAGATATGACCCTCACAGTTGCTAACGGAATGAGCATGAACGCTGAATCCGTAGGGGAATATCATCTTGGAATGACAACTGGGCAGATATTGATTCTGCGTAACTGTTTTTATGTACCAGGTACGACTTGTAATATCATATCTGTACCCTTACTTTCTAAGGAAGGATATGATTTTTCTTTTACAAGAGATGTGGTTCACATCCACCTAAATCAAGATTTGATTGGGTCAGGTACATTAGAAAATGGAATATACGTATTAAATGAAGCTCAGATTTTCAGTGTCCAGAACACACTTAAAAGAAAGTCTCCGGAATTAAATCAGGCTTTCTTATGGCATTGTAGACTAGGTCACATCAATGAGAGAAGGTTGACTAAGTTACATAGAGAAGGATATTTGAATCCGTTCGAATATCAATCTTATGCTACTTGTGAATCTTGTCTCATAGGAAAGATGACAAAGACTCCGTTTACTGGACACGGAGTAAGAGCGAGCGAGCTCTTGGGACTCGTACACAGTAACGTGTGCGGTCCAATGTCTACACATGCGCGAGGTGGTTATTCCTACTTCATTACTTTTACGGATGATTTCTCTAGGTATGGATATATCTTCTTAATGAAACATAAATCCGAGGCCTTCGAGAAATTCCAAGAATACAAGAATGAAGTAGAAAAACAGACCGGCAAAAGTATCAAGACACTGAGATCTGATCGAGGTGGTGAATACTTAAGTGCCGAATTCCTAGGTTACTTAAAAGAGAATGGAATTCTCTCTCAGCTTACTCCTCCATACACACCACAACATAACGGTGTATCAGAAAGGAGGAATCGAACCCTATTGGATATGGTTCGTTCCATGATGAATAATGCTGAGTTACCTCGATCATTCTAGGGATATGCACTAGAATCAGCTGCATATCTTTTGAACCGAGTTCCAACCAAGACCGTGCCTACCACACCATATCAGATGTGGAGTGGGAAGAAACCCAGTCTTAAGTATCTTAAGACATGGGGATGTCCAGCTTTTGTAAAGAAGCAGCATGCGGACAAGCTCGAGGCACGCTCAGTAAAATGCAAATTTGTGGGATATCCAAAGAACTCCAAGGGATATTATTTCTATTACGCAGAGGAACAAAAGGTTTTTGTTTCTCTTCATGCCTGCTTCTTGGAAACTGAATTTTTGGAAAATCAGAAGAGTGGGAGCGTAATAGAACTAGAAGAAATTCCAGAACCACAAACTGTTACTGAAAGCATGGTAGAACCAGAGGTTTCAGAAGAAAGGGACATCCCGACGCCACTCCGCAGGAGTAGTAGGCAGTCTCATCCGCCCGAGAGATACTACGGTTTTCTCATAGACGGGGATAGAGAGGATTGCACTATTGATTATGATGAGCCTACTAGCTTCCAGCAAGCCATTCAGAGCGGTGACTCAGTAAAATGGCTGGATGCAATGCGGACCGAAATGGAGTCCATGTACACTAACAAAGTATAGACTTTGGACGTTGCTCCAGAAGGGGTAAAACCCGTAGGATGCAAATGGATCTTCAAAAAGAAGATTGTTGTAGATAGACAGATTGAAACCTATAAGGCTAGACTTGTTGCAAAGGGTTTCCGTCAAAGGCCTGGTTTGGACTATGACGAAACTTTTACTCCAGTGGCTATGCTTAAATCTATTCGGGTCCTTCTTGCTATTGCTGCCTTCCACGATTATGAAATCTGGCAGATGGACGTAAAGACGGCCTTTCTAAATGGTAATTTGGAAGAAAGCGTCTATATGGATCAGCCAGAAGGATTCATTAAGAGTGGGAGCAGCGGTAAAGTATGCAAGCTGCTTAAGTCCATTTATGGACAAAAGCAGGCATCGCGGAGTTGGAACATCTGTTTTGATGATGCTGTCAAAGAATTTGACTTTATCAAAAATCCAGATGAACCATGCATATACAGTAAGATTGTAGGGAGAGCTGTAGTATTTCTCGTCTTGTACATGGATGACATTCTCCTAATAGGAAATGATATTCCTATGTTACATTCAGTCAAAAGATTCTTGTCACATAAATTCTCCATGAAAGACCTGGGTGATGCCACCTACATTCTGGGGATCCGGATCTATCGTGATAGATCAAAGAGGAGATTGGGACTTTCGCAGTCCAGGTACATAGACACCATAGTGAAGAGATTTAGTATGGATGATTCTAAGCGCGGTAACCTACCGGCTTGTCACGGAATCACCCTCTCCAAAGAGATATCTCCCAAGACTGATTTGGAAAGGGATCGCATGTCGATTATACCCTACGCTTCTGCGGTAGGCTCTATAATGTATGCGATGTTATGTACCAGACCAGATGTAGCATACGCACTAAGCGTTGTAAGCCGGTATCAGGCAAACCCAGGGGAGAAGCACTGGATAGCAGTAAAGAACATTCTCAAGTACCTGAGGAGGACTAAGGAAATGTTCTTGGTGTATGGCGGAAAAGACCTCCAGTTAGAGGCCTTTGCCGACTCCGGCTTCCAGAGTGACAAAGATGACTCCAAATCCATGTCGGGTTATGTCTTTACCCTCAATGGAGGAGCGGTCTGTTGGAAGAGTTCCAAACAGGAGACCGTTGCTGACTCAACGATGGAAGCAGAGTACATAGCTGCTTGCGATGCCGCAAAAGAAGCAGTCTGGATGAAGAAGTTCCTCACAGAACTTCAGGTGGTTCCTACCAGTGTTGGTCCAATACCTCTGTATTATGACAACAACGGCGCTATAGCTTTAGCGAAGGAACCCAGGTCCTATCAGAAGTCCAGACACATCTTAAGGCGGTATCACCTGATCAGGGAGATCATAGATCGCCGGGAGATCAAGGTGAAGAGAGTATAGACGGAGGATAACATTGCTGATCCATTCACAAAGGCCATTCCTCAGACGCAGTTCGAGAGGCTATTCGAGATGATAGGTCTACGATATGCCAGCTCATGGCCCTAGTGCAAGTGGGAGATTGTTAGTGTATATGCCCTAGGGGCCATTATTGTATCATACTAGCATGTATATTACTTAATGGAAGCTTGGGATATTCACAGTTGTAAATAACAGTCTTGCTAAACATAGTAGTATGCTACTTGGTTTGAGTCTACTTTAATATATGCATATGTTTCTTGTAACGTATCACTTATACATATTAGTAGAGCCCATAGGATCTTTGCTTGATTACCAGCGTCGTGATGGCAGTCACACTAGTAGGGGATGGGTAGTCTGTAAGCAACATCCAATATAGGTCCCTGGTCGTTGGATTATCGAGATAGGGCATCGATATTCCGGAGTAGACTAAGTGTATACGCTTCTCATCCCAGTTAGGGAGATGGTCTGTCCCACAGCCATCAGTACTTCGTACTAGAGATAGTATACAGGTGCTCGTTAGGTTACGGGTACACCGGACAGGACTCGCCGAGGAACTGATTGGTTGGTATTATACCCATCGTCAGTTATCAGTTCCCAGATGACATGAGTACAGCATAGTCCGCAGACTTGACACTGCTGCTTCGCCTCGAGTGTGTCCCACTGTTCTTAGATTGCTACCCTACCACGGCTCAAAGGAGTCGTGCAAACAGGTAGCAGTTGGGTGCAGTCCCGAGCACTTGGAGGCAGTGGCGGTTAGATAGGATTCGTCTCTCCCGGTATTGGGAGTTGATATCGCGATGTGTCAGAGAGCCATTACGCAAAGTCCCTGGCCAGGGCAAGCGAGATATACTGGTAGGTTCCAGTAGCTTCTCAGGGCGTAATGGGCTTCGCTCCGACATGACTTATACAGCTATTAGGGGACTGACGCTTGCCGCCTCCTAGGCTTGATATGCGATAGTCTTAGACGAACAGACCGGACTGTACGGAGATTGTCACATCAGGCTCAGTGGGAGTTCGGATGATTTACCTCATCGGCCTTCTTATCGACATCTACCTGGGGACCGTTACGTACAGCTAGTGCCGCTTGCGGTCTGTGGTTAAACCCACTGCTAGCGTAGTATCGAGTCTTTAGACTCCCACACAGAGAGTTTCCCTGCTCCAGGCGAAACGATATAGAGGTCGTATGGTTTTACGACAAGGGTTCGGATGCATACGTGTGTTTACGCACGTACGACTTTTCGGACAGTTTTTACTAGCCGGCTTTGGTTTAAGCCAGATTCTAGTATCGGGTTATTGGATTTATACAGTCTAAAGTTTTTCCGTGTTTTCACGGATTGGAGGGCCGTTCTCGTAATTTGTCGAGAAGGTTCTAGAAGAGTGGTGACATGAGGGGTTGAGGTGGCTTTTTCATTAATTGCTTTGTGTGACTCATTTATATGATTCATCATATCATTAATGCTTCATTAATGATCTAATGACTTACATGATGAATCACTCTCCTTGATTAAATGAAACATGGTGAATAATCAATTAATTGATATTATTTGATAATTCATTATGTATCATATATTCAAGTGAGAAGGATTTTTGTTCTCATTATCATTCTCACCTTCTCTCTCCTCAAGCTCACTCTCTCTTGAAACCCTAACCCTAACCTCTCATGTGTTGAGATCAAGGGTTAGATAGACTAAAACATCCATAACCTCACTCTATATCCTCTAGGTAGCTTAGATTCGCACTTTAAGCAACCTAGTTATCTCAAGTTTGAGATTAAGCTTGGCATAGGAGCTTTCGGGTGGATCGTCTTTGATTCGAGGAGGCCGTGAAGTTGCCGATGTTCCAAGGAGCCTACGAGGAGTGGAGGACAGCGATGAAGACCCGAAAGACATGGTTCTTGAGGTATAATCACTTCACATAGTAGTTTAGAACTTCTATGATTGTTGTTAGTTATCGTTTAACTTCGATTCATGCGGTTAATCGATGTTTAAGCAAAGAACAAGATCGTTTTTCATATTTCCGCCTCCCTGCAAGTCGTGGGGTGTTGCACATCGACTTACAAGCAAGGTATTGCCGCGGTTCCGCGGCTGTCCATACGAATTACATGCTCGTTTTACACAGCAATACTTATAATTCCCTGCTGAATTTTTTGAGTATTTTTAATGGAGAAAAAATCACATTTTTACAAAATTTCCAAAGAGGGGTCTATTTCGACGTTTCGGGGTTCGATCGGAGTTTTAACTTCGTATACACGTCGCCTAATGCTCTAGCTAGGCTCTGATACCACTGTAGGATTCCTTGGCACTCATACAATGGTTTATAAGGCATCAACCATGCCCGGATAAAATTTTAGACGTGCCGAACAACCCCATGCCGGGATCTTTGCTAGATTATTAGGGTTACACATGCAAGTAAACATCATTTACGACTAAGTGAATATGAAATACAACCTTTGTAGATCGGTCCTTCACTTTAAAAGCTTCTTGTTTTAGTCCCTTCTCTGCGATCATGGTCCTCCTGGGCTCTTGCATGGCTTCACGAGGCAGAAGGAGCGTCCTTGCTCGAAGTCTTCGAGGCCGAAGATGATCTACGTCGAGGGAATACGAACTCAAGCTTCTTCTTCACTAACTAGAGAATTAGTGAAGCAAACATCCTAAACTAAAGTGCTAGTCTAGTAGAGGATGAGGAAATAGGAAGTGGGTACACCTTAGAATTATTTATCTCACATTTATTTCTCACTTAATCAAAACCTAGAGAGCTTTTGAGCTCAAGGAAGAAGATGAACAAATAATGAGATGAGGATAATGATCAAGTGAGTGAGCTAACCATAGGTGAGTGAGTATCATATACTAACTCATGTAGAGACATAACCATGCCTAATCCAAATAGTTAGGTTAACAAAAATCTAAAGTAAAGACAAGGTTAGTGGACTTTGTCAAAGCAAAGCAAGCTTCTACAAGCTTAATGCTCTTTCCAAATCTCCACTAATTTTGTAATTACCTTAAATAATTATAACCCACCATAATAAATAGAATGGTGTATGTCTTACACACCCATGAATGATGTATCAACAACCATGATACAAAATTAAAACACATATTAATATATATCACATATATATATATATTAAAGTTGTGCACATGTGAGAAAAATCCTTAAGTGAACAAATGTTAGTTAATGTAAATTAGTATATCAAATATACAATTATACACTAAATTATTAAATCAACACTTGACTTAATAATCCGGTTATATCTCATATAACCAACTAACATCTAATGTATCGACTTATCGAATCAACACTTGATTCGATAACTCGGCTATATCACATATAACCGACCGATACAAAAAGTCGCGAGAATAGAATACGGTATCACATACACGCATTATTATCGGTCCCGCACATATCACATATGCGCTCCTATTTCGTTTTGCCTGAGCCAGTAAAACCTCTATGTAGGACTCTAAAGACTCGTCAATACGCCGGCAGTAGGTGATGATCACATCAAGCACCCACAAGCCGTCAGTGGTACTAGCTGGACGTAACGGCTACCCGGGTATTGAGCGATCAGAAGATCAGCAAGCAAGCCCGCTCCAACTCCTGTAAAAGCCTAACGGTAACACTTATCGTACAGTCCGGTCTCCTCGTCTGATATGTCGCATATTAAGTTTAGGGGTGGTAAACGTCAGACCCCAATAACCGATAAGTCATGCCGATGTGAGGCTCATAACTGGTCGAGAAACTACTGGTAACACTTACCAGTAAATCTCTAAAACAGCCCTGGCCAGGGACTTCCCTGTTATGGCCAATCGAGCACAGCGCAACATCAACCCCCAATACCGGGAGAGACGAAACCCCTCCTATCGCTCATTGCCTCCATGTGACTCGGGACTGTACCCAAAAACCACCGTTTTGCACGCCCTCTTGGACGTGGTAAAATGAAAATCAAAGCACAGTGGGAATCACACAAGACTCTATGACGACCTCGGGTCTACAGACTAACCTGCACAAGTGTCACCAGAGAACTGCCATCTGACGTGAGGTATAATACCATCTGGGAGTTCTCGGCGAGTCCGTTCAGTGTACCCAGTCTCCACTGAGCACCCGTATACCATCTCTGATGTCAAACACCAATGGATATGGGATCATCCATCGCCCATCTCATGGGTCGAGAAGCGTATACGCTAGTCTACTCTGGTATATCGATGCCCTGTCTCGATACACCTACGACTAGGAACATTAAAGGATGTACTTATAGACTACCATGGCCCCACTAGTATGATCTGCATCATGGTCCTGGTAGTCAAGTACACATCCTAAGGTCTTTACCAACATGTAACTATAAGACAGTATCAAGAGACAAGTATACATGTTAAGATAAAGAGCAACCAGATAGCATACTATCATATCGAGTAAGAAAGTCCTCTCTATATATGACCAAGCATCCAATATAATATACATCATCTGTACAATACTGGCCTCTAGGGCATACATACAACTAACAACATCAAAGCGGATCCACTCACTGAGGCTATTTCTCAAACGCAATAGTTTTACAAATGAGCTTTGTGAAACTGATTAGTATAGAAGTTGGGTGGTCGGTATCACACGGGCTGTGAGTATGCAACATCGCAATAATTAGCCTTATGTGCAAGTGGGAGATTGTTGAATATAGTGCCCTCAAAGTCAATTATTGGATCGCAGGCACGTGATTGCAATGATTGAGGGAGGACCTATACTGGTAGGACAGTCTTACTCGAGATGATAGTATGCCATCTGGTTTGTCTTTATCATCGTGTACATGCTTTAGGTGACATTAAAGATCATTATTACATGTTGATAGAGCCCTTAGGATTCTTGCTTGACTACCAGCAGTATGATGGAGATCATATACATGAGAGTTGGGTAGTCTATAAGCACATCCTTAAAGTGTCCCTAGTCGTGGGAGTTTCGAGACTGGGCATCGATACTCCATTAGTAGACTAGTTACGGATCGAGACTCCGATGAGGGGCGATGGCCGATCTCACAAGCCATTGGTGTCAGTTGGTTCACCGAAGATAGTATACGGTTGCTCATTGGGTTATGAGTACACCGGACGGACTCGCCGGCTACATGTTGTTGGTATTATTCCTATTGTCAGATAGCAATTCCCTGGTGACATGTGTACAGGTTAGTCTATCGACCTGAGATCGTCATTTGTCTCGTGTGAGTTCCCACTGTGCTTTGATTACTACCCTACCACGGCTCAAAGGAGTCATGCAAACAGGTTTTAGTTGGGTACAGTCCCGAGCCACATGGAGGCAATGAGCGGATCGTCAGGGGATTCATCTCTCCTGGTATTGGGGGTAGAGGTCGCGGTGTGCATGGGTGGCCATCACTAGAAATCTTTTGCCAAGGTAGTCGAGAATTACTGATTCGGATCAGTAGTTTCTCAGGTGGTGATAGGCTTCATACCGACACTAAATATTGCGTTATTAGGGGTATGACTTTATCCACCCCCTAGACCCGATATGCGATACTCATAGACGAACGGACCGGACTGTACGGATATTGTCACTGACAGGCTCAGTAAGTTTCCAACTAGCTCCACATTTTCCAATGTATGATGAGGCGGTAGGACAGGTTGAGAATTTGAGCGGTGAGAGTGAGCTGTACACCTTTCCTAATCAAACCTACCCGTCCCAAATTGAATCCCACAACTCCGGTTTTGAATGTCTATCTAGTTTCCCAAAGGATTTATCAATTGAAGATAGAATGTTTAATGAGTTGTGCGACTTTGTAGTGTTTGATTTACCCGATTGTGAAGGGTCCATGTCAAGTGAAACCACACCCAATCCTTTTGACCTCTACACCTCCATCTTAGAACCAGAATTGATTAAAATTCTTGCTTTTGATGAGGTGTCTGAGAACATTGATTTTCACCTGATTGAGAATATTGACGCTGGGAATATTTTGGATGATGAACTCGCAATTTTGAATGAGTTTTTTTTCTCCAATTTATCATCCTGAGTCTTTAACTGTTTTTCCCGAACTCCATATGCGTCTGGATTTTGATGATAAATGCATGGATGAGCTTAACTTTGAGGAAAATTTTGAGGATATTCTTGAGGATTAACCAGTTTTGCTTGATGAGTCGGATTTTCCAATTCATCTTATCCCTTTCATTGACTGTGTACACCCTACGGAACCTTTAACCGATAACCTTCCTTAACCACTTCCCTCCATCCTTTCCATCATTCCGACCTTGCAAGAAACCGTATCACTTTCATTTCTTATGTCTAGTTTACCAACTTCGGCATACCCATGTTTTCTCATGACTCTTGAGGGATTTGACCCCATCTCTCGACATATTGATAGATTAGTACAATCCATCTTTTCACATCAATCATTACAGATTATACTAATTTATTCAATCCATTTCCACCCTCAAGTTCGTATTCCACTTCTTTCTCCCTTCCGCCATTCTTCTCATATACCGGGACCGTATACCACTTCTATCCGCATCCGGTTCCGCATATTTTCCAATGCCCCACCCGTCCCAGGTCCTGAATCATCTATTTCGGATAGAGTGATCCGAAAAACATGGGATATTGATTGTGACACGGCCAAGTGCCTCGTGCTTGCTTCTTTGGACAGTATACATGAGAAGCAGCACGAGAAGATGGATGTTCAATCCATCTTTCTTCATACAAAGGAGTTGTATGCAGAGCAATCTCGGACTTTACAGGCATCTCGAAAGTTGTTTCAGATGCGGATGACCCCTGGAATATCAGTAGGAGAACATGTCTTGAAGATGATTGTTCTTATAGAAGAACTTGAGGACCTGGGATGGACTATAGATAATGAGCAATATACTGATATTGTTCTACAGTCTCCCTCCTGCCTTTGCTCCGTTCATTGTGAATTTCAATTTGAACGATTTGGAGAAATCACTGCCTGAACTTCTCAATATGTTGAGAAGTGCAGAGAGCACGTTTAAGACAGTGAAAACTCCCGCTCTGCTTGCTGGGCCATCTTCCTCTTCCATCCCAAAAGCCAAGGCCAAGGGAAAGAAGAAGAAGAAACCCACCGAACCGAGAGGTGGAGTTGTAAAGGCGAAGGGGAAAGAAAAATCCGGGGCTGCGGGAAGTGGAAAAGGAGAATGTTTTTACTGCCACAAGTCGGGACACTGGAAACGCAATTTTGCTCTGTATCTTGCTGATCTCAAGAAGAAGAAGCATACTGATGCTTCCGCTTCAGGTGTGTTTGTAACTGAAAATTGTTTTTCTATAAACTCTGCATCTTGGGTATTAGATACCGGTTCTGGTTCTCACATCTGCAATTGTATGCAGGGATTAAGAAACAGTAGTATTTTGAAGACTGGTGACCATACTCTTCAGATTGGAAATGGTTCTAATGTACATGCTATATCCGTAGGAGAGTATCATCTGGGGTTGCCTTCAATTGATAAATCCTTTGGGACACTAGATAGACATTCAAAACCGGAGTTGTGGGATTCAATTTGGGACGGGTAGGTTTGATTAGGAAAGGTGTACAGCTCACTCTCACCGCTCAAATTCTCAACCTGTCCTACCGCCTCATCATACATTGGAAAATGTGGAGCTAGTTGGAAACTAGCTACCGGGTCACTAGGTTGTATGAGGGCGGCCATGGACGCATTCAAATCCATCATCTGTTGACACGACGTTACCCGAAAGTCTTCAAACGACTGTTCTAGGCTAGACATGGGTTATGAAGGGGTTTCGGTAAAAGATTCGAAGTTGTTTGGATACTGGAAACTCCCAAAAGGCCGTTCAGAAGCAATGTCTAGGGAAGGTGCAAACGTTGGGTGGGATGGATAGGAATTGAATGGTTGGACAGGGGTAGGATCAACATACGGATAAGAAGGTGAATGGAATTGTTGATCCAAAGAATTCGCAGTGGTGAAAGGAGTGAAAGATCGGTTACGAGATTGTTCAATTCGTTCAGCAAGAGACATAGGTCTTAGAGTTACAACTGGACTCTCAAAAGGGGTATCAATGTAAGAAAGAGGGGAAGGTTGAAACGGTTGATACAAAGTGGATTATGGAGCCCAGTTGTTCGTCCTAGACGCGCCTATCCTATCTTTCAAAGAGATTTTGGGCATAGATGGATCGTTCGAAGTTCGGCCAAAACAAGAACCGTAGGAAGTAATGTCTGGTTGTGGGTACTAAAGTCGGCAAGAGTTTTTCGAGGTGGGGTACCCATGTTAGAAGAGTGAAAGAAAAAGGAGAGGAGGGAAAAAGAATATGATTTTTTTTATTATTTTTTTAAAAATGTTTTGTTTTTGGAGTTTTAAAAATTGTTTTTTTTTTGAAAGAATACGGAATTATGGGGTTAACTTTTTACAAGCACCATCACAATCACAATATGCACAAACAATACCTAGATGTCACTACCCGGAAAGTACGGAACATGACCGGCACTTAAATTACGAAACGTCTCGAGGCTTACGTAATCTAAGTAAGCCAAAACCCAGAAATCCAAACCAAGTAAAGCAGTAGAGTGAAGAAAAAACCAATTTTTGAAGCAAGAAGTTTAACAACATAAGCCGAGGTAGGCATTTTTAAAATCTCAAGTCTTTTCTGAAAATTTCGGCAGAGTTTCCTTTGTAAATACTGACCCCAAACGGGTACAAACCTGATAAAGCGTATATAATGAAAAAGGGCATCCCCCAAGCGGGAGCTAGCTCTTCGTCAATCGACGGGCAGAACCACGCAAGCAATATAATATACAACGCCGAAGGACGAGGATCAAAACTCAAAAGGAAACTCAAAACAGCATGAAATCCATAAATAATACAACGCGCGACTCTAAGGTCGAAAGAATATACAACTGGTCTATAGTCTGAAATAAATACATGTCTGGTTGATGGAGTTTACTAGATACAACTGAAATAATAAATGTACAATGGTGCTCACGATGCAAGTGAACCCACCTACCAAAGCAATCACCCGAAATGAAAGCAATGTGCCAGCAAGCCGTCAAGAAACCTGTACGGCAAAACCTGCAAGAAACTGTGCCACAACGGGGGTGAATTGCCAACTCGTGAGTAGAAAACATCACAGAGCAGAAATCGCATGTATGACGCTATCCTAGGTCATATCGAGTAAAATCCTCAAACAAATATCCTAATCCATCTACATATAAGTGCAATACCATGTGCTCGTGTCAGTGCCTCAGATAGCAACATATCATATATATGATGTATGAATGCATTACTAATGGAAACAGAATACATCATGAAATCAACAGATAAATCAGTGTCAAGTATCGACACAAAACAGAAATCTCAGTATCTCAATATCTCAGTATCTCAATGTCTCAAAACTCAATATCTCAGTATCTCAATATCTCAAAACTCAATATCTCAGTATCTCAATATCTCAAAACTCAATATCTCGGTATCTCAAAACCTCGGGCTCCGTCAGTCCGGATCGGCCCATATCATCAATCACATGACCACGAACGGTATCCTCCGGATATCCGCCGCGCCAAACAATCACCGGTAGGCAGTCTGCCCCTGCCGAGCTCATCATCCTCCATGAAATCACTTTCGCCCCGGGTACCATACCGGGTCCACTATGTACCCGAGACGGTTCATACTACTCCTCAAAACGGGTCTCGAAATCCAACAGCTATCATGAAAACTCATGGTGGACGACTCATACATCACGAGAAAACCGCAACTTGCATTTTTAAAAGAGAGAGAGAGAAGTTTATATATATACTTGTGGTTTTCTCTCAAATCCCGAAATCTCATGAAAATCCGAAATCCAAAATCAAGAGTAGGTAAACAGTGAATATCGGCATAAATCTCTATAATACTGCATGACCAATGAATATATGAATGCATCTGATATCATGCAATTAATGCAATAGTTAAACTAGCATATGAAAGCTATAACATATCGCAACTATCAACTAGCAAGCTATGTCAATGAATAGTATTTTCTAAAGTGTACGTGACATGGCAATTACCGATGATGATGTGTGTGAGCCGGCAAGCAGGTGTATGTGGAACATACGCATCATCGGTAATGGTGCTGGTGTCCTGACAGCAGGGTTTCATGATAATTACAGATAACATATGTACAAGCATGCAATGCGATGAAACATCATGAATATACAGAAAGTGATGTAGTAACAGCAACACTGAAAAATATACCTACCCAATATACGAGTCATACAGTTTGGTATTTAAATTACTCACAATTCTCCACTTTTGAAAACTAGTATGACTCGAGCCCAGTCAAAAGGGTAAGGGAGTCCACCTAAGTCGGAGTCGATCTATATATATATCTAGTAGTCAGTGATCTCTCCTCAATAGTATCATTTGCTTTATTTTGGACTAGGAACCTGTAGCCTGTAAATATGTAGCAAACACAGATTAAAAGCACCTGCCTATAAACAAACGAGCATAAGAATTGGCGGTATTAAATGCAATATTCTGGTATGAACAGGCTTTGGCAGTGAGGACATATGATACTTTATCATATGTGAGTGCAATGTTCAGGTTCTTCAGCCATTCTTTATAATTCGGTCCTGTCAGTTTGTTTTTCTCTAAAAGAAGCTTAAGTCCCGTCATCAGGTATCTGCCATTAGGAGAGAGAAAAGAATACACTCAGCGAAATGCTCTTGCAAAGATTTAGATTGGTTATTATCTTATCTAATCGATGTCTCCCACTGCTTTTATCAAATTTTCATTCAAAACCTCAAAAAGAAAACTAGCCAGGATTAATTACATTCTACAGTTTCGCTAATCGGTCAGCCAGGCCAGTGTCGGTACTTTGAGGGAGGTTCCCCGTGCTTTCGCACGGACCTAATTAAAATAAACCTCATTTTCCCAGAGGTCAAACCCCGTTGACACCTTTCTAGACACCTACAGGATTAACTAATTGTAAAGTGCAAAACTCTCCTGGGAGTAACTCTTATTCATAGTGGGATCAGGATCCATCTATCATATAGAAGGTATGCAATCTCATTGAAAATTTCAACTCTTGAAACTCCTGATATGGTTTTTACCCCTAGCTGCTTATGACCTTGGCTATGGTCAACATATCATAAGCACTAGTCAAGTTCTACCCGTCATTTCGTGATTAACAAGACCCGCCCATATGACCCTTGACTATAATCAACATAATCACATGAATGTCCTAACTGATCGCATCATATGCTTTGTAGGAAGACATCACTTAGCTACAGTACACTACGTATTGACTATGATCAACATATGTAGCACGAATACTAAGTACTCTGCTTCCTAAAATGACAGAGGGTTGCGGATGGTTTTTATGAAAACCTTTAATGCTTTGAACTTGATCTCGTTGTAGAATCTAAATAATTTAGAAAAGGATTGGCTTAAGCTCCGCATCTTTTGAAACTTGCATATTTCATAAAAAGACTGAGTGTGTTTCAAATCCGATTCTAGAACATCTTTAGATTTCTTTTTCTTTACATTAATCTTATTAATGTAGCCCCATCATTTAAGTTCCTAAGCCATCACAAAAAAGAAACGAAAATAGAACGTACACTTATGTCATCCGCATTCACCACAGTGTCCCGTTATGCACCGTTAGGTTACTTAACTAACGGCATAGCGGGACGGGACTAGTGCGGGTGTAAAATATAAGCAACGTTTATTATATATCATATATATAATAATAATCCATTCGTCTTAGATATTAAGTAATCACATCACAGAATATCAACAACATAAGCACATATGAAAATATAGGATATCTAGGAGGTCCGTATTTTGTATCTAGCCAATCAATAGAAAATACGGATTACACGGTCATGATGAATAGCCAAGCCCACACCCTAGACCCCTACGAGAGCGGCAGGTGGCCCTGCCAATTCTAGAGTTTAGGAGACCCGGTCTCGACTCCTCGAGATGGCCTCCCACTAAACCCTAGAACCCAGTCACTTGTGCTCCCCTCCTTGGTTCTATCCTAATGCGGAAAATTAAATAATATACAATAATGGTGACATCATCCTAAACCCGGAAGTGCCCCAAATAAAAGAATATTACATACAATTAATTTTACATGAATGAAAATAAAAAAAACTCTCATCTCACATAAACCCCCGGCTATTCAATCACGATGATCCTGCACATCATATCTCAGCAACACATAATATAACATATCATCAACGTAAGTAAGTATGCGTACACCGATTGTCGTTGATGTATAGTAACGAAACTGGCGATACACCACATACTACACTTACGGTCGCAGAAAATAAAGTGAAAAACAA
Source organism: Agapanthus africanus (assembly GCA_030015575.1). NCBI lineage: Eukaryota > Viridiplantae > Streptophyta > Magnoliopsida > Asparagales > Amaryllidaceae > Agapanthus > Agapanthus africanus. The sequence goes on from JASDDO010000012.1 coordinate 367,028,069, forward strand.
TAACAATTGCAATTATCACATATATCCAAACGATGTTAAACGTTTCGATCGAATCAACATACACCCACAAATTACCCCGAAGGCTCAACACTTGAGCAAAGTTAAAATACCCAAAAATGTACCACAGTGTCTATGGACCAGCCGTAGAAGGGTCAACCAATGCCTCACCTATGGCACCACGGAATTACGGCAAACCCTAGGGTTCAGTCGCTGTTCTGTGGACATAGAATCGAGTTAAGGTTTTTTGTTCTTCTAGAGGGTCCATAGGGATACTTGTACGATTTTCCGAATACTTTTAACTTGGGAAAATTACAACACTTGAAAATTTTCAGAGGGGGTCTTGATGTGGGGTTTGAAGTTCGATCGAACTGTTAAACATTGCCTGGGTTACCATTACTGTATTAAAATATACGACTACGAAACACTACGAATTAGCCCCTAAACAAAATAAACATCACATGAAATCTTGGGCTAAACAAACAATACCTGAAACCTCAAATCCTACAGAACAGAGCACTGGTGAAATAAGAAGTCGAACAGGTGAAGGGGGGCTAGCCAGGCCGGATATTTTGGCTTGGAGCTCGGCCAAAATCAGAGCAATGGGCTTCGTATTTCACAGGTGTTCTTAGTACATCACATGTAAACTTCTGCAGTTGTTTAAATAATTTTTAAACGACTTTTTAAAAAATTTCCAGAGAGCAAATTTAGGGTTTCAAACATCGTATTCTTCAGAGTTGTTTTCGTTTTCGTAATAGTTATAACACCGTTTCTAAATTTCTAGCTTGGCTCCGATACCACTGTTGGGATTCCTTAGCACCATCCCTAGGATTTGCAAGCTAGTTTAGGCCAAGGAATTTTGGGTGAAGGTATAATTAGGATTTAGTGAGGTTTTGTGTGGATTTTTGATGCAAAAATGAAGAATTTGTGAAGTGAAATGAGGTGGAGAAATAAGGGAATGAGGGCTGTCTAGTTTCGGCCAAGTGAGGGAAGGAGGGGTGAGTGGGTGTATGTGTGTAGTGTCAAGTCAAGAAAACCCCCCTTATCACATCTATTAATTCCATTTTCTTAAATATTTAATTTTTCTAATTAACTGTATCCTAGAATTCTCTATAATCATGGAGAAAATTTAAAAAGAAAAGATATGTTGCAAACTTGATTTTAAGTTGTCATGGTGCACTAATGTTCAATTAACCCATTCTAATTTGTAATTATCACCAACTAAATGTATAAGTGAAACCTTAAAATAATATTTAAAAATAATTAATTAAGGAAAATATTTAAGTAAACTAGCAATTAATAAGTGACTAATAAAATATCAATACTAGCAATTACCTAGTTAAAATAGGTGTATTTAAATCTATGTGAAAAAATAATTATATCTTGGTTTTTACGGAAAACACGTATTATCAATAATTAATACATAATTAACCTAATTGAATTTTCAAAACGTTACATCTGTACTCGTGTCACCAAAGAACTGTTATCTGACGATAGGTATAGTACCATATAGCAGTTCCTGGCGAGCCCGCCCAGTGTAGCTCATAATCTAATGAGCACATGTATACAATTTTTGGTGTCGCACACCAATGGCCGTGGGACCGGCCATCTCCCCTTTCGGGAATAAGAAATATATACACTAGTCTACTTTGGAATATCGATACCCTGTCTTGACACTCCTACGACTAGAAACATTTAAAGATGTGCTTATAGACTATTCAGCCCCCACGAGTATGATCACACCATCACAATGCTGGTAGTCAAGCAAAGATCCTATGAGCTTTATCAACATATATTAGCAATACGTAATAGTAAATATATACACATGTTAAGATAAAAACAAATCAGATAGCATACTATCATATCGAGCAAGACTTCCAAGTACATATATATCCTAAATATCCAAATGTAATATACTATAATGGCCTATAGGACATACATATCCAACAATATATATATATATATATATATATATATATATATGCGTGGTCCACGGAGGATCATTTATGGCGATAAAAACACCTTTGTCTATTGTATATGATTATTGACAATATCTATAGTGGTCACTTGGTTTAAACTTGTTTACAGAAAAAGTAATAATATTCCTAGAAAGTCGGATTATAGTCTTATAGATCTTAGTATTGAAGAAGAAAAATACTTGGGTTTTTTTTTTTGAAATAGGGTATTATAGAATTAAAATTATGAAAATAAAATGATTTTATTTTAATTTAGGGAAATAGGACGGTTTGGAGCTGACCCCACCCCCTCTGTTTAGAGGGGGGTTCTAGGAACCCGCTCCCTACCTCTATATAGGAGAGGGTGGGTTCCAAGAACCCGCCCTCTCCTATTTTGTGAAGAGGACAGGTTCCCAGAACCCGCCCTATTTTTAAAAAAAAAATTAAATAATAAACAGAAAACGAAAAAAATATCGAATAAAAGAATAAAAATTGTATATATTGGTGTTGTTTAAATATGAATATGGTATACACTCTAATAAAAAAATGAATCCGTCAAATTTATAATAAAAAAAATCATATCTGTTTATAAAATATAAATTGTACAAGTTTATTTACAAGCGCTAACCGATTTTCTTCCGGTGCACTTGACACAATCTCGAAGGTCCCGCCCCTGTTGACTGTCCTGGACATCTGTGTAATGCCTTAGATTTCGATTAGTGTTAATTAAGCGATAATGCGGGTTTTTGGTAAAAGTTTACCAATTCGGGTTTCTCATATTTTATAACATTTAGTTAATAATTTATTATTATTTGTTATGTCTTGCACGCACGTGTGCATGTTAATGTGAGGGTTTGTTTGTGTTAATCTAGTTAGTGACCATAACAACTTAACCTAATCCTAATCCTTGCTTAACCCTTAACCTAAAGCTCTAGATATTTGAGAGAGATATTTCCTTTGTGTTGGATTGGTAAGGAGGTGGCATGGTGACTCATGGGATAAGCTTACTAGCATTAATGGTTGCATTAATGATGCTTGGTGCACTTACCCTCTCACCTTACACTCACCTCTCTCTCTTTAACTCTCATTCTCTTTCACTTCATCTCTTTCTCTTTTATTTCATCACCTCATAGCTCTCAACTGAACACTCACCGTTCCTTCACTAAACCTTCACAAAACTTCATCAAATCTCACTTAAATCACTTCTTAAGCCTTGTTTTGCCTCTTAGATGCCTTGGAGCTTGGAAAGCTAGGATCTTTGAGCTTGTGGGAGTAGGTAATGATCTCTTTCTATTAAGTAAGCCTTTTTAATGTTTCGTAGCTTGTTAGTTTCAGCTTAGAACGCGTAAAGTTTAGTTTCGGGTAAATATCGTATTTTTAGTGTAGATTTGGGTCTCGGATGATTTGCTATCAAACCAGGTATTTGTTGGAAAAGTTCCCATCACAATGACCTTGTGTAGTGACCTAGAACCCACCATAAAAATCTGAGACCATTCCACAAAAATTGGGCCGCAAATAAATTGCTTCTGGCCGCAATTTGTGGCCAGACTGGGGAGTTTGGGTTTAAATTTTGGTGTTGGGGTCTCTGGGGTTGTGTGTGGTTTTGTGGTATGTGCAACTTTTACAAATTGTTTGTGTAGCAAAATCTGGGATCACTTTGCTTGTTTTCTAGTGTTTCGATTACGCGTGTTACGTTATCCGACACGGTTCGTATCTTTGTGTAGCTTTTTCTCTTGAGTTGGTTTCGTAGTGTCGCTACGCACATTAGCCACTAGACGAACACTTGAGAGTATGTTTGGAGTTGATGCATCGGTCAAACGTAGTTGGTACGTGTTATTGGTCGATTGCTAATATACACTTGTTATTGTTGTTTTTGATCTTAGAGTCGCAGGCGGGGACTTCGGACGCTGCGAAGAAGGGAAAGCGAGTGGTTGGCTTTACTTAGGCCAGGATCATCAGTGAGTAGATTTAACATCTACAGGGGAATCGCCCGCATGGCGTTATGCATCAGGGCTAGATATGATATGATATTAGCTGCATGTTTATATTGCACATATAGGCATAAAACTTCATTGCATATTATTACTGGTTGTGCTTGGACTTGTACCTTTTGGACACTGCACTATTATTGACGGTTCATGTTGCACGAGCACTGATTGTATGCCACTCACACCGTCAATAATTGCCATGACACGCACAACACCTATACATACATGATACTGTATTGGCTAGGAACTTGAGACATGATCCTTATTTTTATTATGCATATGACTTATAGCATACCTATATACCTACATGCTTACACATATGTCTTAACATGCCTACATGCTAGTTACCCATATACTTATATGGTATTGTACCATTAGTGACAGGTATATACACATATGAGATATAGCTGCTTGTACATCCTGCATACATACTCACATACACCCGTATGGTATTACATCATTATTGATAGGTACATACTCATATACCTTGCTACAGCTACAGGTACCTTATGCACACATACTTACCTATACCCTCACTTACCTTGCTAGGGTTACATATACCCCTATGTGGTATTGTTTTGTCACGGACATGGAGACATTTATTCTTTTGCTATTGCGCATATGAGATGCATCATACATACATGCTTACATATAGATACACATATCTTGCTATACCGACATGATTACGCATACCTGGATATAGCTACATGTTCACCTCTATATGATGTTGTATGGATTTGGAGAAATTAGGAACCGCATGATATATTTTATAACTTGTTGCAGTTAAATAGCGGTTTTTCCTTTATATGCTCATATTACTGTTTTATGTTGCATATATCATATTCATGGATTTTCGCATTGAGATATGGATTTCACATGATGTTTTCTGGATTTGAGGACCGTGGTAGTTTTATGAAATTATGCATTATTTGAAAAACCCGGTTTCTCTTGATATGATATTTCAGCGCCCACCATGAGATTTCTCGGTTCTGATGTATACCCCATGCGAGGAGTGGAGTGGGCCGTGTGCGGGTATATGGTGGGGTCTGGAGGTACCCCGGGGCAAGAAGATCGCAGATGATGGCGATGAGTTAGTGGGGGAATCATACCTACCGGTGACAGTTTTGGACTCGTCAGTGATCATGGAGATATCGACCGGAGTCATGTACGTATGGATACGGGGAATTCGAGTATCGAAGCTGGGTACTCGGGTTTCTGATGAACGTATGATACATACATATCAAGGCCAGTTGTGGTGACGACGCCTGATAAATGAGTATTTATGTGTCGATACTGGACACTAGTTTTCATGATATTTTACTCCTAAATATATATATCAGTGGTATACGACGTTTTTATATATGCATATATATATATATATATATATATATATATATATATATATATATATATATATATACCAGTGGTATGGGACGTTGTTATATATATATATATATATATATATATATATATATCATCATAATGATTTATGCAAATATTCTTATTCATTACTTGATATGAGGGCCGATCCGAGGGCCGATTTGAAGAATTTAGGATTTGGATTGTCTTGATGGACACTGGTCCTGCCACGATGAGCATTCCGTGAGGATGACATGTTTTATCCCATATTCCGCATTTATTTATATGCATTGCTTCATGTATTAGTTGTACCTGATAGAGTACTTTTCATGACTGTTGCATATACATATTGTCATATTATTGCTTCATGTATTAGTTGTACCTGATAGAGTACCTTTCATGACTGTTGCATACATATGACCATTTATTGCTATTAGCTTGCATGTGATAGATCCGCGCAGTACGTGTATACTTGCGATTACTTGCATATGTTATTTACTATTCACGAGTTGGCAACTCACCCCCGTTGTGCCACAGTGTTTTGCAGGTAGTCCCTCAGGACAGTCGAGGCAGGGCTTTCTACCTATCGTATCATCTTTTGCAGCGGATACCGCTACGGCTGACTGTGTGCAGTTTTTCTATAGGTGGGTTTTGCGGTTACCCGATGTTGCTCATTATATATATCTGCGTGTGGTGGTTGTTTTCCGCCTTTGGGCGTGGATTTTCTCCCGTTGGAGATGCTTTACTTATATCTTTGTATGTACCCATTTTTTGGGCTAGTTTTTACAAAGGAGGTGCTGCCAAAATTTTCAAGGAAATAAAGTTGGACTTTAAAGAATTTGTATTTGAGATTTCAAAAGTTTTAAAAATGTTCTTATCACTTATTACTTTTGATGGTTTAGATTGCTGGGTTTTCGGTTTACTTAAATTTCGTTACGCCTGTAGACGTTGCGTAGTTTAAGGGCCGTCACGTGCCAAAATTCGGGTCGTGACAAAGTTGGTATCAGAGCGCTAGGTTTTACCTTTCGGAGTGTAGGATGACCTTGGTATGATGGAGTAGGTAGCTTAAGCAGAGTGATGTAGCGTGTGTATGTCCGCGGCATACTTACGACACGGTACTCCGCCTAAGTGACCTAAGTACTAATTGCTTGAACTTCCTTCCTTGATGATACATATCCTTGTGATTCGATTTTCGTGTTCTTATCGAATCCTATTTCCATTTATAGACTTTTGTCGCCGATGACTATGAGGGCTCAGAGAGATGCAGCGAGAGCCGAGGTCAGAGTTGACTCGTTTGGGACGAGGACTGACCAGGATGGTAAGCCCGTTGCACAGGAGCAGATTGATCCTCCTTCGATAGATCATATCGCTAGGCTTGAGGCAGAGATGCAGGACTTGCGCCAGATGATGAGGTCGTTGGTTGATGCCAGTCGAGCGCAGCACTAGGAGTTTGTCACCCCTGTTATCCAGTTCTTCCTTGCGATTAGCACACAGCATTGTGTTACTTATACAGCAGCAGTGGATGCGGCCCGTTTAGCTGAGGAGCGTCTTCCTAAGACTTTAGGAGTTCCGAGACCGAGGAGGGCTCATGCAGGTGTACCAGCCCAGAGACAGAGGCTCAGTCGCCGTGACAGGTTTCGTGCACGTCGCGGGAGTAGCAGAGGCATGGGACGAGGACAGTGGTTTAGCTCTCATCCCCAGGAGGGTCAGCAGTTTTTATCTGGATGTTACTGGTGCGGGAGTTTTGGTCATCGGGTTCGAGATTGTACAGAGCCACGTGAGCGCGAGGCAGTTGTATCGCAGAGAAGTCGTGGTCACGGAGGATTCGTTCCGAATGTACTGGATGGTAGAGGAGAAGTTCAGCCAGTTGCAGGTAGAGGGCAGACATGAGCGTTTGCTTCTACTCATCGGGACGCACGGGCGTCCAATGCAGAGTTTTCAGGTAATCTTATTCGTATGTTCCTTTGATGCGCATGTTTGTTTAATTCAGGATCTATGCACTCGTTTGTTCTACACACTTTGTGCCATGGTTGGGCCAAGAGTTGTGTATGCTAGATCACTCGTTGTTGTGTTAACTCATGTTAGCAATTCTTTTGTTTCGCGGCACGTATTTCGGTCATGTGTCAATCGGGTAGGAGATAGAGATTCGTCCGTCGATTTGATCCTTCTAGAGATGTTGGAATTTGACGTTCTCCTGGGTACGGACTGGTTAGCTACGTGCTATGCGTCTGTGGACTGCCGCGAGAAGACAATCAGGTTTTGTTTTCCCGGCGAGTCAGTTCTTGTTGTGCAGGGAAACAGTGGTGCCGCCTCTCACAGCTTGAATTCAGCCTTTTTTCGCTAGTCGGCTTTTGAGGAGAGGATTTCGAGGATTCTTGGCTTCTATTCGTGATACCGGAGCCACAGTGGGTTGTTAGACCGGGTTTCTATCGTGCGAGAGTTTTCCGACGTTGTTCCAGATGAGCCGGCGGAGCTTAGGGAGCTTAAGGATCTGCTGCAGAGTTGCTAGATAGGGGGACTTGTGCGTCCGAGTGTTTCGCTTTGGGGAGCTCCTACTCTGTTCGTCAAGGAGAAGGACGGCAGTTTGAGGTTGTGTTTTGATTTTCTTCAATTGAACCGAGTTACGGTGCGAATTAGACATCCTTTACCTCGCATTGACGATTTCTTTGATCAGCTCCAGGGTGCGAGACATTTTTCTAAGTTTGTTTTGGGATCAGGTCATCATTAGTTGCGGGTTCGGAGTGATGACATTCCGAAGACTACTTTTATGCGCACTACGGGCTTTTTGGGTTTTTGGTGGTGTCGTTGGACTCACCAGTGCCCTAGCAGCATTCATGGATATGATGAACCAGATTCTTCAGGCCGTTCCTCGACCAGTGTATTGTTGTGTTATAGATGACATTCTGGTCTTTTCTAAGAGTCGTGAGGAACATGTGTAACACTTGAGGATTTCCTTGCAGACGTTTAGAGAGCACTAGCTGTTTGCTAAATTCTTAAAGTGTTCCTTCAGGCTTGATAGTGTAGACTTCCTAGGTCGTGGGGTTATGGGAGATGGTATTCGTATGGATCCGAGGGAGATCGAGGCCGTACAGCTTGGCCCAGACTTGCATCAAGAATGGAGGTCCATAGCTTTATGGGCTTAGCCAGTTTTTACCGCCGTTTCGTGCAGGATTCTTGTGTATTCGCTGCACCGTTGACCGGACTGACCAGGAAGAGAGTTCCTTTTCTTTAGACTGAGGCATGCGTGCTGAGTTTTCAGTGGTTGAAGACTCGATAAACGACTGCACCAGATCTATCTTTGCTTTCTGTATCAGGCGACTTTGTCGTTTATTGTGATGTTTCGCGAGTGGGGCTCGATGGTGTACTGATGTATCATGATAAAGTTATCGCTTATGCTTCCTGTTCATCTCATAATTTTGCATTATTATATTCCCCATTCTTAATCATTTTACAAATAAATAGGTGCTTTTGATCCATGTCTGCTAAATAGTTGCAAGTTACAGGTTCTCGGAACAATACAGTGAAAATGGTGAAAAGACACTACAAAAGTGAGACTACGACCAACAAATAGAAGAATCTTTATCATGCCTACAGTTTGAGGGACAAACGAAGATCAATGAACAATTTCACAAAGTACAAAGGCAGCGCAAGATTCAAGACTTCAATACGAAGCGAACGGTGAAAGTCCACAACATTCTGCACTGTGGAAATCTGGGAGAAAATAGAAAGATATTCTGAGAAAGCAAGTGAAGAAACCAGAAGTAAAATGCAACAGGAAGCAGCCCAGAAGATTTCAGCAAAAGACTCCACCATATGGCCGCGGATCCACGGCCAAACAAGGCATATAGCCGTGGATCCGCGGCCGTGCATCGCACGTGTCGGTGAGTGTCGGTGCGCCGGTGCATTGACTCGGTTTTCTTAAGGGTATTTTTGTAATTCTAGATATGGATCAGATGTAAACCCTAGGGTTTCTATTATCTATAAATAGGAACCCTACAGCTCTTTTTGGAGCGTGCCTCTTTTTGGGAGCCTCTTTTGAGATGGCTCTTTCAATTTCTAGATCTTAGATTTTCAATTCCTTATAATCGTCAAAGAGTGCATCAATGAAGAAGTAAGTTTTTCTTTATCTTGCCTTAGTTTAATTTCTTTTCTGCCCTAGTTATAAATTTTATTTATATGCCGTAGTTATTAATTTTATTTATCTACCGTAGTTAATTAAAAGAAAACCATAAAAATGAATTCGTTTATCAATTACCTAATGAGTGAGTAGTTCCTCACTTGTTAGGGTTAGGTTTGGGGAAGGTTTGAGAGATGAAAATCCCTCACCCCTTTCTTGCCCGTTATACATTTTAATAGGACTCTATGCATACATACACACACCGCTCACTATGGCACCCTATCCTACGAGGTAGCGGTGATAGCATAGTTAAAGACTAGTTGTGTATGTTTTCCATGAAGGTTAGGGTAAGAGTTAAGAAAGGACGGACAAAGACCTATAGGAAGAAACCTAGTTTCTTCCCGATCGTGCTAATCCCCTTTGTTAACTATTACCTTAACACCTAAAAGTTCTTAATTAGGGCAAAGAAAGCGGTGAGAATAATTGATTTTCCAAACTAACCTAATCTCAACCCTAGCAAGCTTTTTATAAACTTTTATCTCATTCTTAGATTTTAAAATAAAACCCAAAATCTTTTGGATTTAACTCGTTAAAACATAAAGAAAAGGAATCCATCTCCCTGTGGACCGACCCGTACTCAACAGGCTAGCTACCAAGCGACACCGTTCTTGATTGCGGTAAATTCTTTGATAACAAACGCATAAGCACTAAAAATCTCTACCAATCAAATGGCGCCGTTGCCGGGGAGACGGTAGTCTCTTTCTTTGTGTAATTTCGGGTTAAAAAATAAAAAAAATAAAAAATTTAAAAATTATAAAAATTGAAAAATTTTAAAACAAAAAATAATAATAATAAAATAAAAGAAATTCATCTTGATCTTTTTGAGAGGTATTGTGTGAATTGTGCAGGATCGGAAAGATGAACAGATTCAGATCTGGAAAAATCCAGTGCACAAAGCAGCAAACGGCAGATCTGAACAGACAGAGGAGAATCACAACAGAGAAACAGAAGAATTTTGGAGATCTGAACCTCCAAGTCAATCGCGGAATCGCCGCAACACAGTGAATTTGACCGCGGATCCGCCGCGACTTGCTGACGTCAGCAAGCCAAAACCTCTCTGTAAGCTTTCTTTTCCTCTCTTCTGCCCTCTGAAATTCTCTGAAAAATTTTCCTGCAGGGTTCTTTGCGCAAAATCTTTCTCCCTCTCCAATAAATTGTTTTTGTGCAGGATTCTTTGCGCTGCAAAATAAAAAAAAAATTGAAAGTGTTTTAGATTTTTGGTGTGTTAATTGCTTTGCATATTTAAAACGGACTTTTAAGGGGCTATAACACCAATCAAGATTGGGTGGGGATTTCATTACCCTTCCTAAGACCCCAGAAATCACAAAAAGCATTTTGCATCAATACTCGAGTTAATTAAAAAATATTAGACTCAGCCAATAAGGACTGTCGTGCTCATTTGGACAAAGGAAAGGTTGTAGGCATCGGTCGTTTATCTAAACCTGACTTTGTGGTGCCTACGCTAGACAAGTAGGAAAGATAATTTTAAAAGGCCCATCTCACGGTGATTCGTGACTGGATCCCTCCTTTCTTTACTTGCACTTACCTGGCCACAATTGGCGGTGAAGAGGCGATTTGAGGATCTCACAACTTGCCCTTTGGAACGGTTAGGAGCAGTCTAGTTGACTTAGGAGACCCTAGCTCTAGGCTTGATTGTACATGCTTATATTGTGACTGTTTGAAAGTGTGTATACAAATGCTGCAAAAAAAACTCTTTCTAAAAAAATCACTTTCAAAAATTTCAAAAACCCAAAAACAAACAATTTCTAAAAAAAATAATTAAAAAAAATAAAAAAATAAAAAAAATCATCACATTCTTTTTCTTCTCCTTTCTTACATCATGGGTACCCCACCTCGCAAAACTCTTGCCGAACTTTGGTGCCCTCATCCAAACATTGCTTCCTACGCGCATTGTTTGGTCGAATTACGGACGACCCCTCCATGCCCAAAATTTCTTTGAAAGATCGAATAGAAGTGTCTAGGAGAAACAGTTGGACTCCGCAATCCACTTTGTATCAACCATTTCAACCTTCACCACCTTCTTACGTTGATACTCCTTTTTCGAGTCCTGTTGTAACTCCGAAACCCATGTCTATTGCTGAACATATTAAACAGTCTCATAACCGATATTTCACTCCTTTCAACACTTCCAGTTCTTGGGATCAACAATTCCATTCACCTTTTTATCCAAATGTTGATCCTACTCCTATCCAACCATTCAATTCCTACCAGTCCTACCCGACTTTCGCACCTTCCCCAGACATTGCTTCTACACAGCCATTTGGGAGTTTCCAGAATCCAAACAATTTTGAATTTTTTACTGAAACCCCTTCACAACCCATGTCTAGTCTGGAACAGTCGTTGGAAGCTTATATTGTAGCAACAAACCAACAGATGAGGAATTTGGATCGTCCATTGTCGTCTTCATCAAGAAAACCTAGTGAACCGGTAGCTAGTTTCCAACTAGCTCCAAATTTTCCAATGTATGATGAGGCGGTTGGACAGATTGAGAATTTGAGTGGAGAGAGTAAGCTATACACCCTTCCAAATCAAACCTACCCATCCCCAATTGAATCCCATAACTCCGGTTTTGAAAGTCTATCAAGTGTCCCAAATGATTCACCAATTGAAAATAAAACGTCTAATGAGTTGTGCGACTTTGTAGTGATTGATTTGCCAGATTGTGAAGGGTCCCTTTCGAGTGAAACCATCACCAATCCTTTTAACCTCTACACCTCCAATCTAGAACCTGAATTGATAAATATCCATGCTTTTGATGAGGTGTCCAAAAAAATTGATTTTCACTTGATTGAGGATATTGACGCAGGGAATATTTTGGATGATGAACCCGCAGATTTGGCCGAGTTTTTCTCTCCAATTCATCATCCCGAATCATTAAATGTTTTTCCCGAACTTCATATGCGTCTTGATTTTGATGAGAATGGCATGGATAAGCTAAATTTTGAGGAGAATATTGAAGAAATTATTGAGGATAAACCAGTTTTGTTTGATGAGTCGGATTTGCCAATTCATCATGTTCTTTCCACTGACTGTGTACACCCTCCTGAGCCTTTAACTGTGACCCTTCCTAAATCACTCCCCTTCGTCCTTTCCATCGTTCCGACCATGCAAAAGACCGTATCCCTTTCATTTTCAATGTCTGGTTTACCAAGTTCGACGTACCCATGTTTGCTCACGAATCTTGAGGGATTTGACCTCATTTCTCAGCGGGTTGATAGATTAGCACAATCGTTTTTTACACATCGGTCATTACAAATTGTGCTAATTTATACACTCCATCTCCACCCTCAAGTTCATATTCAACTTCTTTCTCCCACTTTCTCAGGTTCTTCTTCTATTCTTTCTATAATTTCAGTGAGTGTTGATAAATCACAATCCGATAATTCAAGTTTGATCATTCCAAGAAGCCAACTTGATTTGGATACTTTTGAAAATGAGGTAGATGAGTTTTTCGAGTCTCCTACCTCCATAATTTTTGACAAATCAAGTCTGATAAATTCTGGCACAAAACTTACTGACAGCAAAATGTTCAATTACATCGATGAGAGTTTTGAAGAACTTTTTGCTGACGAACTGGCATTCCTAAACGACACGGATTTTGTAATTAATCAACCTCCACCTGAAGAAGTCGAACCACCACCATTTATTTTTCCCTTCCGCCATTCTTCTCCTCCACCGAGACCGTATACTGCTTTTATCTCCACACAGTCTCGTGTGTTTCTCATTTCTTTTCTCTACATTCCACTCTTTCACCAACCATACCATTATAACGATAAAAATTTTGAATGGTTGGTGCTAACCTTTGGCCTGTATAAGGCCTTGTATAGCTTGATACTGTGTTTTTCTCCTCCCTAACTCTGAACTTTAACGCTTAAACAGTGGAAACACTGTTTCACTTAAGTTTGGGGGGGACCTTTTTGTATATATATTTTGTTTTTCTTTTAACAATAAAAAAAATATAAAAAATAAATAAATAAACAGGGGAGTGCCGACATTTTTGTTAGTTATGTATATTCCCTAGAGGCCATTGTTGTACATATGATGTATATTATAATGGATGCTTGGATATATATAGAGAGGACTTTCTTGCTCGTCATGATAGTATGCTATTTGGTTTCACTTTATCTTAACATGTTGACTTATATTAGTTTACTGTCTTACTCTCACATGTTGATAAAGCCCTTAGGATATGTACTTGACTGCTGAGACTATGATGAGATCATACTAGTGGGGCCAGGGTAGTCGATGAGTACATCCTATAACTGTTCCTAGTCGAGGGTGTATCGAGACAGGGCATCGATACACCAGAGTAGACTAGCGTATACGCATCTTGACCCATATGATGGGCGATGGATGATCCCATATCCATCGGTGTTTGATATCAAGGATGGTGTACGGGTGCTCAGTGGAGACTGGGTACACTGGACAGACTCGTCGAGAATTCCCAGATGGTATTATACCTCACGTCAGATGGCAGTTCTCCGGTGACACTGGTACAGGTTAGTCTGTAGACCCGAGATCGTCATAGAGTCTTGTGTGATTCCCACTGTGCTTTGATTTCTACCTTACCATGTCCAAGAGGGCGTGCAAAACGGTAGCTTTTGGGTACAGTCCCGAATCACATGGAGGCAATGAGCGATAGGAGGGGATTCGTCTCTCCCGGTATAGGGAGTTGATGTTGTGCTGTGTTCGATTGGCTATAACTGGAAGTCCCTGGCCAGGGCTGATATAGAGTACTACTGGTAAGTGTTATCAATAGGTTCTCGACCTGTTATGAGCCTCACATCGACACGACTTATCGGTTACCGGGGTCTGACGTTTACCACCCCTAGACCAGATATGCGACATATCAGACGAAAAGACCGGACTGTATGGGAGTGTTACTGATTGGATTCACAGGAGAATGTACGGGCTTGCTTATTGATCTTCTGATCGCTCAATACCTGGGTGGCTGTTATGCTTAGCTGACCGCTTGCAGCTTGTGGGTGTTTGATATGATCATCACCTGGTACCGGCGTATTGACGATTCTTTAGAGTCCTACACAGAGGTTTTTTGACTCAGGCAAAACGGAGTAGGAGCACATATGTGATATGTGCGGGATCGAGAATAATACGATATGAGATACCGTATTCTATTCTCGCGATAAATGATATCGGCCGGCGATATTTGATATCAGCCGGGTCATCGGATCAAGTGTTGATTCGATGAATCGGTACATGATATATTAGTCGGTTATATTCGATATAGCCGGATTGTCGGATCAAGTGTTGATTCGACAATTTAATGTATAATTATATATGTGATATATTACATTACATTATCTAATATTGGCTCGCTTTATTATTTCATTTTCTCACCGGATAATACATTGATATATATGCGATATATGTTAATTGTATTATTTTTTTTGGTTACAAAAATATATTATATGTGTGATATATAATATTGTAACATGTTATGATTACTAATGCAACATGATTAGTGGAGATTAAACATGGTTAGGGTTTGATTTGGGTTAGCTCTTTCATGAAGCTTCTAGAAGCTTTTCTTTTGTTTCTTGCAAAGATATTATGTGTTGATATTTTGTAAGATATTTTTAAACGCAACCCAAACCCTTAACCCTAGTTAACTCTCTACAATGGTTAGCCCTTTCTATTATCAACCATGGTTGCATTTGTAATTATTATCACAATTCATTATTCATCACAAAAGGAATTCATTCTTCTTCTTCTTCCTTGAGCTCTAAAAGCTTTCTAGGTTTTTCTTTTGTGATGATTTAGTGTGAGATTATGAAAACAAATGAGAGCCAAATTCCTACATCATCATCCTCATCTAATCTAGCCAATTAAGATTAGGGTGTTCACTTCATTAGTGAGTGAGAGCTTGAGTTATAGAAACTTCAAGGTATATCATCTTTGATTAGGAAGACTTCAAGCAAGTATGGATCATTCGGGTTGTGAAGCTTCTCTTGAGTCTGGAAGATCATGGATCGCGGCGAAGGGACTACTACTCGGAGCTTATGAAGCGAAGGAGCGGACTACAAAGGTTGTAATCCCTCACTCTTAGTTATAAAGGTGTTTACTTGCATGTTTAACCCTAATAATCTAGCAAAGATCCTCGCTTTGGGTTGTTCGGCACGTCTAAATTTTAAATCGGGCATGGTTGATGCCTTATAGACCCTTGTAAGAGTGCCTAGTAACCCTAAAGCGGTATCAGAGCCTAGCTAGAACATTAGGCGACGTGTATACGAAGTTAAAAGTCCGATCGAACCCCGAAACGTCGGTTTTGACCCCCTCTCTGGAAATTTTTTTAAAATATGATTTTTTTCTGCATTAAAAATACTCAAAAAAATCAGTAGGGAATTCTAAGGATTACTGTGGAAAACGACACCCCAATCCCTTAAAAGCGCCGCGGAACCGCGGCAAGACCTTCCCTTGGGCGGCGGTTCCGCGGCCGTTTATGGGTTTTAGGGTTAGTTTTTTCTTTGGTAATATCCGTAGGTATTTGTATATACTTCTGGGTATTTTTAATGTTACTCAAGTGTTGAGTGTTCTGGAGATATTCAATATTCGTTGATTCGATCGGAAAGTTTAATTTCGTTTTGTTTTCCGGATAATTTAGAACGTGTTAAAATGTTCGAACGGACATCAATAACTCACTTTTTCCCAACACGAAAAACTTTCAGGTGTTGAATTTTTCTTGAGTTTAAAACTTTCGGAAAAACATGCAAGCATATCTGTGGACCCTCTAGAAGAACGTAACCTTAACTCGATTATGTGACTGTCAAAACTTCCACTGAACCCTAGGGTTTGTGGTAGTTTGGCGTTGCCACATGTGAGGCGTTGGTTTGACCCTTCTACAGCTGGTTCATTGGGGCGGTGACATGTTCTGGGTTTTTTTGAACTCCGCTCAAGTGTTGAGCTATTTAGGAAATCTTGGGTATTTGATTATTCGATCGGAAAGTTTAATATTGTCTATTTATCTGGAATGTGATACAATATGTGGAATTCATATAGTTAGGCATGAAATGCGAAGTATGTGATATTTCGGATTAGCGATGTCTAAAGAGATTATGGATTCCAAATGTTGTAGTTTTACACTTTCTTTTCTGTGACTGTAAGCGTAGTATGTGGTGTATCGCCGGCTTCGTTGCTATACATCAACGAAAATCGGGATACGCATACTTGCTTACGTTGATGATATGAGATATTATGTGTTGCTGTGATATGTTGTATTGGATCGTCGTGTTTTGAATAGCCGGGGTTTTTATATGAGATGAGGGTTTTTATTTTCATTCATGTAAAATTCATTTGTATGTAATATTCTTTTATTGGGGCACTTCCGGGATGAGGTTGATGTCACCATTGTATATTATTTATTTTTCTTCATTAGGTAGACCCAAGGAGGGGAGCATAAGTAACCGGATTCTAGGGTACAGTGGGAGGCCATCTGGAGGAGTCGAGACCGGGTCTCCTAACCCTAGAATTGGCAGTGTTGCTTGCCGCTCTCGTAGGGGTCTAGGGATGTAGGTTTGGCTATTCATCGCGACCGTGGAAACCGTGTTTTATACAGGCTCGATATAAAACACGGACGTCCTAGTATATCCAATATTTCATATGTTATCTTCTGCTGCAATGTTCTGTGATGAGATCATATTACTGCCTGAGACGAATGCTTATACTATATATATGATATATAAATATTACAGCTTTCGTTTCCTCTGTGATGCTTAGGAAGCATTAAATGAGGGGATTTTATTAATGAGATTAATAAAAGAAAAGAAACCTAAAAGATGTTGTAGAATCAAAACTTTATAAAAAAGGGTAGCTACAGTTTTGCTTTGCACAGCGGTGTATATGATATACCCTGCACCTTATTCGATGAGGAAAGAGCCGAGATCCCTTCACCGGGAGTGACCTCTTTAGCAAAACTGGCAGATATTACAAACTCGCGGTTTAGTTTTTGACAGCTTAAATAGTTTTGCTTTGCACAGCGGTATATATGATATACCCTGCACCTTATTCGATGGGGAAAGAGCCGAGATCCCTTCACCGGGAGTGACCTCTTTAGCAAAACTGGAAAAGCCTCAAAGACACTCCTTTTCAAAATCACTTGTTTCTACAACGATATCAAGTTCATTACGCTCATGGTTTTCTGAAAACCTGCGTAACCCTCCGTCATTTCAGATAAATAATATTTAGTATTCGTGCTGTGTTTGTTGACTTAGTCAAGGCATAGTGTACGGTAGCTAAATGTTGTTTATCTGCTAAAGCATGAGATGTGATTGGATTAGGGTAGTCGTACGGCCTTGTTGACTTAGTCAAGGGTCGTACGGCTGGGTTTAATTCAATCGAGAAATGTACGTGTTGAACTTGACTTGCGATTTATGGTTTGTTGACTTAGTCAAGGTCATAAATCGCTAGGGGTAAAAATATTATCGAGAATTTCAAGTGTTGAAATTTGCAATGAGATTGCATACCTCCTATGAGACAGTTGGATCCCGATACCCATTGCGAGTAAGAGTTACTCCTGGAAGAATTTTACACAAGACAATTAGCCGATCAAGTAGGTGTCTAGAAAGGTGTTAACGGGGTTATACCTCTGGGAAAACGAGGTTTATTTTAATTAGGTCCGTGCAAAAGCACGGGGAACATCCCTCAAAGTACCAACACTGATCTGGCTGAAAGATCGGCGAACTCGTAAGGTGTAATTAATCCCGGCTAGTTTTTCCTTTTAGGGTTTGAAGAAAGATTTGATAAAAAACAGTGGGAGACATCCTGATTAGATAAGATAATAACCAATCTAATCTTGCAAGAGCATACGCTAAAGTGTTTCCTTCTCTCTCTCTCCAGGTAGCGACCATGTCAGGCCATAATCAAGATAATAATATGGATGTATTGACTGAACCCGCTTATTATACTGAGCAGGGGAACGTTGGTCCCGTTCTTTCTTATAAGTGTTATGAGACTGAACAGGGAATAGGACAATATCTGGATTCTCACACCGCCCAAACGAAGAACAAGTATGTTGATGCATCTTCTTCGGGTGTGTTAGTTATTGAGAACTGTTTCTCAGTTCACCCTATGTCCTGGGTATTAGATACCGGATCGGGATCCCACATATGTAAATTGTTACGTGGGCTACGTAAAGGTAGAGAACTGGGAAGGTGATCATTCTGTACAAGTTGGGAATGGTGCAAGTATTGCAGCCAAAGCAGTTGACGAATATCACCTTGTATTACCAAGTAGTAATACATTGATTCTGAACGAGTGCTATTATATACCGAACATGATGTGCAACATTATATCAGTTTCTTTATTAAGTAAAGAAGGATATAATTTTGTAATACAGGATAATGTTATGAACATATTCCTAGATCAAAAGTTGATTGGATCAGGCTCGTTACATAATGGCATATACGTTCTCAATCAAAATACAGTCCTTAATATACAAAACACACACAAGAGGAAGAGTTCAGAAATGAACGAATCCTTCTTATGGCATTGTAGACTTGGTCATATCAATGCGACACGACTAGATAAGTTACATAAGGATGGATATTTGAATTCGTTCGAATTATCATCTTATGAAACTTGCCATTCATGTCTCAAAGGAAAAATGACCAAAACTCCGTTTAGTGGACACGGAGAAAGAGTTACGGAACTCTTAGGACTGGTACATACTGATGTATGCGGTCCCATGTCTACACATGCCAGGAACGGTTCTTCCTACTTCATTACATTCACTGACGATCTCTCAAGATACGGACATGTGTTCCTGATGAAACACAAGTTTGAAGCTTTTGAGAAATTCAGAGAATATAAGCACGAAGTAGAGACCCAAACGGGCAAAAGTATTAAGATCCTTCGATCTGATCGAGGAGGAGAATACTTGAGCAATGAGTTCCTAGATTATCTAAAAGAGAATGGGATTCTCTCTCAGCTTACTCCTCCTTATACACCACAGCACAACGGTGTATCGGAGCGGAGGAATCGCACCCTATTGGATATGGTACGCTCTATGATGAGCAATGCTGAGTTACCTATTTCCTTTTGGGGGTATGCGCTTGAGACAGCCATATACCTATTGAATCTAGTTCCATCTAAATATGTACCCACCATACCATATGAGATATGGGGTGGGAACAGACCATATTTTAAAAGAGTTAAGATATGGGGTTGCCCGGCCTATGTCAAAAGGCAAAATCCAGACAAGCTCGAGGCACGATCAGTTCTTTGCAAGTTTGTGGGATATCCAAAGAATTCTCAAGGATATTTTTTCTACCACGCTGAGGAACAAAAGGTGTTTGTTGCTCAACATGCCACCTTTTTGGAAAGGGAATTTCTTGCAAAAGAAATTAGTGGCAAAGAGATAGAGCTGGAAGAAGTTCCAGCACCACAAACAACAACTGAAGATTTAGTGGAACCAGAAGATTCAGTAGTTCCCGACGAACCCCAGCCTCTCCGCCGATCTAGTAGGGTTTCTCATCCACCTGAGAGATACTACGGTTTTCTCGTTGATGGTGGGAGTGAGGATTGCATCATGGAAGATGATAACCCAACTAGCTTCGAGCAGGCCATCATGAGTGGTGACTCTGTGAAATGGCTGGATGCAATGTGATCTGAGATGGAATCCATGTACACCAATAAAGTATGGACTTTGGAAGTTGCTCCTGAAGGGGTAAAATCCATTGGGAGCAAGTGGATCTTTAAGAAGAAACTTGGTGTGGATGGAAAAGTTGAGACTTACAAAGCTAGACTTGTTGCAAAGGGTTTTCTTCAACGACCAGGTGTGGATTATGACGAAACCTTTTCTCCAGTGGCTATGCTTAAGTCCATCCGGATCTTACTTGCCATTGCTGCATACCATGATTACGAAATCTGGCAGATGGATGTTAAGACCGTCTTTCTAAATGGTGATTTAGAAGAGTGCATGTACATGACTCAGCCAGAGGGCTTCGTAGATGGTGGGAGCAGCGGAAAGGTGTGCAAGCTGCTTAAATCCATTTATGGGTTAAAGCAAGTATCGTGGAGTTGGAGCATCTGCTTTGATGTTGTAGTCAAAGAGTTTGACTTCATCAAAAACGTAGATGAACCTTGTATATATAAAAAGGTTGCAGAGAGTAAGGTTGTCTTCCTCGTATTGTATGTCGATGGCATACTCTTGATAGGAAATGATGTTCCTATGCTGCAATCAGTCAAGCTCTTCTTATCATAAAGATTCTCAATGAAAGATCTAGGTGATGCCTCCTGCATACTGGGAATTATGATCTATAGAGATAAATCTAAACGGATACTGGGATTGTCCCAATCCAGGCACATTGACACCATACTAAAGAGGTTTACTATGGAAGAATCCAAGCGTGGGAACCTACCCACGATCTCTGGACTCACTCTCTCCAAAGAGATGTCTCCCAAGACTGATTTGGAAAGAGCTCGCATGCAAGGGATACCCTATGCTTCGGCAGTAGGCTCTATCATGTATGCGATGCTATGTACCAGACCTGATATAGCATACTCACTAAGTGTAGTGAGTCGGTATCAAGCAGATCCTTGAGAGAGTCACTGGACAGCTGTGAAGAACATTCCCAAGTACTTGCGAAGGACTAAAGAGATGTTCTTGGTGTATGGTAACGGAGAACTCCAGGTGGAGTCCTTTACCGATTCCAGCTTCCATAGTGATAAGGACGACTCTAAGTCGCACTCGGGATTTGTCTTTACCCTCAATGGAGGGGCGGTGTGTTGGAAGAGTTCCAAACAAGATACCGTTGCAGACTCGACAATGGAGGCTGAATACATCGCTGCCAACGATGCTGCCAAAGAGGCTGTCTGGATAAAGAAGTTCATTACTGAACTTGGTGTGGTTCCGTCCATTGAGCATCCAATACCTTTGTATTGCGATAACAATGGAGCTGTGGCTTTGGCCAAGGAACCTAGGTCCCATCAGAAGTCCAGACATATTCTGAGGCGGTATCACCCGATCAGGGATATAGTTGATCGCCGGGAGATCAAGGTCAGGAGGGTTGATACGAAGGACAACATTTCGAATCCACTCACAAAGGCCATTCCCCAGATACAGTTTGAGAGATTATTCGGGATGCTAGGTATGAGATACTACAACAGTTGGCCTTAGTGCAAGTGGGAGATTGTTAGTTATGTATATGCCCTAGAGGCCATTGTTGTACATATGATGTATATTATAATGGATGCTTGGATATATATAGAGAGGACTTTCTTGCTCGTCATGATAGTATGCTATTTGGTTTCACTTTATCTTAACAAGTTGACTTATATTAGTTTACTGTCTTACTCTCACATGTTGATAAAGCCCTTAGGATATGTACTCGACTGCTGGGACTATGATGAGATCATAGTAGTGGGGCCAGGGTAGTCGATGAGTACATCCTATAACTGTTCCTAGTCGAGGGTGTATCGAGACAGGGCATCGATACACCAGAGTAGACTAGCGTATACGCATCTTGACCCATATGATGGGCGATGGATGATCCCATATCCATCGGTGTTTGACATCAAGGATGGTGTACGGGTGCTCAGCGGAGACTGGGTACACTGGACGGACTTGCCGAGAACTCCCAAATGGTATTATACCTCACGTCAGATGGCAGTTCTCCGGTGACACTGGTACAGGTTAGTCTGTAGACCCGAGATCGTCATAGAGTCTTGTGTGATTCCCACTGTGCTTTGATTTCTACCTTACCACGTCCAAGAGGGCGTGCAAAACGGTGGCTTTTGGGTACAGTCCCGAATCACATGGAGGCAATGAGCGAGAGGAGGGGATTCGTCTCTCCCGGTATAGGGAGTTGATGTTGTGATGTGTTCGATTGGCTATAACTGGAAGTCCCTGGCCAGGGCTGATATAGAGTACTACTGGTAAGTGTTATCGGTAGGTTCTCGACCTGTTATGAGCCTCACATCGACACGACTTATCGGTTACCGGGGTCTGACGTTTACCACCCCTGGACCAGATATGCGACATATCAGACGAAGAGACCGGACTGTACGGGAGTGTTACTGATTGGATTCACAGGAGAATGTACAGGCTTGCTTGTTGATCTTCTGATCGCTCAATACCTGGGTGGCTGTTACGTTTAGCTGACCGCTTGCAGCTTGTGGGTGTTTGATATGATCATCACCTGCTACCGGCGTATTGACGATTCTTTAGAGTCCTACAAAGAGGTTTCTTGACTCAGGCAAAACGGAGTAGGAGCACATATGTGATATGTGCGGGATCGAGAATAATACGATATGAGATACCGTATTCTATTCTCGCGATAAATGATATCGGCCGGCGATATTTGATATCAGCCGGGTCATCGGATCAAGTGTTGATTCGATGAATCGGTACATGATATATTAGTCGGTTATATTCGATATAGCCGGATTGTCGGATCAAGTGTTGATTCGATAATTTAATGTATAATTATATATGTGATATATTACATTACATTATCTAATATTGGCTCGCTTTATTATTTCATTTTCTCACCGGATAATACATTGATATATATGCGATATATGTTAATTGTATTATTTTTTTGGTTACAAAAATATATTATATGTGTGATATATAATATTGTAACATGTTATGATTACTAATGCAACATGATTAGTGGAGATTAAACATGGTTTGGGTTTGATTTGGGTTAGCTCTTTCATGAAGCTTCTAGAAGCTTTTCTTTTGTTTCTTGCAAAGATATTATGTGTTGATATTTTGTAAGATATTTTTAAACGCAACCCAAACCCTTAACCCTAGTTAACTCTATACAATGGTTA
This sequence comes from Agapanthus africanus, assembly GCA_030015575.1. Lineage (NCBI taxonomy): Eukaryota > Viridiplantae > Streptophyta > Magnoliopsida > Asparagales > Amaryllidaceae > Agapanthus > Agapanthus africanus. Next base: position 367,051,360 of record JASDDO010000012.1, read on the forward strand.
GCCCTTTCTATTATCAACCATGGTTGCATTTGTAATTATTATCACAATTCATTATTCATCACAAAATGAATTCATTCTTCTTCTTCTTCCTTGAGCTCTAAAAGCTTTCTAGGTTTTTCTTTTGTGATGATTTAGTGTGAGATTATGAAAACAAATGAGAGCCAAATTCCTACATCATCATCCTCATCTAATCTAGCCAATTAAGATTAGGGTGTTCACTTCATTAGTGAGTGAGAGCTTGAGTTATAGAAACTTCAAGGTATATCATCTTTGATTAGGAAGACTTCAAGCAAGTATGGATCATTCGGGTTGTGAAGCTTCTCTTGAGTCTGGGAGATCATGGATCGCGGCGAAGGGACTACTACTCGGAGCTTATGAAGCGAAGGAGCAGACTACAAAGGTTGTAATCCCTCACTCTTAGTTATAAAGGTGTTTACTTGCATGTTTAACCCTAATAATCTAGCAAAGATCCTCGCTTTGGGTTGTTCGGCACGTCTAAATTTTAAATCGGGCATGGTTGATGCCTTATAGACCCTTGTAAGAGTGCCTAGTAACCCTATTGGTGTGGCATGCCAGTGAGGACACTGTCATGTTTAAGTTTGGGGGGGTGCTCGGTAAGGTTTCTTCCTTCGCATTCATTTGTATATTTTTGCATTTGCATACTTATTTTAAAACCCATAAAAATTGAAAATTTTAAAAATTATAAAAATTGAAAAGTTCAATTTTGGCCATATTTGACTTAAGTTTGACAAGACGGTTAACTAGCTAGGAAAAACTAGATCCTAAACTTAGTAAATTAAAAACCCTAAAAATAACCTTTCTTAAAATTTAACGGTAGAAAATATATGTCTTTGTAGTTTACTTAGAAATAGGAAAATTTTGAGTTCACTTCTTGGGCTAAGTCAAAATAAGAGAAGAGTATTGAAATTTTTATTGGAGTATAAGTCTGAAAAATAATTCCGAACCTTAAATCTAAATTCTGAAAATATATACCCTACAACTTGCACAAACACGAACCTTGAAACTTGGAATAGTAGAGGATACCTTGAAATGCTCTTGTCTAAAATCCTTAGTATGAAGGAAAATAAAATTATAAGTGTGAATAAAGAAATATAAAAAAATGAACACTAGTTTTGTAATCACTTAAGGCTGCGTAAAATAAAAATATATAGCAAGGGTGCTTTATCACCTAGTGCCTTAGACCAACTGGTTTGGGAGTCACTGTTAAAGCCTTAGGTATTACAAGACGAGGAATTACGCTTTAATGTGCAAACACATTTTGTAATCGGTCGTTAGTACCTCAAGAAGTATTAACGGTCGCATGAAGGATGTGTGAGCAATTTCATCTAAAAATTCACCAACTAAAAGTACTTTGGACGATGGACAAGAGTATAAGAGCTTGAATTGAATTTCCGAGTGTAGGGGTGATACATACACACATGTAGGGGTATATGATTGGGGTTTGGATGAGAGATAGGAAAGAAAAATAGGACTTATATCTTTAGTAGAGATGATAAAAATTCCTAAGTTGAGATGGAACCTTAGAAGGAAAACTCAAAAGATGCTAAAAGCTAAATAAATTTACAGAACATATACATTCTTAAGTTAAATGATAAGAAAGCGTGAAAAATATGGGTTGATAATTCCTGAGTTGAAGATAATAGAATTTCTTGCTAGAAAACCGAATTGAAGAATAAAAGTCAATAGGCCAAATTGATAGGATTTTGTGGGTAGTATCCGCTGAAAACCCTCAGGAGACAACACTCCTCCTACTAGGAACACCTAGAGGTTTAACGGCTTGTTGCACGAGCTCAGTGCAATCGCATTTCCCTGTGAAAGTGAGGCTAGGCTTTTTCGAGAATAAACTAGTTTTGCTCGGGACGAGCAAAAGATAAGTTTGGGGGTATTTGTTCATCTCATAATTTTGCATTATTATATTCCCCATTCTTAATCATTTTACAAATAAATAGGTGCTTTTGATCCATGTCTGCTAACTAGTTGCAGGTTACAGGTTCTCGGAATAATACAGTGAAAATGGTGAAAAGACGCTACAAAAGTGAGACTACGACCAACAAATAGAAGAATCTTTATCATGCCTACAGTTTGAGGGACAAACGAAGATCAATGAACAATTTCACAAAGTACAAAGGCAGCGCAAAATTCAAGACTTCAATACGAAGCGAACGGTGAAAGTCCACAACATTCTACACTGTGGAAATCTGGGAGAAAATAGAAAGATATTCTGAGAAACCAAGTGAAGAAACCAGAAGTAAAATGCAACAGGAAGCAGCCCAGAAGATTTCAGCCAAAGACTCCACCATATGGCCGCGGATCCGCGGCCAAACAAGGCATATGGCCGCGGATCCGCGGCCGTGCATCGCACGTGTCGGTGCGTGTCGGTGTGTCGGTGCATTGACTCGGTTTTCTTAAGGGTATTTTTGTAATTCTAGATATGGATCAGATGTAAACCCTAGGGTTTCTATTATCTATAAATAGGAACCCTACAGCTCTTTTTGGAGCGTGCCTCTTTTTGGGTGCCTCTTTTTGGGTGCCTCTTTTGAGATGCCTCTTTTAATTTCTAGATCTTAGATTTTCAATTCCTTGTAATCGTCAAAGAGTGCATCAATGAAGAAGTAAGTTTTTCTTTATCTTTCCTTAGTTTAATTTCTTTTCTGCCGTAGTTATAAATTTTATTTATCTGCCATAGTTATTAATTTTATTTATTTGCCGTAGTTAATTAAAAGAAAACCATAAAAATGAATTCGTTTATCAATTCCCTAATGAGTGAGTAGTTCCTCACTTGTTAGGGTTAGGTTTGGGGAAGGTTTGAGAGATGAAAATCTCTCACCCCTTTCTTTCCCGTTATACATTTTAATAGGACTCTATGCATACATACACACACCGCTCACTATGGCACCCTATCCCACGAGGTAGCGGTGATACCATAGTTAAAGACCGGTTGCGTATGTTTTCCATGGAGGTTAGGGTAAGAGTTAAGAAAGGACGGACAAAGACCTATAGGAAGAAACCTAGTTTCTTCCGGATCGTGCTAATCCCCTTTGTTAACTATTACCTTAACACCTAAAAGTTCTTAATTAGGGTAAAGAAAGCGGTGAGAATAATTGATTTTCCAAACTAACCTAATCTTAACCCTAGCAAGTTTTTTATAAACTTTTATCTCATTCTTAGATTTTAAAATAAAACCCAAAATCTTTTGGATTTAACTCGTTAAAACATAAAGAAAAGGAATCCATCTCCCTGTGGACCGACCCGTACTCAACCGGCTAGCTACCAAGCGACACCGTTCTTGATTGCGGTAAATTCTTTGATAACAAACTCATAAGCACTAAAAATCTCTACCAATCACTTCCCGACAGTTGAAGGAAGTACGAGCAGGATTTATCCCACTCATGATCTGGAGATGGCCGCGGTGGTCTTGCGCTGGAGATTTGGGGACACTACTTGTACGGAGAGTCGTGTCAGATTTTCACGGACCACCAGAGCTTGTGTACATCTTCCTACAACGGGTTTTGATTGTTGAGACAGCGCCGTTAGACGGAGCTTGTGAAGGATTGTGATTGTGAGATCCTTTATTACCCGTGGCAAGACGATTGTGATAGCTGATGCTTGAGTCAGAGGCCGGGGGGTAGTTTGTTCCAGTTGTGCGCAGTTCAGAGACAGTCTTTTGCAGATTTAGAGTTCTTGTGCGACCGTTGAGTACAGTTTAAGTTCGCCTTTACTGGGGGACAACTTGCTCATTTCCGTGCCTGTCCACTTTTACTTAATCATTTTCGTGAGGCACAGCCCGCCGATGCTCGTTTGTCAGAGATTCTTGAGCATGTTCGGCTGGGTAAAGATTCGGAGTTCTGGATTTATGACCAGGGTGTGCTACGTTTAGGGACGCGTTTGTGTGTACCTGATACTGATGGGTAGAGATGCGAGTCCTAGAGCAGGCACATCAGTCAGCTTCCTGTGTTCACCCAATTGCCACCGAGATGTAATGTGGCTTGTGAGTTGGTTACTGGTGGGCAGGGGTGAAGAGTGAAGTTTCGGATTTCGTTTTGAAGTTCTTGGCTTGTCAGCGAGCTAAGGTTGAGTATTTGAGACCGGCTGGAGAGTTGCAACCATTTTACCGTTCCAGAGTGGGAAGGGGAGCAGATCTCCATGAATTTCATTGTGGTGTCTACCCAGGTTTAGACAGGGTGTGACTCCATTTGGGTGATTGTTGTCCGGTTATGCTCGGTTTGCTCAGTTGTTCTTCGTTAAGTTGGTGTGTTTGCACGGAGTTCCTTCATGCGTTATATCCGATAAAGGCATCCAGTTCGCTAGCCATCGTTGGCTGAAGCTTCAGGAAGCCTTGGGTACTGGTTGAGCTTTAGCTCCGCTTTTCCATCCGTAGGTCGATGGTTAGACAGAGCGAACTATACAGACTGGGGAGGATATGCTTGTGCGTACGTACTAAGTGTTTGTTGGCTGTGGGATCGTCACTTGTCATTGATGGAGTTCTCCTACGATGATGGTTGTCAGGAGACGTTTCAGATGGCAACTTTTAGGCCTTGTGTGTAGGTTGTGTCGATCGTCAGTCTGTTTTACTGACTCCGCGAGAGTAGGATTTTTGGACCCTAGCTAGTCGAGAGGCTTCGGAGAAGATCCAGTTGATTCAGGTCAGAATGAGAGCAGCCCAGTGCAGACAGAAGTCTTATGCTGACCGTGGTGGTCACAGACTTGAGTTCGCAGTGGGAGATCATGTATTCCTACGGATTTTTCCGATAAATGGCGTGTTGAGTTTTGGAAAGCTTAGTCCCAGATTGTAGGTCCTTTTGAGATCCTCGAGCGAGTTAGTACCGTTGCCTATAATTTGGCACTTCCGCCCAGATATTTGAGTATACACCACGTATTCCTTGTGTCGATACTTTGCAAATACCTTCATGACCTTTCTCACATGATTAAGCACCAAACCATTTAGCTTGGACGCGATCTTTTAGTTCACCGGCAGCTGATAGTGTTAGTGGATCGGCAGGTGGAGAAATTTCGGTCAAGGGTCTTGCCATCTGTGGAGGTTTTTCTTTGGCGTGGACGTGTAGTGAGGAGATCACTTGGGAGGCTGCGAGTGAGATTGGGAGTTTTTCACTCATCTCCTTGAAGGTATGCATAATAGGAATTTTTAATTCGGGGACGGATTTTCTTTAAGGGGGGAGATTGTAACGCCTTAGATTTCGATTAGTATTAATTAAGCGATAATGCGGGTTTTTGGTAAAAGTTTACCAATTCGGGTTCCTCACATTTTATAACATTTAGTTAATAATTTATTATTACTTGTTATGGCTTGCACGCACGTGTGCATGTTAATATGAGTGTTTGTTTGTGTTAATCTAGTTAGTGACCATGACAACTTAACCTAATCCTAATCCTTGCTTAACCCTTAACCTAAACCTCTAGATATTTGAGAGAGATATTTCCTTTGTGTTTTGGATTGGTAAGGAGGTGGCATGGTGACTCATGGGATAAGCTTACTAGCATTAATGGTTGCATTAATGATGCTTGGTGCACTTACCCTCTCACCCTACACTCACCTCTCTCTCTCTTTATCTCTCATTCTCTCTCACTTCATCTCTTTCCCTTTTATTTTCATCTCCTCATAGCTCTCAACTGAACACTCACCGTTCCTTCACTAAACCTTCACAAAACTTCATCAAATCTCACTCAAATCGCTTCTTAAGCCTTGTTTTGCCTCTTAGATGCCTTGGAGCTTGGAAAACTAGGATCTTAGAGCTTGTGGGAGTAGGTAATGATTTCTTTCTGTTAAGTAAGCCTTTTTAATGTTTCGTAGCTTGTTAGTTTCAGTTTAGAACACGTAAACTTTAGTTTCAGGTAAATATCGTATTTTTAGTGTAAATTTGGGTCTCGGATGATCTGCTATCAAACCAGGTATTTGTTGGAAAAGTTCCCATCACAGTGACCTTGTGTAGTGACCTAGAACCCACCACAAAAATCTGAGACCATTCCAAAAAAACTGGGCCGCAAATAAATTGCTTCTGGCCGCAATTTGCGGCCAGACTGGGGAGTTTAGTTTTGAGTTTTGGTGTTGGGGTCTCTGGGGTTGTGTGTGGTCTTGTAGTATGTGCAACTTTTACAAATTGTTTGTGTAGCAAAATCTAGGATCACTTTGCTTGTTTTCTAGTGTTTCGATTACGCGCGTTACGTTATCTGACACGGTTCGTGTCTTTGTGTAGCTTTTGCTCTTGAGTTGGTTTCGTAGTGTCGCTACGCACGTTAGCCACTAGACGAACACTTGAGAGTATGTTTGGAGTTGATGCGTCGGTCAAACGTAGTTGGTACGTGTTATTGGTCGATTGCTAATATACACTTGTAATTGTTGTTTTTGATCTTAGGGTCACAGGCGGGGACTTCGGACGCTGCGAAGAAGGGAAAGCGAGTGGTTGGCTTTACTTAGGACAGGATCATCAGTGAGTAGATTTAACATCTACAGGGAAATCGCCCGCATGGCGTTATGCATCAGGGCTAGATATGATATGATATTAGCTGCATGTTTATATTGCACATATAGGCATAAAACTTCATTGCATATTATTACTGGTTGTGCTTGGACTTGTACCTTTTGGACACTGCACTATTATTGACGGTTCATGTTGCACGAGCACTGATTGTATGCCACTCACACGGTCAATAATTGCCATGACACGCACAACACCTATACATACGTGATACTCTAGGAACTTGAGACATGATCCTTATTTTTATTGTGCATATGACTTATAGCATACCTGTATACCTACATGCTTACACATACACCTTGACATGCCTACATGCTAGTTACCCATATACCTATATGGTATTGTACCATTAGTGACAGGTATATACACATATGAGACATAGCTACATGTACATCCTGCATACATACTCACATACACCCGTATGGTATTACATCATTATTGATAGGTACATACTCATATACCTTACTACAGCTACAGGTACCTTATGCACACATACTTACCTATACCCTCACTTACCTTGCTAGGGTTACATATACCCCTATGTGGTATTGTTTTGTCACTGACATGGAGACATTGATTCTTATGCTATTGCGCATATGAGATGCATCATACATATATGCTTACATATAGATACACATATCTTGCTATACCGACATGGTTACGCATACCTGGCTATAGCTACATGTTCACCTCTATATGATATTGTATGGATTTGGAGAAATTAGGAACCGCATGATATATTTTATAACTTGTTGCAGTTAAGTAGCGGTTTTTCCTTTATATGCTCATATTACTGATTTATGTTGAATATATCATATTCATGGATTTTCGCATTGAGATATGGATTTCACATGATGTTTTCTGGATTTGAGGACCGTGGTAGTTTCATGAAATTATGCATTATTTGAAAAACCCGGTTTCTCTTGATATGATATTTTAGCGTCCACCATGAGATTTCTCGGTTCTGATATATACCCCATGCGAGGAGTGGAGTGGGCCGTGTGCGGATACATGGTGGGGCCCGGAGGTACCGTGGGGCAAGAAAATCGCAGATGACGGCGATGAGTTAGTGGGGGAATCATACCTACCGATGACAGTTTTGGACTCGTCGGTGATCGTGGAGATATCGACCGGAGTCATGTGCGTATGGATACGGGGAATTCGAGTGTCGAAGCTGGGGACTCGGGTTTCCGATGAACGTATGATACGTACATATCAGGGCCAGTCGTGGTGACGACGCCTGATAGATGAGTATTTATGTGTCGATGCTGGACACTAGTTTTCATGATATTTTACTCCTAAGTATATATATCAGTGGTATGGGATGCTGTTATATATGCATATATATATATATATATACACACCAGTGGAATGGGACGTTGTTATATATATATATATCATAATGATCTATGCAAATATTCTTATTCATTGCTTGATATGAGGGCCGATCTGAGGGCCGATTTGAGGAATTTGGGATTCGGATTGTCTTGATGGACACTGGTCCTACCACGATGAAGATTCCGTGAGGATGTCATGTTTTATCCCATATTCCGCATTTATTTATATGCATTGCTTCGTGTATTAGTTGTACCGGATAGAGTACCTTTCATGACTGTTGCATATACATATTGTCATATTATTGCTTCATGTATTAGTTGTACCTAATAGAGTACCTTTCATGACTGTTGCATACATATGGTCATTTATTGCTATTATCTTGCATGTGATAGATTCGCGCAGTACATGCATACTTGCGATTACCTACATATGTTATTTACTATTCACGAGTTGGCAACTCACCCTCGTTGTGCCACAGTGTTTTGCAGATAGTCCCTCAGGACAGTCGAGGCAGGGCTTTCTACCTATCGTATCATCTTTTGCAGCGGATACCGCTACGGCTGACTGTGTGCAGTTTTGCTATAGGTGGGTTTTGTGGTTACCCGATATTGCTCATTGTATATTCGTGGTATCCAGTACTCTCCATCTACTACTTTATGTATTGACTTAGAGACGAGTTGTGAGGACGATATTGTATTTTATTTGTGACTTGGAGGTCTCTTATGCAGTTTCATTTTATATCGTCTTTTTCTTCGCTACGGCGTCGTATATCTGCGTGTGGTGGTTGTTTTCTGCCTTTGGGCATGGATTTGCTCCAGTTGGGGATGCTTTACTTATATCTTTGTATGTACCCATTTTTGTGGCTAGTTTTTACAAAGGAGGTGCTGCCAAAATTTTTAAGGAAATAAAGTTGGACTTTAAAGAATTTGTATTTGAGATTTCAAAAGTTTTAAAAATGTTCTTATCGCTTATTACTTTTGATGGTTTAGATTACTGGGTTTTCGGCTTACTTAAATTGCGTTACGCATGTAGACGTTGCGTAGTTTAAGGGTCATCACGTGCCAAATTTCGGGTCGTGACAATCTGGTCCTATAATGACCTGGTTGTTTGCATAGGCTACATCTGGCGTGCCTTTGCTGAGGATTAGCATCCATTGTCATTCGATCTCGACGCACCTTAGGTCTTCCGGGCCCTATATTTTTTCCGGCGGTAATACTGTTGGGATTTCCTCAGCACCTAGCCTAGGGTTTGCAAGCATCAAGCATGCCACAAAAAAAATTTAGGGGGTGCTAAGCAAACATCCAAGGAATCATACTAGAAAACTAGGGCAACATAACATGCAATCAAACATTACATAAGAAGTGAACAAGAATACAACCTTTGTAGACCCGGTCCTTCACTTCTAAAATTCCGTGTAGTCGTCCCTTCGCTGCGATCATCGAACTCCCGGACTCTAGTGATGGTTCGCACGAAGAAATGAACAGGCTTGCTCAATGCCTTCGAAGCCGAAAATGATCTAAGTCGAGGAGACTCAAACCCAAGCTACCTCTTCACTAGATGATGAGCTTTGTGAGGAGAACACCCTAAACTAAATGGCAAGTAGTTGAGGATGATGAAGTAGGAAGTGGGCTCACTTTAGATTTTATTTTCTCACAATATTTCTTCATTAATCCAAAACCTAGAGAGCTTTGGAGTTGTGAAGAAGAAGATGAAGATGAGAGCAACAAAAAGAATGAGAATGAGTTATGAAACCATGGATGAGTTAGTATCATATACTAAACCCATGTATAGACTTAACCATGGCTAACACTGATGGTTTGGTTTAAAAATATCGTAAGTAAAACAAAATGTGTGGACTTTGTCAATGGTTATCCAGGCTTCATGAAGCTTCAAACCATGACAAATTATGCCACCATTTTGAATTACTTAAAATAAATAAAACCCTTAATTATATGTAGCATGGTGTAAGTCATACACACACCCAAGTTTGCATGTATCATCAAGCATGATACAATCATGTACACAAACATATATCACATATACATAATGTGCACATCAAGTGAGAAAAACAATCTTAAGTGAGCTAATACTAGTTAATGTAAAGTAATATATCAAATATATAATTATACATTAAATCATTAAATCAACACTTGATTTAATGATCCGGTCATATCTCATATAACCGACTAATATCATGTGTATCATTTTATTGAATCAACACTTGATTCGATAACCCGGCTATATCACATATACTCGGCCGATATCACATATCGCGAGAATACAATACGGTATCACATACACGTATCAGTCTCGGTCCCGCACATATCACATATGTGCTCCTACTCCGTTTCGCCTGAGCCAGGAAACCTCTGTGTAGGACTCTAAAGACTCGTTAATACGCCGGCAGTAGGTGATGATCATATCAAACACCCACAAGCAGAAAGAGGTCTGCTAAACGTAACGGCCACCCGGGTATTAAGCGATCAGAAGATCAACAAGCAAGCCTGCTCATACTCCTGCGAATCCAATCAATAACACTTAACGTACAGTCCGGTCTGTGTAAATCGATGTACAACACCCCACGACTTGCAGGGAGGCGGAATAATGAAAAACGATCTTGTTTTAGGCATAAACATCGACAAACCGAGAATCTTTGCATAAACAATAACTAACAAGAAACCATAGAAGAGTTAACTACTATGATAAGCGATTATACCTAAAGAACCGAGTCCTTCGTCTTGTCGTTCTCCACGTCCTCTCCGGCCTTCTCTATGTAGTAGAAGATCCACCCGAGAGCTTTACTACAAGCTTCACCTCTAACTAGAGGTAACTAGGTTTCTTAAATCACTAATCTAAGTAACCTAGGTGATATAGAGAATGGTTAAGGATTAAGTAGTCTACTCTAATCCTTGGTCTCAACACATGAGAGGGGAGGATTAGGGTTTGAAGAGGGAGAGCTTGAGGAGAGAGAAAGTGAGCAAGAGAATGAGATGAGATAGTGATCTATCATAATATATATCAAGCATTATCATTTATCCAATAAAGGATTAATCATCATGCTTAATAAATACAAGAGGGTGATTCATCTCCATGAGTCATTAAGCATTTATGATGCATTAATGACATGGATGAATCACTCAAATGACTCACTAATCTCATTTAATGCATATGCCACCTTAACCCCCAAGTCACCATCTTCTAGAAGCTTCTCGCGTAATTACGAGAACGCCCCTCCTATCCGTGAAAACACGGAAAAACTTTAGACTGTATAAATCCAATAACCGGATACTAGAAACTGGCTTAAACCAAAGCCGGCTAGTAAAAACTGTCTGGATGTCGTACGTGCGTAAACACACGTATGCGTCCGAACCCTTGTCGTAAAACCATACGACATCTATATCGTTTCGCCTGGAGTAGGGAAACTCTCTGTGTGGGACTCTAGAGACTCGACTACTATGCTGGCAGCGGGTTTAACCACAGACCGCAAGCGGCACTAGCTGTACGTAACGGTCCCCAGGTAGATGTCGATAAGAAGGCCGATGAGGAAACCTATCCGAACTCCTACAGAGTCTTATGTGACAATCTCCGTACAGTTCGGTCTGTTCGTCTAAGACTATCGCATATCGGGCCTAGGGGGCGGCAAGCGTCAGTCCCCTAATAGCGGTATAAGTCGTGTCGGAGCGAAGCCCATTACACCCTGAGAAACTACTGGAACCTACCAGTAAATCTCGCTTGCCCTGGCCAGGGACTTTGCGTATAAATCTCTGACACAGCGCGATATCAACCCCCAATAGCGGGAGAGACGAATTCTGTCTAACCGCCACTGCCTCCAAGTGCTCGGGACAGCACCCAACTGCTACCTGTTTGCACGACTCCTTTGAGCCGTGGTAAGGTAGCAATCTAAGAACAGTGGGACACACTCGAGGAGAAGTAGCAGTGTCAAGTCTGCGGACTATGTTATACTCATGTCACCTGGGAACTGTTCACTGACGACTGGTATAAAACCAACCAACAGTTCCCTGTGAGTCCTGTCCGGTGTACCCGTAACCTAACGAGCACCTGCATACTATCTCCAGTACGACGTACTGACGGCTGTGGGACAGACCATCTCCCCAACTGGGATGAGAAGCGTACACACTAGTCTACACCGGAGTATCGATGCCCTGTCTCGATAATCCTACGACTAGGGACCTGAATAAGGATGTGCTTGTAGACTACCCAGCCCCCACTAGTGTGACTGCCATCACAACGCTGGTAGTCAAGCAAGATCCTAAGAGCTCTATCAATACGTATACTCACATATTAAGATAGAAAAACCAAGTAGCATACTGCCATGTTTAGCAAGACTGTTATATACATGTGAATATCCCAAGCTTCCATTAAGTAATATACAAACTAGTATGATACAATAATGGCCCCTAGGGCATATACACTAACAATCTCCCACTGCACTAGGGCCATGTACTGGCATATCGAAGACCGATGATCTCGAGTAGCCTCTCGAACTGAATCTGAGGTAGGGCCTTCGTGAATGGATCAGCAATGTTCTCTTCAGTAGCAACTCTCCGAATCTCGATCTCCTGACGATCAATGATCTCCCTGATCAGGTGATACTGCCTTAAGATGTGTCTGGACTTCTGATGGGACCTTGGTTCCTTCGCTAAAGCTATAGCTCCGTTGTTGTCGCAATACAGAGGTATTGGATCAACAATGGTAAGAACCACCTGAAGTTCTGTTAGGAACTTTTTCATCCAGACCGCTTCTTTTACGGCATCGCAAGCAGCAATATACTCCGCTTCCATCGTCGAATCAGCAACGGTGTCCTGCTTGGAACTCTTCCAGCACACCGCCCCTCCATTGAGGGTAAAGACATAACCTGACATGGACTTGGAATCGTCCTTATCACTCTGGAAGCCGGAATCAGCATAGGCCTCCATCCTGAGGTCTTTTCCGCCGTAAACCAAGAACATCTCCTTGGTCCTCCTCAGGTACTTGAGAATGTTCTTTACTGCTATCCAGTGCTTCTCCCTGGGTCTGACTGATACCGGCTCACCACGCTTAGTGCGTAAGCTACATCTGGTCTGGTGCACAACATCGCATACATTATAGAGCCTACCGCAGAAGCGTAGGGTATAATAGACATGCGTTCCCTTTCCAAATCAGTCTTGGGAGACATCTCTTTGGATAGGGTGATTCCGTGACAAGCCGGTAGATTACCGCGCTTAGAATCTTCCATACTGAATCTTTTCAGTATAGTGTCAATATACCTGGACTGCGAAAGTCCCAACATCTTCTTGGATCTATCACGATGGATCCGGATCCCTAGAATGTAAGAGGCATCACCCAGGTCTTTCATGGAGAACCTGTGTGACAAGAATCCTTTGACAGATTGTAGCATAGGAATGTCATTTCCTATCAATAAAATGTCATCCACGTACAATACGAGGAATACGACAGTTCCTGGTACAACTTTACTATATATGCACGGTTCATCTGGATTTTCGATAAAGTCATATTCTTTGACTGTTTCATCAAAACAGATGTTCCAACTCCGCGATGCCTGCTTTAGTCCATAAATGGACTTAAGCAACTTGCATACTTTCCCGCTGCTCCCACTCTGATTGAAACCCTCGGGCTGATCCATATAGACGCACTCTTCTAAATTACCATTCAGAAAAGCCGTCTTTACGTCCATCTGCCAGATTTCATAATCATGGAAGGCAGCAATTGCAAGAAGGACCCGAATGGATTTGAGCATAGCCAATGGAGAAAAAGTTTCGTCATAGTCCAAACCAGGTCTTTGACGAAAACCCTTTGCAACAAGTCTAGCCTTGTAGGTTTCCACATGTCCATCTACACCAATCTTTTTCTTGAAGATCCATTTGCATCCTATGGGTTTTACCCCATCTGGAGCAAAGTCCAAAGTCCATACTTTGTTGGTGTACATGGACTCCATTTCGGTCCGCATTGCATCTAGCCATCGTACCGAGTCGCCGCTCTGGATGGCCTGCTGGAAGCCAGTAGGTTCATCATCATCTATGATGCAATCCTCTCTATCCCCATCTATGAGAAAACCGTAGTATCTCTCAGGCGGATGAGACGGCCTACTACTCCTGCGGAGGGGTGCGGGAATGTCCTGTTCTTCTTGAACTACTTGTTCTACCAAACTTTCAGTATTAGTTTGTGGTTCTAGAATTTCTTCCAGTTCTATTTCGCTCCCACTTGTTTCCTTTTCTAAAAACTGATGTTCTAGAAAATGGGCATTTCGAGAAACAAATACCTTTTGTTCCTCTGCGTAATAGAATAGATATCCCCTGGAGTTCTTTGGATATCCCACAAACTTACACTTTACTGATCGTGCCTCGAGCTTGTCCACATGCTGCTTTTTATAAAAAGCTGGACATCCCCAAATATTTATATACTGACGATGGGGTTTCTTCCCACTCCACATCTGATATGGCGTGGTAGGCACAGTCTTGGTAGGTACCATGTTCAAAAGATATGCCGCTGATTCTAGCGCATAACCCCAAAAAGATCGCGGTAACTCAGCATTACTCATCATGGAACGTACCATATCCAATAGGGTTCGATTCCGTCTCTCCAATACACCGTTATGCTGTAGAGTGTATGGAGGAGTAAGCTGAGAGAGAATTCCTTTCTCTTTTAGGTAACCTAGGAACTCGGCACTCAAGTATTCACCACCTCGATCAGATCTTAGTGTCTTGATACTTTTGCCGGTTTGGTTTTCTACTTCATTCTTGTACTCTTGGAATTTCTCAAAAGCCTCGGATTTATTTTTCATCAGATAAATGAATCCGTACCATGAGTAATCATCCGTGAAAGTAATGAAATAGGAAAAACCACCTCTTGCATGTGTAGACATTGGACCACATACATCGCTGTGTATGAGTCCTAAGAGCTCGCTCGCTCTTATGTGTAGACATTGGACCACATACATCGCTGTGTATGAGTCCTAAGAGCTCGCTCACTCTTACTCCATGTCCAGTAAATGGAGTCTTTGTCATCTTTCCTTTGAGACAAGATTGACAAGTGGCATAAGTTTGATATTCGAACGAGTCCAAATATCCTTCTCTATGTAACTTAGTCAACCTTCTCTCATTGATGTGACCCAGTCTACAATGCCATAAGAAAGCTTTATTTAAATCTGGAGACTTTCTTTTTAGTATGTTCTGGACATTGAAAATTTGGAGTTGGTTTAACACATATATACCGTTATCCAGTGTACCGGACCAAATCAAACTATGATTAAGGTGGATGTTGACTACATCACTTACAAACGTGAAATCATAACCTTTATTTGATAACAAGGAAACAGATATGATATTACACGTTAAGCTGGGTACACAAAAACAGTTATGTAAAACCAAAATGTGTCCACTCGTCAATCCCAGGTGATAATCCCATACGGACACAGCTCCCACGCTAGCTCCGTTAGCAACCATCAGGGTCATATCACCTTCCTTCAGCACTCTACGGTTTCTCAGTGCCTGCAATGAATTGCAAATATGAGATCCTGATCCGGTATCCAATACCCAGGAAGTAGAGTTGATTGACAGACAATTCTCAATTACAAACACACCTGAAGTCGAAGCCACAGCTTACTTCGGTTCCTGGTTCTTGGCGTTCCACGCCTTGCAATCCTTTTTCCAGTGCCCTTTCCTGTGACAATGGAAGCACTCATCCTGGCCCACTACCGGTACTACAAACTTTTTCTTTCCCTTCCCTCCCACCTTATTTACACCTCCTCTAGGTTTGGTGGCGGCCTTCTTTTTCCTTCCTTTTGCCCTAGCCTTGGACCCGGAAGAAGAAGCATCGCTAACAAACATAGCGGGTGTTTCCCTTGCCTTCTGCAAGGTGCCCTCTGCACTCCTCAACATGTTAAGGAGTTCCGGAAGTTCAACTTCTTTTCTTTGAATGTTGAAGTTCGGAATAAACTGGGCGTAGGTGGAAGGAAGGGACTGGAGAATAAGGTCTGTATAGAGCTCATTATCGAAAGTCGTCCCAAGGCCTGCGAGCTCTTCTATATAGCCGATCATCTTTAGGACATGTTCTCCCACCGATGATCCGACAGCCAACCTCGCTCGAAACAAGTTCTTAGAGGTCTCGTATCTTGCTATACGAGATTGCTCTCCATAAAGTTCCTTTGTATGGAGAAATATGGCATCTAGTTCCATATCCTCGTGCCTCCTCTGATGTTCATTGTTCATCGAGGCAAGCACGATGCACTTGGCTTTCGCGTAATCGAAATCCTAGGTTTTGCGGATTTCCTTATCCACATTACTGGATTTGGGACCAGGGACAGCAGGTGCCTTAGTGGTGAGGACGTATCCCAATTTGTCATAGGTAAAAACCATTTTGACATTCCGCAGCTAATCTTTATAGTTTGGCCCTGTCAGTATATTTTTCTCTAAAAGTAACTTAAGTCCAGTCATTTTCAGGGTCGCTGCAATTAGGAGAGAGAGAAGAAAACTCTTTAGCATGATGCTCTTGCAAATTTAGAGTGGTTTTTAATTTATCTAAACTGGATGGCTCCCACTGTTTCTCGAATCCTTCCTCAAACCATAAAAGAAGAATTAGCCAGGACTATTCTCACTGTACAATACTTGCTTAACCGTTCAGCCAGACTGGTGTCGGTACTTCGAGGGAGGTTTTCCAACGCTTTCGTGAAGTTCCTTAATTAAATAACCTCTTTTCTCTGGGGGCGTAACCCCGCTGACACCATTCTTGACACCTACTTGGTTTTTAGCATTGATCGTTAAGTGACGAATCTCCTGATGAGTAGCATATACTCACAGTAGGATCGGGATCCAAATATCATCGTATAATAATGTTGAAGGAATCCTACCAACATTCATCAAACTCCAAATGGTATGCAACTCTTTGCAAATTTCAGTTTCTTTAGAAATTCCCGATATATATTTTTGCCCCATGCTCTTATGACCTTGGCGTTAGGTCAAAATGTCATAAATCACATGTCAAGTTATACCCATCATTATCTTGTTAATTTGAACCCATCCGTACATATCCTTGACGTTCGGCCAAAATGATAATACGACTGTCCCAAACTAACTCATCTATCTATGCGACAAATGAATACCCAGCAGCTACCAAACACTATGCCTTGGCGTTAGGTCAAAATACATGGCTTGAATACTACTGAATACCCAAATGAAATGACGGAGGGCTACGAATGGTTTTGGCGAAACCGTGAACGTAGTGAACTTGATATGACCGAAGGAACCTGATAACTTTTAAAAGGAGTGGTTAAAGCTCCGCAATTTAAAAATATCATCTGTTTTAAAATAACCGAGTGGTTTCTTTTAAATTGTTCCAACGATTCATCTTTTGGTTTATTTTCTTTGCATTATAAATAATGCGTCCCATCATTAACCTATCATTGCAGAAAACAACGAAAATACAACGTCCTCTTATGCCATCGGCATTCGCCACGGGGTCCCGTCATCACCCGTTAGGTTACTTAACTAACGGCAGAGCGGGGGCTGGGCTAGCGCGGGTGTAAAACATAAGTGACGTCTAAATAGCTATCATATATAGATATTGTACATTCGTCAGATGCAATAATAGGCATTCCAGATCTCATATGAACTTTATTGGATTTGCAAGCAATCCGCGTTTGTTTAGAGCCTGCAACAAAAGACGGATTATACAGTTGTGATGAATAGCCATTACCCCACCCTAGACCCCTACGGGTATGGCAAACTACCCGTCAAATACCCGAAGTGAAGCGGTCTCCCTCAACAAAGTGAGTAGGCCACTAAACACTTCAAAGTACCCGGTAGTTTGTGCAGCCCATCTTGGTCTATCCTAGGAGCAAAAACAGTAAAATGAAATAATACAACGGTGGCTACAACCGCAACCTGGATGTGCCCCGCAAAATAATATTACAACATATTACAATTACATTGAATGAATGAATATAACAACCCATCTCAAACCCCGGCTAATCATCACAACAGTCCAATACAGTTCACAACCACAAACAGTAAAAACCATTACAGAAATGTGCAACCCCCTGCCAACCGACATACTAGCAGTTAGGGGAGGTTTACGAACACATTATACAAACACAGATATAATCAAATTAGCAAATATCGTATAATTTCGATCGAGCAAACATATCATATTCTACTCCCAAAACTTCTCTGTGCACCTGAGACTTTGAGCAGAAAATAAACATTCCAGAAAACACAACAATATCACAAAAGAATAACAGGAGCAAACTGGGTCGAATCGGCCCCAACTCGGCCGCGGATCCGCGGCGGATCGGTGGGATTGGTCGCGGTTCCGCAGCTGTATGGCTGATTCACTAACCCATTTTTCTCCAGTGTTCTTATCTTTCTATACATGTTACTCTGCAGCAACCTGAAAAATTTTTAGAGCCTGTTTAAAATTCGACAGAAACTTGTGATATCGATGTCGTTTTTTGGTTCGTTTTGCGTTCGAAATTCATACGACTTTGCTAATGAGTTAATTATTATTTAGCGAGACTCTGATACCACTGTAAGTCGATGTACAACACCCCACGACTTGCGGGGAGGCGGAATAATGAAAATCGATCTTGTTTTAGGCGTAAACATCGACTAACCGAGAATCTTTGCATAAACAATAACTAACAAGAAACCATAGAAGAGTTAACTACTATGATAAGTGATTATACCTAAAGAACCGAGTCCTTCGTCTTGTCGTTCTCCACGTCCTCTCCGGCCTTCTCTATGTAGTAGAAGATCCACCCGAGAGCTTTACTACAAGCTTCACCTCTAACTTGAGGTAACTAGGTTTCTTAAATCACTAATCTAAGTAACCTAGGTGATATAGAGAATGGTTAAGGATTAAGTAGTCTACTCTAATCCTTGGTCTCAACACATGAGGGGAGGATTAGGGTTTGAAGAGGGAGAGCTTGAGGAGAGAGAAAGTGAGCAAGAGAATGAGATGAGATAATGATCTATCATAATATATATCAAGCATTATCATTTATCCAATAAAAGAAAATAAAGGATTAATCATCATGCTTAATAAATACAAGAGGGTGATTCATCTCCATGAGTCATTAAGCATTTATGATGCATTAATGACATGGATGAATCACTCAAATGACTCACTAATCTCATTTAATGCATATGCCACCTTAACCCCCAAGTCACCATCTTCTAGAAGCTTCTCGCGCAATTACGAGAATGCCCCTCCTATCCGTGAAAACACGGAAAAACTTTAGAATGTATAAATCCAATAACCGGATACTAGAAACTGGCTTAAACCAAAGCCGGCTAGTAAAAACTGTCCGGATGTCGTACGTGCGTAAACACACGTATGCGTCCGAACCCTTGTCGTAAAACCATACGACCTCTATATCGTTTCGCCTGGAGTAGGGAAACTCTCTGTGTGGGACTCTAGAGACTCGACTACTACGCTGGCAGTGGGTTTAACCACAGACTGCAAGCGGCACTAGCTGTACGTAACGGTCCCCGGGTAGATGTCGATAAGAAGGCCGATGAGGAAACCCATCCGAACTCCTACTGAGTCTAATGTGACAATCTCCGTACTGTCCGGTCTGTTCGTCTAAGACTATCGCATATCGGGCCTAGGGGGCGGCAAGCGTCAGTCCCCTAATAGCGGTATAAGTCGTGTCGGAGAGAAGCCCATTACACCCTGAGAAACTACTGGAACCTACCAGCAAATCTCGCTTACCCTGGCCAGGGACTTTGCGTAATGGCTCTCTGACACAGCGCGATATCAACCCCCAATACCGGGAGAGACGAATCCTGTCTAACCTCCACTGCTTCCAAGTGCTCGGGACTGCACCCAACTGCTGCCTGTTTGCACGACTCCTTTGAGCCGTGGTAAGGTAGCAATCTAAGAACAGTGGGACACACTCGAGGAGAAGTAGCAGTGTCAAGTCTGCGGACTATGTTGTACTCATGTCACCTGGGAACTGTTCACTGACGACTGGTATAAAACCAACCAACAGTTCCCTGTGAGCCCTGTCCGGTGTACCCGTAACCTAACGAGCACCTGCATACTATCTCCAGTATGACGTACTGACGGCTGTGGGACAGACCATCTCCCCAACTGGGATGAGAAGCGTACACACTAGTCTACTCCGGAGTATCGATGCCCTGTCTCGATAATCCTACGACTAGGGACCTGAATAAGGATGTGCTTGTAGACTACCCAGCCCCCACTAGTGTGACTGCCATCACAACGCTGGTAGTCAAGCAAGATCCTAAGAGCTCTATCAATACGTATACTCACATATTAAGATAGAAAAACCAAGTATCATACTACCATGTTTAGCAAGACTGTTATATACATGTGAATATCCCAAGCTTCCATTAAGTAATATACAAACTAGTATGATACAATAATGGCCCCTAGGGCATATACACTAACGGTCTGTTCGTCTGATATGTCGCATATCTCGCCTAGCGGTGGTAAACGTCAGACCACGGTAGCTTGATAAGTCATGCCGATGTAAGGTCCATAACGAGCGTGAAACTACTGATAATACTTACCAGTAAATCACATCTACCCAGGCCAGGGATTTCAATTATGACCAATCGAGCATAGCGCAACATCAACCCCCAATACCGGGAGAGACGAATCCCGTCCTATCGCTCATTGCCTCCATGTTACTCGGGGCTGTACCCAAAAACCACATGTTTGCACGACTCGGTAGAGCCGTGGTAGGGTAGAAATCAAAGCGCAGTGGGAGCCACACAAGACTCTATGACGATCTCGGGTCAGCAGACTAACCTTCACCAGTGTCACCGGAGAACTACTATCTGACGTTAGGTATAATGCCATCTAGGAGTTCTCGGCGAGTCTATTCAGTGTACCCAGTCTCCACTGAGCACCCGTATACCATCTCTGATGTCAAACACCAATGGATATAGGATCATCCATCGCCCATCACATGGTTCGAGAAGATATACGCTAGTCTACTCTGGAATATCGATGCCCCGTCTCGATATTCCCATGACTAGGAACATTGAAGGATGAACTCATGGACCACACAGGCCCCGCTAGTATGATCTGCATCATAATCCTGGAAGTCAAGTACACATCCTAAGGGCTTTATCAACATGTAACAGAGAGACAGTAAGTATACATGTTAAGATAAAGAGCAACCAGATAGCGTACTATCATGTCGAGTAAGAAAGTCCTCCCTATATATGTCCCAGCATCCACTATAATATACATCTCATGTACAATAATGGCCTCTAGGGCATACATACAACTAACAAATACAGTCGGTGTTTGTCTGTTCCCAGTATAATAGTGCCAATAGCGACTGTCTGGTATAGGATGAAATTTTGGATCGTATGCGCCTTGGTAATTGGAAACTGTATAGTAATAGGAAGCAAAATTGTAATGTGAGTTATGCATGCTGCTTGCAGCAGCAATTGCGTGGGCACAAGGTAAATGTTGTTGCTGGAAAACACTGTATGTGCACGAAGAGAGCCCTTCATCTCTAAAATTTACGGTATATTGATTCTCATTACTTCCCGTAACTTGAAACTCCGTCGTATCAAACCTTTCAGATCTGTAGTATTGTGCTCTGCGCTATCTTTTCCGGAATATATTTTCGTAATGTTAGTTATATGTATGCCCTAGAGGCCATTACTGTACATACGATGTATATTGTAGTGGATGCTTGGACATATACATAGAGGACTTTCTTGTTCGACATGATAGTATGCTATCTGGTTGCTCTTTATCTTAACTTGTACTCTGATTGTCTCTATGTTACATGTTGATAAAGCCCTTAGGATGAGTACTTGACTACCAGGATGATGATGCAAATCATACTAGTGGGGACAGTGTAGTCGCTAATTACATCCTTCAAATGTTCCTAGTCGAGAGCGTATCGAGACAGGGCATCGATATACCAGAGAAGACTAGCGTATAGCTTCTCGACCCATGTAGATGGGCGATGGATGACCCCATATCCATTGGGGTTTGACATCAGAGATAGTAAACGGGTGCTCAGTAGAGACTGGGTACACTGGACGGACTCGCCGAGAACTCCCAGATGGTATTATACCTAACGTCATATGGCAGTTCTCTGGTGACACTGGTACAGGTTAGTCTGTAGACCCAAGATCGTCATAGAGTCTTGTGTGATTCTCACTGTGCTTTGATTTCCACCTTACCACGTTTAAGAGAACGTGCAAAACGGTGGCTTTTGGGTACAGTCCTGAGTCACATGGAGGCAATGAGCGATAGGAGGGGTTTCGTCTCTCCCAGTATTGGGAGTTGATGTTGCGTTGTGCTCGATTAGCTATAACAGAAAGTCCCTGGCCAAGGCTGCTTCAGAAATATACTGGTAAGTGTTATCAGTAGTTTCTCGACCCGTTATGAGTCTTATATCGACACGACTTATCAAGTTACTGGGGTCTGACATTTACCACCCCTAGACGAGATATGCGACATATCAGATGAAGAGACCGGACTGTACGATAGTGTTACTGATTGGATTCGCAGGAGTGTGAGCGGGCTTGCTTTTTGATCTTCTGATCGCTCAATACCCGGGTGGCCGTTACGTTTAGCATACCGCTTACGGCTTGTGGGTGTTTGATATGATCATCACCTACTGCCGGCGTATTGACGAGTCTTTAGAGTCCTACATAGGGGTTTCCTGGCTCAAGCGAAACGGAGTAGGAGCACATATGTAATATGTGCGGGACCGAGATTAATACGATATGAGATATTGTATTCTATTCTCGAGATATATGTATCGATTGGTTATATGTGATATAGCCGAGTTATCGGATCAAGTGTTGATTCGATAAATTGTTACATTTATATTAGTCGGTTATTTGTAACATAGCCGGATTATGAAATCAAGTGTTGATTTAATAATTTAATGTATAATTATATATGTGATATTTTATATTACATTAACTAATATAAGCTCACTTAAATGATTCTTTTTCTCACTTGATGATACATTGATATATATGTGATATATGTTAATTGTTATTTTCTTTTGTTACAAAATATTGTATATGTGATATATGATATTGTAACATGCTAGGTTATAAATGCAACTAGGGTTTATGAGATTCACACCATAACTAGAGATTAGGGTTAGGTTAATTGTCTTGGTTAATTCTAAATGGTGGATATTTAGTTAAGGTATTTGATATTGCTGACTTAGTCCACACTTTAGATATTTGTTGAGATATTTGTTATCCTAACCCTAACCCTAGCCTATGGTTTATTCTCTACATGAGTTAGCTATGATACTTTTAACCCTTGGTTACATTTCTAACCTCCATCACAATTCATTCTCACTTGAGCTTTTGAGCTTCTTATTCTTCTCCATTGATTGTGCTCTCTTGATTTTTCATGTAATGGAAAAAAGTGTGAGAATATGAAATCTAAAGTGAACAAAATTCCTACTTCATCATCCTCTACTGCTTTCCATTTAGTATAGGGTGTTTGCTTCACTAATTCCATAGTTAGTGAAGAGATAGCTTGGGTTATTGTCTCATCGACGTAGATCATCTTCGGCCTCGAAGACTTCGAAGCAAGCATGTTCGTTTCTTCATCGGAGCCTCTCTAGAGTTCGGGACTTCTTGATCGCAGCGAAAGGACTACTACATGGAGCTAATGAAGTGAAGGACCGGTCTACAAAGGTTGTATTCCTTGTTCACTTTCATATGCGAAGTTGTTTGCATTACATTCCGTCGATTTCTAGTATACGATTCTAGGTTAGGATTAGCTAGAACGGCAAATTTTTGAATTTGGCATGGACGATGCCTCTCGAAACCTTGCTGCCATCCTAGGGAACCCTGTAGTGGTATCAGAGCCAAGCTAGAAATTTAGACGGATTTTGTTAGGATTACGAAACCGAAATACTCCGAAACTTGAAACGCAAAATTGTAGTTTCTGTCGATTTTAAATAATTGTCAAAAAAAATTTTAAACAAGTACAGAGTGTTGTATGTGATATAATATGAACACTGTGAAAATTTGAAGGGGTTTCATGCTTTTTTGGCTGGCCATATGTACCCTGATCTCGGCCCAAAACCGAGCCCCCCTGAAAATTTTTGTGTGTTCCAGTGACTTGGTTTTGATGTTTCAGGTGTTGTTTGTTTTTGCTAATTTTGCATGTGATGTGAAATTACACTATAAGCAATTCGGAGTGTTTCGTATTTGTAGTTTTAACATTGTTTTGGGTTATTCGCATGTTGTCTAGATGAAGTTAAAAAGTTCGATCGAATGTCAAAAACCCATTTTTCTAAGTTTAACGTATTCGGAAAAACGTGCAAGTAATCCTATGAACCTTCTAGAAGAATAAAACCCTAACTCAACTTTTTATATCGCGGAACCACGGTCAAACCCTAGGGTTTGTCGTAGTTCCGTGGCGACATGAGTGAGGCTTGGGTTTGCCCTTCTACTGCTGGTACATAGGTACTGTGGCATATTCTGGGTATTATTAAAATTGTGCTCAAGTGTTAAGCTGTCGGGAAATTGTGGGACTTTGATGAATCGATCGAAAAGTTTAACGTTCGTCCGGGTATCATGTGATGGGATACAATATTTGGAATCCACAAGTAGTTATGAGATAACTAATTTGAATGTTATAAATCTAGCAATTTAGTCTCATTTGATCGGTTGCCACGTGATTTTGATGTGATCAAAAGTCCGTCGCAATCACGTAGCGTACGTGGATACTCGCCGGGTAACATTATTAGATAGCCACGCCCCATAGCCCCGACCAAGTGACTGTAGGAGAACCCCGTCGCCAAAAGCGTCTGTTCGGGTGTTCATAGCAGCGGTGTTCTGCCTTAGTGCACTTCGTCGACGGCATCGGGGGGTGCGGCCGTCTACTAAAGTTTCCGACGAGCATTCGATCAGGATGTCGGGAATCTTGATGAATTGCCCGACTTGATATTGAAAAGTGTTTTCGAGATCGAGACTAAAATGTAGGGTTTATAATTGTTAGGCATGTGATGTCTAAGGAATTCATTTTGTTAGGCATGAAATCCAAAGTATGAGATATTTTGGGTTTATGATGTCTAAGGTGGTTGCGGATTCCAACTGTTGTAGTTTTCACTTTCTTTTCTACGACCGTAAGTGTAATATGTGGTGTATCGCCGGTTTTGGTGCTATATGTCAACGACAATTGGGATACGCATATTTACTTACGTTGATGACATGTGATGTTATGTGT
Organism: Agapanthus africanus; assembly: GCA_030015575.1. Taxonomy (NCBI): domain Eukaryota; kingdom Viridiplantae; phylum Streptophyta; class Magnoliopsida; order Asparagales; family Amaryllidaceae; genus Agapanthus; species Agapanthus africanus. The sequence goes on from JASDDO010000012.1 coordinate 367,076,433, forward strand.
TGCTGTGATATATTATATTGGATCGTCGTGTTTAGAATAGCCAGGGGTTTTATGTGAGATTAGGGTTTTTATTTTCAATCGTGTAAAATTCATTGTATATAATATTCTTTTATTGGGACACTTCTGGGTTGAGGATGATGTCACCATTGTATATTATTTACTTTTCCGCATTAGGATAGACCCAAGGCGGGAAGCACAAGTAACCGGGTTCTAGGGTCCAGTAGGAGACCATCTCGAGGAGTCGAGACCGGGTATCCTAACTCTAGAACTAGTAGGGTTGCTTGCCTCTCTCGTAGGGGTCTAGGGGTGTGGGTTTGGCTATTCATCACGACCGTGAAATCCGTGTTTTATACAGGCTTAAAATAAAACCCGGAAATCCTAGTATATCCAATATTTCATATGTTGTGTTCTGCTGTGATATTCTGTGATGTGATCATTAATTATATTCTGAGACGAATGCTTATATTATATATATATATATATATATATATTATATTACTGCTTTCGTTTCATATGTGATGCTTGGGAAGCATATTATAATGGGACTTCATTAATGAGATTAATGAAATAAAATAAACCTAAAGATGTTGTAGAAACTTGTTTCGAAAACTGGTAGCTCTAGTTCTTGCTTTGCATAGCGGTATTCCTTGTAGAATATCCAGCACCTTATTCGATAAGAAAAGAGCCGAGATCCCTTCACCGGGAGTGACCTCTTTGGCGAAACTAGCAGATGCTACAAACTCAGTTTGTCTTTTGATTGCTTTTATAGTTTTGGCTTTGCATAGTGGTATTTGTGAAATATCCTGCACCTCATTCGACGAGGAAAGAGCCGAGATCCCTTCACCGGGAGTGACCTCTTTAGCAAAACTAGTAAAGGCCTCAAAAACACTCCTTTTCAAAATCACTCGATTCTACAACGATATCAAGTTCATTACGCAAAAGCTTTTCTTAAAAACCTGTCGTAGCCCTCCGTCATTTCAGATAAGTACTAGTTAGTATTCGTGCTACGTTTGTTGACTATGTTAAGGCGTAGTGTGCGGTAGCTAATTAATGCTTATCTGCATAAGCATGTGATGCGATTGGATTAGGGTGGTCGTGCGACTTTGTTGACTATGTTAAGGGTCGTGCGGGTGGGTTTAATTTTAAGGTTTTGATGATTTAAACCCTATTTTATATTATAATTAGTCAGTTTTGGAACTACGATTTGTACGTTTGTGTTTTATCTCGATCAATCGGCATTTGTACGCCGATGTTGAGGGTTATTTGGGTTTTTTTTGCATGAGCGGGTCATAGGTTTTAACCTATGCGCGTTTCGTGCGCCCTTTTGGTTTTTATCCGCGATTTCGGTTTACGATATTATATATGTTTACATATAGGTACCTCTCACGTGGACTTCGGACGATGAAGAAGAGGATGGCGGCATCGACTTCGGCAGACAAGGACCAGGAGAGTAGATGTATATCTACGGGGGAAATCGGGTGGATGGCGTATAGCATCCTCGCAAACGTAGAATAAGGATATTATGTACTATTATTAGGAAGTCGGACGTGACCATAGATTCTTGGCGAGTAGGGTACTATTGAAGACTTTAAGTTGGATTAGAATGATTTAAAAAGACTTAACCAGAGGATGATTGCCTTGGAGGGAATTCGTAGGTTTCATGTAGACACACACACACACATAAACTTGACTTGGTGTATGTGTGTGTGTGTGTGTGTGTGTGTGTGTATAGGAATGTGTTTAGGTATATATATATATACAACATATACATGTAATATGAGGATGTTATATGATAATTGGGCAATGAGAAAATATATACCTATACGATGAAATGTGTGATGACATTGGCATGTATGAGACTTAAATCAATAACCAGATCATGATATTGTTTGACGATGATACCATGTGAATGATGATATATATAGATATGATAGTTGATAATTGATCGAGATGTGATATGAGAAATGGTATGATATTTATAACGGATCGTTTGGGCGATGTGCGTTCATATATGATGATTTGTGTTGATGACATCGGAATATACAAGACTTTAGAATAGTACCTAAATTGTGATATTAATTAATGATGATACCCAAATGAATGACCTATATATGATAGCTGACCCGTACCCCGATTTTAGGATGTCGTACGATGGATTTTACCGTACGAAGTATAGATGTGATGATTGATCCGCACTCTTGACATGAGGAAGTCGTACTTTGTACGTGACGCTATTGAGGCTGGATCGCCGACTGCTAGAGATATCGACTCAGACTTTAGGTGGACTCATCTTACCTATCGACTAGCTTCTTTAGTTCAGTCCCTTAGTTGGTTAGATAGATACTGGTTAAGGCTCGAGTCATACCTATTTTTCAAAACTAACGAATCGTGTGCATTTTTAAAGACAGCCGGGGGATACTACAGATTTTTCAAAGGACACATATCTTCTATAAAACCCCGTAGCCCCTACTTTTCTGAAAAGCACGATTCGTGCTATTTCAAACGCCAAGCTGTATGACTCGTAGTTGGATAATGTATATTCTTCAGTGTTATGGTTACTTCATCATTCTTCGTATGTTCATGTTGCTCTCATCGCATTTTATGCTTGTGCACGTGTTTTCTTTAATAATTATGAACCCTGCTTGTTAGGACACCAGCACCATTACCGATGATACGCATGTTTCACATACACTTGTTTTCCGGCTCACACACATCATCGTCGGTAATTGCCATGTCACGTACACTTTAGAACATATTATCTCATTGATATAATCAGCTAAATGCTAGTTACTGCATAATATTTGCGTGATTGCTCTCATGTGTTAACTTAGAGATTGCATTCTTTACATAGATACTTCATGCATTCATGTATTCATTCATGTACTATTCTGGGGCTTTATGCCGATATCCACTATTTACTTACTCTGGATTCTTGGATTTCGGATTTCCATGAGATTTCTGGATTTTGGGGAAAACCGCAAGAATTTTATAAAACTTTTATCATTATTTAAATATAGAAATTTGCGGTTTTCTCGTGATATGATGTGTGCGGCATCCACCATGAGTTTTCTCCGTTCTTGAGCTATATATATACCCGATTCGAGGAGGGGGATGCACCGTCTGCGGGTACATGGTGGACCCGGTGCGGTACCCCGGGGCAAGAAGATCGCAGATGATGGCGTTGAGCCCGGCAGGGGAGCACTACCGACCGGTTATTATTGTTGTTTTTTGGACGCGGCGGATATCCGAAGGATACCGACCGTAGTCATGATATTGGATGATAGGGGCCGATCCGGACTGCCGGAGCCCGAGATACAGAGATATTGAGATTTGAGATACAGAGATATTGAGATTTGAGATACAGAGATATGAGATTTTGAGATTTTGAGATATACCTATTTTGTGTCGATGCTTGACACGGATTTTCTGTTGATTTCACTGATGAGGTTTCAGTCTTATTATACAAGATTCATTGATGTTTTTCTTATATCGGATTATTCAGATTTCGTGGTTGATTTTCTCATTCATGATGCATTCATACATCAGATATGTGGCTCATTACTATTTAGTGACATTGACACGATGCACTGAGTATTGCACTTATACATTGATTATTACCCTGTCACTACTAGATGTCTAGTGTTATATATGTATATTATTATGACCTAGGAGATCGTCGTGCATGCGATTTCTACTCGCAGATATCTTCTACTCACGAGTTGGCAACTCACCCCCTGTAACATTTCAGAAAATATAAAATATTATTTTTGGAATTTAATATTAAAATAATATATTTCCCGAAAACCGCCCGATTTGCGAAATTGGGGTTTTCGAAAAAGGGTATAAATATATACCGATAATTGTGAAATAAATGGAAATTAAAATGATTTATTCATTTAATAATAAATTTAAAGGATTTGGAATTTTTAAAATTTATTATATGCAGTTTGGATAAAAACCCGATTAGTGCACTGCTAATCGCAATTAAGCCAAATCCGTGTTTCTACAGTTTTCCATGGCTAGTGCACCATATCATGTTACATTTGGTTACATGTTGTTGCATTTATGTCGTTTTATGGGTATTATGTGATTTGGTTTGAAATTTAAATGAGAAAAGAAAAAGAAAAATGAAAAAGGTAAAAAGGTAATTAATTGTGAGAGAGAGTTAGAATAAGAGAGGAGAGAGGGGGGCTGCCACATCCTCATCCCATTTTATTTCTTCATCTCCTTCTTCTTCCCCATCTCCCTCCACCTTCACTCCCTAGATCCATCTCCAAAGCTTCATCAAAACCCTAAACCCCTTTCACTAAAGTTGATCCCCTCTTCACCCTCTACACTTTGGACCTATCAATGTTGGATTTTGAGGACCTTGAGGAGCTAGGGTTTTGCTTGGCTGCATCCATGAGGTATAATCCATTTCCCTTAGTTTAGTTTCAAGTGTTCCTAGCATTCTAGGTTAGTTTAAATGTTGTTTGCGAATGGGTTTGTGAATTTAGGAATTCAAGAGAAGGGTTTGAGTGTTGTTTGGAATTGGTGATGAGTAGTGGCTGCTAACAAGACTTGAGTGGTGTTTATTTGACCTAGAGCAGAGAATATAACCCAAACATGACTTAGAACTTTCCGGCATCGGTTAAATTGACAGTTTGAGGTAGTATTATGGAATCTGGAGTAACCCGGGGCACTAAAAATAATTTAGCAAAGACAGGGAGGTAAGCAGGTGACTGTGAGTGTACCAATGAAACCCCAGGCCGTAGATTTATTCTTCCTGGCCACAAATTGCGGCCAGGGTGTGGTGGAACCCCTTCGTGTTTGGTCCATGTCCTGTTCTCCAGTAAACTAGACCCTGTATATGTGCAACTTTGGCTAGTTTGACCTGAGTCAAAATCTGGGGGCACATTAGTGTGATTTTTGGATATGTTTTCCGTATTTCGAATGATGAGTTTTGATATTTGGATTTGTTCTTGGTTGTTGAATGTTTGTACATCAACGAATAGGGGTAATTTGTTGGTTTTGCATACGTGGGCTATAGGTTCTAACCTATAAGCGATCCATGTGCCGTTTTGGTTTCCAGACTTGATGTTAATAGCGATTGCGACTGTTTATTATTGTAGGTACCCTCGTGTGGATTCCGAGGCGACAGAGCGTGGCGTCACCAACTTCGGCAATCGAGGATCAATATGAGTAGATCTATATCTACGGGGGAAGTCGGGTGGATGGCGTATAGCACCCCCGCAAAGTTTTGGTGGAAACCGATTTGTAACATATGGTTAAGAAAATCTAAAGTAGCAAACTAGGGTTATAATTAAAAGATAGCTATAGAAACCATATTAGAAACTAAAGGATAGTTAGAAGTGTTTTGATACGACTAATATATGATGACGGAATTTGAGGATGACGTTTGATGATATTGCCGTTTAGGGTACTATAGGACTAGATAGCCGACGTAGATGTGTCATCCAACCATACCCATTTCCAAACAGAAGAATCGTATGCATCTTTTAAACAGATACCTTGAGGGACGTTACGGATTTTCAAATGATATCTTTTCCTTAAAAACACCGTAGCCCATACTTTCAAAACTACGATTTGCTTCTTTTAAAAACTGATTGTATGGTTCGGGCGTGTATGTTAGATTAGATACGTATACTTATAGTAAGGGTAGATTTTTTAGGTAAAATTGACTTTATGTGGGATATGAATGCGATGGAAAGAATATAAGACGTGATATGATGATTTGATGATATGATGGTATACGGATGCGAGTCGATTGAGATGATTGATACCTTGCCGGTCCCCTGATATGATATTGTTGTGGATGTGACCTGGGACATAGGTATATAAATATATTTATATATGTTGTGAATCATAAGAGATTGTCGTACGAGACGTTAGGTCCGTACCCTTCATTTGTCATATAGGATGATAGGATCCCTATTGGTTTAATGCCGCTGTACGATAATTTTCCGTATGTGATGAGTTTGGCTTGATGATTGATCCATACTCTTGACTAGAGGATGTCGTACGATGGATTATACCGTACGTGATGTTGTGAGGCTGGATGCCGATTGATAGATTCACCGACTCGGTCATATTAGATACGTGTACCTGTCAGCATTTGCATGTGATTTACCTTATGCTGCATTCATGTTATTCGCATTGCATTACTTATACCTGTGCTAGTACACTTACACCATTATCGATGATGCGTATGTTACACGCACACAGATTGCTGGCTCACACACTTCATCATCGATAATTGCCATGTCACTACACAGTAGGATTGTTGCATCATGATATGACTCTTTGCATAATTTACTTGCTATAGTTACCTATGCACCTTTATACGATGTTGCATTTGACTTTGGAGATATTGGGAACCGCAAGACATATTTTCAAAACTGGAATCATTTAAAGGAGCGGTTTTCCCTTAATATGATACATCACTGTTCCATGTTGCATGATATACGTATATGCTTACATTTCTATCATATGTCGTATACATCATGCTTTATGATTTTACGCATTGAGATATGCTGTTTTCATGAGATTTCTGGATTTGAGAACCGTGGTCATTTTAAAAGAAAGTATGTATTGTTTTAAAAACCCGGTTTCTCTTAATATGATATTTCAGTACGCCCACCATGCATTTTCTCGGTTCTGAGACGTGTGACATGTGAAACCCGATTCAAGGAGCTGGATGAGGCCGATTGCGGGTACATGGTGGACCCGATATGGTACCCCGGGGCAAGAAAGGGATGTTGTGCAGTAGACGGTGAGCCTGACAGAGGGACTACTACCTATCGGTAATAGTATTTGGGCTCGGCGGATATCCGGAGGATACCGACCGGAGTCGAGAGATGATATGGGCCGATCCGGACTGACGGAGCCCGTGGGCCAATCCGGACTGACGGAGCCCGATATATGAGGATTTACATGTCGATACTGGACACGGGTTTCATGATGTTTTCGAGTGTCGATGTTGGACACTCAGGTTCCATGATTTGATGTGTCGCGAGGGACACCCGTTGATTTATATCCTCATACTTTCATGCATATGCCTTTATGATATTTACATGCATGATATTGTTGTATCATTGGTTGACACGGGGATGAGGTCCACATGCATACAGACATTGATTATATTGTTGGATGATATCCACATACAGATAGACCTTGAGTATATTATTGGCACATATGTAGATACGGTCATCCTAGATATCATAGTATTACCTTTATGATATAGTTGACCTAGGAGTCGTTGTTTATTCGATTTCTACTTGTTGATGTTTTTCTACTCACGAGTTAGCAACTCACCCCCGTTGTGCCACGGTTCTTGCAGGTTGACCGCACGGATCAGTAGCGGCATCGCTGGCACATAGCAACTTTTGGATGGTTTGCTTGGTAGGTGGGACATTTGTATCGTACCCACTCTTGTATTTACTATTTCACATTGTATCTAGTCAACTCCATCAATCAAATTTAGTAATTGTATAAGTAATGAGACTTAATGAGATTGTGGTTGCGAGACTTAGAGCGAGAGGTTTTCCGCTACTTGTGGTTTTGATGTCTTGCTTATTCCTTTATCTTTTGTGGTGATCTTCGCCGTTGGGCGTCGTATACTTATTTTTATGCTTTGCGTGGTTGTGATCCGCCGTTGGCGAAGAGCTAGCTCCCGCTTGGGGATGTCATTATTCTTGTTATGTATTTGTGGTTTTGGATCAAAATATACAAAAGAGGTGATGCCCAAATTTTTAAAAGACGAAACATGTTTTCAAACTAGTAAATTTTACTTGCATCATTCATGTTCCTTTTCTATGCATTAAGAAAACTTGATTTCATTATACCTTTATTTCAAAACTTCACCTCCTTTATTTTCTTAAAAAAATTTAGATTTCTGGGTTTCAGCTTACTTGAATTCCGTTACGCTTTTAGACGTTGCGTGATTCAAGTGCTAGTCACGAGCTAATATTTCGGGACGTGACACCCCCGTTGTGCCAAATTTTCTTACAGGTTTCGATGTACAGGTTTCCTTGGCGGCTTGCTGGCACACCATTTCATTCAGGGTGATTGCTTGGTAGGTTGGTTCACTTGTATCAGGACCGCCGTTGTACTTTTATTATTTCATTTGTATCTAGTAAGCTCCATCAACCAGATTTGTATTACGTGATAGATTTAGAAGACCAGTTGTTTATTTTTTCGACCTTAGAGTCGCGCTTGTATTATTATGGTTTTTTGGTGGATTTGGTTTTCTTTTGAGTTTTGTCACTCGCTCTTCGGCGTTGTATATTATATTGCTTGTGTAGTTGTTTCTGCCAATTGGCGTAGAGCTAGCTCCCACTTGGGGATGCCTTTTTATTGCTTGTGTATATATTTCTTGTTTGTACTTGTTTGGGGTCAGTTTTTACAAAGGGCACTCTGCCGAAATTTTTGAGAAAATTTGATATTACTTTTAAACATGTTTTCCTACACTTCTTCTTTTAAATGGTTTAGATTTCTGGGCTTCGGCTTACTTAGATTACGTTACGCCTTTAGACGTTTCGTAATTTAAGTGTCGGTTACATTCCGTACCTTCGGGTCGTGACAAAGTTGGAATCAGAGCATTAGGTTTTACTTTCTACGTGTAGGATGACCCTTGGTTGATGGAGTAGGTGACTAAAGTAGAGTGACGTACCGTGTGTATGTTCCGCGGCATACTTACGATACGCTACTCCGCTTAAGAAGCCTTAGGATGTATACTTCTTTACACCGTATTTCTATTCGTTCCTATGATTTATCTTCGTCGATATCGGATGGTGGTTTCTGTTACCACGGTCGCACGGGTGGAGAGAGTTGCGGCTGTAAGTCGATGTACAACACCCCACGACATGCGGGGAGGCGGAATAATGAAAAACGATCTTGTTTTATGCGTAAACATCGACTAACCGAGAATCTTTGCTAAAACAATAACTAACAAGAAACCATAGAAGAGTTAACTACTATGATAAGTGATTATACCTAAAGAACCGAGTCCTTCGTCTTGTCGTTCTCCACGTCCTCTCCGGCCTTCTCTATGTAGTAGAAGATCCACCCGAGAGCTTTACTACAAGCTTCACCTCTAACTTGAGGTAACTAGGTTTCTTAAATCGCTAATCTAAGTAACCTAGGTGATATAGAGAATGGTTAAGGATTAAGTAGTCTACTTTAATCCTTGGTCTCAACACATGAGAGGGGAGGATTAGGGTTTGAAGAGAGAGAGCTTGAGGAGAGAGAAAGTGAGCAAGAGAATGAGATGAGATAATGATCTATCATAATATATATCAAGCATTATCATTTATCCAATAAAAGAAAATAAAGGATTAATAATCATGCTACATAAATACAAGAGGGTGATTCATCTCCATGAGTCATTAAGCATTTATGATGCATTAATGACATGGATGGATCACTCAAATGACTCACTAATCTCATTTAATGCATATGCCACCTTAACCCCCAAGTCACCATCTTCTAGAAGCTTCTCGCATAATTACGATAACGCCCCTCCTATCCGTGAAAACACGGAAAAACTTTAGACTGTATAAATCCAATAACCGGATACTAGAAACTGGCTTAAACCAAAGCCGGCTAGTAAAAAACTGTCCGGATGTCGTACGTGCGTAAACACACGTATGCGTCCGAACCCTTGTCGTAAAACCATACGACCTCTATATCGTTTCGCCTGGAGTAGGGAAACTCTCTGTGTGGAACTCTAGAGACTCGACTACTACGCTGGCAGTGGGTTTAACCACAGACCGTAAGCGGCACTAGCTGTACGTAACGGTCCCCAGGTAGATGTCGATAAGAAGGCCGATGAGGAAACCCATCCGAACTCCTACTGAGTCTGATGTGACAATCTCCGTACAGTCCGGTCTGTTCGTCTAAGACTATCGCATATCGGGCCTAGGGGGCGGCAAGCGTCAGTCCCCTAATAGTGGTATAAGTCGGGTCGGAGCGTAGCCCATTACACTCTGAGAAACTACTGGAACCTACCAGCAAATCTCGCTTGCCCTGGCCAGGGACTTTGCGTAATGGCTCTCTGACACAGCGCGTTATCAACCCCCAATACCGGGAGAAACGAATCCTGTCTAACCGCCACTGCCTCCAAGTGCTCGGGACTGCACCCAACTGCTACATGTTTGTATGACTCCTTTGAGCCGTGGTAGGGTAGCAATCTAAGAACAGTGGGACACACTCGAGGCGAAGTAGCAGTGTCAAGTCTGCGGACTATGCTGTACTCATGTCACCTGGGAACTGTTCTCTGACGACTGGTATAAAACCAACCAACGGTTCCCTGTGAGTCCTGTCCGGTGTACCCGTAACCTAACGAGCGCCTGCATACTATCTCCAGTACGACTTACTGACGGCTGTGGGACAGACCATCTCCCCAACTGGGATGAGAAGCGTACACATTAGTCTACTCCAGAGTATCGATGCCCTGTCTCGATAATCCTACGACTAGGGACCTGAATATGGATGTGCTTGTAGACTACCCAGCCCCCACTAGTGTGACTGCCATCACAACGCTGGTAGTCATGCAAGATCCTAAGAGCTCTATCAATACGTATACTTACATATTAAGATAGAAAAACCAAGTAGCATACTACCATGTTTAGCAAGACTGTTATATACATGTGAATATCCCAAGCTTCCATTAAGTAATATACAAACTAGTATGATACAATAATAGCCCCTAGGGCATATACACTAACAATCTCCCACTTGCACTAGGGCCATGTACTGGCATATCGAAGACCGATAATCTCGAGTAGCCTCTCGAACTGAATCTGAGGTAGGGCCTTTGTGAATGGATCAGCAATGTTCTCTTCAGTAGCAACTATCCGAACCTCGATCTCCTGACGATCAATGATCTCCCTGATCAGGTGATACCGCCTTAAGATGTGTCTGGACTTCTGATGGGACCTTGGTTTCTTCGCTAAAGCTATAGCTCCGTTGTTGTCGCAATACAGAGGTATTGGATCAACAATGGTAGGAACCACCTGAAGTTCTGTTAGGAACTTCTTCATCCAGAACGCTTCTTTTGCGGCATCGCAAGCAGCAATATACTCCGCTTCCATTGTCGAGTCAGCAACGGTGTCCTGCTTGGAACTCTTCCAGCACACCGCCCCTCCATTAAGGGTAAAGACATAACCTGACATGGACTTGGAATCGTCCTTATCACTCTAGAAGCCGGAATCAGCATAGGCCTCCATCCTGAGGTCTTTTCCGCCGTAAACCAAGAACATCTGCTTAGTCCTCCTCAGGTACTTGAGAATGTTCTTTATTGCTATCCAGTGCTTCTCCCCTTGGTCTGACTGATACCGGCTTACCACGCTCAGTGCGTAAGCTACATCTGGTCTGGTGCACAACATCGCATACATTATAGAGCCTACCGCAGAAGCGTAGGGTATAATAGACATGCGTTCCCTTTCCAAATCAGTCTTGGGAGACATCTCTTTTGATAGGGTGATTCCGTGACAAGCCGGTAGATTACCGCGCTTAGAATCTTCCATACTGAATCTTCTCAGTACAGTGTCGATATACCTGGACTGCGAAAGTTCCAACATCCTCTTGGATCTATCACGATAGATCCGGATCCCCAGAATGTAAGAGGCATCACCCAGGTCTTTCATGGAGAACCTGTGTGACAAGAATCCTTTGACAGATTGTAGCATAGGAATGTCATTTCCTATCAATAGAATGTCATCCACGTACAAGACGAGGAATACGACAGTTTGTGCTACAACTTTACTATATATGCATGGTTCATCTAGATTTTTGATAAAGTCATATTCTTTGACTGTTTCATCAAAACAGATGTTCCAACTCCGCGATGCCTGCTTTAGTCCATAAATGGACTTAAGCAACTTGCATACTTTCCCGCTGCTCCCACTCTGATTGAAACCCTCTGGCTGATCCATATAGACGCACTCTTCTAAATTTCCATTCAGAAAAGCCGTCTTTACGTCCATTTGCCAGATTTCATAATCATGGAAGGCAGCAATAGCAAGAAGGACCCGAATGGATTTGAGCATAGCCACTGGAGAAAAAGTTTCGTCATAGTCCAAACCAGGTCTTTGACGAAAACCCTTTGCAACAAGTCTAGCCTCATAGATTTCCACCTGTCCATCTACACCAATCTTTTTCTTGAAGATCCATTTGCATCCTATGGGTTTTACCCCATCTGGAGCAAAGTCCAAAGTCCATACTTTGTTGGTGTACATGGACTCCATTTCGGTCCGCATTGCATCTAGCCATCGTACCGAGTCGCCGCTCTGGATGGCCTGCTGGAAACTAGTAGGTTCATCATCATCTATGATGCAATCCTCTCTTTCCCCATCTATGAGAAAACCGTAGTATCTCTCAGGCGGATGAGACAGCCTATTACTCCTGCGGAGGGGTGCGGGAATGTCCTGTTCTTCTTGAACTACTTGTTCTACCAAACTTTCAGTATTAGTTTGTGGTTCTGGAATTTCTTCCAGTTCTATTTCGCTCCCACTTATTTCCTTTTCTAAAAACTGCTGTTCTAGAAAATGGGCATTACGAGAAACAAAAACCTTTTGTTCCTCTGCGTAATAGAAATAATATCCCTTGGAGTTCTTTGGATATCCCACAAACTTACACTTTACTGATCGTGTCTCGAGCTTGTCCGCATGCTGCTTTTTAACAAAAGATGGACATCCCCATATCTTCATATGCTGAAGATGGGGTTTCTTCCCACTCCACATCTGATATGGGGTGGTAGGCACAGTCTTGGTAGGAACCATGTTCAGAAGATATGCCGCTGAATCTAGCGCATAACCCCAAAAAGATCGCGGTAACTCAGCATTACTCATCATGGATCGTACCATATCCAATAGGGTTCGATTTCGTCTCTCCGATACATCGTTATGCTGTGGAGTGTATGGAGGAGTAAGCTGAGAGAGAATTCCTTTCTCTTTTAGGTAACCTAGGAACTCGGCACTCAAGTATTCACCACTTCGATCAGATCTTAGTGTCTTGATACTTTTACCGGTTTGGTTTTCTACTTCATTCTTATACTCTTGGAATTTCTCAAAAGCCTCGGATTTATGTTTCATCAGATAAATGAATCCGTACCTTGAGTAATCATCCGTAAAAATAATGAAATAGGAAAAACCACCTCTTGCATGTGTAGACATTGGACCACATACATCGCTGTGTATGAGTCCTAAGAGCTCGCTCGCTCTTACTCCATGTCCAGTAAATGGAGTCTTTGTCATCTTTCCTTTGAGACAAGATTGACAAGTGGCATAAGTTTGATATTCGAACGAGTCCAAATATCCTTCTCTATGTAACTTAGTCAACCTTCTCTCATTGATGTGACCCAGTCTACAATGACATAAGAAAGCTTTATTTAAATCTGGAGATTTTCTTTTTAATGTGTTCTAGACATTGAAAATTTGGAGTTGGTTTAACACATATATACCGTTTTCCAGTGTACTGGACCCAATCAAACTACTATTAAGGTGGATGTTCACAACACCACTTACAAACGTGAAATCATAACCTTTATTTGATAACAAGGAAACAGATATGATATTACACGTTAAGCTGGGTACACAAAAACAGTTATGTAAAACCAAAATGTGTCCACTCGTCAATCCCAGGTGATAATCCCCTACGGACACAACTCCCACGCTAGCTCCGTTAGCAACCATCAGGGTCATATCACCTTCTTTCAGCGCTCTACGGTTTCTCAGTGCCTGCAATGAATTGCAAATATGAGATCCTGATCCGGTATCCAATACCCAGGAAGTAGAGTTGATTGACAGACAATTCTCAATTACAAACACACCTGAAGTCGAAGCCACAGCTTGCTTCGGTTCCTGGTTCTTGGCGTTCCACGCCTTGCAATCCTTTTTCCAGTGCCCTTTCCTGTGACAATGGAAGCACTCATCCTGGGTCACTACCGGTACCACAAACTTTTTCTTTCCCTTCCCTCCCACCTTACTTACACCTCCTCTAGGTTTGGTGGCGGCCTTCTTTTTCCTTCCTTTGGCCCTAGCCTTGGACCCGGAAGAAGAAGCACCGCTAACAAACATAGCGGGTGTTTCCCTTGCCTTCTGCAAGGTGCCCTCTGCACTCCTCATCATGTTAAGAAGTTCCGGAAGTTCAACTTCTTTTCTTTGAATGTTGAAGTTCAGAATAAACTGGGCGTAGGTGGAAGGAAGGGACTGGAGAATAAGGTCTGTATAGAGCTCATTATCCAAAGTCGTCCCAAGGTCTGCGAGCCCTTCTATATAGCCGATCATCTTTAGGACATGTTCTCCCACCGATGATCTGACAGCCAACCTCGCTCGAAACAAGTTCTTAGAGGTCTCGTATCTTGCTTTACGAGATTGCTCTCCATAAAGTTCCTTTGTATGGAGAAATATGGCATCTAGTTCCATATTCTCGTGCCTCCTCTGATGTTCATTGTTCATCGAGGCAAGACGATGCACTTGGCTTTCGCGCAATCGAAATCCCAGGTTTTGCGGATTTCCTTATCCGCATTACTGGATTTGGGACCAGGGACAGCAGGTGTGTAACACCTTAGAATGTGTTTTGTGGTTAATTATATTTTATATATATAGTTTTTAATAAAAAGTTTACCAAATTGGTTTTTAAATATTTTATCCTAATTATTGAGTATTTTATTAGATTTTTCCTAGCCTTGCACACACTTGTGCATGATAACTAGGGTTGTTTTGGGGGTTTAACCATGATTAGCAACATGGTGAACTAACCATTCCCTAATCTAGTTTTAATAATTATTGTTTAGATGCTTTGGGTTTAATAATGTGTATGGTTGTTTTTAAAACAAAATGGATTTAAAAAGAAATTGACTTTCTTGTGTTGACCTTGAGAGAGAGAGTGCATTATGGGGCATTATGGCCTTTGCCATGCCTCATTTAATGAAGAGAGAGAGTGGGAGGGGGTTCTCACTCCTCACTCTCATTTCTTACTCATCTCTCACTCTCTCACACACTAACACACACACACCCACACCAAGAGAGAGAGAGAGAGAAGCAGCAGCAGCAGCAGTGACAGCAACAACAACAACAACAGAAGCAACAAAGAAGAAGCCCCAGCAGCAGAAGAAGATGCAGCAGCAGGCAACTTCAGCGGCACCATTAGCATCAGCACCAGGGGAAGCAACAACACCAGAAGCATCATCAATAACATCAGAAGCAGCAGCAGTGACACCAGCATCAGCAACAGCTGCAGAAGCAAGCAGCAGTAGCAGCAACTGTAGCAACCGGAACCCCAGCACTTGCAGAAGCTCTTCTCCACTTCTTCACCTGCTTCTTAGGGTTCATTAGGGTATATTTCCTTAACCCAATTTCCTAGTTTGCTTAGCTTGTATGGTTTAGTGTCGGTTTGTGTTAATTAGTGAGTTTAGTGCTAAATTTTAGTGATTTGTGAGATGTTGTGACTAAGTGATGATTGTGTTGGTAAACCCTACTTATTTAAGTGTTGTTAGGGTCACTTTAACTGAGAATTTCCCTGGATTATACTAAAATACCATAGGGTTTGCTTTTGTGCTAAATTGTCGTTTTTATACGATATATTGGATATCTGTGAATCTGCTTTTGACCTGGGATCTTCAGGTTAAAATTGAGAAGACTGGAGCATGTACACTAGGTATAGAGCACACCACATGAACACGAGCCATCCTCTCCCTACCCAGGCCGCCAATTAAGTCATTCTGGCCGCAAATTGCGGCCAGGAAGGGGAGTGGGGTGCTGGGGTTTTGGGAATGGTTGTCTGCAGTGTATTGTAGTGTTTTGGCATGTCTAGTTTTGTAAGATTTGACCTGTAGGAAAATCTGGGACTGTATATCGTTTTTGGTGTCCGTTGTGTTTGCGCGATACGCGCGATACGTGAGTGGGTTCTGTGATCCAGCGTATCGCGGCGTGTCGCGATAGTTTTAGACGCGTATACACACGATTCAGCGTATCGTGCACACGCGCGTTTAGTTCGCGACGCGAGTTTCTCGTTTTGGTTCGATATCGCGTTTTGCGGAATATTTGGCTTATATATGATTATTGTGTCTTATTTGCAGGTTTGCAGGCAGGGACTACAGACACGGCTACAGGGGGGAGCAGATGGTAGGATTCACCTGGCGTGGAGTGTAGGTGAGTAGATTTAACATCTACAGGGGAATCGCCCGCATGGCGTTATGCGTCTGGGCTAGGATTCAAATACCTGTCGCACATTCTACGTCATTATAGAATTGCGCCTTTACTTTATTGCCTTGATATAGTTATACTGTGACTAGCAGCCGTAGGACACTGCACATATTATTGACGGTTTATGTTGCACGAGCACGGATGGTATGCTACACACACACCGTCAATAATTGCCATGTCACACACTACCCCTTATAGATACTATTGCTTGTCACACATGACATATAGCTTACCGGTATACCTATAATGTATCATACCTTTAGTGATGGTACATTACACCTTGCGATACAGCTACAGGTATACCTTTTACATATTTTACCTATACCGGGGGATATCTTACTCATATTTTACTTATACCCAGGGGGGTGTATACGACATCAGTTCTTATAGGTAGATACATATACATTGCTACACCTGTATGTTACACACATATTCAGTTGCAGTTACATATTTACCTTTACTGGTGTTACTTAGCTGTACCTTATTGGTTTCGCATACATCTGGTTTTAGCTACATATTCTCATTTATATGCTCGCATTTCAGATATATCGCATATTTTTATTCCTGGATTTGCGCATTGTTATTTGGATTTCACATGATGATTTCTGGATTTGGGAACCGCGGGAGTTCATGAAATTATGCATACATTGAAGAACCCGGTTTCCTTGAGATGATATTTGCGCGTCCACCATGAGTTTTATCGGTGCTGATTATATTCTCCATACGAGGTGTGGTTGCCGTATGAGAGTACATGGTGGGGCCCGGTATGGTTCCCCTCGGCAAGAAGATCGATGGATTTTGCCGATTGAGCCTGGAGGCGGGCGAGTACCTACCGGTGACAGTACCCATGACTCGGCGGGGGATCACGGAGACACCGCTTGGAGTCATGTACGTATGCATACGTCGAAAGGCGAGGGTCAGAGCTAGGCACTCATGCTTTCGGGATAGCGTATGATACGTGGTCAGGATTTCTGTGTCGATACTTGGCACACTGTTTTCATGATATTTCTTTAACACCTTTGTATATATAACAGGGGATTTAGCCGTTGTTATATATACCCTTACACCAATATTAGTGGAATGGGACGCTAATATATGTGTATTGCCCCCATCATACTTATTTCTGTGTATTTACCTTTAGGATGTTAGATTCTTACTTGAGATTTGACTTGGGATATTAGGTGATTCATTGGGATTGGATATTGGACATACCTATGTGATTGCTGATTTGTACTTTCGGGATATAGGAGATTACTCGATATTGTACATTGAGGAGATGTGAGACTTATATGATGTGAGTGCCCAATGTGAGGGCTGATTTGAGGATTTGGAATTGGAGTGTCTTGATGGATTGTGATCCTGCCACGATGTCAGGTTTCCGTAGAAATGACATATTCCACCCTATACCTCACCCTTATCTATTTTATGCACAGAATTTCATATATTAGTAGTACATGTTAGTGTACCCTTATGATAGTTGCATATTTGCTTTCTCATATCTCTATTGCATAGTTATTGCATACTATTATCATGTCATCATTGCTTCACATATTGATTGTACCTGCTAGTGTACTTTCCACTATTCTGCATTCACATGACATGTTATTACTGTAATCGCATATCTTAGATTCATGTTGTACGTGCATTCCTGCGATTACCTGCATATGTTACCTACTATTCACGAGTTGGCAACTCACCCCCGTTGTGCCACAGGTGTTTCAGGTTTTTCCCCAGAGTAGTCAAGGCAGGCTATTCAGCTATTCAATATCCATCTATCATCTTTTGCCACAGATACCGCATCAGCTCACAGTACCATTTTGCTTAGGTGGGTTAGATGATTATCTGTATTTCATATTATACATTCGTTGTATATTGTACTCTCCATCTACTATTGTATTGTGGACTTAGAGACTTGGTGAGGACGTATTTGTATATTATTATGGATTTTTTTGTCTTTTATATACAGTTTTCTCTCTACTGTCTTTATTTCTTCGCTACGGCGTCGTATATTTGTATTGTATTCATCTTGGCTGGTTTTTACAAAAAGGGGTGTTGCTAAAATTTTAAGGAAAGAAAGTAGGACTTTTAAAGAATTTGGGTTGCGATTTCAAATGTTTCAAAATCTTATATTATCTTTTCCGTATTTTTATGGTTTAGATTTCTGGGTTTTGGCTTTCTTTTACTACGTTACGTCTTAGGGCGTTGCGTAGTACTAGGGCCGTCACGGGCCAATTTCGGGTCGTGACAAAGTTGGTATCAGAGCGTTAGGTTTTACCTTTCGGAGTGTAGGATGACCTTAGTATGATGGAGTAGGTAGCTTAAGCAGAGTAACGTAGTGTGTGTATGTCTGCAGCATACCCACGATGCGGTACCTTGCATTAAGTGACCTAAGTACAAATTGTTGAAATTCCTTCCTTGACGATCCATATCCTTGAGATTCGATTCCTTATTCTCATCGAATCTTATATCTATTTATAGCCTTGTCGCCGATGACTATGGGGACTCAGAGTGATGCAGCGAGGGCCGAAGTCAGAGTTGGCTCGGGTGAGACGAGTACTGACCAGGATGGCACTCTAGTTGCACAGGTGCAGACGGATCAGCCTACGACTTATCCTATGGATAGACTTTTGGTAGAGATGCAGGATTTCCGCCAGACTTTGAGTTCATTGGTTGATGTCGTTCGGGAGCTACGACAGGAGGTTGTCACCCCTGTTACTCAGTTGTCACTTACGATCAGCGTGCAGCAGTCCGTCACCTACATAGCACCAGTGGTTGCAGCTCCAGTTGATGAGGCACATATTCCAGAGGCTCAGAGAGTTCCAGGACAGTGGAGGACTCGTACCAGTGTACCAGCCCAGAGACAGAGGTTTGGTCCTCGAGACAGATTTCGTGGCCGTCGCGGGAGTAGCAGAGGCTTAGGACGAGAACAGTCGTTCAGCTCTCAGCCCCAGGATGGTCAGCAGTCAGCGCGTGGATGTTTTCGATGCGGAAGCCTTCAGCACTTCGTCAGGGATTGTTCCTTAGCACCTCGTCATGATCGTTTTCAGAGAGGTCGTGGATGTGGAAGATTTTCTCAGAGGGCTCAGTCTACCAGAGGAGTTCATCCAGCTGCGAGTAGAGGGCAGACACAGGAGTTTGCTTCTACTCATCGGGACGCGCAGACGTCCAATGTGGAGTTTTCAGGTATCTTTTATTTATATGCTCTTTTGATGTATTCGTTGTTTTTCCGTGGTTGGGTAGATTAGTCGTAGTGGTGTTAACTTCTGTCAGCGATTCTTTTGTTGCGCGACACGTAATCAGTTGTGTGCCAATCGGATAGGAGATAGAGATTCGTCCGTCGTTTTGGTCCTTCTAGAGATGTTGGATTTGACTTTCTCCTGGGCACGGACTGGTTAACTACGTGCTAGGCGTCTGTGGACTACCGTGAGGAAACAGTCAGGTTTGTTTTCCCGGCAAGTCAGTTCTTGTTGTGCAGGTGGATAGTTGTGTTGGAGATAGTGCCCTCAGAGTCAATTATTGGATCACAGGCACGTGATTGCAATGATTGAGGGAGGACCTATCCCGGTAGGACAGTCTTACTCGAGATGATAGTATGCTATCTGGTTTACCTTTATCATCGTGTACTGCTTCAGGTGACCTTACATGTCACTATTACACGCTGATAGAGCCCCTAGGATTCTTGCTTGACTGCCGGCAGTATGATGGCGATCATATACGTGAGAGCTGGTGGTCTATAAGCACATCCTTAAAAGGTCCCTAGTCGTGGGAGTTTCGAGACAGGGCATCGATTCTCCAGAGTAGACTAGTGTATACAGTCGAGACCCCGACGAGGGGTGGTGGCCGGTCTCATAAGCCACTGGTGTCAGTTGGTTCACCTAAGATGTATACAGGTGCTCATTGGGTTATGAGTACACCGGACAGGACTCGCCGGGAACATGCTAGTTGGTCTTATACCTGACGTCAGATAGCAGTTCCCTGGTGACATGTGTACAGGTTAGTTCATCGACTTGGGGATCGTCATTTGTCTCGTGTGAGTTCCCACTGTACTTTGATTACTACCCTACCACGGCTCAAAGGAGTCGTGCAAACAGGTTTTAGTTGGGTACAGTCCCGAGCCACATGGAGGCAGTGAGCGGATCTTCAGGGGTTCGTCTCTCCCGGTATTGGGGGTGAGGTCGCGCTGTGTCTAGGAGAGCCATTACGCAAAGCCCTCGGCCGAGGCAGGAGATTTACTGGTAGGTATTCCAGTAGTATCTCAGGGCGTTCTGGGCTACACTCCGACACGACTTGTACCGCTTTTGGGGGTCTGACTTTTACCAACCCCCTAGGCCCGCCATGCGATACTCATAGACGAACGGACCGGACTGTACGGATATTGTCACTGACAAGCTCAGTAGGGTGTCAGGATGAGTTCGCTCATCGACGTCCCTTTTGGTCAATAGCTGGTGGCCCGTCACATATTGGCTAATACCTCTGACGTGCTAGTGGTTAAATCCGCAGCCATAGTATTGACGAGTCTTTAGAGTCCACCACACTTTCAGTTACTCAAGCTTTCGGGTGAAACGCTGTAGAGGCCGTATGGAGATATGGCAGGGTTCGATCTGATACGTGCGGTATTGCACGGATCAGGATCGAACGGATATTACTAGCCGGCTTTGGCTTAAGCCGGTCCTAGTTTAGTACAGTGTAGATTTTGTCTCATTGCATTTGTATCCGGACGGAATACAGATGCGGGTGTGTATGCACAGTATAGGGGTTTTCCTGTAATTTATTACGGGACCAGTTTTCTGGAGTTGCCAGTTTGCATTCCGTTCCGGCCGGTTTTCCTTTGTTCTTTCCCGGCCGGACTTTTCCGATGGAGGGGGTTATTTGCAGTTTTGCAAATAACACATTGTGGAGGATTTTCTTGCAAATGTATTTATCATGAAAGCATCTTTTGATACCATTCTCATCACTTGCTTTTTGTTGATTAGTTGTGATTAGAGTTGATGTGAGGTTGTGATGATGAGGTTTAGGATATGGTCACCATTCTCTTTATCCTACACTCACCTCCCTTCTTGTTATGGTTGGTATTCTCATTCCTCCACCATATTCTTCTCACTAGATGAAAGAAAGCTTCACTTGAGAGAAAGAAAAGAATGAGAGAGTTCATCTTTGTTATGTGAGGAATTCTTCATCTCCTTCTTCTTCTTGTTTTGGAAAAATGAAAGCACCATTTTTCCTAACCCCATTCCTCCATCAAGGCAACTACAAACCCCAAATGAGACTAGCATGATCTACTACACTTTCTACAGCATATCTTGAGCATGTCGAGTTGCCGGCTTCATGCCCGAGTTGCCTCGGTATCGAGGCGGGAGCCCGTAAAAGACGCAGGCGATGTGGTGGCCTTCCGGCGAGGAGGCGACGATGTGGAGACAAGACTTTCCGCGGGAGATCGGGACGATGACGAGAAGACCGGAGGACTCGGATCACTCGGTATACTTCTCTTCCCATCTCTTGTTAGCTAGCATTAGGTTAATGGTTACGATCCGGGTATATTGTCCGCGGTAGCGCCAGTTTAAAAGATAAGAAAATTTTTGATTCCGCAATTTGGCCTCGGATAGACGGCCGGGGCGCTGCCGTGGCGCAACATGGTATCAAAGCCACGCCATTAACCTTGTCTAGCTTGTTCTAATGTGTTTTACTTATCCGATCGACCGAAATTCCAAAAACCTCATTTTTGTTCACATCAGTTTCTGTTGAAAAATTTTGGTGTCTAAAAATTTTTCAGGTTGTGTAAAACTAATGTACTGGAAATTCTAAGACATCTGTAAAAATTCGACACATTCAGTCGACAACAGTAGCGCGGAACCGCGGCCAAACCCCCCCTTGGGCCGCGGTTCCGCCGCACATTTGCATCTTCACTGTGTCCAATTTTTCCAGTGGGCTTGTGGGCTAATTTTAGGGGTTTGGGGATATTAAATTTGGGCCCAGATTTTCTGTGACTGCTACAGTTTTGCTTGGGGGCCCACTTGTTAATTTTTGATCGATTGGATATTTTAAACACATTATTTCACAGTATTTACATTATATCTGCGACCGTGAATGTCACTTGATCGGTAAATCCCGTCTAACTGCTATAGCCTGGTTAGACGGATTTGCGAACGTGACTTTCACGTTGATGTTCTATGTTTATGCTGTGTTGTTGCGGATCGGTCGTGGGGGATAGCCTGGATGCAATGTTAGTACAGTTTTGTTTTATATGTACATTTGATATTGCGGGGCGAGCGTCCGACATATGGACTGCCGTCACTGCCTGTTTGTATTATTCTTTTGGGGCACGACCTGGTTGCGGTCGATGTACCCGGTGTATGTATATTTTACTTTCTGTACTAGGATTACCCCGCGGTGGAGTGCACGGATAGCCGGGTTCTAGAGGGCAACGGGCCCGCATCTCATGGCATTGAGACGGAGGGGGCTTCACTCTAGGATTGGCGGGCTATTCGCCGCACTCGTAGGGGGTACAGGTTGACCCAGGAGGGGTGCCCAAGTTGCCGGATTCCGTGAAGTGCTGGGTGGTCCATTCACGGTGCTGGAGGGGACTGCCTCGCTTCAGGTCTTGGCGGGTGACTTGCCGCGCCCATAGGGGTCTAGGATTTCATTGCACAGGCTATCCACACGACCAGGGGAACGTCGGGTTTCAGCAGCGGCTCTGTGAAACCCGGGGATCCCAGATATCTGTATTGTTCTGTGATGCTGTACATTTCTGTGATGTTGCATTCTTATCACGCCTTGAGCGAATATAATATATTGGTATATATATTAGTAGATGGTGTATATGTTTTGCATCCGCGCTAGTCCAGTCCCCGCTCTGTCGTTAGTTAAGTAACCTAACGGGTGATGACGGGACCCAGTGGCGAATGCGGATGGCATATACGTACATCAGTATATTTTCGTTCTTTGTGGTGTGATCATTTGATGGGACTGCATTGATTCGGATCAATTCAAGATAAACAAACCTATTCTGATGTTGTTGGAACATTTTTCAAAAAGCTGTTATTGCAAGGACGTTCACTTTTGTTTTGCATTGTGGTATTCATTTGGAATATCCTGCTCCTCAGTCGACGAGGCAAGGGCCGAGATCCCTTCACCGGGAGTGACCCCTTGGACAGAAGTTTGCGTCAGGGCATTAACTTCACTATAGCCGATTACTTTTGCTTTGCATCGTGGTATTCAGTTGGAATATCCTGCACCTCATTCTACGGGGAAAGGGCAAGATCCCTTCACCGGGAGTGACCTCTTTAGTAAAGGTTTTCGTCACTATATTTTCTAAAAAGTTATCCAGTTCCTTCAACGATATCAAGTTCATTACGTTAAAGGTTTTTCGCCAAAAACCAGTCGTAGCCCTCCGTCATTTCAGATTAGTATTACTTAGTATTCGTGCTGCGTTTGTCGTGCATTGCCGTGGCGTAGTGTTCGGTAGCTATGTAATGCTTTTCTGTCACATGGATAAGTGGGTTGGTTAGGACAGTCGTACGGTCTTGTTGGCATTGTCAAGGACTCGTACAGGTGGGTTTAACGCAATCAAGACAATGACGGGTAGAACTTGACTAGGACTCTTTGATTTGTTGGCATTGTCAAGGTCACTTGGGTCCTAGGGGTAAAAACAAACATCGGGAGTTTCAAAAGAACTGAAACTTGCCAGACATGCGCATACCTTCTGGAGTGTGGTGACGTGAGTGGATTCCGTCACGTTATCATGCGATGATAGTTGGATCCCGATTCCCACTGATGAGTTGGTTTACTCCTCGGGTGACCCCGACTAATTCTTCTTTCAGGTTTGGAGGAGAATTTGAGGTACAGTGGGAGGTTTCCAGATTAGACAAAGTGATAACCATTCTGATCTAGGTTAGAGTGCACGCTGAGTGTTTCTTTTCTCTCTCTCTTTGGCAGCGACCTTTGACCTGACCCTGGACTATGACTCAGTGACCAAGTTGACCGAACCTTCTTAACACTGGCCTTTGGATTTCAGAGTTGCAGACCTCATTGCCACTCCTACTTTTACCCTTTTTTTCTCCAGGACACCCCGTATTACTACAAACGTCCACTTCCATTGGACAAAACCATCGTATGGTTATATACGAACTCGAAGGACTTCGAGGATGGTTTCTGGTTCTGGAGAAAACGAATAGGATTATTCAGTTGTCTTTTCTTTTCACCTTCTCTCATTGCGAGTACTCCTTGGTTTAGGAGATAGTACACCTATTACGCAAATTGGATAGTCTTCTTCCAAACCTTAGGCTGGTGCCGAACGGTGGGGAATAAAGAAAACCAATTAGCATAACGATGGTGTGCAGAAGGTATTAAGTTAAGACAAAGCAAGGGATTAGTAAGAGGGCAAAGTAAATTGCGACTGCTATTCACGACCGAACCAAGTATTTCTTCGCCAATCCTAAATCACCTTTGTATTTCTCCAGGACACTCCGTATCACTACGAAGATCCACAGTTTATTTGGATACTCCATCGTATGGTTATATACGAACTCGAAAGGAACTTGTTCCAGTTCGGGGATGGATTCTGGTTCAGGAGAAATAGGAATAAGGTTTATTCGGTTGTCTTTTATCTTCACCTTCTCTCGCTTTGCGAGTGCTCCTAGGATTAGGACAGTACACCTTTTATGCTTATTGGATAGTCTTCTTCCAAACCATAGGCTGGTGCCGAACGGTAAGGAAGGAAGAAAACCATTTGGCCTAAAGGGGTGTGCAGACGGTAATGACTAAAGACATATAAAGGGATTTGGAGAGGTGGCAAAGAATTATACGGTTACAGTCGTGAATCTGGATAGTGGAAGAGGCATTACTAGGAATACCAGGATACCCCAACGAAACATTTCGATGTTTCAGTTTCACTGTGTACTGTTAATGGAAAACTGATTTCCCGATTAGACACTCACTCCAGGGTATGTATTTACCAGGTATGATTCTCACATCTGTATGGTTTTACAGATGCTGAGTGGGAGTAAGTTATTGGGAATTGGGTGATCATCCTCATTATATCGGGATTCGTTGTAATCGGTGATATTTGAAGAGATCATCTGGGCTGTTTGCCGGTCGGCAAATATTTGGTTTTGAATATCCGCTGTTGTGCACCAATTTCAAATTGATATATCTGTACGTCTATTTTCATAGAGTGAGATATACCTTTTGATATTATGTCGATGACATTTACCTATGTCAGTGGATGGTTAGGTAAGGAGCATTAAACAGCGGTGTAATTCTTCTTAACCATAAGTACAGTTTTCAACCTACGACGCACAGTGAAAGAGTTGTTAGACTCAGCGGACTTATACAGAGTATTGTATGTTGTTCAGTGTCCATTAGGACAGAGGGGTTGGTCCTCATACTATATTCTGTTTACTTTTAACTTCTCTAGTTTTTAGACATGTGTTTCGTAGGAACACAGGGTCTAAGTTTTGAGGAGTTATAGGTATTTGAATAGAGTAGAGAACCAGGTGTAACAAGTATCGGGATTCTTCAAAGTGATCGAAGATGTAGATACTTGTATATGGTATTCAGTTGATAGTAATGATTAAGAGAAATTGCTTCTCTTTCAGGTTACTCATAATTGGAAGCATTCCTAAGTTGAGTAACGCTGATCGGCCTCCTTCCATTTAGTTAACATGCACTGGAGACAGCTGCATGATTTGAATCTGGTTAAATTAAATCAGTGCCTCTGGTTCTATATTGGATATAGAACAGTTCATATCTTAACGTTGTTAAGGTACGGGGAGTTGTCCGGCTTATGATTAAAACCAGACACTGGACAACTCAAGGCACGTTTCTGTAATGGCTGTTTGTGGGTTGACCCAGGCTATGACGAGGGTTGACTTTCTACCATTTGGCAGATCAATAGAAATATTGTTCTAGACTCGCCACAGTTTTATTAAAAATGGATTTTTTCAAAAACAGTAGTGGGAGTATGGTAGAACTGGAAGTGATTCCAGAATCGCAAACGATTACTGAAGATTTGATAAGGATCCTAAAGATTCAATCTGTTTTGACATTCCATTGGCCACTCCGCAGATAAGGTGGGTAACTTCAGGCACCCGAGAGGTACTCCGGTAGCCTCAAGGACGGTGACAGGGAAGTTCTTGTTTACCCACACTTGCCATTGTTGTTGTTCCAGGCTGCGAGACCCGGCAGGAGGATGAGTATAGCGTCGTTCTAAACTAGTTTTAGAAGTGCGCGTCTATATGACTCTGGCAGAGGGTTGTCATAGTCAGTGGGAGCAGCGGAAGCATTGGTGGACATCAGGCTTATGTCTATTTATAGACTAAAGCAGATGTAGCGGAGATAGATCATCTATTTCTGATGTGACAGTCATAGGTTTGACGTCATCAGAATAGGGGATGGATCTGTTGAGAAGGTAGTAGGGTGTGATATCCTGGTATTTGGATGACATACACAGAGTAGGAAAAGAAACTCCTATACTACGATCGGTTATACTTTGGTCGTCACACAGTGGTTTCTCCACAAGGGACTTGGACATTATATAAGACATACTGGTTACTAGATCTATGTTTTTAGATCTAGATTTGGGTGGTTTCCCAATCAGGGTACCTTGACAGCATTGTAAGAGTATTTAGAATGGACGACTCCTGGCACGGTAGTGTACCTGCAGGTGATGGAGTCACCCTCTCTAAAGGTGTCTTACAGACTAAAGGGGAGAGGGATGTGCATGATTGGCAGATCACTTGCTCAGGCAATTGAGTCAATCATGAGATGTCAAGTACCACACCAGATGTTGTTCTTGCACTAGATGCAATAAGTTGACATTGATCCAATCCTGGAGAAACAGTCGGAAGCATTTTTAGATCATGTTCTAGGGATATGATAACGGCTGCCTCCTTTAGGAGACGGTTATCATTCCAGGCTTCCAAGGTGACATGGAGACAAGGAGGTTGTCAGAGTTATAGTTTTTCCCTCTGACGAGGGGCAGTATTTTGGACAGGTGGTCCAAGGCAATACTGAGGGTGGCATGGCGCAGGATACTGATTAAGTTCAGTTGACGATACAGTCTAAGAAGTTTGGATTTGGAGTTCATTTATGAGCTAGGTCCCATCAGACATCCAGACATTCTAAGACAGGTATTGCTCATTTCGGGAGATGGCTTTCTCCGCGAACTTGAGATATAGAGAGACATAGAAAGAAACATCACAGCGGATCCACTCGCTGAGGCTATTCCTCGAACGCAATAGTTTCGCAAATGAGCTTTGTGAGACTGACTAGTAGAGGAGTTGGGTGTTCGGTATCACACGGGCTGTGAGTATGCGGCATCGCAATAATTAGCCTTGAGTGCAAGTGGGAGATTGTTGGAGATAGTGCCCTCAGAGTCAATTATTGGATCACAGGCACGTGATTGCAATGATTGAGGGAGGACCTATCCCGGTAGGACAGTCTTACTCGAGATGATAGTATGCTATCTGGTTTACCTTTATCATCGTGTACTGCTTCAGGTGACCTTACATGTCACTATTACACGCTGATAGAGCCCCTAGGATTCTTGCTTGACTGCCGGCAGTATGATGGCGATCATATACGTGAGAGCTGGTGGTCTATAAGCACATCCTTAAAAGGTCCCTAGTCGTGGGAGTTTCGAGACAGGGCATCGATTCTCCAGAGTAGACTAGTGTATACAGTCGAGACCCCGACGAGGGGCGGTGGCCGGTCTCATAAGCCACTGGTGTCAGTTGGTTCACCTAAGATGTATACAGGTGCTCATTGGGTTATGAGTACACCGGACATGACTCGCCGGGAACATGCTAGTTGGTCTTATACCTGACGTCAGATAGCAGTTCCCTGGTGACATGTGTACAGGTTAGTTCATCGACTTGGGGATCGTCATTTGTCTCGTGTGAGTTCCCACTGTACTTTGATTACTACCCTACCACGGCTCAAAGGAGTCGTGCAAACAGGTTTTAGTTGGGTACAGTCCCGAGCCACATGGAGGCAGTGAGCGGATCTTCAGGGGTTCGTCTCTCCCGGTATTGGGGGTGAGGTCGCGCTGTGTCTAGGAGAGCCATTACCCAAAGCCCTCGGCCGAGGCAGGAGATTTACTGGTAGGTATTCCAGTAGTATCTCAGGGCGTTCTGGGCTACACTCCGACACGACTTGTACCGCTTTTGGGGGTCTGACTTTTACCAACCCCCTAGGCCCGCCATGCGATACTCATAGACGAACGGACCGGACTGTACGGATATTGTCACTGACAGGCTCAGTAGGGTGTCAGGATGAGTTCGCTCATCGACGTCCCTTTTGGTCAATAGCTGGTGGCCCGTCACGTATTGGCTAATACCTCTGACGTGCTAGTGGTTAAATCCACAGCCATAGTATTGACGAGTCTTTAGAGTCCACCACACTTTCAGTTACTCAAGCTTTCGGGCGAAACGCTGTAGAGGCCGTATGGAGATATGGCAGGGTTCGATCTGATACGTGCGGTATTGCACGGATCAGGATCGAACGGATATTACTAGCCGGCTTTGGCTTAAGCCGGTCCTAGTTTAGTACAGTGTAGATTTTGTCTCATTGCATTTGTATCCGGACGGAATACAGATACGGGTGTGTATGCACAGTATAGGGGTTTTCCTGTAATTTATTACGGGACCAGTTTTCTGGAGTTGCCAGTTTGCATTCCGTTCCGGCCGGTTTTCCTTTGTTCTTTCCCGGCCGGACTTTTCCGATGGAGGGGGTTATTTGCAGTTTTGCAAATAACACATTGTGGAGGATTTTCTTGCAAATGTATTTATCATGAAAGCATCTTTTGATACCATTCTCATCACTTGCTTTTTGTTGATTAGTTGTGATTAGAGTTGATGTGAGGTTGTGATGATGAGGTTTAGGATATGGTCACCATTCTCTTTATCCTACACTCACCTCCCTTCTTGTTATGGTTGGTATTCTCATTCCTCCACCATATTCTTCTCACTAGATGAAAGAAAGCTTCACTTGAGAGAAAGAAAAGAATGAGAGAGTTCATCTTTGTTATGTGAGGAATTCTTCATCTCCTTCTTCTTCTTGTTTTGGAAAAATGAAAGCACCATTTTTCCTAACCCCATTCCTCCATCAAGGCAACTACAAACCCCAAATAAGACTAGCATGATCTACTACACTTTCTACAGCATATCTTGAGCATGTCGAGTTGCCGGCTTCATGCCCGAGTTGCCTCGGTATCGAGGCGGGAGCCCGTAAAAGACGCAGGCGATGTGGTGCCCTTCCGGCGAGGAGGCGACGATGTGGAGACAAGACTTTCCGCGGGAGATCGGGACGATGACGAGAAGACCGGAGGACTCGGATCACTCGGTATACTTCTCTTCCCATCTCTTGTTAGCTAGCATTAGGTTAATGGTTACGATCCGGGTATATTGTCCGCGGTAGCGCCAGTTTAAAAGATAAGAAAATTTTTGATTCCGCAATTTGGCCTCGGATAGACGGCCGGGGCGCTGCCGTGGCGCAACAAGTTGTGCCGCCTCTCACAGCTTGAATTCAGCCTTTTTCGCTAGTCGGCTACTGAGGAGATGTCGTGGATTCTTGGCGTTCATTCGTGATACCGGAGCCACAGTGGGATTGTTGGACCGGGTTTCTTTCGTGCGAGAGTTTTTCCGACGTTGTTCCGGATGAGCCGGTGAAGCTTGGGAGCTAAAGGATCAGCTGCAGAGTTGTGGTTTGGGGAGTTTTGTGCGTCTGAGTGTTTCGTTTTTGGAAGCTCCTATTCCTGTTCGTCAAGGGGAAAGACGGCAGTTTAAGGTTGGGTATCGACGAATCGTTAATTGAACCGGCTTGCGGTGCGGATAGGTAACCCTTACCTTGCATTGACGATTTCATCGATCAGCTCCAGAGTGCGAGACATTTTCTAAGTTTGCTTGGGATCAGGTCATCATTATTGCGGATTCGGGATGATGGCATTCCGAAGACTGCCTTATGCGTGCTACGGGCTTTGTGTGTATCAGTGAGTCGTTGGATTCCCTGATGCCCTAGCAGCATTCGTAGATATGATGAACCAGATTTCTGCAGGTCGTTCCTCGACCAGTTTTGTTGTGTTATGTACGACATTCTGGTCTATCTAATGTGTCTTGAGGGACAGTAGTAGCACTTGAGGATTTGTTATGCAGATACTGGAGAGAGCACCAGCAGTTTGCTCAATTCTCGGAGTGTTTCTTCAGGCTTGTTTTGTGTTGACTCCTAGGTCTTGTAGTCACGGGAGACGGCTTCGTATGGTTCCGAGGGAGATCGTGGCCGTACAGCTTAGGCCCAGACTTGTGTGCAGGACGGGGATCCGCAGATTGTTGGGCTTAGCAGGTTTTACCGCCGTTTCATGCAGGATTGCTAGAGTAGTGCTGCACCGTCGACTGAATTGACCGGAAAGGAGGTTTCTTTCTTTGGACTGAGGCATGTGTGCGGAATTTTCGGCAGTTGAAGATTCGGTTAACAACTGCATTAGTCCTTTCCTTGCCTTTGGTTCGGGCGACCTTGTTGCTTAACTGTAATGTTTCTTGAGTGGGCTCGAGTGTGCACTGATGTGACACTACAGAGTCATCGCTTGTGCTTCCCTACATTTGGAGGAAGTACGAGAAGGATATTCCACTCATGATCTGGAAATGGCCGCGGTGGTTTTGCGTTGGAGATTTGGGGACACTACTTGTTTGAGAGTCGTGTCAGATTTTCCCCGGACCACTAGAGCTTAATGAACATCTTCCTGCAGCGGATTTTGATTGTTGTGTTAGTCTTCTGCAGATTTACAGTTTTTGTGTGATCGTTGAGTATAGATTAAGTTCGTCTCTACGGAGGGGACAGCTTGCTCATGTCCGCGCCCGACCACTTTCCTTAATCGTTTTCACGAGACACTGCCCGCCGATGCTCGTTCGTTAGTGATACTTGAGCATGCTCGGCTGGGTAATGATTCGGAGACCTTGAATTGTGACAACGGTGTGCTAAGTTAGGGACGCGTCTGTGTACCTGATGTTATCAGGTAGAGACGTGTAGTCCTAGCACATGCACATCTGTCAACTCTCTATATGCATTCAAGTTCCACCAACATTTAACGTGACTTGTGAGATAGTTACGGGTGGACAGGGATGTAAAGAGAAGTTTCAGGTTTCGTTTCAAGGTGTCTGTCTTGTTGTGTGCTTTGGTCGAGCATTTGAGGCCGGCTGGAGAGTTGCAATCTTTTACCGTTCCGAAGTAGGAGTGGGAGCAGATCTCCACGAATTTCGTTATGGTTTCTACCCAAGTTTAGTCAGGGTGTGACTCCATTCGGATTCTTGTCGTCCGGTTTTACTCAATGTGCTCAGTTGTTTTGTTAAGCTGTGTGTTTGTATTGTTTGTCGTCAGCAGTTGGGGATCGTCACTCGCCATTGTTAGGGTTCTTCTTCGATAGTTGTTATCAGGAGACACTCCAATTGGCCACCTTTAGGTTTAGGGGTTAGGTCGTGTCGATCACCAGTCTGTTGTTTTGCTGACTCTGCTTAAGTAGGATTTTGGACCCCAGCTATGTCTAGAGACTTCGGAGATGGTCCAATTGTGTTAGGTCAGGATGGGAATTGTCCATTGCGAACTGAGGCCTTACGCCGACTGTGTTGGTCATAGACTCGAGTTCGCAGGGACAGATCATGTATTCCTACGGACTTTCCGATGTATGACGTGTTGGATTTTGGGGAGCTTGTCCCAGGATTCTAGGTCCTTTTGAGATCCTATAAGCAAGTTAGTTTCGTTTCTTTTAATTTAGCTCTTCCGCCCAGATTATTGGATTTTCACCCCGTATTCCTTGTGATGATACTTTACAATTACCTTCTTTACCTTTCTCACATGATTTGGCACCAGACATTTTGGCTTGACGCGACCTTTCGTTCACCAGCAGCCAATGGTGTTAATGGCTCGGCAGGTGGAAGAACATCGGTCAAGAGTCTTGCCATCTGTGAAGGGTTTTCTTGGGCGTAGCCGTATAGTGAGGAAATCACTTGAGAGGCTGCGAGCGAGATTTGAGAGTTGTAACCTTCTCTTTGAAGGTACGTTTAGTATATTTTTAAATTCGGGGAAGAATTTCTTTTAAGGGGGGGAAATTGTAACACCTTAGAATGTGTTTTGTGGTTAATTATATTTTATATATATAGTTTTTAATAAAATGTTTACCAAATTGGTTTTAAAATATTTTATCCTAATTATTGAGTATTTTATTAGATTTTTCCTAGCCTTGCACACACTTGTGCATGATAACTAGGGTTGTTTTGGGGGTTTAACCATGATTAGCAACATGGTGAACTAACCATTCCCTAATCTAGTTTTAATAATTATTGTTTAGGTGCTTTGGGTTTAATAATGTGTATGGTTGTTTTTAAAACAAAATGGATTTAAAAAGAAATTGACTTTCTTGTGTTGACCTTGAGAGAGAGAGAGTGCATTATAGGGCATTATGGCCTTTGCCATGCCTCATTTAATGAAGAGAGAGAGTGGGAGGGGGTTCTCACTTCTCACTCTCATTTCTTACTCATCTCTCACTCTCTCACACACTAACACACACACACCCACACCAAGAGAGAGAGAGAAGCAGCAGCAGAAGACAGCAGCAGCAACAGCAGTGACAGCAACAACAACAACAACAGAAGCAACAAAGAAGAAGCCCCAGCAGCAGAAGAAGATGCAGCAGCAGCAGCAGCAGGCAACTTCAGCGGCACCATTAGCATCAGCACCAGGGGAAGCAACAACACCAGAAGCATCATCAATAACATTAGAAGCAGCAGCAGTGACACCAGCATCAGCAACAGCTGCAGAAGCAAGCAGCAGTAGCAGCAACTGTAGCAACCGGAACCCCAGCACTTGCAGAAGCTCTTCTCCACTTCTTCACCTGCTTCTTAGGGTTCATTAGGGTATATTTCCTTAACCCAATTTCCTAGTTTGCTTAGCTTGTATGGTTTAGTGTCGGTTTGTGTTAATTAGTGAGTTTAGTGCTAAATTTTAGTGATTTGTGAGATGTTGTGACTAAGTGATGATTGTGTTGGTAAACCCTACTTATTTAAGTGTTGTTAGGGTCACTTTAACTGAGAATTTCCCTGGATTACACTAAAATACCATAGGGTTTGCTTTTGTGCTAAATTGTCGTTTTTATACGATATATTGGATATCTGTGAATCTGCTTTTGACCCGGGATCTTCAGGTTAAAATTGAGAAGACTGGAGCATGTACACTAGGTATAGAGCACACCACATGAACACGAGCCATCCTCTCCCTACCCAGGCCGCCAATTAAGTCATTCTGGCCGCAAATTGCGGCCAGGAAGGGGAGTGGGGTGTGGGGTTTTGGGAATGGTTGTCTGCAGTGTATTGTAGTGTTTTGGCATGTCTAGTTTTGTAAGATTTGACCTGTAGGAAAATCTGGGACTGTATATCGTTTTTGGTGTCCGTTGTGTTTGCGCGATACGCGCGATACGTGAGTGGGTTCTGTGATCCAGCGTATCGCGGCGTGTCGCGATAGTTTTAGACGCGTATACACACGATTCAGCGTATCGTGCACACGCGCGTTTAGTTCGCGACGCGAGTTTCTCGTTTTGGTTCGATATCGCGTTTTGCGGAATATTTGGCTTATATATGATTATTGTGTCTTATTTGCAGGTTTGCAGGCAGGGACTACAGACACGGCTACAGGGGGAGCAGATGGTAGGATTCACCTAGCGTGGAGTGTAGGTGAGTGGATTTAACATCTACAGGGGAATCGCCCGCATGGCGTTATGCGTCTGGGCTAGGATTCAAATACCTGTCGCACATTCTACGTCATTGTAGAATTGCGCCTTTACTTTATTGCCTTGATATAGTTATACTGTGACTAGCAGCCGTAGGACACTGCACATATTATTGACGGTTTATGTTGCATGAGCACGGATGGTATGCTACACACACACCGTCAATAATTGCCATGTCACACACTACCCCTTATAGATACTATTGCTTGTCACACATGACATCTAGCTTACCGGTATACCTATAGTGTATCATACCTTTAGTGATAGGTACATTACACCTTGCGATACAGCTACAGGTATACCTTTTACATATTTTACCTATACCGGGGGATATCTTACTCATATTTTACTTATACCCAGGGGGGTGTATACGACATCAGTTCTTATAGGTAGATACATATACATTGCTACACCTGTATGTTACACACATATTCAGTTGCAGTTACATATTTACCTTTACTGGTGTTACTTAGCTGTACCTTATTGGTTTCGCATACATCTGGTTTTAGCTACATATTCTCATTTATATGCTCGCATTTCAGATATATCGCATATTTTTATTCCTGGATTTGCGCATTGTTATTTGGATTTCACATGATGATTTCTGGATTTGGGAACCGCGGGAGTTCATGAAATTATGCATACATTGAAGAACCCGGTTTCCTTGAGATGATATTTGCGCGTCCACCATGAGTTTTATCGGTGCTGATTATATACTCCATACGAGGTGTGGTTGCCGTATAAGAGTACATGGTGGGGCCCGGTATGGTTCCCCTTGGCAAGAAGATCGATGGATTTTGCCGATTGAGCCTGGAGGCGGGCGAGTACCTACCGGTGACAGTACCCATGACTCGGCGGGGGATCACGGAGACACCGCTTGGAGTCATGTACGTATGCATACGTCGAAAGGCGAGGGTCAGAGCTAGGCACTCGTGCTTTCGGGATAGCGTATGATACGTGGTCAGGATTTCTGTGTCGATGCTTGGCACACTGTTTTCATGATATTTCTTTAACACCTTTGTATATATAACAGGGGATTTAGCCGTTGTTATATATACCCTTACACCAATATTAGTGGAATGGGACGTTAATATATGTGTATTGCCCCCATCATACTTATTTCTGTGTATTTACCTTTAGGATGTTAGATTCTTACTTGAGATTTGACTTGGGATATTAGGTGATTCATTGGGATTGGATATTGGACATACCTATGTGATTGCTGATTTGTACATTCGGGATATAGGAGATTACTCGATATTGTACATTGAGGAGATGTGAGACTTATATGATGTGAGTGCCCAATGTGGGGGCTGATTTGAGGATTTGGGATTGGAGTGTTTTGATGGATTGTGATCCTGCCACCATGTCAGGTTTCCGTGGAAATGACATATTCCACCCTATACCTCACCCTTATCTATTTTATGCACAGAATTTCATATATTGGTAGTACATGTTAGTGTACCCTTATGATAGTTGCATATTTGCTTTCTCATATCTCTATTGCATTGTTATTGCATACTATTTTCATGTCATCATTGCTTCACATATTGATTGTACCTGCTAGTGTACTTTCTACTATTCTGCATTCACATGACATGTTATTACTGTAATCGCATATCTTAGATTCATGCTGTACGTGCATTCCTGCGATTACCTGCATATGTTACCTACTATTCACGAGTTGGAAACTCACCCCCGTTGTGGCACAGGTGTTTCAGGTTTTTCCCCAGAGTAGTCGAGGCAGGCTATTCAGTTATACAGTATCCATCTATCATCTTTTGCCACAGATACCGCATCAGCTCACAGTACCATTTTGCTTAGGTGGGTTAGATGATTATCTGTATTTCATATTATACATTCGTTGTATATTGTACTCTCCATCTACTATTGTATTGTGGACTTAGAGACTTGGTGAGGACGTATTTGTATATTATTGTGGATTTGTTGTCTTTTATATACAGCTTTCTCTCTACTGTCTTTATTTCTTCGCTACGGCGTCGTATATTTGTATTGTATTCATCTTGGCTGGTTTTTACAAAAAGGGGTGTTGCTAAAATTTTAAGGAAAGAAAGTAGGACTTTTAAAGAATTTGGGTTGTGATTTCAAATGTTTCAAAATCTTATATTATCTTTTCCGTATTTTTATGGTTTAGATTTCTGGGTTTTGGCTTTCTTTTACTACGTTACGTCTTAGGGCGTTGCGTAGTACTAGGGCCGTCACGGGCCAATTTCGGGTCTTGACAAGGTGCCTTAGCGGTGAGGACGTACCCCAATTTGTCATAGGTCAAAGCCATTTTGACATTCCGCAGCCAACCTTTATAGTTTGGCCCTGTCAGTATATTTTTCTCTAAAAGTAACTTAAGTCCAGTCATTTTCAGGGTCGCTGCAATTAGAAGAGAGAGAGAAGAAAACTCTTTAGCATGATGCTCTTGCAAGTTTAGAGTGATTTTTAATTTATCTAAACTGGATGGCTCCCACTGTTTCTCGAATCCTTCCTCAAACCATAAAAGAAGAATTAGCCAGGACTATTCTCACTGTACAATACTTGCTTAACCGTTCAGCCAGGCTGGTGTCGGTACTTCGAGGGAGGTTTTCCAACGCTTTCGCGAAGTTCCTTAATTAAATAACCTCTTTTCTCTGGGGGCGTAACCCCGCTGACACCTTTCTTGACACCTACTTGGTTTATAGCATTGATCGTTTAAGTGACGAATATCCTGATGAGTAACCTATACTCACAGTAGGATCGGGATCCAAATATCACCGTATGATAATGTTGAAGGAATCCTACCAACATTCATCAAACTCCAAATGGTATGCATCTCTTTGCAAGTTTCAGTTTCTTTAGAAATTCCCGATATAAATTTTTTCCCCATGCTCTTATGACCTTGGCTTTGGTCAAAATGTCATAAGTCACATGTCAAGTTCTACCCGTCATTATCTTGTCAATTTGAACACATCCGTACATACCCCTGACTTTGGTCAAATGATAATACGACTGTCCCAAACTAACTCATCTATCTTATGCAAAAAATGAAAACCCAGCAGCTACCAAACACTATGCCTTGACTTTGGCCAAAATGCATAGCTTGAATACTACTGAATACCCAAATGAAATGACGAAGGGCTACGAATGGTTTTGGCGAAACCGTGAACGTAGTGAACTTGATATGACCGAAGGAACCTGATAGCTTTATAAAAGGAGTGGCTAAAGCTCCGCAATTTAAAAATATCATCTGTTTTAAAATAACCGAGTGGTTTCTTTTAAATTGTTCCAACGATTCATCTTTTGGTTTATTTTCTTTGCATTATAAATAATGCGTCCCATCATTAACCTATCATTGCAGAAAACAACGAAAATACAACGTCCTCTTATGCCATCTGCATTCGCCACTGGGTCTCGTCATCACCCGTTAGGTTACTTAACTAACGGCAGAGCGGGGGCTGGGCTAGCGCGGGTGTAAAACATAAGTGACGTCTAAATAGCTATCATATATAGATATTGTACATTCGTCAGACGCAATAATAGGCATTCCAGATCTCATATGAACTTTATTGGATTTGCAAGCAATCCGCGTTTCTTTAGAGCCTGCAACAAAAGACGGATTACACAGTTGAGATGAATAGCCATTACCCCACCCTAAACCCCTACGGGTACGGCAAACTACCCGCCAAATACCCGAAGTGAAGCGATCTCCCTCAACAAAGTGAGTAGGCCACTAAACACTTCAAAGTACCCGGTAGTTTGTGCACCCCACCTTGGGTCTATCCTAGGAGCAAAAACAGTAAAATGAAATAATACAACGGTGGCTACAACCTCAACCTGGATGTGCCCCGCAAAATAATATTACAACATATTACAATTACATTGAATGAATGAATATAACAACCCATCTCAAACCCCGGCTAATCATCACAACAGTACAATACAGTTCACAACCACAAACAGTAAAAACCATTATATAAATGTGCAACCCCTGCCAACCGACATACTAGCAGTTAGGGGAGGTTTACGAACACATTATACAATCACTGATATAATCAAATTAGCAAACATCGTATAATTTCGATCGAGCAAACATATCATATTCTACTCCCAAAACTTCTCTGTGCACCCGAGACTATGAGCAGAAAATAAACATTCCAGAAAACACAACAATATCACAAAAGAATAACAGGAGCAAACTGGGTCGAATCGGCCCCAACTCGGCCGCGGATCCGCGGCGGATCGGTGGGATAGGCCGCGGTTCCGCGGCTGTATGGCCGATTCACTAACCCAATTTTCTCCAGTGTTCTTATCTTTCTATACTTGTTACTCTGCAGCAACCTGAAAAATTTTTAGAGCCTGTTTAAAATTCGACAGAAACTTGTGATATCGATGTCGTTTTTTTGGTTCGTTTTGCGTTCGAAATTCATACGACTTTGCTAATGAGTTAATTATTGTTTAGCGAGGCTCTGATACCACTGTAAGTCGATATACAACACCCCACGACTTGCGGGGAGGCGGAATAATGAAAAACGATCTTGTTTTATGCGTAAATATCGACTAACCGAGAATCTTTGCTAAAACAATAACTAACAAGAAACCATAGAAGAGTTAACTACTATGATAAGTGATTATACCTAAAGAACCGAGTCCTTCGTCTTGTCGTTCTCCACGTTCTCTCCGGCCTTCTCTATGTAGTAGAAGATCCACCCGAGAGCTTTACTACAAGCTTCACCTCTAACTTGAGGTAACTAGGTTTCTTAAATCGCTAATCTAAGTAACCTAGGTGATATAGAGAATGGTTAAGGATTAATTAGTCTACTCTAATCCTTGGTCTCAACACATGAGAGGGGAGGATTAGGGTTTGAAGAGAGAGGGCTTGAGGAGAGAGAAAGTGAGCAAGAGAATGAGATGAGATAATGATCTATCATAATATATATCAAGCATTATCATTTATCCAATAAAAGAAAATAAAGGATTAATAATCATGCTTCATAAATACAAGAGGGTGATTCATCTCCATGAGTCATTAAGCATTTATGATGCATTAATGACATGGATGAATCACTCAAATGACTCACTAATCTCATTTAATGCATATGCCACCTTAACCCCCAAGTCACCATCTTCTAGAAGCTTCTCGCGTAATTACGAGAACGTCCCTCCTATCCGTGAAAACACGGAAAAACTTTAGACTGTATAAATCCAATAACCGGATACTAGAAACTGGCTTAAACCAAAGCCGGCTAGTAAAAAACTGTCCGGATGTCGTACATGCGTAAACACACGTATGTGTCCGAACCTTTGTCGTAAAACCATACGACCTCTATATCGTTTCGCCTGGAGTAGGGAAACTCTCTGTGTGGGACTCTAGAGACTCGACTACTACGCTGGCAGTGGGTTTAACCACAGACCGCAAGCGGCACTAGCTGTACGTAACGGTCCCCAGGTAGATGTCGATAAGAAGGCCGATGAGAAAACCCATCCGAACTCCTACTGAGTCTGATGTGACAATCTCCGTACAGTCCGGTATGTTCGTCTAAGACTATCGCATATCGGGCCTACGGGGCGGCAAGCGTTAGTCCCCTAATAGCGGTATAAGTCGGGTCGGAGCGTAGCCCATTACACTCTGAGAAACTACTGGAACCTACCAGCAAATCTCGCTTGCCCTGGCCAGGGACTTTGCGTAATGGCTCTCTCACACAGCGCGGTATCAACTCCCAATACCGGGAGAGACGAATCCTGTCTAACCGCCACTGCCTCCAAGTGCTCGGGACTGCACCCAACTGCTACCTGTTTGCACGACTCCTTTGAGCCGTGGTAGGGTAGAAATCTAAGAACAGTGGGACACACTCGAGGCGAAGTAGCAGTGTCAAGTCTGCGGACTATGCTGTACTCATGTCACCTGGGAACTGTTAACTGACGACTGGTATAAAACCAACCAACAGTTCCCTGTGAGTCCTGTCCGGTGTACCCGTAACCTAACGAGCACCTGAATACTATCTCCAGTACGACGTACTGACGGCTGTGGGACAGACCATCTCCCCAACTGGGATGAGAAGCGTATACACTAGTCTACTCCGGAGTATCGATGCCCTGTCTCGATAATCCTACGACTAGGGACCTGAATAAGGATGTGCTTGTAGACTACCCAGCCCCCACTAGTGTGACTGCCATCACAACGCTGGTAGTCAAGCAAGATCCTAAGAGCTCTATCAATACGTATACTCACATATTAAGATTGAAAAACCAAGTAGCATATTACCATGTTTAGCAAGACTGTTATATACATGTGAATATCCCAAGCTTCCATTAAGTAATATACAAACTAGTATGATACAATAATGGCCCTTAGGGCATATACACTAACAGCGGCTAGAGTTGCGGTCAGCATGAGCATTTAGATATGTCATTTACTACGTTTTCTTGTAGACGCGGGTGTTTGATATCTGCACTAGATGATCGGGACACTGCTAGAGACCGGCTAGAATGTGATAACCGTTAGTGTATCGCCTATTCTTGAGAATCGAGGCATTGTTTAGCGTGCGGACGAAGGGTATTCACATGTCATCTAGGTGAAGTTAAAGGTTTGAACGAATGTCAGAAACCCATTTTTCCAAGTTTAAGGTATTCGGAAGAACGTGCAGGTAATTCTATGGACCCTCTAGAAGAATGAAACTCTAACTCAACATAATGACCATGAGAACGCCTTTGAACCTTAGGGTTTGCGGCAGTTCCGCGGTGCCATTAGTGAGGCTTGGATTTGCCCTTCTACGGCTGGTCCGCAGGTGCTGTGGCATGTACTGGACATTTTTAAACTGTACTTGAGTGTTGAGCTCTCGGGAATTATGGGACTTTGATGAATCGATCGAAAAGTTTAACGTAGTCCGGATATCATGTGATGGGATACATTATTTGGAAAACTCTATATATGAGTATAGCCGTTTGTAGCGCCGTTCATACAGCTACGAAGAGACGAGTTCGAATCAATCGACACCAAAGGAAAAAGGAGCACATTGACATCGGTGTTACGAATTGCGATTTGGTGATTTGAATTTCACATTTCCGTTGTTTGGATTTTGGTATTTTGAGGATCCCGTTTTATGATTGGTATTTCCTACGTGCACATTCATTGCACTCGATTAGTGTTCCATGTATCAGTTGTTTTGATGTTCGTTTTGTGCATACCCATTGCACTTGATTTGATTCTTATATACATTATGAGATGTTTGATTTTGATTTCATACACCTGGATTTAATTGATTTGATTTCATGTATATGGGTTGCACATGATTTTGGACTTATGCTTTCGGTATAGTTTTCATGCACTTTTCGTACTTTTATTTGGTTTTGTGCACACTGATGCATGTGGTTGTAAGTTTATCTATCGCGGTATACTTGATTTTGATTCGGTGTATATCGTATACCGCTGATTTCGATTTCGATGTTCGATATATGTTTTCGTGCACCATGTGCACTTGGTTGAGATTCTTGCGCACATTTGGCGCACTTGATGCGATTTTGTGCACACCAGATGCACTAAATCGGATTTGTGCAGATTAGATGCACCTGATATTGTTGTCGTGCATGCCCGTAGCACTTGACAGATGTTTTTGGTGCACACCCGTTGCACTCAGTTTTGTTTCTGTGCGTATTCGTGGCATCTGTATTTGATTTCGATTTTCGTGCGCACCGGACGCACGTGGTACCTTGTATACTATATTTGAGATTAATTTCATTTTGAGCGGTACGTTTTTATGATATTTGCTATTTGGTGTAGTAACCGAGCAGGACTGTTCTGAGAACAGTACCTAGGTGTTTTTG
Organism: Agapanthus africanus; assembly: GCA_030015575.1. Classification (NCBI taxonomy): domain Eukaryota; kingdom Viridiplantae; phylum Streptophyta; class Magnoliopsida; order Asparagales; family Amaryllidaceae; genus Agapanthus; species Agapanthus africanus. The sequence continues at coordinate 367,118,217 of JASDDO010000012.1, forward strand.
CATGCATTGATAGTTACCGAAGGGATTTCCAAAAAGGAGCTATAGTCTCCATATTTTCCTACGTGTCTGAGGTGACACGAAATATTTTACAAAGGAAACCCTTCTAAATTATTTTCAAAAGGCGGGACGTGTATGTTAAATAAAAGATATATATGTATAGCTATTTTCCTTAAAATGAACGTCCGCTACTTATGCTGTGATACGCGCATCGCACAGCGATTTGGAAAAAAAAAAGGGTTTTTGCATGCTTCTCTATTCAGATGTCTGGACGAATTTACGATGATGAATACTATATACAAGTTATAGTTTTGATATATATCATGTCGGTTTTCGTATTGGACTTTGACATCAGTATCTTTACCATGACTCCGATGATTGCGAGATACATTACAGAGTTTTGATTTTGAGTTATATACTTGTTTTTCATGCGCATGCATTACGCTAAGAGGTGTTTTATGTATTGATGATTTCGGAGCCCGACGATTTGAGTGTTTTGCTAAATGTTTTAGTATTTGGGGGAGTTTTGATTTAAATTCGGGGACCGAATTTCTTTAAGGGGGGAAGACTGTAACGTTTTAAAAATAAATAAATAAATAATTAGATAAAAAAATCCTTTAGGTGAATTTTCTGATAATCAGTAAAATAAACCGCATTTTCCGTAAAATATAACTATAGTTATTTTTCATCATAAAATTAAATACACCTATTTTAACTATGTAATTGCTAGAATTTAGTATTTATTTGGTCACTTGTAAATTTCTAGTTTACTAAAATATTTTCTTTAATTAATTAATTCAAATATTAACATAAGCTTTTAATTATACATTTAATTAGTGATAAATACAAATTGGAATGGGTTTATTTTACAAAAGTGAGCCATGACATATTAGAATCAAGTGCGTAACATGCAAAATTCTTTCCCAATTTACTCCATGGTCCTAGACTTTTCTAGGGGGAAATAAATTAGAAAATAAATAAAATAAAATAATTATTGAAATGACAAGAAATGAGGCATTAATTGAAGAGTCTTCTACATAATTCCACACACCTCACACACTCTCTTTTTCCTCACCTCTTGCTGGCCGAGCCCTTCATGAGGCAGCCCAAAAAAATTTCCCCACTTCACTTGCTTCAAAAATCCATCAAAAATCCAAAATAAAATCTCAAATTCCAAATCCAACCTCTACCCATTATTCTTTGGCCTATCTAGCATGGATCTTGGAGCAAAATTAGCACTTTGGAGGCTATGATTTTCATGTTTGATCTCATGTTTATTGAGGTATAATCCTAACCCTAGTGTTAATTATAGGCTAATTACTTTAATTTAATGGATTTCGGTGTTTAATTATGGTTTTAGTTGATAAATTAAAAATTCAAGATTAGGGTTTGTGATCAAGTGAGGATTTTTATTAATTATTCATGGTTTTAATGAGGAGATTAACATGTTAATAGAATGCAAAACCTAATCTAGTTACTAGTTGCTAATTGTTAGTTTAAAATTATGCTAATTTTGCAAACTAGGTTTTTGGAAATTGATTAAATAATTGAGATTAAAATATAATTAGGGTTTCATGATATTATTAACATTATAAATTGTAGTTTAATATTTTAGATCATGCAAAACCAAGCTTAGTTGTTGTTTTGTGCATTTTTACTTTGAAATTGTTAAAATTGGATAAATTTGCAAACTAGAATTTTGGGTTTAATAAAAATTGATGAGATTAAATTATGATAATGGTTTGTATGACTTAGTTATGATATTTAGTGAATATTATGGCTATTAGTTTTGTTAAAACATCAAGTTTCGAATTAAAATGGTAATTAAGTGCTTTCTAGGTTTTTGCGAAATAAAACGATTTGATTAATTTTAAGGTTTTGATGATTTAAACACTATTTTATATTATAATTAGTGAGTTTTGGAACTGCGATTTGTACGTTTATGTTTTATCTTGATCAATCGGCATTTGTACGCCGATATCGAGGGTTATTTGGGTTTTTTTGCATGAGCCGGTCATAGGTGTTAACCTATGCGCGTTTCGTGTGCCATTTTGGTTTTTATCCGCGATTTCGGTTTACGATATTATATATGTTTATATATAGGTACCTATCACGTGGACTTCGGACGATGAAAAAGAGGATGGCGGCATCTACTTCGGCAGACAAGGACCAGGTGAGTAGATGTATATCTACGGGGGAAGTCGGGTGGATAGCGTATAGCACCCCCGCAAATGTAGAATAAGGATATTATGTACTATTATTAGGAAGTCGGATGTGACCTTCGATTCTTGGCGAGTAGGGTACTATTGAAGACTTTAAGTTGGATTAGACTGATTTAGAAAGACTTAACCAGAGGATGATTTCCTTGGAGGGAATTCGTAGGTTTCATGTAGACACACACACACGCACACACATAAACTTGACTTGGTATATATGTGGGTATATATATATATATAGGAATGTGTGTAGGTACACACACACACACACACAACATATACATGTGATATGAGGATGTTATATGATACTTGGGCAATGAGAAAATATATACCTATACGATGAAATGTGTGATGACATTGGCATGTATAAGACTTAAATCAGTAACCAGATCATGATATTGTTTGACGATGATACCATGTGAATGATGATATATATAGATATGATAGTTGACAATTGATCGAGATGTGATATGAGAAATGGTATGATATTTATAACGGATCGTTTGGGCGATGTGCGTTCATATATGATGATTTGTGTTGATGACATCGGAATATACAAGACTTTAAAATAGTACCTAGATTGTGATATTGATTGATGATGATACCCAAATGAATGACCTATATATGATAGCTGACCTGTACCCCGATTTTGGGATACTGTACGATAAATTTTACCGTACGAAGTATAGATGTGATGATTGATCCGCACTCTTGACTTGAGGAAGTCGTACTTTGTACGTGACGCTATTGAGGCTGGATCGCCGACTGCTAGAGATATCGACTCAGACTTTAGGTGGACTCATCTTACCTATCGACTAGCTTCTTTAGTTCAGTCCCTTAGTTGGTTAGATAGATACTGGTTAAGGCTCGAGTCATACCTATTTTTCAAAACTAACGAATCGTGTGCATTTTTAAAGACAGCCTGGGGGATACTACAGATTTTTCAAAGGACGCGTCTTTTCTATAAAACCCCGTAGCCCCTACTTTTCTGAAAACCACGATTCGTGCTATTTCAAACGCCAAACTGTATGACTCGTAGTTGGATAATGTATATTCTTCAGTGTTATGGTTACTTCATCATTCTTCGTATGTTCATGTTGCTCTCATCGCATTTTATGCTTGTGCATGTGTTTTCTTTAATAATTATGAACCCTGCTTGTTAGGACACCAGCACCATTACCGATGATGCGCATGTTTCACATACACTTGTTTGCCGGCTCACACACATCATCATCGGTAATTGCCATGTCACGTACACTTTAGAACATATTATCTCATTGATATAATCAGCTAAATGCTAGTTGCTGCATAATATTTGCATGATTGCTCTCATGTGTTAACTTAGAGATTGCATTCTTTGCATAGATACTTCATGCATTCATGTATTCATTCATGTACTATTCTGGGGCTTTATGCCGATATCCACTATTTACTTACTCTGGATTCTTGGATTTCGGATTTCCATGAGATTTCTGGATTTTGGGGGAAACCGCAAGAATTTTATAAAACTTTTATCATTATTTAAATATAGAAATTTGCAGTTTTCTCGTGATATGATGTGTGCGGCATCCACCATGAGTTTTCTCGGTTCTTGAGCTATATATACCCGATTCGAGGAGGGGATGCACCGTCTGCGGGTACATGGTGGACCCGGTGCGGTACCCTGGATAAGAAGATCGCAGATGATGGCGTTGAGCCCGGCAGGGAGCACTACCGACCGGTTATTGTTGTTGTTTTTTTGACGCGGCAGATATTCGGAGGATACCGACCGTTGTCGTGAGATTGGATGATAGGGGCCGATCCGGACTGCCGGAGCCTGAGATACAGAGATATTGAGATTTGAGATACAGAGATATGAGATATTGAGATTTTGAGATATACCTATTTTGTGTCGATGCTTGACACGGATTTCTGTTGATTTCACTGATGAGGTTTCAGTCTTATTATACAAGATTCATTGATGTTTTTCTTATATCAGATTATTCAGATTTCTTTGTTGATTTTCTCATTCATGATGCATTCATACATCAGATATGTGGCTCATTACTGTTTGGTGACACTGATACGATGCACTGAGTATTGCACTTATGCATAGATTATTACCCTGTCACTACTAGATGTCTAGTATTATATATGTATATTATTATGACCTAGGAGATCGTCGTGCATGCTATTTCTACTCGCATATGTCTTCTACTCACGAGTTGGTAACTCACCCCAATTGTGCCAAATTTTCTTATAGGTTTCGATGTACAGGTTTCCTTGGCGGCTTGCTGGCACACCATTTCATTCAGGGTGATTGCTTGGTAGGTTGGTTCACTTGTATCGGGACCGCCGTTGTACTTTTATTATTTCATTTGTATCTAGTAAGCTCCATCAACCAGACTTGTATTACGTGATAGATTTAGAAGACCAGTTGTTTATTCTTTCGACCTTAGAGTCGCGCTTGTATTATTATGGTTTTCTGGTGGATTTGGTTTTCTTTTGCGTTTTGTCCCTCGCCCTTCGGCGTTGTATATTATATTGCTTGTATGGTTGTTTCCGCTAATTGGCGTAGAGCTAGCTCCCATTTGGGGATGCCTTTTTATTGCTTGTATATATATTTCTTGTTTGTACCCGTTTGGAGTCAGTTTTTACAAAGGGCACTCTGCCGAAATTTTTGAGAAAATTTGATATTACTTTTAAACATGTTTTCCTACACTTCTTATTTTAAATGGTTTAGATTTCTGAGCTTCGGCTTACTTAGATTACGTTACGCTTTTAGACGTTTCATAATTTAAGTGTCGGTCACGTTCCGTACCTTCGGGACGTGACACTAGGTGTAGTAAGTTGGTATTAATCGATCCTGGGGAGAATCACTGGATAGCTTCCAGGGTGGTAAGGTCGACTGAATGTCAGTCACAGGCATTGTCTTTACCCTCAGTGGAGGGACGGTATGTTGGAAGAGTTCCAAGCTAGATGCCGTGGCAAACTAGACGATAAAGGCTGGATACATTGCTACCAACGATACTACCAAAAAATAGTCTAGATGTATATTAGTTCATGAGATGAACTTCGTTCCTACCATTGTGTGACAATGGAATTGTGGTTTTGGCCTAGGAACCCCCGTCCCATTAGTTATCCAGACATATTCTAAGGCAGTATCGCCTGATCATGGAGATGGATGATCTCCAGGGAGATCGAGGTTAGGAGAGTAGACACAGAGGACAACATGGTGGATCCACTCACGAAGGCTTATTCCCAGGAGAGACTTTTATGGGATGGTTGAGTATGAGATACTTCAACCACTGCTGATTGTTGGGTATGAGATACTACAACAGATGACCCTAGTGCAAGTGGGAGATTGTTAGTTATATGTGTGCCCTAGAGGCCATTACTGTACATACGATGTATATTGTAGTGGATGCTTGGACATATACATGGAGGACTTTCTTGCTCGACATGATAGTATGCTATTTGGTTGATCTTTATCTTAACATGTACTCTGATTGTCTCATGTTACATGTTGATAAAGCCCTTAGGATGAGTACTTGACTACCAGGATTATGATGCAGATCATACTAGTGGGGACAGTGTAGTCGCTAAGTACATCCTTCAAATGTTCCTAGTCGAGGGTGTATCGAGACAGGGCATCGATATACCAGAGTAGACTAGCGTATAGATTCTCGACCCATGTAGATGGGCGATGGATGATCCCATATCCATTGGTATTTGACATCAGAGATAGTATACGAGTGCTCAGTGGAGACTGGGTACACTGGACGGACTCGCCGAGAACTCCCAGATGGTATTATACCTAACGTCAGATGGCAGTTCTCTGGTGACACTGGTACAGGTTAGTCTGTAGACCCGAGATCATCATAGTCTTTTATGATTCCCACTGTACTTTGATTTCCACCTTACCACGTTCAAGAGAACGTGCAAAACGGTGGCTTTTGGGTACAGTCCTAAGTCACATGGAGGCAATGAGCGATAGGAGGGGTTGCGTCTCTCCCGGTATTGGGAGTTGATGTTGCGCTTTGCTCGATTGGCTATAACAGAAAGTCTCTGGCCAGGGTTGCTTCAGAGGTATACTGGTAAGTGTTATCAGTAGTTTCTCGACCCGTTATGAGCCTTATATCGACACGACTTATTGAGTTACTGGGGTTTGACGTTTACCACCCCTAGACGAGATATGCGACATATCAGACAAAGAGACCGGACTGTACGGTAGTGTTACTGATTGGATTCGCAGGAGTGTGAGCAGCCTTGCTTGTTGATCTTCTGATCGCTCAATACCCGGGTGGCCGTTACGTTTAGCAGACTGCTTACGGCTTGTGGGTGTTTGATATGATCATCACCTACTGCCGGCGTATTGACGAGTCTTAAGAGTCTTACACAGGGGTTTCCTGGCTCAAGAGAAATGGAGTAGGAGCACATATGTGTTAGTGTATATGCCCTAGAGGCCATTACTGTATCATACTAGCTTGTATATTACTTGATGGAAGCTTGGGATATTCACAGTTGTATAGACAATCTTGCACAAAATGGTAGTATGCTACTTGGTTTGTCTCTACTTCAATATGTGCATGTGTTTCTTTTAGCATATCGCTTATATACATATTAGTAGAGCCCTTAGGATCTTTGCTTGATTACCAGCGTTGTGATGGCGCTCACACTCGTGGGAGCTGGGTAATCCATAAGCACATCCTTATACAGGTCCCTAGTCGTTGGACTATCGAGACAGGGCATCGATACTCCGGAGTAGACTAGCGTATGCGCTTCTCATCCCAGCGGGGGAGACGGTCTGTCCCACAGCCGTCAGTACGTCGTACTTGAGATAGTATGCGGGTGCTCGTTAGGTTACGAGTACACTGGACAGGACTCATCGGGAACTGTTGGTTGGTATTATACCTATCGTCAGTTATCAGTTCCCAGGTGACATGAGTACAACTTAGTCCGCTGACTTGACACTGTCACTTCGCCTCGAGTGTGTTCCCGCTGTACTTAGATTACTACCCTTCCACGGCTCAAAGGAGTCGTGCAAACAGGTAGTAGTTGGGTGCAGTCCCGAAGCACTTGGAGGCAGTGACGGTTAGACAGGATTCGTCTCTCCCGGTATTGGGGGTTGACATCGCGCTGTGTCTAGGAGAGCCATTACACAAGTAGTCCCTGGCCAGGGCAAGCGAGATATACTGGTAGGTTTCCAGTGTTATCTCAGGGTGTTCTGGGCTACACTCCGACACGACTTGTACCGCTATTAGGGGACTGACGTTCACCGCCCCCCTAGGCCTGCCATGCGATGTATCAGACGAACAGACCGGACTGTACGGAGATTGTCACATACAGGCTCAGTAGGAGTTCGGATGGGTTTATCTCATCGGCCTTCTTATCGACATCTACCTGGGGACCGTTACGTACAGCTAGTGCCGCTTGCGGTCTGTGGTTAAACCCACTTCCAGCGTAGTGTCGAGTCTTTAGAGTCCCACACAAAGAGTTTCCCTACACTGAGCGAAACGTGTAGAGGCCGTATGGTTTTACGGCAGGGCTACGATCACTTACGTGCACTTATATGCGTATGCTGTTCGGGCAGGCAATACTAGTGGGCTTTGGTTTAAGCCAGATCCTAGTATTGCACAGATGGATTTGATTTGTCTTCTGTGCATTCGCATTCTACGGAATGCGGATGCGGGTGTGTATGCACAGTTTTGAGGAGTGATGAAGGAGGAGGTGCCCCATTAGGGTTTTGGCAGTTGGTTCGGCCAAAACCGTAATGTGGCACACTCATTAGGGTTTTGACAATTCGTTTGGTCAAAACCGTTATGAGTAGGGAGACATTGTTTACTAATCCTTTTAGTGATAGATTAGTGATGGCTAATTGCATTGACCATTTGATCACTTAGACCCCTCTTGACTTTGTTGACCCGTTGACCGTGTTGACCATTGACCTTCAAGAGGGATCTACACTCTTCTTTTATTTTCTTTTTATTTCTTGTGTTATGATAATGGTCAATTCAATGTGCCATCAAGTCTTTCATGATAGGATTAGTAATGATGATTATTGTGTATTATTGCAACCATGATTCATTTCATTTGGGTTTAATCTTTTCATTATTCTCTTCTCATTCTCTCTTATGAAGTGAGAAGAAAAAGAAAAGCTCCATGGTTGCAAACTTTCTCCTTCTTCTTCCTCCTCTTGATCTCTTCTTTTGATCTCATGTGTTGAGAGAAAAAGAATCCACATAGACAAACACTTCCATCTTTCTCTTCTACACAACCTAAGGCATTTAGATTAGCAATCTCTTTGCCCTAGTTGCCTTGGCTTGAGGCGAAGCTTAGTGTACAACTCTCGGGTGGATCGTCTTCGACTCAAGAAGGCCGCGGAGGTGCCCAAGGTCCGGATCGACGCTTGGAGCTTGGATGGACGAGTGGGACAGCGGGATGAAGACCCGAAGGACCAGTTCTGTGAGGTATACTTTCTACAGCATAGTAGATAAAGCCTTTTAGTGTTTACTAGTTTCTAGTTTAGCAAAGATCCGACTTTTAGTCCATGTTGCCTTGCGCCAAATCATTGTTTTTCGCCGTTTCCGCCTCCCCGTAAGAACCGGGGTGAGCAACGTGGAATTACAGTGGTATCAGAGCCTTGCTAAACATAAACTAGTAAGTTAGCAAAGTGTTAAGAACATCGATCGGAAAAAAGTCGCAAAACACATCCGCAAAACCACAACTTTCTGTTGATTTTTTTTCTGCTCTAAAAATAAAAAATCATACTTCAAAAATCGTATCAGGGTTTTGTGAAAACACTGCAGAAAAACGATCCAGTGATTCGATCAAACGACTGCGGTTCCGCGGCAATGACATGCTCATTGCCGCGGTTCCGCCGCCGTTCTGACTCGGCACTGGATCGGGTTTGGTGCAGTGTTTTAGTTTGGATGTTTTGGGATTTTTAATACATGTTTTTTCTACCCAGATTTTCCAGAGAGCAAATTGACTTTTAGGGTGGTTAAAAATCCGTTTTTTGATCGATATTCCGTACTCTTTGGCTAATGTATATTATCTGTGATGTAATATATGTATTGAACGTCCGCTAATCGCTATACATCGATTAGTGGGGGTTATACATATCTGTGATCTGTAATGTTGATGGTTTGTGTATATGAACTCGGTGGATTGTCGCGGATGAATAGCCGGGAATGGGTGTGAGATGAGAGTCTCTTTTTCTTTCATTCATTGTAAAATATGTAAATTGATGTAATATTATTTGTTTGGCCGCACAACCGGGTCGGGGTTGTAACCGTCATTGTATAATTTCTTTTTACTGTTTTTGCTCCTAGGATAGACCCAAGGTGGGGTGCACAAACTACCGGGTATCTCGAAGTGCCGAGTGGCCTACTCACGGTGATGAGGGAGGTTGCTTCGCTTCGGGTACTTGGCGGGTAGTTTGCCGCACCCGTAGGGGTCTAGGGAGGGGTTTGGCTATTCATCGCGACCGTGTAATCCGTTTTTCGTTGCAGGCTCGAACGAATCGCGGATTCCTAGTATATCCAAAGTGTTCATCTGTGATCTGTAATGTCTATCATTGCTATATATTTATATATGATAACTATTTAGGCATTGCTTATGTTTTACAGCCGCGCTAGCCCAGCCCCCGCTCTGTCGTTAGTTAAGTAACCTAACGGGTGATGACGGGCCCCGTGGCGAATGCGAATGGCATAAGCGTACGTCATATTTTGGTTGTTTTCTGCAATGGTAGGATTAAATGATGGGACACATTAAAAGAACTAATGCAAGAAAATAAACCAAGTAAAAGTCGTTGGAACACTTTGAAAACCACTCGGTTCTTTTCAAAAATAAGCATTTTAAACGCGGAGCTTGAACCACTCCTTTTAAAAGCTATCTCGTTCCATCGACTATATCAAGTTCACTACGTTCACGGTTTCGCCAAAACTATCCGTAGCCCTCCGTCGTTTCATATGAATATTCAACAGTATTCAAGCTGTGTTTGTTGGCCTTAGTCAAGGCACAGTGTTTGGTAGCTGGTGGGTATTCATATGTTGCATAGATAGAATGCGTTGGTTTGGGACAGTCGTATTGCTTTGTTGGCCATAGTCAAGGGTATATACGGGTGGGTTCAAATTAACCTGGATAACGACGGGTAGAACTTGACATGTGACTTATGATTTGTTGGCCTTAGTCAAGGTCATAAGAGCATGGGGCAAAAATCCACATCGGGAGTTTCAAAAGTACTGAAACTTGCTAGCGCTGCATACCATTTGGAGTGTGATGATTCTGGTAGGATTCCTTCGGTTTTATCACGCGATGATATTTGGATCCCGATCCTACTGTGAGTATATGCTACTCCTCGGGAAAACTCTCACTTAACGATCAATGCTATAAACCTAGTAGGTGTCTAGAAAGATGTTAGCGGGGCTATGCCCACAGGGAAAAGAGGTTACTTAATTAAGGAACTTCGCGAAAGCGTTGGAAAACCTCCCTCGAAGTACCGACACTGGCCTGGCTGAACGGTTAAGCAAGTATTGTACGGTGAGAAAGATCCCGACTAATTCTTCCTTTGTGGTTTGAGGAGGAATTCGAGAGACAGTGGGAGCCATCCTGTTTAGATAAATTAAAAACCAATCTAAACTTGCTAGAGCATCATGCTAAGTGTTTTCTTCTCTCTCTCTTAATTGCAGCGACCCAGTGACCGCACCTAGGTTACATCTAGATAATAAAATGACTGAATCTGACTGTTATGACTGGCAAAGGTCTGTCCAGATGTCCATTGCCCATGACAAGCTGGGACACTTCTTGACTGATCCAACCCCTGTCGTCTCAGGTCCAGTTTCCCCTGTCAGGGATATTCATATCCACGAGACATTGGAAAAGAACTGTGCGAAAGCCAAGTGCCTCGTGTTAGCCTCAGTTGATGGTACATACCAGAGGCAGCACGAGAAGATAGACTCTGCTTCTATCTTCCTCCATAACAAAGTTTTATATGGAGAGCAATCTCGTATCGCAAGATATGAGACCTCGAACGAATTGCTTCCAGCGAGGTTGGCTATCGGGTCATCTGTAGGGGGCAACGTCCTTACAGAGACCAGCTCTTTTGAGCTCTCGGACCTGAAGACCACGTTAAAGAACGGGTCAGACGCTGACTTAGTTCAACAGTCTCTACCTACTACCCTGAAGGAAACAAGGAAAGTAGAAAGAAAGGGAAGGGCAGAAGTTTCGGGACTGGATGTAGTAAAAGAGGGATGTTCCTATTGTAACGGGAATGAACATGGGCAGAAGGATTGCAGGGCTTGCAAAGCCAGTAGCTAGAATTCGAAGCATGTTGTGGCTTCGGCTTCGGGTGTGTTTGTTATAGAGAACTGTATGTCAGTTAACCCTACTTCCTGGGTATTGGATACCGGATCAGGATCTCATATCTGTAATTCGTTACAGGCTCTGAGAAACCGTAGGGTTATCAGGAAAGGTGATATGACTCTCAGGGTTGCTAACGGAATGAGCATGTATGCTGTATCCGTAGGGGAATATCATCTGGGACTGACAACTGGGCAGATATTGATTCTGCGTGACTGTTTTTATGTACCAGGTGCGACTTGTAATATCATATCTGTATCCTTATTTTCTAAGGAAGGATATGATTTTACTTTTGTAAGCGATGTAGTAAACATCCACCTAAATCAAGTCCTGATTGGGTCAGGTACATTAAAATACGGTATATACGTTTTGAATCAAGCTCAGGTCTTCAGTGTCCAGAACACACTTAAAAGAAAGTCTCCGGAATTAAATCAGGCTTTCTTATGGCATTGTAGATTGGGTCACATTAATGAGACACGGTTGACAAAGTTACATAAAGAAGGATACTTGGATCCGTTCGAGTACCAGTCTTATGCCACTTGTGAATCTTGTCTCATGGGAAAGATGACAAAGACTCCGTTCACTGGACACGGAGAAAGAGCGAGCGAGCTCTTGGGACTCATACACAGTGATGTGTGTGGTCCAATGTCTACACATGCGCGAAGTGGTTATTCATACTTCATTACTTTCACAGATGATTTCTCTAGGTATGGGCATGTCTTCTTAATGAAGCACAAATCCGAGGCCTTTGAGAAATTTCAGGAATACAAGAATGAAGTTGAAAAACAAACAGGCAAAAGTATCAAGACACTGAGATCTGATCGAGGTGGCGAATACTTGAGTGCCGAGTTTCTGGGCTTCTTAAAAGAGAATGGAATTCTCTCTCAGCTTACTCCTCCATACACACCACAACACAACGGTGTATCGGAAAGGAGGAATCGAACCCTATTGGATATGGTTCGTTCCATGATGAGTAAGGCTGAGTTGCCGCGATCCTTCTGGAGTTATGCACTAGAAACAGCTGCATATCTTTTGAACCAAGTTCCTACTAAGTCAGTGCCTACCACACCATATCAGATGTGGAGTGGGAAGAAACCCAGTCTTAAACACTTTAAGACATGGGGATGTCCAGCTTTTGTAAAAAAGCAGCATGCGGACAAGCTCGAGGCACGTTCAGTACAGTGTAAGTTTATGGGATACCCAAAGAACTCCAAGGGGTATCTTTTCTATTACGCAGAGGAACAAAAGGTTTTTGTTTCTCGTCATGCCCGCTTCTTGGAAACTGAGTTTTTGGAAAATCAGATAAGTGGAGCGCAATAGAACTGGAAGAAATTCCAGAACCACAAGCTATTACTGAAAGCTTGGTAGAACCTGTTGCGCCACGGCAGCGCCCCGGCCTCGTACTCGAGGCCAAAATGCGGAATCAAAAATTTTCCTTACTCGGAAACCGGCGCTATTGCGGACAATGAAAACCCGGATCGTTTACCATTAACCTAATGCTAGCAATCAAGAGATGGGAAGAAAAGTATACCAAGTGATCCGAGTCCTCCGGTCTTCTCTTCATCGTCCCGATCTCCCGCGGAAAGTCTTGGCTCCACATCGTCGCCTCCTCGCCGGAAAGGGCACCACATCGCCTGCGTCTTTTACGGGCTCCCGCCTCAATACCGAGGCAACTCGGGCATGAAGCCGGCAACTCGACATGCTCAAGATATGCTGTAGAATGTGTAGTGTAGAGGCTATGTCTCATTTGGGGTTTGTTGTTGCCTTGATGGAGGAATGGGGTTAGGAAAAATGGTGCTTTCATTTTTCCAAAACAAGAAGAAGAAGGAGATGAAGAATTCCTCACAAAAGATGAACTCTCTCATTCTTTTCTTTCTCTCAAGTGTTCTACCATTTTCATCATGTGAGAAGAAGAAGGTGGAGGAATGAATATATCAAACAAGAGGGAGGTGAGTGTAGGAGAGCATGAAGGGTGACCACATCCTAAACCTCATCATCACAACCTCACATCAACTCTAATCATTTCTCATCAACTTTCAACTCACTTCTAATCTTCATAAAGCATGAAAAGAAGAATGAAAAGAATGGTATCTAAAAGAGTTATCATAATAAATACATATGCAAGAAAATCCTCTACAATGTGTTATTTGCAAAACTGCAAATAACCCCCTCCATCAGAAAAGTCCGGCCGGGAAAGAACAAAGGAAAACCGGCCGGAACGGAATACAAACTGGCAACTCCAGAAAACTGGTCCCGTAATAAATTACAGGAAAACCCCGATACTGTGCATACACACCCGCATCTGTATTCCGACCGGATACAAATGCAATGAGACAAAATCTACACTGTACTAAACTAGGACCGGCTTAAGCCAAAGCCGGCTAGTAAAAACTGTTCGATCCTGATCCGTGCAATACCGCACGTATCTGATCGAACCCTGCCATATAACCATACGGCCACTAGTACAAACTGTCCGATCCTGATCCGTGCAATACCGCACGTATCTGATCGGACCCTGCCATATCTCCATACGGCCTCTACAGCGTTTCGCCCGAAAGCTTGAGTAACTGTAAGTGTGGTGGACTCTAAAGACTCGTCAATACTATGGCTGTGGATTTAACCACTAGCACGTCAGAGGTATAAGCCAATACGTGACGGGCCACCAGCTATTGACCAAAAGGGACGTCGATGAGCGAACTCATCCTGACACCCTACTGAGCCTGTCAGTGACAATATCCGTACAGTCCGGTCCGTTCGTCTATGAGCATCGCATGTCGGGCCTAGGGGGTTGGTAAAAGTCAGACCCTCAAAAGCGGTACAAGTCGTGTCGGAGTGTAACCCATAACGCCCTGAGATACTACTGGAATACCTACCAGTAAATCTCCTGCCTCGGCCGAGGGCTTTGCGTAATGGCTCTCCTAGACACAGCGCGACCTCACCCCCAATACCGGGAGAGACGAACCCCTGCAGATCCGCTCACTGCCTCCATGTGGCTCGGGACTGTACCCAACTAAAACCTGTTTGCACGACTCCTTTGAGCCGTGGTAGGGTAGTAATAAAAGTACAGTGGGAACTCACACGAGACAAATGACGATCCCCAGGTCAATGAACTAACCTGTACACATGTCACCAGGGAACTGCCATCTGACGTCTGGTATAATCCCAACTGGCAGGTTCCCAGCGAGTCTTGTCCGGTGTACTCATAACCCAATGAGCACCTGTATACATCTTAGGTGAACCAACTGACACCAGTGGCTTGTGAGACCGGCCACCGCCCCTCGTCGGGGTCTCGACTGTATACACTAGTCTACTCTGGAGAATCGATGCCCTGTCTCGAAACTCCTACGACTAGGGACCTTTTAAGGATGTGCTTATAGACTACCAGCTCCCACGTATATGATCGCCATCATACTGCCGGCAGTCAAGCAAGAATCCTAGGGGCTCTATCAACGTGTAATAGCGACATGCCAGGTCACCTAAAGCAGTACACGATGATAAAGGTAAACCAGATAGCATACTATCATCTCGAGTAAGACTGTCCTCCCGGGATAGGTCCTCCCTCAATCATTGCAATCACGTGCCTGTGACCCAATAATTGACTCTGAGGGCACTATCTCCAACAATCTCCCACTTGCACTCAAGGCTAATTATTGCGATGCCGCATACTCACAGCCCGTGTGATACCGAACACCCAACTCCTCTACTAGTCAGTCTCACAAAGCTCGTTTGCGAAACTATTGCGTTCGAGGAATAGCCTCAGTGAGTGGATCCGCTGTGATGTTTCTTTCTATGTCTCTCTTTATCTCAAGTTCGCGGAGAAAACCATCTCCCGAAATGAGCAATACTTGTCTTAGAATGTCTGGATGTCTGATGGGACCTAGCTCATAAATGAACTCCAAATCCAAACTTCTTAGACTGTATCGTCAACTGAACTTAATCAGTATCCTGCGCCATGCCACCCTCAGTATTGCCTTGGACCACCCATCCAAAATACTGCCCCTCGTCAGAAGGAAAACTATAACTCTGACAACCTCCTTGTCGTCCATGTCACCTTGGAAGCCTGGAATTATAACTGTCTCCCAAATGAGGCTGTCGTTATCATATCCCTAGAACATCCACTTATGTTCTAAAACTGCTTCCGACTGTTTCTCCAGGATTGGATCAATGTCAACTTATTGCATCTAGCGCAAGAACAACATCTGGTGTGGTACTTGACATCTCATGATTGACTTAATTGCCTAAGCAAGTGATCTGTCAATCATGCGTATCCCTCTCCCCTTTAGTCTGTAAGACACCTTTAGAGAGGGTGACTCCATCAACTGCAGGTACACTACCGTGCCAGGTGTCGTCCATTCTAAATACTCATAGAATGCTGTCAAGGTACCCAGATTGGGAAACCACCCAAATCTAGATCTAAAACCATAGATCTAGTTACCAGTGTGTCTGACATAATGTCCAAATCCCATACGGAGAAAACACTGTGTGACGACCAAAGTATAACCGATCGTAGTATAGGAATATTACTTCCTACTACCTTCTCAACAGATCCACCCCCTATTCTGATGACGTCAAACCTATGACTGTCACATCAGAAATAGATAATCTATCTCTGCTACATCTGCTTTAGTCTATAAATAGACATAAGCCTGATGTCCACCAATGCTTCCGCTGCTCCCACTGACTACGACAACCCTCTGGCAGAGTCATATAGACGTGCACTTCCAAAGCTAGTTTAGAACGACGCTATACTCATCCTCCTGCCGGGTCCCGCAGCCTGGAACAACAGCAATGGCAAGTGTGGGTAAACAAGAACTTCCCTGTCACCGTCCTTGAGGCTACCGGAGTACCTCTCGGGTGCCTGAAGTTACCCACCGTATCTGCGGAGTGGCCAATGGAATGTCAAACCAGATTGAATCTTTAGGTTCTTTATCAAATCTTCAGTAATCGTTTGTGGTTCTGGAATTACTTCCAGTTCTACCATACTCCCACTACTGTTTTCTGAAAAAAAAATCCATTTTTAATAAAACTGTGGCGAGTCTAGAACAATATCACTATTGATCTTCCAGATGGTAGAAAGTTAACCCTCGTCATAGCCTGGGTCAACCCACAAACAGCCATTACAGAAACGTGCCTTGAGTTATCCAGAGTCCGGTTTTAATCATAAGCCGGACAACTCCCCATACCTTAACATCGTTAAGATATGAACTGTTCTATATCCAATATAGAACCAGAGGCACTGATTTAATTGAACCAGATTCAAATCATGCAGCTGTCTCCAGTGCATGTCAACTAAATGGAAGGAGGCCGATCAGCGTTACTCAACTTAGGAATGCTTCCAATTATGTGTAACCTGAAAGAGAAGAAATCTCTCTTCATCATTACTATCAACTGAATACCATACACAAGTATCTACATTTTCGATCTCTTTGAAGAATCCCGATACTTGCTACACCTGGTTCTCTACTTTATCCAAATACCTATAACTTCTCAAAATTCGGACCCTGTGTTTTTACGAAACACTTGTCTAAAAACTAGAGAAGTCATAAGTAAACCGAATATAGTACGAGGACCAACCCCTCTGTCCTAATGGACACTGGACAACATACAATACTCTGTATAAGTCCGCTGAGTCTAACAACTCTTTCACTGTGTGTCGTAGGTTGAAAACTGTACTTATGGTTAAGAAGAATTACACCGTTGTTTAATGCTCCTTACCTAACCATCCACTGATATAGGTAAATGTCATCGACATAATATCAAAAGGTATATCTCACTCTATGAAAATAGACGTACAGATATATCAATTTGAAATTGGTGCACAACAGCGGATATTCAAAACCAAATATTTGCCGACCGGCAAACAGCCCAGATGATCTCCTCAAATATCACCGAGTACAACGAATCCCGATATAATGAGGATGATCACCCTATTCCCAATAACTTACTCCCACTCAGCATTTGTAAAACCATACAGATGTGAGAATCATACCTGGTAAATACATACCCTGGAGCAAGTGTCTAACTGGGAAATCAGTTTTCCATTAACAGTACACAGTGAAACTGAAACATTGAAATGTTTCGTTGGGGTATCCTGGTATTCCTAGTAATGCCTCTTCCATTATCCAAATTCACAACTGTAACCGTATAATTCTTTGCCACTTCTCCAAATCCCTTTATATGTCTTTAGTCATTACCTTCTGTACACCTCATTAGGCCAAATGGTTTTCTTCCTTCCCTACCGTTCGGCACCAGCCTATGGTTTGGAAGAAGACTATCCAATAAGCATAATGGGTGTACTGTCCCAATCCTAGGAACACTCGCAATGCGAGAGAAGGTGAAGATAAAAGACACCTGAATGTACTTTATTCCTATTTCTCCTGAACCAGAATCCATCCCCGAACTGGAACAAGTTCCTTTCGAGTTCGTATATAACCATACGATGGAGTATCCAATAAACTGTGGATCTTCGTAGTGATACGGAGTGTCCTGGAGAAATACAAAGGTGATTTAGGATTGGCGAAGAAATACTTGGTTTGGTCGTGAATATCAGTCGCAATTTACTTTGCCCTCCTACTAATCCCTTGCTTTGTCTTAACTTAATACCTCCTGCACACCATCGTTATGCTAATTGGTTTTCTTCATTCCCCACCGTTCGGCACCAGCCTAAGGTTTGGAAGAAGACTATCCAATTTGCGTAATAGGTGTACTATCTCCTAAACCAAGGAGTACTCGCAACCTGAGAGAAGGTGAAAAGAAAAGACAACTGAATAGTCCTATTCGTTTTCTCCAGAACCGGAAACCATCCTCGAAGTCCTTCGAGTTCGTATATAACCATACGATGGTTTTGTCCAATGGAAGTGGACGTTCGTAGTAATACGGGGTGTCCTGGAGAAAAGGGTAAAAGTAGGAGTGGCAATGAGGTCTGCAACTCTGATAATCCAAAAGCCAGTGATAAGAAGGTTCGGTCAACTTGGTCACTGAGTCATAGTCCAGGGTCGGGTCAATGGTCGCTGCCAAAGAGAGAGAGAAAAGAAACACTCAGCGTGCACTCTAACCTAGATCAGAATGGTTATCACTTTTTCTAATCTGGAAACCTCCCACTGTACCTCAAATTCTCCTCCAAACCTGAAAGAAGAATTAGTCGGGGTCACCCGAGGAGTAAACTAACTCATCAGTAGGAATCGGGATCCAACTATCATCGCATGATAACTTGACGGAATCCACTCAAGTCACCACACTCCAGAAGGTATGCGCATGCCTGGCAAGTTTCAGTTCTTTTGAAACTCCCGATGTGATTTTTACCCCAAGCGGTTTATGACCTTGACTAGGTCAACAAACCATAAACCGCCAGTCAAGTTCAACCCGTCATTATTCTGGATTGCATTAAACCCACCCGTACGTGCCCTTGACTAGGTCAACAAGGCCGCACGACTGTCTTAACCAATCCCACTTATGCAACAAACAAGTACCACTCAGCTACCGAACACTACGTCTTGACTAGGTCAACAAACGCAGCACGAATACTAAATAATACCTGTAGGAAATGACGGAGGGCTACGAATGGTTTTTGGCGAAAAACCTTTAACGTAATGAACTTGATATCGTTGAAGGAACTGCACAACCTTTTATAAAATATAGTGACGAAAACCTTTACTAAAGAGGTCACTCCCGGTGAAGGGATCTCGGCTCTTTCCCCGTAGAATGAGGTGCAGGATATTCCAAATGAATACCACGATGCAAAGCAAAAGTAATCGGCTATAGTGAAGTTAATGCCCTGACGCAAACTTTTTGTCCAAGGAGTCACTCCCGGTGAAGGAATCTCGGCCCTTGCCTCGTCGACTGAGGAGCAGGATATTCTAAATGAATACCACGATGCAAAACAAAAGTGAACGTCCTTGCAATAACAGCTTTTTGAAAAATGTTCCAACAACATCAGAATAGGTTTGTTTATCTTGCATTGATCCGAATCAACGCAGTCCCATCAATTAATCACACCACAAAGAACGAAAATATACTGACGTACGTATATGCCATCCGCATTCGCCACTGGGTCCCGTCATCACCCGTTAGGTTAGCTAACTAACGGCAGAGCGGGGACTGGACTAGTGCGGATGTAAAACATATACAACATCTACTAATATATATACCAATATATTATATTTCGCTCAAGGCGTGATAAGAAATGCAACATCACAGAAATGTACAGCATCACAGAACAATACAGATATCTGGAAGCCCCGGGTTTCACAGAGCCGCTGCTGAAACCCGACGTTCCCCTGGTCGTGTGGATAGCCTGTGCAATGAAATCCTAGACCCCTACGGGCGCGGCAAGTCACCCGCCAAAACCTGAAGCGAGGCAGCCCCCTCCAGCACCGTGAATGGACCACCCAGCACTTCACGGAATCCGGTAACTTGGGCACCCCTCCTGGGTCAACCTGTACCCCATACGAGTGCGGCGAATAGCCCGCCAATCCTAGATGAAGCCCCCTCCGTCTCAATGCCATGAGATGCGGGCCCGTTGTCCTCTAGAACCCGGCTATCCGTGCACCCCTCCGCGGGGTAATCCTAGTACAGAAAGTAAAATATACATACACCGGGTACATCGACCGCAACCAGGTCGTGCCCCAAAAGAATAATACAAACAGGCAGTGACGGCAGTCCACATGTCGGACGCTCGCCCCGCAATATCAAATGTACATATAAAACAAAACTGTACTAACATTGCATCCAGGCTATCCCCCACGACCGATCCGCAACAACACAGCATAAACATAGAACATCAACGTGAAAGTCACGTTCGCAAATCCGTCTAACCGGGCTATAGCAGTTAGACCGGATTTACCGATCGAGTGACATTCACGGTCGTAGATATAATGTAAATACTGTGAAATAATGTGTTTAAAATATCCGATCGATCAAATAATTAAGAAGCGGGCCCCAAATGAAAACTGTAGCACTCACAGAAATAATTGGCCCAATTTTAATATCCCAAAAGCCCTATTTTCAGCCCATAAGGCCACTGTATAAATTGGACAGAGTGAGCACAGTAGACTGCGGCGGAACCGCGGCCCAAGGGGGGGTTTGGCCGCGGTTCCGCGCTCCACTCAGCGACTGACACTGTCGAAATTTTACAGAAGTCTTAAAATGTCTTGTACAGCAGTTTTCTACAACCTGAAAAAAATTTTGACACCAAAAAATTCCAACAGAAAACTGATGTGAATAAAAATGAGGTTTTTGGAATTTTTGTCGATCGGATAAGCAAAACGCATTAGAACAAGCTAGGAAAGGTTAATGGCGTGGCTCTGATACCATGTTGCGCCACGGCAGCGCCCCGGCCTCGTACTCGAGGCCAAAATGCGGAATCAAAAATTTTCCTTACTCGGAAACCGGCGCTACCGCGGACAATGAAAACCCGGATCGTTTACCATTAACCTAATGCTAGCAATCAAGAGATGGGAAGAAAAGTATACCAAGTGATCCGAGTCCTCCGGTCTTCTCTTCATCGTCCCGATCTCCCGCGGAAAGTCTTGGCTCCACATCGTCGCCTCCTCGCCGGAAAGGGCACCACATCGCCTGCGTCTTTTACGGGCTCCCGCCTCAATACCGAGGCAACTCGGGCATGAAGCCGGCAACTCGACATGCTCAAGATATGCTGTAGAATGTGTAGTGTAGAGGCTATGTCTCATTTGGGGTTTGTTGTTGCCTTGATGGAGGAATGGGGTTAGGAAAAATGGTGCTTTCATTTTTCCAAAACAAGAAGAAGAAGGAGATGAAGAATTCCTCACAAAAGATGAACTCTCTCATTCTTTTCTTTCTCTCAAGTGTTCTACCATTTTCATCATGTGAGAAGAAGAAGGTGGAGGAATGAATATATCAAACAAGAGGGAGGTGAGTGTAGGAGAGCATGAAGGGTGACCACATCCTAAACCTCATCATCACAACCTCACATCAACTCTAATCCTTTCTCATCAACTTTCAACTCACTTCTAATCTTCATAAAGCATGAAAAGAAGAATGAAAAGAATGGTATCTAAAAGAGTTATCATAATAAATACATATGCAAGAAAATCCTCCACAATGTGTTATTTGCAAAACTGCAAATAATCCCCTCCATCAGAAAAGTCCGGCCGGGAAAGAACAAAGGAAAACCGGCCGGAACGGAATACAAACTGGAAACTCCAGAAAACTGGTCCCGTAATAAATTACAGGAAAACCCCGATACTGTGCATACACACCCGCATCTGTATTCCGACCGGATACAAATGCAATGAGACATAATCTACACTGTACTAAACTAAGACCGGCTTAAGCCAAAGCCGGCTAGTAAAAACTGTTCGATCCTGATCCGTGCAATACCGCACGTATCTGATCGAACCCTGCCATATAACCATACGGCCACTAGTACAAACTGTCCGATCCTGATCCGTGCAATACCGCACGTATCTGATCGGACCCTGCCATATCTCCATACGGCCTCTACAGCGTTTCGCCCGAAAGCTTGAGTAACTGTAAGTGTGGTGGACTCTAAAGACTCGTCAATACTATGGCTGTGGATTTAACCACTAGCACGTCAGAGGTATAAGCCAATACGTGACGGGCCACCAGCTATTGACCAAAAGGGACGTCGATGAGCGAACTCATCCTGACACCCTACTGAGCCTGTCAGTGACAATATCCGTACAGTCCGGTCCGTTCGTCTATGAGCATCGCATGTCGGGCCTAGGGGGTTGGTAAAAGTCAGACCCCCAAAAGCGGTACAAGTCGTGTCGGAGTGTAACCCATAACGCCCTGAGATACTACTGGAATACCTACCAATAAATCTCCTGCCTCGGCCGAGGGCTTTGCGTAATGGCTCTCCTAGACACAGCGCGACCTCACCCCCAATACCGTGAGAGACGAACCCCTGCAGATCCGCTCACTGCCTCCATGTGGCTCGGGACTGTACCCAACTAAAACCTGTTTGCACGACTCCTTTGAGCCGTGGTAGGGTAGTAATCAAAGTACAGTGGGAACTCACACGAGACAAATGATGATCCCCAGGTCAATGAACTAACCTGTACACATGTCACCAGGGAACTGCCATCTGACGTCTGGTATAATCCCAACTGGCAGGTTCCCGGCGAGTCCTGTCCGGTGTACTCATAACCCAATGAGCACCTGTATACATCTTAGGTGAACCAACTGACACCAGTGGCTTGTGAGACCGGCCACCGCCCCTCGTCGGGGTCTCGACTGTATACACTAGTCTACTCTGGAGAATCGATGCCCTGTCTCGAAACTCCTACGACTAGGGACCTTTTAAGGATGTGCTTATAGACTACCAGCTCCCACATATATGATCGCCATCATACTGCCGGCAGTCAAGCAAGAATCCTAGGGGCTCTATCAACGTGTAATAGCGACATGCCAGGTCACCTAAAGCAGTACACGATGATAAAGGTAAACCAGATAGCATACTATCATCTCGAGTAAGACTGTCCTCCCGGGATAGGTCCTCCCTCAATCATTGCAATCACGTGCCTGTGACCCAATAATTGACTCTGAGGGCACTATGTTCGAAAGAACAGGACATCCCAGCGCCACTCCGCAGGAGTAGTAGGCAGTCTCATCCGCCCGAGAGATACTACGGTTTTCTCATTGACGGGGATAGAGAGGATTGCACTATGGATTATGGTGAGCCTACTAGCTTCCAGCAAGCCATTCAGAGCGGTGACTCGGTAAAATGGCTGGATGCAATGCGGGCCGAGATGGAGTCTATATACACCAACAAAGTTTGGACTTTGGACTTTGCTCCAGAAGGGGTAAAACCCGTAGGCTGCAAATGGATCTTCAGAAAGAAGATTGGTGTAGATGGGCAGGTTGAGACCTATAAAGCTAGACTTGTAGGAAAGGGTTTTCGTCAAAGACCTGGTTTGGACTATGACGAGACCTTTTCTCCAGTGGCTATGCTGAAATCCATTCGGATCCTTCTTGCCATTGCTGCCTTCCACGATTATGAAATCTGGCAGATGGACGTAAAGACGGCTTTCCTAAATGGAAATTTGGAAGAGTGCGTCTATATGGATCAGCCGGAGGGATTCAATCAGAGTGGGAGCAGCGGTAGAGTGTGCAAGTTGCTCAAGTCCATTTATGGACTTAAGCAGGCATCGCGGAGTTGGAACATCTGCTTTGATGATACTGTCAACGAATTTGACTTTATCAAAAACCCAGATGAACCATGCATTTACAGTAAGATTGTAGGGAGAACTATAGTATTCCTCATCTTGTACGTAGATGACATTCTCCTAATAGGAAATGATATTCCTATGCTACAGTCAGTCAAAGGATTCTTGTCGCAGAGGTTCTCCATGAAGGACCTGGGCGATGCCAACTACATTCTGGGGATCCAGATCTATCGTGATAGATCTAAGAGGATGTTGGGACTTTCACAGTCAAGGTACATCGACACCATACTGAGAAGATTCAGTATGGAAGATTCCAAGCGCGGTAATTTACCGGCTTGTCACAGGATCACCCTCTCCAAAGAGATGTCTCCCTAGACTGATTTGGAGAGGGATCGCATGTCTATTATACCCTACGCTTCTGCGGTAGGCTCTATAATGTATGCGATGTTATGTACCAGACCAGATGTAGCATACGCATTGAGCGTTGTAAGCCGGTATCAGTCAAACCCAGGGGAGAAACACTGGATAGCGGTAAAGAACATTCTCAAGTACCTGAGAAGGACTAAGGAGATGTTCTTGGTGTATGGCGGAAAAGACCTCCAGCTCGAGGCCTTTGCTGACTCCAGCTTCCAGAGTGACAAGGATGACTCCAAGTCCATGTCGGGTTATGTCTTTACCCTCAATGGAGGGGCGGTTTGCTGGAGAGTTCCAAGCAGGAGACCGTTGCTGACTCAACTATTGAAGCGGAGTACATAGCTGCTTGCGATGCCGCAAAGGAAGCTGTCTGGATGAAGAAGTTCCTCACGGAGCTTCAGGTGGTTCCTACCATTGTTGATCCAATACCGCTGTATTGCGACAACAACGGCGTTATAGCTTTAGCGAAGGAACCCAGGTCCCATCAGAAGTCCAGGCATATTTTGAGACGGTACCACCTGATCAGGGAGATCGTAGATCGAGGTGAAGAGAGTAAATACGGAGAACAACACTGCAGATCCACTCACGAAGGCCCTACCCCAGACTCAGTTCGAGCGGCTGATCGAGATGATAGGTCTTCGATACGCCAGTACAT
The DNA here is from genome assembly GCA_030015575.1 of Agapanthus africanus. Taxonomy (NCBI): domain Eukaryota; kingdom Viridiplantae; phylum Streptophyta; class Magnoliopsida; order Asparagales; family Amaryllidaceae; genus Agapanthus; species Agapanthus africanus. Next base: position 367,143,005 of record JASDDO010000012.1, read on the forward strand.
GGCCTTAGTGCAAGTGGGAGATTGTTAGTGTATATGCCCTAGAGGCCATTACTGTATCATACTAGCTTGTATATTACTTGATGGAAGCTTGGGATATTCACAGTTGTATAGACAATCTTGCTCAAAATGGTAGTATGCTACTTGGTTTGTCTCTACTTCAATATGTGCATGTGTTTCTTTTAGCATATCGCTTATATACATATTAGTAGAGCCCTTAGGATCTTTGCTTGATTACCAGCGTTGTGATGGTGCTCACACTCGTGGGAGCTGGGTAATCCATAAGCACATCCTTATACAGGTCCCTAGTCGTTGGACTATCGAGACAAGGCATCGATACTCCGGAGTAGACTAGCGTATGCGCTTCTCATCCCAGCGGGGGAGACGGTCTGTCCCACAGCCGTCAGTACGTCGTACTTGAGATAGTATGTAACATTTCCAAAATAATAAAATATTATTTTTAGGAATTTTTATGATTTAATATTATTTTATTGATTATTTTAAAATTAAATTAATAATTAAATGCAAATAAATGGAGAAAAATTATGGAAAATTCTAAAATGGGTTAATTATTGGAATTATGCCATTTTTAAATGTTTGTGATCAATTATATGCTAATTTAGTGCTAATCGCGATTAAAAATCGCTAATCGGAAATTTTGGCTTTTTGTGCAAAATTGTGCACATATCTTTTTTTGGACTTGTGTTACATTTTTCTAGCCATGTCACTTTGGGTTTACTATTGATATGAGAAGGTTTGGATTTAAGAAAAGAAAAGGAAAAGAAAAGAAAAAGAGGAAAGGAATTTTATATTAGGTATGGGTGAGAGAGAGAGTGAGGGGTTGCTTTGACTTGGCCTATCCTTCATTCCTTCACCATTTTTCCTCCCCCTCTTTCTTGAGCTGCTGCTGCTGCTGCTACTACCCATTCTTCCCTCCACAAAACCCTCTCAAATCATCTCACAAACATACTCAAAACCCCATTCCCATTTCACAAAACATGCACACAAGCCCAAGATCTATGCAATGGACCAAGAAAGGTGGTGTTTTGGTGCTGTTGAGGATTCTTGAGTCTCTTGTGAGGTAATTCCTTCACAATTAGAGTGTTAATTCTTGTGCTTAGGCTTTAATTCAAGTTTCATATCGATATCGGGTGAATTGGTGCACTTTGGACAAAATTAGAGGAGATTAGGGTAAAGTTGAGATGTGGCTTGGCAATTGAGCTTAGAAAGTGACCTTAGACCCTATTTTGACTAGAAACCCAGACCAACCCCACTGGAAATCCAAAAATACGGAATTACGGGACTTTCATGTCGGTTTGTGAGTGTTAGAGTGTGCAGGGAAATCTGGAACATACTAGGACTTTTTCAGATAAATTAAGTGATACCAGGGACCCAATTGAGACCCCAGGAGGCCACCCTATGAAGACGAACCCCATTGGGCATAGGGGGGCCGGCCAGGCCGGTTTTTAGGGGTATGTGGCCGGCCCCTCTGTGGTGAAATGTGTCCATATTGCTTCTGTAGATCATATACACCCTGCATAGCACCCTGGACTTGTTTATTTGGTTAAATTTGACCCGAGGTGAAATCTGGGATCATTTTCTTGGGTTGCTGCTTTGAATTTAGATGTGGTTTTGTGCATTTTGATTTCCAGATTTTGGTATTTGTGTGTGATCTCGATCGTGTGACGTTCATACGTCTATATCGAGTGATTTCGGGTCGTTTTGCGAAGGCTAACCGTAGGTTCTAACCTATAAGCCTTTTAGCGTATCGTATTGGTTTTAGCGTATCGTTTCAAGTGTTGATTTGGTTTTGATGTGATGCGATACGTGTGATATGTGTAGGTACATCGCGACGATCCGAGGCGATGCAGAAGATGACGGTGACATCGACACCGACACGCAGGATTCAGGTGAGTAGATTTATATCTACGGGGAGAAGTCGGGTGGATGGCGTATAGCACCCCCGCAGTCCGTGGTGTTGTATACGAATACGTATACACACGTATATTATTATGTGTGGTTAGGATCATTGATAGTAATAATGGTATTCTTGATGCTGAGATCTTTGGGTGTAGTATAGTGCGAACCCTAGGGTAGTGATTGCACTCATACCTATACTTACACTTATCCTTACACACATTCTTGCATTCATTCTCTCATATGTTGGTGCGTATATCTACACATGGGTATGGGACTATGTGTTCATATACGGGTTTGGTGATGATACGTGGGTTTGAGGTGTCACTTGATGTGAGGCCGTGAGATCGGCGGTGTGACACAGTCACCTTTTGAGGTGCGATATGATAGTTTAGCGGGCCTTTGGACATGTGCCTTACCCGCATTCATATTTTATAGATGGTATCGATTTGTACTAGACTTACAGTAGTACCCCAGATGTGTGATCTGATGATAGTGATACCTGATATGTGATGAGAGAGTGTGACATTGACCCCTACCCAGCTATTGGGATGCCGTACGACGATTTACCGTACGAGCCGATATTGATGATAGATCCGCCCTCATGATTCGAGGATATCTTACGATATGTTATTGAGGCGAGATCACCGACTATCATATCTATACTTATATATTGACTCAGATTAGGTGGTTTCATACCCCTCCGGTCCAGATTTCTTAGTGGGCATTGGACTAGACCGAGTCATACCTTTTTCAAAACTAACGAATCGGGGATATTTTAAAGATAAGCAGAAGGGTTATATGGATATTTTCAAATGATGCATCTTTTCTTAAAACACCGTAGCCCTTACTTTACCAAAAGCCCTGATTCGTCTTATTTCAAAAGGCAAGGTTGCATGACATATCTATTGAGGCAAGTTCTGTGCTTTTGCTTTGATTATTCGTTTCCGCATTATTCCTGCTATCTGCATTGCATCGCTGGTATTGTGGTGATATTCAGTCATGCTGTTAGGACACCAGCACCATTATCGATGATGCATATGTTGCACGTACACTTGTTGCCGGCTCACACACTCATCATCGATAATTGCCATGTCACTACACTGTAGTACTATTGCATTCAGTATATGATCCTTGCATGACATGATGATGTACATACCTTCCTTTACATGTAGCATACTTCATGCTTGATTTTACGCATTGAGATATGTTGTTTCTATGATATTTCTGGATTTGGGAACCGGGGGTGTTTTAAAAAGAGAATATATCATTACTTTAAAAACCCGGTTACCCTTGATATGATATTTCAGTGCGTCCACCATGTGTTTTCTCGGTGCTGAGAGCGACATGTGTAACCCGAATCGAGGAGTGGATGAGCCGATTGCGGGTACATGGTGGACCCGGTATGGTTCCCCTCGGCAAGATGATCGATGAGCTTTGCCGATTGAGCCTGGAGGCGGGCGAGTACCTACCGGTGATTGGTTGGACCTGGCGGTTATCCGGAGGATACCGACCAGAGTCGATAGATGTTTGGGCATACTGCCGGGGCCGAGGGCCGATACCGCAGACAGAGCCCGCGGGCCGATCCGGACTGACGGAGCCCGATATATGAGGATTTACGTGCCGATGCTGGGCACGGTTTTCATGATGTTTTCGGGTGTCGATGCTGGGCACCCTGGTTCCATGATTTTGATGTGTCGCGAGGGACACGGGTGGATTATATCCTCATATTTCCATGCACAGGCTATGATATTTACTTGCATGATGGTTTTCGTCAGTGGGTGACGAGTGGACGGGATCCACGTGTGTGCAGATTTGATTACATTGATCATACCTCATATTCATGACATGCTATTACCTGAGGCACTAGCACGAGCACTTGGCATTACATTTATGTATAGAGATTACATTGCCAGTTTAGCATGTTTCAGCTTTATCTGTATTGAGGTTTATTTATATCTGATCGTATTGACCTAGGATGGTCATGCATTCGATCTCTGCTTGTAGATATCTTTCTATTCACGAGTTGGCAACTCACCCCCGTTGTGCCCCAGTTCTTGCAGGTTTTTGCCGTACAGATTCCATAGCGGCATTTCTGGCATACTGCTTCATATGGGTGACTTGCTTGGTTAGGTGGGTTCTTTTGTATCAGAACCGCTGTTGTATTTGTATTTATTCTTTGTATCTAGAATCTCCATCAACCAAAACTTGTATATTCTTTCAGACTTAGAGACAGTGTTGTATTATTTCGACCTTAGAGTCGCGCTAGTGGTATTGCGGTTTTCTGGCTGATTTTGAGCTTCTTTTCAGTTTTGATCCTCGCCCTTTGGCGTTGTATATTATCATTGCTTGTGTGGTTGTGACCGTCGTTTGACGAAGAGCTAGCTCCCGCTTGGGGATGCCTTTTATCATGTTATATATATTGTTCTTGTTGTACCCCGTTCGGGGCCAGCTTTTACAAAAGGAACTCTGCCGAAATTTTCAGGAAAAATTACACATTTTAAAAATTCATATTCGGCTTAGTTATTAAAAAACTCGATTTTCAAACATGTTTTCCTTACCTCTTAAAACCAGTTTCTTTACTTATTCTTAAAAATGGTTTTAGATTTCTGGGCTTTTGGCTTACTTGGATCAGATGGAGTCCTGTAGACTTCATAGGATTCAAGGGCCAGTCACGTGCTCTTTCGGGTCGTGACAAAGTTGGTATCAGAGCGCTAGGTTGACCTTGGTTCGAGTCTAAGTTTGACTATGTGGAGCCTAGGGAGTTATTTATATACGGAACTTAGGCTTGACCTTACGGAACTTAGACTTGGTCGAGGGGGTATTATACCTGAACTTTCGTCGTGTAGGATGACCCTTGGTTGATGGAATAGGTGACTAAAGTAGAGTGACGTACCGTTGGTATGTTCCGCGGCATACTTACGACACGCCACTCCGCTTAAGGAACCTTAGGATGTACATACTTTCGAGATCAGTGATTCTCTTCATATCCTGGATTATACATCCATTTGAGATCCCCGATTCTATTAGTTTCATGATCTTACCTTCATTGATGTTGTTCCTTCCTATGATCATGTATCCACTCTGGATCTGTTGTTTCCCTTCTGGCCACTGGTGTGCTCTCTTGATACTCGATTGAGGTTCCTGTCACCATGTTTGAGCGCAGTTGGGCTGCTGCTAGGGTTATGGCCGGTGTGAGCTCGTTTGGTACGAGGGCCGACCATTGTGTTTTCTGGTGACATGAGAACGTCTCGAGTTGGTATTGTGGATTGTGACCTCTAGTGGAGGCGAGTGCTTGGTCTTGCACCGGATGATCGGGACATTGCTAGAGCTGCCAGTTGAGAGAGGACTGTTGATGTACAGCATACCTCAGAGATTGTGATGTCGCCTACCGTGCAGACAGATGGACCAGCTGTTGCTGGGATTGACAGGATGTTGCTTTCGGAGCTTACGAGCTGAGATTGCCGGAGCTTTCAAGTAGATATGCGACAGATGATAGCTAGTCTACCCGATTTGAGAGACGAAGGTGATTCGTCCGATTTTTGCGCCGGAGCGGGCCCAGTTGAGTTGAAGATCTCCAGTGTGGAGAGCCTTGCTCAGATCTAGAGCAGACCGATTCAGAGATGACCGCTTATGTATCGCCTTTTCTGAGGGATTGAGGCGTTGTTCGGCGTACAGGCGTATGAGCCAGTTGTTGCTGCAAATGATGAGATATCGCCCAGGTGGATGGAGCTACTGCAGCATGAGCATATTCTTGAGATATGATGGTGAGTCGCTAGTCACCGAGGATGAATGACTAGGACGTGTGGTGAGTTCGCTTACCCCGATGCGAGGTCATCAGGTGGATTGATTCCAGCTAGAGGCGACTTCACGCAGATTCGTTGAGAGTCGATTGAGACGATCGAACGTCAGGAGCCTATTTTCCAAGTTTAAAGTATACGGAAAGACATGCAGGTGATTCTATGGACCCTCTAGAAGAATGAAACCCTAACTCGACTTAATGACCGTGTGAAAGCCTTTGAACCTTCGGGTTTGCGGCGGTTCCTCGGCGCCATTAGTGAGGCTTGGGTTTGCCCTTCTACGGCTGGACCACCGACGCTGTGGCATGTACTCGATACTATTAGACTGTACCCGAGATGTGAGCTCTTGGGGGATGGTGAGATTCTGACTAGTCGATCGGATGGTTCGACATCTTTCGGACATTGTGATGGGACACTGCTTGGGAGACTCCAGATGCGAGCATAGCCGTCGGAGCGCAGTTCGTGTAGCCATGATGGGTTGAGTCCGAATCAGTCGATATTTGAGCAAGGTGGAGTAAAGAGTTCGCACGAGATTTCGATGGGATGACGTTCCACTCCGCTGACATTAGAGATGTGACGTGCACGCTGAGAACGTGTTCGGCTAGATATCTTCTACCGAGTGAGGAAGATACCGAGTTGTGATTTCGAGTCCGCGTGAGGGACTTCGGATGGACCGTAGCCGAAGGCATTGCAGTGCGCAGATAGAGACGCGAGGTCGAAATGGACGACGATACAGACAAGCGGAACCAGAGGTTCGTGTGAGACGCTGATGAGCTGTCATTACTTTCCGTCGAGACCAGAGGCCTGTTATGCTTACAGAAGCGTAGGGAAGCGACTAATTCCCGAGGAAATGCTGTGCTGAGGACACAGATGTCGATTGGACGAGAAGAGACTATGCAAGAGTACCAGCCTCCGTATAGATCGGCATAGGCAAGATCGGCAGAGACTTTGAGCGGGATTCCTTCCAGGACACCGCGGCAATGATGTTTGCACCCAGGATCAGACATGTGATGTGCATTCAGAGAGCCGAAGGCCGATCCAGTGACATATTGCTTTACGAGCGGTCGTGAGGATTGACCGAGAGGTGACAAAGAAGTGCCAGAACGGAATCATTCCTGTCAGCACTCCTGACCGGGCCGGTGGGCCGATGGATTGCGAGATTGGTAATCTACAGGAAAGATCAGGAACCAGAGGCAGAGGACGCCAGCCGCGAGCAAGAGGCAAGTGGAGAACTTGCGCCGCTAGAATTGGATGTACCGGTACCTTCTCGACTTCGAGGGAGGATATACCGACGACAGTATTTATGATTTGTGATTTTGTGATTCGATTATCACGTGTCTGTCAGTTTGGGATTTCGGTATTTTGGCGATCCGTTTCCATGATTTGGTTTCGATGACTGAGTTCTATGATTTCTGTTTTCGTGCACCATGATTGCACTTATTGGGCATTTATACCTGGCACATCATTATTTTTCTTGAGGTATTGATTGTGATTTCGTGCCTATTATATGCCGGTGATTTGATTTATGCTTTCAGCATAGTTTTCATGCATTCTAGTGTTTTGGTTTGATTTGTGCACGCTGATGCACACGGTTGTGAGATTTTCCATCGCGGTACACTTGATTTTAGATTGAGCCGCGTTATATCGTTGATTTTGACCCTGACATTGATGATTGATTCTTGCACTCCGTGCTTTTGGTTGGACTTGCGTATGTTCGACGTTTGCTATGGGATTTTGTGATTTCGTGCATGTTGAGTGCGCAGGGTTTAAATTTTCATTCGTGCACGATGGATGCACCGATTTGGATTTTCGCGCATGTTGGGCGCATGTTTTTAGATACGATTTTGGTGCACACCCGATGCACTAAATCGAGATTTCTTCGTGCATGTCAGATGCACCGGATTTTGGCTGTCAGGCACATACGTTGCCTATGACAGATGCTTCGTACACACCCGTTGCACCTAGATGTTGTTTTGTGCACCTGTTTAGCACATATATGGATTTTTGATTTCCGTGCGCACCAGACGCACAGGATTGTGTTATGTGCATCACGCAGCGATTTTAAAAGATTTGGCATGCTTTTACATCAGCTATGTACATGTATAGATTGGATGTCTACATGTGTAGTTCTGATCCATATCATATCGGTTTTGTATTGGATTTGACATTGTGTTTTTACCTTGACTCCGATGATTGTGGGATGCTTGATGGAGTTTTGCTTTTGAGTTATCTGCTCAGTACCCATGCGCATGCATTGCGCTGTGACGTTCTATGTGTTGATGATTTCGGAGCCCCGACGACTTGGGATTTGTATTGAAATGTTTTAGTACTTGGGGGTTTTAAATTTAAATTCGGGGACCGAATTTCTTTAAGGGGGGTAGATTGTAACATTTCCAAAATAATAAAATATTATTTTTAGGAATTTTTATAATTTAATATTATTTTATTGATTATTTTAATATTAAATTAATAATTAAATGCAAATAAATGGAGAAAAATTATGGAAAATTATGGAAAATTCTAAAATGGGTTAATTATTGGAATTATGCCATTTTTAAGTGTTTGTGATCAATTATATGCTAATTTAGTGCTAATCGCGATTAAAAATTGCTAATCGGAAATTTTGGCTTTTTGTGCAAAATTGTGCACATATCTTTTTTTGGACTTGTGTTACATTTTTCTAGCCATGTCACTTTGGGTTTACTATTGATATGAGAAGGTTTGGATTTAAGAAAAGAAAAGGAAAAGAAAAGAAAAAGAGGAAAGGAATTTTATATTAGGTATGGGTGAGAGAGAGAGAGTGAGGGGTTGCTTTGACTTGGCCTATCCTTCATTCCTTCACCATTTTTCCTCCCCCTCTTTCTTGAGCTGCTGCTGCTGCTGCTACTACCCATTCTTCCCTCCACAAAACCCTCTCAAATCATCTCACAAACATACTCAAAACCCCATTCCCATTTCACAAAACATGCACACAAGCCCAAGATCTATGCAATGGACCAAGAAAGGTGGTGTTTTGGTGCTGTTGAGGATTCTTGAGTCTCTTGTGAGGTAATTCCTTCACAATTAGAGTGTTAATTCTTGTGCTTAGGCTTTAATTCAAGTTTCATATCGATATCGGGTGAATTGGTGCACTTTGGACAAAATTAGAGGAGATTAGGGTAAAGTTGAGATGTGGCTTGGCAATTGAGCTTAGAAAGTGACCTTAGACCCTATTTTGACTAGAAACCCAGACCAACCCCACTGGAAATCCAAAAATACGGAATTACGGGACTTTCATGTCGGTTTGTGAGTGTTAGAGTGTGCAGGGAAATCTGGAACATACTAGGACTTTTTCAGATAAATTAAGTGATACCAGGGACCCAATTGAGACCCCAGGAGGCCACCCTATGAAGACGAACCCCATTGGGCATAGGGGGGCCGGCCAGGCCGGTTTTTAGGGGTATGTGGTCGGCCCCTCTGTGGTGAAATGTGTCCATATTGCTTTTGTAAATCATATACACCCTGCATAGCACCCTGGACTTGTTTATTTGGTTAAATTTGACCCGAGGTGAAATCTGGGATCATTTTCTTGGGTTGCTGCTTTGAATTTAGATGTGGTTTTGCGCATTTTGATTTCCAGATTTTGGTATTTGTGTGTGATCTCGATCGTGTGACGTTCATACGTCTATATCGAGTGATTTCGGGTCGTTTTGCGAAGGCTAACCGTAGGTTCTAACCTATAAGCCTTTTAGCGTATCGTATTGGTTTTAGCGTATCGTTTCAAGTGTTGATTTGGTTTTGATGCGATGCGATACGTGTGATATGTGTAGGTACACCGCGAAGATCCGAGGCGATGCAGAAGATGACGGTGACATCGACACCGACACGCAGGATTCAGGTGAGTAGATTTATATCTACGGGGAGAAGTTGGGTGGATGGCGTATAGCACCCCCGCAGTCCGTGGTGTTGTATACGAATACGTATACACACGTATATTATTATGTGTGGTTAGGATCATTGATAGTAATAATGGTATTCTTGATGCTGAGATCTTTGGGTGTAGTATAGTGTGAACCCTAGGGTAGTGATTGCACTCATACCTATACTTACACTTATCCTTACACACATTCTTGCATTCATTCTCTCATATGTTGGTGCGTATATCTACACATGGGTATGGGACTATGTGTTCATATACGGGTTTGGTGATGATACGTGGGTTTGAGGTGTCACTTGATGTGAGGCCGTGAGATCGGCGGTATGACACAGTCACCTTTTGAGGTGCGATATGATAGTTTAGCGGGCCTTTGGACATGTGCCTTACCCGCATTCATATTTTATAGATGGTATCGATTTGTACTAGACTTACAGTAGTACCCCAGATGTGTGATCTGATGATAGTGATACCTGATATGTGATGAGAGAGTGTGACATTGACCCCTACCCAGCTATTGGGATGCCGTACGACGATTTACCGTACGAGCCGATATTGATGATAGATCCGCCCTCATGATTCGAGGATATCTTACGATATGTTATTGATGCGAGATCACCGACTATCATATCTATACTTATATATTGACTCAGATTAGGTGGTTTCATACCCCTCCGGTCCAGATTTCTTAGTGGGCATTGGACTAGACCGAGTCATACCTTTTTCAAAACTAACGAATCGGGGATATTTTAAAGATAAGCAGAAGGGTTATATGGATATTTTCAAATGATGCATCTTTTCTTAAAACACCGTAGCCCTTACTTTACCAAAAGCCCTGATTCGTCTTATTTCAAAAGGCAAGGTTGCATGACATATCTATTGAGGCAGGTTCTGTGCTTTTGCGTTGATTATTCGTTTCCGCATTATTCCTGCTATCTGCATTGCATCGCTGGTATTGTGGTGATATTCAGTCATGCTGTTAGGACACCAGCACCATTATCGATGATGCATATGTTGCACGTACACTTGTTGCCGGCTCACACACTCATCATCGATAATTGCCATGTCACTACACTGTAGTACTATTGCATTCAGTATATGATCCTTGCATGACATGATGATGTACATACCTTCCTTTACATGTAGCATACTTCATGCTTGATTTTACGCATTGAGATATGTTGTTTCTATGATATTTCTGGATTTGGGAACCGAGGGTGTTTTAAAAAGAGAATATATCATTACTTTAAAAACCCGGTTACCCTTGATATGATATTTCAGTGCGTCCACCATGTGTTTTCTCGGTGCTGAGAGCGACATGTGTAACCCGAATCGAGGAGTGGATGAGCCGATTGCGGGTACATGGTGGACCCGGTATGGTTCTCCTCGGCAAGATGATCGATGAGCTTTGCCGATTGAGCCTGGAGGCGGGCGAGTACCTACCGGTGATTGGTTGGACCTGGCGGTTATCCGGAGGATACCGACCAGAGTCGATAGATGTTTGGGCATACTGCCGGGGCCGAGGGCCGATACCGCAGACAGAGCCCGCGGGCCGATCCGGACTGACGGAGCCCGATATATGAGGATTTACGTGCCGATGCTGGGCACGGTTTTCGTGATGTTTTCGGGTGTCGATGCTGGGCACCCTGGTTCCATGATTTTGATGTGTCGCGAGGGACACGGGTGGATTATATCCTCATATTTCCATGCACAGGCTATGATATTTACTTGCATGATGGTTTTCGTCAGTGGGTGACGAGTGGACGGGATCCACGTGTGTGCAGATTTGATTACATTGATCATACCTCATATTCATGACATGCTATTACCTGAGGCACTAGCACGAGCACTTGGCATTACATTTATGTATAGAGATTACATTGCCAGTTTAGCATGTTTCAGCTTTATCTGTATTGAGGTTTATTTATATCTGATCGTATTGACCTAGGATGGTCATGCATTCGATCTCTGCTTGTAGATATCTTTCTATTCACGAGTTGGCAACTCACCCCCGTTGTGCCCCAGTTCTTGCAGGTTTTTGCCGTACAGATTCCATAGCGGCATTTCTGGCATACTGCTTCATATGGGTGACTTGCTTGGTTAGGTGGGTTCTTTTGTATCAGAACCGCTGTTGTATTTGTATTTATTCTTTGTATCTAGAATCTCCATCAACCAAAACTTGTATATTCTTTCAGACTTAGAGACAGTGTTGTATTATTTCGACCTTAGAGTCGCGCTAGTGGTATTGCGGTTTTCTGGCTGATTTTGAGCTTCTTTTCAGTTTTGATCCTCGCCCTTTGGCGTTGTATATTATCATTGCTTGTGTGGTTGTGACCGTCGTTTGACGAAGAGCTAGCTCCCGCTTGGGGATGCCTTTTATCATGTTATATATATTGTTCTTGTTGTACCCCGTTCGGGGCCAGCTTTTACAAAAGGAACTCTGCCGAAATTTTCAGGAAAAATTACACATTTTAAAAATTCATATTCGGCTTAGTTATTTAAAAACTCGATTTTCAAACATGTTTTCCTTACCTCTTAAAACTAGTTTCTTTACTTATTCTTAAAAATGGTTTTAGATTTCTGGGCTTTTGGCTTACTTGGATCAGATGGAGTCCTGTAGACTTCATAGGATTCAAGGGCCAGTCACGTGCTCTTTCGGGTCGTGACATAGTATGCGGGTGCTCGTTAGGTTACGAGTACACTGGACAGGACTCGTCGGGAACTGTTGGTTGGTATTATACCTATCGTCAGTTATCAGTTCCCAGGTGACATGAGTACAGCTTAGTCCGCTGACTTGACACTGTCACTTCGCCTCGAGTGTGTTCCCCCTGTACTTAGATTACTACCCTACCACGGCTCAAAGGAGTCGTGCAAACAGGTAGTAGTTGGGTGCAGTCCCGAAGCACTTGGAGGCAGTGACGGTTAGGCAGGATTCGTTTCTCCCGGTATTGGGGGTTGACATCGCGCTGTGTCTAGGAGAGCCATTACACAAGTAGTCCCTGGCCAGGGCAAGCGAGATATACTGGTAGGTTTCCACTGTTATCTCAGGGTGTTCTGGGCTACACTCCGACACGACTTGTACCGCTATTAGGGGACTGACGTTCACCGCCCCTAGGCCCGCCATGCGATGTATCAGACGAACAGACCGGACTGTACGGAGATTGTCACATACAGGCTCAGTAGGAGTTCGGATGGGTTTATCTTATCGGCCTTCTTATCGACATCTACCTGGGGACCGTTACGTACAGCTAGTGTCGCTTGCGGTCTGTGGTTAAACTCATTGCCAGCGTAGTGTCGAGTCTTTAGAGTCCCACACAGAGAGTTTCCCTGCACTGAGCGAAACGTGTAGAGGCCGTATGGTTTTACGGCAGGGCTACGATCACTTACGTGCACTTATGTGCGTATGCTGTTCGGGCAGGCAATACTAGTGGGCTTTGGTTTAAGCCAGATCCTAGTATTGCACAGATGGATTTGATTTGTCTTCTGTGCATTCGCATTCTACGGAATGCGGATGCGGGTGTGTATGCACAGTTTTGAGGAGTGATGAAGGAGGAGGTGCCCCATTAGGGTTTTGGCAGTTGGTTCGGCCAAAACCGTAATGTGGCACACTCATTAGGGTTTTGACAATTCGTTTGGTCAAAACCGTTATGAGTAGGGTGACATTGTTTACTAATCCTTTTAGTGATAGATTAGTGATGGCTAATTGCATGGACCATTTGACCACTTAGACCCCTCTTGACTTTGTTGACCCGTTGACCGTGTTGACCATTGACCTTCAAGAGGGATCTACACTCTTCTTTTATTTTCTTTTTATTTCTTGTGTTATGATAATGGTCAATTCAATGTGCCATCAAGTCTTTCATGATAGGATTAGTAATGATGATTATTGTGTATTATTGCAACCATGGTTCATTTCATTTGGGTTTAATCTTTTCATTATTCTCTTCTCATTCTCTCTCATGAAGTGAGAAGAAAAAGAAAAGCTCCATGGTTGCAAACTTTCTCCTTCTTCATCCTTCTCTTGATCTCTTCTTTTGATCTCATGTGTTGAGAGAAAAAGAATCCACATAGACAAACACTTTCATCTTTCTCTTCTACACAACCTAAGGCATTTAGATTAGCAATCTCTTTGCCCTAGTTGTCTTGGCTTGAGGCGAAGCTTAGTGTACAACTCTTGGGTGGATCGTCTTCGACTCAAGAAGGCCGCGGAGGTGCCCAAGGTCCGGATCGACGCTTGGAGCTTGGATGGACGAGTGGGACAGCGGGATGAAGACCCGAAGGACCAGTTCTGTGAGGTATACTTTCTACAGCATAGTAGATAAAACCTTTTAGTGTTTACTAGTTTCTAGTTTAGCAAAGATCCGACTTTTAGTCCATGTTGCCTTGCGCCAAATCATTGTTTTTCGCCGTTTCCGCCTCCCCGTAAGAACCGGGGTGAGCAACGTGGACTTACAGTATGTAATATGTGCGGGACCGAGATTAATACGATATGAGATACCGTATTCTATTCTCGAGATATATGTATCGATTGGTTATATGTGATATAGCTGAGTTATCGGATCAAGTGTTAATTCGATAAATTGTTACATTTATATTAGTCGGTTATTTGTAACATAGCCGGATTATTAAATCAAGTGTTGATTTAATAATTAAATGTAAAATTATATATGTGATATATTACATTACATTAACTAATATAAGCTCACTTAAATGATTCTTTTTCTCACTTGATGATATATTGATATATATATGATATATGTTAATTGTATTATTTTCTTTTATTACAAAATATTGTATATGTGATATATGATATTGTAACATGCTAGGTTATAAATGCAACCAGGGTTTATGAGATTCCCACCATAACTAGATATTAGGGTTAGGTTAATTCTAAATGGTGGATATTTAGTTAAGATATTTGATATTGTTGACTTAGTCCACACTTTAGATATTTGTTAAGATATTTGTTAACCTAACCCTAACCCTAGCCTATGGTTTATTCTCTACATGAGTTAGCCATGATAGTTTTAACCCTTGGTTACATTTCTAACCTATATCACAATTCATTCTCACTTGAGCTTTTGAGCTTCTTCTTCTTCTCCATTGATTTTGCTCTCTTGATTTTTCATGTGATGGAAAAAAGTGTGAGAATATGAAATCTAAAGTGAACAAAATTCCTACTTCATCATCCTCTACTACTTGCCATTTAGTATAGGGTGTTTGCTTCACTAATTCCATAGTTAATGAAGAGATAGCTTGGGTTATTGTCTCCTCGACGTAGATCATCTTCGGCCTCGAAGACTTCGAAGCAAGTATATTCATTTCTTCATCGGAGCCTCTCTAGAGTTCAGGACTTCTTGATCGCAGCGAAGGGACTACTACACGGAGCTAATGAAGTGAAGGACCGGTCTACAAAGGTTGTATTCCTTGTTCACTTTCATATGCGAAGTTGTTTGCATTATATTTCGTCGATTTCTAGTATACGATTCTAGATTAGGGTTAGCGAGAACGGCAAATTTTTGAATTTGTCATGGACGATGCCTCCCGAAACCTTGCTTCCATTCTAGGGAACCCTGTAGGTAATACGCGGTGAGTGGAGTCTCTATCGCCAATGACTTTTCTCTTCTTTGCACAAAGTAAGTATTCACTCGGAAAAAGGTTCGAACAATCAACCCCTGTATCGGTAAGCCTCTAACACCTTTAAGAACCCCGTTGAAACTTTCAGACATATTAGTGGTCATTAGTAGATATCTGCATCCATTATCATGTGCTTGTGACCACATGCGTGCCGGATATCTAACCACGCTTTCGCGGCTTGACTCATCTCTCTAATTTTCGTCATGTACATGTCATGAACATTAGGGTCAGACGCTTCGCCGGCTTTGTACATAAGCTTATGTAGATCTGAATATTTAAATTTTCTATCAAAATTTTACCTGAAGTGCCGCAGGCAAAACCTATGTGGGGTCGTCGGAAATATAGCTCTCATTGCAGCTAGTATTCCTAGATGTCTATCAGATATGATGCATAAATCTATTTTATCAATAACAGATGAGATACTTTTGAGTTGACGGAAAAACCATGACCAGGATGATGTATTTTCACCCTCGACAATAGAAAATCACAACGGAAATATACCGTTATTAGCATCAACACCTGTAGCAATTAACATGCAACCTCTGTATTTACCATATAGATACGTCCCATCCACGCACAAAACCGGCCGACAATGTGTAAAACCAGCCACACAAGGAGCGAAGCACCAGAAAATTCTTTGAAACCTGACACAGCCATCGACATCTGTTTCTATGGTTTTTAACCGGTATACGGACCCAGGATTTGATGCTTTCATGGCTTCCATAAAAGGGACTAGTGAGTTGTACGAGCTTTCCCAATCCCCAAAAATCTTGCATAAAGCCTTTCTATGAGCATCCCATGCATTCACATACGAAATCTGAATTTTGTGCTCCCCGCTAACGTAGAGCCGTATCTCTCGTAGAGTCATCGCCACATCTGTACGGATTAGTGGCATGATTAGTAAGCTAATGTAAGATGAAGTGCAATTCATGTGATCTTTTAACATAATAGAATTGATGCAAGTATGTTCTTGATTGTATTTCGTGACCTTCCAAGTTTTGGCTCTTTTGGAACAACATGCATGCAATCTCCACTTACATTCAGGAGATTTCGTACATACCACGGTATAGTACGTCTTATTTGACTCTTCGGTTTTAAATGTAACATTTTTTTGAATAGCCAAAGACTTCATCTTACAAATAAGATCTTCTTTTTCCTGAAATATATCCCCAACAGTGACGCAATCTTCGCTTGCTACTATCGCTTCCAAATAGGGTACAGTATTTACTTCTGCCACGGCTAAGTCTACCCAACTATCATCTTCCAGAGGATCGAAGCCGGGATCTTCTAGTTCAACAAAATCATTATTCGCAGCCATATCATCAAACAATGCTAATTCATTCAATCTAGCGGTATATTCCACGCTATCCTCCCCTTGATGACCTTCACCAGTTTCATCATCATCACTGCCACACATATCAATGTCACCCGTAGCAACATAAGGCTCGGGTGCAATATATGATGGCTGGGGTCGGTGTAATGTGGATGGTTCGGGGTGAAAAGACCGGAAAGATGTGGACGGACATGCTTGAAATGCGCTACTTGGATCGTGTTGGAATGATACGGAGGTATGGGAAAATCTGCGTTTAGTATATAAATTGTTCTTATATAATTATTCCTTAATATTTTCGTATTACGAAGAATATAAACATAATAACCACTTGTTTCAGATTTATTTACCTTTGGAAGGTTGTATATGGTAATCCTTGTTGTTCTTCAGGGATGCATGTAACTGCAGCAATCGATTGGGAAAGGCGGAGCGTGATTGGAAGGAGCATCATCATCAATATTTGCTGAGATGGGAGGATAGACAGTGTAATATTGCCTTACAACAAATAGGTGACCAAACAACCACCGACGCTACCGAAGCATATCTACAGTGTATAAGTGTGTCACCATAAGATATCTTTCTGCTCCCCCTAACGACTTCCCAAACATCCAGCGGTACGAGCCTAGAGGCCACGTGGAACGAGAAATGGTAAGTTAAATTCTTTAAATTATATTACTTTTTAACATCCGGCAGTATGAGTCAATACTTATTTCTTATGTGGGTTGCATCATATACAATCAATGATGCGGGATCCATATCCGACTGATGCTGGTCCGGATACTCAAGCTTTATTTTCAAATGTAGACTCATATATTGGTGGTATATTCGGTTCATATAAGATGCTTCCACATTTATCACCGGCACCAGAGCAGCAACATGAGCCGACACCGGAGCAGCAGCATGAACCGGCACCAGAGCCGCAGCATGAGCCTGCACCAGAGCCGCAAAATCAGGGAGATCCAGAATAGCAGGATCAGTGGTTTGGATCACCATACCGTCAGCAGCAACCCTGGCATACCGGACAAGCGCAACAACCGGAGGAACAACAGTTTTAGGGGACCGGTTTTGCGCAACAACAGCAGTCTTGGGAGTCAGGTTTTGCACAACAGCCGTCTTGGGGGTCAGATTTTGCGCAACAACAGCAATCTTAGGGGTCAGGATTTGCGCAGCCATAGGGCCCAGATTTTGTGCAACAGCAGCCACATGAAATCGGGACATGTTCTTTGCAACAACTGCCCAGTTGGGAGACGGATTTTTCGTCCTGCATACAGTTGTTGGGAGGCAACACATATCCGACACCTGTCCCACATTCAGGATTTGCGGAACAACTTCCTGTCCAAGATGCTGCTGAAGACGAAGTAGAAGCCGAAGCAGAAGAGCAGCCGCCGCCGCCATATACCCAAGAAACGGAAGGGTACTCCAGTCATCCTAAGAGCCATAAGCTTATGTCAAGCCTCCCCGGATTGGGAAAGTGAAAGGAAAAGGGAAAGCGATAGTTATATACTTTTACAAACATATATGATTTTTTTTGTATTATAAATTTGACGGATTCATTTTGTTATTTGAGTGTATACCAGATTCATATTTAAACAACACTAATATTATATAATTTTTATTCTTTTATTCGATATTTTACCATTTTCTATTTATTATTAATTTTTTTTTTAAAATAGGGCGGGTTCCCGCCCTCTTAACTCCTATATATGGTAGGGGGTGGGTTACTAGAACCCGCCCTCTAAACTGAGGGGGTCGGGTCGGGCCCAAAACCGTCATATTTCGCTAAATTTAAAAAAAGTTCATTTTATTTTAATAATTTAAATCCTATAATACCCTATTTCAAAAAAAAAAAACCCGAAATACTTTACTTACCAGCCTGGTATGTTTCACATAGGCTGTTGGGTCGGCAATTGGTTATAAGGTTGAGACAAATACAATTTTTATGACCGCAACGAAGCCCAGTGGCAACGCGTGCCCCCTCTTCGAAACACTAAATAAGAAATCCCGGGTTCGATCCCGGCAAACTCCTCTTGCCTACCACTAAGCTACGTGCCTTGCACAGAGTGAGACAAATACATACCTGCATGAGTTGCACTTTTGCTCTTATTTTTGTATTAAAATTATACCCATAGGAAAATATCATCTATAAAATATCTCCAATTTTTGCAGCAATTAAAATTGTTAGATCATCTACCAAATACAGATCTCCACAGCCCAAACAAAGATACACATACCATTCAGCAGGCCCAAGGGCAATACAGTACTTCCACCAATTCCTCACATGCCCCATTCCATCATCTAGCGGCACGTGTCCATCCCCATCTCCCCAATCTCCCCAACTAAAACAAAAACCAAACCCCAAGCCTCAAAACAAAGAGACAACAGAAGCACAAAGAGAGGACCATCAAACCTCAACCAATCATATCCGATCACGCGGATCGATGACGTGGCACTAAACCTTTCAAAATCCCGCCCAAATCCCCCCACATTTAATCCCACGTCCCTTCGCAAAATTTAAAATTCCCTTCAAGCCCTTCTCGTTTATCTCAATCACAGCCCTCAGCTCTATTACCCATTCTCTCTTTTTTGCCCCCCAAAACCCTAACCCTAATCGTAAGCGATTTGCCCCCCCCCCCCCCGCCCCCCCCCCCCGCATCGATTTTGATCGATTCCGTCGATTTTTTGCTCCGCTTTCTCGAATTCGTAACAGATCTGGTTGATTTCTTGTAGTTTTGGCGGCGATGACGGGACGAAAAGCAAAGGCGAGCTCCTCGAAGGACAGCAAGTAAGTCTTTTTCTTATTTCTTATTGAGTTTTTGATCGATCTAGGGCTTGATTTAGGATTTTTGATTGATTGTTTGATTTGTTGAAGGCTTGCGGTGAAGAAAGGAGCAGCGATGAAGCCTGAGAAGAGAGGGAAGGCTGGGAAAGATCCGAACAAGCCGAAGAGGCCTCCTAGTGCTTTCTTCGTCTTCATGTATTTTTTTATCCAGGTTTAAATTTTTTCTATTGCCCCCTTTTTTTGCGGTTCTGATGTGATTTTTGTGTGATTTTTGTTATTAGGGAGGGCTTTAGGAAGGAGTTCAAGGAGAAGAACCCTAGGAACAAGAGCGTCGCTGCTGTAAACCCTAATTTCTTTGATCCCATTTGTTTTTATTTTTCCCCCGAAAACATTTGATAAAAAATAGATCTTTTTACTGTTTTTGTAAATAGGTGGGCAAAGCTGGAGGTGAGAGGTGGAAGTCTTTGTCTGATTCCGTGAGTTTTCTTTTATTTATTTATTTTGGGATAAAAATATATTGAGATATGTTTTTTTTGATATTTAGATTAAATTTGCTTTTTTATTTTAAATTTTTTTTCAGGAGAAAGCTCCTTTTGTTTCGAAGGCTGAGAAATTGAAGGGCGAATATGCGAAGAAGATGAAGGCATACAACAATGGAGAAAAGGTATAATAAGTTCGTAATTCTTCTCTTTAATTTGGTTAAAAAAGTAGAATTATGTACAAAATTAATTAATTTGGATTGGGAAATAGGTTCCTAATAAAAAAGAGGAAGTTGAGGAAGAAGAGTCAGACAAGTCAAAGTCAGAGGTCAATGATGAGGATGAAGAAGGAAGCGGGAGTGAAGAGGTGCCTCCCAAAAAACTCATCAAAGCTCACAACTTCTTATAATTTCATTGTTTAATTGCTATTAAATTGATTTTTGTGGATGCGTGTTTAATTTCAGGAAGAGGATGAAGATGATGATTAGGAATGAAGACGGCTTACCCCTCTTCTCTTTTTAATGTTTAAGTGGACCACTTTTGGTTTTCTTAGGGGAATAGGAGAACGGGTTTAATTACAAGAACGATGAATCCTTTGAACTCCTGTTGATGTTTATTTTGAGGAGGATGAAAATGGAGTTCACTCCCTTTGTATCTAAGCTTTGAATCTGCTGGTTAAAACAATATTAGTGATTTCTTATTATGCCTGTGCTTGATGTTTCTTGCTTGTTTATGTTAAATTTTGTTTATGATGCTTGTTTGACATATGGTGTTTGAGTTGAAAATAAGGTCAATATGATTTGACAATCTGTATAAAGTGTGGGATTGGGAATTTCGTTATATGGTTTTGTAACCAAGTACTATTTTCAATCCCCTTGTTCTTGTGATAACCCGTCACCAAGAGCAGATTGCTAGCTGTATTTGGATTCATGGGAAAACTTAGAAAAATATGTACTACAAATGTGTCATTTGTCTGTATTTTTGACCCCTTCAATTTCTTAAGTTTTTAGTTCGATATATGGATAAATAAAGATGAATATGCAGTTATATGGCCATATCTTTTGCATGATAGAATTATGGAATAAAGAGATGAATAGACAGGGCTAGTTCTTTATTTGGTTGAATTAAGTTGGAATATGAAAATAGTGGAACGGCATGGTGCTTACGAGTGAAAAAGTAGTTAAAAACATGCAAAGACTAGATGTCGTTTTTTACCACACCGTTCTGCTCAGTTGTATCTGGACGAATCCTTTTTTGAAGGAATCTCCACGCCATTGTGATAATCTCAATTCACCCCTTTTTGAAGGATTCTCCATGCCATTGTGATGATCTCAATTCGAATTTGGCTAAAAGCACTGCGACTTTGAACTCTTGATTTTCATTCTATGTCGGATTTTTGGATTTGGAAGTAGGGTTTTTAAACAAATATTCGAGTTTGGACTAAAAATTCCTGTGAAAGTACTTTTATCTGGTTTGAAAAAATTTATGACCTTTTAATATGACGAAAACGGCTAAGGCATTCCTCCTTAAATCATCCTTCAATTCAATCGAACTTTCGATCTCCAATATTGGACATGAAATTGGTATCAATTCAGTTAATCCCGGTTAGTTTTAAAGATTGAACTTGTGATTTATTTTGGAGAGGAAATTGATATCAACTGCTCTAAATCCTAAGTAAAAGAATAGTTCTTTGTTTCGAGGAAAGAGCAGTTAAAAAGAGAAATCGTTACTCTTAGAAAAAGAAGAAAGAGTGAGTGGTTCAAGATGTCACGGATATTTCTTATAAAAGGAAGAAAGAGTGAGTTGTTCAAGATGTCATGGATATTTCGTATTCTTTTTTTTATTCCTTCTCTCTCTTGAATTCAAAATGGTTGATATAAAGTGTTGTCTTGGACACTCTAAATTTAGATTTTATTTTATTTTGTATTTTCCTTTTTATTTCAAATTAGGATTGATGCATGCTTCCCTTTAGTTAAGGGCCTGTTTGGTGGTAAGATTATGAAATTTGGATTTCAAAATAGTACGGTTGAAAATTTCTGGATTTGGTAATTTGTTGTTTGGTTGGTTTTGGATTTTTAGTATTGGATTTGTAGATTCTTGTAATGTTTGGTTGGTGAAAATAAAGTGGGATTTGAATTTGAGGATTTTAGATAGAGATAGATAGAGAGAGGATTATTAAATAAATAAAGTACACGGGTCCTATCTAAAAGTACAATGAATAGTGCCAAATCCTTCAAAATCCTAAAAGTTTTTAGGATTTAAGAATCCATGTTTTGTGGTGGGCCATCCATAAAAAACAAAGGAATCCTAAAATTCCAAATCTCATAACCAAATACAAAATTATGGAATACTAGAATTCCACAATCCAAATCCAAAGAAATCCTGCAACCAAACCGGCCCTAATGGTAGAGATCTATATACAATTTTTTCTGAACTTATTGACTGTAGTTGATTCTTGACAAATTTGTTCCGAACATCTTAGTCTGGCCTCAGCTTATGAACTGTGGTTGATTCTAGGTGTTATTAGAAACAAAAATATGTCTACAAATTTGCTTTTTGATAATATTTAAAATTATGTTCGGTATAAACATTAGCAGGTATTTTTTTAAGGGTAATTGCATTTTCTGAGATAAAAAATTTCCATCTCCCAATGCAGACTTGAGTGAATGATTTTTGTTAAGCCAAAGTGATTCAAATCAGTGAACTATACTCGTCAAAGCTAACGGGGTAAGGTGAACCAGACCGGGCAGGTGAATGAACAAGCAACGGCAACTACAATGCAGCGTTAAAGCCAGTGAAATGTAGTTCCCAAAGTTGGTCCACGGAAGTTCAGTCCACGACTTTGTGACCCACTTTGTGGATGGGTTGCAGATTAAGTATAAATATTGGTGGTTTTTTTTGAAATAGGACGTTTTTAATTTTAAATTATTAAAATAGGTTGGTTTGGGTTAAAATTGCCAAAATAGGACGGTTTGCCCCCCCACCCCCTATCCCAGTGCAGGGGGCGGGTTCCTAGAACCCGCCCCCTATAAAAAAACTATAGAGGGCGGGTTCCGGGAACTCGCCCTCTATATTGTTTATATAGGGGGCGGGTTCTGGGAACCCGCCCCCTATATAAATATATAAAATTTAAATAAAAATCGAAAAAAACGGGAAAATTGAAAAAAATCTGAATAAAATAATAAAATTTTATTATATCGTTTTGTACAAAATGATTTCATCAAATTTACAATACAAAAAAATCCTATCTGATTTCTATCTCGACGGTCAAATTTATAATATCAAAATGAATCCGTCAAATTTACAATACAAAAAAATCCTATCTGTTTGTAAAATGTAAATTCTATCTCGACGGTCAAATTTATAATAACAAAATGAATCCGTCAAATTTATAATACAAAAAAAACTTCTGGTGCACTTGTCACGATCTCGAAGGTCCCGCCACTGATGACTGTTCTGGACATCTGGTCCTATAATGGCCTGATTGTTTGCATGGGCTACATCTGACGTGCCTTTGCTGAGGATCAGCATCCATTGTCATTCGATTTCGACGCACCTAAGGTCTTCCGGGCCCTATATTTTTTTCCGGCGGTAATACAGTCGGTGTTTGTTTGTTCCCAGTATAATAGTGCCAATAGCGACTGTCCGGTATATGATGAAATTTTGGATCGTACGCGCCTTGGTAATTGGAAACTGTATAGTAATGGGAAGCAAAATTGTAATGTGAGTTATGCATGCTGCTCGCAGCAGCAATTGCGTGGGCACAAGGTAAATGTTGTTGTTGGAAAATACCGCATGTACACGAAGAGAGCCCTTCATCTCTAAAGTTCACGGTATATTGATTCCCATTACTCCCCGTTACTTGAAACTCCGTCGTGTCAAACATTTCGGATCTGTAGTATTGTGCTCTGCGCTCTCTTTTCCGGAATATATCTTCGTAATACGCGGTGAGCGGAGTCTCCATCGCCAAGGACTTTTCTCTTCTTTGTACAAAGTAAGTATTCATCCGGAAAAAGGTTCGAACAATCAACCCTTGTATCGGTAAGCCTCTAACACCTTTAAGGACCCCGTTGAAGCTTTCAGACATATTAGTGGTCATTAGTAGATATCTGCACCCATTATCAAGTGCTTGTGACCACATGCGTACTGGATACTCATCTAACCACGCTTTCGCGGCTTGACTTATCTTCCCAATTTTCGTCATGTACATGTCATGAACATTAGGGTCAGACGTTTCACCGGCTTTGTACATAAGCTTATGTAGATCCGAATTTTAAAATTTTTTATCAAAATTTTGTCTGAAGTGCCGTAGGCAAAACCTATGTGGGGTCGTCGGAAATACAGATCTCATTGCAGCTAGTATTCCTAAATGTCTATCAGATATGATGCATAAATCTGTTTTATCAATAACAGATGGGATATTTTTGAGTTGACGGAAAAACCATGACCATGATGATGTATTTTCACACTCGACAATAGAAAATCCCAACGGAAATATACCGTTATTATCATAAACACCTGTAGCAATTAACATGCAGCCTCTGTACTTACCGTATAGATACGTCCCATCAACGCACAATACCGGCCGACAGTGTGTGAAACCAGCCGCACATGGACCAAAGCACTAGAAAATTCTTTGAAAACTGACAGAGCCATCGACATCTGTTTCTGTGGTTTTTAACCGGTATACGGTCCCCGGATTTGATGCTTTCATGGATTCCATAAAAGGGACTAGTGAGTTGTACGAGGTTTCCCAGTCCCCAAATATCTTCCATAAAGCCTTTCTACGAGCATCCCATGCCTTCACATACGAAATCTGAATTTTATGCTCTCCGCTAACGGAGAGCCGTATCTTTCGGGGAGTCATCGCCACATTTGTACGGATTAGTGGCATGATTAGTGAGCAAATGTAAGATGAAGTGCAATTCCGGTGATCTTGTAACATAATAGAATTGATGCAAGTATGTTCTTGGTTGTATTTCGTGACCTTCCAAGCTTTGGCTCTTTTGGAACAATATGCATGCAATCTCCACTTACATTCAGGAGCTTTCATACATACCACGGTATAGTACGTCTTATTTGACTCTTCGGTTTTAAATGTAACGTTTTGCTGAATAGCCCACAACTTCAGCTTACAAATAAGATCTTCTTTTTCCTGAAACAAATCCCCGACACTGACGCAATCTTCGCTTGCTGCTGTCGCTTTTAAATAGGGTGCCGCAGTTACTTCTGCCACGGCTAAGTCTACCCAACTATCATCTTCCAGCGGATCGAGACTGGGATCTTCTAGTTCGACAAAATCATTATTCGCAACCATACCATCAAACAATGCTACCTCATTCAATCCAGCGGCATATTCCACGCTATCCTCCCCTTGATGACCTTCACCGATTTCATCATCATCACTGCCACACATATCAATGTCACCCATAGCAACATAAGGCTCAGGTGCAATATATGATGGCTGTGGTCGGTGTAATGTGGATGGTTCGGGGTGAGAAGACCGAAAATATGTGGACGGATATGCTTGGAATGCGCTACTTGGATCGTGTTGGAATGATGCGGAGGTATGGGAAAATATGCGTTTAGTATATAAATTGTTATTATACTATTATTCCTTAATATTTTCGTAAATAAATCACCACTTGTTTCAGATTTATTTACCTGTGGAAGGTTGTGTATGGTAATCCTTGTTGTTCTTCTGGGGTGCATGTAACTGCAACAGTCGACTGGGAGAACTCGTATTCAATATATAAAACATATTAGTAACTTGGTATTACTAAAATGTTTGAATATGGATTTATAAAATGTTTACCCATGAGTTTGAAGGTTTGAATAATGTTGTGTATAGTCATATCCACCGAGACTGACGGTATCATCGTTAACTATGTGACCGTACCCCCAGGAACTACCTCCAGTATTACCATCAAAATTACCCGTTGGAGGGACATCTGATACTTCCAATTGTTCCTTCTGAACCAAAAGTTCAAAAGAATGCTGGGTGTTTGACAGACCGAAGTCTATCATCGAAGATATTGATGCATCGTCTATAATTTCAACCAATGCATTTCCACTAAACATAGGCCATATACAACTTAACTTAAGCCTAATTTCACGGGGATCGTATTTCATGATTTTGAACACTTTATTCTCGAGTTCATTATAAGTCGTTGATGGTTCTAATCGCATGATTCTTGCGGACCCGCCCATATACTCGGGACCTTGTACACTTGTGATAATCCGGCCATCGTATTTACATACAACAAATAAACTTGAACTTGCCATAATCTGCATCAAACAATATCAAGCCAACAATAAAAAAAAAGCGTTAACAACTTCATACAATCACAGTCAAAACAAGCACAATCATACCTAGAGCTATGGTCTTCAAAGTCCACTAGACTGCTCCTAACTGTTCCAAAGTGACAAGTTGTGAGATAACCCTCAAATCGCCTCTTCACTGCCAATTGTGGCCAGGTAAGCACAAATGAGGAAATGAGGGATCCGCTCACGAATCACCGTGAGATGGGCCTTTTAAAATTACCTTTCTCACTTGTCTAGCCTAGGCACCACAAAGTCAAGTTTAGATAAACGATTGAATGCCCACAACCTTCCTCTGTCCTATTGAGCACGACAGTCCTTAGTTGGCTGAGTCTAGATATTTTTTAATTAAACTCGAGGGTAATGCGTATGCTTTTAGTGATTTTTGGGGTCTTAGGAAGGGTGATGAAATCCCCACCCAATCTGAATTGGTGTTATAACCCCTTAAAGTCCGTATTATTTATGCAAAAAAGTAACAAACATAAATCGAAAACACTTGCAAACAACTTATTTGGCGGCGGCGCAAAGAATCCTGCACAAAAACAGTTTTATTGGAGAGAGGAAGAGAGTTTGTGCAAAGAAAAAACTTGCAATAAGCTTGCATTGACTTATATATATTCAGTTTTACGAACTATATTTTTTATGTTGTGTTGAAACAACCATTTTATAATACAAAATAATAAATATCAAACTGAACAAGATATTAGTACATATAGAAAACATAATTCATAAAACTAACAACCTTGCGCCCTGTTAAATGTAATTGGAGTCCATTATAGAGAACAAAAATTGTTCAGGTAAAATTTTGTTATTGTAAATCATATATACGAGAAGAAGAATCATTTCGAGGCAAAAATTGATATTTCAAGTCTTTAATAGCGATATTTGAGTTACAAGTCATTTCTATGAACAGGAATTAAAATTACTAATACTTCCATTTCCAAATTGTAATTATAAAGTGAAAAAATAATGAATAATAATTAAATGTTAACTGAAATTAAGATAATAATAATATTTAGAAAATAAATTTAAAAAATGAACCTTCAAATTTCTTCGCTGTGCTTGTTTTGGTCTCTTCTTCCTGTTTAAAGCCCCTGAACCTTGGTTTGGTCACTGAATTTGCTCCAGAAATTTACAGCAAGCCGTGGTTCCGTCTTGATCCTATCCTGCAGCACCTCACGACTATGGTACTAAACTTTACCTTCTTCCTAAACTCCCCACTTACACAAAATAAGGGTAAATGGATAGTTGTGTATAGCAGAGAGCGTAAATGGATAGTTGCAGAGAGCTATTTATAGGAACACGGTGCATTCCATTAATAATATGAGGGCGGGTTCCTGGAACACGCCCTCATATAATTATTGAAGAGGACGGGTTCTAATAACCCGCCCTCTTCGTTCTGCAAACACACGACAAAATAATAAAAAAACTGATGTGACACCACAAACAAACGGAATATATGATGGCCTCATATAATTATTGAAGAGGGCGGGTTCTAAAAACCCGCCCTCTTCGTTCTGCAAACACACGACAAAATAACAAAAAAACTGATGTGACACCACAAACAAACGGAATATATGATGGCCTCATATAATTATTGAAGAGGGCGGGTTCTAATAACCCGCACTCTTCCTTCTGCAAACATGACAACACAATATAAAAAAAACTGATGTGACAACACAATATATGATGTGACTCTACAAAAAACGGAATATATGAGGGCGGGTTCCTGGAAAACGCCCTCATATAATTATTGAAGAGGGCGGGTTCTAATAACCCGCCCTCTTCGTTCTGCAAACACACGACAAACACAAAAACTGATGTGACAACACAATATTAAAAAAAACTGATGTGACAACACAATATATGATGTGACAACACAGAATATATGAGGGCGGGTTCCTGGAACACGCCCTCATATAATCATTGAAGAGGGCGGGTTCTAATAACCCGCCCTCTTCGACACAAAAGCTGATGTGACAACACAATAAAAAAAAACTGATATGACAACACTAATCGTTGAGGAGGGCGGGTTCCTGGAACCTGCCCTCCTTTCCCTATAAAACCCACCCTCCGGTGCCTCCAGTGTGCCTTTCATCAAATTAACTCTTTCGTCAAATTAACTCCGTCCCTTCTCATATCTAAAATCGTCTCAATGGAGAATCAACCATTCGACAAATCTCTGCTCGTTAATCAAAACGAACACAGATCTTTTAATATATTACACGGAGAGGAAAGATTCAAAACCCCTTAAATTTTTTTTAATTACCCCTTTCTTTTAGTTCTAATAGTTGAAAATAACATTATTTAATTTTACAGGATGGAGATAATTTCACCGTCGTCACCCATAGTTCTGACAAGTGGGTAGTTACCGACCAACGAATAACCGAGCGGATTCGAAGGGCCGGATTTTATGAAGCTTCTCTGCTTCGCCATATCCAAATCGACCACGCCCTCGTTACCTCTCTAGTTGAGCGCTGGAGAAAAGAGACCCACACTTTTCATCTAAGATGGGGTGATGCCACTATCACACTCCAGGATATTGGCCTCTTACTCGGTTTACGGGTCAATCGGCTTGGATTGGTCGGAGGAAAAATTGTTGGTCCAGTACCGACCACCCATACTGGGATGCATATGCCGAGTCTGCTCTCGGACAGGTAAAAAATTTCATTTTGTTTCCCCTCTTTAGTGTACCTATTGCATGTTGTACATTATTTCTAGCTTTAATATTTCACAAAAAATGCTAATATCAGGCACCAGGAGGCTACAGTAAGGGGTATAAGATCAGTTTAAACTGGTTAAAAGATACATTTACTAATATCCCTGATGAAGCCACCGATGAAGTCTTAGATAGACATGCACGTGCCTACATTCTGTACATGATCGGTTCTTGGTTGATGCCGGACCAATCGGCAACGCATGTCCATCCGTTATACCTTGGCTTCCTTACGGATTTTGATGTGTGTGGCCAATATGCTTGGGGAGCAGGGGTCCTGGCCTTTTTTTACAAGGAACTCGATAAGGCATGTGCTCCAACGAAGAATAAAATTTGTGGATGCATTACATTACTTCAGGTAAATTCCTTGTTTTTCACAGCTAGAAATTTGCAAAATTGTAATATTGGTTTTCTCTCTTATCATCTAACACTTTATTTATAGATTTGGTCATGGGAGCATATGTGTATGGGAAGACCGGATCGAGTTAAAATAACTGCCTTGGATACCCCTGGAAAGCCGCTCGGCTCTTGGTGGAATGGCAAGAAAGCGTATAAGGCTCTTCGTCGAGTACTTAGGTACTATAGAGATGAGTTGGATTGGATGGAGGCGGCTCAGGTAACCATAACTTTGGTAATTAAGTTTGTTTTAAAATTTTGAAATACCTTCATCACAATTTTTGTACTATGTTATTTGCGCAGTTCACATGGACGCCTTATACAACAGATCGTCTGCAAAGATTACCCGGCATCTGTATCGAAGGAGAGCCGGTTTGGCGGGCTCGATGCCTACTCCTCTGCATTAATGTCGTTGTCATGCACCTCCCGGACCGGGTGTTGCGACAATTTAATAGATCGCAACATATTCCTGTCCCGCCGCCTTCGCCTATGACAATAAAGGGAGACATGCGAGGAGGAAAGACGGAGCGTGATTGGAAGGAGCATCATCATTAATATTTGCTGAGATGGGAGGATATGTAGCGTAATATTGCCTTACAGCAAATAGGTGACCAAACAGCCACCGACACTACCGAAGCATATCTACAGTGGTATAAGCGTGTCACCATAAGATATCTTTCTTCTCCCCCTAACAACTTCCCAAACATCGTGCGGTACGAGCCTAGAGGCCACGTGGAACGAGATTTGGTAAGTTGAATTCTTTATATTATATTACTTTTTAACATCCGGCGGTATGAGTCAATACTTATTTCTTATTTCTAATGTAACGACAGGCTCGTGGGTTGCATCTTATACAAACAATGGTGCAGGATCCATACCCGACTGATGCTGGTGTGGAAACTCAGGCTCTATTTTCAAGTGCATACCAATTAATTGGTGGTGTATTCGGTTCATATAATATTCTTCCACATTTATCGCCGGCACGAGAGTAGCAATATGAGCCGACACCAGAGCCGCAGTATGAACCGGCACCAGAGCCGCAATATGAGCTGTCACCAGAGCCGCAACATCACGGAGATCTAGCGCAGCAGGATCAGTGGTTTGGATCACCATACCGTCAGCAGCAACCCTGGCATACCGGACAAGCGCAACAACACCAGTCTTGGGGGTCAGGTTTTGCAGAACAGCCATCTTGGGGGTCAGATTTTGCGCAACAACAGCAACCTTGGGGGTCAGGATTTGTGCAACAACAACAACCTTGGGGGTCAGGATTTGCGCAGCCATGGGGCCCAGGTTTTGTGCAACAGCAGCCGCATGAAACCGGGACAGGTTCTTCGCTACAACTGCCCAGTTGGGACACGGATTTATCGTCCTACGTACAGTTGTTGGGAGGAAGCACATATCCGACACCTGTCCTACATTCAGGATTTGCGGAACACTGCCTGTCCAAGACGCTGCTGGAGACGAAGCTGAAGCTGAAGCCGAAGCAGAAGAGCAGACGCCGCCGCCGCCATCTACCCAAGAAACGGGTGGGTCCTCCAGTCATCCCAGGAGGCATAGGCTTATGTCAAGCCTCCTCAGATTTCATAAGGGAATGGGAAAAGGAAAACGATAGTTATTTACATTTTACAATCATATAGGATTTTTTGGTATTATAAATTTGACGGATTCATTTTGTTATTATAAATTTGACCGTCGAGATAGAATTTACATTTTACAAACAAATAGGATTTTTTTGTATTGTAAATTTGACGGATTCATTTTGTACACCACATTCATATAATAAAATTTTATTATTTTTTTCAATTTTTTTTCCGTTTATTTATTTTTAAAAATTTTTAAAATAATTTTAATTTAAAATTCTATATTTATATAGGAGGAGGGTTCCCTATATAAATATAGAGAGGGCGGGTTCCCAGAACCCGCCCTCTCTATTATTATATAGGGGGCGGGTTCTAGGAACCCTCCCCCTATACTGGGGTGGGGGCGGGGTGGAGGGCAGGGGCGGGGGCGCAAACCACCCTATTTCTAGAATTTTAATTCCAACCATCCTATTTTAATAATTTAAAATTTAAAACGTCCTATTTCAAAAAAAAAAACCCAATATTGGTGGATGAATGGTATAAATATTGTTGATGTCTGTTGTTCTAAAATTGGGGTTGAAATTAATGACAAGAAAATACACGAACACAATAGATTGTATTTGGAGAAAAATTGAGGTTAAATTCTATTTGGGGAAAAATATCTCCCCGATCTATTTTAAACAAGAAATATTGCTCTGTTAAACAGAGAATTTTTGGATTAAAAATCCAATGGTGATTAAAAATCACCATTCGAATCAAAAGATAGAATTAAATTCTATACATGGAAAATATTTCCTTCAATCTTCTTAAAAACAAGAAAAATATACTCTGTTAAATAGAAAGCCTTATATCTAAGATCCAACGGTGATTAAAAATCATCATTTAATTATGAAATCAAATCGAGATCTCTTAAATAAGAGATCCTCTCAATTAAACAACAATTTCTCGTACCCTATATAAAAGACTCTTGAGATAAAAAAAAGGAGAGAGCGGACATCCTCATGAACTTCTGCATATACAGAAAAGCTATCCAAAAGTTTTGGAAATAGTGAATTTAATTCTCTTCGAAGAAGAAAACCCTTCCCTTCTCAAATCCTAAGCGAAGAAAACACAGAGATTCTCCACTTTACCCATCATGTCATATATAAGGGTTTAACCTTTCATAAGAACTAAGTTCTTTCTCTGGATCTAGGATCCACAAGACAGATCTTCCAAAAAAAGACGTAGTGTACAGCTTAGTCTGTTGACCCGAGATCGTCATAGAGTCTTGTGTGTCTCCCACTGTGCTTTGATTTCCACCCTACCACGGCTCTATTGAGTTGTGCAAACAGGTGGTTTTTGGGTACAGTCCCGATTCACATGGAGGCAATGAGCGATAGGAGGGGATTCGTCTCTCCCGGTATTGGGGGTTGATGTTGTGCTATGCTCGACTGGCCATAACAGGAAATCCCTGGCCAGGGTTGCAGTGATATACTGGTAAGAGTTATCAGTAGTTTCACGAATGTTATGGACCTCAAGTCGGCATGACTTATCGAGCTATTGGGGTCTGACGTTTACCACCCCTAGGCGAGATATGCGACATATCAGACGAACAGACCGGACCGTACGATAAGTGTTACTGGTTGGATTCACAGGAGTGTGAGCGGGCTTGCTCGTCGATCTTCTGATCGCTCAATACCCGGGTGGCCGTTACGTTTAGCAGACCGCTTGCGGCTTGTGGGTGTTTGATATGATCATCATCCGCTGCCGGCGTATTGACGAGTCTTTAGAGCCCTACACAGAGGTTTCCTGGCTCAAGCGAAATGAAATGGGAGTGCATATGAGATATGTGCAGGACCGAGAATAATGCATGTATGTGATACCGTATTTCATTCTCGCGATCAATGTGTCGAATGGTTGTATGCGATATAACCTAGTTATCGATTCAATCGTTGATTCGATAAGCCGATACACTGGATACTAGTCGGTTATATGCGATATGACCGGATCGTTAAATCAAGTGTTGATTTAATGATTTAATGTATAATTATATATATTTGATATATTACTTTGCATTAACTAGTATTGGTTCACTTTAGATGGATTTACTCACTTGTTGTGCACATTGCATATGTGATATATTTTGTGCACATGATTGTATCATGTTTGATGATACATTCTTTCTTGGTTTTGTGTAAAGTATTGAACCATGGTTAGTTAGTGGTTAGGGTATCATATCATTTCATTTGCTTATTTATTTATCTTTTATTTATTTCATTTGAAAAGAAAAAGAGAAATGAATGGTGGCTATATTTGTCTTTAGTTGAAGATTCATGATACATTGACTTAGTCACCATTCTTATCTCATGCCTTACCCTAACCACTCATCTAACCTAAGTTAAGTCTCTACACTAAACCATGGTTGAAGATATGATAAGTATTGTATTTTCTTTTCTATTTTAAATTAACTTATCATATCTTCTTCTTCTTCTTCATCTTCTTCTTCAATGGAGAAAGCTTGCTACTCCAATGGCAAGTCATGAAATCTAGTGAGAAATCCAAAACTAAAGTTTACCCACTTCCTATTTCTTCATCCTCTACCTCTTGCCAAGTAGTATAGGGTGTTTCCTTCACAAGTTTTTCCGACTTGGTGAAGTTGGAGCTTGTTCTAGCGATGCCTCGACGTAGATCATCTTCGGCATCGAACCGACGATCAAGCCCGCCCATTCTTCGACGAGGCCGACGTTGGAGTCCGGATTCTTTTTGGACAGCGGAGGGGACTTCGTTGCGGAGCTGTGGAGGTGGTGGACCGGATCTACAAAGGTTGTATGTCCGTTCCCTTAGTTAAATTGTTAACTAGTTTCTTTTTCGCCTATGTATATCTAGCAAACGATCCGTTCTAGGGTTTGTAGGCACCGTATTTTTTAGAAATTTGCGTGTTTGATCACTTGTGAGACATCACTAGGGTGCCTAGGAACCTTACAGTGGTATCAGAGCCTAGCTAGAGCCTTAGGCGAAGTCCTGACGGAGTTAGAAGTCCGAACGAACACAAAACCCCGACCGGAATATGCTCTCTGGATTATTTCCGAAAATGCGGATTTTTGTGTATTAAAAATGCCTAAAAAATTCAATAAATAATTATAAGAATTACTGTGCAAACTCAGGCGAAAGATACATCCAACAGAGCGCGGAACCGCGGCATAAGCCCAGCTTCTGCGGCGGTTCCGCGGCTAGGTAGTGACGTCATCACATATTTTCTGCACAGTAATTCCTATTTAATTATTCTGGATTTTATGGGAATATTTAAAATTTATTCCAGAGTTGAATGTTCTGAGTCGTATTGGAAACTCGGTGTATTCGATCGGACTGTCTAAATTTTGTCGGTGTGCTTTTCCGGGTATTTTTAGAATATGTTAAAAAGTTCGACCGGATATAAATACCCACTTTTTCCCCTGCCGGGAAACTTCCAATTGTTGGATTTTTCCGTAGTTTAACGACGTTCTAAGTAGTGCAAGTAACGCGATGGACCCTCTAGAAGACAACAAACCTTAACTCGATTATGTGACCGTCTTGAACTGCCCTTTGAACCTTCGGGTTTGGGGCAGTACGGCGTGCCACATGTGAGGCGTTGGCTTGACCCTTCTACGGTTGGACCGTCGGTACTGAGGCACGAACTGAATGTTGTTAGACTTATTTCATGTGTTGATCTGTATCGGGAAAACTTGGGTGTTCGATTGTTCGATCGAAAAGTTTAACATTTTCTGTTTATCTGGAATGGGATACAATAATTGGAATTCACAAATTGTTATAAGATAACGGAATGAATATTATAAACATAGCAATTTACTCTCACTTGATTGGTTGCCACGGAATTTTGATGTGATCAAAAGTCCGTCGCAATCACGTAGCGTACGCGGATACTCGCCGGGTAAACTTAATAGACAGCCTCGCTCCATAACCCCGACCAAGTGACTGTAGGAGAACCCCGTCGCCGAAAGCATCTGTTCGGGTGCTCGCGGCAGCGGTGTTCCGCCTTGGTGCACTTCGTCGACGGTATCGGGGGTGCGGCCGTCTACTCAAGTTTGCGACGAGCATTCGATCAGAATGTCGGGAATCCTGTTGAATTGCCCGACTTGATATTGAAAAGAGTTTTCGATAATGAGACTAAAATGCGGGGTTTATAATTGTTAGGCATGCGATGTCTAAGTAATTCATTTGGTCAGGCATGCGATGTCTGAGGTGGTTGCGGATTCCAACTGTTGTAGTTTTACACTTTCTTTTCTGTGACCGTAAGTGTAATATGTGATATCGCCGGTTTCGTTGCTATATGTCAACGACAATTGGGATGGACATATTTACTTACGTTGATGACATGTGATGTTTTGTGTTGCTGGATATGTTATATTGGATCGTCGTGTTTGAATAGCCGGGGTTTTTTTATGTGAGATGAGTGTTTTTCATTTTCATTCATGTAAAAACTTGTATGTAATATTCTTTCATTTGGGGCACTTCCAGGTAGCGGAAGTAGTCACCCGTTGTATATTATTTACTTTTCTGCACTAGGATAGACCCAAGGAGGGGAGCACAGGTAACCGGGTTCTGGAGTCCAGTGGGAGACCAACTCGAGTAGTCGAGTCCGGGTCTCCTAACCCTAGAATTGGTAGGGTTGCTTGCCGCTCTCGTAGGGGTCTAGGGGTGTGGGATTGGCTATTCATCACGACCGTGGAATCCGTGTTTTATACTGGCTCGTATTGAAAACACGGACGTCCTAGTATATCCAATATTTCATATGTTTCTTCTGCTGTGTTTTATCTGAGATCATGCGATGTTCTGTGGCAGATATTATATATAGTATATATGATATATTATATAGACGTTGCTTATGTTTTACACCCGCGCTAGCCCTGCCCCGCTCTGCCGTTAGTTACCTAACCTAACGGTGCACGAGGGGACATCGAGGCGAATGCGGATGGCATAAGTGTACGTCATATTTATCTGTGATGTTTAGGTAATTTATATGATGGGATATTCATTAATGAGATTAATGAAAGAAAATAAACCTAATAGATGTTGTGGAATCGAATTTCAAATTAAAACAGGTAGCTACAGTTCTTGCTTTGCATCGTGGTGTTCCTTGTAGAACATCCTGCACCTTATTCGATAGGGAAAGGACCGAGATCCCTTCACCGGGAGTGACTCCTTTAGCAATAACTGGCAGATGCTACAACCCTCGGTTTGTCATTTGATCGCTTCTATAGTTTCCACTTTGCACAGTGATATATATGATATATCCCGCACCTCATTCGACGAGGAAAGGGCCGACGATCCCTTCACCGGGAGTGACCCCTTTAGCAAAACTAGAAAAGCTTCGAAAAGCATTCCATTTAAAAACCGTTTGATTCCGCAACGAGATCAAGTTCAAAGCGTTAAAGGTTTTCACAAAAACCATTCGCAACCCTCCGTCATTTTAGGAAGTAGAGTACTTAGTATTCGTGCTGTGTTTGTTGACCATAGTCAAGGCACAGTGTACGGTAGCTAAGTGATGTCTTCCTACACCGCATATGATGCGATTAGTTAGGACAGTCGCGTGACTTTGTTGACCTTAGTTAAGGGTCATGTGGGTGGGTCTAATTAATCACGAAATGACGGGTAGAACTTGACTAGTACTTATGATTTGTTGACCATAGTTAAGGTCATAGGTGCTAGGGGTAAAAACCATTATCGGGAGTTTCAAGTGTTGAAACTTGCAATGAGATTGCATACCTTCTATGTGATAGTTGGATCCCGATACCCACTGCGAGTAATTGTTACTCCTGGGAGAGTTTTGCACTTTGCAATTAGCCGATCAAGTAGGTGTCTAGAAAGGTGTCAACGGGGTTACGCCTCTGGGAAAACGAGGTTTACAGTAATTAGGTCCGTGCGAAAGCACGGGGAACCTCCCTCAAAGTACCGACACTGGCCTGGCTGAAAGATTGGCGAACTTATAGAGTGTAATTAATCCCGGCTAGTCTTTCCTTTTAGGGTTTGAAGGAAGATTTGATAAAAACAGTGGGAGCCATCCTGATTAGATAAAATATATAACCAATCTGATCTTGCAAGAGCGCACGCAGAGTGTTTTCTTCTCTCTCTCTCCAGGTAGCAACCATATCACGCCTTAATCAAGATAATAAAATGGATGTATTGACCGAACCCGCTTGTTATACTGAGCTGGGGAACGTTGGTCCCGCTCCAACTTATAATTGTTATAAGACAGAGCAGGAAATAGGGGAATACCAGAATTCCTATGCCGCCCAAACGAAGAAAGTGCATATGATGCATCTCCTTCGGGTGTGTTCATTACAAAGAACTGTTTCTCAGTATCCTCTGCATCCTTGGTATGTGATACCGGATCAGGATCCCAGATATGTAAGCTGTTACATAGGGCTACAAAAGGTAGAAAAACTGAGAACGGGTGATAAGTTTCATGAGACAGAAACCGGGGCAAGTGTTGCAGCCAAGTCTGTCGGTCACTGTCACCCTGTATTGTAATACATTGATTCTGAACGAATGTTATTAGATACCGAACCTGATATACAAAATCATATCAGTCTCTTTATCAGTAAAGAAATGATAAAATTTTGTATTGTTGGATAATGTTTTGAACATTTCCTATATCAAAAGTTGGTCGGTTCAGGCACGTTATCTAAAAGCATTGAAGTTCTAAATCAAATTACAGTTCCTCGTATACAGAACACACACAAGAAGAAGAGTTCAGAAATGAACGAATCCTTCTTGAGGCATTGTAGACTAGGTCACATCAATGCGACCCGACTGGCTAAAGTTACATTAAGATGTATATTTAAATCAGTTTGAATTTACATCTTGTGGAACTTGCCAGTCATGTCACAAAGATAAGATGACCATGGCTCTGTTTATTAGAAACAGAGAAAGAGTTAGTAAACTCTTGGGACTGATACATGATGATGTATGTAAAGTCTCCTGTCTACACATGCCAGGACTGGTTCTTTATACTTCATTATATTCTCTGATAATCTCTCAAGATTCAGTCATATGTTCCTGTTGAAACATAAGTCCGAACCTTTTGAGGTATTCACAGAATATAAGTTAGAAGTAGAGAACAAATAACCGGGTATAAGTATTATGTCCCATGATGAGATCAGGGAGGAGAATACCTGTGCATGGCATTCCTAGACCATTCTAAAGGAGAATGAGATTCTCTCTCCGTACTACTCCTCTGAATACACCACAACACAACGGTGTATCAGGACGGAGCAATTGCACAATATTAGATATGGTGTGCTCTATGATGAGTATTACTGAGTTACCTATTTCCTTTTGGGGTTATGCACTTGAGAAGCTGCATACCTATTGAATTAGGTTTGAATCAGATCACTGCCTACCACTCCATATGAGATATGGTATGGGAAGAACCCATCTCTTAAGTGAGTTAAGATTTGGGGTTGTCCGGCCTATGTTTAAAGCAAAATCCGGACAAGATCGAGGCAGGATCAGTTCTGTAGAATTGGAAAGGTTCCAGCTATACAAAACTGCAGTTGATGATTTGACAGAACCATAAGATTCTATAGTCCCCGACGAACCTCAGCCTCTCCGCCGATCTAGTAGGGTTCCTCATCCGCCTGAGAGATACCTCGGTTTCTCGATGACAGTGGGAGCAAGGATTGCATCATGAGATGATGACCCAACTAGTTTCGAGCAGGCCATCGAGAGTAGGGACTCTGTAAGAATGGCTGGATGCTTAGCGATCTGAGATGGAATCCATGTACACCAGCAAAGTATGGACTTTTAGCTGCTATATCTGAAGGGTTAAATCCCCATCAGGAGCAAGTATATCTTGAGAAGATTACTTGGTATAGATGGAAAAGTTGAGACTTTCAAAGCTAGACTTGTTAAAGGTTTTCGTCATCGACCAGGCGTGGATAATGATGAAACCTTTTTCCAGTAGCTATGCTTAAGTCTATCCAGATCCTACTTACCACGGCTACATACCATGACTACGATATCTGGCGGTTGGGTGCCATGACTGCTTTTCTAAATACTGATTTAGAAGAGAACGTCTGTAAGAACACAGCCAGAGGTCTTCGTAAACAGTGGGAGCAGCGGAAACGTGTGCAAGTTGCTTTACAAAATGAAGCAGGCATCGCGGAGTTGGAACGTCTGTTTTGATGTGATAGTCAAAGTGTTTGACTTCATCAAAATGGTAGACGAACCTTATATTTACAAAAGGGTAGTAGAGAGTAAGGTGGTAATCTTCGCATTGTACGTAGACAACATACTCTTGATAGGAAAAGAGTTTCCTATACTACGATCGGTCAATCTCCTAATATCACTGGGATTCTCCAAATAGGATAAAGATGATACCTCCTAAATCCTGAGATTTGGACCTATGAGATAGATCTAAAGGGATATTAGGGTTCTCACTAGGTATAGTGAGACTGTATCAATCAATCCTGGGGAGAATCACTGGAAGTGTTCCAGGGTGATAAAGACGACTGAATGTCAGTCACAGGCATTGTCTTTACCCTCAGTAAAGGGACGGTATGTTGGAAGAGTTCCAAGCTAGATACCGTGGCAGACTAGACGATAAAGGCTGGTGACATCGCTGTTAAAGATACTACCAAAGAGGAAGTTTGGGTGTATATTG
Organism: Agapanthus africanus; assembly: GCA_030015575.1. Taxonomy (NCBI): domain Eukaryota; kingdom Viridiplantae; phylum Streptophyta; class Magnoliopsida; order Asparagales; family Amaryllidaceae; genus Agapanthus; species Agapanthus africanus. The sequence continues at coordinate 367,182,514 of JASDDO010000012.1, forward strand.
GTTCATAAGATGAACTGGGTTCCTGCCATTGTATGACAATGGAAGTGTGGCTTCTGCCCTGGAACCTTGGTCCCATCAGTGACCCAGACAAATTCTGAGGCAGCATCACCTGATCATGGAGATAGTTGATCTCCAGGGTGATCGAGGTCAGGAGAGTAGACTCAGAGGACAACACGGCGGATCCACTCACGAAGGCCTTTTCCCAGAGAGAGACTCATATGGGATGGTTGAGTATTAGATACTGCGACCACTGCTACAGATGGCCCTAGTGCAAGTGGGAGATTGTTAGTTATATGTATGCCCTAGAGGCCATTGCTGTACATTGGATGTATATTGTAGTGGATGCTGGGACATATATAGGTAGGACTTTCTTGCTCGACATGATAGTACGCTATCTGGTTGCTCTTTATCTTAACATGTATACTTTCTGTCTCTCTGATTACATGTTGATAAAGCCCTTAGGATGTGTACTCGACTTCCAGGACTGTGATGCAGATCATACTAGTGGGGCCTGGATAGTCCATGAGTACATCCTTGAAATGTTCCTAGTCGAGGGAATATCAAGACGGGGCAGCGATATTCCAGAGTAGACTAGCGTATATCTTCTCGACCCATGCGATGGGCGATGGATGATCCCATATCCATTGGTGTTTGACATCGGAGATGGTATGCGGGTGCTCAGTGGAGACTGGGTACACTGAACGGACTCGCCGAAAACTCCCAGATGGTATTATACCTCACGTCAGATGGCAGTTCTCTGGTGACACTGGTACAGCTTAGTCTGTTGACCCGAGATCGTCATAGAGTCTTGTGTGTCTCCCACTGTGCTTTGATTTCCACCCTACCACGGCTCTATTGAGTTGTGCAAACAGGTGGTTTTTGGGTACAGTCCCGATTCACATGGAGGCAATGAGCGATAGGAGGGGATTCGTCTCTCCCGGTATTGGGGGTTGATGTTGTGCTATGCTCGACTGGCCATAACAGGAAATCCCTGGCCAGGGTTGCAGTGATATACTGGTAAGAGTTATCAGTAGTTTCACGAATGTTATGGACCTCAAGTCGGCATGACTTATCGAGCTATTGGGGTCTGACGTTTACCACCCCTAGGCGAGATATGCGACATATCAGACGAACAGACCGGACCGTACGGTACGTGTTACTGGTTGGATTCGCAGGAGTGTGAGCGGGCTTGCTCGTCGATCTTCTGATCGCTCAATACCCGGGTGGCCGTTATGTTTAGCAGACCGCTTGCGGCTTGTGGGTGTTTGATATGATCATCATCCGCTGCCGGCGTATTGACGAGTCTTTAGAGTCCTACACAGAGGTTTCCTGGCTCAAGCGAAATGAAATGGGAGTGCATATGAGATATGTGCAGGACCGAGAATAATGCGTGTATGTGATACCGTATTTCATTCTCGCGATCAATGTGTCGAATGGTTGTATGCGATATAACCTAGTTATCGATTCAATCGTTGATTCGATAAGCCGATACACTGGATACTAGTCGGTTATATGCGATATGACCGGATCGTTAAATCAAGTGTTGATTTAATGATTTAATGTATAATTATATATATTTGATATATTACTTTGCATTAACTAGTATTGGTTCACTTTAGATGGATTTACTCACTTGTTGTGCACATTGCATATGTGATATATTTTGTGCACATGATTGTATCATGTTTGATGATACATTCTTTCTTGGTTTTGTGTAAAGTATTGAACCATGGTTAGTTAGTGGTTAGGGTATCATATCATTTCATTTGCTTATTTATTTATCTTTTATTTATTTCATTTGAAAAGAAAAAGAGAAATGAATGGTGGCTATATTTGTCTTTAGTTGAAGATTCATGATACATTGACTTAGTCACCATTCTTATCTCATGCCTTACCCTAACCACTCATCTAACCTAAGTTAAGTCTCTACACTAAACCATGGTTGAAGATATGATAAGTATTGTATTTTCTTTTCTATTTTAAATTAACTTATCATATCTTCTTCTTCTTCTTCATCTTCTTCTTCAATGGAGAAAGCTTGCTACTCCAATGGCAAGTCATGAAATCTAGTGAGAAATCCAAAACTAAAGTTTACCCACTTCCTATTTCTTCATCCTCTACCTCTTGCCAAGTAGTATAGGGTGTTTCCTTCACAAGTTTTTCCGACTTGGTGAAGTTGGAGCTTGTTCTACTGATGCCTCGACGTAGATCATCTTCGGCATCGAACCGACGATCAAGCCCGCCCATTCTTCGACGAGGCCGACGTTGGAGTCCGGATTCTTTTTGGACAGCGGAGGGGACTTCGTTGCGGAGCTATGGAGGTGGTGGACCGGATCTACAAAGGTTGTATGTCCGTTCCCTTAGTTAAATTGTTAACTAGTTTCTTTTTCGCCTATGTATATCTAGCAAACGATCCGTTCTAGGGTTTGTAGGCACCGTATTTTTTTGAAATTTGCGTGTTTGATCACTTGTGAGACATCACTAGGGTGCCTAGGAACCTTACATTAAACATTCAGGAGAGAACAAGGTTAGAAAAAGAGCATGAATGAAAGAAACAAAAAAAGAGATGGAGTCCGTACTTCAGGAACTTAGTTCCCAAACATGACAAGAATTTAGTTCTTAAAGAAATCTGATCTCAGATCTTAAAAAACAGTAATCTTGGTGATCATTAATGGTCAAAATACCATTAACAGAAATTTAACTTCTTTAAAAACATGAACAGAGATTAAATCTCCAAGGACTCAGCGCCTAACGTGACTTTCACGTGAACGTTCAAAATTTTTTTGAGACTTGGCGCCTCACGTGATGTCCACGTGAGTGCCTGAGATTGAGAGCCTCACGTGATAGCACGTGAGTACTTAAAAGTTATGAAAACAGTGCCCCACGCGCCATGCACGTGAGCGTCTTAGTGTGAGCGCTGAAAGCGTTTACGAGCGTCACCACTGGGTTTTACAAGCATCAAGCATGCCATTTTAAAAATTTTTGGGGTGCTAATCAACACTAAACAAGAATCTAAACTAGATGATTAGGGTTTATGGTTTGATACCAACTAAACTAAAGCAAGTGAAAGAAATTACAACAGATCGAGTCCTTCACTTCACAAGCTCCATGCAGTAGTCCACGTGACTCCACTAGGCTCCACTTGAAGTTGGATTGAATTTCCTTTGCGATCTTCGTGCCGAAGATGATCCACCCGAAGCTCCGCTAATCCAAACTACCTCTTCACTAAACTCTTTAGTGAAGGAAACACACTACACCAAAGTACTAATCTAGTGTAGGATGGTGAAGTAGGAGTGTTGTTTGTGTAGGGTTAGCTTAGCACCTTAGCAAAGTTTTGGCAAGTATCAAACATGCAATTTAAAAATTTTGGGGTGCTAAACAAACCATCCAAGCAATCGAACTAGAGAATTAGGGTTAAACATGATATGTAAATAACTTTACATCTAAGTGAATGTGGAATACAACCTTTGTAGACCGGTCCTTCACTTCTAAAGCTCCATGTAGTAGTCCCTTCGCCCCTAGTAGTGAACATCCGAACTCTAGTAAGGATCACATGAAGAAATGAACAAGCTTGCTCAATACCTTCGAAGCCAAAGATGATCTATGTCGAGGAGACTCAAGCCCATGCTACCTCTTCACTAATGATGAGATTAGTGAAGCAAACACCCTAAACTAAATGGCTAATAGTAGAGGATGACGAACCTTGTTTTCCCAGGGGCGTAACCCCGTTAACACCTTTCTAGACACCTACTTGATCGGCTAATTTTAATGTGTTAAAAGTCTCCCAGGAGTAACTCTTACTCGCAGTGGGTATCGGGATCCAACTATCTCATAGAAGGTATGCAATCTCATTGCAAATTTCAACACTTGAAATTCCCGATAATATTTTAGCCCTAGCGTCCTATGATCTTGACGGAGGTCAACAAGCCATAAGCTGCTAGTCAAGTTCTACCCGTCATTTCCTGATTGAATTAAACCCACCCGCATGACCCTTGACGGAGGTCAACAAGGCCGAACGAGTACCCTAATCCAATCGCATTGTATGATGCAGATAAGCACTAATCAGCTACCGCACACTATGCCTTGACGGAGGTCAACAAACGTAGCACGAATACTAAATACTACTTTTCTGAAATGAAGGAGGGCTACGACAGGTTTTTATGAAAACCTTTTGCGTAATGAACTTGATATCATTGTAGAATCGAGTGATTTTGAAAAGGAGTGTTTTTGAGGCTTTTACTAGTTTTGCTAAAGAGGTCACTCCCGGTGAAGGGATCTCGGCTCTTTCCTTATCGAATAAGGTGCAGGATATTTCACAAATACCATAATGCAAAGCAAAAACTATAAAAGCAATCAAAAGACAAACCGAGTTTGTAGCATCTGCTAGTTTCACTAAAGTGGTCACTCCCGGTGAAGTGATCTCGGCTCTTTCCTTATCGAATAAGGTGCTGGATATTCTACAAGGAATACTGCTATGCAAAGCAAGAACTAGAGCTACCAGTTTTTAAACAAGTTTCTACAACATCTTTAGGTTTCTTTTTATTTCATTAATCTCATTAATGAAGTCCCATTATTTATGCTTCACAAGCATCACAGAAGAAACGAAAGCAGCAATATTAATTATATCTCATATATATAATATAGGCATTCGTCTCAGAACATATTAATTGATCACATCACAAAATATCAGCAGCAGAAGAACACATATGAAATATTGGATATACCAGGAATTCCGTGTTTTATTTAAGCCAATAAAAACACAGATTCCACGGTTGTGATGAATAGCCAAACCCACATCCCTATACCCCTACGAGAGAGGCAAGCAACCCTACCAATTCTAGAGTTAGGAGACCCGGTCTCGACTCCTCGAGATGGTCTCCTACTGGACCCTAGAACCCGGTTACTTGTGCTCCCCGCCCTGGGTCTATCCTAATGCGGAAAAGTAAATAATATACAACAATGGTGACATCATCCTCAACCCGGAAGTGCCCCAATAAAAGAATATTACATACATTGAATTTTACATGAATGAAAATGAAAAAACTCTCATCTCACATAAAAACCCCTGGTTAATCAAAACACGACGATCCAATATAATATATCACAGCAACATATAACATCATATGTCATCAACGTAAATAAATATGTGTATCCCAATTGTCGTTGACATATAGCACCGAAACCGGTGATACACCACATATTACACTTACCGTCGCAGAAAAGAAAATGTCAAAACTACAACATTTGGAATCCACAATCACCTTAGACATCATAAACCCGAAATATCACATACTTCGGATTTCATGCCTAACAATATGAATTCCAAATATTGTATCACAATCACAGAAAGCTAGGCGAAGTTTAAACAATTCGATCGAATCAGCGAATTCCCAAATTTCCCAGAAAGCTCAACACTTGAGCACTGTTAAAGTTAACCAGAGACATACCACAGTACCTACGGACCTACAGTTGAAGGCCCGACCTAAGCCTCTTAAGTGGCGCCGCGGATCCGCGGTCACTTAGACGAGTTAGGGTTTCGTTCTTCAGGTGTGTCCATAAAATTCCCTGCATGTTTTTCTAAATATTTTTAACATGGAAAAATCCAACTTTTGGAAAAATTTCTAGAGAGGGGGTTGTTTCGGGCTTTCGGGGTTCGATCGGAATTCTAATTTCGTCTAGACAACGCCTAATGCTCTAGCTTGGCTCTGATACCACTGTAGGGTTAGCTTAGCACTATAGCAAGGTTTTGGCAAGTATCAAACATGCAATTAAAAATTTTTGGGGTGCTAAACAAATCAACCAAGCAATCGAACTAGAGAATTTGGGTTAAACATGATATGTAAACAACTTTACATTTAAGTGAATGCGGAATACAACCTTTGTAGACCGGTCCTTCACTTCTAAAGCTCCGTGTAGTAGTCCCTTCGCCCCTAGTAGTGAACATCCGAACTCTAGTAAGGATCACATGAAGAAATGAACAAGCTTGCTCAATGCCTTCGAAGCCGAAGATGATTTACGTCGAGGAGACTCAAGCTCATGCTACCTCTTCACTAATGGTGAGATTAGTGAAGCAAACACCCTAAATTAAATGGTTAATAGTAGAGGATGATGAAATAGGAATATTGCTCATTTTAGATTTGATTTTCTCATTTTATTTCATCACTTTGTCAAAAGCTAGAAAGTTTCAAGAGAAAGAAGAAAATGAAGTGATGAAGTAATCATTCATTAGGTTAGAAATGCAACCATGGGTGAGTATATCACATACACTAACCCATGTAGAGAGTTAACCATCGTGTATGGTTAATGGTTAGGTCAAATAAATATCTTAAGTAAAAACAAAGAAGTGGACTAAGTCAAAGCTTATCTATAAGCTTCTCCAAGCTTCTAGCCATGATTTAATTACACTAATTTGTAATTACTTAATAAATATTAAACCCTAACATTAACCCTAGCATGGTGTGAGTCTTATACATCCATGTTACATGTGTAACCTAGCATGACACACTAAAATATATCACATATATTTATGTGTGCAAAAACAATACAATTAACATATATCATGTTAGTGTATATGCCCTAGGGGCCATTATTGTATCATACTAGCTTGTATATTACTTAATGGAAGCTTGGGATATTCACAGTTGTATTAACAGTCTTGCTCAACATAGTAGTATGCTACTTGGTTTATATCTATCTTAATATGTGTATATGTTTCTTTTAGCATATCGCGAATACATATTGATAGAGCCCATAGGATCTTGCTTGACTACCAGCGTTGTGATGGCAGTCACACTAGTAGGGGATGGGTAGTCTACAAGCACATCCTTTTTCAGGTCCCTAGTCGTAGGATTATCGAGACAGGGCATCGATACTCTGGAGTAGACTAGTGTATACGCTTCTCGTCCCAGCAGGGGAAATGGTCTGTCCCACAGCCATTAGTACGTTGTACTGGAGATAATATGCAGGTGCTCGTTGGGTTACGGGTACACCGGACATGACTCGCAGGGAACTGTTGGTTGGTATTATACCCGTCGTCAGTTAACAGTTCCTAGGTGACATGAGTACATCATAGTCCGTAGACTTGACACTGCTGCTTCGCCTCGAGTGTGTTCCCACTGTTCTTAGATTGCTACCCTACCACGGCTCGACTGAGTCGTGCAAACAGATAGCAGTTGGGTGCAGTCCTGAAGCACTTGGAGGCAGTGGCGGTTAGATAGGATTCGTCTCTCCCGGTGTTGGGGGTTGATATCGCGCTGTGTTTGGAGAGCCATTATGCAAGGTCCCTGGCCAGGGCAAGCGAGATTTACTGGTAGGTTTTCCAGTAGCTTCTCAAGGTATGATGGGCTTCACTCCGACCCGACTTATACCGCTTTTTAGGGGTCTGACGCTTGCCGCCTCCTAGGCCCGATATGCGATAGTCTTAGACGAACAGACCGGACTGTACGGAGATTGTCACATCAGGCTCAGTAGGAGTTCGGATGGGTTTCCTCATCGACCTTCTTATCGACATCTGCCTGGGGACCATTACGTACAGCTAGTACCGCTTGCGGCCTGTGGTTAAACCCACTGCCAGCTTAGTGTCGAGTCTTTAGAGTCCCACACAGAGGGTTTCTCTGCTTCAGGCGAAATGATATAGAGGTCGTATGGTTTTACGACAGGGTTCAGACATATACGTGTAACTTGTGCACGTATGATGTTCGGACAGATTATACTAGCGGGCTTTGGTTTAAGCCAGATTCTAGTATTGGATTATTGGATTTATGCAGTCTCAGTATATACGTGTTTTTCGTAAATACGGATGTGAGGGGCATTCTCGTAATTACTCGAGAAGCTTCTAGAAGATAGGTGACTCATTTAGTTTTAATTCATTTATGAATTAAACTTAATGAGGTGGAGAGGTGATGTGTAATTTTCATTAATTACACCATGAGTCATGAGGTGATTCAACTCAAGGTAATTAATGAAGCATGGTTGTTGAATATATATATTATTGTTTAGATATTTTTCTTGCTTCATAATTATCTAAGAGACTCAAGATTTATTTTCATAATCACATACACATTCTCTCTCCTCAAGCTCTCATCTTCTTCATCCTAACCAAATCCTCTCATGTGTTGAGAACTCTAGGGTTAGCAAGACTAATAGATCCTTAATCTATCTCTATATTCTCTAGGTCACTTGGATTAGCAATACTAGCCACTTAGTTACCTCAAGTTAGAGGTTAAGAATTGAAGAAGGAACTCTCGGGTGGATCTTCTATTATATCGAGGAGGCCGACGAGGAGGTGAACAACAAGAACAAGAAGGACTAGTATCTTGAGGTATAATCATCTATCATAGTAGTTAACTACTTCTAGATAGTTTGTTAGTTAGGGTTTAGCAAAGATCCGTTTGATAGTCGATGTTACTTTGAACAAAATGATTGTTTTAACTATCCCGTCTCCCCGCATCTTGTGGGGTGTGTAACGTTGACTTACAGTGGTATCAGAGCTTAATTAAACCATAACTAACATGTTAGCAAAGTCTTTAGAAATTCGATCGCGATTTAATCCCGAAAAAACGAAATTTTCACCAAGTTTCTGCCGATTTTAAATTGGGGTCTAAAAATTTTTCAGGGACCCTTAAAAATACAAGCAGGGTTTTTTAAGAATTGTAAAGAAATTTGGGATCGTGACTCGTTCAAACCACCGCGGAACCGCGGCCGCTCCAAGCGATCCTCCGCGGATCTACGACCGAGTCGACACCAAGTCAACCCAAATTTGCTCAGTTATTCTTCTGTGTTGATGTTGGGTTTTCTGGGATATTTTGTTTCTGCTCAGGTTTTATGTGCAAAGAGAATTATTCAGAGTAGATTCATATGTGGTGCTTGATCGAAATTCTAAGAACTTTGGCTAACTGGATTATATCTGTCTTGTGATTAATGTGTTCGTAAACCTCCCCTAATTGCTAGTATGTCGGTTAGTAAGGGGTTGCACATTTCTGTAATGGTTACTTTATGTTTGTGGATATGAACTTGTTGGATTGTCGTGAATGGATAGCCAGGGATATGAGACGAGTGTTTCTTTCATTCAAATGTAAATTGTAATTTGTTGTAATATTCTTTTGCGGGGAACATCCGGGTTGAGATTGTAGTCACCGTTGTATTATTTCATTTACTGTTTTTTGCTCCTAGGATAGACCCAAGGTGGGGTGCACAAACTACCGGGTACTTTGAAGTGCTTAGTGGCCTACTCACGTCGTTGAGGGAGACCGCTTCACTTCGGGTACTTGACGGGTAGTTTGCCGTACCCGTAGGGGTCTAGGGTGGGGTTGGCTATTCATCACGACTATGTAATCCGTCTTTCATTGCAGGCTCAAAGGAAATTGTAACACTTTGAAATTCGTTTAGGTTAATTTCGTGTTAGTTAGCGATAATGCGTGTTTTTCATAAAACTTCGTTAATAGTTATTTTCCACATAAACCGAAATAAATCTAATTTAATTGTGAAAATATGTAAATAAGTATATATTTATGTTTTATTAATTATCATTTAATTCATTGTTCACACATTAATCAAATTCCTAAACTATTATGTTTTAAGCAAAATTTTTGTTAGCATGAACAACACATTTTTGTTTCACCTAGATTTAATGTTTCATGTCTATCATTTTTCAAATTTCCCTCATTTTTTTATTTCCTTATTAATTCAAAACAAAACAATCATAAAGATAATAAGAATAAAATGGGAACAAGGAAGCATGGGGCAATAAATGAGGCATGGGACACTTTGACCTTGGGTTTTCTCTCTCTCTCTCACTCTCATTTTTCTACACCAGCAGCTCCAGCAGCAGAAACTCTCCCTTCTCTTCCTCTTCTTATTCTTCTTCTTCTCTTTCTTCATTCACTCATGCTCATCCCCATATCAAAAATCCAAACTTTCTTCACTAAACATCTTGCAAACACCTCTTTTGTTGGTTCTTAAGCAAATTCTGAACTCTTGGAGGCAAGGCCAACAAGTTTAGACCCCCCAGGACCAACTTGAGGTATTAAGCTCACCTTGTTCACTTTCTTGCTAAACTTGTAGCTCTATTAGCTTAAAATAGTGTTTTAGTGAGTTTTAGTGCTAATAAGGTGGTTTAAGTGAAGATTAGGTTAAGTTAGGGTTTTTATGGCTTGATTAGCTTAACTAAGTGTTGTTTGTGTCGTTTAATCCTAGTAATTGTTTCAGTTTACGCTAAAACACCATATTGTATTAAATTAGTGCTTAATTAGTGTGTTAGTTAGGTTGTGTGCTAGTTTAGTGATCTGCTTTCAGCCCGGTTGCTTCAGGCAAAAGTTGCACTTACTGGAGCATGTATACTAGAGTTAGACCACACACACGAAGCACGAGACCGCCATTCCCAATCCAGGCCGCAAATTAAAGGGTTCTGGCCGCAAATTGCGGCCAGATGGTGAGTGTGGGTGTCGGGGTTTGGGCTGTGGGAGTCTGCTTCATATTTAAGGTCTTTGGTGTATGCAACTTTTTCAAATTCTGTCTGTATCAAAATCTGGAGCAAAATACCGTATTTCCTATACTTTTAAGCTTGCGCGACATGTGTGTTATGTGTGTGGGTTTAGTGGTTGCTGCGTGTCACCGCGTGTCGGGGTAGTTTCAGATGCGTATTCACATGTTTTAGCGTATCGGATTCACACGCGTTTAGTTCGCGACGCGAGTTTTTCGTTTGGTTTTGATATCGTGTTTTGCAGGATTTTTGCTTATGTGTATTCTTTGTGTAAATTCTAGGTTCGCAGGCGGGTACGTCGGACGCCGCAAGGAAGGGAAAGCAAGTAGTCGGCTACACTTAGCACAAGACCACGGTGAGTAGATTTAACATCTACAGGGGAATCGCCCGCATGGCGTTATGCGTCTGGGCTAGAGATATTAATATTGTCGCATTTTCTATTTTCATATATATAGTTTGCGCATACCCTTATTGCATAGTGATTGTTGTGTTTCGACCAGTATCCTTAGAACACCGCACATATTATTGACGACTTATGTTGCACGAGCACTGATTGTGTGCCACACACACTGTCAATAATTGCTATGTTACGCACAATACACATACCTATATGATATCGTTTGGATAGGGACATTGAGACATTGATTCATATTTCTTTACGCATATGACATATAGCATACCCGTATACCTACATGCTTACGCATCTGCCTTGACATGCTTACATGCTAGTTACCTGTATACCTATAGGGTATTGTACTATTAGCGATAGGTGCATACACCCATAATGACATAGCCGCATGTTACCTTTACTTGATGTTATATAGATTCGGAGAATTTAGGAACCGCATGTTTTATTTGAATGGTTCCTAGGCACCCTATAGAGGTCTCATAAGGCATCAACCATGCCATTTTATAAAAATTATGGTGCCGAGAAACCCTAATACGGATCGTCGGCTAGAATCCTAGGCGAAAAACGAATCTAGTTAACAAATTAACTAAAGGAGAGAGGCTACAACCTTTGTAGATCCGGTTATCCACTTCCTTAGCTCCACGTGGTCATCCCCTCGCTGTCCATCTCGAATCTCGGACTCTCGCGACGGCTTCATCGGAGAAGTGAGCGGAATAGGTCGTCGGCTTCGTGCCGAAGATGATCTACGTCGAGGTTGCACAAGTTCAAGCTCCAACTTCACCAAGTTGTGAAACTTGTGAAGAAAACACCCAAAACAACTTGGCAAGAGGTAGAGGGTGAAGAAATAGGAGGTGGGTTCACTTTAGAATTGGATTTCACTCACTTTCGCTCAAGTTGCCATTGATGGCATCAAGCTTTTCTCTTGAAGATGAAGATGAAGAAGCAAATAGAATATGATAAGTATTGTGAAAAAGAATAATAAAATCAAATACTTATCATGTTCTAACCTAGGTTAAGTGTAGAGAATAAACCATGGTCACTTGGATGGGTTAGGGTTAAGCATGATGACAAGAATGGTTACAAAAGTCAAAGCTTCATGAAGCTTCAACTTAAAACAAAAAAGGCCACCATTCTCATCTTAATCCTTTTCAAATAAATAAATAAATAAATAAATGAAAATGCAAAACCCTAATCAACACTTAACCATGGTTTAATTCTTTATACTTAACAACAAGATCATGTATCATCAAACATGATACAAATATGTGCACAAAAGTATATCACATATACTTCTTGCACATTAAGTGAGAAAATACATATAAAGTGAACCAATACTAGTTAATGCAATGTAGTATATCAAATATATAATTATACATTAAATCATTAAATCAACACTTGATTTAACGATCCGGTCATATCGCATATAACCGACTAGTATCCAATGTATCGGCTTATCGAATCAATGATTCGATTACTAGGTCATATCGAATATAACCAATCGAAACATTTATCGCGAGAATGAAATGCGGTATCATATACACGCATTATTCTCGGTCCCGCACATATCTCATATGCGCTCCTATTTTGTTTCGCTTGAGCCAGGAAACCTCTGTGTAGGCTCTAAAGACTCGTCAATACGCCGGTAGCAGATGATGATCATATCAAGCACCCACAAGCCGCAAGCGGTCTGCTAAACGTAACGGCCATCCGGGTATTGAGCGATCAGAAGATCGACGAGCTAGCCCGCTCACACTCCTGTGAATCCAACCAGTAACACTTACCGTACAGTCCGGTCTGTTCGTCTGATACGTCGCATATCAAGTCTAGGGGTGGTAAACGCCAGACCCCAATAACCGATAAGTCGTGCCGATGTGAGGCTCATAATGGGTCGAGAAACTACTGGTAACACTTACCAGCAAATCTCTGATCAGCCCTGGCCAGGGACTTCCCTGTTACGGCCAATCGAGCACAGCGCAACATCAACCCCCAATACCGGGAGAGACGAAACCCCTCCTATCGCTCATTGCCTCCATGTGACTCGGTACTGTACCCAAAGACCACCGTTTTGCATGCCCTCATGGACGTGGTAAGGTGGAGATCAAAGCACAGTGGGAATCACACAAGACTCTATGACGATCTCGGGTCTACAGACTAACCTGTACAAGTGTCACCTGAGAACTGCCATCTGACGTGAGGTATAATACCATCTGGGAGTTCTCGGCGAGTCCGTCCAGTATACTCAGTCTCCACTGAGCACCCGTACACCATCTCTGATGTCAAACACCAATGGATATGGGATCATCCATCGCCCATCTCATGGGTCAAGAAGCGTATACGCTAGTCTACTCTGGTATATCGATGCCCCGTCTCGATACACCCACGACTAGGGACCTTGAAGGATGTACTTATGGACTACCATGTCCCCACTACTATGATCTGCATCATAGTCCAGGTAGTCAAGTACACATCCTAAGGGCTTTACCAACATGTAACCATAAGACAGTTTAAAGAGACTAGTATACATGTTAAGATAAAGAGTAACCAGATAGCATACTATCATATCGAGCAAGAAAGTCATCTCTATATATGTCCAAGCATCCAATATAATATACATCATCTGTACAATACTGGCCTCTAGGGCATACATACAACTAACAATCTCCCACTTGCACTAGGGCCAGCTGCTGTAGTATCGCATACCGAGCATCCCGAAGAGTCTCTCAAACTGTATCTGGGGAATGGCCTTCGTGAGTGGATCCGCCGTGTTGTTCTTCGTGTCAACCCTCCTGACCTCGATCTCCCGTCGATCAACTATCTCCCAGATCAGGTGATACCGCCTCAGAATATGCCTGGACCACTGATGGGACCTGGGTTCCTTGGCCAAAGCCACCGCTCCATTGTTATCGCAATACAAAGGTATTGGATGCTCAATGGATGGAACCACTCCAAGTTCAGTAATGAACTTCTTGATCCAGACAGCCTCTTTGGCAGCATCGTTGGCAGCGATGTATTCAGCCTCCATTGTCGAGTCTGCCACGGTTTCCTGCTTGGAACTCTTCCAGCTAACCGCCCCTCCGTAAAGGGTAAAGACAAAGCCCGACTGCGACTTAGAGTCGTCCTTATCACTCTGGAAGCTCGAATCAGTAAAGGACTCCACTTGGAGCTCTCCGTTACCATACACCAAGAACATATCTCTAGTCCTTCGCAAGTACTTGAGAATGCTCTTCACAGCTGTCCAGTGACTCTCTCCAGGATCAGCTTGATACCTGCTCACTACACTTAGTGAGTATGCTACATCGGGTCTGGTACATAGCATCGCATACATGATAGAGCCTACTGCCGAAGCATAGGGTATCCCTTGCATGCGAGCTCTCTCCAGATCAGTCTTGGGAGACATCTCTTTGGAGAGAGTGACTCCAGAGATCGTTGGCAAGTTCCCACGCTTGGACTCTTCCATACTAAACCTCTTTAGTATGGTGTCAATGTACCTGGATTGGGACAATCCCAAAATCCGTTTGGATCTATCTCTATAGATCCTAATTCCCAATATGCAGGAGGCATCACCAAGATCTTTCATTTAGAATCTTTGTGATAAGAAGAGCTTGACCGATTGCAGCATAGGAATATCATTTCCTATCAAGAGTATGTCGTCCACGTACAATACGAGGAAGACAACCTTACTCTCTGCCACCTTCTTGTAGATACAAGGTTCATCTGGATTTTTGACGAAATCAAACTCTTTGATAACGACGTCAAAGCAGATGTTCCAACTCCGCGATGCTTGCTTTAATCCATAAATGGATTTAAGCAGCTTGCACACCTTTCCGCTGCTCCCACTGTCTACGAAGCCCTCTGGCTGAGTCATGTACACACACTCTTCTAAATCACCGTTTAGAAAGGCGGTCTTAACATCCATTTGCCAGATTTCGTAATCATGATATGCAGCGATGGCAAGCATGATCCGGATGGATTTAAGCAAAGCCACTGGAGAAAAGGTCTCGTCATAGTCCACACCTGGTCTTTGACGAAAACCCTTTGCTACAAGTCTAGCTTTGAAAGTCTCCACTTTCCCATCTACACCAAGTTTCTTCTTAAAGATCCACTTGCTCCCAATGGGTTTTACCCCTTCAGGAGCAACGTCCAAAGTCCATACTTTGTTGGTGTACATGGATTCCATCTCGGACCGCATAGCATCCAGCCATTTCACTGAGTCCCCACTCGTGATGGCCTGCTCGAAGCTAGTTGGGTCATCATCCTCCATGATGCAATCCTCGCTCCCACCGTCCATGAGAAAACCGTAGTATCTCTCAAGTTGGAGAGGAACCCTACTAGATCGGCGGAGTGGCCGGGGTTCATCGGGAACTACGGAATCCTCTGGTTCCACCAGATCTTCTGTTGTAGCTTCTGCAGCTGGAACCTCTTCCAGTTCTACCTCATGACCACTAATCTCTTTTTCAAGAAATTCCTTTTCTAAAAAGGTGGCATGCCGAGAAACAAACACTCTTTGTTCCTTAGGGTGGTATAAGATATACCCTCGCGAATGTTTGGGATATCCAATAAACTTACATAGAATGGACCTTGCCGCGAGTTTGTCCGGATTTTGCGTTTTTACATAGGCCGGACAACCCCATATCTTAACATAATTAAGACATGGTCTCTTTCCTTTCCATATCTCATATGGAGTGGTCGGCACGGTTTTGGTGGGAACCATATTCAATAGGTCTGCAGCTGTTTCCAGTGCATATCCCCAGAAGGAAATAGGTAACTCAGCTGTGCTCATCATAGAGCGCACCATATCTAATAGGGTGCGGTTCCTCCGTTCTGATACACCGTTGTGCTGTGGTGTATATGGAGGAGTCAGCTGAGAGAGAATCCCATTCTCTTTTAGGAAGTCCAGGAATTCATTGCTTAAGTATTCTCCTCCTCGATCAGATCGTAGGATTTTAATACTTTTTCCGGTTTGGTTCTCAACTTCTTGTTTATATTCTCTAAATTTCTCAAAAGCTTCTGATTTGTGTTTCATCAGGAACACATATCCGAATCTAGAGAGATCGTCAGTGAATGTAATGAAGTATGAAGAACCATCCCTGGCATGTGTAGACATGGGACCACATACATCACTATGTATCAGTCCCAAGAGTTCGGTAACTCTTTCTTCGTGTCCCGTAAACGGAGTTTTGGTCATCTTGCCTTTGAGACATGACTGGCAAGTGTCATAAGATGAAAACTCAAACGAATTTAAATATCCATCTTTATGCAACTTAGCTAGTCGTGTCGCATTGATGTGACCCAGTCTACAATGCCACAAGAAGGATTCGTTCAGTTCAGAACTTTTCCTCTTGTGTGTGTTTGTTATGCTCAGAACTGTTAATTGATTTAGAACATAAATGCCATTGCATAACGTGCCTGATCCAACCAACTTTTGGTTACGGAAAATGTTCATAACATTGTCCTGTAATGCAAAATTATATCCCTCTTTACTCAATAAAGAAACTGATATAATGTTGCATATCAGGTTCGGCATGTAATAACATTCATTCAGAACCAATGTACTACCAGTTGGTAATACAAGGTGATATTCCCCGACAGTCTTAGCTGCAACAATTGCACCATTTCCAACTCTTATGTCTTTATCACCTTCTCCAAGTTCTCTACCTTTCCTAAGCCCATGTAACTGATTACATATATGGGATCCTGGCCCGGTATCCAATACCCAGGATGTAGAGCAAATGGAGAAACAATTCTCTGTAACGAACACACCCGAAGAAAATGCATCAACATGTACTTTCTTCAGTCGGGTGGCATGGGAATCCTGGTATTCCCCTATATCCTGTTCATTCCTATAACTCTTATAAGAAAGAACGGAACCAACGTTCCCCAGCACAGTATAACATGCGGGTTCGGTCAATACATCCATATTATTATCTTCATTAGGGCATGAAATGGTCGCTACCTGGAGAGAGAGAGAAGAAAACACTTTAGCGTATGCTCGTGCAAGATCAGATTGGTTATTATCTTATCTAATCAGGATGGCTCCCACTGCTTTTTATCAAATCTTCCTTCAAACCCTAAAAGGAAAGACTAGCCGGGATTAATTACATACTACAAGTTCGCCAATCTTTCAGCCAGGCCAGTGTCGGTACTTTGAGGGAGGTCCCCCGTGCTTTCGCACGAACCTAATTAATGTAAACCTCGTTTTCCCAGAGGCGTAACCCCGTTGACACCTTTCTAGACACCTACTTGATCAGCTAATTGCAATGTGTAAAACTCTCCCATGAGTAACTCTTACTCGCAGTGGGTATCGGGATCCAACTATCTCATAGAAGGTATGCAATCTCATTGCAAATTTCAACACTTGAAATTCCCGATAATACTTTTGCCCCTAGCGTCCTATGACCTTGACGCAGGCCAACAAACCATAGTGCGCTAGTCAAGTTCAACCCGTCATTTCCTGATCGAATTAAACCCACCCGTACGACCCTTGACGCAGGCCAACAATGTCGCACGACTACCCTAATCCAATCTGCATCATATGCATAAGCAGATAAATACTAGTTAGCTACCGCACACTACGCCTTGACGCAGGCCAACAAACGTAGCACGAATACTAACTACTACTCATCTGAAATGACGGAGGGCTACGCCAGGTTTTTCTGAAAACCATGAGCGTAATGAACTTGATATCGTTGTAGAATCAAATGAAGTTTTGAAATGGAGTGATTTTGAGGCTTTTCTAGTTTTGCTAAAGGATTCACTCCCGGTGAAGGGATCTCGGTCCTTTCCTCGTCGAATGAGGTGCGGGATATATCATATATATCGCTGTGCAAAGCAAAAAACCCAAAAGCAGTCAAAAGCAAACCGAGTGTGTAGCATCTGCCAGTTATTGCTAAAGGAGTCACTCCCGGTGAAGGGATCTCGGTCCTTTCCTCATCGAATAAGGTGCAGGGTATATCATATATACCGCTGTGCAAAGCAAGAACTGTAGCTACCTGTTTTATTTTAAAATTCGATTCCACAACATCTTAGGTTTCTTATCTTTCATTAATCACATTAATGAAGTCCCATCATTTAAATACCTAAACATCACAGATAGATATGACGTACACTTATGCCATCCGCATTCGCCTCGATGTCCCCTCGTGCACCGTTAGGTTAGGTAACTAACGACAGAGCAGGGCAGGGCTAGCGCGGGTGTAAAACATAAGTAACGTCTATATAATATATCATATATACTATATACTATATCCATCACAGAAACACATCACAGATATCGCAGCAGAAGAAACATATGAAATATTGGATATACTAGGACGTCCGTGTTTTCAATACGAGCCAGTATAAAACACGGATTCCACGGTCGTGATGAATAGCCAATCCCACACCCCTAGACCCCTACGAGAGCGGCAAGCAACCCTGCCAATTCTAGGGTTAGGAGACCCGGACTCGACTCCTCGAGTTGGTCTCCCACTGGACCCCAGAACCCGGTTACTTGTGCTCCCCTCCTTGGGTCTATCCTAATGCGGAAAAGTAAATAATATACAAAGGGTGACAACTTCCGCTACCTGGAAGTGCCCCAAATAAAAGAATATTACATACAAGTTTTTACATGAATGAAAATGAAAAACACTCATCTCACATAAAAACCCCCGGCTATTCGAACACGACGATCCAATATAACATATCCAGCAACACATAACATCACATGTCATCAACGTAAGTAAATATGCGCATCCCAATTGTCGTTGACATATAGCAACTAAACCGGCAATATCACATATTACACTTACGGTCACAGAAAAGAAAGTGTAAAACTACAACAATTGGAATCCGCAACTTCTTTAGACATCGCATGCCTAATCAAATGAAATACTTAGACATCACATGCCTAACAGTTATAAACTCCGCATTTTAGTCTCATTATCGAAAACTCTTTTCAATATCAAGTGAAACTAAACCGCTAGATTTATAACATTCATTCAGTTATCTCATAACTGTTTGTGAATTCCAATTATTGTATCACATTCCAGATAAACAGAAAATGTTAAACTTTCCGATCGAACATCCGAATACCCAAGTTTTCCCGATACAGCTCAATACATGAAATAAGTCTAACAACATTCAGTTCGTGCCTCAGTACCAACGGTCCAGCCGTAGAAGGGTCAAGCCAACGCCTCACATGTGGCACGCCGTACTGCCCCAAACCCGAAGGTTCAAAGGGCAGTTCAAGACGGTCACATAATCGAGTTAAGGTTTGTTGCCTTCTAGAGGGTCCATCGCGTTACTTGCACTACTTAGAACGTCGTTAAACTACGGAAAAATCCAACACTTGGAAATTTCCCGACAGGGGAAAAGTTGGGTATTTATATCCGGTCGAACTTTTTAACATATTCTAAAATTATCCGGAAATACACAAAGACGAAATTTGATAATCCGGTCGAAACACCGAGTCCCCAAAACAACCCAGAAAATTCAACTCTTGAAAAAAATATTAAAAATTCCCAGGAAAATCACCACTGGAAACTAAGAGTTACTGTGCAAAAAACTTTACATACTGTGGCCGTAAGGCCGCGGAACCGCCGCATGAGCCTTGCTCATGCCGCGGAACCGCGGTGATATAGTGGAATTACACTCACGAATTTTACAGTAAACCTTAGAATTTCCTGCTGATTTTTCTGCATATTTTTAATATCGAAAAATCCCAGATTTTAGAAAATGTACAGAGAGCATTTTGTGAGTTAGGGATTCGGTTCGTTCGGACTTCAAACTCTGTCTAGTCTTCGCCTAAGGCTCTAGCTAGGCTCTGATACCAGTGAAAGGTTCCTAGGCACCCTATAGAGGTCTCACAAGGCATCAACCATGCCAATTTATAAAAATTATGGTGCCGAGAAACCCTAATACGGATCGTCGGCTAGAATCCTAGGCGAAAAACGAATCTAGTTAACAAATTAACTAAAGGAGAGAGGCTACAACCTTTGTAGATCCGGTTATCCACTTCCTTAGCTCCACGTGGTCATCCCCTCGCTGTCCATCTCGAATCTCGGACTCTCGCGACGGCTTCATCGGAGAAGTAAGCGGAATAGGTCGTCGGCTTCGTGCCGAAGATGATCTACGTCGAGGTTGCACAAGTTCAAGCTCCAACTTCACCAAGTTGTGAAACTTGTGAAGAAAACACCCAAAACAACTTGGCAAGAGGTAGAGGGTGAAGAAATAGGAGGTGGGTTCACTTTAGAATTGGATTTCACTCACTTTTGCTCAAGTTGCCATTGATGGCATCAAGCTTTTCTCTTGAAGATGAAGATGAAGAAGCAAATAGAATATGATAAGTATTGTGAAAAAGAATAATAAAATCAAATACTTATCATGTTCTAACCTAGGTTAAGTGTAGAGAATAAACCATGGTCACTTGGATGGGTTAGGGTTAAGCATGATGACAAGAATGGTTACAAAAGTCAAAGCTTCATGAAGCTTCAACTTAAAACAAAAAAGGCCACCATTCTCATCTTAATCCTTTTCAAATAAATAAATAAATAAATGAAAATGCAAAACCCTAATCAACACTTAACCATGGTTTAATTCTTTATATTTAACAACAAGATCATGTATCATCAAACATGATACAAATATGTGCACAAAAGTATATCACATATACTTCTTGCACATTAAGTGAGAAAATCCATATAAAGTGAACCAATACTAGTTAATGCAATGTAGTATATCAAATATATAATTATACATTAAATCATTAAATCAACACTTGATTTAACTATCCGGTCATATCGCATATAACCGACTAGTATCCAATGTATCGGCTTATCGAATCAATGATTCGATAACTAGGTTATATCGAATATAACCAATTGAAACATTTATCACGAGAATGAAATGCGGTATCACATACACGCATTATTCTCGGTCCCGCACATATCTCATATGCGCTCCTATTTCGTTTCGCTTGAGCCAGGAAACCTCTGTGTAGGACTCTAAAGACTCGTCAATACGCCGGTAGCAGATGATGATCATATCAAGCACCCACAAGCCGCAAGCGGTCTGCTAAACGTAACGGCCATCCGGGTATTGAGCGATCAGAAGATTGACGAGCTAGCCCGCTCACACTCCTGTGAATCCAACCAGTAACACTTACCGTACAGTCCGGTCTGTTCGTCTGATACGTCGCATATCAAGTCTAGGGGTGGTAAACGTCAGACCCCAATAACCGATAAGTCGTGCCGATGTGAGGCTCATAACGGGTCGAGAAACTACTGGTAACACTTACCAGCAAATCTCTGATCAGCCCTGGCCAGGGACTTCCCTGTTACGGCCAATCGAGCACAGCGCAACATCAACCCCCAATAACGGGAGAGACGAAACCCCTCCTATCGCTCATTGCCTCCATGTGACTCGGTACTGTACCCAAAGACCACCGTTTTGCACGCCCTCATGGACGTGGTAAGGTGGAGATTTAAGCACAGTGGGAATCACATAAGACTCTATGACGATCTCGGGTCTACAGACTAACCTGTACAAGTGTCACCTGAGAACTGCCATCTGACGTGAGGTATAATACCATCTGGGAGTTCTCGGCGAGTCCGTCCAGTGTACTCAGTCTCCACTGAGCACCCGTACACCATCTCTGATGTCAAACACCAATGGATATGGGATCATCCATCGCCCATCTCATGGGTCGAGAAGCGTATACGCTAGTCTACTCTGGTATATCGATGCCCCGTCTCGATACACCCACGACTAGGGACCTTGAAGGATGTACTTATGGACTACCATGTCCCCACTAGTATGATCTGCATCATAGTCCAGGTAGTCAAGTACACATCCTAAGGGCTTTACCAACATGTAACCATAAGACAGTTTAAAGAGACTAGTATACATGTTAAGATAAAGAGTAACCGGACAACATACTATCATATCGAGAAGGAAAGTCATCTCTATATATGTCCAAGCATCCAATATAATATACATCATCTGTACAATACTGGCCTCTAGGGCATACATACAACTAACATTATTTTATAAATTGTTGCAGTTAAATAGCGATTTTTCCTTATATGCTCATATTACTGTTTCATGTGCATATATTATATTCATGGATATGGCTTTGAGATATGGTTTTTCATATGATGTTTTCTGGATTGTTTTACTCCTCCGTATATATATCAGTGGTATGGGACGCTGATATATATATGTATACCCATCGTATATATATATATCAGTGATATGGGACGCTGATATACACACACACACACAAATATACTTATTCTTTGTATGTGAGGGGCTTATATGGTCGATGAGAGGGGCCTATGTGCTCGATGTGAGGGGCCTATATGGTCGATGAGAGGGGCCTATGTGCTCGGGGTCTATGTGCTCGATGTGAGGGGCCTATATGGTCGATGCTCGGGGCCTATGTGCTCGGGGCCTATGTGCTCGATATAGTATTTTATATACATCATCCTATTTATTCATGCAATTGTATTTAGGTTATATGAGATTCACTTGATATTGGATTTGGGATACAGGAGATTTATTTGAGATTGGATACAGGACATATATGAGATTGCTGATTTTGTACATTCAGGATATATGAGACTTACATGATATGAGAGCCAATTTGGGGGCTGATTTGAGGATTTGGAATTTGGATTGTCTTGTTGGATTTTGGTCTTACCACGATGTCAGGATTCCTTGGAAATAACATGTTTCATTCCATACTTCACAGTTATCGTTTTTGCACTGCTTCATGTATCAGTTGTACCCGTTAGTGTACCTTTCATGACTGTTCCATTTACGTACTTCATTTTATATGCATTGTTTCATGTGTTAGTTGTACCTGCTAGAGTACCACCTTTCATGATTATTGCATTCATATGATCTCTTATTACTATTAGTTGCATATGTTAAATTCGCGCTGTACGTGCATACTTGTGATTACCTGCATCTGTTATTTACTATTCACGAGTTGGCAACTCACCCCCGTTGTGCCGCAGTGTTTTGCAGGTTGTTCCCCAGAGTAGTCGAGGCAGGCTATTCATCTATCTCATCATCTTTTGCTGCGGATACCGCTTCAGCTCATAGTGTGCAGTTTTGCTTAGGTGGGTTTTGTGGTTATCCGTTTTTTATTTATTGTATATTCGTTGTATCCATGTACTCTCCATCTACTACTTCATGTTTGACTTAGAGACTTGATGTGAGGACGATATTGTATATTATTCTGTGACTTGGAGATCTTTTATATAGTTTTCTTTTATCGTCTTTTATTTCTTCGCTACGGCGTCGTATATCTATTGTGGTGGTTGTTTTCCGCCTTTGGGCGTGTATTTTCTCCCGTTTGGGGATGCTTTCCTTTTATCTTTGTTGTACCCATTTTTGGGGTTAGTTTTTACAAAGGGGGCGCTGACAAATTTTTAAAGGAAATAAAGTTTGACTTTTAAAGAATTTGGGTTGAGATTTAAAAGGTTTTGAAAATGCTATTATTTCTTACTACTTTGATGGTTTAGATTGCTTGATTTTCGGTTTACTTAAATTGCGTTACGCCTGTAGACGTTGCGTAATTTAAGGGCCGTCACGGGCCAAATTTCGGGTCGTGACAAAGTTGGTATCAGAGCGCTAGGTTTTACCTTTCGGAGTGTAGGATGACCTTGGTATGATGGAGTATGTAGCTTAAAGCAGAGTAACGTACTGTGTGTATGTCCGCGGCATACTCACGATGCGGTACTCCGCCTAAAGTGACCTAAGTACAAAATTGCTTGAAATTCCTTCCTTGATGATTCATATCTTTGTGATTCGATTTCCGTGTTCTTATCGAATCTTATTTCCATTTATAGCCTTGCCGCCGATGACTATGGGGACTCAAAGCGATGCAGCGAGGGCCGAGGTCAGGATTGACTCGGGTAGGACGAGGACTGACCGGGATGGCACGCTCGTTGCACAGTAGAAGATGGATCTGCCTTCGACAGATAGTATCGCTAGGCTTGTGGCAGAGATGCAGGACATGCGCCAGACGATGAGTTCATTGGTTGAGGCCGTTCGAGCGCAGCGACAGGAGGTTGTCACCCCTGCTACCCGGTTGTTCCTTGCGATCAGCATGCAGCATTCCGTCACATATATAGCACCAGTGGATGCAGCCCCAGTTGACGAGGCACGCCCTCCAGAGACTTTTGGAGTTCCGGAGCAGAGGAGGACTCGTGCAGGTGTGTCATCCCCGAGACAGAGGTTCAGCCGCCGTGACAGATTTCATGACCGTCGCGGGAGTAGCAGAGGCTTAGGACGAGGTCAGCCTTTTAGCTCGTATTTCCATGAGGGTCGGCAGCCATGGAGGGGATGCTATCGGTGCGGGGACCTTCATCACCACATCAGGAGTTGTTCCCTAACACCGCGTCAGGGTCGTATTCAGAGAGGTCATAGACGCGGAGGGTTCGCTCAGAGGGGATTGGTTGGCAGAGGAGGAGTTCAGCCAGTTGCCGGTAGGGGGCAGGCACGAGGGTTTGCTTCCACTCATCGGGACGTGCGGGCGTCCAATGCAGAGTTTTCAGGTATTCTTAATTCGTATGTTCTGATGATGTACTTGTTTGATTTACACACTTTGTGCCATGGTTAGGACGAGAGTCGTGTTAGTTAGATTAGCCGTTTGTTGTGTTAATTTCTGTCAGCGATTCTTTTGTTGCGCGACACGTATTTCAGTCGTGTGCCAATCAGATAGGAGATAGAGATTCGTCCGTCGTTTTGATCCTTTTAGAGAAGTTGGATTTGACGTTCTCCTGGGCACGGACTGGTTAGCTACGTGCTAGGCATCTGTGGAATACCGCGAGAAAATAGTCAGGTTTGTTTTTCCCGGCAAGTCAGTTCTTATTGTGCGGGAGGACAGTGGTGCCACCTCTCACAGCTTGAATTCAGCCTCTTTCGCTAGTCGGCTTTTGAGGAAAGGATGTCGAGGATTCATGGCGTTCATTCATGATACCGGAGCCACAGTGTGTTTGTTGGACTGGGTTATTTCGTGCAAGAGTTTTCCGACGTTGTTCCAGATGAGCCGGCGAAGCTTAGGGAGCTTAAGGATCAGCTGCAGAGTTGTTTGTTGGGGGGCTTGTGCGTCTGAGTGTTTCGCATTGGGGAGCTCCTATTTCTGTTCGTCAAGGAGAGAGATGGATGTTTGAGGTTGTGTATTGATTGATCGTCAATTGAACCAGCTTACGGTGCAGATAGGTATCATTTACCTCGCATTGACGATTTCTTCGATCAGCTCCAGAGTGTGAGACATTTTCTAAGTTTGTTTGGGATCAAGTCATCATTGTTGCGGGTTCGGAGTGATGACATTCCGAAGACTGCCTTGTGCGTGCTACGGGCATTGTGCGTTTTGAGTGGTGTCATTGGACTCACCAATACCCTAGCAGCATTCGTAGATTTGATGAACCATATTTCTACAGGCCGTTCCTCGACCAGTTATTGTTGTGTTATTGACGACATTCTGGTCTATTCAATGTGTCGTGAGGGACAGGAGTAGCACTAGAGGATTTATTTTGCTGACATTGGGGGAGCCCCAGCGGTTTGCTAGATTCTCGGAGTGTTCCTTCAGACTTGATTATGTTGACTCCTAGGTTTTGTAGTTATGGGAGACGGTTTTCATATGGTTCCGAGGAAGATCGAGGCCGTGCAGCTTTGGCCCAGACTTGTGAATGGGACGGAGGTCCGCAGATTTTTGGGCTTAGTAGGTTTTACCGCCGTTTCGTGCAGGATTTCTAGTGTAGTGCTGCACCGTTGACTGAAATGACCGGAAAGGAGGTTCCTTTTTCTTTGGACTGAGGCATGCGTGCGGAGTTTTCGGCAGTTGAAGACCCGGTTAACAACTGCATTAGTTCTTTCTTTACTTTCTGGTTCGGGCGACCTTGTTGTTTAACTGTGATGTTTCGCGAGTGGGGCTCGATTTTGCGTTGATGCAGCATTATAGAGTTATCGCTTTTTCTTCCTTACATTTGGAGGAAGTACTAGCAGGATATCCCACTCATGATCTGGAGATGGCCGTGGTGGTCTTGCGTTGGAGATTTGGAAACACTATCTGTTCGGAGAGTCGTGTCAGATTTTCACGGACCACCAGAGCTTAATGTACATCTTCCTGCAGCAGGTTTTGATTGTTGAGACAGTCTTCCACAGATTTACAGTTCTTGTGCGATCGTTGAGTACAGCTTAAGTTCACCTCTACCGATGGGACAGCTTGCTCATGTCCGCGCCCGACCACTTTTCCTTAATCGCTTTCATGAGGCACTGCCCGCCGATGCTCGGTTGTCAGAAATTCTGGAGCATACTCGGCTGGGTAAAGATTCGGAGTCCTTGATTTGTGAAAAAGGTGTGCTAAGTTTAGGGACACGTTTGTGTACCTGATACTATTGGGCAGAGACGCGAAATCCTAGAGCAGGTACATCAGTCAGCTTTCTGTGTTCATTCAAGTTCCACCAACATTTGACGTGACTTGTGAGATAGTTACGGGTGGGCAGGGATGAAGTGTGAAGTTTCGGATTTCGTTTCTAGGTGTCCATCTTGTTGTGAGCTAAGGTTGAGCATCTGAGACCGGCTGGAGAATTGCAACCTTTAACCGTTCCGGAGTGTGAATGGGAGCAGACCTCCACGAATTACGTTATGGTGTCTACCCAGGACTAGACAGGGTGTGACTCCATTTGGTGTTTGTTGTCCGGTTATACTCGGTTTGCTCAGTTGTTCTTTGTTAAGTTTGTGCGTTGCACGGAGTTCCTTCACGCGTTGTATCCAATTGAGGCGCCCTTTTCGCTTGCTGTCTTGGGCAGGAGCTTCAGGAAGCCTTGGGTACCGGTTGAGCTTTAGCTCCGCTTTTCCATCCACATGACGAGGTTGTGAGACTGGAAGATGTGCTTTTGCGTGCGTACTAATTGTTGTCGGCAGTTAGGATCGTCACTTGCCATTGTTAGGGTTCTTCTTCGATAGCAGTTATCAGGAGGCACTCCAATTGGCAACCTTTAGGTTTAGTTGTTAGGTCGTGTCGATCACCAGTCTGTTCTCTGACTGCATAAGTAGGATTTTTGGGACCTCAGCTAGTCTAGAGACTTCTGAGATGATCCAGTTAGTTCAGGTCAGGATGAGAACAGCCCAGTGCAGACAGGAGTCTTATGCCGACCGTGGTGGTCACAGACTTGAGTTCGCAGTGGGAGATCATGTATTCCTACGGATTTTCCGATAAATGACGTGTTGAGTTTTGAGAAGCTTATTCCAGAATTGTAGGTCCTTTTGAGATCCTTAGAGCGAGTTAGTTCCGTTGCCTTTAATTTGGCACTTCCGCCCAGATTATTGAGTATTCACCCCGTATTCCTTGATCTCATCCTTGAATCGTTAGCGATCGTCTGTGTCGATACTTTGCAATTACCTTCATAACCTTTCTCACATGATTCAGCATCAGACCATTTAGTTTGGACGCGATCTTTCGTTCACCAGCAGCCAATTGTGTTAATGGCTCGGCAGGTGGAGAAACTTCGGTCGAGGGCCTTGCCATTTGTGAGGGTTTTCTTGGGCGTAGCCGTATAGTGAGGTGATCACTTAGGAGGCTGCGAGCGAGAATTGTGAGTTTTGCACTCATCTCTTTGAAGGTACGCGTAGCTAGATTTTTTTTAATCCGGGGACCGAATTTCTTTAAGGGGGGAAGATTGTAACACTTTGAAATTCGTTTAGGTTAATTTCGTGTTAGTTAGCGATAATGCGTGTTTTTCATAAAACTTCGTTAATAGTTATTTTCCACATAAACCGAAATAAATCTAATTTAATTATGAAAATATGTAAATAAGTATATATTTATGTTTTATTAATTATCATTTAATTCATTGTTCACACATTAATCAAATTCCTAAACTATTATGTTTTAAGCAAAATTTTTGTTAGCATGAACAACACATTTTTGTTTCACCTAGATTTAATGTTTCATGTCTATCATTTTTCAAATTTCCCTCATTGTTTTATTTCTTTATTAATTCAAAACAAAACAATCATAAAGATAATAAGAATAAAATGGGAACAAGGAAGCATGGGGCAATAAATGAGGCATGGGACACTTTGACCTTGGGTTTTCTCTCTCTCTCACTCTCATTTCCCTACACCAGCAGCTCCAGCAACAGAAACTCTCCCCTCTCTTCCTCTTCTTCTTCTTCTTCTTCTCTTTCTTCATTCACTCATGCTCATCCCCATATCAAAAATCCAAACTTTCTTCACTAAACATCTTGCAAACACCTCTTTTGTTGGTTCTTAAGCAAATTCCGAACTCTTGGAGGCAAGGCCAGCAAGTTTAGACCCCCCTAAGACCAACTTGAGGTATTAAGCTCACCTTGTTCACTTTCTTGCTAAACTTGTAGCTCTATTAGCTTAAAATAGTGTTTTAGTGAGTTTTAGTGCTAATTAGGTGGTTTAAGTGAAGATTAGGTTAAGTTAGGGTTTTTATGGCTTGATTAGCTTAACTAAGTGTTGTTTGTGTCGTTTAATCCTAGTAATTGTTTCAGTTTACACTAAAACACCATATTGTATTAAATTAGTGCTTAATTAGTGTTTTAGTTAGGTTGTGTGCTAGTTTAGTGATCTGCTTTCAACCCGGTTGCTTCAGGCAAAAGTTGCATTTACTGGAGCATGTATACTAAAGTTAGACCACACACACGAAGCACGAGACCACCATTCCTAATCCAGGCTGCAAATTAAAGGGTTCTGGCCGCAAATTGCGGCCAGATGGTGAGTGTGGGTGTCAGGGTTTGGGCTGTGGGAGTCTGCTTCATATTTAAGGTCTTTGGTGTATGCAACTTTTTCAAATTCTGTCTGTATCAAAATCTGGAGCAAAATACCGTATTTCCTATACTTTTAAGCTTGCGCGACATATGTGTTATGTGTGTCGGTTTAGTGGTTGCTGCGTGTCACCGCGTGTCGGGGTAGTTTCAGACGCGTATTCATATGTTTTAGCGTATCGGATTCACACGCGTTTAGTTCGCGACGCGAGTTTCTCGTTTGGTTTTGATATCGCGTTTTTGCAGGATTTTAGCTTATGTGTATTCTTTGTGTAAATTCTAGGTTCGCAGGCGGGTACGTCGGACGCCGCAAGGAAGGGAAAGCAAGTAGTCGGCTACACTTAGCACGAGACCACGGTGAGTAGATTTAACATCTACAGGGGAATCGCCTGCATGGCGTTATGCGTCTGGGCTAGAGATATTAATATTGTCGCATTTTCTATTTTCATATATATAGTTTGCGCATACCCTTATTGCTTAGTGATTGTTGTGCTTCGACCAGTATCCTTAGGACACCGCACATATTATTGACGACTTATGTTGCACGAGCACTGATTGTGTGCCATACACACCGTCAATAATTGCTATGTTATGCACAATACACATACCTATATGATATCGTTTGGCAGGGACATTGAGACATTGATTCATATTTCTTTACGCATATGACATATAGCATACCCGTATACCTACATGCTTACACATATGCCTTGACATGCTTACATGCTAGTTACCTGTATACCTATAGGGTATTGTACTATTAGCGATAGGTGCATACACCCATAATGACATAGCCGCATGTTACCTTTACTTGATGTTATATAGATTCAGAGAATTTAGGAACCGCATGTTTTATTTTATAAATTGTTGCAGTTAAATAGCGATTTTTCCTTATATGCTCATATTACTGTTTCATGTGCATATATTATATTCATGGATATGGCTTTGAGATATGGTTTTTCATATGATGTTTTCTGGATTGTTTTACTCCTGCGTATATATATCAGTGGTATGGGACGCTGATATATATATATATATATCAGTGGTATGGGACGCTGATATATATACACACACACACATACACACACACACAACACACACACACACAAATATACTTATTCTTTGTATGTGAGGGGCCTATATGGTCGATGAGAGGGGCCTATGTGCTCGATGTGAGGGGCCTATATGGTCGATGCTCGGGGCCTATGTGCTCGGGGCCTATGTGCTCGATATAGTATTTTATTTACATCATCCTATTTATTCATGCAATTGTATTTAGGTTATATGAGATTCACTTGATATTGGATTTGGGATATAGGAGATTTATTTGAGATTGGATACAGGACATATATGAGATTGCTGATTTTGTACATTCAAGATATATGAGACTTACATGATATGAGAGCCAATTTGGGGGCTGATTTGAGGATTTGGAATTTGGATTTTCTTGATGGATTTTGGTCCTACCACGATGTCAGGATTCCGTGGAAATGACATGTTTCATTCCATACTTCATAGTTATCGTTTTTGCACAGCTTCTTGTATCAGTTGTACCCGTTAGTGTACCTTTCATGACTGTTCCATTTACATACTTCATTTTATATGCATTGTTTCATGTGTTAGTTGTACCTGCTAGAGTATCATCTTTCATGATTATTGCATTCATATGATCTCTTATTACTATTAGTTGCATATGTTAAATTCGCGCTGTACGTGCATACTTGCGATTACCTGCATTTGTTATTTACTATTCACGAGTTGGCAACTCACCCCCGTTGTGCCGCAGTGTTTTGCAGGTTGTTCCCCAGAGTAGTCGAGGCAGGCTATTCATTTATCTCATCATCTTTTGCTGCGGATACCGCTTCAGCTCATAGTGTGCTGTTTTGCTTAGGTGGGTTTTGTGGTTATCCGTCTTTTATTTATTGTATATTCGTTGTATCCATGTACTCTCCATCTACTACTTCATGTTTGACTTAGAGACTTGATGTGAGGACGATATTGTATATTATTCTGTAACTTGGAGATCTTTTATACAGTTTTCTTTTATCGTCTTTTATTTCTTCGCTACGGCGTCGTATATCTGTTGTGGTGGTTTTTTTCCGCCTTTGGGCGTGTATTTGCTCCCGTTTGGGGATGCTTTCCTTTTATCTTTGTTGTACCCATTTTTGGGGTTAGTTTTTACAAAGGGGGTGCTGACAAATTTTTAAAGGAAATAAAGTTGGACTTTTAAAGAATTTGGGTTGAGATTTCAAAGGTTTTGAAAATGCTATTATTTCTTACTACTTTGATGGTTTAGATTGCTGAATTTTCAGTTTACTTAAATTGCGTTACGCCTGTAGACGTTGCGTAATTTAAGGACCATCACGGGCCAAATTTCGGGTCGTGACAGAAATACGGATTCCTAGAATATCCAATATGTTCATCTGTAATCTGGAATGCCTATTATTGCGTCTGACGAATGTACAATATCTATATATGATATCTAGTAGGCGTTGCTTATGTTTTGCATCCACGCTAGCCCAGCCCCGCTCTGTCGTTAGTTAAGTAACCTAACGGGTGAATGACGGGGCCCAGTGGGGAATGCGGATGGCCTAAGCGGACGTTGTATTTTCGTTATTTTCTGCAATGATAGGCTAATTGATTGGACACATTATATTAATGCAAAGAAAATAAACCAAAGTTGAATCTGTAGGGTTCCTAAGCACACTAATGAAGTCTCACAAGTGATCAAACATGCCCAATTAAAATTTTACAAGTGCCTACAAACCCTAATACGGATCGTTAACTAGATGTATAGGTGATGCGATGCAAATAAACAACTTTATATAAAAGGAAAGAGACTACAACCTTTGTAGATCTGGTCCTCCACCTCCTAGGCTCCGTGATGACGTCCCTCCGCTGTCCAAATCGAATCTTGGACTCTTGCATCGGCTTCATCGGAGAAATGGGCGGGCTAGGTCGTCGGCTTCGATGCCGAAGATGATCTACGTCGAGGCAACACAAGATCAAGCTCCAACTTCACCAAGTCATAAAACTTGTGAAGAAAACATCCTATACTACTTGGCAAGAGGTAGAGGATGAAGAAATAGGAAGTGGGTTCACTTTGGAATTGGATTTCTCACTCATTTGCTCAAGTTGCCATTAAAGCTATCAAGCTTTTTCTTCTTGAAGAAGAAGAAGAAGAAGAAAGAATATGATAGAATAAAAAGGATTGTCTTTAAAAAGGAAAATCCAACTCATTCTTATCATAATCCAACCTTGGTTAAGTGTAGAGAATGAACTAGGGTTAGTTGAATGGTTAGGGTTAAAGGAAAGAAACAAAATGGTCAAGCTTTCAAACCTTCATGAAGTTTCAAAGAAAAGACAAAGCAAGCCACCATTTCATTTTCTTTCCAAAAATAAATAAATAAATAAATAAGTAAGTAAATAATCAAAACCCTAACCATTCATATAACCATGGTTTATTCTCTACACAAACCCAAGTGAGCTTGTATCATCAAACATGATACAAACAAGTGCACAAAAGTATATCACATATACAATGTGCATTTTAAGTGAGAAAATCCATTTAAAGTGAACCAATACTAGTTAATGCAAAGTAATATATCAAATATATAATTATACATTAAATCATTAAATCAACACTTGATTCAATGATCCGGTCATGTCGCATATAACCGACTAGTAACCAATGTATCGGCTTATCGAATCAATCCTTGATTCGATAACTAGGTTATATCGCATACAACCAATCGATACATTCATCGCGAGAATGGAATACGGTATCACATACACGCATTATTCTCGGTCCCGCACATATCTCATTTGCGCTCCTATTTCGTTTCGCTTGAGCCAGGAAACCTCTGTGTAGGACTCTAAAGACTCGTCAATACGCCGGCAGCAGGTGATGATCATATCAAACACCCACAAGCCGCAAGCGGTCTGCTAAACGTAACGGCCACCCGGGTATTGAGCGATCAGAAGATCGACGAGCAAGCCCGCTCACACTCCTGTGAATCCAACCAGTAACACTTACCGTACAGTCCGGTCTCGTCGTCTAATATGTCGTATATCTCACCTAGGGGTGGTAAACGTCAGACCCCAATAGCTCGATAAGTCGTGTCGATATGAGGTCTATAACAGTTCGAGAAACTACTGGTAACACTTACCAGTAAATCTCAGCAACCCTGGCCAGGGATTTCCGGTTATAGCCAATCGAACACAGCGCAACATCAACTCCCTATACCGGGAGAGACGAATCCCCTCCTATCGCTCATTGCCTCCATGTGATTCGGGACTGTACCCAAAAGCCACCATTTTGCACGCCCTCTTGGACGTGGTAAGGTGGAAATCAAAGCACAGTGGGAATCACACAAGACTCTATGACGATCTCGGGTCTACAGACTAACCTGTACCAGTGTCACCAGAGAACTGCCATCTGACGTGAGGTATAATACCATCTGGGAGTTCTCGGCGAGTCCGTCCAGTGTACCCAGTCTATACTGAGCACCCGTATATCATCTCTGATGTCAAACACCAATGGATATGGGATCATCCATCGCCCATCTGTATGGGTCGAGAAGGTATACGCTAGTCTACTCTGGTATATCGATGCCCCGTCTCGATACACCCACGACTAGGGACCTTGAAGGATATACTTATAGACTACCATGTCCCCACTAGTATAATCCGCATCATAGTCCAGGTAGTCAAGTACACATCCTAAGGGCTTTACCAACATGTAACAGAGAGACAATCAGTATACACGTCAAGGTAAAGAGGAACCAGATAGCATACTATCATGTCGAGCAAGAAAGTCCTCCCTATATATGTCCCAGCATCCACTATAATATACATCCTATGTACAGTAATGGCCTCTAGGGCATACATATAACTAACAAAATCGTTGGAACAATTTAAAAGAAACGACTCGGTTATTTTAAAAACAGCAGATTTTTAATTGCGGAGCTTAAACCACTCCTTTTAAAAGCTATCAGGTTCCTTCGATCATATCAAGTTCACTACGTTCACGGTTTCGCCAAAACCATTCGTAGACCTCCGTCATTTCATTTGGGTATTCAGTAGTATTCAAGCTATGTATTTTTACCAACGCCAAGGCATAATGTTTGGTAGCTGCTGGGTATTCATCTGTTGCATAGATAGATGAGTTGGTTTGGGACAGTCGTACTGCCATTTGGCCAACGTCAGGGGTATGTATGGGTGGGTTCAAATTAACAAGATAATGATGGGTAGAACTTGACATGTGACTTATGATATTTTGGCCAACGTCAAGGTTATAATAGCATGGGGCAAAAATCCATATCGGGAGTTTCTAAAGAAACTGAAACTTGCTAGAGTTGCATACCATTTGGAGTGTGATAATTTTGGTAGGATTCCTTCAGCTTTATCACACGATGATATTTGGATCCCGATCCTACTGTGAGTATATGCTACTCATTGGGAGATTCTTTCACTCAACGATCAATGCTATAAACCAAGTAGGTGTCGAGAAAGGTGTTAGCGGGGCTCGCCCCCAGGGAAAAGAGGTTATTTAATTAAGGAACTTCGCGAAAGCGTCGTAAAACCTCCCTCGAAGTACCGACACTGGCCTGGCTGAACGGTTAAGCAAGTATTGTACGGTGAGAATATTCCTGACTAGTTCTTCTTTTATGGTTTGAGGAAGGATTCGAGAAACAGTGGGAGCCATCCTGTTTAGATAAACTAAAAACCACTCTAAACTTGCAAGAGCATCATGCTAAAGTGTTTCTTCTCTCTCTCCTGATTACAGCGACCAGAACATGACGGGCCTTAAGTTATTATTAGATAAAAATATTTTGACAGGGCCAAACTATAAAGATTGGTTCCGGAATGTCAAGATGGCAATCACCTATGACAAATTAGGGTATGTCCTTACTACTGAAGCCCCTGCCGTCCCAGGTCCAGAATCCAGTTTCGCGGATAAGGAAATCCGCAAGACCTGGGAGATTGACTGCGCGAAGGCCAAATGCATCGTGCTTGCCTCTATGGATAATGAACATCAGAGGAGGCACGAGAATATGGATATTGAATCCATATTTCTCCACACCACGGAACTGTATGGAGAGCAATCTCGTATAGTTAGATACGAGACCTCGAAGAACTTGTTTCAGTTGAGGCTGGCCGTCAGATCATCTGTAGGGGAACATGTCCTTAAGATGATTGGCTATATTGAGGAGCTCGCGGACCTCGGGACAACATTAGAGAACGAGCTGTATACAGACTTGGTTCTCTAGTCCCTTCTTTCCACCTACGCCCAGTTTATCTTGAATTTCAATATTCAAGGTAAAGAAGTTGAACTTCCAGAACTCCTTAACATGTTAAGGAGTGCAGAGGGCACCTTGCAGAAAGCAAGGGAAACACCCGCTATATTTGTTCGTGGTGCTTCCTCTTCTAGGTCCAAGGCAAGGGCCAAAGGAAGGAAGAAGAAGGCCGCTACCAAACCGAGAGGTGGTGTTGGTAAGGTGGGAGTCAAGGGAAAGGCAAAGGTTGCCGTGTCGGTAGTAGCAAAGGACGAGTGCTTCCACTGTCGTAGGAAAGGCCATTGGAAGAAGGATTGCAAAGCTTGGATTGCCAAGAACCAGGACCCGAGGCAAGTTGTGGCTTCAGCTTCAGGTGTGTTTGTAATTGAAAATTGTCTGTCAATCTACTCTACTTCCTGGGTATTGGATACCGGATCAGGATCTCATATATGTAATTCATTGCAGGCACTGAGAAGCCGTAGAGTGCTGAAGACTGGTGATATGACCCTGAAAGTTGCGAACGGAGCGAGCGTGGATGCTGTGTCCGTAAGGGATTATCACCTTGGATTGACGAGTGGACATATTTTGGTTTTACGCAACTGTTTTTGTGTACCTAGTTTAACGTGTAATATCATATCAGTATCGTTGTTATCAAAAGAAGGTTATGATTTCACGTTTGTAAGCGATGTTGTTAACATCCACCTTATTCATGGTTTGATTGAGTCCGGTACACTAGATAACGCTATATACGTGTTAAACCAATTGCAGATTTTTAAAGTCCAGAACACACTAAAAAGAAAGTCTCCAAATATAAATCAGGCTTTCTTATGGCATTGTAGACTAGGTCACATCAATGAGACAAGGTTAACTAAGTTACATAAAGTCTCCAAATATAAATCAGGCTTTCTTATGGCATTGTAGACTGGGTCACATCAATGAGACAAGGTTAATTAAGTTACATAAAGAAGGATACTTGGATCCGTTCGAATATAAATCTTATGCCACTTGTCAATCATGTCTTAAAGGAAAGATGACAAAGACTCCATTCACAGGACATGGAGTAAGAGCGAGCGAGATCTTAGGACTCATACATAGCGATGTATGTGGTCCAATGTCTACACATGCAAGAAGCGGTTTTTCATATTTCATTACTTTTACGGATGATTTCTCCAGGTATGGATTCATTTTCTTGATGAAACATAATTCCGAGACCTTTGAGAAATTCCGAGAATATAAGAATGAAGTAGAAAACCAAACCGGCAAAAGTATCAAGACACTGAGATCTGATCGAGGTGGTGAATACTTAAGTGCCGAGTTCCTGGGTTACCTAAAAGAGAAAGGAATTCTCTCTCAGCTTACTCCTCCATACACTCCACAACACAACGGTGTATCGGAGAGACGGAACCGAACCTTATTGGATATGGTGCATTCCATGATGAGTAATGCTGAGTTACCGCGATCTTTCTGGGGTTATGTGTTGGAGATAGTGCCCTCAGAGTCAATTATTGGATCACAGGCACGTGATTGCAATGATTGAGGGAGGACCTATCCCGGTAGGACAGTCTTACTCGAGATGATAGTATGCTATCTGGTTTACCTTTATCATCGTGTACTGCTTCAGGTGACCTTACAGGTCACTATTACACGCTGATAGAGCCCCTAGGATTCTTGCTTGACTGCCGGCAGTATGATGGCGATCATATACGTGAGAGCTGGTGGTCTATAAGCACATCCTTAAAAGGTCCCTAGTCGTGGGAGTTTCGAGACAGGGCATCGATTCTCCAGAGTAGACTAGTGTATACAGTCGAGACCCCGACGAGGGGCGGTGGCCAGTCTCATAATCCACTGGTGTCAGTTGGTTCACCTAAGATGTATACAGGTGCTCATTGGGTTATGAGTACACCGGACAGGACTCACCGGGAACATGCTAGTTGGTCTTATACCTGACGTCAGATAGCAGTTCCCTGGTGACATGTGTACAGGTTAGTTCATCGACCTGGGGATTGTCATTTTTCTCGTGTGAGTTCCCACTGTACTTTGATTACTACCCTACCACGGCTCAAAGGAGTCGTGCAAACAGGTTTTAGTTGGGTACAGTCCCGAGCCACATGGAGGCAGTGAGCGGATCTTCAGGGGTTCGTCTCTCCCGGTATTGGGGGTGAGGTCGCGCTGTGTCTAGGAGAGCCATTACACAAAGCCCTCAGCCGAGGCAGGAGATTTACTGGTAGGTATTCCAGTAGTATCTCAGGGTGTTCTGGGCTACACTCCGACACGACTTGTACCGCTTTTGGGGGTCTGACTTTTACCAACCCCCTAGGCCCGCCATGCGATGCTCATAAACGA
This sequence comes from Agapanthus africanus, assembly GCA_030015575.1. Classification (NCBI taxonomy): domain Eukaryota; kingdom Viridiplantae; phylum Streptophyta; class Magnoliopsida; order Asparagales; family Amaryllidaceae; genus Agapanthus; species Agapanthus africanus. Next base: position 367,219,810 of record JASDDO010000012.1, read on the forward strand.
ACGGACCGGACTGTACGGATATTGTCACTGACAGGCTCAGTAGGGTGTCAGGATGAGTTCGCTCATCGACGTCCCTTTTGGTCAATAGCTGGTGGCCCGTCACATATTGGCTTATACCTCTGACGTGCTAGTGGTTAAATCCACAGCCATAGTATTGACGAGTCTTTAGAGTCCACCACACTTTCAGTTACTCAAGCTTTCGGGCGAAACGCTGTAGAGGCCGTATGGAAATATGGCAGGGTTCGATCTGATACGTGCGGTTTTGCACGGATCAGGATCTAACGGATATTACTAGCCGGCTTTGGCTTAAGCCGGTCCTAGTTTAGTACAGTGTAGATTTTGTCTCATTGCATTTGTATCCGGTCGGAATACAGATGCGGGTGTGTATGCACAGTATCGGGGTTTTCCTGTAATTTATTACGGGACCAGTTTTCTGGAGTTGCCAGTATGCATTCCGTTCCGGCCGGTTTTCCTTTGTTCTTTCCCGGCCGGACTTTTTCGATGGAGGGGGTTCATTTGTGGAGGGGGTATCTTGCATATTGGTGGCATCATGATAGTTTTTCATGATGAGATCCTTTTTCTTTCTTATCCTTTGCTTTTTGTTGATGAGAAAGGATTAAGATTGATTTGGAGTTGATGTGAGGTTTGCTTTTGATATGGTCACCATTCTCTTTCTCCTACACTCACCTCCCTTGTATAATTCCCTCCACCATTCTCACATGTATATGGCCGGCCACTTTTGAGAAGGGAGATGAGAGAGTTTTCTTTTGGTGTGGGTGTGGGAAAATTATCATTCATATCATTTTTCCATTGCTACCAAAATTCCCAAGTTCATTTCTCAACCTCATTCCTCCATCAAGGCAACATAACCCCAAAGAGACAAAGCACTACACATTCTACAGCAAATCTTGGGCACGTCGACTTGCCAGCTTCGTGCCCGAGTTGCCTCGGTATTGAGGTGGGAGCCCGTAAAAGATGCAGGCGACGTGGTGCCCTTCCGGCGAGGAGGCGACGACATGGAGACAGGACTTTCCGCGGGAGATCGGGACGATGAAGAGAAGACCGGAGGACTCGGATCACTTGGTATACTTCTCTTCCCATCTCTTGTTTGCTAGTATAGGTTAATGGTTAATGATCCGGGTTTTATTGTCCGCGGTAGCGCCAGTTTCCAAGTAAGGAAAATTTTGATTCCGCATTATGGCCTCGGATAGACGGCCGGGGCGCTGCCGTGGCGCAACATGGTATCAGAGCCACGCCATTAACCTTGCCTAGCTAGTTCTAATGCGTTTTACTTATCCGATCGACCAAAATTCCAAAAACCACGTTTTTTGTATGCATCAGTTTTCTGTCGATTTTTTCCGGGCTCTAAAAATTTTTCATGTGATTGCAGAATGATGTACAGAACATTCTAAGAGTTCTCTAAAAATTTGGGCTCGTGAACAGTTCACAACGCCGCGGAACTGCGGCCAAGTCCATGCTTGGGCCGCGGTTCCGCTGCGACTTGGACTGTTCAGTCCCCCAAAATTTTGCAGAATACTTAAGTGTTGAAAATAGGGGTTTTGGAATATTATTTTTGGGCCCAGAATTTCTGTGAGTACTACAGTATTACTTGTGGGGCCCACTTGGAAAATTTGATCGATCGGATATTTTAAACACATTATTTCACAGTATTTACATTATATCTGCGACCGTGAATGTCACTTGATCAGTAAATCCCGTCTAACTGGTATAGCCCGGTTAGACGGATTTGCGAACGTGACTTTCACGTTGATGTTCTATGTTTATGCTGTGTTGTTGCGGATCGGTCGTGGGGGATAGCCTGGATGCAATGCTAGTACAGTTTTGTTGTACTATGTACATTTGATATTGCGGGGCGAGCGTCCGACATGCGGACCGCCGTCACTGCCTGATTGTATTATTCTTTTGGGGCACGACCTGGTTGCGGTCGATGTACCCGTTGTATGTATATTTTACTTTCTGTACTAGGATTACCCCGCGGAGGGGTGCACGGATAGCCGGGTTCTAGAGGGCAACGGGTCCGCATCTCATGGCATTGAGACGGAGGGGGCTTCACTCTAGGATTGGCGGGCTATTCGCCGCACTCGTAGGGGGTACAGGTTGACCCAGGAGGGGTGCCCAAGTTACCGGATTCCGTGAAGTGCTGGGTGGTCCATTCACGGTACTGAAGGGGGCTGCCTCGCTTCAGGTTTTGGCGGGTGACTTGCCGCGCCCGTAGGGGTCTAGGATTTCATTGCACAGGCTATCCACACGACCAGGGGAACGTCGGGTTTCAGCAGCGGCTCTGTGAAACCCGGGGCTTCCAGATATCTGTATTGTTCTGTGATGTTGTATATTTCTGTGATGTTGCATTTTATCACGTCTTGAGCGAAAATAATATATTGGTATATATATTAGTAGATGTAGTATATGTTTTGCATCCGCGCTAGTCCAGTCCCCGCTCTGTCGTTAGTTAAGTAACCTAACGGGTGATGACGGGACCCAGTGGCGAATGCGGATGGCATATACGTACATCAGTATATTTTCGTTCTTTGTGGTGTGATCAATTGATGGGACTGCGTTGATTCGGATCAATGCAAGCTAAACAAACCTATTCTGATGTTGTTGGAACATTTTTCAAAAAGCTGTTATTGCAAGGACGTTTACTTTTGTTTTGCATCGTGGTATTCATTTGGAATATCCTGCTCCTCAGTCGACAAGGCAAGGGCCGAGATCCCTTCACCGGGAGTGACCCCTTGAACAGAAGTTTGCGTCAGGGCATTAACTTCACTATAGCCGATTACTTTTGCTTTGCATCGTGGTATTCAGTTGGAATATCCTGCACCTCATTCTACGGGGAAAGAGCCGAGATCCCTTCACCGGGAGTGACCTCTTTAGTAAAGGTTTTCATCACTATATTTTCTAAAAAGTTATCCAGTTCCTTCAACGATATCAAGTTTATTACGGTAAAAGGTTTTTCGCCAAAAACCATCCGTAGCCCTCCGTCATTTCAGATTAGTATTGCTTAGTATTCGTGCTACGTATGTCGTGCATTGCCGAGGCGTAGTGTTCGGTAGCTGTGTAATATTTTTCTGTCGCTTGGATAAGTGGATTGGTTAGGACAGTCGTACGGTTATGTTGGCATTGTCAAGGACTCGTACAGGTGGGTTTAACGCAATCAAGATAATGACGGGTTGAACTTGACTAGGACTCTTTGATATGTTGGCATTGTCAAGGTCACTTGGGTCCTAGGGGTAAAAATCATATCGGGAGTTTCAAAAGAACTGAAACTTGCCAGGCATGCGCATACCTTCTGGAGTGTGGTGACTTGAGTGGATTCCGTCAAGTTATCATGCGATGATAGTTGGATCCCAATTCCCACTGATGAGTTAGTTTACTCCTCGGGTGACCCCGACTAATTCTTCTTTCAGGTTTGGAGGAGAATTTGAGGTACAGTGGGAGGTTTCCTGATTAGATAAATTGGTAACCATTCTGATCTAGGTTAGAGTGCACGCTGAGTGTTTCTTTTCTCTCTCTCTGGCAGCGACCTTTGACCCGACCCTAAGACTATGACTCAGTAACCAAGTTGACCGAACCTTCTTAACACTGGCTTTTGGATTGTCAGAGTTGCAGACCTCATTACCACTCCTACTTTTACCCTTTTCTCCAGGACACCCCGTATTGCTACGAACGTCCACTTCCATTGGACAAAACCATCGTATGGTTATATACGAACTCGAAGCACTTCGAGGATGGTTTCTGGTTCTGGAGAAAACGAATAGGACTATTCAGTTGACTTTTCCTTTTTACCTTCTCTCAGGTTGCGAGTACTCCTTGGTTTAGGAGATAGTACACCTATTACGCAAATTGGATAGTCTTCTTCCAAACCTTAGGCTGGTGCCGACCGGTAGGGAATGAAGAAAACCAATTAGCATAACGATGGTGTGCAGAAGGTATTAAGTTAAGACAAAGCAAGGGATTAGTAAGAGGGCAAAGTAAATTGCGACTGCTATTCACGACCGAACCAAGTATTTCTTCGCCAATCCTAAATCACCTTTGTATTTCCCCAGGACACTCCGTATCACTACGAAGATCCCAAGTTTATTGGATAATCCATCGTATGGTTATATACGAACTCGAAAGGAACTTGTTCCAGTTCGGGGATGGACTCTGGTCCAGGAGAAATAGGAATAAGGTTTATTCTGTTGTCTTTTATCTTCACCTTCTCTCGCATTGCGAGTGCTCCTAGGATTAGGACAGTACACCCATTATGCTTATTGGATAGTCTTCTTCCAAACCATAGGCTGGTGCCGAACGGTAGGGAAGGAAGAAAACCATTTGGCCTAAGGGGTGTGCAGAAGGTAATGACTAAAGACATATAAAGAGATTTGGAGAGGTGGCAAAGAATTATACGGTTACAGTTGTGAATCTGGATAATGGAAGAGGCATTACTAAGAATACCGGAATACCCCACCGAAACATTTCAATGTTTCAGTTTCACTGTGTAATGTTAAAAGAAAACCGATTTCCCGATTAATACTTACTCCAGGGTATGTATTTACCAGGTATGATTCTCACATCTGTATGGTCTTACAGATGATGAGTGAGAGTAAGTTATTGGGAATAGGGTGATCATCCTCATTATATCGGGATTCGTTGTAATCGGTGATATTTGAGGAGATCATCTGGGTTGTTTGCCGGTCGGCAAATATTTGGTTTTGAATATCCGCTGTTGTGCACCAATTTCAAATTGATATATCTGTACGTCTATTTTCATAGAGTGAGATATACCTTTTGATATTATGTCGATGACATTTACCTATATCAGTGGATGGTTAGGTAAGGAGCATTAAACAGCGGTTTAATTCTTCTTAACCATAAGTACAATTTTCAACCTACGACGCACAGTGAAAGAGTTGTTGGACTCAGCGGACTTATACAGAGTATTGTATGTTGTCCAGTGTCCATTAGGACAGAGGGGTTGGTCCTCATACTATATTCTGTTTACTTTTAACTTCTCTAGTTCTTAGACATGTGTTTCGTAGAAACACAGGGTCTAAGTTTTGAGGAGTTATAGGTATTTGAATAGAGTAGAGAACCAGGTGTAGCAAGTATTGGGATTCTTCAAAGTGATCGAAGATGTAGATACTTGTGTATGATGTTCAGTTGATAGTAATGATTAAGAGAAATTGCTTCTCTTTCAGGTTACTCATAATTGGAAGCATTCCTAAGTTGAGTGACGCTGATCGGCCTCCTTCCATTTAGTTTACATGCACTGGAGATAGCTGCATGATTTGAATCTGGTTCAATTGAATCAGTGCCTCTGGTTCTATATTGGATATAGAACAATTCATATCTTAACGATGTTAAGGTACGGGGAGTTGTCCGGCTTATGCTTAAAACCAGACACTGGACAACTCAAGGCACGTTTCTGTAATGGCTGTTTGTGGGTTGACCCAGGCTACGACGAGGGTTGACTTTCTACCATCTGGCAGATCAATAGTAATATTGTTCTAGACTCGCCACAGTTTTATTAAAAATGGATTTTTTCAAAAACAGTAGTGGGAGTATGGTAGAACTGGAAGTGATTCCAGAACCGCAAACGATTACTGAAGATTTGATAAGGAACCTAAAGATTCAATCTGTTTTGACATTCCATTGGCCACTCCGCAGATAAGGTGGGTAACTTCAGGCACCCGAGAGGTACTCCGGTAGCCTCAAGGACGGTGACAGGGAAGTTCTTGTTTACCCACACTTGCCATTGTTGTTGTTCCAGGCAGCGAGACCCGGCAGGAGGATGAGTATAGCGTCGTTCTAAACAAGTTTTAGAAGTGCGCGTCTATATGACTCTGGCAGAGGGTTGTCGTAGTCAGTGGGAGCAGCGGAAGCATTGGTGGACATCAGGCTTATGTCTATTTATAGACTAAAGCAGATGTAGCGGAGATAGATCATCTATTTCTGATGTGACAGTCATAGGTTTGACGTCATCAGAATAGGGGATGGATCTGTTGAGAAGGTAGTAGGGTGTGATATCCTGGTATTTGGATGACATACACAGAGTAGGAAAAGAAACTCCTATACTACGATCGGTTATACTTTGGTCGTCACACAGTGGTTTCTCCACAAGGGACTTGGACATTATATAAGACATACTGGTTACTAGATCTATGTTTTTAGATCTAGATTTGGGTGGTTTCCCAATCAGGGTACCTTGACAGCATTCTAAGAGTATTTAGAATGGACGACTCCTGGCACGGTAGTGTACCTGCAGGTGATGGAGTCACCCTCTCTAAAGGTGTCTTACAGACTAAAGGGGAGAGGGATGTGCATGATTGGCAGATCACTTGCACAGGCAATTGAGTCAGTCATGACATGTCAAGTACCACACCAGATGTCATTCTTGCACTAGATGCAATAAGTTGACATTGATCCAATCCTGGAGAAACAATCGGAAGCGTTTTTTAGATCATAAGTGAATGTTCTAGGGATATGATAACGGCTGCCTTCTTTAGGAGACGGTTATCATTCCAGGCTTCCAAGGTGACATGGACGACAAGGAGGTTGTCAGAGTTATAGTTTTTCCCTCCGACGAGGGGCAGTATTTTAGACAGGTGGTCCAAGGCAATACTGAGGGTGGCATGGCGCAGGATACTGATTAAGTTCAGTTGACGATACAGTCTAAGAAGTTTGGATTTGGAGTTCATTTATGAGCTAGGTCCCATCAGACATCCAGACATTCCCTAGAGGCCATTACTGTATCATACTAGTTTGTATATTACTTAATGGAAGCTTGGGATATTCACCTTGTATAAACAATCTTGCTCAATATAGTAGTATGCTACTTGGTTTGTTTCTACTTCAATGTGTACTTGTGTTTATTTTACTATATCACTTATACGCATTAGTGGAGCCCTTAGGATCTTTTTCTTGATTACCAGCGTTGTGATGGCAGTTGCACTAGTGGGGGATGGGTAATCTATAAGCACATCCTTATACAGGTCCCTAGTCGCAGGACTATCGAGACAGGGCATCGATACTCCGGAGTAGACTAGCGTATGCGCTTCTCATCCCAGTGTGGGAGATGGTCTGTCCCACAGCCATCAGTACGTCGTACTGGAGATAGTATACGGGTGCTCGTTGGGTTACGAGTACACTGGACAGGACTCGTCGGGAACTGACAGGTTGGTATTATACCTATCGTCAGTTATCAGTTCCCAGGTGACATGAGTACAGCTTAGTCCGCTGACTTGACACTGGCACTTCGCCTCGAGTGTGTTCCCACTGCACTTTGATCACTACCCTACCACGGCTTAAAGGAGTCGTGCAAACAGGTGGTGGTTGGGTGCAGTACCGAAGCACTTAGAGGCAGTGACGGTTAGACAGGATTCGTCTCTCCCGGTATTGGGGGTTGACATCGCGCTGTGTCTAGGAGAGCCATTACACGAGTAGTCCCTGGCCAGGGCAAGCGAGATATACTGGTAGGCTCCAATGTTATCTCAGGGTGTTTTGGGCTTCACTCCGACACGACTTGTACCGCTATTGGGGGACTGACGTTTTACCGCCCCCTAGGCCCGACATGCGATGTATCAGACGAACAGACCGAACTGTACGGAGACTGTCACATTCAGACTCAGTAGGAGTACAGATGGGGTTTCACCTCGTCGGCCTTCTTGTCGGCATCTACCTGGGGACCGTTACGCACAGCTAGTGCCGCTTGCGGTCTGTGGTTAAACCCACTGCCAGCGTAGTGTCGAGTCTTTAGAGTCCCACACAGAGGGTATTCGCCTCTGGGCAAAACAGAGTAGAGGTCGCATGGTTTTCCGACAGGGTTCGTTCTCATCTGTGCACTTGTGCACGTTTGGAGTCCGGACGGATATTGCCAGCTGGCTCTGGTTTGAGCCGGATACTGGTATATGTTTTGGGGTTGCTTTTATCTCTCAGTATTCATGTTCCTCGGAACAAGAATGCAGGTGTGTATGCACAGTTATTTGAGGAGGAGGAAGATGACTTTCATTAGGGTTTCGGAACGGGTGCGTATGCACAATTGACAGTTATCATTTTCCAAACCCTAATGGATTTATGGATTATCTATTAATAATAGTAATTAAATGAGAATTATGTTATGGTTGATTTTGTTGACTTGTTGACCATGGTTGACTTGTTGACCATGGTTGAATGTTGACCACCATCATGCTTTGTAAAGATCCTCCTTGATTCATGCTTACATTTCATTTAATGAAGCATGATTGTGGTCATTCCAAATTACCATCAACTATTCTTATTTTGAATTATTATTATTTAGATAATTCTTTTTCTTTTGGCATTATGGTTGCAAGAAAGAAAAAAGATAGCTCATTATCTCATTTAGCTTCTCTCTCCTCACTTCATCTTCTTCTTCCTCAAGCTCAAGGTGATTCCTTCTCATGTGTTGAGAATCCTTCACCTTGAAAAGAAAACAACCCCTAGACACTCTCTACTCTCTCTAGGGTTCAAGGTTTAGCAAGCCGGAAATCCTAGTTCACTCCAAGTTCGAGAAAGAGCCCAAAGGTTGAACCTTCGAGGTGGATCCATCTTCGACGGAAGAAGGCTACGAGGCAAGAACCATCAACCTCTACAAGGTTTGAAGAAGAAGGAGTTCAAGTTTAGGTATAACCTTCATCCGAATAGCTAAGTCTCTTTAGCAAGTTTGCTAGTTTAGTTTAGACACGATCCCGACCTTGTTTAGTCCATGTTGCCTCTTGCGATAAAAATTTGTTTTTTATACCGTTTTCGCCTCCCCGTAATAACCGGGGGTCGCAATATGGACTTACAGTGGTATCGGAGCCTAACTAAACTTAAACTAGCTTGGTAGTGAAGTGTAACGAAGTTCGGAACCGAAAAAATCACAAAACCGGAAAAACAAAACCCTAAGTTTCTGTTGAAATTTTTTCTGCTCTAAATGAAAAACTTTATACTTGTAAATTCGGCTCAGGGTTTTGTATGAACACCCAAGAAAAACGACACAGTGATTCGTTCAAACCGCCGCCCTTCCGCCGCACGAGGTAGGCATCTGCCGCGGAAGCGCCGCGGTTTGTCGTCTTCTGTGCATTGTTTTTCGTGCAGTGTGTTTGTGTGTTGGTTTTGGGATTTTTAAAATATATTATATGTGCCCAGATTTTCCAGAACAGAAATTTGCTTTTGGGGTCCTATAATTCCGTATTTTTTCCGAACTTCACTGCACTTTGACTATGATGGTTATATCTGTGATGCTTGCATGTATTGAACGTCGGCTAATCGCTATAAGACGATTAGTCGGGGTTATAAATGATCTGTGTTTGATATTGGAATGTCTATATGAATGTGTTGGACTGTCGCGGGTGAATAGCCGGGGTGGATGTGAGATGAGCTTTTGTTTTTCTTTCATTCATTGTAAATGTAAATTGATGTAATAATTATTATTTGTTTGGCCGCACAACCGGGTCGGGGTTGTAGCCGTCATTGTATAATTCTTTTTACTGTTTTTGCTCCTAGGATAGACCCATGGAGGGGTGCACAAACTGCCGGGTACTTGGCGGGTAGTTTGCCGCACCCGTAGGGGTCTTGGGTGGGGTATTGGCTATTCACCGCGACCGTGTTATCCGCTTTTCGTTTCAGGCTCGAAAGGATTGCGGATTGCTAGTATATCCAATGTATTCATCTGTGATCTATAATGTCTATCATTGCTTTCTATTTAGGCGTTGCTTATGTTTTTAGCCGCGCTAGCCCAGCCCCCGCTCTGTCGTTAGTTAAGTAACCTAACGAGTGATGACGGGACCCCGTGGCGAATGCGAATGGCATAAGCGTACGTCATATTTTGGTTGTTTTCTGCAATGGTAGGATTTAAATGATGGGACGCATTAAAAGTACTAATGCAAGAATATCACGCATTAAAAGAACTAATGCAAGATAATAAACCAAGTTAAAATCGTTGGAACACTTTCGAAAAACCACTCGGTTCTTTTCAAAACTAACTTTTAAATGCGGAGTTTGAGCCACTCCTTCTAAAAGCTATCTCGTTCCATCGATTATATCAAGTTCACTACGTTCACGGTTTCGCCAAAACCATTCGTAGCCCTCCGTCGTTTCATATGAATATTCAACGGTATTCAAGCTGTGTTTGTTGGCCTTAGTCAAGGCACAGTGTTTGGTAGCTGGTGGGTATTCATATGTTGCATAGATAGAATGCGTTGGTTTGGGACAGTCGTATTGCCTTGTTGGCCATAGTCAAGGGTAGATACGGGTGGATTCAAATTAACCTGGATAACGACGGGTAGAACTTGACATGTGACTTATGATTTGTTGGCCTTAGTCAAGGTCATAAGAGCATGGGGCAAAAATCCACATCGGGAGTTTCATAAGTACTGAAACTTGCTAGATTTGCATACCATTTGGAGTGTGGTGATTCTGGTAGGATTCCTTCAGTTTCGTCACGCAATGATATTTGGATCCCGATCCTACTGTGAGTATATGCTACTCCTCGGGAAATTTTTCACTAAACGATCAATGCTATAAACCTAGTAGGTGCCTAGAAAGGTGTTAGCGGGGCTACGCCCCCAGGGAAAAGAGGTTATTTAATTAAGGAACTTCGCGAAAGCGTTGGAAAACCTCCCTCGAAGTACCGACACTGGCCTGGCTGAACGGTTAAGCAAGTATTGTACGGTGGGATTGATCCTGACTAATTCTTCCTTTATGGTTTGAGGAGGGATTCGAGAGACAGTGGGAGCCATCCTGTTTAGACAAATTAAAAACCATTCTAAACTTGCAAGAGCATCATGCTAAAGTGTTTCTTCTCTCCCCCCTGCAGCGACCAAATCGAAATGACTGGACTTAAGTTGATTCTAGATAAAAACATATTGACAGTGCCAAACTACAAAGATTGGCTCAGGAATGTCAAGTTGGCAATCACTTACGACAAGCTTGGGTATCTTCTTACCACCAAAGCTCCCCCCGTCCCAGGTCCCACCTCCAGCGTCGCGGATAAGGAAATCCGTAAGACTTGGGAATTTGACAGCGCGAAGGCCAGGTGCCTCGTACTTACCTCGATGGACAACGAACATCAGAGGAGGCACGAGAATATGGATTTGGAATCCATATTTCTTCATACAAAAGAACTGTATGGAGAGCAGTCTCGTATCGCAAGATACGAAGTGTCGAAGAAGTTGTTTTCGACAAAGTTGGCCGTCGGATCATCGGTAGCGGACCACGTGCTTAAGATGATTGGCTACACTGAGGAGCTCGCGGAACTTGGGACCACGTTGGACAGTGAACTCTACACGGATATAATTCTCCAGTCCCTTCCATCCACTTACGCCCAGTTCATACTGAATTTCAACTTGCAAGAAAAGGAAGTTGAACTTTCAGAACTCCTCAACATGCTGAGGAGCGCAGAGGGCACCCTACAGAAGGGTAGGGAAACACCCGCTTTGTTTGTAGGAGGATCTTCTTCCTCTAGGTCCAAGGCGAAAGCCAAGGGAAAGAGGAAGAAAGCCCCCGCCAAACCAAGAGGCGGTGTTAGTAAAGTGGGTACGAAGGGAAAGGAAAAGGCAACAAAGATTGCGGGGAAGCTTGTTGGAAAGGAAGAATGCTTCTATTGTCATAAGAGTGGACACTGGAAGAAAGATTGCAGGGCTTGGAAGGCCAAGACACAGGAACTGAAGCAGGTTGCGGCTTCAGCTTCAGGTGTGTATGTTATTGAAAACTGTCTTTCTATAAACTCTACTTCCTGGGTATTGGATACCGGATCAGGATCTCATATCTGTAATTCTTTGCAGGCGTTGAGAAACCGTAGGTTTTTGAAGGCAGGTGACATGACCCTCAGAGTTGCGAACGGAGCTAGCATGGATGCTAAAGCCGTGGGGGACTATCACCTGGGAATGTCAGATGGGCATGTTTTGGTTTTGCGTAATTGCTTTTTTGTACCCAACGCAACTTGTAATATCATTTCTGTATCTTTGGTTTCTAAAGAAGGTTATGAATTTGCGTTTGTAAGTAATGTTGTAAACATTCACCTTAATCAAGTTCTGATTGGGTCAGGTACACTGAGCAATGGTATATACGTATTGAACCAACCACAGATTTTCAATGTCCAGAATACACACAAAAGAAAGTCTCCAGATATCAATCAGGCTTTCTTATGGCATTGTAGACTGGGTCACATCAATGAGACACGGTTGACTAAGTTACATAAAGAAGGATACTTGGATCCGTTCGAGTATCAGTCTTATGCCACTTGTGAATCTTGTCTCATGGGAAAGATGACAAAGACTCCGTTCACTGGACACGGAGAAAGAGCGAGCGAGCTCTTGGGACTCGTACACAGCGACGTGTGCGGTCCAATGTCTACACATGCGCGAAGCGGTTATTCATACTTCATTACTTTCACAGACGATTTCTCTAGGTATGGACATGTCTTCTTAATGAAGCACAAATCCGAGGCCTTTGAGAAATTTCGGGATTACAAGAATGAAGTTGAAAAACAAACAGGCAAAAGTATTAAGATTCTAAGATCGGATCGAGGTGGAGAATACTTGAGTGCCGAGTTCCTGGACTATTTAAAAGAGAATGGAATTCTCTCTCAGCGTACTCCTCCATACACTCCGCAACATAACGGTGTATCGGAAAGGAGGAATCGAACCCTATTGGATATGGTTCGTTCCATGATGAGTAAGGCTGAGTTACCGTGATCTTTCTGGGGTTATGCACTGGAAACAGCTGCACATCTCTTGAACCAAGTTCCTACTAAGACAGTGCCTACCACACCATATCAGATGTGGAGTGGGAAGAAACCCTGTCTTAAATCCTTCAAGACATGGGGATGTCCGGCTTTTGTAAAAAAGCAGCATGCGGACAAGCTCGAGGCACGCTCAGTACAGTGCAAGTTTGTGGGATACCCAAAGAACTCTAAAGGGTATCTTTTCTACTACAAAGAGGAACAAAAAGTTCTTGTTTCTCGTCATGCCTACTTCTTGGAAACTGAGTTTTTGGAAAACCAGATAAGTGGGAGCGCAGTAGAACTGGAAGAAATTCCAGAACCACAGAACATTACTGAAAGCTTAGAGGAACCAGAGGGTTCGAGAGAACAGGACATTCCTATGCCGCTCCGCAGAAATAGTAGGCAGTCTCATCCGCCCGAGAGATACTACGGTTTTCTCATAGACGGGGATCGAGAGGATTGCATCATAGATTATGATGAGCCTACTAGCTTCCAGCAGGCCGTTCAGAGCGTTGACTTGGTAAAATGGCTGGATGCAATGCGGACCGAAATGGAGTCCATGTACACCAACAAAGTATGGACGTTGGACATTGCTCCAGACGGGGTAAAACCCGTAGGATGCAAGTGGATCTTCAAAAGGAAGATTGGTGTAGATGGACAGGTTGAGACCTATAAAGCTAGACTTGTAGCAAAAGGTTTCCGTCAAAGACCTGGCTTGGACTATGACGAAACCTTTTCTCCAGTGGCTATGCTGAAATCCATTCGGATCCTTCTTGCCATTGCTGCCTTCCACGATTATGACATTTGGCAGATGGACGTAAAGACCGCTTTTCTAAATGGAAATTTAGAGGAGTGTGTCTATATGGATCAGCCAGAGGGTTTCATTCAGAGTGGGAGCAGCGGAAAGGTGTGCAAGTTGCTTAAGTCCATCTATGGACTAAAGCAGGCATCGCGGAGTTGGAACATCTGTTTTGATGAGACGGTCAAGGAATTTGGCTTTATCAAAAATCCAGATGAACCATGCATCTATAGTAGATTTGTAGCGAGAACTGTAGTATTCCTCGTTTTATATGTGGATGACATTCTTTTGATAGGAAATGACATTCCTATGCTACAATTTGTCAAGGGGTTCTTGTCACACAGGTTCTCCATGAAAGACCTGGGTGATGCCTCATACATCCTGGGGATCCGGATCCATCGTGATAGATCCAAGAGGATATTAGGACTTTCTCAGTCCAGGTACATCGACACCATAGTGAAGAGATTCAGTATGGAAGATTCCAAGCGCGGTAACCTACCGGCTTGTCACGGGATCACCCTCTCTAAAGAGATGTCTCCCAAGACTGATTTGGAGAGGGATCGCATGTCTATTATACCCTACGCTTCTGCGGTAGGCTCTATAATGTATGCGATGTTGTGTACCAGACCGGATGTAGCTTATGCACTGAGTGTGGTAAGCCGGTATCAGTCAAACCCTGGGGAGAAACACTGGATAGCGGTAAAGAACATTCTCAAGTACCTGAGAAGGACTAAGGAGATGTTCTTGGTGTATGGCGGAAAAGACCTCCAGATCGAGGCCTTTGCTGACTCCAGCTTCCAGAGTGACAAGGATGATTCCAAGTCCATGTCGGGTTTTGTCTTTACCCTCAATGGAGGGGCGGTGTGTTGGAAGAGCTCCAAACAGGAAACCGTTGCAGACTCGACTATGGAAGCGGAATACATCGCTGCATCTGATGCCGCAAAAGAAGCTGTCTGGATGAGGAAGTTCTTAAAAGAACTTCAGGTGGTTCCGTCCATTGTTGACCCAATACCTCTGTATTGCGACAACAACGGGGCTATAGCTTTAGCAAAGGAACCCAGGTCCCATCAGAGATCCAGGCACATCTTGAGGCGGTATCACCTGATCAGGGAGATCGTGGATCGCAAGGAGATCGAGGTTCGGAGGGTTGCTTCAGAAGAGAACACTGCAGATCCATTCACCAAGGCCCTACCCCAGACTCAGTTCGAGCGGCTGATCGAGATGATAGGTCTTCGATACGCCAGTACATGGCCTTAGTGCAAGTGGGAGATTGTTAGTGTATATGCCCTAGAGGCCATTACTGTATCATACTAGTTTGTATATTACTTAATGGAAGCTTGGGATATTCACCTTGTATAAACAATCTTGCTCAATATAGTAGTATGCTACTTGGTTTGTTTCTACTTCAATGTGTACTTGTGTTTATTTTACTATATCACTTATACGCATTAGTGGAGCCCTTAGGATCTTTTGCTTGATTACCAGCGTTGTGATGGCAGTTGCACTAGTGGGGGCTGGGTAATCTATAAGCACATCCTTATACAGGTCCCTAGTCGCAGGACTATCGAGACAGGGCATCGATACTCCGGAGTAGACTAGCGTATGCGCTTCTCATCCCAGTGTGGGAGATGGTCTGTCCCACAGCCATCAGTACGTCGTACTGGAGATAGTATACGGGTGCTCGTTGGGTTACGAGTACACTGGACAGGACTCGTCGGGAACTGACAGGTTGGTATTATACCTATCGTCAGTTATCAGTTCCCAGGTGACATGAGTACAGCTTAGTCCGCTGACTTGACACTGGCACTTCGCCTCGAGTGTGTTCCCACTGCACTTTGATCACTACCCTACCACGGCTCAAAGGAGTCGTGCAAACAGGTGGTGGTTGGGTGCAGTACCGAAGCACTTAGAGGCAGTGACGGTTAGACAGGATTCGTCTCTCCCGGTATTGGGGGTTGACATCGCGCTGTGTCTAGGAGAGCCATTGCACGAGTAGTCCCTGGCCAGGGCAAGCGAGATATACTGGTAGGCTCCAGTGTTATCTCAGGGTGTTTTGGGCTTCACTCCGACACGACTTGTACCGCTATTGGGGGACTGACGTTTTACCGCCCCCTAGGCCCGACATGCGATGTATCAGACGAACAGACCGGACTGTACGGAGACTGTCACATTCAGACTCAGTAGGAGTACAGATGGGGTTTCACCTCGTCGGCCTTCTTGTCGGCATCTACCTGGGGACCGTTACGCACAGCTAGTGCCGCTTGCGGTCTGTGGTTAAACCCACTGCCAGCGTAGTGTCGAGTCTTTAGAGTCCCACACAGAGGGTATTCGCCTCTGGGCAAAACAGAGTAGAGGTCGCATGGTTTTGCGACAGGGTTCGTTCTCATCCGCGCACTTGTGCACGTTTGGAGTCCGGACGGATATTGCCAGCTGGCTCTGGTTTGAGCCGGATACTGGTATATGTTTTGGGGTTGCTTTTATCTCTCAGTATTCATGTTCCTCGGAACAAGAATGCAGGTGTGTATGCACAGTTATTTGAGGAGGAGGAAGATGACTTTCATTAGGGTTTCGGAACGGGTGCGTATGCACAATTGACAGTTATCATTTTCCAAACCCTAATGGATTTATGGATTATCTATTAATAATAGTAATTAAATGAGAATTATGTTATGGTTGATTTTGTTGACTTGTTGACTATGGTTGACTTGTTGACCATGGTTGAATGTTGACCACCATCATGCTTTGTAAAGATCCTCCTTGATTCATGCTTACATTTCATTTAATGAAGCATGATAGTGGTCATTCCAAATTACCATCAACTATTCTTATTTTGAATTATTATTATTTAGATAATTCTTTTTCTTTTGGCATTATGGTTGCAAGAAAGAAAAAAGATAGCTCATTATCTCATTTAGCTTCTCTCTCCTCACTTCATCTTCTTCTTCCTCAAGCTCAAGGTGATTCCTTCTCATGTGTTGAGAATCCTTCACCTTGAAAAGAAAACAACCCCTAGACACTCTCTACTCTCTCTAGGGTTCAAGGTTTAGCAAGCCGGAAATCCTAGTTCACTCCAAGTTCGAGAAAGAGCCCAAAGGTTGAACCTTCGAGGTGGATCCATCTTCGACGGAAGAAGGCTACGAGGCAAGAACCATCAACCTCTACAAGGTTTGAAGAAGAAGGAGTTCAAGTTTAGGTATAACCTTCATCCGAGTAGCTAAGTCTCTTTAGCAAGTTTGCTAGTTTAGTTTAGACACGATCCCGACCTTGTTTAGTCCATGTTGCCTCTTGCGATAAAAATTTGTTTTTTATACCGTTTCCGCCTCCCCGTAAGAACCGGGGGTCGCAATATGGACTTACATATGGCTGGCCACTTTTGAGAAGGGAGATGAGAGAGTTTTCTTTTGGTGTGGGTGTGGGAAAATTATCATTCATATCATTTTTCCATTGCTACCAAAATTCCCAAGTTCATTTCTCAACCTCATTCCTCCATCAAGGCAACATAACCCCAAAGAGACAAAGCACTACACATTCTACAGCAAATCTTGGGCACGTCGACTTGCCAGCTTCGTGCCCGAGTTGCCTTTGTATTGAGGTGGGAGCCCGTAAAAGATGCAGGCGACGTGGTGCCCTTCCGGC
Source organism: Agapanthus africanus (assembly GCA_030015575.1). Classification (NCBI taxonomy): domain Eukaryota; kingdom Viridiplantae; phylum Streptophyta; class Magnoliopsida; order Asparagales; family Amaryllidaceae; genus Agapanthus; species Agapanthus africanus. The sequence continues at coordinate 367,236,972 of JASDDO010000012.1, forward strand.
GAGGAGGCGACGACATGGAGACAGGACTTTCCGCGGGAGATCGGGACGATGAAGAGAAGACCGGAGGACTCGGATCACTTGGTATACTTCTCTTCCCATCTCTTGTTTGCTAGTATAGGTTAATGGTTAACGATCCGGGTTTTATTGTCCGCGGTAGCGCCAGTTTCTAAGTAAGGAAAATTTTGATTTCGCATTATGGCCTCGGATAGACGGCCGGGGCGCAACATTATGTAAGTGCACGGCGGCGCCCCGGCAGTCAATCCGACGGCCAAATGCGGAAACGGTGATAAACTTTAATTTTGCGGACTTAGCAAACCGGCACCACCGCGCACTAAACCCCGGATCGTGCCATTAAACTAGTCTAAGCAAACAAGAGGATGGGTTAGAGATATACCGACTGATCCGAGTCCTCCGGTCTTCATCTCCACTCCGATCTCCTCGCGGGATCTCCGTCCGTCTCCTCCTCGTCGGAAAGGGCACCACGAAGCCGGGTACTTATACGGGCTCCCACCTCAATACCGAGGCAACTCGGGCGCGAAGTAGGCTAGCCGACGCGTCCAAGATTTGCTGTAGGAAGTGTAGTGTAGAGGCTATGTCTCAATTTGAGTTCGTTGCCATTTGAAGATGATGGAGGAAACAAGGTAAGAAAAATGGTGCTTGCATTTTTCTTAACATGAAATGAGATCAAGAAAATGAAACCTCAAGAATGAAAACTCTCATCTTTTTCTTTCTCTCAACCATGAAAAAACTTATTTCATCAAGTGAGAAGAATATGGTGGAGGAATGAATATCAAGCATGAAGGGAGGTGATGGTAGGAGCACAAGTGGTGACCACATCCAAAACATCATCATAACCAAAACTCAAATCAACCTCAAATCCTTTCTTATCAACAAAAAGCAAGTGATGAGAATGGTATCAAAAAGATGCTATCATAATTAATACATATGCAAGAAAATCCTCCACAATGTGTTATTTGCAAACTTGCAAATAACCCCCTCCATCGGAAAAGTCCGGCCGGGAAAGAACAAAGGAAAACCGGCCGGAACGGAATGCAAACTGGCAACTCCAGAAAACTGGTCCCGTAATAAATTACAGGAAAACCCTGATACTGTGCATACACACCCGCATCTGTATTCCGTCCGGATACAAATGCAAAGAGACAAAACTACACTATCAAATACTAGGATCCGGCTTAAGCCAAAGCCGGCTAGTAAAAACCGTCTGATCACGATCCGTGCAATACCGCACGTATCTGATCGAACCCTGCCATATCTCCATACAGCCTCTACAGCGTTTCGCCCGAAACTTGAGTAACTGAAAGTGTGGTGGACTCTAAAGACTCGTCAATACTATGGCTGTGGATTTAACCACTAGCACGTCAGAGGTATAAGCCAATACGTGACGGGCCACCAGCTATTGACTAAAAGGGACGTCGATGAGTGAACTCATCCTGACACCCTACTGAGCCTGTCAGTGACAATATCCGTACAGTCCGGTCCGTTCGTCTATGAGCATCGCATGTCGGGCCTAGGGGGTTGGTAAAAGTCAGACCCCCAAAAGCGGTACAAGTCGTGTCGGAGTGTAGCCCAGAACACCCTGAGATACTACTGGAATACCTACCAGTAAATCTCCTGCCTTGGCCAAGGTCTTCGTATAATGGCTCTCCTAGACACAGCGCGACCTCACCCCAATACCGGGAGAGACGAACCCCTGAAGATCCGCTCACTGCCTCCATGTGGCTCGGGACTGTACCCAACTAAAACCTGTTTGCACGACTCCTTTCAGCCGTGGTAGGGTAGCAATCAAAGCACAGTGGGAACTCACACGAGACAAATGACGATCCCCAGGTCGATGAACTAACCTGTACACATGTCACCTGGGAACTGCTATCTGACGTCAGGTATAAGACCAACTAGCAAGTTCCCGGCGAGTCCTGTCCGGTGTACTCATAACCCAATGAGCACCTGTATACATCTTAGGTGAACCAACTGACACCAGTGGCTTGTGAGACCGGCCATCGCCCCTCGTCGGGGTCTCGACTGTATACACTAGTCTACTCTGGAGTATCGATGCCCTGTCTCGAAACTCCCACGACTAGGGACCTTTTAAGGATGTGCTTATAGACTACCAGCTCCCACGTATATGATCGCCCTCATACTGCCGGTAGTCAAGCAAGAATCCTAGGGGCTCTATCAACGTGCAATAGTGACCTGTCATGTCACCTAAAGCAGTACACGATGATAAAGGTAAACCAGATAGCATACTATCATCTCGAGTAAGACTGTCCTACCGGGATAGGTCCTCCCTCAATCATTGCAATCACGTGCCTGTGATCCAATAATTGACTCTGAGGGCACTATCTCCAACAATCTCCCACTTGCACTCAAGGCTAATTATTGCGATGTCGCATACTCACAGCCTGTGTGATACCGAACACCCAACTCCCCTACTAGTCAGTCTCACAAAATCCGTTTGTGAAACTATTGCGTTCGAGGAATAGCCTCAGTGAGTGGATCCGCCTTGATGTTTCTTTCTGTGTCTCTCTATATCTCAAGTTCGCGGAGAAAGCCATCTCCCGAAATGAGCAATTCCTGTCATAGAATGTCTAGATGTCTGATGGGACCTAGCTCATAAATGAACTCCAAATCCAAACTTCTTAGACTGTATCGTCAACTGAACTTAATCAGTATCCTGCGCCATGCCACCCTCAGTATCGCCTTGGACCACCTGTCCAAAATACTGCCCCTTGTCAGAAGGAAAACTATAACTCTGACAACCTCCTTGTCATCCATGTCACCTTGGAAGCCTGGAATGATAACCGTCTCCTAAAAGAGGCAGCCGTTATCATATCCCTAGAACATTCACTTATGTTCTAAAACTGCTTCCGACTGTTTCTCCAGGATTGGATCAATGTCAACTTATTGCATCTAGTGCAAGAACAACATCTGGTGTGGTACTTGACATCTCATGATTGACTCAATTGCCTAAGCAAGTAATCTGCCAATCATGCAGATCCCTCTCTACTTTAGTCTATAAGACACCTTTAGAGAGGGTGACTCCATCACCTGCAGGTACACTACCGTGCCAGGAGTCGTCCATTCTAAATACTCTTAGAATGCTGTCAAAGTACCCTGATTGGGAAACCACCCAAATCTAGATCTAAAACCATAGATCTAGTAACCAGTATGTCTGATATAATGTCCAAGTCCTTTGTGGAGAAACCACTGTGTGACGACCAAAGTATAACCGATCGTAGTATAGGAATTTCTTTTCCTACTCTGTGTATGTCATCCAAATACCAGGATATCACACCCTATTACCTTCTCAACAGATCCATCCCCTATTCTGATGACGTCAAACCCATGACTGTCACATCAGAAATGGATGATCTATCTCCGCTATATCTGCTTTAGTCTATAAATAGACATAAGCCTGATGTCCACCAATGCTTCCGCTGCTCCCTCTGACTACGACAACCCTCTGCCAGAGTCATATAGACGTGCACTTCTAAAACTAGTTTAGAACGACGCTATACTCATCCTCCTGCCGGGTCTCGCAGCCTGGAACAACAACAATGGCAAGTGTGGGTAAACAAAAACTTCCCTGTCACCGTCCTTGAGGCTACCGGAGTACCTCTCGGGTGCCTGAAGTTACCCACCTTATCTGCGGAGTGGCCAATGGAATGTCAAATCAGATTGAATCTTTAGGTTCCTTATCAAATCTTCAGTAATCGTTTGCGGTTCTGGAATCACTTCCAGTTCTACCATACTCTCACTACTGGCTTTGGAAAAATCCATTTATAACAAAACTGTGGCGAGTCAAGAACAATATCACTATTGATCTTCCAGATGGTAGAAAATCAACCCTCGTCATAGCCTGGGTCAACCCACAAACAGTCATTACAGAAACGTGCCTTGAGTTGTCCAGTGTCTGGTTTTAATCATAAGCCGGACAACTCCCCGTACCTTAACAACGTTAAGATATGAACTGTTCTATATCCAATATAGAACCATAGGCACTGATTTAATTGAACCAGATTCAAATCATGCAGCTATCTCCAGTGCATGTCAACTAAATGGAAGGAGGTCGATCAGCGTTACTCAACTTAGGAATGCTTCCAATTATGAGTAACCTGAAAGAGAAGTAATTACTATCAACTGAATACCATACACAAGTATCTACATCTTCGATCACTTTGAAGAATCCCGATACTTGCTACACCTGGTTCTCTACTCTATTCAAATACCTATAACTTCTCAAAACTCAGACCCTGTGTTTCTACGAAACACATATCTAAGAACTAGAGAAGTTAAAAGTAAACAGAATATAGTATGAGGACCAACCCCTCTGTCCTAATGGACACTGGACAACATACAATACTCTGTATGAGTCCGCTGAGTCTAACAACTCTTTCACTGTGTGTCGTAGGTTGAAAACTGTACTTATGGTTAAGAAGAATTATACCGCTGTTTAATGCTCCTTACCTAACCATCCACTGATATAGGTAAATGTCATCAACATAATATCAAAAAGGTATATCTCACTCTATGAAAATAGACGTACAGATATATCAATTTGAAATTGGTGCACAACAGCGGATATTCAAAACCAAATATTTGCCGACCGGCAAACAGCCCAGGTGATCTCCTCAAATATCACCGATTACAACGAATCCCGATATAATGAGGATGATCACCCAATTCCCAATGACTTACTCCCACTCATCATCTGTAAAACCATACAGATGTGAGAATCATACCTGGTAAATACATACCCTGGAGTAAGTATCTAATCGGGAAATCAGTTTTCTTTTAACATTACACAGTGAAACTGAAACATTGAAATGTTTCGGTGGGGTATCCCGGTATTCTTAGTAAAGCCTCTTCCATTATCCAGATTCACAACTATAACCGTATAATTCTTCGCCACCTCTCCAAATCCCTTTATATGTCTTTAGTCATTACCTTCTGCACACCCTTTAGGCCAATTGGTTTTCTTCCTTCCCTACCGTTCGGCACCAGCCTATGGTTTGGAAGAAGACTATCCAATAAGCATAATGGGTGTACTGTCCTAATCCTAGGAGCACTCGCAATGCGAGAGAAGGTGAAGATAAAAGACAACCGAATAAACCTTATTCCTATTTCTCCTGAACCAGAATCCATTCCCGAACTGGAACAAGTTCCTTTCGAGTTCGTATATAACCATACGATGGAGTATCCAATAAACTATGGATCTTCGTAGTGATACGGAGTGTCCTGGAGAAATACAAAGGTGATTTAGGATTGGCGAAGAAATACTTGGTTTGGTCGTGAATATCAGTCGCAATTTACTTTGCCCTCTTACTAATCCCTTACTTTGTCTTAATCTTAATACCTTCTGCACACCGTTTAGGCAAATTGGTTTCCTTTATTCCCTACCGGTCGGCACCAGCCTATGGTTTGGAAGAAGACTATCCAATAAGCGTAATAGGTGTACTACTCCTAAACCAAGGAGTACTCGCAACCTGAGAGAATGTGAAAAGAAAAGACAACTGAATAGTCTTATCCGTTTTCTCCAGAACCGGAAACCATCCTCGAATTCCTTCGAGTTCTTATCTAACCATACGATGGTTTTGTCCAATGGAAGTGGACGTTCGCAGTAATACGGGGTGTCCTGGAGAAAAGGGTAAAAGTAGGAGTGGCAATGAGGTCTGCAACTCTGATAATCCAAAAGCCAGTGTTAAGAAGGTTCGGTCAACTTGGTCACTGAGTCATAGTCTTAGGGTCGGGTCAATGGTCGCTGCCAGAGGGAGAGAGAAAAGAAACACTCAGCGTGCACTCTATCCTAGATCAGAATGGTTACCAATTTATCTAATCTGGAAACCTCCCACTGTAACTCAAATTCTCCTCCAAACCTGAAAGAAGAATTAGTCGGGGTCACCCGAGGAGTAAACTAACTCATCAGTGGGAATCGGGATCCAACTCTCATCGCATGATAACGTGACGGAATCCGCTCACGGTATCACACTCCAGAAGGTATGCGCATATCTGGCAAGTTTCAGTACTTTTGAAACTCCTGATGTGATTTTTACCCCATGCTCTTATGACCTTGACTTTGGCCAACATATCATAAGTCACATGTCAAGTTCAACCCGTCATTCTCCAGGTTAATTTGAATCCACCCGTACCTACCCTTGACTTTGGCCAAAATGGCAGTACGACTGTCCTAAACCAACGCATCTATCTATGCTGCATATGAATACCCAATAGCTACCAATCACTGTGCCTTGACTTTGGCCAACATACACTGCTTGAATACTATTGACTACCCATATGAAACGACGGAGGGCTACGAATGGTTTCTGGCGAAAACCTTTAACGTAATGAACTTGATATCGTTGAAGGAACGGATAGCTTTTTAGAAAATATAGTGACGAAAACCTTTACTAAAGAGGTCACTCCCGGTGAAGGGATCTCGGCTCTTTCCCCGTAGAATGGGGTGCAGGATATTCCAACTGAATACCACGATGCAAAGCAAAAGTAATCGGCTATAGTGAAGTCATTGCCCTGACGCAAACTGTTTGTCCAAGGGGTCACTCCCGGTGAAGGGATCTCGGCCCTTGCCTCGTCGACTGAGGAGCAGGATATTCCAAATGAATACCACGATGCAAAACAAAAGTGAACGTCCTTGCAATAACAGCTTTTTGAAAAGTGTTCCAACAACATCAGAATAGGTTTGTTTAACTTGCGTTGATCCGAATCAACGCAGTCCCATCATTGATCACACCACAAAGAATGAAAATATACTGACGTACGTATATGCCATCCGCATTCGCCACTGGGTCCCGTCATCACCCGTTAGGTTAGCTAACTAACGGCAGAGCGGGGACTGGACTAGCGCGGATGTAAAACATATACAACATCTATTAATATATATACCAATATATTATATTTCGCTCAAGGCGTGATAAAAAATGCAACATCACAGAAATGTACAGCATCACAGAATAATACAGATAACTGGGATCCCCGGGTTTCACAGAGCCACTACTGAAACCCGACGTTCCCCTGGTCGTGTGGATAGCCTGTGCAATAAAATCCTAGACCCCTACGGACACGGCAAGTTACCCGCCAAAACCTGAAGCGAGGCAGCCCCCTTCAGCACCGTGAATGGACCACCCAGCACTTCACGGAATCCGGTAACTTGGGCACCCCTCCTGGGTCAACCTGTACCCCCTACGAGTGCGGCGAATAGCCCGCCAATCCTAGAGTGAAGCCCCCTCCGTCCCAATGCCATGAGATGCGGGCTTGTTTCCCTCTAGAACCCGGCTATCCGTGCACCCCTCCGCGGGGTAATCCTAGTACAGAAAGTAAAATATACATACAACGGGTACATCGACCGCAACCAGGTCGTGTCCCAAAAGAATAATACAAACTGGCAGTGACGGCAGTCCACATGTCGGACGCTCGCCCCTCAATATCAAATGTACATAATACAACAACACTGTACTAGCATTGCATCCAGGCTATCCCCCACGACCGATCCGCAACATCACAGCATAAACATAGAACATCAACGTGAAAATCACGTTCGCAAATCCGTCTAACCGGGCTATAGCAGTTAGACCGGATTTACCGATCGAGTGACATTCACGGTCGCAGATATAATGTAGATACTGTGAAAAATGTGTTTAAAACTTTCCGATTGATCAAAAATTAACAAGTGGGCCCCAAAGCAATACTGCAGCACTCACAGAAATTCTTGGCCCAAATTTAATATTCCAAAACCCCCAAACTAAGCCCAGAAGCCCACTAGAAAAATATGATACAGTGAGGATACAAAAGTGCGGCGGAACCGCGGCCCAAGGGGGGGTTTGGCCGCGGTTCCGCGCTCCAGGTGTCGACTCACTGTGTCGAACTTTTCCAGTATTCTTAGAATTTGTTGTACATCAGTTTTATGCAACCTGAAAAAATTTTTGGACACCAAAAAATCTTAACAGAAAACTGATGTGAACTAAAATTGGGTTTTTGGAATTTTGGTCGATCGGAACTGCAAAACACATCAAACAAAGCTAGACGAAGTTAATGGCGAGACTCTGATACCACTGTAAGTGCACGGCGGCGCCCCGGCCGTCAATCCGACGGCCAAATGCGGAAACGGTGATAAACTTTAATTTTGCGGACTTAGCAAACCGGCACCACCGCGCACTAAACCCCGGATTGTGCCATTAAACTAGTCTAAGCAAACAAGAGGATGGGTTAGAGATATACCGACTGATCCGAGTCCTCCGGTCTTCATCTCCACTCCGATCTCCTCGCGGGATCTCCGTCCGTCTCCTCCTCGTCGGAAAGGGCACCACGAAGCCGGGTACTTATACGGGCTCCCACCTCAATACCGAGGCAACTCGGGCGCGAAGTAGGCTAGCCGACGCGTCCAAGATTTGCTGTAGGAAGTGTAGTGTAGAGGCTATGTCTCAATTTGGGTTCGTTGCCATTTGAAGATGATGGAGGAAACAAGGTAAGAAAAATGGTGCTTGCATTTTTCTTAACATGAAATGAGATCAAGAAAATGAAACCTCAAGAATGAAAACTCTCATCTTTTTCTTTCTCTCAACCATGAAAAAACTTATTTCATCAAGTGAGAAGAATATGGTGGAGGAATGAATATCAAGCATGAAGGGAGGTGATGGTAGGAGCACAAGTGGTGACCACATCCAAAACATCATCATAACCAAAACTCAAATCAACCTCAAATCCTTTCTTATCAACAAAAAGCAAGTGATGAGAATGGTATCAAAAAGATGCTATCATAATTAATACATATGCAAGAAAATCCTCCACAATGTGTTATTTGCAAACTTGCAAATAACCCCCTCCATCGGAAAAGTCCGGCCGGGAAAGAACAAAGGAAAACCAGCCGGAACGGAATGAAAACTGGCAACTCCAGAAAACTGGTCCCGTAATAAATTATAGGAAAACCCTGATATTGTGCATACACACCCGCATCTGTATTCCGTCCGGATACAAATGCAAAGAGACAAAACTACACTATCAAATACTAGGATCCGGCTTAAGCCAAAGCCGGCTAGTAAAAACCGTCCGATCACGATCCGTGCAATACCGCACGTATCTGATCGAACCCTGCCATATCTCCATACGGCCTCTACAGCGTTTCGCCCGAAACTTGAGTAACTGAAAGTGTGGTGGACTCTAAAGACTCGTCAATACTATGGCTGTGGATTTAACCACTAGCACGTCAGAGGTATAAGCCAATACGTGACGGGCCACCAGCTATTGACTAAAAGGGACGTCGATGAGTGAACTCATCCTGACACCCTACTGAGCCTGTCAGTGACAATATCCGTACTGTCCGGTCCGTTTGTCTATGAGCATCGCATGTCGGGCCTAGGGGGTTGGTAAAAGTCAGACCCCCAAAAGCGGTACAAGTCGTGTCGGAGTGTAGTCCAGAACACCCTGAGATACTACTGGAATACCTACCAGTAAATCTCCTGCCTTGGCCAAGGTCTTCGTGTAATGGCTCTCCTAGACACAGCGCGACCTCACCCCAATACCGGGAGAGACGAACCCCTGAAGATCCGCTCACTGCCTCCATGTGGCTCGGGACTGTACCCAACTAAAACCTGTTTGCACGACTCCTTTGAGCCGTGGTAGGGTAGTAATCAAAGCACAGTGGGAACTCACACGAGACAAATGACGATCCCCAGGTCGATGAACTAACCTGTACACATGTCACCTGGGAACTGCTATCTGACGTCAGGTATAAGACCAACTAGCAAGTTCCCGGCGAGTCCTGTCCGGTGTACTCATAACCCAATGAGCACCTGTATACATCTTAGGTGAACCAACTGACACCAGTGGCTTGTGAGACCGGCCACCGCCCCTCGTCGGGGTCTCGACTGTATACACTAGTCTACTCTGGAGTATCGATGCCCTGTCTCGAAACTCCCACGACTAGGGAACTTTTAAGGATGTGCTTATAGACTACCAGCTCCCACGTATATGATCGCCCTCATACTGCCGGTAGTCAAGCAAGAATCCTAGGGGCTCTATCAACGTGCAATAGTGACCTGTCATGTCACCTAAAGCAGTACACGATGATAAAGGTAAACCAGATAGCATACTATCATATCGAGTAAGACTGTCCTACCGGGATAGGTCCTCCCTCAATCATTGCAATCACGTGCCTGTGATCCAATAATTGACTCTGAGGGCACTATCTCCAACACATTATGCTTTAGAATCAGCTGCATATCTTTTGAATAGAGTTCCTACCAAGACTATGCCTACCACACCATATCAATTGTGGAGTAGGAAGAAACCCTATCTTCAGTATCTCAAGATATGGGGATGTCCAGCTTTTATTAAAAAGCAGCATGTGGACAAACTCGAGGCACGCTCAGTACAGTGTAAGTTTGTTGGATATCCAAAGAACTCCAAGGGGTATTTTTTCTATTACGCAGAGGAACAAAAGGTTATTGTTTCTCGCAATGCCAATTTTCTAGAACAACAGTTTTTAGAAAAGGAAACAAGTGGGAGCGCAATAGAACTAGAAGAAATTCCAGAACCACAATCTACTACTGAAAGCTTGGTAGAACCAGAAGTTCTAGAAGAACAGGACATTCCCGCACCCCTCCGCAGGAGTAGTAGGTCTTCTCATCTGTTAGTGTATATGCCCTAGAGGCCATTACTGTATCATACTAGTTTGTATATTACTTAATGGAAGCTTGGGATATTCACCTTGTATAGACAATCTTGCTCAATATAGTAGTATGCTACTTGGTTTGTTTCTGCTTTAATGTGTACATGTGTTTATTTTAGCATATCACCTACACACATTAGTGGAGCCCTTAGGATCTTTGCTTGATTACCAGCGTTGTGATGGCAGTCACACTCGTGGGGGCTGAGTAATCTATAAGCACATCCTTATGCAGGTCTCTAGTCGCAGGACTATCGAGACAGGGAATCGATACTCCGGAGTAGACTAGCGTATGCGCTTCTTATCCCTGCTTGGGAGACGGTCTGTCCCACAGCCGTCAGTACGTCGTACTTGAGATAGTATGCAGGTGCTCGTTAGGTTATGAGTACACTGGACATGACTCATTGGGAACTGTTGGTTGGTACTATACCTATCGCCAGTTATCAGTTCCCAGGTGACATGAGTACAGCTTAGTCCGCTGACTTGACACTGTCACTTCGCCTCGAGTGTGTTCCCACTGTACTTAGATTACTACCCTACCACGGCTCAAAGGAGTCGAGCAAACAGGTAGTAGTTGGGTGCAGTCCCGAAGCACTTGGAGGCAGTGACGGTTAGACATGATTCGTCTCTCCCAGATTGGGGGTTGATATCGCGCTGTGTCTAGGAGAGCCATTACACAAAGTCCCTGGCCAGGGCAAGCGAGATAGACTGGTAGATTTCCAGTGTTATCTCAGGTGTTCTGGGCTACACTCCGACACGACTTGTACCGCTAGTAGGGGACTGACGTTTACCGCCCCCTAGGCCCGCCATGCGATTTTCTTAGACGAACAGACCGGACTGTACGGAGATTGTCACATTCAGGCTCAGTAGGAGTTCAGATGGGTTTCACCTCGTCAGTCTTCTTATCGGCATCTACCTGGGGACCGTTACGCACAGCTAGTGCCGCTTGCGGTCTGTGGTTAAACCCACTTCCAGCGTAGTGTCGAGTCTTTAGAGTCCCACACAGAAAGCTATTCGCCTTTAGGCAAAAGAGTAGAGGTCGCATGGTTTTGAGACAGGTCGCATGGTTTTGCGACAGGGTTCGGTCACATCCGTGCACTTGTGCACGTTTAGTGTCCGGACAGTATACACTAGCGGGCTTTGGTTTAAGCCAGATCCTAGTGTACGTTTTGGGATTGGTTTTATCTCGTATGTATTCATGTTCCTCGGAACGCGGATGCGGGTGTGTATGCACAGTTGACAGAGAGACAGAGGCAGAGGATTCTCATTGGGGTTGTTGACTGTTGACTGTTGACTTTTTGCTAAACCCTAATGAGAATAAGAAATATGATTAACAATAATACTAATTAAGTATTATAGTGACATGGTTGTTGAGGGGTTGACTTTGTTGACTTGTTGACTTTGTTGACCGGTTGACTAGGTTGGACTAGTTGACCATCATCATGACAATGGCTATCATTTCATGGCAAAGACTTTTGCTTGCTTGTTTCTTCTTGCAAAATGAGTGCATGAAATGATATGGCCATTTTGACTTGAATCATCACATAATACTTGATTACTATTATTTGTTATGATAGTTTTGGATTATGAGAGCTTGGATGGCAAAAGACTTACTCACTCTCTCATTTTGCTTTCTCTCTCTTGCTTGAGCTCTCCCTCTTGCTCTTCCTCTTGCTCTCTCTCTAGCTCAAGGCAACTCCCTCTCATGAGTTGAGAAACATTGCCTTAGAGATAAAAGAAAACCCATATCACTTCTCTACTCATCCTAGTTCACAAGGTTTAGCAAACCAAGTGTTCTAGTTTTTTCAAGTTCGAAGAAGAAGCCAAAGGTAGAAGCTTTCAGGTGGATCCATCTTCGGCGCAAAGAGACGACGAGGTGAGGCCGATCCATACACCGCAAAGAGTTGAAGACGAAGGAGTTCAAGAAAGGTATAACCCCCTAACCGAGTAGGTAAAACTCTTGTTAGGTTTGTTAGATAGTTGTTTAACAAAGATCCGTATTTTGAGTCCATGTTACCACCTCTTGAAAAATCGTTTTTCATTATTTCCGCAAGCCCGTAAGTACCGGGAGAGGTAACGTGGACTTACAGTGGTATCAGAGCCTAGTTAAACACTATCTAACATGTTAGCAAAGTAACTAGAAGTTCGATCGGAGAAAAAGTCGCGAAACGAACCCGTAAATTCAACTTTCTGCCGAATTTGTTTTCTGTTCCAAAAATGATAAATCTTATCTTAAAATTCGGCTCAGGGTTTTTAGAAGAAACTGTAGAAAAATGGTCCACTGAACCGATCAACGCGCCGCGGAACCGCGGCGGGAGCTTGCTCCCGCCGCGGATCCGTGGCCGAGTTGACTCGGATATGGGCGATTTTTCATGCAGTTTATTCAGTTGGGTGTTTTGGGATTTTTACAGTATGATTTTTCTGCCCAGATTTTCCAGAAAGAAAAATTTGTGTTTGGGGCCTTAAAATCCGTATTTTGATCGAACTTCTAAAGACTTAAGCTGACGGGTATATATCTGTGATGTGTTATATGTATTGAACGTCCGCAAATCGCTATACGTCGATTAGTGGGGGTTATACATATCTGTGATCTGTAATGTTGATGGTATGTGTATATGAATTCATTGGATTGTCGCGGATGAATAGCCGGGGGGTTGTGAGATGAGAGTTTTTCTTTTTCTTTCAATTTATGTAATATGTAAATTGATGTAATATTATTTGTATGGCCGCACAACCGGGCCGGGGTTGTAGCCGTCATTGTATAATTTCTTTTACTGTTTTTGCTCCTAGGATAGACCCATGGTGGGGTGCACAAACTACCGGGTATCTCGAAGTGCCGAGTGGCCTACTCACGTCGTTGTGGGAGGTTGTTCCGCTTCGGATATTTGGCGGGTAGTTTGCCGCACCCGTAGGGGTCTAGGGTGGGGTTTTGGCTATTCATCACGACCGTGTAATCCACTTTTCGTTACAGGCTCGTACGAATTGCAGATTCCTAGTATATCCAATGTGTTCATCTGTGATCTGAATTGGCTATCATTGCAATATATCTATATATGATATTATTTAGGCGTTGCTTATATTTTGCATCCGCGCTAGTCCAGCCCCCGCTCTATCGTTAGTTAAGTAACCTAACGGGTAATGACGGGGCCCCGTGGTGAATGCGGATGGCATAAGCGTACGTCATATTTTGGTTGTTTTCTGCAATGGTAGGATTAATTGATGGGACGCATTAAAATTAATGTAAGAAAAATAAACTATGTAAAAGTTGTTGGAACACTTTCAAAACCACTCGGTTTCTTTTCAAAAATAACTTTTAAACGCGGAGCTTAAGCCACTCCTTTTAAAAGCTATCTCGTTCCTTCGATTATATCAAGTTCACTACGTTCACGGTTTCGCCAAAACCATTCGTAGCCCTCCGTCGTTTCACATGAATGGTCAATAAGTATTCTAGCTATGTTTGTTGGCCAAAGTCAAGGCATAGTGATTGGTAGCTATTGGGTATTCATGTGCAGCATAGATAGATGTGTTGGTTTGGGGCAGTCGTTCTACCTTGTTGGCCAAAGTCAAGGGTATGTGCGGGTGGGCTCAAATTAACCTGGAGAATGACGGGTAGAACTTGACATGTGACTTATGATTTGTTGGCCAAAGTCAAGGTCATAAGAGCATGGGGCAAAAATCCACATCGGGAGTTTCAAAAGAACTGAAACTTGCTAGCGCTGCATACCATTTGGAGTGTGATGATTCTGGTAGGATTCCTTCAGTTTTGTCATGCGATGATATTTGGATCCCGATCCTACTGTGAGTATATGCTACTCCTCGTGAAATTTCTTACTTAACGATCAATGCTATAAACCAAGTAGGTGTCTAGAAAGGTGTTAGCGGGGCTACGCCCACAGGGGAAAGAGGTTATTTAATTAAGGAACTTCGCGAAAGCGTTGGAAAACCTCCCTCGAAGTACCGACACCAGCCTGGCCGAACGGTTAAGCAAGTATTGTACGGTGAGATTGATCCTGACTAATTCTTCCTTTTTGGTTTGAGGAGGGATTCGAGAGACAGTGGGAGCCATCCTGTTTAGACAAATTAAAAACCACTCTAAACTTGCAAGAGCATCATGCTAAAGTGTTTCTTCTCTCTCTCCTAATTGCAGCGACCAAACATCATGACCGGACTTAAGTTACTACTAGATAAAAACATACTGACATGGCCAAACTACAAAGATTGGCTCAGGAATGTCAAAATGGCAATCACTTATGACAAGTTGGGGTATCTCCTTACCACCAAAGCTCCCCCTGTCCCAGGTCCCAAAACCAGCGTCGCGGATAAGGAAATCCGTAAGACCTGGGAAATCGATTGAGCGAAGGCCAAGTGCCTCGTGCTTGCCTCTAAGGACAACGAACATCAGAGGAGGCACGAGAATATGGACCTCGAATCCATATTTCTCCATACAAAAGAACTGTATGAGAGCAATCTCGTATCGCCAGATACGAAGTGTCGAAAAAGTTGTTTTCGGCAAGGTTGGCCGTCGGATCATCGGTAGCAGAACACGTGCTTAAGATGATTGGCTTCATTGAGGAGCTCGCGGACCTTGGGACCACGTTAGAGAACGAGCTCTATACGGAATTGATTCTTCAGTCCCTTCCTTCCACTTACGCCCAGTTTATCCTGAACTTCAACTTGCAAGAAAAAGAAGTTGAACTTTCAGAACTCCTCAACATGCTGAGGAGTGCAGAGGGCACCCTACAGAAAGGTAGGGAAATATCCACTTTGTTTGTAGGAGGATCTTTCTCTTCTAGGTCCAAGGCGAAAGCCAAGGGAAAGAAGAAGAAAGCCCCCACCAAACCAAGGGGCGGTGTTAGTAAAGTGGATACGAAGGGAAAGGCAAAAGCAACAAAGGTAGCGGGGAAGCTTGTGGATAAGGAAGAATGCTTTTACTGTCACAAGAGTGGACACTGGAAGAAAGATTGCAGGGCTTGGAAAGCCAGAACACAGGATCTGAAGCAGGTTGCGGCTTCAGCTTCAGGTGTGTATATTATTGAAAACTGTCTATCAATAAACTCTACGTCCTGGGTATTTGTCACGACCCGAAAGTACGGAACATAACCGGCACTTAAACTACGAACGTCTCGAGGCGTACCTAATCTAAGTAAACCGAAAACCCAGAAATCCAAACCAAGAAGAGTAGTAGAGAGTAGAAAAACCAACTTAAAGCAAGTAATTTCAATAGCATAAGCCGAATTATGCGGTTTTTAAAACATCAAAAGTTTACTGAAAATTTCGGCAGAGTCTCCTTTTTAAATACTGGCCCCCAAACGGGATACAACATGAATAGTATACGAAATCAAGAAAAAGGCATCCCCAAGCGGGAGCTAGCTCTTCGTCAATCGACGGTCACAACCACACAAACAATAAAATATACAACGCCAACGGCGAGGATCAAAACTCAAAAGGAAACTCAAAAACCACCAGAAATATAACGAGCGACTCTAAGGTCGAATGAATAAACAACACTGGTCTCTATCTCAAAAAAATACATGTTTGGTTGATGGAATTTACTAGATACAACGGAATAATATTATACAAGGTAATATGATGGGTACGATACAAGAAAAACCCACCTACTAGCAAGTCACCCGAATGAAATTGAGCCCGCAAAGCCGTAATGAAACCTGTACGGCAAACCTGCAAGAAACTGGGGCACAACGGGGGTGAGTTGCCAACTCGTGAATAGAAAAATATCTACGCACAGAAATCGCATAAATAACGCAACCTAGGTCAATGATCATAAAATATCCTAAAATATATGTATAACAGGCAGCCTATGACAATGTCTAGGGTAAAATCTAACCCGAGTATAATTTCATGTGCCCGTGTCAGTGCCTCAGGTAGCAATATATCATATGAATGAGGTATGAATGCATGAAAACAGAATACATGTAAATGAAGAAACTGTTTTCATAAATTAGTGAGATTTCCCTTGTATTTTTAAAATGAGGTATCATAAATGAAATCAGCATCAACGGTGTCTAGCATCGACACAAAACATAAATCTCAATGTCTCAAAACCTCAGGCTCCGGCCATCCGGACTGGCCCGTATCATCAAATCTCAGTACCTCAATATCTCGAAATCTCAATGTCTCAATCTCAATATCTAGGACGCCGTCAGTCCAGACCAGCCCCTACCATCCATCTCAAGACCACGACGGTATCCTCCGGATATCCGACGCGTCGGGTAAAATCACCGGTAGGTAGTCTCCCCCTGCCAGGCTCATCGTCATCACCACGAGCTTCTTGCCCCGGGGTACCTTACCGGGTCCACCATGCACCCGAAACGGTCCATCCAACTCCTCGAATCGGGTCTCCAAATCTATCAGCAAACTCATGGTGGACGACTCATACATCATGGGAAAAACCGCGCTTTTTATTTAAAAAGAGAAAGAAGAAGTTTGTATATGTTTTGCGGTTTTCCCCAAATCCAGAAAATCTCATGGAAATCCAAATCCAAAACCTCAATAGCACGTAAAAAGTGAATATATGCATGAGAATCCATGAATGCGGCATAACAATGAATAACAGTATGCATGAGGTAGCAGGTAATAACTATAATGTCTAAACTAACATATAAGGCAAGTACACTAATATCATGTCTAAACTATTAGCTAACAGGCTATGTCAAGCAATAATATTTTCTAAGGTGTACGTGACATGGCAATTACCGATGAAGATGTGTGTGAGCCGGCAAGTAAGTGTACGTGGTACATACGCATCATCGGTAATGGTGCTGGTGTCCTAACCACAAGATATCAACAGTAGAATATGAAGCATGTGATGCGGAGCAAACAACAATAATGAACGGAAGCTGAATACTAGACGCAACGATAATTAATCTGTTTTAACCTAATATAAGTCCTACAATGGTGCCTTTTGAAATAACACGAATCGTGGGGTTTTGAAAATAGGGGCTACGGTGTTTTTAAGAAAAGATACGTTTTTTGAAATATCCGTAGGATCCCTTAGGCTGTCTTTAAAAATACGCACGATTCGTAAGCTTTGAAATAGGTAGGAACCGAATCTAATCTAACAACTAACTAAACTAAAGGGCTACGCTATAAGCTAGACTACAGGTAAGGAAACCGCCTAACATCTGAGTCGATACATATACATACCTGTATATGTATTAGTCGGTGATCCCGCCTCAATAATATCATATCCGATACCATATCTATAATCAGACATCCCAAGTCAAGAGTGCGGATCAATCATCAAGATATAGCTCGTACGTAAATCCGTCGTACGGCATCCCCAAATCTGGGTACGGGTCAATATCATATTCCTCACACTATTCCTCTGGTATCCTCTTTATCCAAGATCATAGTCTAGGGTACTGACCTAAGTCTAGTACAATACTAATATCCTCAATATACTCATGATCTGACTACTGATCGACAATCTCGTACAAACCGATATTGTCAGCACATATCATCATCAAGGGGTATACATCGCCCGATACGGCCTAATATCAATATCCTAGCATATTATGCCTCATATCACGATCACATGTCGACCATTTATTTATAACACTATTCACCCGTATCGCCGTCGCAAGATCCGCTATAACACCAGGACGTACCTTAAGTACGAATCCTGCCATATCACCGAGATCACAACCACAAACAAATCTCATCGACTCAGCTCAATCCCAAGTATCCTCCTCAAATCCGTATGTGAACACAAAGTCCCATACCCATATGAACATATAAATATATTCCCATACACGCACATATGAAATAAGGAATGTATGCAAGTATGTATATGTGTGTATGTGTAAGTGTAGTGCACCCACTACCTAAGGTTTCGTAACCATGCACCAATCCAACACCAATATCCATCTAAAATCATCAATAATAAATCCTAACAACATATCATAAATTGTTGGTGTGTATACGCATCTGTATACATCACCACGGACTGCGGGGGTGCTATACGCCATCCACCCGACTTCTCCCCATAGATATAAATCTACTCACCTGGTCCTCGCTTGCCGAAATCGATGTCGCCACGCGCTTGCTTGTCTTCTCGAAGTCCTCGTGACGGTACCTACGTATCATGACACATCGCATCGCATTAAAAACCCAATTCGAAATCGAAACGGCATACGAAAACTAAATCGGCACGCGTATCACACATAGGTCTAAACCTATCACCTACGCATGCAAAAATAGCCAAACCAACACTCGATGTCGATGTCCAAACGTCAAACCATCGAGAAAAACCCAAACGCACCCATTTGCGCATTCACAAACACTAATTATAATATGAAATAGGTTAGAATTCACAAAAACCTCAAACTCACTTTAAAAGCTATTTTTCCGAAAACCTAGTAAGCAAACTTTTCCATTTTAGTACAAAACTAAGTGTTTTAATGATTTTAGTGGCTACAATGCTCACTAAATATCTTAACTAAGCCACCCAAACCATTACTAGATTTTAAACTTACTCATTTCCATAAATCCCAAAATTCTAGTTTGCAATTTAGCTTAAATAGTAAAATTCTAAAATACAATTTGCAAACTAGTTACTAGGTTTGATTTAACATGCCTTAATATGATAAATTACACACTTAAACCATGTTCAAATGATATAAAACCCTAACTAGATTTAAATCTCACATATATATGCATTTCATAAAAACCTAGTTTACATAAAAGCTTATTTATTGCAAATTTTAAAATAACAAATTGCAACTAGCAACTAGATTAGGTTTTACATTTCCACAAGATGATAATCTACACTTGATTATCCTATTAGTGATGGTTAAACCCAAATTAGCTTCAAACCATACTCTTGAATTCTCAAATTAGCAACAAGAGCAAAATTAACACTTTAACAACTTAGCCTTAAGAAATTAACTAACTAATTAAGCAAAAATGGTTAGAATTTATACCCAATGAATTGAAGATCCACAAGCACACACATAGCCTCCCAAATTGGAATCTTGTTCCCTAGATCCATGCAATTTTGGCTATAGAGAAATGGGTAGGAGTCGGATTTTGATTTTGTGAGGGTTTGTGTTGATTTTTGTTGATTTTTTTTGAAGGAAATAGAGGTGAAGGAAGATGGATACTTGGAGAAAATGGGGGGGGGGGGCTGGTTCTGGCCGAAAATGGGGAGGGTGAGGTGAGTGGGAGAGTGAGAGAGAGAGTGTGTTGGTTTCAAAGTCAAAGAAAAGTCAAAGGCCCATTCTTATACATTCTTTTATCCTTTCTTTTCCTTTTCTTTTCTTTTGCAAAACAAGTGGGGACAAGAGAGGGGGGCTGCTGAATTCAGCCAAGAGGGAGGGAAAATGGGGGTGTGTGAGTGTGGGTATGGGTGTGGGGTGATGGAAAATGATAAATACAGTACCCCAAACATCCATTTACGCTAAAAAAAAGCCTTTTTCCCTCAATAATTTCTAAACCGTTTTGGCAAATGATTTCGTTCCAAAACCACATGATAAATTTTTTATTTAATGTTTTATGATGCACAAAATTTGTTTCAACTCATTCCAATTTGTAATTTTCCCTAATTAAATGTATTAGTGACGGCTTAAAATAATAATAAAATAATATTTTTTTCAGAAAATTTGAAATTTCACCAGCGGCTCAATAAACACCAAATAATAGCAATTACATAGCTAGAATATGTATATTTAATTTTTATAATAAGATATTTGTATTTTGACTTTTTACCGAAAACACCCTTATTTTACCGATTTTTTCGAAATTTCACCGAAACGATTTTCAAAACGTTACAGTATTGGATACCGGATCAGGATCTCATATCTGTAATTTTTTGCAGGCGTTGAGAAAGCGTAGGTTTTTGAAAGTAGGTGACATGACCCTCAAAGTTGCAAACGAAGCTAGCATGGATGCTGAGGCCGTGGGGGACTATCACCTGGGAATGTCAGATGGATATGTTTTGGTTTTACGTAATTGCTTTTTTGTACCCAACGCAACTTGTAATATCATTTCTGTATTTTTGATTTCTAAAGAAGGTTATGAATTTGCGTTTGTAAGTAATGTTGTAAACATTCACCTTAATCAAGTTCTGATTGGGTCTGGTACATTAAGCAATGGTATATACGTATTAAACCAACCACAGATTTTCAATGTCCAGAATACACACAAAAGAAAGTCTCCGGAAATAAATCAGACTTTCTTATGGCATTGTAGACCAGGTCACATCAATGAGAGAAGGTTGACGAACTTACATACAGAAGGATATTTGGATCCGTTCGAATATCAATCGTATGCCACTTGTCAATCCTGTCTCAAAGGAAAGATGACAAAGACTCCGTTCACTGGACAAGGAGTAAGAGCGAGCGAGCTCTTAGGACTCGTACACAGCGACGTGTGCGGTCCAATGTCTACACATGCGCGAAGCGGTTATTCTTACTTCATTACATTTATGGATGACTTTTCAAGGTACGGATATGTCTTCTTAATGAAACATAAATCCGAAGCCTTTGGAAAATTCCAGGAATATAAGAATGAAGTAGAAAAACAAACCGGCAAAAGTATCAAGACACTGAGATCTGATCGAGGTGGTGAATACTTGAGTGCCGAGGTCCTGGATTACCTAAAAGAGAATGGAATTCTCTCTCAGCTTACTCCTCCATACACTCCGCAACATAACGGTGTATCGGAGAGACGGAACCGGACCCTATTAGATATGGTACGTTCCATGATGAGTAACGCTGAGTTACCGCGATCATTCTGGGGTTATGCACTGTTAGTGTTTATGCCCTAGAAGGCCATTACTGTATCATACTAGTTTGTATATTACTTAATGGAAGCTTGGGATATTCACATGTATATAACAGTCTTGCTAAACATGGTAGTATGCTACTTGGTTTTTCTATCTTAATATGTGAGTGTACGTATTGATAGAGCTCTTAGGATCTTGCTTGACTACCAGCGTTGTGATGGCAGTCACACTAGTGGGGGCTGGGTAGTCTACAAGCACATCCTTATTCAGGTCCCTAGTCGTTGGATTATCGAGACAGCGCATCGATACTCCGGAGTAGACTAGTGTGTACGCTTCTCATCCCAGTTGGGGAGATGGTCTGTCCCACAGCCGTCAGTACGTCGTACTGGAGATAGTATACAGGTGCTCGTTAGTTTACGGGTACACCGGACAGGACTCACAGGGAACTGTTGGTTGGTTTTATACCAGTCGTCAGTGAACAGTTCCCAGGTGACATGAGTACAGCGTAGTCCACAGACTTGACACTGCTACTTCGCCTCGAGTGTGTCCCACTGTTCTTAGATTGCTACCCTACCACGGCTCAAAGGAGTCGTGCAAACAGGTAGCAGTTGGGTGCAGTCCCGAGCACTTGGAGGCAGTGGCGGTTAGACAGGATTCGTCCCTCCCGGTATTGGGAGTAGATATCGCGCTGTGTCAGAGAGCCATTACGCAAAGTCCCTGGCCAGGGCAAGCGAGATTTACTGGTAGGTTCCAGTAGTTTCTCAGGGTGTAATGGGCTTCCCTCCGACACGACTTATACCGCTATTAGGGGACTGACGCTTGCCGCCCCCTAGGCCGGATATGCGATAGTCTTGGACGAACGGACCGGACTGTATGGAGATTGTCACATCAGACTCAGTAGGAGTTCGGATGGGTTTCCTCATCGGCCTTCTTATCGACAACTACCTGGGGACCGTTACGTACAGCTAGTGCCGCTTGCGGTCTGTGGTTAAACCCACTGCCAGCGTAGTAGTCGAGTCTCTAGAGTCCCACACAGAGAGTTTCCTACTCCAGGCGAAACGATATAGAGGTCGCATGGTTTTGCGACAAAGGGTTCGGACGCATACGTGCCTTTACGCGCGTACGACTTTCGGACAGTTTTTACCAGTCGGCTTTGGTTTAAGCCAGTTACTGGTATCCGGTTATTGGATTTTTACAGTCTAAAGTTTTTCCGTATTTTTGCGGATTGGAGGGGCGTTCTCGTAATTGTGCGAGAAGCTTCTAGAAGTGGTGACTAAGGAGGTTTAGGTGTCATTTGCATTAAATGAGTTTAGTGAGTCATGAGGGCGATTCATGCATATCATTAATGCATGATAAATGCTTAATGAGTCATGTCAATGAATCACCATTAGATATTTGTGAAGCATGCTTATTCATTATGTATTATTCTTTTCTTCATAAATAAGAATGCTTCATATTTATTATGATAACTTACTATTCTCATATGATAATCATTCTCACCTTCTCTCTCCTCAAGCTCTCTCTCTTCAAAAGACTAATCCTCCCCTCTCATGAGTTGAGTACAAGGGTTAGTAAGACTAAACAATCCATAACCATCACTCTATCTCAATCTATCTTCTTTGATTAGCAATCCAAGAAGGTTAGTTGCCTCAAGTTTAGAGGCTAAGCTTGGAGTTTTGCTCTCGGGTGGATCGTCTACTACTTCGAGAAGGCCGAGGAGAACAAGGAGTTCGTAAAGACGAAGGAGTTGGTTCATTAGGTATAATCCCTAAACACAGTAGTTTAGAAACACTTTGTGTTTGGTTATTTATAGTTTAGCTTCGATTCAAGCGGTTAGTCGATGTTCGTTCACTAAACAAGTTCGTTTTTGAAAATTCCGCCTCCCCACAAGTATTGGGGTGTAGTACATCGACTTACAGTGGTATCAGAGCCACGCTAAACAATAAATAACTTAATTGCAAATTTTTATGAATTTCGAACGGAAAAATGAAGCCGGAAAACCCTAAAACTGTCAAGTTTCTGTCGAAATTTAAATGAAGTCCAAAAATTTTTCAGGTAAGTTCAGAAAGCTTGAAAAGACACCAGAAGAACAGCCAAGAAATTTGAGCTCCTGAATCGGCAACGCGGCTGCGGAACCGCGGCGGATCGGACCGATCCGCCGCGCTTCCGCCGCCGAGTTGCCGAGTCAGGAACTCAAATTTCCTGTGTTGCTTCTCTGTAGAATTTGGGATTTTCTGGAATATTTAATATTTGCTCAGGTTTCAGTTTTACAGAGCAGTATTGGAGCAATATTAATGATGTTTAATCGATCGAAATTGTACAGTATTTGCATATTGGATTATATCTGTGATTGTATAATGTGTTCGTAAACCTCCCCTAACTGCTAGTATGTCGGTTGGCAGGGGGTTGCACATTTCTGTAATGGTTTTATCTGTTTGTGCATATGAACTGTATTGGACTGTTGTGGTGTATAGCCGGGGTTTTGAAATGGGTTATTATTTAATTCATTTGTTGTAAATGTAATTTGTTGTAATATTATTTTGCGGGGCACATCCAGGTTGCGGTTGTAGCCACCGTTGTATTATTTCATTTTACTGTTTTTGCTCCTAGGACAGATCCAAGGTGGGGTACACAAACTGCCGGGCGGGTAGTTTGCCGTACCCGTAGGGATCTTGGGTAGGGTAACGGCTATTCATCACAACTGTGTAATCTGTATTTTCTTGCAGGCTCAAAAGAAATACAGATTGCTTGCAAATCCAATAAAGTTTATCTGTGTTCTGGAATGTATATCATTGCGTCAGACGAATGTAAAATATCTATATATATTGTATCTATTTTAGACGTCACTTATGTTTTACACCCGCGCTAGCCCAGTCCCCGCTCTGTCGTTAGTTAAGTAACCTAACGGGCGATGACGGGACCCAGTGGCGAATGCAGGTGGCATAAGAGGACGTCATATTTTCGTTGTTCTCTGCAATGATAGGTTAATGATGGGACGCATTATCTATAATGCAAAGAAAAATAAACCAAAGTTTTAATCGTTGGAACAATTTAAAAGAAACCACTCGGTTAATTTTAAAAACAGATATTTTTAAATGCGGAGCTTTAACCACTCCTTTTAAAAGCTATCAGATTCCTTCGGTTATATCAAGTTCACTACGTTCACGGTTTCGCCAAAACCATTCGTAGCCCTCCGTCATTTCATCTGGGTATTCAGTAGTATTCAAGCTATGTATTTTGACCAACGCCAAGGCATAGTGTTTGGTAGCTGCTGGATATTCATTTGTTGCATAGATAGATGAGTTAGTTTGGGACAGTCGTATGATCATTTTGGCCAACGTCAAGGATATGTACGGATGGGTTCAAATTAACAAGATAATGATGGGTAGAACTTGACATGTGACTTATGATATTTTGACCAACGCCAAGGTCATAAGAGCATGGGGCAAAAATATATATCGGGAATTTCTAAAGAAACTGAAATTTGCAAAGAGATGCATACCATTTTGAGTTTGATGAATGTTGGTAGCATTCCTACAACATTATCAGACGATGATATTTGGATCCCGATCCTACTGTGAGTATATGCTACTTATCAGGATATTCGTCACTTAACGATCAATGCTATAAACCTAGTAGGTGTCCAGAAAAGTGTCAGCGGGGTTACGCCCCCAGAGAAAAGAGGTTATTTAATTAAGGAACTTCGCGAAAGCGTTGGAAAACCTCCCTCGAAGTATCGACACCAGCCTGGCTGAACGGTTAAGCAAGTATTGTACGGTGAGAATAGTCCTGGAAAATTCTTCTTTTATGGTTTGAGGAAGGATTCGAGAAACAGTGGGAGCCATCCAGTTTAGATAAACTAAAAACCACTCTAAACTTGCAAGAGCATCATGCTAAAGAGTTTTCTTCTCTCTCTCCTAATTGCAGCGACCCTGAAAATGACTGGACTTAAGTTACTTTTAGAGAAAAATATACTGACAGGGCCAAATTATAAAGATTGGCTGCGGAATGTCAAAATGGCTTTGACCTATGACAAACTGGGGTACGTCCTCACCGCTACGGCACCTGCTGTCCCTGGTCCCAAATCCAGCAATGCGGATAAGGAAATCCGCAAAACCTGGGATTTAGATTGCGCGAAAGCCAAGTGCATCGTGCTTGCCTCGATGAACAATGAACATCAGAGGAGGCACGAGGATATGAACCTTGATGGCATATTTCTCCATACAAAGGAACTTTATGGAGAGCAATCTCGTATAGCAAGATACGAGACCTCAAAGAACTTGTTTCGAGCGAGGTTGGCTGTCGGGTCATCGGTAGGAGAACATGTCCTAAAGATGATCGGCTATATAGAAGAGCTCGCAGACCTTGGGACGACTTTGGATAATGAGCTCTATACAGACCTTATTCTCCAGTCCCTTCCTCACACCTACGCCCAGTTTATCCTGAACTTCAACCTTCAAAGAAAAGAAGTTGAACTTCCGGAACTCCTGAACATGTTAAGGAGTGCAGAGGGCACCTTGAAGAATTCAAGGGAAACACCCGCTATGTTTGTTGGCGGTACATCTTCTTCCGGGTCCAAGGCTAGGGCCAAAGGAAGGAAGAAGAAGGCTGCACCCAGACCTAGAGGAGGTGTTAGTAAGGTGGGAGGCAAGGGAAAGAAAAAGATTGCAGTACCGATAGTTGGCCAGGATGAGTGCTTCCATTGTCACAGGAAAGGGCACTGGAAGAAGGATTGCAAGGCGTGGAACGCCAAGAACCAGGAACCGAAGCAAGCTGTGGCTTCGACTTCAGGTGTGTTTGTAATTGAGAATTGTCTGTCGATCAACTCTACTTCCTGGGTATTGGATACCGGATCAGGATCTCATATTTGCAATTCATTGCAGGCACTGAGAAACCGTAGAGTGCTGAAGGAAGGTGATATGACCCTAAAGGTTGCTAACGGAGCTAGCGTGGGAGCTGCGTCCGTCGGGGATTATCACCTAGGATTGACGAGTGGACACATTTTGGTTTTACATAACTGTTATTTTGTACCAAGCTTAACGTGTAATATCATATCAGTTTCCTTGTTATCAAATAAAGGTTATGATTTCACGTTTGTAAAAGATGTTGTCAACATCCACCTTAATCATGGTTTGATTGGGTCAGGTACACTAAATAACGGCATATATGTTTTAAACCAACTCCAAATTTTCAATGTCCAGAACACACTAAAAAGAAAGTCTCCAGATTTAAATAAAGCTTTCTTATGGCATTGTAGACTGGGTCACATCAATGAGAGAAGGTTGACTAAGTTGCATAGAGAAGGATATTTGGACTCGTTCGAATATCAATCTTATGACACTTGTCAATCTTGTCTCAAAGGAAAGATGACAAAGACTCCATTCACTGGACAAGGAGTAAGAGCGAGCGAGCTCTTGGGACTCATACACAGCGATGTATGTGGTCCAATGTCTACACATGCGAGAGGTGGTTTTTCCTATTTCATTACTTTCACGGATGATTACTCAAGATACGGATTCATTTATCTGATGAAACATAAATCCGAGGCTTTTGAGAAATTCCAAGAGTATAAGAATAAAGTAGAAAACCAAACCGGCAAAAGTATCAAGACACTTAGATCTGATCGAGGTGGTGAATACTTGAGTGCCGAGTTCCTAGGTTACCTAAAAGAGAAAGGAATTCTCTCTCAGCTTACTCCTCCGTACACTCCACAGCATAACGGTGTATCGGAGAGACGGAATCGAACCCTATTGGATATGGTACGATCCATGATGAGTAATGCTGAGTTACCGCGATCTTTCTGGGGTCATGCGCTAGAATCAGCGGCATATCTTTTGAACATGGTACCTACCAAGACTGTGCCTACCACTCCATATCAGATGTGGAGCGGGAAGAAACCCTATCTTCAGTATATGAAAATATGGGGATGTCCAGCTTTTGTTAAAAGGCAGCATGTGGACAAGCTCGAGGCACGATCAGTAAAGTGTAAGTTTGTGGGATATCCAAAGAACTCCAAGGGGTATCTATTCTATTACGCAGAGGAACAAAAGGTGTTTGTTTCTCGTAATGCCCATTTTCTAGAATATCCGTTTTTAGAAAAGGAAATAAGTGGGAGCGAAATAGAACTGGAAGAAATTCCAGAACCACAAACTACTACTGAAAGTTTGGTAGAACCGGAAGTTCAAGAAGAACAGAACATTCCCGCACCCCTCCGCAGGAGTAGTAGGCCGTCTCATCCGCCTGGGAGATACTACGGTTTTCTCATAGATGGGAATAGAGAGGATTGCATCATAGAAGATGATGAACCTACTGACTTCCGGCAGGCCATCCAGAGCGGCGACTCGGTACGATGGCTAGATGCAATGCGGACCGAAATGGAGTCCATGTACACCAACAAAGTATGGACTTTGGACTTTGCTCCAGATAGGGTAAAACCCATAGGATGCAAATGGATCTTCAAGAAAAAGATTGGTGTAGATGGACAGGTGGAAACCTATAAGGCTAGACTTGTTGCAAAGGGTTTTCGTCAAAGACCTGGTTTGGACTATGACGAAACTTTTTCTCCAGTGGCTATGCTCAAATCCATTCGGGTCCTTCTTGCTATTGCTGCCTTCCATGATTATGAAATCTGGCAGATGGACGTAAAGACGGCTTTTCTGAATGGAAATTTAGAAGAGAGCGTCTATATGGATCAGCCAGAGGGTTTCAATCAGAGTGGGAGCAGCGGGAAAGTATGCAAGCTGCTTAAGTCCATTTATGGACTAAAGCAGGCATCGCGGAGTTGGAACATCTGTTTTGATGAGACAGTCAAAGAATATGACTTTAAAAAAAATCCAGATGAACCGTGCATATATAGTAAAGTTGTAGCCAGAAGTGTCGTATTCCTCGTCTTGTACGTGGATGGCATTCTATTGATAGGAAATGACATTCCTATGCTACAATCTGTCAAAGGATTCTTGTCACACAGGTTCTCCATGAAAGACCTGGGTGATGCCTCTTACATTCTGGGGATCCGGATCTATCGTGATAGATCCAAGAGGATGTTGGGACTTTCGCAGTCCAGGTATATCGACACTGTACTGAAAAGATTCAGTATGGAAGATTCTAAGCGCGGTAATCTACCGGCTTGTCACGGAATCATCCTCTCCAAAGAGATGTCTCCCAAGACTGATTTGGAAAGGGAACGCATGTCTATTATACCCTACGCTTCTGCGGTAGGCTCTATAATGTATGCGATGTTGTGTACCAGACCAGATGTAGCTTACGCACTGAGCGTGGTAAGCCGGTATCAGTCAGACCCAGGGGAGAAACACTGGATAGCAGTAAAGAACATTCTCAAGTACCTGAGGAGGACTAAGGAGATGTTCTTGGTTTGCGGCGGAAAAGACCTCAGGTTGGAGGCCTTTGCTGATTCCGGCTTCCAGAGTGATAAGGACGATTCCAAGTCCATGTCGGGTTATGTCTTTACCCTCAATGGAGGGGCGGTGTGCTGGAAGAGCTCCAAGCAGGACACCGTTGCTGACTCGACGATGGAAGCGGAGTATATAGCTGCTTGCGATGCCGCAAAAGAAGCAGTCTGGATGAAGAAGTTCCTAACAGAACTTCAGGTGGTTCCTACCATAGTTGATCCAATACCTCTGTATTGCGACAACAACGGAGCTATAGCTTTAGCGAAGGAACCAAGGTCCCATCAGAAGTCCAGACACATCTTGAGGCGGTATCACCTGATCAGGGAGATCATTGATCGTCAGGAGATCGAGGTTCGGAGAGTTGCTTCAGAAGAGAACATTGCTGATCCATTCACGAAGGCCCTACCTCAGACGCAGTTCGAGAGGCTACTCGAGATCATTGGTCTTCGATATGCCAGTACATGGCCCTAGTGCAAGTGGGAGATTGTTAGTGTTTATGCCCTAGAAGGCCATTACTGTATCATACTAGTTTGTATATTACTTAATGGAAGCTTGGGATATTCACATGTATATAATAGTCTTGCTAAACATGGTAGTATGCTACTTGGTTTTTCTATCTTAATATGTGAGTGTACGTATTGATAGAGCTCTTAGGATCTTGCTTGACTACCAGCGTTGTGATGGCAGTCACACTAGTGGGGGCTGGGTAGTCTACAAGCACATCCTTATTCAGGTCCCTAGTCGTTGGATTATCGAGACAGAGCATCTATACTCCGGAGTAGACTAGTGTGTACGCTTCTCATCCCAGTTGGGTTGATGGTCTGTCCCACAGCCGTCAGTACGTCGTACTGGAGATAGTATACAGGTGCTCGTTAGGTTACGGGTATACCGGACAGGACTCACAGGGAACTGTTGGTTGGTTTTATACCAGTCGTCAGTGAACAGTTCCCAGGTGACATGAGTACAGCGTAGTCCACAGACTTGACACTGCTACTTCGCCTCGAGTGTGTCCCACTGTTCTTAGATTGCTACCCTACCACGGCTCAAAGGAGTCGTGCAAACAGGTAGCAGTTGGGTGCAGTCCCGAGCACTTGGAGGCAGTGGCGGTTAGACAGGATTCGTCCCTCCCGGTATTGGGAGTAGATATCGCGCTGTGTCAGAGAGCCATTACGCAAAGTCCCTGGCCAGGGCAAGCGAGATTTACTGGTAGGTTCCAGTAGTTTCTCAGGGTGTAATGGGCTTCCCTCCGACACGACTTATACCGCTATTAGGGGACTGACGCTTGCCGCCCCCTAGGCCGGATATGCGATAGTCTTGGACGAACGGACCGGACTGTATGGAGATTGTCACATCAGACTCAGTAGGAGTTCGGATGGGTTTTCTCATCGGCCTTCTTATCGACAACTACCTGGGGACCGTTACGTACAGCTAGTGCCGCTTGCGGTCTGTGGTTAAACCCACTGCCAGCGTAGTAGTCGAGTCTCTAGAGTCCCACACAGAGAGTTTCCTACTCCAGGCGAAACGATATAGAGGTCGCATGGTTTTGCGACAAAGGGTTCGTACGCATACGTGCGTTTACGCGCGTACGACTTTCGGACAGTTTTTACCAGTCGGCTTTGGTTTAAGCCAGTTACTGGTATCCGGTTATTGGATTTTTACAGTCTAAAGTTTTTCCGTATTTTTGCGGATTGGAGGGGCGTTCTCGTAATTGTGCGAGAAGCTTCTAGAAGTGGTGACTAAGGAGGTTTAGGTGTCATTTGCATTAAATGAGTTTAGTGAGTCATGAGGGTGATTCATGCATATCATTAATGCATGATAAATGCTTAATGAGTCATGACAATGAATCACCATCAGATATTTGTGAAGCATGCTTATTCATTATGTATTATTCTTTTCTTCATAAATAAGAATGCTTCATATTTATTATGATAACTTACTATTCTCATATGATAATCATTCTCACCTTCTCTCTCCTCAAGCTCTCTCTCTTCAAAAGACTAATCCTCCCCTCTCATGATTTGAGTACAAGGGTTAGTAAGACTAAACAATCCATAACCATCACTCTATCTCAATCTATCTTCTTTGATTAGCAATCCAAGAAGGTTAGTTGCCTCAAGTTTAGAGGCTAAGCTTGGAGTTTTGCTCTCGGGTGGATCGTCTACTACTTCGAGAAGGCCGAGGAGAACAAGGAGTTCGTAAAGACGAAGGAGTTGGTTCATTAGGTATAATCCCTAAACACAGTAGTTTAGAAACACTTTGTGTTTGGTTATTTATAGTTTAGCTTCGATTCAAGCGGTTAGTCGATGTTCGTTCACTAAACAAGTTCGTTTTTGAAAATTCCGCCTCCGAACACTTTAAACTTGGGAAAAATGGGTTTCTGACACTCGCTCGAACTTTTTTAACTTCTCCTAGGCGACATGTGAATAATCTTCGTCCGCACGCTAAACAATGCCTCAATCCTCCAGGAAAGGCGATACACCGGCGGTCATCTCTGGATCGGTCTTCTCTAGATCTGAGTAAGACTCTCCACACTGGAAATCTTCAACTCAACTGGGCTTGCGTCGGTGCATCAATCTGACGAATCACCTTCGTCTCTCAAATCGGGGTAGACTAGCTATCATCTGTCGCATTTCTGCCTGAAAGCTCCGGCGATCGCTGGCACATAGCTTATGCCGCGGATCCGCGGCCATTTAGGAGAGTTAGATCATACAATTTGGTGGGTTTCCCTTGTTTTCAGTACTCTTCAGTGTGGTATATCTTGTTTCTCAGAAGCTCTTCACAATATTTCCAGAATTTCAGCAGATCAAAAGGTGATGTGATGTGGATCTTTTGCCATGATTTGTCTTGAGCTCCGCGTAGACATGTTGGATCTTGTGTTGACATTGTGCTTTGTGCATGAAAATGACATCGATTTGCCATTTTGTCCCTTAAACTGGTGTGCGGTAACATACGGATAGAGAGCGGAGACCCGTGTTTTATCTGTGGTTGGCAGTAATCCGGAATTTGTCGTGCTTTTCCATGAATTTCACTGTTTAGAGATGAGAACCTGTATCCTGCAATTAACTAGCAAACACGGCTCAAGAGTACCTACCGATAAGCAATGTGATAAAAATTGGGCGGTATAAAAATGCAAAAATCTGATATGAACAGCGCACTAATCTCGGTCCCGCACATATCTCATATGTGCTCCTACTCCGTTTCGCATGAACCAGGAAATCTCTGTGTAGGACTCTAAAGACTCGTCAATACGCCGGCAGTAGGTGATGATCATATCAAACACCCAGAAGCTGCAAGCTGTCTGCTAAATGTAACGGCCACCTGGGTATCGAGTGATCAAAAGATCAACAAGCAAGCCTGCTAATACTCCTGCGAATCCAATCAGTAACACGACCATACAGTCTGGTCTATTCGTCAGATATGTCGCATATCGCATCCTGGGGGTGGTATAACGTCAGACCCCAATAGCCTGATAAGTTATGCCGATGCAAGGTCCATAACGGTTCGAGAAACTACTGATAACACTTACCAGTAAATCTCAGCAACCCTGGCGAGGTATTTCCTATTATGGCCAATCGAGCATAGCGCAACATCAACTCCCAATGCCGGAAGAGCCGAAACCCCTCCTATCGCTCATTGCCTCCATGTGACTCGGGACTGTACCCAAAAACCACCTTTTTGCACGATCTCTTGACCGTGGTATGGTGAAAATCAAAGCAAAGTGGGAATCACACAAGACTCTATGACGATCTCGGGTCTACAGACTAACTTGTACCAGTGTCACCAGAGAACTGCTATCCGACGATAGGTATAATACCATCTAGGAGTTCTCGGCGAGTCCGTCCAGTATACCTGGTCTCCACTGAGCACCCGTATACCTTCTCTGATGTCAAACACTAATGTATATGGGATCATCCATCGCCCATCATATGGGTCAAGAAGTGCATACGCTAGTCTACTCTGGAATATCGATGCCCTGTCTCGATACTCTCTCGACTAAGAACTATTATAGGGTGTAGTTGTAGACTACCCTTGGTCCCACTAGTATGATCTCCATCATAGTCCTAGTAGTCAACTACACATCCTAAGGGCTTTGTCAACATGTGAGAGCAAGACAGCATCACGTATACAAGTCAACATGTTAAGACAAAAAGTAACCAGGTAGCATACTATCATATCGAGAAAGAAAGTCCTCCCTATATATGTCCAAGCATCCACTACAATATACATCCGATGTACAGTAATGGCCTCTAGGGCATACATATAACTAACAATCTCCCACTTGCACTAAGGCCATTTGTTGTAGTATCCAATACCCAACAATATAGCAGTGATTTTAGTATCCCATACTCAACCATCCCAAAATCTCTCAAATAGTATTTGGGGA
Organism: Agapanthus africanus; assembly: GCA_030015575.1. NCBI lineage: Eukaryota > Viridiplantae > Streptophyta > Magnoliopsida > Asparagales > Amaryllidaceae > Agapanthus > Agapanthus africanus. The sequence continues at coordinate 367,270,205 of JASDDO010000012.1, forward strand.
AGCAGGCCTTAGTGAGTGGATCCGCCGTGTTAACCTCAAAATATACTCTCCTTACCTCGATCCCTTGGAGATCAACCATCTCCCTGATCAGGTGATACTTACCTCAGAATATGTATGGAACGCTGATGGGACCTTCGTTCCTAGGCCAAAGCCACAACTCTATTGTTGTCACAATAACAGTTATTGGACGCTCAATAGTAGTAACCTTGTTCATCTCATGCATAAGAAATGTCCAGTCAGCCACTTTGGCAGCATCATTGGTAGCAATGTATTCAGCCTTTATCGTCTAGTATGTCTCGGTATCTAGCTTGGAACTCTTCCAACATACCGTTCCTCCACTGACGGAAAAGACAATGCCTGTTACTGACTCTCAGTCGACCTTATCACTCTGAAAGCTCGAACCAAGAACTTTCTTTTAGTGCTTTTCAAGTACTTAAGAATGTCCTCCATAGCTGTCCAGTGATTCTCCCAAGATCCGATTGATTTCTGATCACTACTCCTAGTGAGTCATCTACATCTGGTCTGGTACATAACATCACATGCATGATAGAGCCTACTGTCGAATCATAGGGTATCCCTTGCATACGAGCTCTCTCCAAATCAGTCTTGGGAGACATCTTTTTGGAGAAAGTGATCCATGAGTAAGTGGGCGAACCACCACGCTTACAATCATCCATACTAAACCCCTTTAGTATGGTGTTAATGTACCTGGATTTGGGACACTCCCAACATCTACTTAGATCTATCACCATAGTTCATAATCCACAAGATGCGGTAGGTATCATCCAGATCTTCTATTGAGAATCTTCGTGATAAGAGGAGCTTGACCGAGTGTAGTATAGGAAACCATTTCCTACCAAGAGTATGTCATCTACGTACAATACGTGGAAGAAAACCTTACTCTCTACAACCTTCTTGTATATACTAGGTTCATCTACATTTTTGATGAAGTCAAACTCTTTGACTGCCCCATCAAAACAGGTGTTCCAACTCCGCGATGCTTGCATTGATCCTGATGGACTTAAGCATAGCTTTGAAAGTCTTAACTTTTCCATTTACACCAAGAATCTTCTCAAGATCCAATTTTCTCCCAATGGGTTTTACCCCTTCAGGTGTCATATTCAAAGTCATACTTTGTTGGTGTACATGGATTTCATCTTTGCTCGCATAGCATCTAACCATTTCACAGAGTCCCTACTAGTGATGGCCTGCCTGAACCTAGTTAGTCCATCATCTATGTCACGACCCAAAGTTTGGCCCGTGACCGACACTTAACCACGTAACGTCTACAGGCGTAACGCGACTAAGTGAACCGAAAAACCAGAAATCAAACCAGTAAAAGCATGGAATGTTTTAAGTTTTAAATGAAAACACTTACTAACATGTTAAGAAATCTAAGTAAACAATCACCAAGATAGCAATTGTCACGTCCCAAAAGTACTGTCACGACCCGAAAGAGCACGTGACTGGCCCTTGAACCATATGAAGTCTATAGGACTCCATCTGATCCAAGTAAGCCAAAAGCCCAGAAATCTAAAACCATTTTTAAGAATAAGTAAAGAAACTGGTTTAAAGAAGTGAAGAAAAACATGTTTGAAATCAAGGTTTTTAAATAACTAAGCCGAATATGCATTTTTAAAAACAGTACAGTCTTTTCTAAAAATTTCGGCAGAGTTTCTTTTGTAAAACTGGCCCCGAATGGGGTATAACAAGGATAACAATATATGCAATGATAAAGGCATCCCCAAGCGGGAGCTAGCTCTTCGTCAATCGACGGTCACCACCACACATGCAACAATAATATACAACGCCAAGTGGCGAGGATCAAATCCAAAAGAAAGCTCAAAAGCAACAAGAAAACCGCAACACTACTAAGCGCGACTCTATGGTCGAATAATACATCACTAGTCTAGGTCTGAAACAATATACGAGTTTTGGTTGATGGATATTCTAGATACAATGAATAATATAAATACAACGGCGGTTCTGATACAAAAGAACCCACCTATCCAAGCAAATCACCCAAAAGGAAGCAGTGTGCCAGAAATGCCGCTATAGAACTGTACGGCAAACCTGCAAGAACTGGGGCACAACGGGGGTGAGTTGCCAACTCGTGAATAGAAAGATATCTACAAGCAGAGATCGAATGCATGACCCAACCTAGGTCAATACGATCAGATATAAAGAAACCTCAATATGAATAAAGCTGAAGCATGCTAAACTGGCAATGTAATCTCTATACGTGAATGTAGTGCCAAGTGCTCGTGCTAGTGCCTCAGGTAATAGTATGTCATGAATATGAGGTATGAATGCATGAAAGCAGAATACATGTAAATGAAGAAACTGTTTTCATAATTTAGTGAGATTTCCCTTGTATTTTTAGTTGAGGTATCATAATGAAATCAGCATAAAACAGTGCCTAGCATCGGCACAAAACGTAATCCCAATATCTCGATATCTCTGTATCACAGTCTCTGTACCTCGAAATCTCGAAATCCCAATGTCTCAATCATAATATTTAGGGCGCCGTCAGTCCAGACCGGCCCCTACCATCCATCTCAAGACCACGACGGTATCCTCCGGATATCCGACGCGTCGGGTAAAATCACCGGTAGGTAGTGCTCCCCTGCCAGGCTCACATCATCATCAACACGCGCTTCTTGCCCCGGGGCACCTTACCGGGTCCACCATGTACCCGAAACGGTTCATCCGTCTCCTCGAATCGGGTTTCCAAATCCATCAGCAAACTCATGGTGGACGACTCATACATCATGGGAAAACCGCACTTTTTATTTTAAAGAGAGAAAAGAAGTTTATATAAGTTTTGCGGTTTTCCCCCAAATCCAGAAAATCTCATGGAAATCCGAATCCAATCCTCAATAGCATGTAAACAGTGCATACAGGCATAAAAATCCATGAATAATAACATGCATGATGTAACAACTAATAATTACAATGTCTAATCTAGCATATAAGGCAAGTACACTAATATCATGTCTAAATTATTAGCTAACAACCTATGTCGATGCAATAATATTTTCTAAGGTGTACGTGACATGGCAATTACCGATGAAGATGTGTGTGAGCCGGCAAGTAAGTGTACGTGGTACATACACATCATCGGTAATGGTGCTGGTGTCCTAACAGCATAACATCAATAATGGAGTATGAAACATAATATAAGCATGCGATGCGATGCGAACCACAATAATGAGCGGAAGCTGAATACTAGACGCAACTATAACTAATCTGCATTAATCTAAAATAACCTCTACAATTGGTGCCTTTTGAAATAACACGAATCATGGGGTTTTGAAAATAGGGGCTACGGTGTTTTTATGAAAAGATACGTCTTTTGAAATATCCGTAGGATCCCTTGGGCTGTCTTTTAAAATACCCACGATTCGTTAGTTTTTGAAATAGGTAGGAGTCTAATCTAATCTAACAACCATCCTAAACTATACGGCTGAACTAACAAGTAGAGCTACGGGTGAGGAAACCGCCTAACATCTGAGTCGATACATATACATACATGTATATATATTAGTCGGTGATCCCGCCTCAATAATATCATATCCGATACCCTATCAATAATCAGACATCCCAAGTCAAGAGTGCGGATCAATCATCAAAATATAGCTTGTACGTAAATCCGTCGTACGGCATCCCAAATCTGGGTACGGGTCAATATCACATTCATCATACTATTTATCTGGTATCCTCTTTATCAAATATCATGATCGGGGTACTGATCTACGTCTAGTACAATATTGATACCCTCTATGTATGCATGCAGGTGTAAGAATCACTACGTCAAAAGACCCGCTAAAACATCGTGTCGTATCTCAATACGAACCAAATCACATCACCGATCTCCTGGCCTCAAGCCCAATCTCATCGACTCATCTCAAATCCCAAATACTATCCTCAAATCCAGTATATAAACACATAGTCCCATACCCATGTGTAGATATACGCACCATCATATGCACTCTAATAAATGAAAGAATGAATGCAAGTATGTGTGTAAATGTATGTGTGAGTGCAACCACTACTCTAGGGTTCGCACTAAACTAAACCAATATATTCTTATCATCAAAATATCATTATTACCATCAATAACCCTAAACAACACATAATAAATATTCGTGTGTATACGTATTCGTATACATCACCACGGACTGCGGGGGTGCTATACGCCATCCACCCGACTTCTCCCCACAGATATAAATCTACTCACATTGCTTCTCGTGTGCCAAAGCCGATGTCGCTATCTTCACCTCCTTTGCCTCAACATCACGCGGGGTACCTACAAGTATATCACAATGCTAAAGCACATGAAAATCACATCGGAAACCAAAATAGCACACGCTACCCGCATAGGTAAAAACCTATCGACTCGCATGTAAACACAATCAAAATCCACTTGTCGTTGACGTCCAAACGCCACCCGAGAGGAATGAATCACCAAATACCAAAATCCATGCTAAAACAAGTCCCAAATTATACACCAACATAGGAAAATCAACCCAGATTTCACCCTAGATGGAATCAGTCAAAACTATACATACTCAGGGTCAAAACTAGAGGAAATGGGGGCATGCACAGAAAACGAAGCAATTCCTTAAAATACCTTATTTTAGAATTTTCCATAATTTTTCCCCATTTATCTGTATTTAATTATACCAGAATATTAAAATATTCATTAAAATAATATTAAATTATAAAATTTCCCAAAAATCATATTTTATTATTTTGAAGACGTTACAATCTACCCCCCTTAAAGAAATTCGGTCCCCGAATTTAAATTTAAACCCCCAAATACTAAAATATTTCAATACAAATTCCAAGTCATCGGGGCTCCGAAATCATCTATACATAAAACATCATAGCGCAATGCATGCGCATGAGTACTGAGCAGATAACTCAAAAGCAACACTCCATCAAGCATCCGCAATCATCGGAGTCATGGTAACGACACAATGTCAAATCCAATACAAAATCAATATGATATGGACCAAGACTATACATGTAGACATCCAATCTATACATGTAAATAGCTGATGCAAATGTATGCCAAATCTTTTTAAGTCGCTGTGCGATGCGCGTAACACTGCACAGTGGCGGACGTTTCTCATAAGAAAATAACTATATATGTGTATATATATCCTTTGTTTAATAGGTACGTTCCGCCGTTTTGAAAACAGTTTAGAAGGGTTTCCTTGTTTTTAAAACGTTTCGTGTCATATCGGACACGTAGGTATATACTGAGACTATAGCTCGCTTTTCGGAAATCCCTTCGATAACTATCGATGCATGCAAAATATATCCAGGTACTGCCCACTGACTAGTCCTGCTCAGTATGAAAGCAAATATCCAACATCATAAAAATGTACTGCTCCAAAAGGAATAAATCCCAAAAATCACATAACACCACCCTGTGCGTCTGGTGCGCACGGAAATCAAAATCCATATATGTGCTAAACATGTGCACAAAACAACATCTAGGTGCAACGGGTGTGCACGAAGCATCTGTCATAGGCAACGTGTGCCTGGCAGCCAAAACAGGTGCATCTGACATGCACGAAGAATCTCGATTTAGTGCATCTGGTGTGCCCCAAAATCGTATCTCAAAACATGCGCCCAACATGCGCGAAAATCCAAATCGGTGCATCCATCATGCACGAATGAAAATCTAGACCCTGCGCACTCAATATGCACGGAATCACAAAATCCAATAGCAACGTCGAATATGCGTAAGTCCAGTCAAAAGCACGGAGTGCAAGAATCCACATCAATATCACAATCAAAATCGACATACCGAAAGGCATCAAATCGAAGTCAGGTGCAATCGTAATGCACAAAATATAAATCCGGTGCAACAAAGGCACGAAATATAAATCTGATGCGATAAACGCAAGAAACATAAAACTGGTGCGACAAATGCACGAAGTACAGAACTGGTGCATCCCATGCACAAATACCAAGCAATAACTCAAATACGTAAGCAGCAACACCAAGTGTATCCAGATATGAAGAAAATCATAAACGTGTGCAGCTGCGGGCACAAAACACATATCGATACACTACAAGCACATATAAGCTATACCGAGTGCAAAATCAAAACACTAAAATTACATGAAACTCTGCTGGAAGCGTAAATCAAATCACCAGTATAAAATAGGCATGAAATCGCAATCAACAGCTCAAGAGTAATAACTATGTACAAGGTATAAATACCCAGTAGGTGCAACCATGGTGCACAAAATCAAATATCATGAAACTCAGTCATCAAGACTAAATCATGTGAATAGATCGCCCAAAATACCGAAATCCAAAGCAACGGATACGTGATAATCAAATCACAAAATCACAAATCATAATTACCGTCGTCGGTATACCATCCTTCAGGGTCGAGAAGGTACCGTAACATCCGATGCTAGCTGCGCAAGATATCTACTTGCCTCTTGCTCGCGGCTGGCGTCCTCTGCCTCTGGTTCCTGATCTTTCCTGTAGATTACCAATCTCGCAATCCATCGGCTCATCGGCCCGGTCAGGAGTACTGACAGGAACGATTCCGTTCTGGCACTTTCCTGGTCACCTTTCGGTCAATCCTCACGACCGCTCGTAAGGCAGCGTATCACTGGCGTCGGCCTCTGGCTCTCTGAAAGCACATCACACATCTGATCCTGGGTGCAAACATCATTGCAGCAATGTCCTGGAAGGAATCCTGCTCAAGGTCTCTTCCGATCATTCCTATGCCGATCTGTACAGAGGCTGGCTTCCTGCACAACCTCTTCTCGCTCAAAAACACCTGTGTCCTCAGCACAATATTTTCTCAGAAACTGGTCACATTCCAACGTCTCTGTAAGCATATCAGGTCTCTAGTCTCGACGGGAAGCAATGACAGCTCATCAGTGTCTCACACGAACCTCTTGTTCCAACTGTCTCTATCGTCGTCCACTATGACGTCACGCCAAGCTACTACGCACTGCACTGTTCTCGGCCACGGTCAATCTGAAGTCTCTCGCACGGACTCGAAATCGCATATTCTGTAGCTTCATCATTCTGTAGAGGATGTCAGGCCGAACAGGTCCTCGGGAACACGTCCCAACCATCGGAGGAATACTCATCACTCGTCCGTCCCTGATCAATCTGCAACGCATCTGGGTAAGTTCCTTTATCCGAACATGGTCAACTACCTCGTCGACAATGCCGAACTCTGTCCTGCTGGGTGTGCGCAATACGACCACTCCTGGTCTAGGTCTTCTCGTAACGTACTCCAGAAAGGTCCTGTCGAGGTTCCTTTCTCAAATCTCAATCCTGCCGAAATGCCCGGAAGTCATCATCCAATGCTGAAGCTAAAGCTTATTCCGGAACGGCTGCATACCTATCGCGCTTCTCTCTGGAAGATACATCCATATACCACGCCTCGGGGTGCATATCACATCTCTAATGTCAGCGGAGTGGGACGTCATCTCGTCGAAATCTCGTACGAACTCTTTACTCCACCTTGCTCAATGTCGACTGATTCGGACTTAACTCATCGTGGCTACACGAACTGCGCTCCGACGGCTACGCTCGCATCTGGAGTCTCCCAAGCAGTGTCCCATCACGATATCCGAAAGATGTCGAACCATCCGATCGACTCGTCAGATCCTCATAATCCCCCAAGAGATCACATCATGGGTACAGTTTAATAGTATCGAGTACATGCCACAGCGTCGGTGGTCCAGCCGTAGAAGGGCAAACCCAAGCCTCACTAATGGCGCCGAGGAACCGCCGCAAACCCGAAGGTTCAAAGGCTTTCACACGGTCATTAAGTCGAGTTAGGGTTTCATTCTTCTAGAGAGTCCATAGAATCACCTGCATGTCTTTCCGTATACTTTAAACTTGGAAAATGGGCTCCTGACATTCGATCGTCTCTATCGACTCTCAACGAACCTGCGTGAAGTCGTCTCTAGCTGGAAACAATCTATCTGATGACCTCGCATCGGTAAACAAACGAACCACCTGTCCTAGTCATTCATCCTCAGGTGACTAGCGACTCGCTATCATCTCTCTAAGTATATGCTCACGCTGCAGTAGCTCCAACCATCTGGGCGACATCTCGTCATTTGCAGCAGCAACTGGCTTATTCGCCTGTACGCCGAACATCGCCTCAATCCTCCAGGAAAGGCAATACATAGGCGGTCATCTCTGAGTCGGTCTGCTCTAGATCTGAGTAAGACTCTCCACACTGGAAATCTTCAACTCATCAGGGCCCGCTCCGGCGCAAAATCGGACGAATCACCTTCGTCTCTCAAATCGGGTAGACTAGCTGTCATCTGTCTCATATCTGCCTGAAAGCTACGGCAATCTCAGCTCGTAAGCTTCGGAAGCGACATCCTGTCAATCTCAGCAACAGCTGGTCCATCTGTCTGCACGGTAGGCGACATCACAATCTCTAAGGTATGCTGTACATCAACAGTCCTCTCTCAACTGGCAGCTCTAACAATGGCCCGATCATCCGGTGCAAGACCAAGCACTCGCCTCCACTAGAGGTCACAATCACCAACACTAACTCGAGACGTTCCCATGTCACCAGAAAACACAATGGTCGGCCTTCGTACCAAACGAGCTCACACCGGCCGTAACCCTAGCAGCAGCCCAAACTGCCCTCAAACATGGTGACAGGAACCTCAATCGAGTATCAAGGAGAGCACATCAATGGCAAGAAAGGAAACAACAGATCCAAAGTGGATACATGATCATGGGAAGGAACAGCATCAATAAAGGTATGATCATGAAACTAATAGAATCGGGGATCTCAAATGGATGTATAATCCTGGATATAAAGAGGATCACTGATCTCGAAAATATGTACATCCTAAGGTTCCTTAAGCGGAGTGGCGTGTCGTAAGTATGCCGCGGAACATACCAACGGTACGTCACTCTACTTTAGTTACCTATTCCATCAACCAAGGGTCATCCTACACGACGAAAGTTCGGGTCTAATACCCCTTCGACCAAGTCTAAGTTCCGTAAGGTCAAGCCTAAGTTCCGTATATATATAAACGCCCTAGGCTCCACATAGTCAAACTTAGACTCGAACCAAGGTCAACCTAGCGCTCTGATACCAACTTTGTCACGACCCGAAAGAGCACGTGACTGGCCCTTGAACCATATGAAGTCTATAGGACTCCATCTGATCCAAGTAAGCCAAAAGCCCAGAAATCTAAAACCATTTTTAAGAATAAGTAAAGAAACTGGTTTAAAGAAGTGAAGAAAAACATGTTTGAAATCAAGGTTTTTAAATAACTAAGCCGAATATGCATTTTTAAAAACAGTACAGTCTTTTCTAAAAATTTCGGCAGAGTTTCTTTTGTAAAACTGGCCCCGAATGGGGTATAACAAGGATAACAATATATGCAATGATAAAGGCATCCCCAAGCGGGAGCTAGCTCTTCGTCAATCGACGGTCACCACCACACATGCAACAATAATATACAACGCCAAGTGGCGAGGATCAAATCCAAAAGAAAGCTCAAAAGCAACAAGAAAACCGCAACACTACTAAGCGCGACTCTATGGTCGAATAATACATCACTAGTCTAGGTCTGAAACAATATACGAGTTTTGGTTGATGGATATTCTAGATACAATGAATAATATAAATACAACGGCGGTTCTGATACAAAAGAACCCACCTATCCAAGCAAATCACCCAAAAGGAAGCAGTGTGCCAGAAATGCCGCTATAGAACTGTACGGCAAACCTGCAAGAACTGGGGCACAACGGGGGTGAGTTGCCAACTCGTGAATAGAAAGATATCTACAAGCAGAGATCGAATGCATGACCCAACCTAGGTCAATACGATCAGATATAAAGAAACCTCAATATGAATAAAGCTGAAGCATGCTAAACTGGCAATGTAATCTCTATACGTGAATGTAGTGCCAAGTGCTCGTGCTAGTGCCTCAGGTAATAGTATGTCATGAATATGAGGTATGAATGCATGAAAGCAGAATACATGTAAATGAAGAAACTGTTTTCATAATTTAGTGAGATTTCCCTTGTATTTTTAGTTGAGGTATCATAATGAAATCAGCATAAAACAGTGCCTAGCATCGGCACAAAACGTAATCCCAATATCTCGATATCTCTGTATCACAGTCTCTGTACCTCGAAATCTCGAAATCCCAATGTCTCAATCATAATATCTAGGGCGCCGTCAGTCCAGACCGGCCCCTACCATCCATCTCAAGACCACGACGGTATCCTCCGGATATCCGACGCGTCGGGTAAAATCACCGGTAGGTAGTGCTCCCCTGCCAGGCTCACATCGTCATCACCACGCGCTTCTTGCCACGGGGCACCTTACCGGGTCCACCATGTACCCGAAACGGTTCATCCGTCTCCTCGAATCGGGTTTCCAAATCCATCAGCAAACTCATGGTGGACGACTCATACATCAAAGGAAAACCGCACTTTTTATTTTAAAGAGAGAAAAGAAGTTTATATAAGTTTTGCGGTTTTCCCCCAAATCCAGAAAATCTCATGGAAATCCGAATCCAATCCTCAATAGCATGTAAACAGTGCATACAGGCATAAAAATCCATGAATAATAACATGCATGATGTAACAACTAATAATTACAATGTCTAATCTAGCATATAAGGCAAGTACACTAATATCATGTCTAAATTATTAGCTAACAACCTATGTCGATGCAATAATATTTTCTAAGGTGTACGTGACATGGCAATTACCGATGAAGATGTGTGTGAGCCGGCAAGTAAGTGTACGTGGTACATACGCATCATCGGTAATGGTGCTGGTGTCCTAACAGCATAACATCAATAATGGAGTATGAAACATAATATAAGCATGCGATGCGATGCGAACCACAATAATGAGCGGAAGCTGAATACTAGACGCAACTATAACTAATCTGCATTAATCTAAAATAACCTCTACAATTGGTGCCTTTTGAAATAACACGAATCATGGGGTTTTGAAAATAGGGGCTACGGTGTTTTTATGAAAAGATACGTCTTTTGAAATATCCGTAGGATCCCTTGGGCTGTCTTTTAAAATACCCACGATTCGTTAGTTTTTGAAATAGGTAGGAGTCTAATCTAATCTAACAACCATCCTAAACTATACGGCTGAACTAACAAGTAGAGCTACGGGTGAGGAAACCGCCTAACATCTGAGTCGATACATATACATACATGTATATATATTAGTCGGTGATCCCGCCTCAATAATATCATATCCGATACCCTATCAATAATCAGACATCCCAAGTCAAGAGTGCGGATCAATCATCAAAATATAGCTTGTACGTAAATCCGTCGTACGGCATCCCAAATCTGGGTACGGGTCAATATCACATTCATCATACTATTTATCTGGTATCCTCTTTATCAAATATCATGATCGGGGTACTGATCTACGTCTAGTACAATATTGATACCCTCTATGTATGCATGCAGGTGTAAGAATCACTACGTCAAAAGACCCGCTAAAACATCGTGTCGTATCTCAATACGAACCAAATCACATCACCGATCTCCTGGCCTCAAGCCCAATCTCATCGACTCATCTCAAATCCCAAATACTATCCTCAAATCCAGTATATAAACACATAGTCCCATACCCATGTGTAGATATACGCACCATCATATGCACTCTAATAAATGAAAGAATGAATGCAAGTATGTGTGTAAATGTATGTGTGAGTGCAACCACTACTCTAGGGTTCGCACTAAACTAAACCAATATATTCTTATCATCAAAATATCATTATTACCATCAATAACCCTAAACAACACATAATAAATATTCGTGTGTATACGTATTCGTATACATCACCACGGACTGCGGGGGTGCTATACGCCATCCACCCGACTTCTCCCCACAGATATAGATCTACTCACATTGCTTCTCGTGTGCCAAAGCCGATGTCGCTATCTTCACCTCCTTTGCCTCAACATCACGCGGGGTACCTACAAGTATATCACAATGCTAAAGCACATGAAAATCACATCGGAAACCAAAATAGCACACGCTACCCGCATAGGTAAAAACCTATCGACTCGCAGGTAAACACAATCAAAATCCACTTGTCGTTGACGTCCAAACGCCACCCGACAGGAATGAATCACCAAATACCAAAATCCATGCTAAAACAAGTCCCAAATTATACACCAACATAGGAAAATCAACCCAGATTTCACCCTAGATGGAATCAGTCAAAACTATACATACTCAGGGTCAAAACTAGAGGAAATGGGGGCATGCACAGAAAACGAAGCAATTCCTTAAAATACCTTATTTTAGAATTTTCCATAACTTTTCCCCATTTATCTGTATTTAATTATACCAGAATATTAAAATATTCATTAAAATAATATTAAATTATAAAATTTCCCAAAAATCATATTTTATTATTTTGAAGACGTTACAAGTATGGAACATGACTGGCACTTAAACTACGAAACGTCTCGAGGCATACATAATCTAAGTAAGCCGAAAACCCAGAAATCCAAACCAAGAAAAGTAGTAGAGTGAAGGAAAAACCAATTTAAATCAAGTAGTTTTATTAGCATAAGCCGAATTATGCATTTTTAAAAACATATAATATTTCCTGAAAATTTCGGCAAAGTCTCCTTTGTAAATACTGGCCCCCAAACGGGATACAACATGAATAGTATACGAAATCAATAAAAAGGCATCCCCAAGCGGGAGCTAGCTCTTCGTAAATCGACGGTCACAACCACATAAGCAATATAATATACAACGCCAAGGGCGAGGATCAAAACTCAAAAGGAAACTCAAACAATAAGAATTCCACAGAAATATAACGCGCGACTCTAAGGTCGAAAGAATAACATCTCTGGTCTCTATCTCAATAAATACATGTTTGGTTGATGGAACTTCTAGATACAACTGAATAATAATATACAATATCTAATGATGGGTACGATACAAATAAACCCACCTACTAGCAAGTCACCCGAAAGAAGCAGTGCCAGCAAAGCCGTAATGAAACCTGTACGGCAAAACCTGCAAGGAACTGTGGCACAACGGGGGTGAGTTGCCAACTTGTGAGTTGAAAAACATCTACGAACAGAAACCGCATGAACAACGCAAACCTAGGTCAACGATCATAATATATGCTCAAATATATATAACAGGCAGCCTATAACAATGATTAGGGTAAATATCTAACCCGAGTGTAATCCCATGTGCCCGTGTCAGTGCCTCAGGTAGCAATATATCATATGGATGATGTATGAATGCATGAAACAGGATGCATGTACTGGATAAACTGCTTTCATAAATCAGTGAGATTTCTGTATTTTAAAAATGAGGTACCATAAATGAAATCGGCATAAAACAATGCCCAGCATCGACACAAAACAAGTGTCCAAATATCTCGATATCTCTGTGTCACAATCTCTGTACCTCAATATCTCAAAATCTCAATCACAATATCTAGGGCGCCGTTAGTCCAGACCGGTCCCTACCATCCATCTCAAGACCACGACTGTATCCTCCGGATATCCGATGCGTCGGGTAAAATCACCGGTCGGTAGTGCTCCCCTGCCAGGCTCAACGTCAACAACACGATCCTCTTGCCCCGGGGTACCGCACCGGGCCCACCATGTACCCGAAACGGTTCCTCCACTCCTCGAATCGGGTCTCGAAATCCATCAGCAAACTCATGGTGGACGACTCATACATCATGGGAAAAACCGCACTTTTTATTTAAAAAGAGAGAAAGCAGTTTATATAAGTTTTGCGGTTTTCGCCCCAAATCCAGAAAATCTCATTGAAATCCGAATCCAAATCATCAATAGCATGTAAAACCATGAATATAGGCATAAGAATCCATGAATGCGGCATAACAATGAATAACAATATGCATGAAGTGACAAGTAATAACTACAATGTTAAGCTGACATATAAGGCAGGTACACCAATATCCTGTCAAATTACTAACTAACAAGCTAAGTCAAGCACTAATATTTTCTAAGGTGTACGTGACATGGCAAATACCGATGAAGATGTGTGTGAGCCGGCAAGTAAGTGTACGCGGTACATACGCATCATCGGTAATGGTGCTGGTGTCCTAACAGCATGATATCAATAATGAAATATGAATTACAATAAGTATGCGATGCGGAGCAACAGCAATAATAAGCGGGAGCTAAATACTAAACAATGGTGCCATTTGAAATGACACGAATCGTGGGGTTTTGAAAATAAGGGCTACGGTGGTTTTAAGAAAGCATACGTCTTTTGAAATATCCGTAGATCCCTTGACCTGTCTTTTAAAATACCCATGATACGTTAGTTTTGAAATAGGTAGAAATCTAATCTAGTCTGACAACTACACTAAACTATACGGCTGAACTAAAGGTAAGGAAACCGCCTAGCATCTGAGTCGATACATATATGAATATATATTAGTAGGTGATCCCGCATCGATACTATCAATCCGATACCATATCTATAATCAGATATTCCCAAGTCAAGAGTGCGGATCAATCATCAATATATAGCTCGTACGTAAATCCGTCGTACGGCATCCCAAATCTGGGTACGGGTCAATATCACATTCATCACATTGTTCATCTGGTATCCTCTTTATCAAAGATCATAATCCGGGGTACTGATCTATGTCTAGTACAATACAGATACTGCCTAAGTATGCATGCACGTGTGTGAAACACTACGTCAAAGGACCCACTACAACGTCATGCCGTATCTCAAATACGAACCCTGCCATATCACCGATCTAACGGCCTCAAATCAAATCTCATCGACTCATCTCAAATCCAGTATATGAACACATAGTCCCATACCCATGTGAACACATAACTATAGAATCCCATATGAAAGAAGAATGAATGCAAGTATGGGTGTGTGTGTGCATGTGTGGTGTGACCACTACTCTAGGGTTTCGCGACACTAAATCATCCAAGCACACCAAATATACATATTTAGCATCAATAACCTCAAACAATATATAATCAATATATGTGTGTATACGCATTCGTATACATCACCATGAACTGCGGGGGTGCTATACGCCATCCACCCGACTTCTCCCCGTAGATATAAATCTACTCACCTGGTCCTCGCTCGCCGGTGTCGACGTCGCCACGCGCTTGCTTGTCATCTCGAAGTCCACATGGGGTACCTACATATCATAACTCACCGTATCGCATTAAAACCAATTTTGAAATCGAAACTGCATACGAAAATCAAGTCGGCACGCGTATCACGCATAGGTCAAAACCTATCGCCTACGCAGGCAAGAATCGCCAAACCAACCCTCGATGTCGATGTACAAACGTCAAACCATCGAGAAAAACCCAAACACTCTCATTTGCGCATTCACGAACACTAATTATAATATAAAATAGGTTAAAATTCACAAAAACCCCAAATTCACCTTAAAAGCCATTTTTCCGAAAATCTAGCAAGCAAAAATTACCCGTTTTAGTACAAAACTCGACGTTTAAACAAATCTAGCGGCCATAATACTTATTAAATATCTTAAATAAGTCATAAAAAACAATTTCCATATTTTAATCCCAATAAATTTCATTAACCCAAAAAATCTAGTTTACAATATACTATACCCAATTTTAACAATTTTATAGCAAAAATGCACAAATAATAATTTAGCTTGGATTTTCATGAACTAAACTATTAAACTACAATTTAAAATGTTAATAATGTTATGAATACCCTAATTAGATTTTTATCTCACCAATATATATATATTTTTAAAACCTAGTTTGCAATTTATATAATTATCACAATTAAAATTTACAAAAAAAGCAAACTAGCAACTTGATTTGATTTAGCATAACACTAATATGTCAAATATATCACACAACCATAATCTCACAACACAAAACCCCATTTTGAATTCAAACCCCTCTCTTGAATTTCAAATCATGCACTTAGAACTAATTAAAAACCTATTTAAACATATAATTAAGCTAACCTAAGGCAATTAACAACAATTTAAGAGAAATGTTAGAATTATACCTCATGATCAAGAGATCAAAAATGAATCTAGCACCAAAATCTTGGCCCCCAAAATGAAAACTTTTCACTAAGAATCATACTATTGTAGCCAAGAAATAATGGGTAAGGCTTGGATTTTGAATTAGCTTTGATTTTGCAAGGATTTTGAGGCAAAATTGTGGATTTTTTTGATGAAAAATGGAGGGGATTTGGGGAAGGGGCTGCTGCTGATTGGGGACAGAAATTTTGTCCATGTGGTGTGAGGGGAGTGAGGAGAGAGAGAGAGAGGTGAAGAAAGTGGGGAGAAAAGACAAATTCTACACCTCTTTGACTTTTCTTTTCTTTTATTTTCTTTTGAAATGTGAGGTGATTGGAGAGAGAGAGAGGGGGAGGAGCTGTCAAAGTGGGCCAGCCACATGGGGAGGGGGAGAGAGGGTGAGGTGTGGGTGTGTGGGTTAGGGAAAAGATAAATGTATTACCCCAATTCCCATTAACACTAATTTCACCGAAAAAGCCTTTTTCTTCGATATTTTCTAAACCGTTATGGCAAATCATTTCATTTCAAAAACCACTTGATAAAATTTTATTTAATGTGTTATGATGCACAAAATTTGTTTCAACTCATTCCAATTTGTAATTTTCCCTAATTAAATGTATTAGGGACGGCTTAAAATAATATTAAAATAATTAATTTCGGAAAAATTTTCAGAAAATTTGAAATTTCACCAGTGCCTCAATAAACACCAAATACTAGCAATTTCATAGGTAGAATATGTATATTTAATTTTATAATAAACATATTTGTATTTTGAATTTTTACAGAAAACCCCCTTATTTTACCGATTTCCGAAATTTCACCGAAACGATTTTCAAAACGTTACAATCTTTCCCCCTTAAAGAAATTCGGTCCCCGAATTTAAATTAAAACTCCCCCCAAATACTAAAACATCTAAGCAAAACCATCAAGTCGTCGGGGCTTCGAAATCGAAAATACATAAAAGAAATCGAAGCGCAGCGCATGCGCATGAAAAATGAGCATATAATTCAAAATCAAAACTCCGTCAAGCATCTCGCAATCATCGGAGTCATGGTAAAGACACAAATGTCAAATCCAATACAAAACCAATACGATATAACTCGAAATTGTTAGTTATATGTATGCCCTAGAGGCCATTACTGTACATTGGATGTATATTGTAGTGGATGCTGGGACATATATAGGTAGGACTTTCTTGCTCAACATGATAGTATGCTATCTGGTTGCTCTTTATCTTAACATGTATACTTTCTGTCTCTCTGATTACATGTTGATAAAGCCCTTAGGATGTGTACTCGACTTCCAGGACTATGATGCAGATCATACTAGTGGGGCCTGTGTAGTCAATGAGTACATCCTTCATTGTTCCTAGTCGTGGGAATATCGAGACGGGGCATCGATATTCCAGAGTAGACTAGCGCATATCTTCTCGACCCATGCGATGGGCGATGGATGATCCCATATCCATTGGTATTTGACATCGAAGATGGTATGCGGGTGCTCAGTGGAGACTGTGTACACTGAACGGACTCGCCGAGAACTCCCAGATGGTATTATACCTCACGTCAGATGGCAGTTCTCTGGTGACACTGGTACAGCTTAGTCTGTTGACCCGAGATCGTCATAGAGTCTTGTGTGTCTCCCACTGTGCTTTGATTTCCACCCTACCACGGCTCTACTGAGTTGTGCAAACAGGTGGTTTTTGGGTACAGTCCCGATTCACATGGAGGCAATGAGCGATAGGAGGGGATTCGTCTCTCCCGGTATTGGGGGTTGATGTTGTGCTATGCTCGACTGGCCATAACAGGAAATCCCTGGCCAGGGTTGCAGTGATATACTGGTAAGAGTTATCAGTAGTTTCACACATGTCATGGACTTCACGTCGGCATGACTTATCAAGCTATTGGGGTCTGACATTTACCACCCCTAGGCGAGATATGCGACATATTAGACGAACAGACCGGACTGTACGGTAAGTGTTACTGGTTGGATTCACAGGAGTGTGAGCGGGCTTGCTCGTCGATCTTCTGATCGCTCAATACCCGGGTGGCCGTTACGTTTAGCAGACCGCTTGCGGCTTGTGGGTGTTTGATATGATCATCATCTGCTGCCGGCGTATTGACGAGTCCTTAGAGTCCTACATAGAGGTTTCCTGGTTCGAGCGAAACGAAATAGGAGCGCATATGAGATATGTGCGGGACCGAGAATAATTCGTGTATGTGATACCGTATTCGATTCTCGCGACGAATGTATCGATTGGTTATATGCGATATAACCTAGTTATCGAATCAAGGATTGATTCGATAAGCCGATACATTGGATACTAGCCGGTTATATGCGACATGACCGGATCATTGAATCAAGTGTTGATTTAATGATTTAATGTATAATTATATATTTGATATATTACTTTGCATTAACTAGTATTGGTTCACTTTAAATGGATTTACTCACTTGTATTGCACATTGTATATGTGATATATTTTGTGTACATAATTGTATCATGTTTGATGATGCATTCTAGTTTGGTTTTGTGTAAAGTATTAAACCATGCTAAAGAGTTTTCTTCTCTCTCTCCTAATTGCAGCGACCCTGAAAATGACTGGACTTAAGTTACTTTTAGAGAAAAATATACTGACAGGGCCAAACTATAAAGATTGGCTGCGGAATGTCAAAATGGCTTTGACCTATGACAAACTGGGGTACGTCCTCACCGCTACGGCACCTGCTGTCCCTGGTCCCAAATCCAGCAATGCGGATAAGGAAATCCGCAAAACCTGGGGTTTAGATTGCGCGAAAGCCAAGTGCATCGTGCTTGCCTCGATGAACAATGAACATTAGAGGAGGCACGAGGATATGGACCTTGATGGCATATTTCTCCATACAAAGGAACTTTATGGAGAGCAATCTCGTATAGCAAGATACGAGACCTCAAAGAACTTGTTTCGAGCGAGGTTGGCTGTCGGGTCATCGGTAGGAGAACATGTCCTAAAGATGATCGGCTATATAGAAGAGCTCGCAGACCTTGGGACAACTTTGGATAATGAGCTCTATACAGACCTTATTCTCCAGTCCCTTCCTCACACCTACGCCCAGTTTATCCTGAACTTCAACCTTCAAAGAAAAGAAGTTGAACTTCCGGAACTCCTGAACATGTTAAGGAGTGCAGAGGGCACCTTGAAGAATTCAAGGGAAACACCCGCTATGTTTGTTGGCGATACATCTTCTTCCGGGTCCAAGGCTAGGGCCAAAGGAAGGAAGAAGAAGGCCGCACCCAGACCTAGAGGAGGTGTTAGTAAGGTGGGAGGGAAGGGAAAGAAAAAGATTGCAGTACCGATAGTTGGCCAGGATGAGTGCTTCCATTGTCACAGGAAAGGGCACTGGAAGAAGGATTGCAAGGCGTGGAACGCCAAGAACCAGGAACCGAAGCAAGCTGTGGCTTCGACTTCAGGTGTGTTTGTAATTGAGAATTGTCTGTCGATCAACTCTACTTCCTGGGTATTGGATACCGGATCAGGATCTCATATTTGCAATTCATTGCAGGCACTGAGAAACCGTAGAGTGCTGAAGGAAGGTGATATGACCCTAAAGGTTGCTAACGGAGCTAGCGTGGGAGCTGCGTCCGTCGGGGATTATCACCTAGGATTGACGAGTGGACACATTTTGGTTTTACATAACTGTTATTTTGTACCAAGCTTAACGTGTAATATCATATCAGTTTTCTTGTTATCAAATAAAGGTTATGATTTCACGTTTGTAAGAGATGTTGTCAACATCCACCTTAATCATGGTTTGATTGGGTCAGGTACACTAAATAACGGCATATATGTTTTAAACCAACTCCAAATTTTCAATGTCCAGAACACACTAAAAAGAAAGTCTCCAGATTTAAATAAAGCTTTCTTATGGCATTGTAGACTGGGTCACATCAATGAGAGAAGGTTGACTAAGTTGCATAGAGAATGATATTTGGACTCGTTCGAATATCAATCTTATGACACTTGTCAATCTTGTCTCAAAGGAAAGGTGACAAAGACTCCATTCACTGGACAAGGAGTAAGAGCGAGCGAGCTCTTGGGACTCATACACAGCGATGTATGTGGTCCAATGTCTACACATGCGAGAGGTGGTTTTTCCTATTTCATTACTTTCACCGATGATTACTCAAGATACGGATTCATTTATCTGATGAAACATAAATCCGAGGCTTTTGAGAAATTCCAAGAGTATAAGAATGAAGTAGAAAACCAAACCGGCAAAAGTATCAAGACACTTAGATCTGATCGAGGTGGTGAATACTTGAGTGCCGAGTTCCTAGGTTACCTAAAAGAGAAAGGAATTCTCTCTTAGCTTACTCCTCCGTACACTCCACAGCATAACGGTGTATCGAACCCTATTGGATATGGTACGATCCATGATGAGTAATGCTGAGTTACCGCGATCTTTCTGGGGTCATGCGCTAGAATCAGCGGCATATCTTTTGAACATGGTACCTACCAAGACTGTGCCTACCACTCCATATCAGATGTGGAGCGGGAAGAAACCCTATCTTCAGTATCTGAAAATATGGGGATGTCCAGCTTTTGTTAAAAAGCAGCATGTGGACAAGCTCGAGGCACGATCAGTAAAGTGTAAGTTTGTGGGATATCCAAAGAACTCCAAGGGGTATCTATTCTATTACGCAGAGGAACAAAAGGTGTTTGTTTCTCGTAATGCCCATTTTCTAGAATATCAGTTTTTAGAAAAGGAAATAAGTGGGAGCGAAATAGAACTGGAAGAAATTCCAGAACCACAAACTACTACTGAAAGTTTGGTAGAACCAGAAGTTCAAGAAGAACAGAACATTCCCGCACCCCTCCGCAGGAGTAGTAGGCCGTCTCATCCGCCTGAGAGATACTACGGTTTTCTCATAGATGGGGATAGAGAGGATTGCATCATAGAAGATGATGAACCTACTGACTTCCGGTAGGCCATCCAGAGCGGCGACTCGGTACGATGGCTAGATGCAATGCGGACCGAAATGGAGTCCATGTACACCAACAAAGTATGGACTTTGGACTTTGCTCCAGATGGGATAAAACCCATAGGATGCAAATGGATCTTCAAGAAAAAGATTGGTGTAGATGGACAGGTGGAAACCTATAAGGCTAGACTTGTTGCAAAGGGTTTTCGTCAAAGACCTGGTTTGGACTATGACGAAACTTTTTCTCCAGTGGCTATGCTCAAATCCATTCGGGTCCTTCTTGCTATTGCTGCCTTCCATGATTATGAAATCTGGCAGATGGACGTAAAGACGGCTTTTCTGAATGGAAATTTAGAAGAGAGCGTCTATATGGATCAGCCAGAGGGTTTCAATCAGAGTGGGAGCAGCGGGAAAGTATGCAAGCTGCTTAAGTCCATTTATGGACTAAAGCAGGCATCGCGGAGTTGGAACATCTGTTTTGATGAGACAGTCAAAGAATATGACTTTATCAAAAATCCAGATGAACCGTGCATATATAGTAAAGTTGTAGCCAGAAGTGTCGTATTCCTCGTCTTGTACGTGGATGGCATTCTATTGATAGGAAATGACATTCCTATGCTACAATCTGTCAAAGGATTCTTGTCACACAGGTTCTCCATGAAAGACCTGGGTGATGCCTCTTACATTCTGGGGATCCGGATCTATCGTGATAGATCCAAGAGGATGTTGGGACTTTCGCAGTCCAGGTATATCGACACTATACTGAAAAGATTCAGTATGGAAGATTCTAAGCGCGGTTTTCTACCGGCTTGTCACGGAATCACCCTCTCCAAAGAGATGTCTCCCAAGACTGATTTGGAAAGGGAACGCATGTCTATTATACCCTACGCTTCTGCGGTAGGCTCTATAATGTATGCGATGTTGTGTACCAGACCAGATGTAGCTTACGCATTGAGCGTGGTAAGCCGGTATCAGTCAGACCCAGGGGAGAAACACTGGATAGCAGTAAAGAACATTCTCAAGTACCTGAGGAGGACTAAGGAGATGTTCTTGGTTTACGGCGGAAAAGTCCTCAGGTTGGAGGCCTTTGCTGATTCCGGCTTCCAGAGTGATAAGGACGATTCCAAGTCCATGTCGGGTTATGTCTTTACCCTCAATGGAGGGGCGGTGTGCTGGAAGAGCTCCAAGCAGGACACCGTTGCTGACTCGACGATGGAAGCGGAGTATATAGCTGCTTGCGATGCCGCAAAAGAAGCAGTCTGGATGAAGAAGTTCCTAACAGAACTTCAGGTGGTTCCTACCATAGTTGATCCAATACCTCTGTATTGCGACAACAACGGAGCTATAGCTTTAGCGAAGGAACCAAGGTCCCATCAGAAGTCCAGACACATCTTGAGGCGGTATCACCTGATCAGGGAGATCATTGATCGTCAGGAGATCGAGGTTCGGAGAGTTGCTTCAGAAGAGAACATTGCTGATCCATTCACAAAGGCCCTACCCCAGACGCAGTTCGAGAGGCCACTCGAGATCATTGGTCTTCGATATGCCAGTACATGGCCCTAGTGCAAGTGGGAGATTGTTAGTGTTTATGCCCTAGAAGGCCATTACTGTATCATACTAGTTTGTATATTACTTAATGGAAGCTTGGGATATTCACATGTATATAACAGTCTTGCTAAACATGGTAGTATGCTACTTGGTTTTTCTATCTTAATATGTGAGTGTACGTATTGATAGAGCTCTTAGGATCTTGCTTGACTACCAGCGTTATGATGGCAGTCACACTAGTGGGGGCTGGGTAGTCTACAAGCACATCCTTATTCAGGTCCCTAGTCGTTGGATTATCGAGACAGAGCATCGATACTCCGGAGTAGACTAGTGTGTACGCTTCTTATCCCAGTTGGGGAGATGGTCTGTCCGACAGCCGTCAGTACGTCGTACTGGAGATAGTATACAGGTGCTCGTTAGGTTACGGGTACACCGGACAGGACTCACAGGGAACTGTTGGTTGGTTTTATACCAGTCGTCAGTGAACAGTTCCCAGGTGACATGAGTACAGCGTAGTCCGCAGACTTGACACTGCTACTTCGCCTCGAGTGTGTCCCACTGTTCTTAGATTGCTACCCTACCACGGCTCAAAGGAGTCGTGCAAACAGGTAGCAGTTGGGTGCAGTCCCGAGCACTTGGAGGCAGTGGCGGTTAGACAGGATTCGTCCCTCCCGGTATTGGGAGTAGATATCGCGCTGTGTCAGAGAGCCATTACGCAAAGTCCCTGGCCAGGGCAAGCGAGATTTACTGGTAGGTTCCAGTAGTTTCTCAGGGTGTAATGGGCTTTCCTCCGACACGACTTATACCGCTATTAGGGGACTGACGCTTGCCGCCCCCTAGGCCGGATATGCGATAGTCTTGGATGAATGGACCGGACTGTATGGAGATTGTCACATCAGACTCAGTAGGAGTTCGGATGGGTTTCCTCATCGGCCTTCTTATCGACAACTACCTGGGGACCGTTGCGTACAGCTAGTGCCGCTTGCGGTCTGTGGTTAAACGCACTGCCAGCGTAGTAGTCGAGTCTCTAGAGTCCCACACAGAGAGTTTCCTACTCCAGGCGAAACGATATAGAGGTCGCATGGTTTTGCGACAAAGGGTTCGGACGCATACGTGCGTTTACGCGCGTACGACTTTCGGACAGTTTTTACCAGTCGGTTTTGGTTTAAGCCAGTTACTGGTATCCGGTTATTGGATTTTTACTGTCTAAAGTTTTTCCGTATTTTTGCGGATTGGAGGGGCGTTCTCGTAATTGTGCGAGAAGCTTCTAGAAGTGGTGACTAAGGAGGTTTAGGTGTCATTTGCATTAAATGAGTTTAGTGAGTCATGAGGGTGATTCATGCATATCATTAATGCATGATAAATGCTTAATGAGTCATGACAATGAATCACCATTAGATATTTGTGAAGCATGCTTATTCATTATGTATTATTCTTTTCTTCATAAATAAGAATGCTTCATATTTATTATGATAACTTACTATTCTCATATGATAATCATTCTCACCTTCTCTCTCCTCAAGCTCTCTCTCTTCAAAAGACTAATCCTCCCCTCTCATGAGTTGAGTACAAGGGTTAGTAAGACTAAACAATCCATAACCATCACTCTATCTCAATCTATCTTCTTTGATTAGCAATCCAAGAAGGTTAGTTGCCTCAAGTTTAGAGGCTAAGCTTGGAGTTTTGCTCTCGGGTGGATCGTCTACTACTTCGAGAAGGCCGAGGAGAACAAGGAGTTCGTAAAGACGAAGGAGTTGGTTCATTAGGTATAATCCCTAAACACAGTAGTTTAGAAACACTTTGTGTTTGGTTATTTATAGTTTAGCTTCGATTCAAGCGGTTAGTCGATGTTCGTTCACTAAACAAGTTCGTTTTTGAAAATTCCGCCTCCCCACAAGTATTGGGGTGTAGTACATCGCACATAACCGACTGGTATCAATAGTAACAACTCATCGAATCAACACTTGATCCGATAACCCGGCTATATCGCATATAACCGATCAATGTCACATCGCGAGAATCGAATACAGTATCACATACTGGTATTATTCTCGGTCCCGCACATATCGCATATGCGCTCTTATTTCGTTTCGCTTGAGCCAGGAAACCTCTGTGTAGGACTCTAAAGACTCGTCAATACGCCGGCAGCGGATGATGATCATATCAAACCTCCACAAGCCGCAAGCGGTCTGCTAAACGTAACGGCCACCCGGGTATTGAGCGATCAGAAGATCGACGAGCAAGCCCGCTCACACTCCAGTGAATCCAACCAGTAACACTACCGTACAGTCCGGTCTGATCGTTTGATATGTCGCATATCTTGCCTAGGGGTGGTAAACGTCAGACCCCAATAGCTCGATAAGTCGTGTCGATATGAGGTCTATAATAATTCGAGAAACTACTGGTAACACTTACCAGTAAATCTCAGCAACCCTGGCCAGGGATTTCCTGTTATAGCCAATCGAACACAGCGCAACATCAACCCCCTATACCGGGAGAGACGAATCCCCTCCTATCGCTCATTGCCTCCATGTGACTCGGGACTGTACCCAAAAACCACCGTTTTGCATGCCCTCTTGGACGTGGTAAGATGGAAATCAAAGCACAGTGGGAACCACACAAGACTCTATGACGATCTCGGGTCAACAGACTACTCTGTACCAGTGTCACCAGAGAACTCCATCTGACGTGAGGTATAATACCATCTGGGAGTTCTCGGCGAGTCCGTCCAGTGTACCCAGTCTCTACTGAGCACCCGTATATCATCTCCGATGTCAAACACCAATGGATATGGGATCATCCATCGCCCACTGTATGGGTCGAGAAGGTATACGCTAGTCTACTCTGGTATATCGATGCCCCATCTCGATACACCCACGACTAGGGACTTTGAAGGATGTACTTATGGACTACCATGTCCCCACTAGTATGATCCG
This sequence comes from Agapanthus africanus, assembly GCA_030015575.1. Lineage (NCBI taxonomy): Eukaryota > Viridiplantae > Streptophyta > Magnoliopsida > Asparagales > Amaryllidaceae > Agapanthus > Agapanthus africanus. Next base: position 367,295,724 of record JASDDO010000012.1, read on the forward strand.
CATCATAGTCCAGGTAGTCAAGTACACATCCTAAGGGCTTTACCAACATGTAACAGAGAGACAATCAATGTACACGTTAAGGTAAAGAGTAACCAGATAGCATACTATCATGTCGAGCAAGAAAGTCCTCCCTATATATGTCCCAGCATCCACTACAATATACATCCTATGTACAGTAATGGCCTCTAGTGCATACATATAACTAACAATCTCCCACTTGCACTAGGGCCATCTGTAGCAGTGGTCGTAGTATCTCATACTCAACCATCCCATGAAAGCCTCTCTCTGGGAATAGGCCTTCGTGAGTGGATCCGCTGCGTTATCCTCTAAGTCTGCTCTCCTTGCCTCGATCACCTTGGAGATCAACCATCTCCATGATCAGGTGATACTGCCTTAGAATAAGTCTGGATCACTGATGGGACCGGCGTTCCTTGGCATAAGCCACAAGTCCATTGTCTCACAATGGTAGGAACGTAGTTCATCTCATGAACTAATATACATACAAACAGCATCTTTGGTAGCATCTTAAGTAGCGATGTATCCTGCCTTTATCGTCTAGTATGTCACGGTATCTAGCTTGGAACTCTTCCAACATACCGTCCCTTTACTGAGGGTAAAGACAATGCCTGCGACTGACATTCAGTCGTCTTTATCACCCTGGAACACTTCCAGTGATTCTCCCCAGGATCGATTGATACCATCTCACTACAACTAGTGAGAATCCTAACATCCATTTAGATCTATCTCATAGATCCAAAATCCAGGATTCAGTAGGTATCATTTTGATCCTACGTGGAGAATCTTTGTGATAAGCGGAGATTGATCGAGCGTAGCATAGGAAACTCCTTCCCTATTAAGAGTATGTCATCCACGTACTCTACGAGGATCACCACCATACTCCCTACTACCTTTTTGTTTATACGAGGTTCATCTACCATTTTGATGATGTCAAACTCTTTGACTAATCCATCAAAACAGATGTTCCAACTCCGCGATGCCTGCTTTAATCCTATAAAGCATCTTGCACACGTTTCCGCTGCTCCCACTGTCTACGAGGCCCTCTGGCTGTGTACTTATAGACGCACTGTTCTAAAACATCATTTAGAAAAGCAGTCATGACACCCAACCACCAGATATCGTAGTCATGGTATGTAGCCGTGGCAAGTAGGATCTGGATGGACTTAGGCATAGCTACTGGAAAAGGTTTCATCATTATCCATGCCTGGTCAATGACGAAAACCTTTAACAAGTCTAGCTTTGAAAGTCTCAACTTTTCCATCTACACCAAGTAATCTTCTCAAGATATAATTGCTCCTGATGGGGATTTAACCCTTCAGATATAGCAACCAAAGTCCATACTTTGTTGGTGTATAAGGATTCCATCTCAGATCGCTAAGCATCCAGCCATTCTTACAGAGTCTTACTCCTGATGGCCAGCTCGGAGCTAGTTGGGTCATCATCTCATGATGCAATCCTCGCTCCCACTGTCATAGAGAAACCGAAGTATCTCTCAGGTGGGTGAGGAACCCTACTAGATCGGCGGAGAGGCTGAGGTTCGTTGGAATCTATTGAATCCTTTGGTTCTATCAGATCATCAGCTGTTGTTTGTATAGCTGGAACCTTTCCAGTTCTACTTAACAGACCTTGCCTCGAGCTTGTCCGGATTTTGCTTTTAGACATAGGCCGGACAACCGCAAATCTTAACTAACTTAAGATATGGGCTCTTCCCATTCCATATCACATATGAAGCGGTAGGCAACTGATTTGATTGGAACCCTATTCAATAGGTATGCAACTTCTCAAGTGCATAACTCCTAAAAGGAAATAGGTAACTCAGTAGTACTCATCATAGAGCACACCATATCAAATAGGGTGTATCTGCTCCGCCCCGACATACCATCGTGCAATGGTGTATTCGGAGGAGTAATGCCGAGAGAGAATCTCATTCTCCTCTAGAATAGTCCAGGAATTCCGTGCTCAAGTATTCTCCTCCTCGATCACATCAAAGGACATAATACTTATACCCATATTTTGGTTCTCTACTTCTAACTTATATTCTGTGAATATCTCAAAAGGTTTGGACTTGTGTTTCAACAGGAACATATGTCTGAATCTAAAGAGATCATCAGAGAACGTAATGAAGTATAAAGAACCGGTCTTGGTATGTGTAGACTGGGGACTTACATACATCAACATGTATCATCCCAAGAGTTCACTAACTCTCTCTCTATTTCCAATAAACAGAGCTATGGTCATCTTATCTTTGTGACATGACTGGCGAGTTTCACAAGATGTAAATTCAAACTAATTTAAATATGCATCTATATGTAACTCCAGCTAGTCGGGTCGCATTGATATGACCTAGTCTACAATACCTCAAGAAGGATTCGTTCATTTCTGAACTCTTCCTCTTGTGTGTGTTCTGTCTACTAAGAACTGTAGTTTGATTTAGAACATCAATGCTTTTAGATAACGTGCCTGAACCGATCAACTTTTGATATAGGAAATGTTCAAAACATTATCCAACAATACAAAATTATATCCTTTCTTTACTAATAAAGAGACTGATATGATTTTGTTTATCAGGTTCGGTATCTAATAACATTCGTTCAAAATCAATGTATCGGTAATACAGGGTGACAGTGACCGACAGACTTGGCTGCAACTCTTGCCCCGTTTTCTGCCTCATGAAACTTATCACCCGTTCTCAGTTTTTCTACCCTTTTGTAGCCCTATGTAACAGATTACATATCTGGGATCCTGATCCGGTATCATATACCCAGGAATCGGAGGATACTGAGAAACAGTTCTGTATAATGAACACACCCGAAGATGATGCATCAGCATGCACTCTCTTCGTTTGGGCGGCACGGGAAATCTGGTTTTCCCCAATTTCCTGCTCTGTCTTATAACAATTATAAGTTGGAGCGGGACCAACGTTCCCCAGCTCAGTATAACAAGCGGGTTCGGTCAATAATCCATTTTATTATCTTGATTAAGGCGTGACAAGGTCGCTACCTGGAGAGAGAGAGAAGAAAACACTCAGCGTGCGCTCTTGCAAGAATAGATTAGTTATTATTTTATCTAATCAGGATGGCTCCCACTGCTTTTTATCAAATTTTCCTTCAAACCCTAAAAGGAAAGACTAGCCGGGATTAATTACACACTACAAGTTCGCCAATCTTTCAGCCAGGCCAGTGTCGGTACTTTGAGGGAGGTCCCCCGTGCTTTCGCACGAACCTAATTAATGTAAACCTCGTTTTCCCAGAGGCGTAACCCCGTTAACACCTTTCTAGACACCTACTTGATCGGCTAATTGTAATGTATAAAACTCTCCCAGGAGTAACTCTTACTCGCAGCGGGTATCGGGATCCAACTATCTCATAGAAGGTATGCAATCTCATTGCAAATTTCAACACTTGAAATTCCCGATAATATATTGCCCCAGGCGATCTATGACCTTGACTGATTCAACAAACCATAGACCTCAAGTAAAGTTCAACCCGTCATTTCCTGATTGAATTAAACCCACCCGCACGACCCTTGACTGAGTCAACAAGGCCGCACGACTACCCTAATCCAATCTGCATCATATGCATAAGCAGATAAATAGTAATCAGCTACCGCACACTACGCCTTGACTGAGTCAACAAACGCAGCACGAATACTAACTATTACTTATCTGAAATGACGGAGGGCTACGTCAGGTTTTTAAGAAAACCCTTTGCGTAATGAACTTTATATCGTTGTAGAATCAAATGATTTTAAAAATGGAGTGCTTTTGAGGCTTTTCTAGTTTTGCTAAAGGAGTCACTCCCGGTAAAGGGATCGTCGGTCCTTTCCTCGTCGAATGAGGTGCGGGATATATCATATATATCACTGTGCAAAGCAAAAACTCTTAAAAACATCAAAAGACAAACCGAGTGTGTAGCATCTGCCAGTGATTGCTAAAGGAGTCACTCCCGGTGAAGGGATCTCGGTCCTTTCCTCATCGAATAAGGTGCAGGATATATCACATATACCGCTGTGCAAAGCAAGAACTGTAGCTACCTGTTTTATTTTGAAATTCGATTCTACAACATCTTAGGTTTCTTTTATTTCATTAATCATATTAATGAAGTCCCATCATTTAAGTACCTAAACATCACAGATAAATACGACGTACACTTATGCCATCCGCATTCGCCTCGATGTCCCCTCATGCACCGTTAGGTTAGGTAACTAACGGCAGAGCAGGGCAGGGCTAGCGCGGGTGTAAAACATAAGTAACGGCTATATAATATATCATATATACTATATACAGTATCTATCAAAAAAACATCACATGATCACATCACAGATATCGCAGCAGAAGAATCATATGAAATATTGGATATACTAGGACGTCCGTGTTTTCAATACGAGCCAGTATAAAACACGGATTCCACGGTCGCGATGAATAGCCAAACCCACACCCCTAGACCCCTACGAGAGCGGCAAGCAACCCTACCAATTCTAGAGTTAGGAGACCCGGACTCGACTCCTCGAGTTGGTCTCCCACTGGACTCCAGAACCCGGTTACTTGTGCCCTCCTCCTTGGGTCTATCCTAGTGCGGAAAAGTAAATAATAAACAAAAGGTGACAACTTCCGCAACCTGGAAGCGCCCCAATAAAAGAATATTACATACAAGTTTTTACATGAATGAAAATGAAAAAACACTCATCTCACATAAAAACCCCCGGCTATTCAAACACGACGATCCAATATAACATATCCAGCAACACATAACATCACATGTCATCAACGCAAGTAAATATGCGCATCCCAATTGTCGTTGACATATAGCAACGAAACCGGCGATATCACATATTACACTTACGGTCAGAGAAAAGAAAGTGTAAAACTACAACAGTTGGAATCCGCAATCTCCTCAGACATCGCATGCCTGACCAAATGAATTCCTTAGACATCGCATGCCTAACAATTATAAACCCCACATTTTAGTCTCAAAATCGAAAACTCTTTTCAATATCAAGTCGGGCAATTCAACAAGATTCCCGACATTTTGATCGAATGCTCGTCGCAAACTTCAGTAGGCGGCCGCACCCCCGATACCGTCGACGAAGTGCACCAAGGCGGAACACCAATGCCGCGAGCACCCGAACGGATGCTTTCGGCGATTGGGTTCTCCTACAGTCACTTGGTCGGGGCTATAGAGTGAGGCTGTCTATTAAGTTTACCCGGCGAGTATCCGCGTACGCTACGTGATTGCGACGGACTTTTGATCACATCAAAATTCCGTGGCAACCGATCAAGTGAGACTAAACCGCTAGATTTATAACATTCATTCAGTTATCACATAACTTTTGTGAATTCCAATTATTGTATCCCATTCCGGATAAATAGAAAATGTCAAACTTTCCGATCGAACAATCGAACACCCAAGTTTTCCCGATACAGATCAACACATGAAATAAGTCTAACAGCATTCAGTTCGTGCCTCAGTACCAACGGTCCAGCCGTAGAAGGGTCAAGCCAACGCCTCACATGTGGCACGCCGTACTGCCCCAAACCCGAAGGTTCAAAGGGCAGTTCAAGACGGTCACATAATCGAGTTAAGGTTTGTTGTCTTCTAGAGGGTCCATCGCGTTACTTGCACTACTTAAAATGTCGTTAAACTATGGAAAAATCCAACACTTGGAAATTTCCCGACAGGGGAAAAATTGGGTATTTATATCCGGTCGAACTTTTTAACATATTCTAAAATTTATCCGGAAAAACACATAGACAAAGTTTGATAATCCGGTCGAACATTCGAATCCCCAAAACAACCCAGAATATTCAACTCATGAATAAATATTAAAAATTCCCAGAAAAACCAGCACTGCAAATTAAGAATTACTGTGTGAAAACTTTTGTACAGTGGGTCCGTACCGCCGCGGTAGCAAAATATGCGACATATCAGACGATCAGACCGGACTGTACGGTAGTGTTACTGGTTGGATTCACTGGAGTGTGAGCGGGCTTGCTCATCGATCTTCTGATCGCTCAATACCCGGGTGGCCGTTACGTTTAGCAGACCGCTTGCGGCTTGTGGAGGTTTGATATGATCATCATCCGCTGCCGGCGTATCGACGAGTCTTTAGAGTCCTACACAGAGGTTTCCTGGCTCAAGCGAAACGAAATAGGAGCGCATATGAGATATGTGCGGGACCGAGAATAATACCAGTATGTGATACTGTATTCGATTCTCGCGATGTGACATTGATCGGTTATATGCGATATAGCCGGGTTATCGGATCAAGTGTTGATTCGATGAGTTGTTACAATTGATACCAGTCGGTTATGTGCGACATGACCGGATCATTGAATCAAGTGTTGACTTAATGATTTAATGTATAATTATATATTTGATATATTACTTTGCATTAACTAGTATCGGTTCACTTTGAATGGATTTTCTCACTCGGATGTGCGCATTGTATATGCGATATGATTTTGTGCACATGTATCAGAGCCTAGCTAGAGCCTTAGGCAGTGGTATCAGAGCCTATCTAGAGCCTTAGGCGAAGTCTAGACGGAGTTTGAAAGCCGGACGAACCGAAAACCTATCCCCAAAATAGCTCTCTGGAAATTTTCTGATTTTTTGGATTTTTGTGAATTAAAAATATGCCGAAAATCAAGCAGGGTTTATTAGGAATTACTGTAAATTTCGTGGGCATAATCTGTAGGGTTCCTATGCACTCTAGTGAGGTCTCACAAGGCATCAGCCATGCCAATTTCAAAAATACGGGGTGCCGAGAAACCCTAATACGGATCGTTGGCTAGATTTCTAGGCGACAAAGCTAACTAGTTAACACTTAACTATGAGAAAACGGATATACAACCTTTGTAGATCCGGTGCTCCACCTCCACGGCTCCACAATGAAGTCTCCTCGCTGTCCAAGACGGATCCCGGGCTCTAGCGTCGGCTTCATCGGAGAATGGACGGGCTAGGTCATCGACGACGTGCCGAAGATGATCTACGTCGAAGCATCACTAGATCAAGCTCCACCTTCACCAAGCCATGAAAACTTGTGAAGGAAACACACTCTACTACTTGGCAAGAGGTAGAGGATGAAGAAATAGGAAGTGGGTAGACTTTAGAATTGGATTTCTCACTTGTTTGCTCAATTCACCATTGATGAAGAAAGCTTTCTTCTTTGAAGATGAAGAAGAAGAAGAAGATCAAGTTATGATAAGTTCATTTTCAAAAAGAAATAATAAGAATACTTATCATAACCAAACCATGGTCAAGTGTAGAGAATAAATCATGGTTAGTGGGATGGTTAGGGTTAAGCATGAAGACAAAATGGTCACTTAGTCAAAGCTTCATGAACTTTCAATGTAAAACAAAACTAGCAACCATTTTCTTTTCTTTTCCAAAATAAAACAAATGAAATAAATAAATAAATGAAAAAGAAAACCCTAACCATTACACAACCATGGTTTAATCTTTACACAAACCATAGAATGCATGTATCATCAAACATGATACAAACATGTGCACAAAATCATATCGCATATACAATGCGCACATCCGAGTGAGAAAATCCATTCAAAGTGAACCGATACTAGTTAATGCAAAGTAATATATCAAATATATAATTATACATTAAATCATTAAATCAACACTTGATTCAATGATCCGGTCATGTCGCACATAACCGACTGGTATCAATTGTAACAACTCATCGAATCAACACTTGATCCGATAACCCGGCTATATCGCATAGAACCGATCAACGTCACATCGCGAGAATCGAATACAGTATCACATACTGGTATTATTCTCGGTCCCGCACATATCTCATATGCGCTCCTATTTCGTTTCGCTTGAGCCAGGAAACCTCTGTGTAGGACTCTAAAGACTCGTCAATACGCCGGCAGCGGATGATGATCATATCAAACCTCCACAAGCCGCAAGCGGTCTGCTAAACGTAATGGCCACCCGGGTATTGAGCGATCAGAAGATCGACGAGCAAGCCCGCTCACACTCCAGTGAATCCAACCAGTAACACTACCGTACAGTCCGGTCTGATCGTTTGATATGTCGCATATCTTGCCTAGGGGTGGTAAACGTCAGACCCCAATAGCTCGATAAGTCGTGTCGATATGAGGTCTATAATAATTCGAGAAACTACTGGTAACACTTACCAGTAAATCTCAGCAACCCTGGCCAGGGATTTCCTGTTATAGCCAATCGAACACAGCGCAACATCAACCCCCTATACCGGGAGAGACGAATCCCCTCCTATCGCTCATTGCCTCCATGTGACTCGGGACTGTACCCAAAAACCACCGTTTTGCATGCCCTCTTGGACGTGGTAAGATGGAAATCAAAGCACAGTGGGAACCACACAAGACTCTATGACGATCTCGGGTCAACAGACTACTTTGTACCAGTGTCACCAGAGAACTGCCATCTGACGTGAGGTATAATACCATCTGGGAGTTCTCGGCGAGTCCGTCCAGTGTACCCAGTCTCTACTGAGCACCCGTATATCATCTCCGATGTCAAACACCAATGGATATGGGATCATCCATCGCCCATCTGTATGGGTCGAGAAGGTATACGCTAGTCTACTCTGGTATATCGATGCCCCATCTCGATACACCCACGACTAGGGACTTTGAAGGATGTACTTATGGACTACCATGCCCCCACTAGTATGATCCGCATCATAGTCCGGTAGTCAAGTACACATCCTAAGGGCTTTACCAACATGTAACAAAGAGACAATCAATGTACACGTTAAGGTAAAGAGTAACCAGATAGCATACTATCATGTCGAGCAAGAAAGTCCTCCCTATATATGTCCCAGCATCCACTACAATATACATCCTATGTATAGTAATGGCCTCTAGGGCATACATATAACTAACAGGAACATGACCGGCACTTAAACTACGAAACGTCTCGAGGCGTACGTAATCTAAGTAAGCCGAAAACCCAGAAATCCAAACCAAGAAAAGTAGTAGAGTGAGGGAAAAACCAATTTAAATCAAGTAGTTTTATTAGCATAAGCCGAATTATGCATTTTTAAAAACATCAAATATTTCTTGAAAATTTCGGCAGAGTCTCCTTTGTAAATACTGGCCCCCAAACGTGATACAACATGAATAGTATACGAAATCAATAAAAAGGCATCCCCAAGCGGGAGCTAGCTCTTCGTCAATCGACGGTCACAACCACATAAGCAATATAATATACAACGCCAAGGGCGAGGATCAAAAATCAAAAGGAAACTCAAACAATAAGAATTCCACAGAAATATAACGCGCGACTCTAAGGTCGAAAGAATAACATCTCTGGTCTCTATCTCAATAAATACATGTTTGGTTGATGGAACTTCTAGATACAACTGAATAATAATATACAATATCTAATGATGGGTACGATACAAATAAACCCACCTACTAGCAAGTCACCCGAAAGAAGCAGTGCCAGCAAAGCCGTAATGAAACCTGTACGACAAAACCTGCAAGGAACTGTGGCACAACGGGGGTGAGTTGCCAACTTGTGAGTAGAAAAACATCTACGAACAGAAACCGCATGAACAACGCAAACCTAGGTCAACGATCATAATATATGCTCAAATATATATAACAGGCAGCCTATAACAATGATTAGGGTAAATATCTAACCCGAGTGTAATCCCATGTGCCCGTGTCAGTGCCTCAGGTAGCAATATATCATATGGATGATGTATGAATGCATGAAACAGGATGCATGTACTGGATAAACTGCTTTCATAAATCAGTGAGATTTCTATATTTTAAAAATGAGGTACCATAAATGAAATCAGCATAAAACAGTGCCCAGCATCGACACAAAACAAGTGTCCAAATATCTCGATATCTCTGTGTCACAATCTCTGTACCTCAATATCTCAAAATCTCAATCACAATATCTAGGGCGCCGTCAGTCCAGACCGGCCCCTACCATCCATCTCAAGACCACGACTGTATCCTCCGGATATCCGATGCGTCGGGTAAAATCACCGGTCGGTAGTGCTCCCCTGCCAGGCTCAACGTCAACAACACGATCCTCTTGCCCCGGGGTACCGCACCGGGCCCACCATGTACCCGAAACGGTTCTTCCACTCCTCGAATCGGGTCTCGAAATCCATCAGCAAACTCATGGTGGACGACTCATACATCATGGGAAAAACCGCACTTTTTATTTAAAAAGAGAGAAAGCAGTTTATATAAGTTTTGCGGTTTTCGCCCCAAATCCAGAAAATCTCATGGAAATCCGAATCCAAATCATCAATAGCATGTAAAACCATGAAGATAGGCATAAGAATCCATGAATGCGGCATAACAATGAATAACAGTATGCATGAAGTGACAAGTAATAACTACAATGTTAAGCTGGCATATAAGGCAGGTACACTAATATCCTGTCAAATTACTAACTAACAAGCTAAGTCAAGCACTAATATTTTCTAAGGTGTACGTGACATGGCAAATACCGATGAAGATGTGTGTGAGCCGGCAAGTAAGTGTACGTGGTACATACGCATCATCGGTAATGGTGCTGGTGTCCTAACAGCATGATATCAATAATGAAATATGAATTACAATAAGTATGCGATGCGGAGCAACAACAATAATAAGCGGGAGCTAAATACTAAACAATGGTGCCATTTGAAATGACACGAATCGTGGGGTTTTGAAAATAAGGGCTACGGTGGTTTTAAGAAAGCATACGTCTTTTGAAATATCCGTAGATCCCTTGACCTGTCTTTTAAAATACCCATGATACGTTAGTTTTGAAATAGGTAGAAATCTAATCTAGTCTGACAACTACACTAAACTATACGGCTGAACTAAAGGTAAGGAAACCGCCTAGCATCTGAGTCGATACATATATGAATATATATTAGTAGGTGATCCCGCATCGATACTATCAATCCGATACCATATCTATAATCAGATATTCCCAAGTCAAGAGTGCGGATCAATCATCAATATATAGCTCGTACGTAAATCCGTCGTACGGCATCCTAAATCTGGGTACGGGTCAATATCACATTCATCACATTGTTCATCTGGTATCCTCTTTATCAAAGATCATAATCCGGGGTACTGATCTATGTCTAGTACAATACTGATACTGCCTAAGTATGCATACACGTGTGTGAAACACTACGTCAAAGGACCCGCTACAACGTCATGCCGTATCTCAAATACGAACCCTGCCATATCACCGATCTCACGGCCTCAAATCAAATCTCATCGACTCATCTCAAATCCAGTATATGAACACATAGTCCCATACCCATGTGAACACATAACTATAGAATCCCATATAAGCGCATATGAAAGAAGAATGAATGCAAGTATGGGTGTGTGTGTGTGCATGTGTGGTGTGACCACTACTCTAGGGTTTCGCGACACTAAATCATCCAAGCACACCAAATATCCATATTTAGCATCAATAACCTCAAACAATATATAATCAATATATGTGTGTATACGTATTCGTATACATCACCACGAACTGCGGGGGTGCTATACGCCATCCACCCGACTTCTCCCCATAGATATAAATCTACTCACCTGGTCCTCGCTCGCCGGTGTCGACGTCGCCACGCGCTTGCTTGTCATCTCGAAGTCCACATGGGGTACCTACATATCATATCGCACCGTATCGCATTAAAACCAATTTCGAAATCGAAACTGCATACGAAAATCAAGTCGGCACGCGTATCACGTATAGGTCAAAACCAATCGCCTACGCAGGCAAGAATAGCCAAACCAACCCTCGATGTCGATGTACAAACGTCAAACCATCGAGAAAAACCCAAACACTCTCATTTGCGCATTCACGAACACTAATTATAATATAAAATAGGTTAAAATTCACAAAAACCCCAAATTCACCTTAAAAGCCATTTTTCCGAAAATCTAGCAAGCAAAAATTACCCGTTTTAGTACAAAACTCGACGTTTAAACAAATCTAGCGGCCATAATACTTATTAAATATCTTAAATAAGTCATAAAAAATAATTTTCATAATTTAATCCCAATAAATTTCATTAACCCAAAAAATCTAGTTTACAATATACCCAATTTTAACAATTTTATAGCAAAAATGCACAAATAACAATTTAGCTTGGATTTTCATGAACTAAACTATTAAACTACAATTTAAAATGTTAATAATGTTATGAATACCCTAATTATATTTTTATCTCACCAAAATATATATATTTTTAAAACCTAGTTTGCAATTTATATAATTATCACAATTAAAATTTACAAAAAAAAGCAAACTAGCAACTTGATTTGATTTAGCCTAACACTAATATGTCAAATACATCACACAACCATAATCTCACAACACAAAACCCCATTTTGAATTCAAACCCCCCTCTTGAATTTCAAATCATGCACTTAGAACTAATTAAAAATCTATTTAAACATATAATTAAGCTAACCTAAGGCAACTAACAACAATTTAAGAGAAAGGTTAGAATTATACCTCATGATCAAGAGATCAAAAATGAATCTAGCACCAAAATCTTGGCCCCCAAAATGAAAACTTTTCACTAAGAATCATACTATTGTAGCCAAGAAATAATGGGTAAGGCTTGGATTTTGAATTAGCTTTGATTTTGCAAGGATTTTGAGGCAAAATTGTGGATTTTTTGATGAAAAATGGAGGGGATTTGGGGAAGGGGCTGCTGCTGATTGGGGACAGAAATTTCGGCCATGTGGTGTGGGGGGAGTGAGGAGAGAGAGAGAGGTGAAGAAAGTGGGGAGAAAAGACAAATTCTACACCTCTTTGACTTTTCTTTTCTTTTGAAATGTGAGGTGATTGGAGAGAGAGAGAGAGGGAGGGGCTGTCAAAGTGGGCCAACCACATGGGGAGGGGGAGAGAGGGTGAGGTGTGGGTGTGTGGGTTAGGGAAAAGATAAATGTATTACCCCAATTCCCATTAACACTAATTTCACCGAAAAAACCTTTTTCTTCGATATTTTCTAAACCGTTTTGGCAAATCATTTCATTTCAAAAACCATATGATAAAATTTTATTTAATGTGTTATGATGCACAAAATTTGTTTCAACTCATTCCAATTTGTCATTTTCCCTAATTAAATGTATTAGGGACGGCTTAAAATAATATTAAAATAATTAATTTCGGAAAAATTTTCAGAAAATTTGAAATTTCACCAGTGGATCAATAAACACCAAATACTAGCAATTTCATAGCTAGAATATGTATATTTAATTTTATAATAAACATATTTGTATTTTGACTTTTTACAGAAACCCCCCTTATTTTACCGATTTTCCGAAATTTCACCGAAACGATTTTCAAAACGTTACAGCAATATACGACGCCGTAGCGAAGATCAAGATCCACAAGTGGGAACATCACAGATAGAATAAACTGCAAGTACAGTCGGCTCACAACGAACTCGACACCAGAATACAAATAATATACATCATCGTCCTCACACTGTCTCTGAGTCAAATACATACATGGTAGATGGAGAATACTAGATACAAAAATATACATAAATGAAAGATAAACAGATACTGCACAAAACCCGCCTATCAGCAAAAGAGCTAGTACACCAACTATGGGGGTATCTGTGTCAAAAGATGCTAAACGCAGCCTGCCGCGACTACTCCGAAGGGCAACCTGGAAACACTGTGGCACAACGGGGGTGAGTTGCCAACTCGTGAATAGAGATAACATATAAAGGTAATCGCGAGCATGCACGTACTGCTCTACTCTATCATATGCCAACAGATGATATCAATATGTGATAAGCAGTATGTGCAATAATCATGCAAGTGCTCTATCAGGTAATATAACTACAGGATGAGATACAATAATAAATGCTGAGCATGGGCAATATAACATCTACACGGAATGTCAACGTGGAATATATAATCGGTGTCCATCAATGCACCCAGATCCCCCAAATAGCTCAGGCGCCGGCACTCTCATCGGCCCTCTAATCCTGTAAATCTCTGAGAATCACGAGTGCCCAACATCGGCACCCAAATATCATAAGTACTCGTGTCCAGCATCGACACGCAAATCCTCATCCATCGGGTCCCGTCAGTCCGGGTCAGCCCACGGGCCCCGTCTGCGGTATCGGCCCTCGGCCCCGGCAGTACGGATCATCCCGCATCCATCTATCGACTCTGATCAGTATCCTCCGGATAACTGCCAGGTCCAACCAATCACCGGTAGGTAGTAGTCCCTCTGCCAGGCTCACCGTCTACTACACAGCGAAACCGTTCTCGCCCCGGGGTACCATACCGGGTCCACCATGTACCCGTAATCGGCCTCAACCAGCTCCTCGATTCGGGTTCACATATATCACTCTAGCACCGAGGAAACACATGGTGGACGCACCGAAATATCATATCAAGGGAACCGGGTTTTTAAATGATTACATATTTGAAATAGCCACGGTTCCCAAATCCAGAAATCACATGTAATCCAAACCAATATGCAAGTCAATGTGAGGTGATATGTGCATCAAGTATGAATATCATGTCTAGTCACATAAAAGATGAGCTACAGCATAATGATCATGGAAATTCTACAGTGTGAGTGTCATGGCAATTACTAACGGTGTGTGTGTAACATGCAGGATAGTGCTCGTGCAACATGGACCGTTAGTAATGGTGCGGTGTTCTATCAATTCTAGTTTATATCCTGTCACGACCCAAAGTTTGGCCCGTGACCGGCACTTAACCACGTAACGCCTACAGGCGTAACGCGACTAAGTAAGCCGAAAACCCAGAAATCTAAAACCCTTTTTAAGAATAAGTAAAGAACTACATGATTAAAAATCAATGTTTTTAAATAACTACGCCGAATATGCAATTTAAAACAGTACAGTCTTTTTCTAGAAATTTCGGCAGAGTTTCTTTTGTAAAACTGGCCCCGAATGGGGTAAAACAAGAATAACAATATATACAATGATAAAGGCATCCCCAAGCGGGAGCTAGCTCTTCGTCAAAAGACGGTCACAACCACACATGCAACAATAATATACAACGCCAAGTGGCGAGGATCAAACCCAAAAGAAAGCTCAAGCAACAAGAAAACCGCAATACTACTAAGCGCGACTCTAAGGTCGAATAATACAACACTGTCTCTAAGTCTGAAAGAATATACAGTTTTGGTTGATGGAAATTCTAGATACAATGAATAAAATGAATACAATGGTGGTTCTTGATGCGAAAGAATCCACCTACCAAAAGCAAGCCACCCGCAAGAAAGTAGTGTGCCAGAAATGCCGCAATGAAACCTGTACGACAGAACCTGCAAGAACTGTGGCACAACGGGGGTGAGTTGCCAACTCGTGAATAGAAACATCTACAAGCAGAAACCGAATGCAAGACATAAACCTAAGTCAACAATCAGTAATAACCCACAAGAGTATATCTGAGTGTGATAAGGTGGCAAGGTAACATCTAAATATGTATGTGGTGCCAAGTACCCAGGTAACAACATGTCATCAGTATAAGGTATGTCTGCAAGAAGTAAATATGATGGAGTATCAATGATATCAATACACATATATTAGTGTCCCATACCACTAATATTGGTGTAAGGGTATATATAACAGCGCCCTCATACCCTGTTATATATACAAATGAAGTATGATCAGTGTAATTCCAGTCTGTATATGATCCATGTCTGTAAATACGTGGAACCCGTCCACCCGTCATCCAATGACAATAAACATCATGTATGCAATATGAGGATGTAAACAAATCATGGTAAAACATCATGAAACCCGTGCCAAGCATCGACACGTAAATCCTCATCCATATGGGGCTCCGTCTGCGGTATCGGCCCTCGGCCCCGGCAGTACGGGTCAACCCCTGTCCATCTCAAGACCACGACGGTATCCTCCGGATATCCGACGCGTCGGGTAAAATCACCGGTAGGCAATCTCCCCCTGCCAGGCTCATCGTCATCACCACGTCTTCTTGCCCCGGGGTACCTTACCGGGTCCACCATGTACCCGCAATCGGCCTCATCCGCCTCCTCGATTCGGGTTTCACATGTCGCTCTCAGCACCGAGAAAACACATGGTGGACGCACCAAATATCATATCAAGGGTAACCGGGTTTTTAAAGCAATAATGTATTCTCTTTTAAAGACATCCTCGGTTCCCAAATCCAGAAATCACATGAACATCCAACATCAAGAAATAAATCCAATGCGATGTGTTATGCAATCAATCCATGATGTATGCTACATGTAAAGAAGGTATGTACATCATCATGTCATGTAAGAATCATATAATGAATGTAATAGTACTACAGTGTAGTGACATGGCAATTATCGATGATGAGTGTGTGAGCCGGCAACAAGTGTACGTGGAACAGATGCATCATCGATAATGGTGCTGGTGTCCTAGCAGCAGGATATTAATACTGGAGCATGCAACATAGTATGAAAATGCGATGCAAAGCGAACCACAGAAAGGGAGTGGGAGCTCAAACTAGACGTAACCAACACTAATCTGCATTGATCTAACATAAGTCCTACAATTGGTGCCTTTTGAAATAACTCGAATCATGGGGTTTTGAAGATAGGGGCTACGGTGTTTTTATGAAAAGATACGTCGTTTTTGAAATATCCGTAGATTCCCTTGAGCTGTCTTTAAAAATACCCACGATTCGTTAGTTTTTGAAATAGGTAAGAAGTCTCATCTACTCTAACAACTATACTAACTATACGGCTGAACTACAGGTAAGGGAACCGCCTAACCTCTGAGTCGATATATATATATATATATATAGTCGGTGATCCCGCCTCAATGTCATATCGTAAGGTATCCTCGAGTTATGAGTGCGGATCTATCATCAATATCGGCTCGTACGGTAAATCATCGTACGGCATCCCCAATAGCTGGGTAGGGTCAACATCTCACTATCTCGTCACATAATAGGTATCACTATCATCAGATCAAACAGTCTGGGGTACTACTCTATGCCTAGTACAATCGATACCATCAATGAAGTAAGCATGCGGGGTAACACATATCCCAAGCCCGCAAGAAACACAAATCATATCCCATATATGAATCAATATCAACTCGCCGATCTCGCGGCGCAAGGTCCACATCATCGACTCATCTCCAAAGTCATCCCAAATCATCAAACACTGTGCAAGTATGAGTAGTATGCAAGGGTGTGAATGTAGGTATGTAAGTATGTGTGTAAGTATGTGCAATCGCTACCTAGGGTTCGTACTATACCCAAACCATATATCTCATCATCAATAAAACCATTATTCATATCAATGATCCTAACAACACATAATAAATATACGTGGGTATACGTATTCGTATACCACACCACGGACTGCTGGGGTGCTATACGCCATCCACCCGACTTCCCCCTGTAGATATAATCTACTCACCTGTGTCCTGCGTGTCGGTGTCGACGTCACTGTCATCCTCCGCATCGTCTCGGATCGTCGCGGTGTACCTACACATAACACACGTATCGCATCGCATCAAAACCAAATCAAAGCTAAAACGGCGCATGAAATCCAAAACGATACGATAAGGGGGCCTATAGGTGAGAACCTATGGCACGCCTTCAAAACCATCAACAAATCCTCTATATCGTCGTATAAACGACAAATAGTCGAGGCAAAACACAATCCACCATTTCAGAATCAAAAATACGGAATACGGAAACACGAATCCAAAACAGCAACATAGGAAATATGTCCCAGATTTTACCCTAGGTCACTTTATACAAAACTATATATACCAGGGGCCTAAACTAACAATGTAGAAGCTACAGAATGAAAACGAGACAAATTGGTGGGACCCAGGCCGCAATTGGCGGCCAAAAGGGAAGAATTGGCGGCCGGGAATGGGAGTTGGGGGCTAGGGTTTGGGGTGTTGCCTCTATTGTGCCTGCACATCTCAATTCCCACTCAATATCATTTTAGGGTTCTCGGGGTAATAGCAGATTCCAATAAACCTTCACAGATTACACAATTTCCCCGATATCGGTTTCTAAAATCCGTATTTCTAGTTCTAGCTTCAGGTTTAGGGTTCCAATTCATGCACTAGGGTGTTTACAAGTCCTCTACTGGTCTCAATTTCACATTACAACTCAAGATTCTCTCAAACCCTAACTAGGTTTTCATCATGTCCATTATATCACATAATATCGATACAAAACTTGCATAGGGGTATAGGAATTTCTAAAACTAGTAGAATGGTTCAGAAATTACCTCAATTGGCAACTCAAGAAAATTCTTGAGTTGCCCCTAGTGGCCAAAATCCATGCTTTCTAGGTTCATCTTGTAGATCTCAAGCTTGTGCACACTTTTAAAGAAATGAGATTGGGGTTTTGGGATGATTTTTGAGATGATTTGAGGGCTTGATGATGGGGGGAGAATGAGTGCAGGAGCAGCAGCAGCAAAAGGAGTGGGAGAGGGAGAGAAATGAGGAGGAAAAACAATGGCTAAGGTTTGGTCAATGAGCCCATCCCTCTCTCTCACCTACCCTCATTCTTTTTCTTTTCTTTTCTTTTTCCCTTTTACTCCAAAATTCCCTCTCACAAAATAGAAATCCCACATGAGAAACCATGGTAGAAAGTGCACAAGTGTAGAAAAAGTAGTGTGTGCATGTTTTGCTCAAAATTTGCTAAAAACCCGATTAGCGATTTTTAATCGCGATTAGCACTAAATTAGTGTCAAAATGATCACAACAACATAAAAATGTCATAATTCACTAATTTACCCTATTTTAGAATTTTTCTTAATTTTCCACAATTTTTCTCATATTTTTCCTATTTATTTTGTATTTAAAAATACCTAAATATTAAAATATTCAATAAATAATATTAAATTATAAAAATTCCCCAAAATTAATATTTTATTATTTCGAAATGTTACAATCTACCCCCCTTAAAGAAATTCGGTCCCCGAATTTAAATTTAATCCCCCCCAATTTCCAAACCATTTCAGAAAAATCCAATTTTGTCGGGGCTCCGAAAATATCAATACAGAGAGAATATCATAAAATGTACTGCCCTACTAGAAATCCATCCTCAAAATGCATATATAGGAATATCCTATGCGTCTGGTGCGCAAGGAATCAAAATCCAAATATGTGTCAAACAGGTGTATAGAACAACAACTATGTGCAACGGGTGTGCACGAAACATCTGCCGTAGGCAACGTGCGTGCCTGACAGCAACCAAATTAGGTGCATATAACATGCACGAAGAATCCCGATTCAGTGCATCTGGTGTGCACTAGAATCGTATGTCAAAACACTAAAGGTGCATGAAAGCTACGCTGGAAGTGCAAATCAAATCACTGAATACGATAGGCATGAAATCTCAATCAATTTCTCAATGTAATAACTATGCGTGAAATATATAAATATCCAGTGGGTGCATGAAACAAATATCATGAAACTCAATCATCAAAACTAAATCATGCAACAGAACGCCCAAAATACCGAAATCGAAAACGACGGATACGTGATAATCAAATCACAAAATCACAAATCATAAATACCGTCTTCGGTAGTTCCTCCTTCAAGGTCGAGAAGAAGTCGGTGTATCCACTGCTAGCAGCGCAGGATATCTACTTGCCTCTTGCTCACGGTCTGGCGTCCTCTAACTCTGGGTCCTTATCTTCCTTGCGGATTTCCTATCTCGCGGTCAATCGGCTCATCGGCCCTGTCAGGTGTGCTAACGGGGATGATTCCGTTCTGGTACTTCTCTGGTCACCTCTCGGTCAAACCTCACGACCACTCGTAAGGCAGCATATCACTGGCGTCGGCCTCTGACTCTCTGAATGCACGTCACACATCTGATCCTGGGTGTAAACATCATTGCAGCAATGTCCTGGAAGGAATCCAGCTCAAGGTCTCTTCCAATCATGCCTATGCCGATCTGTACAGATGCTGGCTCTCTTGTACTACCTCTTCTCGCTCAAAGGGCATCTGTGTCCTCAGCACAACATTTCTCGGAAACCGGTCAATCTGAAGTCTCTCGCACGGACTCGAAATCGCGTACTCTGTAGCTTCATCATCCTGTAGAAGCTGTCTGGTCGAACAGATCCTCGGGAACACGTCTCAACCATCGGAGGAATACTCATCTCTCGACTGTCCTTGCTCAATTCGCAACGCATCTGGGTAAGTTCCTTTATCCGATCCTGGTCAACTACCTTGTCGACACTGCCGAACTCTGGCCTGCTAGGTGTGCGCAATCATGACCACTCCTGGGTCTAGGTCTTCTCGTGTCGTATTCCGGAAAAGTCCTGTCGAGGTTCCTTTCTTAAATCTCAATCCTGCCGAATTGCCGGGAAGTCGTCATCCATTACTGAAGCTAAGGCTTATTCCGGAACGGCTACATACTTACCGCGCTTCTTTCCGAAAGATATATCCATAAACCACGCCTCTGGGTGCGTATCACATCTCTAATATCAGCGGAGTGGAATGTCATCCCATCGAAATCTCGTGCGAACTCTTTTCTTCACTCTGCTCAAATGTCGACTAATCCGGACTCGTCTCATCGTGGCTGCACGAACTGCGCTCCGACGGCTATCCTCGTCTCTGGAGTCTCCCAAGCAGTATCCCATCACGATATCCGAAAGATGTCGAATCATCCGATCGACTCGTCAGAACCTCATAATCCCCCAAGAGCTCACATCTCGGGTACAGTTTAATAGTATCGAGTACATGCCACAGCGTCGGTGGTCCAGCCGTAGAAGGGCAAACCCAAGCCTCACTAATGGCGCCGCGGAACCGCCGTAAACCCTAAGGTTCAAAGGCTGTCACACGGTCATTAAGTCGAGTTAGGGTTTCATTCTTCTAGAGGGTCCATAGAATCACCTGCATGTCTTTCCGTATACTTTAAACTTGGAAAATGGGTTCCTGACATTCGATCGTCGCTATCGACTCTCAACGAACCTGCGTGAAGTCGTCTCTAGCTGGAAACAATCCGCCTGACGTCCTCGCATCGGGGTAAGCGAACTCACCACACGTCCTAGTCATTCATCCTCAGGTGGCTAGCGACTCGCTACCATCTCTCTAAGAACATGCTCATGCTGCAGTAGCTCCAATCACCTGGGCGATATCTCATCATTCGCAGCAGCAACTGGCTCATACGCCTGTACGCCGAACAGCGTCTTAATCCACCATGAAAGGCAACACATAAGCGGTCATCTCTGCGTCGGTCTGCTCTCGATCTGAGTAAGATTCCCCATACTGGAAATCTTCAACTCAACTGGGCCCGCTCTGGCGCAAAATCGGACGGATCACCTTCGTCTCTCAAACCGGTAGACTAGCTATCATCTGTCTCATCTGCCTAACAGCTCCGGCAATCTCAGCTCGTAAGCTCCGAAAGCAACATCCTGTCAATCTCAGCAACAGCTGGTCCATCTGTCTGCACGGTAGGCGACATCACAACCTCTGAGGTACGCTGTACATCAACAGTCCTCTCTCAACTGGCAGCTCTAACAATGGCCCGATCATCCGGTGCAAAACCAAGCACTCGCCTCCACTAGAGGTCACAATCACCAACACTAACTCGAGACATTCCCATGTCACCAGAAAACACAACGGTCGGCCCCCGTACCAAACGAGCTCACACCGGCCGTAACCCTAGCAGCAGCCCAACTGCGCTCAACCATGGTGACAGGAATCTCAATCGAGTATCAAAGAGAGCACATCAGTAGCAAGAAAGGAAACAACAGATCCAGAGTGGATACATGATCATAGGGAGGAACAGCATCAATGAAGGTATGATCATGAAACTAATAGAATCGGGGATCTCAAATGGATGAATAATCCTGGATATGAAAAGAATCACTGATCTCAAGAAATATGCACATCCTAAGGTTCCTTAAGCGGAGTGGCGTGTCGTAAGTATGCCGCGGAACATACCAACGGTACGTCACTCTACTTTAGTCACCTAATCCATCAACCAAGGGTCATCCTAAAACGACGAAAGTTCGGGTTTACACCCCCTCGACCAAGTCTAAGTTCCGTAAGGTCAAGCCTAAGTTCCGTATATAAACAACGCCCTAGGCTCCACATAGTCAAACTCAGACTCGAACCAAGGTCAACCTAGCGCTCTGATACCAACTTTGTCACGACCCAAAGTTTGGCCCGTGACCGGCACTTAACCACGTAACGCCTACAGGCGTAACGCGACTAAGTAAGCCGAAAACCCAGAAATCTAAAACCCTTTTTAAGAATAAGTAAAGAACTACATGATTAAAAATCAATGTTTTTAAATAACTACGCCGAATATGCAATTTAAAACAGTACAGTCTTTTTCTAGAAATTTCGGCAGAGTTTCTTTTGTAAAACTGGCCCCGAATGGGGTAAAACAAGAATAACAATATATACAATGATAAAGGCATCCCCAAGCGGGAGCTAGCTCTTCGTCAAAAGACGGTCACAACCACACATGCAACAATAATATACAACGCCAAGTGGCGAGGATCAAACCCAAAAGAAAGCTCAAGCAACAAGAAAACCGCAATACTACTAAGCGCGACTCTAAGGTCGAATAATACAACACTGTCTCTAAGTCTGAAAGAATATACAGTTTTGGTTGATGGAAATTCTAGATACAATGAATAAAATGAATACAATGGTGGTTCTTGATGCGAAAGAATCCACCTACCAAAAGCAAGCCACCCGCAAGAAAGTAGTGTGCCAGAAATGCCGCAATGAAACCTGTACGACAGAACCTGCAAGAACTGTGGCACAACGGGGGTGAGTTGCCAACTCGTGAATAGAAACATCTACAAGCAGAAACCGAATGCAAGACATAAACCTAAGTCAACAATCAGTAATAACCCACAAGAGTATATCTGAGTGTGATAAGGTGGCAAGGTAACATCTAAATATGTATGTGGTGCCAAGTACCCAGGTAACAACATGTCATCAGTATAAGGTATGTCTGCAAGAAGTAAATATGATGGAGTATCAATGATATCAATACACATATATTAGTGTCCCATACCACTAATATTGGTGTAAGGGTATATATAACAGCGCCCTCATACCCTGTTATATATACAAATGAAGTATGATCAGTGTAATTCCAGTCTGTATATGATCCATGTCTGTAAATACGTGGAACCCGTCCACCCGTCATCCAATGACAATAAACATCATGTATGCAATATGAGGATGTAAACAAATCATGGTAAAACATCATGAAACCCGTGCCAAGCATCGACACGTAAATCCTCATCCATATGGGGCTCCGTCTGCGGTATCGGCCCTCGGCCCCGGCAGTACGGGTCAACCCCTGTCCATCTCAAGACCACGACGGTATCCTCCGGATATCCGACGCGTCGGGTAAAATCACCGGTAGGCAATCTCCCCCTGCCAGGCTCATCGTCATCACCACGTCTTCTTGCCCCGGGGTACCTTACCGGGTCCACCATGTACCCGCAATCGGCCTCATCCGCCTCCTCGATTCGGGTTTCACATGTCGCTCTCAGCACCGAGAAAACACATGGTGGACGCACCAAATATCATATCAAGGGTAACCGGGTTTTTAAAGCAATAATGTATTCTCTTTTAAAGACATCCTCGGTTCCCAAATCCAGAAATCACATGAACATCCAACATCAAGAAATAAATCCAATGCGATGTGTTATGCAATCAATCCATGATGTATGCTACATGTAAAGAAGGTATGTACATCATCATGTCATGTAAGAATCATATAATGAATGTAATAGTACTACAGTGTAGTGACATGGCAATTATCGATGATGAGTGTGTGAGCCGGCAACAAGTGTACGTGGAACAGATGCATCATCGATAATGGTGCTGGTGTCCTAGCAGCAGGATATTAATACTGGAGCATGCAACATAGTATGAAAATGCGATGCAAAGCGAACCACAGAAAGGGAGTGGGAGCTCAAACTAGACGTAACCAACACTAATCTGCATTGATCTAACATAAGTCCTACAATTGGTGCCTTTTGAAATAACTCGAATCATGGGGTTTTGAAGATAGGGGCTACGGTGTTTTTATGAAAAGATACGTCGTTTTTGAAATATCCGTAGATTCCCTTGAGCTGTCTTTAAAAATACCCACGATTCGTTAGTTTTTGAAATAGGTAAGAAGTCTCATCTACTCTAACAACTATACTAACTATACGGCTGAACTACAGGTAAGGGAACCGCCTAACCTCTGAGTCGATATATATATATATATATATAGTCGGTGATCCCGCCTCAATGTCATATCGTAAGGTATCCTCGAGTTATGAGTGCGGATCTATCATCAATATCGGCTCGTACGGTAAATCATCGTACGGCATCCCCAATAGCTGGGTAGGGTCAACATCTCACTATCTCGTCACATAATAGGTATCACTATCATCAGATCAAACAGTCTGGGGTACTACTCTATGCCTAGTACAATCGATACCATCAATGAAGTAAGCATGCGGGGTAACACATATCCCAAGCCCGCAAGAAACACAAATCATATCCCATATATGAATCAATATCAACTCGCCGATCTCGCGGCGCAAGGTCCACATCATCGACTCATCTCCAAAGTCATCCCAAATCATCAAACACTGTGCAAGTATGAGTAGTATGCAAGGGTGTGAATGTAGGTATGTAAGTATGTGTGTAAGTATGTGCAATCGCTACCTAGGGTTCGTACTATACCCAAACCATATATCTCATCATCAATAAAACCATTATTCATATCAATGATCCTAACAACACATAATAAATATACGTGGGTATACGTATTCGTATACCACACCACGGACTGCTGGGGTGCTATACGCCATCCACCCGACTTCCCCCTGTAGATATAATCTACTCACCTGTGTCCTGCGTGTCGGTGTCGACGTCACTGTCATCCTCCGCATCGTCTCGGATCGTCGCGGTGTACCTACACATAACACACGTATCGCATCGCATCAAAACCAAATCAAAGCTAAAACGGCGCATGAAATCCAAAACGATACGATAAGGGGGCCTATAGGTGAGAACCTATGGCACGCCTTCAAAACCATCAACAAATCCTCTATATCGTCGTATAAACGACAAATAGTCGAGGCAAAACACAATCCACCATTTCAGAATCAAAAATACGGAATACGGAAACACGAATCCAAAACAGCAACATAGGAAATATGTCCCAGATTTTACCCTAGGTCACTTTATACAAAACTATATATACCAGGGGCCTAAACTAACAATGTAGAAGCTACAGAATGAAAACGAGACAAATTGGTGGGACCCAGGCCGCAATTGGCGGCCAAAAGGGAAGAATTGGCGGCCGGGAATGGGAGTTGGGGGCTAGGGTTTGGGGTGTTGCCTCTATTGTGCCTGCACATCTCAATTCCCACTCAATATCATTTTAGGGTTCTCGGGGTAATAGCAGATTCCAATAAACCTTCACAGATTACACAATTTCCCCGATATCGGTTTCTAAAATCCGTATTTCTAGTTCTAGCTTCAGGTTTAGGGTTCCAATTCATGCACTAGGGTGTTTACAAGTCCTCTACTGGTCTCAATTTCACATTACAACTCAAGATTCTCTCAAACCCTAACTAGGTTTTCATCATGTCCATTATATCACATAATATCGATACAAAACTTGCATAGGGGTATAGGAATTTCTAAAACTAGTAGAATGGTTCAGAAATTACCTCAATTGGCAACTCAAGAAAATTCTTGAGTTGCCCCTAGTGGCCAAAATCCATGCTTTCTAGGTTCATCTTGTAGATCTCAAGCTTGTGCACACTTTTAAAGAAATGAGATTGGGGTTTTGGGATGATTTTTGAGATGATTTGAGGGCTTGATGATGGGGGGAGAATGAGTGCAGGAGCAGCAGCAGCAAAAGGAGTGGGAGAGGGAGAGAAATGAGGAGGAAAAACAATGGCTAAGGTTTGGTCAATGAGCCCATCCCTCTCTCTCACCTACCCTCATTCTTTTTCTTTTCTTTTCTTTTTCCCTTTTACTCCAAAATTCCCTCTCACAAAATAGAAATCCCACATGAGAAACCATGGTAGAAAGTGCACAAGTGTAGAAAAAGTAGTGTGTGCATGTTTTGCTCAAAATTTGCTAAAAACCCGATTAGCGATTTTTAATCGCGATTAGCACTAAATTAGTGTCAAAATGATCACAACAACATAAAAATGTCATAATTCACTAATTTACCCTATTTTAGAATTTTTCTTAATTTTCCACAATTTTTCTCATATTTTTCCTATTTATTTTGTATTTAAAAATACCTAAATATTAAAATATTCAATAAATAATATTAAATTATAAAAATTCCCCAAAATTAATATTTTATTATTTCGAAATGTTACATATCCATATAGAAGAGAATGCAGTATGCATTAAATAGTACCCATGAACAGTCAATGTATGTAGATGTAGCTATAAGGTCCTATCAGCCCTGACGTAGAACGCCATGCGGGCGATATCCCCGTAGATGTTAAATCTACTCACCGTAGTCTCTCGCTAGGTATAGCCAACGACTTGTTTCCCCTTCTGCGCGGCGTCCGCCGTACTCGCCTGCGAACCTAGAATTACACAATATATCACACATAAGCTTGAAGTCACACAAACACGACATTAAAGCCGAACTAGTAACTCGTGTCGTGAACCAAGCGCGCGTGCGCGCGATACGCTAAAACGTGTGATTACGCGCCTGAAGCCACTCCGACGCGTCGTGATACGCAGAAACCCAAACCCATACACATGTATCACGCGTGTCGCGAAGATTAAAATACGGGAAAATAGGTATTCACCTACAGATTTTGATACAGAAATGATATTGTAAAACTATATACACCAAAATACTACACATAACAGCTGACTCCTGTGTCCCAAACCCCAAATCCCAACTCACTCATCTGGCCGCAAATTGCGGCCAGAAAGAATATTCCGGCGGCCTGGGTAGGGGGGTGGGCTCCCAGGTTTGGTGTGTGCACTCTATACCCCCCATACATGCTACAGTAATATCTAGTTTTTCTCTGAAACATCTCGGGTAGTAGCAGATCCTACAGAGCCTTAAATCAAGTTAAAATCCACACTTTTTGCACTAAAATGGAACTTTATGGTATTTCTGTGCAAACTGAAACAAACCTGGCCTAAAATAGCTCTAATAACACATAATAGAGCTAACCAAACTAACAAAACCCCAATCTAACATGTGAATCACAAATATCCTTTAATATCACTAAAAATGCACAAAAAAGAGATTTTTGCTAAAGAATACTACAAGTTTAAGGAAAAGGAGTGCTAACATGAGTTAATACCTTCTAAAAACCTTATAAAACACCAAAAGTCCCAGCTCTTCCCTCAAGTGTGCAGATTTGCCTTCAAACACCCCAAAAAGCCTCCTTTTCCATGGTTTTGTGAAGGAAATGTGTTGATTTGTGTAGGGTTTTGTGTAGGGATCAAAGGGAAATGAAAAGAAGAAGAAGAGATGAAGAAAATGATAGGGTTTTTCTGCTGGAAGCTGCACAATTCAGAAGTGAGGAGAAGAGAGAGAGAGAAGGTCAACAAAAATCCAATTCTTACCTAACACCCATACCTCATTTTTTTATTAGGATTTGCATTTTTAAAAAAAAGGTTTTAGCTTGATTAAAGTGATGGAAATAAAGTGAACCATGCAAGAAAAGAATTGGCTAACACTTTAAACCTAGGTCTCAAAAATGGCTAAGTGTACAAGTGTACACTACAAAGGAAAATTTTCCAATTTGCTAACACGACTAAAATAACTAATAATCCTATGAACACATATATAATAACACGTACAATTACTAATTATCACGAAAAACATTCTAACGGAAATTCAAAGTGTTACAATCTACCCCCCTTAAAGAAATTCGGTCCCCGAATTTAAAAATCTAACTATACGCACCTTCAAAAAGATGGGGATACCTCTTCCTCATCTCGCTCTCGGTCTCCCAAGTGACCTCCTCGCCGCTCTGGCCACGCCAAAGTACCTTGACGGACGGTATCTCTTTTGACCTTAATTTCTTCACTTGTCGATCCAAGATCATCACCGGCTGCTCTGCATAGGAAAGGTCGCGCTCAAGCTGGATCGTCGGGTGCTGAATCGCATGCGAAGGATCATGAAGATATCTGCGGAGCATCGAAACATGAAATACGGGGTGCACGTCTGGAAAACTGGGCGGAAGGGCTAATCGATACGCAACCGCACCAACACGCTCGAGGATCTCGAAGGGGCCCACATATCTGGGACTAAGCTTCCCCTTCTTCCTAAACCTCATCACGCCTTTCATTGGGGAGATCCTCAAGAAAACATGATCACCAACAGAAAACTCAAGTCTGCGACGACGACGGTCCGCATAAGATCTCTGCCTACTCTGGGCTGCTCTCATCCTATCGCGAATCAACTGGATCTTCGCGGTCATCTCCTCCACAATCTGCGGCCCTAAGATACTGCTCTCACTGAGCTCCGTCCATCAGCTGTTAGTTTGCCTAGCTGGAACACCTTCCAGTTCTACTTCATGACCACAAATTTCTTCACAAGAAATACCTTTTCTCAAAAGGTGGCATGCTGAGAAACAAAACACCTTTTGCTCCTCAGTTTGGTAGAAGATATGCCTTCACAAATGTTTGGGATATCCTAACAAACTTATAGAGAACTGATCTTGCCTCGAGCTTGTCCGGATTCTGCCTTTCAACATAGGCCGGACAACCCCATATCTTAACTCGTTTAAGACACGGTCTCTTCCCATTCCATATCTCATATTGAGTGGTAGGCACTGATTTGGATGGAATCCCATTCAATAGGTATGCAGCTTTCTCAAGTGTATAACTCCAAAAGGAAACAGGCAACTCAGCAGTACTCATCATAGAGCATACCATATCTCATAGGGTGCGATACTTCCGCCCCGATACACCGTTGTGCTGTGGTGTACTTGAAGGAGTAAGCTGAGAGAGAATCACATTCTCCATTTAGAAAATCCAGGAACTCCATGCCCAAGTATTCGCCTCCCCGATCTCATCGAAGGACTTAATACTTCTACCCGTTTGGTTCTTAACTTCAAGCTTATATTCCTTGAATTTCTCAAAAGTTTCAGACTTGCGTTTCAACAGGAACATATGTCCGAATCCTAAGAGATGATCAGTGAATATAATGAAGTACCAAGAACCAACCTTGGCATTTGTAGATATAATACAATATACATCATCATGTATCTGTCCCAAGAGTTCACTAACTCTTTCTCTGTTTCCAGTAAACGGAGTATTGGTCATTTTACCTTTGAGACAAGACTGACAAGTATCATAAGATGAAAATTTGAACGGATTCTCATATTCATTCTTATGTAACTTAGCTGGTCGTGTTGCATTGATATGACTTAGTCTACAGTGCCACAAGAAGGATTCGTTTATTTTTGAACTACTCCTCTTGTATTTGTTCTAAATACTTTGAACTGTGGTTTGATTTAGAACGTATATGCTATTATATAACGTGCCTGATCCAATCAACTTTTGATTCAGGAAAATGTTCACAACATTATCCTCTAATACAGAATTATATCCTTCTTTAACTTAATAAAGAATCTGATATAATGTTCTATATCAGGTTCAGTATGTAATAACATTTGTTCAGAATCAATGTATTAATACAAGGTGATATTTTCCAACTGACTTGGCTGCAACAATTGCACCATTCTCTAACACTTAGAGACATATCACCCAATCTCAGTTCTCTGCCTCACTGTAGCCCATGTAACATATTACATATGCGGGATCCTGATCCGGTATCACATACCCAGGACGTAGAGGATACTGAGAAACAGCTCTCGGTAATGAACACACCCAAAGAAGATGCATCAATATGTACTTTCTTCGATTGGGTGGCATGGGAATCCGGATATTCCCGTATTTCCTGATCAGACTTATAACAATTATAAGATAGAGCAGAACCAACGTTCCCTAGCTCAGTATAATAAGCAGATTCGGTCAATGCATCCATATTATTATCTTGATTAAGGCGTGACATGGTTGCTACCAGGAGAGAGAGAGAAGAAAATACTCTGCGTGTTCTCTTGCAAGATTAGATTGGTTATTATTTTATCTAATCAGGATGGCTCCCACTGATTTAGTCAAATCTACCTTCAAACCCTAAAAGGTAAGATTAGCCGGGATTAATTACACGCTACAAGTTCGCCAGTCTTTCGGCCAGGCCAATGTCGATACTTTGAGGGAGGTTCCCCGTGCTTTCGCACGGACCTAATTAAAATAAATCTCGTTTTCCCAAGGGCGTAACCCCGTTAACACCTTTCTAGACACCTACTTGATCGGCTAATTGTAATGTGTTAAAACTCTCCCAGGAGTAACTCTTACTCGCAGTGGGTATCGAGATCCAACTATCTCATAGAAGGTATGCGATCTCATTGCAAATTTCAACACTTGAAATTCCCGATAATATTTTACCCCTAACGTCTTATGACCTTGACGGAGGTCAACAAACTATAAGCTGCTAGTCAAGTTCTACCCGTCATTTCCTGATTGAATTAAACCCATCCGCATGACCCTTGACGGAGGTCAACAAGGCCGAAAAACTACCCTAATCCAATCGCATCGTATGCTGCAGATAAGCACTAATCAGCTACCGCACACTATGCCTTGACGGAGGTCAACAAATGTAGCACGAATACTAAATACTACTTTTCTGAAATGACGGAGGGCTACGACAGGTTTTTATGAAAACCTTTTGCGTAATGAACTTGATATCGTTGTAGAATCGAGTGATATTGAAAACGAGTGTTTTTGAGGCTTTTACTAGTTTTGCTAAAGAGGTTACTCCCGGTGAAGGGATCTCGGCTCTTTCCTTATCGAATAAGGTGCAGGATATTTCACAAATACCACAATGCAAAGCAAAAAACTATAAATACAATCAAAAGACAAACCGAGTTTGTAGCATCTGCTAGTTTCACTAAAGAGGTCACTCCCGGTGAAGGGATCTCAGCTCTTTCCTTATCGAATAAGGTGCTGGATATTCTACAAGGAATACCTCTATGCAAAGTAAGAACTAGAGCTACCAGTTTTTAAACAAGTTTCTACAACATCTTTAGGTTTCTTTTTATTTCATTAATCTCATTAATGAAGTCCCATTATTTATTCTTCACAAGCATCACAGAAGAAACGAAAGAAGCAATATTAATTATATCTCATATATATAATATAGGCATTCATCTCAGAACATATCATTTGATCACATCAAAAAATATCAGCAGCAGAAGAACACATATGAAATATTGGATATACTAGGAATTCCGTGTTTTATTTAAGCCAATAAAAACGCGGATTCCACGGTCGTGATGAATAGCCAAACCCACATCCCTAGACCCCTACGAGAGCGGCAAGCAACCCTACCAATTCTAGAGTTAGGAGACCCGGTCTCGACTCCTCGAGATGGTCTCCCACTGGACCGTAGAACCCGGTTACCTGTGCTCCCCGCCTTGGGTCTATCCTAATGCGGAAAAGTAAATAATATACAACAATGGTGACATCATCCTCAACCCAGAAGTGACCCAATAAAAGAATATTACATACATTGAATTTTACATGAATAAAAATGAAAAACTCTCATCTCACATAAAAACCCCCGACTATTCAAAACACGACGATCCAATATAATATATCATAACAACACATAACATCACATGTCATCAACGTAAGTAAATATGCATATCCCAATTGTCGTTGACATATATCACCGAAACCGGCGATACACCACATATTACACTTACGGTAGCAGAAAAGATAATGTCAAACTACATCATTTGGAATCCACAATCACCTTAGACATCATAAACCCGAAATATCATATACTTCGGATTTCATGCCTAACAATATGAATTCCAAATATTGTATCACAATCACAGAAAGCTAGGGGAAGTTTACACAATTCGATCGAATCAGCGAGTTCCCAAATTTCCTACAAAGCTCAACACTTGAGCACTGTTAAAGTTAACCAGAGACATACCACAATACCTATGGACCTACAGCTAAAGGCCCGACCCAAGCTTCTTAAGTGGTGCCGTGGATCCGCCGCCAAAACCATGTTTTGGCCGCGGATCCGCGGTCACTTAGACGAGTTAGGGTTTCGTTCTTCAGGTGTGTCCATAGAATTCCTTGCATGCTTTTCTGAATATTTTTAACATGGAAAAATCCAACATTTGGAAAAATTTCCAGAGAGGGGGTTGTTTCGGGCTTACGGGGTTCGATCGGAATTCTAACTTCGTCTAGACAACGCCTAATGCTCTAGCTTGGCTCTGATACCACTGTAGGGTTAGCTTAGCACCATAGCAAGATTTTGGCAAGTATTAAACATGCAATTTAAAATTTTTGGGGTGCTAAACAAACAAACCAAGCAATCGAACTAGAGAATTATGGTTAAACATGATATGCAAACAACTTTACATCTAAGTGAATGCGGAATACAACCTTTGTAGACCGGTCCTTCACTTCTAAAGCTCCGTATAGTAGTTCCTTCACCCCTAGTAGTGAACATCCGAACTCTAGTAAGGATCACATGAAGAAATGAACAAGCTTGCTCAATGCTTTCGAAGCCGAAGATGATCTACGTCGAGGAGACTCAAGCTCATGCTACCTCTTCACTAATGGTGAGATTAGTGAAGCAAACACCTTAAACTAAATGGTTAATAGTAGAGGATGATGAAGTAGGAATATTTCTCACTTTAGATTTGATTTTCTCATTTTATTTCATCACTTTGCCAAAAGCTAGAAAGCTTCAAGAGGAAGAAGAAGATGAAGTGATGAAGTAATCATTCATTAGGTTAGAAATGCAACTATGGGTGAGTATATCACATACACTAACCCATGTAGAGAGTTAACCATTGTGTATGGTTAATGGTTAGGTCAAATAAATATCTTAAGTAAAAACAAAGAAGTGGACTAAGTCAAAACTTATCTACAAGCTTCTCCAAGCTTCTAGCCATGAGTTAATTACACTAATTTGTAATTACTTAATAAATATTAAACTCTAACATTAACCCTAGCATGGTGTGAGTCTCATTCATCCATGCTACATATGTAATCTAGCATGACACACTAAAATATATCACATATATTTATGTGTGCAAAAACAATACAATTAACATATATCACATATATATTAATGTATTATAAATGAGAAAAATGAATACATAAGTGAGCCAATATTAGTTAATGTAATTTAATATATAAAATATATAATTATACATTAAATTATTAAATCAACACTTGATTTAATAATCCGGTCATATCTCATATAACCGACTAATATCCAATGTATCAATTTATCGAATCAACAACTTGATCCGATAACCCGGCTATATCACATACAACCGATCGACACACAAATCATGAGAATAGAATGCGGTATCACATACGCGCACTAATCTCGGTTCCGCACATATCTCATATGTGCTCCTACTCCGTTTCGCATGAACCAGGAAATCTCTGTGTAGGACTCTAAAGACTCGTCAATACGCCGGCAGTAGGTGATGATCACATCAAACACCCACAAGCCACAAGCGGTCTGCTAAACGTAACGGCCACCCAGGTATTGAGTGATCAGAAGATCAACAAGCAAGCCTGCTCATACTCCTGCAAATCCAATCAGTAACACTACCGTACAGTCCGGTCTCTTCGTCAGATATGTCGCATATCGCATCATGGGGGTGGTATAACGTCAGACCCTAATAGCCTGATAAGTCATGCCGATGCAAGGTCTATAACGGTTCGAGAAACTACTGATAACACTTACCAGTAAATCTCAGCAACCCTGGCCAGGTATTTCCTATTATGTCCAATCGAGCATAGCGCAACATCAACTCCCAATATCGGAAGAGACGAAACCCCTCCTATCTCTCATTGCCTCCATGTGACTCGGGACTGTACCCAAAAACCACCTTTTTGCACGATCTCTTGACTGTGGTATGGTGGAAATCAAAGCACAGTGGGAATCACACAAGACTCTATAATGATCTCGGGTCTACAGACTGACCTGTACCAGTGTCACCAGAGAACTGCTATCCGACGATAGGTATAATACCATCTAGGAGTTCTCGGCGAGTCCGTCCAGTATACCAGTCTCCACTGAGCACCCATATACCTTCTCTGATATCAAACACCAATGGATATGGGATCATCCATCGCCCATCATATGGGTCGAGAAGCGCATACGCTAGTCTACTCTGGAATATCGATGCCCTATCTCGATACTCTCTCGACTAGGAATTATTATAGGGTGTACTTGTAGACTACCCTTGGCCCCACTAGTATGATCTCCATCATAGTCCTGGTAGTCAAGTACACATCCTAAGGGCTTTGTCAACATATGAGAGCAAGACAACATCACGTATACAAGTCAACATGTTAAGACAAAGAGCAACCAGATAGCTTACTATCATATCAAGCAAGAAAGTCCTCCCTATATATGTCCAAGCATCCACTACAATATACATCCCATGTACAGTAATGGCCTCTAGGGAATACATATAACTAACAGTTTTCTCACTAGGGTTCTCACAAGCTCAAGGGTTCACAACTCATGTGAAGGTTGAGCTTGGAGGTGGAGGTGAAGAAGATGGAGAGAGCTCGAGAGAAAATGATCTCAAGTGAAGAAATGAACAAGTGTAGAAAATGCAAGTGTAGAATCGCTATTACAAACTCACACTTATTGAAGCATCAATTTTCCTCAATAATAAAATGAAGCCATCCTTCAATAGTGATGTAAGATGAATAAAATATTCATCTAGCCATGCTTCACCCCATTCCTTTCAAAAGTCTCCCCATTCCACCTCATTTTCTATTTTCTCAAAATAGAAAATCAACCATGCTTCATAATATATATATATATATATATATATATATATATATATATATATATATATATATCGCATATATTGTTGGGGTAAAAATTTACGCCCCGGTTGACAGAGTCAAAGTCAAAGTCAACCCCCAAGTTAGGTTGGCCTAGGCCCAGGTCAAGCGGGTCCATGCCCAAGTCGAGCCCGCGGCCAGCCTCCCCATGCCAACAACAAAATCATGTAATAAATAATTTTTATGTAATTGTTTATGCATGAATGTAAACAAAATGGGCATAAAGCCAATATTTTGTAAGCCCATGGCTTATGTGCAAAAATGAAATGACACATGAGCCATGGGATGGTTAAAATGCCATTTTTGTAAAGCCCAAGGGGCTATATGTAAATATGTAAGCCTATATAAGGAAACATGATGATGAACAAAAAATATACTTTTTCATTCTCTCAAGAACCTAGGGTTTGTACATCTTTCCCTTTTCTGAAGGTTTCAAATCTTCTTCTTCCTTTTGAATTAAATCAAGAGTTTTTACTCTTCCTTTTCCAAAACTAAATAGTTTTTCACCACAAAACCCACGAAGAGGAACTTGGATCTACAATCAGATCTCAAAAAGAATAGATTTTTAACATCCCACATCTCTTGAACTTCAAGATTCTGTCAATAGAGGAGGAAGGAAAAAAACCCTTTTATCAACCCCAAAACATCTCAGGAGCTTAACTCAACTCTAATTTCTCTTTCGAGAGTTCCTGGGGCTAAAATCCCTCTTTTCCTCATCGGCGCTCAAGCGCCGAGCGCCCATGTGCCGACACGTGGTGCTAGCGCTTGGGCGCAAAGCGCCCACGTGCCGACACGTGGCGCGGTAGCGCTCGGGCGCAAAGCGCCCACGTGCCGACACGTGGCGCGCTTGCGCTCCAGCGCTGTGTGCCCAAGCGCAAAGCGCCCACATGCCGACACATGGCGCGCTTGCGCTCCCGCGCTCTGCGCCCGAGCGCAAAGCACCCACGTGCCGACACATGGCGTGCTTGCGCTCCAGCGCTTTGCGCTCGAGCGCAAAGCGCCCACGTGCCGACACGTGGCACGCTTGCGCTCGAGCGCCCAGCGCTCATGCCCAAAGTGCCCACTTGTCGACACGTGGCGCGCTTGCGCCTGAGCGTACAACACCTAAGCGCATAGCGCTCAAGGCGCTGGCCCCACGCATCCCTTGGATGCCTTTTCCCACTCTTTTTATGTACACACATATACATATACATATACATATGTATACATATTTGCACACACACGTGCTCTACGACACTGTCCCTGTTAGAAAAAATTTCTAACGGGGCGCTGGCCCGCACCCCGCAAGGGGGCTGCTAGTATGGCTCCTCGCACATATCAGCAAATACCCCGCACATACCCCGCAAGGGGACCCCCGTAAAAACTCTGCGTGGCTCCCGATATATCCAAACCCCCCTTCCAAAATAACACACACGTACACTGCACATTGAGTTCGCATGACCAGTTCAACCATTAATCAGGAGGTTCTCTCGCCCCAAAGGCGAGGGGTAATTAACGGCAGCTTAGCCCGCAGCTGCCGGAGATTCTGAGCCCCACAATCAATAAACCCCGGCCTACCCTAGGCAGGGGGAATCTGTAGTACGCCTGACAAGCGCGCGCGTATTCCCATCTCAATGGAGTGACGAAAAACACCCTACATATATATATATATTATATATATATATATATATATATATATTATATATATATATATATATATATATATATATATATATATATAAAGATAAGCAAATAATTAGTGAGCAATAATATTAGTTAATATATAATTATATCAAATATAAATATATATCATATTATTAAATCGACACTTGATTCAATAATCCGGTTATATCATATATAACCTACTAATATCATTTATCTGTATATCACATTATCAAATCAACACTTGATTCAATAATCCAATCATATCACATATAACCTACACTTGATTCAATAATCCTGGCATATCACATATAACCTAATCGATATCAGAT
This sequence comes from Agapanthus africanus, assembly GCA_030015575.1. Taxonomy (NCBI): domain Eukaryota; kingdom Viridiplantae; phylum Streptophyta; class Magnoliopsida; order Asparagales; family Amaryllidaceae; genus Agapanthus; species Agapanthus africanus. The sequence goes on from JASDDO010000012.1 coordinate 367,332,632, forward strand.
TATTGCCAGATTAGAATACGGTATCACATATTCGTATTTGATCAGGCCCCTCGCACATATCAGCAAATGTGCCCTACTTCGTTTCGCTTGAACTAGGAAACTTCTGTGTGGGACTCTAAAGACTCTTCAATACGCCAGAAGTAGGTAATAATCATATCAGTTACCCATAAGCCGTCAGTGGTACTAGCTGGACGTAACGGTTATCTAGGTATTGAGCGATTAGAAGATTTGCAAGCTTGTCTAAAATCTCATGAAGCCTATAAGTAACACTTACCATACAGTTCGGTCTCTTCGTCTGATATGTCGCATATCGAGTCTGGGGGTGGAATCGTCTGACCCTAATAACTTGATAAGTCATACCGATGTGTGGGGTATAACGGAACGATAAACTGTAAGTCTACGGTAGCGCCCCGGCCGTCAATCTGACGCCAAACGCGGAACAAAAACTTTTATAACTGGCGCTATCGCATACTATAACCCGGATCTTTCTATTAACGCTAAACTAACAAACTGTAAAGAGGTAGAAAGGCTATACCGATCGATCCGAGTCCTTCGGTCTTTAGCCATCATCCCACGCTCCTTTGCGGCAACTCCGATCTCTTTGCTCCTCGTCTAGGTGGCACCACATCTACGGATCTTTAAACGGGCTCCCGCCTCTATACCGAGGAAACTCGTCATCAAGTCTGCTAAGAGATGACCAAGATGAAGTAGAGAACGAGTGGAATACTTTGTCTCAAACACCCTAGGGTTCTCATCACATGAGAGGGTTAGGGTGGAGGTTGAAGAAGATGCTAGGGTTTGGAAATAGTGAACTCAAGAAACTCTAGTGAGCAAAAACCAAGCATACAAAAATAACCCCTTGGCTGTCCACTAAATTTGGGTGTGGTATTTATTAGGTTTTGTGATGAAATATCAAGGAAAATATCCTCACAAAATATCTCCACCTCAACCCTCAAAATATCAAACCCAAAACAAAACACCATTAATTCTATCATGACTCACTAAGTGACTCATTAGCATGAGTCACTAGTGATCATGCTAGAAGAAATGTGTCATCCATATGAGTCACACTTTCCAAAACAATTAATCATTTAAGCCAAAATGATTAATCCAAAAAGAAATACATCTTCTAAAATATTCTCGTAACGGATTACGAAAATACCCCTCGCCTGTATATACATACCTGTATCCGTATTCCGACCGAATACGAATACGAGAGACTAAAATATTCCGACTCAATATAATACATGGATCCGGCTTAAACCAAAGCCCACCAGTATTATCTGTCCGAAATATGACACGTGCGTAAACGCACGTGCATTTTTCGAACCCTGCCATAAAACCATACGGCCTCTACAACGTTTCGCCCGAACTTGGGAAACTATCTGGGGGGGACTCTAATGAAGAATCAGTACCCTGGCAGTGGGTTTAACCACAAGCATGTCAGCGGCACTAGCAGTGCGTAACGGCTGCCCATGTACTGACCTCAAGGGAAGCCGATGAGCGAACTCATCCCGGAACCCTACTGAGCCTAACAGTGACAATATACATACAGTCCGGTCCGTTCGTCTATGAGTATCGCATATCGGGCCTAGAGGGCTGGTAATGTCAGACCCCCAATAGCGGTATAAGTCGTGTCGGAGTGTAGCCCAGAACACCCTGAGATACTACTGGAGTACCTACCAGTAAATCTCCTGCCTCGGCCGAGGGCTTTGTGTAATGGCTCTCCTAGACACAGCGCGATCTCACCCCCAATATCGGGAGAGACGAATCCCCTGCCGATCCGCTCACTTGCCTCCATGTGGCTCGGGACTGTACCCAAAAAAGACCTGTTTGCACGACTCCTTTGAGCCGTGGTAGGGTAGAAATCAAAGCACAGTGGGAACTCACACGAGACAAATGACGACCTCAGGTCGATGAACTAACCTGTACACATGTCACCAGGGAACTGCTATCTGACGCTAGATATAAATACCAACTAGCAGGTTCCCGGCGAGTCCTGTCCGGTGTACTCATAACCCAATGGGCACCTGTATACATCTTAGGTGATCCAACTGACACCAGTGGCTTGTGAGACCGGCCACCGCCCCTCGTCGGGGTCTCTACTGTATACACTAGTCTACTCCGGAGTATCGATGCCCTGTCTTGAAACTCCCACGACTAGGGACCACTTTTAAGGATGCGCTTATGGACTACCCAACTCTCACGTATATGATCGCCATCATACTGTTGGTAGTCAAGCAAGATCCTAAGGGCTCTATCAACGTGTAATAGCGATCAGTCACCTGAACATGTACACGACTGATAAAGGCAAACCAGATAGCATACTATCATCTCGAGTAAGACTGTGCTACCGGTATAGGTCCTCCTTAATCATTGCAATCACGTACCTGCGATCCAATAATTGACTTTGAGGGCACTATATCCAACAGAAACTACTGATAACTCTTACTAGTAAATCTCATCAACAACTCTGGCCAGGACTTCCTGTTATAGCCTATCGAGCATAGCGCAACATCAACTCCCAATACCGGGAGAGACGAAACCCCTCCTATCGCTCATTGCCTCCATGTGACTCGGGACTGTACCCAAAATCCACCTATTTGTACGACTCCTTTGAGCCGTGGTAGGGAGGAAATCAAAGCATAGTAGGAACCACACAAGAATGTATGACGATCTCGGGTCTATAGACTAACTTGTACCAGTGTAACCAGAGAACTACTATCTGACGATAGGTATAGTACCATCTAGGAGTTCTCAGCGAGTCCTGTTTGGTGTACTCATTCTTTAATGAGCACATGTGTACAATCTTTGATGTCAAACACCAATGGATATGGGATCAACCATCGCCCCCCACAAGGTCAAGAAACGTACACACTAGTCTACTCTGGAATATCGATGCCCTGTCTCGATACTCTCTCGACTTGGAACTGTTAATGGATGTGCTTGTAGACTACACAAGTCCCAGTAGTATGATCAACATTATAGTACTGGTAGTCAAGCAAACATCCTAAGGGCTTTATCAATATGTATCAGAGAGACAGTATAATAATACAAGTGTACATGTTAAGATAAAGAGCAACCTGATAGCATACTATCATGTCGAGCAAGAAAGACCTCTCTATATATGTCCAAGCATCCACTATAATATATATCAATGTACAATAATGGCCTCTAGGGCATATATATCCCTAATAGTCTCCCACTTGCACTAAGGCCAGTTGTTATAGTATCTTATACCCAACATCCCAAATAGTCTCTCGAATCGCGTCTAGGGGAGGGCCTTTGTGAGTGGATCCGCTGTGTTATCCTCCGTGTCAACTCTTCCGATCTCAATCTCCCGGTGATCAACTATCTCCTGGATCAGGTGATACTGCCTGAGAATATGTCTGGATCGCTGTGATAAATATCTTTTTTTAAAAAAAAACTTATGGGTTTTAGTTGTCATGTCCACAAAAAAGGTGTTTTAAGCTAAACTAACATGTTTTTAATACTATATATATATATACACACGTGGGTATGTATGTATATTTAAAATAATTAAATAAATATATAATTAAATAAATAAATATATAAATAAATAAATATATAATGTATGTGAAAATAATTATTAACAAATTTTTATTGAAGAAAACCACATGTTATATCGCTAACTAAATTATAATTAACTCCAATAAAATTTTAAGATGTTACAGTAATCCTAAAACCCCTACAAGTGCAGCGAATAGCCCGCCAATTCCAGAGCGAGGCGGCTCGAATTCACCACTGCGAGACGACCACCAAGCACACTCTAGAATCCGACTATTCGAGCACATTTCCGTGGGTTTATCCCAGTACAGAAATGAAATTGTAAAACCCAGTTCTTTTTGTACACCAATATCCATATTTAATAAAGTGTTACTTACGAAATTTATTTATTTATATTTATAATTATTTTAAAACCCCAAACGCAAACCCTATTGTCTATTTCCTTTTTATTTCCCATTCGCTTTTTATTTCTTCCGAGCCCAGCTCACTCCCTCTCTATCCCTCTTTTATTTTTCCTCAACCCAAAAGAAAATCCAATCTCGGCCTAAAGCCCCAATCCCAGCCCTTTCCCATGAACCGACCCGACCCATGCCTCCATACCCGACCCGCTTCTTCTCCCCCCACTCCCCTTATTTTTCCCGCTTCTTTCTTTCTCCCCCATGTCGTCGCGGCTCGTGACCATGTCCCCTCCCCGCCTCTCTCGTGCCCACGACCGCGCGCACGCGCTACTTCCCTCCCCTCGACCACATCTCTCTCCCCTCTCGTACGCACCCTCTCTCTCTCATCTCGCACTATCTCTCCTTCCCTATATTTTTCCCGCTCCCCTCTTCAACCCACGCCCACGGCCGCGCTCGCCCCGCCACCACCGCCGGCATCACTCCGGTCTCCTCCACCGCACCTACAACTCACCTCGTTGCAAACCCCGACCACGACACCCATCCCTCATTGTCGTCGTCATCACCGTCGACCCCGTCCGCTTCCCGTCGCCTGCATCCCCGACTCCTCCGGTGACCACCAATCTCTTCGCCTCCTTTCACGAGCACCCTCGCCTGCCTTTTCATCGCTTCTCCCCGAGCTTTTCACCTCCTCACCCGAGCATCCCTTACCGCCGGTGACCTTGTCAACGACACCGTTCCCGCTCCTCGCCGGCAACCGATGCCTACACCAAGTGCGATACCGCCTCCCCCTCTTCGCAAACTCAAGCCCCGAGCTCCACCGCTTCCACGACAGCCAACCGACCCCGAGCTTCCCTCAACTACAGCCCAAGCTGACTCCGACCACCTCACCTTCGACGACGATCCCTCCTCTTCACCCCCACCCCTCCCTGCTGGAGCTACAATGCCCGTCGCCACCACCTCCAGCCGAGTCCAAGCTTTGAGGCTAGCCCAAGCTGCAAACCAAGCACTAGTCATTTCATCGAACACTTGCATCTATCGTCAATCGCTACTATTTCAGCCATCGTCGTCGCCGTAAAAGCCGTGGCTTCAGTCTCTGTGTCCGTCGTCGTCGTCAAAGCTATAATCGTCGCAACGCCAGCGCGCGTCCGTCGCACCCACCAAGCCACCAAGTCCAAGAATCAAGCTCCACCGAGGCCAACTCTTATCGTGCTCGAGTCATGAACGCGCCGTTGCCGCTACCGTAGCCGTGGTTCACCACTGTGTCGTCCGCTGCTATCATATCACCGATCTTCGTCGTCAGGCAAGTATTACATACTTGCTTCATGCTATATATAATCATTTCAATTACGATTCAATATTACTATAAGTATTTGGACTAAAATTTATGTGATAACCTATTTTTAAATGGAGAAACTTGTGATCATTAAACCCGATTACTATTTACAGAGGTACCGCAGAAATCTGGTTGAAAATAAATATCGTTTCACCTATAAAATGTTACCCCGATAATCAATGCGAAATCAGAATTTCCCTGAACACGCTAGAACGTTAAATTCATATTAAACCTTTTACAAATAGGATTTTAACGTTCCATGGCTCGTATCGAAGCTAACTGATTAACCTACAGTACTCTATAGTTGATCACTGAATTGTAACAAATTATGATAAAGATAACTGGGGAGAATTACGATTCTGGACTGCAGCCCAGAGCAGTAATCCCAGTTAACCCTTATTTTTAAATCACTGTATATCCTTGCTCAAATGCGAAAATGTGCGGAACCCTATATTTTTACGTAGAAAATTGAGTTATATTTCTTAATCCACTGGTTTCACCGGATTCCTGTTCTGTATGATATTTGTAACACATTTTATGATGTCGACATGTTCAGCTGAATTCTGCAGTGACAGATTTTACACATCAACATAAACCTGGCCATAACTCACTGTGTTTTTAGGATATTACTGATCCTCCAATTGAGTTGAAAACCTAACTGATAACCCTAAATATTTCTCAACTATAGAGTTGCCTAATTATGATCCCAACTGGGATTAAAATGTGTTACGAAACGGACTTCCAATTCAGAAATTGGATATCCAGCAGTGAACACTTAAAATGAAATGGCCATAACTAGCAAACCTGAAATCCGATTGGAGCGAAACCAATTTTTATGGATATATGATTAAACATACTACTTACCCCTTTTTCATTGTTTCGCTTAATTCTGCACGCATGATTTATAGTAAATTATGCAAGTGATAGGACACTGACTGATGATATTCTATTCATATCGTAATTATTGTATTCTCATCATATCATGTAGATGTCATTGAATTGGTAACCTAGTGATCCTGTGCATTACCCAGTGTTAGATATTAGTATTTTGATTGTGGCAAGTACGTAGTGATAAAGTGTGAATGAATAAGTGAAAGTGACACGTACTTGTACACAATCAACGGACCTAGTTAATTTATTGCATTGTCGACGTCTATGGGACATGTATAAGTGTAACTATAATTGGTATGAGACGATTATGGAAGCACTTATATGGGTGTCATAGATAAGGCACCAAACACTGTCCATTTATCTTGGGTATCAGTCGAGACATGCTTGATGGAGACCCTGTCTCCAGTTCTCGCGTAGACTTGTCATGGATCGACTGGTATTTGAGTTTATGGTTGGCGTTTGATGTAGACCAAGAGTTTGGGGTAGTTTGAGTATGAGTTCAACGGAATCTCGGGAGTCTCATTGCCGGCATACACAGCGATTCTGAAGTTATATGGGTGACATTACTGATTATTAGTGAGCGACTCGGGCCCGTGTTCCCTTGCCTCTGGGGCACTACCCTTGGATGGGGGATACTCACGAGTGGTTGAATCTCACACTTGGACTGACGATAGGTTTAGCGACCTGGACAGTGAGACTGATAGGTTTAGTGACATGCATTGATTACTGACTGATACACCTGCCTTACTGTTTACCCGCTTTACTGTTTACCTGTACTGGCTCCTTCATCATCATATCATCACTTCATGCTTATTGTTTCATATTCATCATTATTACACTTGTTACACATGTATTTATATTTATTGCTATTGTGTCGCTCTGACGACCTGAGTATGCATGCTTAGAGTGAGTAGTGGATTTAGCTCGGACCAGGACCTGATGTACCTCGAGGATATTGTGGACATCTTGATCAGCGACCCAGAGCTATACTTCCTTGATCTCTATCTGGTTAGTTCTTTGTATTTGTTTTGATTTAGTGATTGCATTTCTCATTACCTGTGCATTGATTACTGATTACCACGTAAAGCTAGAAGCCAAAGTGTGACTACGACAGGATATTTCCTCGACCGTAGGAGCATGGCTGGCCTTGTCAACCCCTCGTATTCCGTATTTTAGGAAGTAGGGCGTGACATGGTTTTGTTGGTATCAGAGACAGGTTTTGCTACGATTGGGATTGCAGTTTCCATGCAGGGCTTGACAATCTAAGACACCCTTCAGTCTAGAATGTAAATTTGTTACCATTGATCTTGATTCACACAGAGTGTTTTGCTACATATTTTGATCCATCCGCTAGAATTTTGGGTGACTTAGTAGAGTTATGTGATTGTGATTATGAACTGCAGCATAGTTACAATACTGTACTCTGTTTGAGTGACTTGGAGTTCTACACTTGATTCCCGCTCGATTGAGTTTCACTCACCACCTATTCTTGCTCCGTTTATGTCTTATTCTGATTCTTATATCTTGTACCTTATGCCGTCCTAAAATTTGTCGTTTCAGGACCATGTCTTCTAACGACTCTTCTTCTATCTCCACCCCTAAGGTCAGACCGTCGAGATTTTGAATGTACTGCAAGGCTTGAAGGAAGCCCAGGAGCGAACGAACGACCTTTTAGCTGAAGGACTAAGAATGCAAATGGCTCAGGCACCAGCGGAAGCCTCCAATCGTAAGGGAATCCCTGTTAAACGAGGAAAAGAGGTGAAGATGAGGCGCCCACTTGTTCCTCAGCAAAAGAAGCAGCAGAGGACACAATGTTGTGGATACTATAAGAGACCAGGACACTTTCAGAGAGAATGTCACAGGGCTAAAGGGCAATGTCTGACTTATAGATCCAACGAACATTTTGTCAACGGTTACCCTAGAAGGAAGGAGCTGTAAGGAGGAGATTCGTCCACACTCTCTACTACTGCTAAGTGACTTGGTTATTTCGTAGTTCGAGCTTCGAGGATAGTACGGACCCAGCGCATGATTCAACTCGCTTGACGAGAATGCAGCGGTCTAGATATCAACGAGGAATTATCACCTTTTCTGCTTCCAATAAAAATGTCGTCACTCTTTAGTATATGTTTCCTTTCGTTTAAAATCTTGTATCCGTTGAACTTTTAGATTGAATGCAATAAAATTGTGAGTTGTGATTTATGTATCGTCCCCTTGTCACTCATTTTCCTTATACTGCTTATTGCATCATTATTCTAAATTTTGATTTTTCAGTCCTTACCAACCGTATATTTTTCTTGTGTTCCATATCCTTGGTTATTCTCTTGGTGTGTTCCACTGTCTGATCATGACTCTTTCTTTTCAGGCCATGGCCAATCCTGGAGCAGCGCCGCCTATCGATGAGGACACTCGATCCTGCGTTTCCTTGGACTGCATGCTGGTGAGTTCGGATGACGAGATCGACGACCCATAGATTATTTTCGGCAACAGAGATTCCGAGGACGAGGGAATCGCAGCCCAGAAGTCGACATAATCAGTGACTCCGACGAGGAGGAAGAAGACCCCAAAGAGGACCCGATAGAGGAAGATCTCGAAGAAGACCCGGTAGAAGAAAATCCAGGAGAGGAAGACCCTGAGGAGAATCCAGTGGAAGAAAATCCCGTGGAAGAAGATCCAAAAGAGGCGAATCACGTGGAAGCATACCACGATGAAGAAGCTCTAGCCGAGCAAGAAGGACCAGGAGAAGAAGACCCTATGGCAGAAGAACCTCTAGTGGCAATCCCTGCGAGGCGCTATGGAAATGGACGCCCCTATCTTAGCGCGCGAGCTTACCGTAATCCGCTGAACTTCCATAACCGCGACTGATGTGATATATCTTTTGTTTCCTCTGGCCAAATAAATCTATGTATAGCTTAGGGCCACCTTTTATCTTTCGAGAATGCTTTGTTTGAAATTTTCTGGAATAATAATAAAGTTTCTGAGTTTGATAATCTTTTGAGTATTGATTCGCATGAGGCATTGACTGTTTTTCCCTCACCAATAAATTTCTCCCCCTCCTGAGATTCATTACTATTCACCCTTGCACCTTGTGCTGACCTGACCCTAGCCTCTTCAACATTCAGATTAAGAGTACCACTCTCCGACCTTTTTGAATGGGCCGTATTCCACTGTAATCCAAACCCTGGCTAGCCCCATCCATTTTTAGTGCTATCTCCTATTACTATAATTAATTCAGTGACATTGCTATTTGAAATCTAGTTTTTGTTATTTTCTGTTTATCAATTTTTTTTTGCGTGTTATTAACTACTTCCGTTTTACTTGTTCTGAATACTCTACTAATTATCATATTTTCAATAGCGTAAATATATGCCGCACATACTATTTTTCTTATTTCACCATATGGGTTTTCTCAAGTTATTTTAAATTGTTTGATCGATATATTTATTCTAAAATATTTTGGCCTATCGGCAAATCCCTCATTATTGTTTATTACTGCTATGTTATTTTCTGGTATTGTGCATATAGTTTATCATCATAGATGGTTCTTCCTTTTACTTACTTAGGACTATCTTTTTAGTTGTGTTATTTATTATACATATATAGACTTGGATTTTATCTAGCTGCTTTTGGGTAAATCACTATATGTTAGTGCCTGATTTTGTGACCTTTCGCATATTATTTTATAGCTTATTGTTTATTTTAATTTCGAGGACGAAATTTTCTTTAAGGGGTATAAGATGTAATACCCAGTTCTTTTTGTACACCAATATCCGTATTTTATAAAGTGTTACTTACGAAATTTATTTATTTATATTTATAATTATTTTAAAACCCCAAACCTAAACCCTATTGTCTATTTCCTTTTTATTTCCCATTCCCTTTTTATTTCTCCCGAGCCCAGCCCACTCCCTCTCTATCCCTCTTTTATTTTTCCTCAGCCCAAAAGAAATCCAATCTCAGCCCAAAGCCCCAATCACATCCCTTGCCCATGAACCGACCCGACCCATGCCTCCATACCCGACCCGCTTCTTCTCCCCCACTCCCCTTATTTTTCCCGCTTCTTTCTTTCTCCCCCACGTCGCCGCGGCTCGCGACCACGTCCCCTCCTCGCCTCTCTCGTGACCACGACCGTGCGCGCACTACTTCCCTCCCCTCGACCACGTCTCTCTCTCCTCTCGTACGCACCCTCTCTCTCTCATCTCGCACTTTCTCTCCTTCCCCATATTTTTCCCGCTCCCCTCTCGAACCCACGCCCACGGCCGCGCTCGCCCCGCCACCATCGCCAGCATCACTCCGGTCTTCTCTGCCTCACCTACAACTCACCTCGTTGCAAACCCCGAACACGACACCCATCCCTCATTGTCGTCGTCATCACCGTCGACCCCGTCCGCTTCCCCTCGCCTGCATCCCCGACTCCTCCGGTGACCACCAACCTCTTCGCCTCCTTTCACGAGCACCCTCGCCTGCCCCTTCATCGCTTCTCCCCGAGCTTGTCACCTCCTCCCCCGAGCATCCCTTACCGCCGGTGACCCTGTAAACGACACCGTTCCCGCTCTTCGCCGGCAACCGACGCCTACACCAAGTGCGATACCGCCTCCCCCTCTTCGCAAACTCAAGCCCTGAGCTCCACCGCCTCCACGACAGCCAACCGACCCCGAGCTTCCCTCAACTACAGCCCAAGCCGACTCCGACCACCTCACCTTCGACGACGATCCCTCCTTTTCACCCCCTCCCCTCCCTGCTAGAGCTACAGTGCCCGTCGCCACCACCTCCAGCCGAGTCCAAGCCTTGAGGCTAGCCCAAGCTTCAAACCAAGCACTAGTCATTTCATCGAACACTTGCATCTATCGTCAATCGCTGCTATTTCTGCCGTCGCCGCCGCTGTAAAAGCCGTGGCTTCAGTCTCTGTGTCCGTCGTCATCGTCAAAGCTGTAATCGTCGCAACGCCAGCGCACGTCCGTCGCACCCACCGAGCCACCAAGCCCAAGAATCAAGCTCCACCGAGGCCAACTCTTGTCGTGCTCGAGTCGTGAACGCACCGTTGCCGCTACCGTAGCCGTGGTTCACCACTGTGTCGTCCGTTGCTATCATATCACCGATCGTCGTCGTCAGGCAAGTATTACATACTTGCTTCATGTTATATATAATCATTTCAATTACGATTCAATATTATTATAAGTATTTGGAATAAAATTTATGTGAGAACCTTTTTAAATGGCAGAACTTGTGATCATTAAGCCCGATTACTATTTATAAAGGTACCACGGAAATCTGGTTGAAAATAAATATCGTTTCACCTATAAAATGTTACCCCCGATAATCATTGCGAAATTAGAATTTCCCTGAACACGCTAGATCGTTAAATTCATATTAAACCTTTTACAAATCGGATTTTAACGTTCCATGGCTTGTATCTAAGCTAACTGATTAACCTACAGTAATCTATAGTTGATCACTGAATTTTAACAAATTATGATAGAGATAACTGGGGAGAATTACGATTCTGGACTGCAGCCCAAAGCAGTAATCTCAGTTAACACTTATTTTTAAATCACTGTATATCCTTTCTCAAATGCCAAAATGTGCGGAACCCTATATAGTTACGTATAAAATTGAGTTATCTTTCTTACTCCACTGGTTTCACTGGATTCCTGTTCTGTATGATATTTGTAACACATTTTATGATGTCGACATGTCCATCTGAATTCTGCAGTGACAGATTTTGCACATCAACCTAAACCTGGCCATAACTCCCTGTGTATTTAGGATATTACTGATCCGCCAATTGTGTTGAAAACCTAACTGATAACCCTAAATATTTCTCAACTATAGAGTCTCCTAATTATGATCCCAACTGGGATTAAAATGTGTTACGAAACGGACTTCCAATTCAGAAATTGGATTTCCAGCAGTGAACACTTAAAATGAAATGGCCATAACTAGCAAACCTGAAATCCGATTGGTGTGAAACCAATTTTGATGGATAGATGATTAAACATACTACTTATCCCTTTTTCATTGTTTTGCTTAATTCTGCACGCATGATTTATAGTAAATTATGCAAGTGGTAGGACACTGACTGATGATATTCTATTCATATCGTAATTATTGTATTCTCATCATATCATGTAGATGTCATTGAATTGGTAACCTAGTGATTGTGTGCATTACCCAGTGTTAGATATTAGTGTTTTGATTATGGCAAGTACGTAGTGATAAAGTGTGAATGAATAAGTGAAAGTGACACGTACTTGTACACAATCAACGGACCTAGTTAATTTATTGCATTGTCGACGTCTATGGGACATGTATAAGTGTAACTATAATTGGTATGGGACGATTATGGAAGCACTTATATGGGTGTCATAGGTAAGACACCAAACACTGTCCATTTATCTTGGGTATCAGTCGAGACATGCTTGATGGAGATCCTGTCTCCAGTTCTCGCGTAGACTTGTCATGGACCGACTGGTATTTGAGTTTATGGTTGGTGTTTGATGTAGACCACGGGGTATGGGGTACTTTGAGTGTGAGTTCAACGGAATCTCGGGAGTTCTATTGCCAGCATACACAGCGATTCTGCAGTTATATGGGTGATATTACTGATTATTAGCGAGCGACTCGAGCCTGTGTTCCCTTGCCCCTGGGGCACTACCCTTGGGTGGGGGATACTCACGAGTGGTTGACTCTCATACTTTGACTGACGATAGGTTTAGTGACTTGGAATGTGAGACTTAGAGACTGATAGGTTTAGTGACATGCATTGATTACTGATTGATACACCTGCCTTACTGTTTACCCGCTTTACTGTTTACCTGTACTGGCTCCTTCATCATCATATCATCACTTCATGCTTATTGTTTCATATTCATCATTATTACACTTGTTACACATGTATTTATATTTATTGCTATTGTGTCGCTCTGAAGACCTGAGTATGCATGCTCAGAGTGAGAAGTGGATTTAGCTCGGACCAGGACTTGACGTACCTCGAGGATATTGCGGACATCTTGATCAGCGACCCAGAGCTATACTTCCTTGATCTCTATCTGGGCAGTTCTTTGTATTTGTTTTGATTTAGTGACTGCATTTCTCATTACCTGTGCATTGATTACTGATTACCACGTAAAGCTAGAAGCCGAAGTGTGACTACGGCAGGATATTTCCTCGACCGTAGGAGCATGGCTGGCCTTGTTAACCCCTCGTATTCCGTATTTTAGGAAGCGAGGCATGACAGAAATAATATACAATAGCGACATCTATCTCAACCCGGCCGTGTCCCAATAAAAGAATATACAAACAGGCAGAAACGACAGTTCACATTTCGGACGTTCACCCCACAATAATGAATATCCGTCCAACTAACATCGCACAAAAGGCTATCCAACACTACAATCCGTTGAAACCATCACAGAGATAAATATCGCAACAACAAAATGCGTGTAACCTTCTCTAATCGACGTATAGCGATTAGAAGACGTTCACAACATATATACAACATATACCACAAATAGCAACACAAAAGCATGTAAACAAAACCATGACCTTAGAATTCAACACAAGCGAAGTGTATATTCGAAATTCCAAATGACGAAAATCGAGCGCACTTCGTCATCCGAAAATCCATTGTTTTGGCTAAACAAAGAGTCCCAATGACCCATCCAAGGTCCTCAGGAATTCCCTATAGTACCTACGATCCTCCTCATGGGTTCATGGTCCAAACCAAGTGTTATTTTTATGTATGCCCTAGAGGCCATTATTGTACATATGATGTATATTATAGTGGATGCTTAGACATATATAGAGAGGACTTTCTTGCTCGACATGACCATCATTCGCCAGGTCTTTGAGTGCCTAATATCTTCGAGATGACGGAAGGAGGGGTTGAGGGCCTAATATCTGCCTGCCACCCTTGGGGTTTTAGTATAGTATGTTATCTGGTTGCTTTTTATCTTAACATGCATACTTGTCTCTTGATACTGTCTCATGGTGACATGTTGGTAAAGCCCATAGGATGTGTACTTGACTACCAGGATTATGATGCAGATCATACTAGTGGGGCCATGGTAGTCCATATGTTCATCCTTTAATGTTCTTAGTCGTGGGTGTATCGAGACAGGGCATCGATATACCAGAGTAGACTAGCGTATACGCTTCTCGACCCATGAGATGGCGATGGATGATCCCATATCCATTGGTGTTTGACATCAGAGATGATATACGGGTGCTCAGTGGATACTGGTACACTAGACGGACTCGCCGAGAACTCCTAGATGGTATTATACCTGACGTCAGATAGCAGTTCTCTAGTGACACTAGTACATGTTAGTCTATAGACCCGAGATCGTCATAGAGTCTTGTGTGATTCCCGCTGTGCTTTGATTTCCACCTTACCACATTTAAGAGGACGTGCAAAATGGTGGTTTTTGGGTACAGTCCCGAGTCACATGGAGGCAATGAGCGATAGGAGGGGATTTCGCCTCTCCCGGTATTGGGGGTAGATGTTGTGCTGTGCTCGATTGGCTATAACTGGAAGTCTTTGGCCAAGGCTGATTTGGAGATTTACTGGTAAGTGTTATCAGTAGTTTCTTGACCCGTTATGAACCTCGTATCGGCATGACTAATCGAGTTATTGGGGTCTGACGTTTACCACCCCTAGACTTGATATGCAATATCTCAGACGAAGAGACCGGACTGTACGGTAGTGTTACTGACAGGCTTTACAGGAGCTAGAGCAGGCTTGCTTGTTGAGCTTCTGATCGCTCAATACCCGGGTAGCCTTTACGTCCAGCTAGTACCGCTGGCGGCTTGTGGGTGCTTGATATGATCATCACCTACTGCCGGCGTATTGATGAGTCATTAGAGTCCTACACAGAGGTTTTACTGGCTCAGGCAAAACGAAGTAGGAGCACATATGTGATATGTGCGAGACCGAGATTAATACGAGTATGTGATACAGTATTATATTCTCGCGTTATTTGTATCGGTCGGTTGTATGTGATATAACCGGGTTATCGAATCAAGTATTGATTCGATAAGTTGATACATAAAATATTAGTCGGTTATATGAGATATAGCTGGATTATTAAATCAATGGTTGATTTGATAATTTAGTGTATAATTATATATGTGATATACTAGTTTACACTAACTAATATTAGTTCACTTAAGCATTTATTTTTCTCACATGTACACACTTAATATATATGTGATATATATTAATTGTGTTTTAATATATGTCATGGTTGATGATAGATGCAACATAGGTGTATGAGACTTACACCATGATAAAGATAATGCAGGGTTTATTTATTTATTGTAATTCAATTATTAGTTGGAAATTTGTCATATGGCGTGAAGCTTTGAGAAGCTTGGAGAACCATTGACTTAGTCCACTAGTTTTGTCTTACATTAAATATTTGTTAACCCAACCATTATCTAAACTCATGTTTAAGTCTCTACATGAGTGATATTAGATATTTTCTTACCCATGTTTGCTATTCACTCTCACAATATTATCTCTCTTCATCTTCTTCTTCAAGCTCAAGAGCTCTCTAGCTTTTGAGTAAGTGAGAAATAATAGTGAGAAAAACAATTTTAAAGTGAGCAAAAATCCTACTTCATCATCCTCTACTAGATTAGCACTTTAGTATAGGGTGTTAGCTTCACTAATCTCTCATTAGTGAGGTAGTAGCTTGGGTTAGTGTCTCCTCGACGTAGATCATCTTCGGCCTCGAAGACTTCAAGCAAGTTCGTTCCTTTCTTCTTGTGAAGCCATGCTAGAGTCCGGAAGATCACTACTTGGAGCGAAGGGACTACTACACGGAGCTATTGAAGTGAAGGACCGGTCTACAAAGGTTGTATTCCTAGTTCACTTAGTTGTAAAGTAGTTTACAATATGTTACGTATGGTTCTCTAGTTAAACATCCTAGTTTAGGGTTCTTTAAAACGACAAAATTTTGAAAATGGCATGGACGATGCCATCCGAAATATTGTTTTCGTTCATAGGAACCCTACACCAAGATCCTCTTGGGATCGAAAACCCACAAAACATTGAATTTTGGATAGCTACTACATGGCCGAATTCAGCAGTTTTCATCAGTGAAAAACAACGACAAATCTTCAAATAATTTTGGAAAAATGGTTCCCCGAGACTCCTCGGATCACCATCGAACATCTACGGAGTCTTCGTTCCAAGACGAGAGCTCTGAGGATCGAATACTTGCATGAAAACACAGTTTGAAACCCGAATTGTCATTGATTTTTATGGCTGGAAACTGCCGGGAAAAAATGTGCTTGTGATGAAATTCTACGGTCATGTGAGCTAGTTTAGGCGTATGGATTGGCTCTGATACCATGTTAGTTAATTGTGCTCACTCTATAATGAGTGTAAAGAGGTGGAATGCAAAAAAAATCAAATTTTGAGAAAACACAATGAACAAAACCTCAAGTGATCAAACCATAACCATAAACTAGCAACCAAAAGGAGTTTAACTGCTATGAAAAGGGGTTATACCAAAAAGATCAAGTCCTTCATTCTTCAAAGCCCTTCCTTCTTTTTCTTCTTAAGGTCCTAGAAAACTTTCTTGGAAGCCTTCTCAATCCTAAATGATCTACCTGAAGGAATATGGATCAAGCTTGCACTTCACAAATGAAGTAACTAAACAAACTAATTTGATAGTCTAGGTCATTTAGGAGATATAGAGATTGTTAATAGAGTTTATATATCTCTAAAACCTTATGATTCTCAACACATGTGAGGGCTGAGCTGGAAGAAGAAGATGAGAGCTTGAGAGGAGAGAGAATGAGCTCATGAAAATGAGAACAAGGGCGTGAAAAATATCATAACCATTTTGTGTTTGTGAAAAGAATTTCACAATTAAAAATGGCTACCATATTTGAATAGTAATGACAAATGAATATATAATTCATTTGACCATTCCTCTCTACACTCTTTATGTCACCTTGCATGCCACCTCATTTTTTATTTTTCAATAAATAGAAAAACCAAAATGAAACGTCTATCTTCTAGAAGCCATTTTTGTATAACTACAAGAATACCATGCTATATATACATACCAGTATTCGTATAAAAAATATGAATACTAAGAGCCAGATAAATCCAATAACATGATGCTAGAATTAAATCAATACGTGATTTAATAAATTGGCTTAATCCTAAGCCGTCCAGTATCACTAACCGTCCGATTAAATTTCGCGCAACTAGTACACGTATTTAATCGGAACCCTGCACGTATATGTTAGTTGTATGTATGCCCTAGAGGCCAGTATTGTACAGATGATGTATATTATATTGGATGCTTGGACATATATAGAGAGGATTTTCTTGCTCGATATGATAGTATGCTATCTGGTTGCTCGTTACTTTAACATGTATACATGTCTCTTTATACTGTCTTATAGTTACATGTTGGTAAAGCCCTTAGGATGTGTACTTGACTACCTGGACTATGATGCGGGTCATACTAGTGGGGACATGGTAGTCCATAAGTACATCCTTCAAGGTCCCTAGTCGTGGGTGTATCGAGACGGGGCATCGATATACCAGTGTAGACTAGCGTATACGCTTCTCGACCCATGAGATGGGCGATGGATGATCCCATATCCATTGGTGTTTGACATCAGAGATGGTATACGGGTGCTCAGTGAAGACTGGGTACACTGGACGGACTCGCCGAGAACTCCCAGATGGTATTATACCTCACGTCAGATGGCAGTTCTCTGGTGACACTTGTGCAGGTTAGTCTGTAGACCCGAGATCGTCATAGAGTCTCGTGTGATTCCCACTGTGCTTTGATTTCCACCTTACCACGTCCATGAGGGCATGCAAAACGGTGGTTTTTGGGTACAGTCCCGAGTCACATGGAGGCAATGAGCGATAGGAGGGGTTTCGTCTCTCCCGGTATTGGGGGTTGATGTTGCGCTGTGCTCGATTGGCCGTAACAGGGAAGTCCCTGGCCAGGGCTGATTCAGAGATTTACTGGTAAGTGTTACCAGTAGTTTCTGGACCCGTTATGAGCCTCACATCGGCACGACTTATCGGTTATTGGGGTCTGACGTTAACCACCGCTAGACTTGATATGCGACATATCAGACGAGGAGACCGGACTGTACGGGAAGTGTTACCGGCAGGCTTTTACAGGAGTTGGAGCGGGCTTGCTTGCTGATCTTCTGATCGCTCAATACCCGGGTAGCCGTTACGTCCAGCTAGTACCGCTGACGGCTTGTGGGTGCTTGATGTGATCATCACCTGCTGCCGGCGTATTGACGAGTCTTTGGAGTCCTACATAGAGGTTTTACTGGCTCAAGCAAAACGAAATAGGAGCGCATATGTGATATGTGCGGGACCGAGAATAATACGTGTATGTGATACCGTATTATATTCTCGTGACTTTTTGTATCGGTCGGTTATATATGATATGACCGGGTTATCGAATCAAGTGTTGATTCGATAAGTCGATACGATGAATGTTAGTTGGTTATATGAGATATGACCGGATTATTAAGTCAAGTGTTGATTTAATAATTAAGTGTATAATTGTATATTAGATATACTAGTTTACATTTACTAACACAAGTTCACTTAGGGGTTTTTCTCACTTGTACACATTTTTACTATATATATGATATATATGAAAATGTGTTGTATTTTTGTATCATGGTTGATGATACACTATACATGGGTGTATGAGACTTACACTATGCTAATTTTTATTTTGAGTTTTTAATATCTAAAGTAATTACAAAATCAAGAGGAGGATTAGAAAATGCATGAAACTTGTGGAAGCTTGTGGATGCATTGACTAATTCAATTTGGTTTTGTTTTTACTATGGATATTTCTTAACCCAACCATAAAGATTAGCCTAGGGTTAAGTCTCTACAAGGGTTAGTATATGATACTCTCTCACCATGGTTAGCCATGACACTTAATCATTATCCTCATTTTCTTTTCTTTGGTTCATCATCTTCTTCTTCATTGATCCAAAGAGAAAAAGAAAACTAGGGTTTGATCCAAAGTGAGAAAGGTTGTGAGAAACAAAAATCCAAAGAGAACCCACTTCCTATTTCTCCATCCTCTACTAGACTAGCACTTTAGTTTAGGGTGTTTACTTCACTAATTCTCAAGTTAGTGAAGTAGGAGCTTGAGTCGGAATTCCCTCGACGTAGATCATCTTCGGCCTTGGAGACTTCAAGCAAGGTCGCATCCTTCGCGTCGTGAAGCCATGCAAGAGCCCGGGAGAACCTTGATCGCAGCGAAGGGACTTCAACAAGGAGCAAATGAAGTGGAGGACCGATCTACAAAGGTTTTATATCGCGTTCCCTTTAGTGTAAAGTTGTTTACTTGCCATTAGTTTCGTCTAAACTCTAGCTAACGATCTTGCTTAGGGTTGTGCGACACATATTAAATTTTAATTTTGGCATGGTCGATGCCTTGTAGAGCCTTGTTAGTGTGCCTAGTAACCCTACAGTATAAACATATGGTCTCTACATCGTTTCGCTTGAACCAGGAAAACTCTCTGTGTGGGACTCTAAAGACTCAACAGTACGCTAGCAGTAGGCTTAACGACAAGCACGTCAGTGGCACTAACTGTATATAACAGCTACCCAGGTACCTGTCGAATAGAAGGCCGACAAGCAAACTCATCCTAACCCCTACTAAGCCTATCCGTGACAATCTCCATACAATCGGTATGGGCAAGTGAGAGAAGGGGGGATAATCTTTTGACCATGGTTCATATCTTCATCCTTCATCCTCCTCTTCATTCTTCTCCTCCTCCTCTTTCTCCTTTAACCCTCCACCTTACTACCACCCACAAACACTATGAAAAACACCTCAAACCACCTTGCCCCCTTCACAAAAAAAGGTGCACAACCTCACTACAAACCCTATGGATCAATCAAGTGGAGATTTTGAGGACTTTGGGCAACCCAAGAAAATTCTTGAGTTGCTAAATGAGATATATCCCACACTTCTAGTTTAGTTTTTGAGTTTCCTAATATCCTATATTGCATTAGAGTTAAACTTGTGTAGATTAGTGATGTTAGAAATTTCCTAGATAAGGGTTAGGGGATTCTATGAATTGTGAAGGTGTATTTAAGGTGTAGTGGGTGTTTTTCATGACTCTAGTGATGTTTACTGGCCTAGACCAGAGTATAGAAACCAATACACGAACTTAGAATTTTCCCGTATTGGTTTTGTGGAATTTTGGGGATTTACAGGAAATCTGGAGCAACTTGTGATATTAATAAGAAAAACAAACAACTACATTGACCTAGTTAGACCACTAGAAGACCACCCCAGAAGAACGAGACCTAAATTCAATGATATAGCTGGCGCCACCCGTTACTGTAGCATATCTCACTGGCCCAATTTTGGGTTATGGTGATGGGGTTTTGCCTGTAGCTCACACTCCATATAATCTAGCTACTGTATTGGTTGTTTTGTCCCAGTCTACCCGTGCTAAAATCTGGGAGCTTTTTGAGTTGGTTTTGACAATGTTTTCCGATATTTGAAACATGGATTTATGATTTTCTTGATGTGATTTGGTCGTTGGACGTCAACGATGAGGGTTATATGGTTGTTCTTTCATGCGTAAGCTATATGTTCTAACCTATAAATAATTCGTGTGCCGTACCGGTTTTCGGACTTAGTTCTAATAACGTTACGATTGTCTATTGATTGTAGGTACCTTCGTATGGATTCCGAGACGACGAAGCACATCGACCTCGGCTAAGCAAGGAGTTTAGCAGGTGTGTAGATATATATCTATGGGGGAAGTCGGATGGATGGCGTATAACACCCCCGCAATCGTAGAATTGGATATTTATATATAGTATATAAGTGTGTGGATATGTATATATATGTGTGTGTGTGTGTATGTTTATATATATATACATATATACGTGAGATGAGGATATTATGTGTTAATGGATATGAGTCGATATGATCAGACATGATGTTTTGAGGTTATGATGTATGATCGAATTGAGACTTCATATGTGATACGATATATTAAAGGATTTTTGGACGATATACACAAAACATGTGATAACATATGACTTGATAAGATAATAGTATGTACGTGATCTTGGATCCGTACCCTTGATTATGATGTAGTTCGACGGATGATATCGTACGAGATTATATATGTAATGATTTATCCGCACTCTTGACTCGAGGATGCCGTACGATGGACTATACCGTACGTGATGCTATGAGGCTGGATCGCCGACTGATAGATATATCGACTCGGATATATTATAGATTTTTAATCCCTTTCTACACTGTTTTAGTTTAGTCCCTTAAGTAGATGTTAGATTAGATTTAGAGTCATACTTATCTTCAAAACTAACGAATCGTAGGTATTTTTTCAAATAGCAACCCGAAGGGGCTACAGATTTTCAAAAACACCGTAGCCCCTACCCTTCTAAAAACAGCGATTCATATTAATTTCAATTATGGTAACGATATGGCTCGGATATAGATACATATATTTTATAATGTTGCGCTTACTGTTTACTATTCTGCTATGTTATGTTATTCTTATTGCATTGCATTTACATGTGCTTTCATTAGCTATTACGATCTCATCTACTAGGACATATGCACTATTACCGATGATGTATATGTTGCACGTACACTTTCTTGCCGGCTCACACACATCATCATCGGTAATGGACATGCCACGTACACATTAGAAACCGTCATCTCACTTTTATAACATGATAGCTGGTAGTTTAATTATATTGTTGTATTCTTGCTCTCACATGCTAGTTTAGATATTGCATTTCTTACTGAGATGCCTCATGCATTTGTATACATACATTGCTATAGTAATATATATATATATATATATATATATATATATATATATATATATATATATATATATATACTCATATGATATTTTATTTCGATTTCGTGGATTTGGGAAACCGCAAGATACCTTTTGAAACTTGAAATATTTAAAAAGGCGTTTTTTCCCTTGATATGATATTTCTTGTCCACCATAAGTTTTCTCGGTTCTAAGCGTGTTTTCGAGACCCGATTCGAGGAGTGGATGAACCGTCTGTGGGTACATGGTGGACCCGATATGTTACCCAGGGGCAAAAAGCTCGAGATGTAGACGATGAGCTTGGCAGGAGGGAGTACTACCTACCGGTGATAGTTTGGTACAGCGGATATCCAGAGGATATCGACCGTGGTCATGAGATAAGATGGATATGGGCTGATCCGGACTGACGGAGCCCATGGGCCGATCCGGACTGACTGAGCCTGTCATGACCCGAAAGGTACGGAGCATGTCTGGCACTTAAATTACGAAACGTATCAAGGCATGCGTAACCTAAGTAAGCCAAAACTCAGAAATCAAAACCGAAAAAGCAGTAGAATGAAGGAAAACCAAATATTGAAAGCGATTTTAAATCAATTAAGTCACTTCAAGCTTTTTATAAAACAACATCATTTTCCGGAAAATCCGGCAGAGTCTCCTTTGAAAAAAACTGACCCCAAACGGGTACAAAAACAAGGATATCTATATATCTATATACAACATGAAATAAGGCATCCCCAAGCGGGAGCTAGCTCTTCGTCCAAATGAGGATTCACAATCCCACGCAATATGTATCATAACTGTGCAAAAAGTAAATAAAAGCATAATGAATAAAGCAACATGTCGGCTCAAGTGAGCTCGACCCAGAGAAATAACATATAATACACAAATCTTACTGTCTCGTCTCTAGGTCACAAATATAACGGTACAACTGGTATATATAAGGTAGCTACAGTAGATGGAGTACACTAGATACAATAAGGATACAAATGGCAACAAAATAACCCCGCAACCCACCACAAACAGTGCTGCGGAAACTGTGCAAAAGGTACAAAAGAGGAGGTGTGCCGCTGCTACCGCGCCGTCGTGTTAGACCTGCAAAATACTGTGGCACAACGGGAGTGAGTTGCCAACTCGTGAGTAATAAGTAACATCTAATAAGGCTATCGTAAGCATGTACACACTGATGTCACAACCTAACTATACTAATATGATACGATGTAATAAAATGCATGCAGTATGAATGCAATAACAATGCGAGATCTGAATATAAATAACATGGGAAATCTGTGTCTTTATCTTAAATAAACTTCTGAAATTTTGTTGTAGTTTTATCAATGAAATCAATATATTAGTCAGTGTCAGTGTCGACACCAATATGAATATCTCAGTGCCCCAAAGTATCGGTATCTCAAAACCTTGGGCTCCGGCAATCCGGACTGGCCCAACTCAAATATCAATATCTCATGACCACGGTCAGTTTCCTATGGATATCCGCCGTGCCAACAATCACCGGTAGGCAGTCTGCCCCTGCCAGGCTCATCGACTACACTCGAACTTCTTGCCCCGGGGTACCTTACCGGGCCCACCATGTACCCGAGACGGTTCATACTACTCCTTGAAACGGGTCTCGAAAACTAGCAGAAAACCCATGGTGGACGACACATATATCATATCATGAGAAAACCGCAAACTTACAATTTTTAAAATGGTAATATGTTTTCAAATCCTTGCGGTTCCTCTAAATCCATAAATATCATAAATACGGAAAATCCTCGAGCGAATCGTGATACATGAATGTCTATGATTTAATAATATGAAATGCAAGTGCGGAAACTAGAAAGCTATGTGTGAACAACAATGTAATAAGATGTGTGCATGTACCTAGCAATCCTACATATCCATATAAAGAATTTAATATATCAATTGCAGGTTATTAAGCATAATGGCGCAAGTGGTAAGATTTTTGATTTAACTAGTTAAGTGTTTGTGGCATAGCAGTTACCAAGGCGTGTGTGTTCCCATGAATAGTACCCGTGCAGCATAAGCCAATGGTAATAGTGCGAGTGTCCTATGAGTTACTATGACAGTATATATTTATATGATGAATGATGCAATGCAATGAGATAATGAAGTAGGAACTACGAATATAGTTACAGTTCTAAACTACATTCTAACTATCGGGCGTCAAGAGCCATCCAAACGATTTCCCCCGTAGATGTGTACATCTACTCACCGGAACGCCTCCACTAGTCCGATCCGATCACCTCCTTCCTTTTCCGCGCCGCGTCCGATGTCTCTGCGACCGATCCTAAAATTTACACAAAGCAACACACGTGAGGCTAAATTCCTGCAAACACGTGATACCAAGACTATACGAGAAACTAGCGTCGCAAGCTAAACGCGTGTGCAATCGAAACACCGATACATGTGTGCATACGTCTGAAACCACCCTGACACGCTGTGAAACACAGCAAACACCAAACCCAAACTCATAACGTACGTGTCGCGCAAGTTTAAAAGTGCCAAAAACAACGTATTTGGTCCCAGATTTTGATTAAAGTGAAAACAGGAAAAGTTGCATATACCAAAGGTCTTAAATATGTAGCAGACACCATAGCCGAAACCCTGACACCCACACTCACCATCTGGCCGCAATTTGCGGCCAGAACCCTTTAATTTGCGGCCAACATTGGGAATTGGGGTCCCGTGCTTCGTGTGTGTGGTCTAACTCTAGTATACATGCTCCAGTAAATGCAACTTTTGCCTGAAGTAACCGAGTTGAAAGAAAATCACTAATCTAGCACAAATCCTAACTAAAACACTAATTAAGCACTAATTTAATACAATATAGTATTTTAGTGCAAACTGAAGCAAGGACTTGGGTTAAACAATACTAATAGCACTTAATTAAGTTAATCAAGCCCTACAAACCCTAACTTACCCTAACCTCCACTTAAACCAAATAATTAGCACTAAAACTCACTAAAACACTACTTTAAGCTAATTAAACTACAAGTTTAGCAAGAAAGTGATTAAGGTGAGTTTAATACCTCACGTTGGTCTTAGGGGGGTCTAAACGTGCTGGCCTTGCCTCCAAGAGCACAGAATTGGCTTAAGAACCAACAAAGGAGGTGTTTTGCAAGTGGTTGAAGTTAAGAAAGATGGATTTTTAGTGGAGATTTTGTTATTGTATATGCCCTAGGGGCCATTATTGTATCATACTAGCTTTTATATTACTTTATGGAAGCCTGGGATATTCACAGTTATATAACAGTCTAAACATGGTAGTATGCTACTTGGTTTTATCTATCTTAATATGTGTGTACGTATTGATAGAGCCCTTAGGATCTTGCTTGACTACCAGCGTTGTGATGGCAGTCACACTAGTGGGGGCTGGGTAGTCTACAAGCACATCCTTTTTCAGGTCCCTAGTCGTAGGATTATTGAGACAGGGCATCGATACTCCGGAGTAGACTAGTGTGTACGCTTCTCATCCCAGTTGGGGAGATGGTCTGTCCCACAGCCATCAGTACGTCGTACTGGAGATAGTATACAGGTGCTCGTTGGGTTACGGGTACATCGGACAGGACTCGTGGGGAACTGCTGGTTGGTATTATACCCGTCGTCAGTTAACAGTTCCCATGTGACATGAGTACAGCATAGTCCGCAGACTTGACACTGCTACTTCGCCTCGAGTGTGTCCCACTGTTCTTAGATTGCTACCCTACCACGGCTCAAAGGAGTCGTGCAAACAGGTAGCAGTTGGGTGCAGTCCTGAGCACTTGGAGGCAGTGACGGTTAGACAGGATTCGTCTCTCCCGGTATTGGGAGTTGATATCGCGCTGTGTCAGAGAGCCATTACGTAAAGTCCCTGGCCAGGGCAAGCGAGATTTACTGGTAGGTTTTCCAGTAGTTTCTCAAGGTGTAATGGGCTTCGCTCCGACACGACTTATACCGCTTTTAGGGGACTGACGCTTGCCGCCCCCTAGGCCCGATATGCGATAGTCCTAGACGAACTGACCGGACTGTACGGAGATTGTCACATCAGGCTCAGTAGGAGTTCGGATGGGTTTCCTCATTGGCCTTCTTATCGACATCTACCTGGGGACCGTTACGTACAGCTAGTGCCGTTTGCGGTCTGTGGTTAAACCCACTGCCAGCATAGTAGTCGAGTCTTTAGAGTCCCACATAGAGAGTTTCCCTGCTCCAGGAGAAACGATATAGAGGTCGTATGGTTTTACGACAAGGGTTCGGACGCATACGTATTTAAACGCACGTACGATGTTCGGACAGTTTTTACTAGCCGGCTTTGGTTTAAGCCAGATTCTAGTACGGATTATTGGATTTATACAGTTTAAAGTTTTTCCGTGTTTTCACGGATAGGAGGGGCGTTCTCGTAATTTGGCGGGAAGCTTCTAGAAGTATGGTGACTTTAGGTGGCATTTACATTAAATGCATTTGTGACTTATTAGATGAATCATTCAAGTGAGTTAATGAAGCATTTATTGCTTAACGACTCACTTTATGATTCATTGCATATATTAAATGAAGCATGATGATAAATAATTTAGATTTATTTTATTTGATTTTCTTTATGCTTCATGATATATTAGAAGTGAGAAACATTTTCATGATAATCTTGCTCACCTTCTCTCTCCTCAAGCTCTCTCTCTTCAAACCCTAATCCTACCCTTTCATGTGTTGAGATCAATGATTAGCTAGACTATTTAATCCATAACCATACTCTATATCATCTAGGTGACTTTGATTAGCAACTAAAGAAACCTAGTTATCTCAAGATTAGAGGCAAAGCTTGGAGTAGAAGCTCTCGGGTGGATCGTCTATTACATAGAGGAAGCCGACGAGGAGGTGGATAAATAGAAGAAGAAGGACACGGTTCATTAGGTATAATCTTCTTCCATAGTAGTTAACAACTCCTATGTTAGTGTTAGTTATAGTTTAGCAAAGATCCTTTTGGTTAGTCGATGTTGCTTCAAACAAAATGATTGTTTTTCATATTTCCGCCTCCCCGCAAGTCGTGGGGTGTACAACGTCGACTTACAGTGGTATCAGAGACTCGCTAAACAATAACTAACTTATTAGGAAAGTCGTTAGAATTTCGAACGCAAAACGAACCGGAAAAGACATCGAAATCACCAAGTTTCTGTCGAATTTAAAATGAGGTCTAAATTTTTTTCAGGGACCTCTAAAATTACATGCAGGAAAATATAAGAATTCTGGAGAAAATTGGGTTCCTGAATCGGCCACGACGCCGCGGAACCGCGGCCGATCCAAGCGATCGACCGCGGATCCGCCGCCGAGTTGGGGCCGATTCAACCCAAATTTCCCCAGATCTCTTCTGTGGTTATTTTGTTATTTCTGGAATGTTTATTTTCTGCTCAAGTCTCAGTTGCACAGAGAAGTTTTGGAGTAGAATCTAATGTGTTTGATCGATCGAAATTATACGATGTTTGGCTAATTAGATTATATCTGTGAGTTGTATAATGTGTTCGTAAACCTCCCCTAACTGCTAGTATGTTGGTTGGCAGGGGGTTGCACATTTCTGTAATGATTTTACTGTTTGTGATTATGAACTTGATTGGATTGTTGTGATGATTAGCCGGGTTTTGAGATGGGTTTCTATATTCATTCATTCGATGTAATTGTAATATGTTGTAATATTATTTTGCGGGGCATATCCAGGTTGCGGTTGTAGCCACCGTTGTATTATTTCATTTTACTGTTTTTGCTCCTAGGATAGACCCAAGGTGGGGTGCACAAACTACCGGGTACTTTGAAGTGTTTAGTGGCCTACTCACGTTGTTGAGGGAGACCGCTTCACTTCGGGTACTTGGCGGGTAGTTTGCCGTACCCGTAGGGGTCTAGGTGGGGTAGTGGCTATTCATCACAACTGTGTAATCCGTCTTTCGTTGCATGCTCAAAAGAAACGCGGATTGCTTGTATATCCAATAATGTTAATCTGTGATCTGGAATGCCTATTATTGCGTCAGACGAATGTACAATTATATATGATAGCTATTTAGACGTCATTTATGTTTTACACCCGCGCTAGCCCAGCCCCCGCTCTGTCGTTAGTTAAGTAACCTAACGGGTGATGACGGGACCCAGTGGCGAATGCGGATGGCATAAGAGAGCGTTGTATTTTCGTTGTTTTCTGCAATGATAGGTTAATGATGGGACGCATTATTATTAATGCAAAGAAAATAAACCAAAGTTGAATCGTTGGAACAATTTAAAAGAAACCGCTCGGTTATTTTTAAAAACAGAAGATATTTTTAATTGCGGAGCTTTAACCACTCCTTTTAAAAGCTATCAGGTTCCTTCGATCATATCAAGTTCACTACGTTCACGGTTTCGCCAAAACCATTCGTAGCCCTCCGTCATTTCATTTGGGTATCAGTAGTATTCAAGCTATGCATTTTGACCAACGCCAAGGCATAGTGTTTGGTAGCTGCTGGGTATTCATTTATTGCATAGATAGATGAGTTAGTTTAGGACAGTCGTATTATCATTTTGGCCAACGTCAGGGGTATGTAAGGATGGGTTCAAATTAACAAGATAATGATGGGTAGAACTTGACATGTGACTTATGACATTTTGACCAACGCCAAGGTCATAAGAGCATGGGGCAGAAATTTATATCGGGAATTTCTAAAGAAACTGAAATTTGCAAAGAGATGCATACCATTTGGAGTTTGATGAATGTTGGTAGGATTCCTTCAACATTATCACACGATGATATTTGGATCCCGATCCTACTGTGAGTATATACTACTCATCAGGAGATTCGTCACTTAACGATCAATGCTATAAACCAAGTAGGTGCCGAGAAAGGTGTCAGCGGGGCTACGCCCCCAGAGAAAAGAGGTTATTTAATTAAGGAACTTCGCGAAAGCGTTGGAAAACCTCCCTCGAAGTACCGACACCGGCTTGGCTGAATGGTTAAGCAAGTATTGCACAGTGAGAATAGTCCTGACTAGTTCTTCCTTTATGGTTTGAGGAGGGATTCGAGAAACAGTGGGAGCCATCCAGTTTAGATAAACTAAAAACCACGCTAAACTTGCAAGAGCATCATGCTAAAGTGTTCTCTCTCTCTATCCTAATTGCAGCGACCCAAAAACATGACAGGACTTAAGTTACTATTAGAGAAAAATATATTGACAGGGCCAAACTATAAAGATTGGCTGCGGAATGTCAAAATGGATTTGACCTATGACAAATTGGGGTATGTCCTCACCGCTAAGGCACCTGCTGTCCCTGGTCCCAAATCCAGTAATACGGATAAGGAAATCCGTAAAACCTGGGAGTTAGATTGCGTGAAGGCCAAGTGCATCGTGCTTGCCTCGATGAATAATGAACATCATAGGAGGCATGGGGATATGGATCTAGATGCCATATTTCTCCTTACAAAGGAACTTTATGGAGAGCAATCTCGTATAGCAAGATACGAGACCTCAAAGAACATGTTTCGGGTGAGGTTGGCCGTCGGATCATCGGTAGGAGAACATGTCCTAAAGATGATTGGCTATATAGAAGAGCTCGCAGACCTTGGGACGACTTTGGATAATGAGCTCTATACAGAATTGATTCCCCAGTCCCTTCCTTCCACCTACGCCCAGTTTATTCTGAATTTCAACATTCAAAGAAAAGAAGTTGAACTTCCAGAACTCCTTAACATGTTGAGGAGTGCAGAGGGCACCTTGTAGAAAGCAAGGGAAACACCCGCTATGTTTGTTCACGGTGCTTCTTCTTCCGGGTCCAAGGTGTTAGTGTATATGCCCTAGAGGCCATTACTGTATCATACTAGTTTGTATATTACTTAATGGAAGCTTGGGATATTCACCTTGTATAAACAATCTTGCTCAATATAGTAGTATGCTACTTGGTTTGTTTCTACTTCAATGTGTACATGTGTTTATTTTAGTATATCACCTATACACATTAGTGGAGCCCTTAGGATCTTTGCTTGATTACCAGCGTTGTGATGGCAGTCACACTAGTGGGGGCTGGGTAATCTATAAGCACATCCTTATGCAGGTCCCTAGTCGCAGGACTATCGAGACAGGGCATCGATACTCCGGAGTAGACTAGCGTATGCGCTTCCCATCCCAGTGTGGAAGATGGTCTGTCCCACAGCCATCAGTACGTCGTACTGGAGATAGTATGCGGGTGCTCGTTGGGTTACGAGTACACTGGACAGTACTCGTCGGGAACTGTTGGTTGGTACTATACCTATCGTCGGTTATCAGTTCCCAGGTGACATGAGTACAACTTAGTCTGCTGACTTGACACTGTCACTTCGCCTCGAGTGTGTTCCCACTGCACATAGATTACTACCCTACCACGGCTCAAAGGAGTCGTGCAAACAGGTAGTAGTTGGGTGCAGTCCCGAAGCACTTGGAGGCAGTGACGGTTAGAAAGGATTTGTCTCTCCCGGTATTGGGGGTTGACATCGCGCTGTGTCTAGGAGAACCATTACACGAGTAGTCCCTGGCAAGGGCAAGCGAGATATACTGGTAGGCTTCCAGTGTTATCTCAGGGTGTTCTGGGCTTCACTCCGACACGACTTGTACCGCTATTGGAGGACTGACGTTTACCGCCCCCTAGGCCCGCCATGCGATGTATCAGACGAACAGACCGGACTGTATAGAGATTGTCACAGTCAGACTCAGTAGGAGTTCAGATGGGTTTCACCTCGTCAGTCTTCTTGTCGGCATCTACCTGGGGACCGTTACGCACAGCTAGTGCCGCTTGCGGTCTGTGGTTAAACCACTGCCAGCGTAGTGTCGAGTCTTTAGAGTCCCACACAGAAAGCTATTCGCCTTTAGGCAAAAGAGTAGAGGCCGCATGGTTTTGCGACAGGTCGCATGGTTTTGCGACAGGGTTCGGTCACATCCGTGCACTTGTGCACGTACAGTGTCCGGACAGTTAACACTAGCGGGCTTTGGTTTAAGCCAGATCCTAGTGTACGTTTTGGGATTGGTTTTATCTCGTTTGTATTCGTGTTCCTCGGAACGTGGATGCGGGTGTGTATGCACAGTTGACGGAGAGACATAGGCAGAGGATTCTCATTAGGGTTGTTGACTGTTGACTTTTTGCTCAACTCTAATGAGAATATGATATATGATTAACATTAATATTAATTAAGTATTATAGTGACATGGTTGTTGAGGGGTTGAATTTGTTGACTTGTTGACTTTGTTGACCGGTTGACTAGGTTGGACTAGTTGACCATCATTATGACAATGGCTATCATTTCATGCCAAAGACTTTTGCTTGCTTGTTTCTCTTGTGCAAAATGAGTGCATGAAATGATATGGCCATTTTGACTTAAACCATCACATAATACTTGATTGCTATTATTGGTTATGATGGCTTTGGATTATGAGAGCCAAGGGGGAAAAAGTCTTGCTCATTCTCTCATTTCCTTTCCCTCTCTTATTTTGAGCTCTCACCCTCTTCCTCTTGCTCTCCCTCTCTCTAGTCTATGGTTCACTTGTATCATGTGTTGAGAAGCAAGAACCATAGAGAAAAATCCCAACACACTCTCCTCTACTTACTCTAGTTCACAAGGTTTAGCAAACCGAGTGAACTAGTTTCTTCAAAGTTCGAAGAAGAAGCCAAATGTAGAAGCTTTCGGGTGGATCGATCTTCGGCACAAGGAGACGACGGGGTGAAGCCAATCCGTACATCATCAAGGGTTGAAGACGAAGGAGTTCAAGAAAGAAAGGTATAACTCCCTAACCGAGTAGTTAACAACTCCTAGTTAGGATGTTAGGTAGATAGTTTAACAAAGATCCGTTTTGAGTCCATGTTACCTCCTCTAGAAAAATCGTTTTTCGTCATTTCCGCAAGCCCGTAAGTACCGGGAGCGGTAGCATAGACTTACAGTGGTATCAGAGCCTAGTTAAACACTACCTAACATGTTTGCATAGTAACTAGAAATTCGATCGGAGAAAAAGTCGCGAAATACACCCCGATATCAAACTTGCTGTCAATTTTTAAAGTGCTGTAAAAATGATAAGTCATACTTTAAAAATCGACTCAGGGTTTTTATTGTCTACTGTAGAAAAACGGTCCAGAGAACCCATCAAACCGCCGCGGAAACGCGGCAATAGCTTGCTATTGCCGCGGTTCCGCGGCCGATTTATCTCCTCTCTGGATCTTCTTCACTGCAGTTTGTTTTATGGGGTATTTTGGGATTTTTGGTATATGTTTTTTCAGCCCAGGTTTTCCAGAAAGAAAAATTTGTTTTGGGGGCTTTCAAAACCGTATTTTGATCGAGTTTCTAATGACTTAAGCTGACGGGTTTATTTCTGTGATGTGATATTTGTATTGAACGTCTGCTAATCGCTATATGTCGATTAGTGGGGGTTATACAAATCTGAGATCTGTAATGTTGATGGTATGTGTATATGAATTCATTGGATTGTCGCGGGTGAATAGCCGAGGGTTGTGAGATGAGAGTTTTCTTTTCTTTCAATTCATGTAATATGTAAATTGATGTAATATTATTTTTGGCCGCACAACCGGGTCGGGGTTGTAGCCGTCATTGTATAATTTCTTTTTACTGTTTTCGCTCCTGGGATAGACCCAAGGTGGGGTGCACAAACTACCGGGTATCTCGAAGTGCCGAGTGGAATACTCACGTCGTTGAGGGAGGTTGCTCCACTTCGGATATTTGGCGGGTAGTTTGCCGCACCCGTAAGGGTCTAGGGTGGGGTATTGGCTATTCACCGCGACCGTGTAATCCGCTTTTCGTTACAGGCTCGTACGAATTGCGGATCCCTAGTATATCCAATGTGTTCATCTGTGATCTGAAATGGCTATCATTGCAATATATCTATATATGATATTATTTAGGCGTTGCTTATGTTTTACAGCCACGCTAGCCCAGCCCCCGCTCTATCGTTAGTTAAGTAACTTAACGGGTAATGACGGGGCCCCGTGGCGAATGCGAATGGCATAAGCGTACGTCATATTTTGGTTGTTTTCTGCAATGGTAGGATTAAATGATGGGACGCATTAAAAGAACTAATGCAAGAAAAATACGCATTAAAAGAACTAATGCAAAGAAAAATAAACCAAGTAAAAGTCATTGGAACACTTTCAAAAACCACTCGGTTTCTTTTCAAAATAACTTTTAAACGCGGAGCTTAAGCCACTCCTTTTAAAAGCTATCTCGTTCCATCGATTATATCAAGTTCACTACGTTCACGGTTTCGCCAAAACCATTCGTAGCTCTCCATCATTTCAGTTAAATATTCGGTAGTATTCAAGCTATGTAATTTGACCTCACGCCAAGGCATAGTGATTGGTAGCTGCCGGATATTTATCTGTTGCATAGATAGAATGCGTTGGTTTGAGACAGTCATACTGCCATTTTGGCCTACGTCAAGGGTACATACGGGTGGGTTCAAATTAACCTGGATAATGATGGGAAGAACTTGACATGTGACTTATGACATTTTGACCTCACGCCAAGGTCATAAGAGCATGGGGCAAAAATCCACATCGGGAGTTTCAAAAGAACTGAAACTTGCTAGTGTTGCATACCATTTGGAGTGTGATGATTCTGGTAGGATTCCTTCAGTTTCGTCACGCGATGATATTTGGATCCCGAACCTACTGTGAGTATATACTACTCCTCGGGAAATTTCTCACTTAACGATCAATGCTATAAACCAAGTAGGTGTCTAGAAAGGTGTTAGCGGGGCTATGCCCCCAGGGAAAAGAGGTTGTTAAATTAAGGAACTTCGCGAAAGCATTGAAAAACCTCCCTCGAAGTACCGACACCAGCCGGGCCGAACGGTTAAGCAAGAATTGTACGGTGAGATTGATCCTGACTAATTCTTCTTTTTTGGTTTGAGGAGGGATTCGAGAGACAGTGGGAGCCATCCTGTTTAGACAAATTAAAAACCACTCTAAACTTGCAAGAGCATCATGCTAAAGTGTTTCTTCTCTCTCCTAATTGCAGCGACCAATCATCATGACCGGACTTAAGTTATTACTAGATAAAAACATACTGACAGGGCCAAACTACAAAGATTGGCTCAGGAATGTCAAAATGGCAATCACTTATGACAAGTTGGGGTATCTCCTTACCACCAAAGCTCCCCCTGTCCCAGGTGCCAAAACCAGCGTCGCGGATAGGGAAATCCGCAAGACCTGGGAGATCGATTGCGCGAAGGCCATGTGACTCGTGCTTGCCTCTATGGACAACGAACATCAGAGGAGGCACGAGAATATGGACCTCGAATCCATATTTCTCCATACAAAAGAACTGTATGGAGAGCAATCTCGTATCGCAAGATACGAAGTGTCGAAGAAGCTATTTTCGGCAAGGTTGGCCATCGGATCATCGGTAGCGGAACACGTGCTTAAGATGATTGGCTGCATTGAGGAGCTCGCGGAACTTGGGACCACGTTAGAGAACGAGCTCTATACGGACTTGATTCTCCAGTCCCTTCCTTCCACTTACGCCCAGTTTATCCTGAACTTCAACTTACAAGAAAAAGAAGTTGAACTTTCAGAGCTCCTCAACATGCTGAGGAGTGCAGAGGGCACTCTACAGAAAGGTAGGGAAACATCCACTTTGTTTGTAGGAGGATCTTCCTCTTCTAGGTCCAAGGCGAAAGCCAAGGGAAAGAAGAAAAAAGCCCTCGCCAAACCAAGGGGCGGTGTTAGTAAAGTGGATACGAAGGGAAAAGCAAAAGCAACAAAGGTAGCGGGAAGGCTTGTGGATAAGGAAGAGTGCTTTTTCTGTCATAAGAGTGGTCACTGGAAGAAAGATTGCAGGGCTTGGAAAGCCAGGACACAGGAACTGAAGCAAGTTGCGGCTTCAGCTTCAGGTGTGTATGTTATTGAAAACTGTCTATCAATAAACTCTACTTCCTAGGTATTGGATACTGGATCAGGATCTCATATCTGTAATTCTTTGCAGGCGTTTAGAAACCGTAGGGTTTTGAAGGCAGGTGACATGACCCTCAAAGTTGCAAACGGAGCTGGCATGGATGCTAAGGCCGTGGGGGACTATCACCTGGGGTTGTCAGATGGACACGTTTTGGTTTTGCGTAATTGCTATTTTGTACCCAACGCAACTTGTAATATCATTTCTGTATCTTTGATTTCTAAAGAAGGTTATGAATTTGCGTTTGTAAGTAATGTTGTGAACATTCACCTTAATCAAGTTCTGATTAGGTCAGGTACATTAAGCAATGGTATATACGTATTAAACCAACCACAGATTTTCAATGTCCAGAATACACACAAAAGAAAGTCTCCGGAAATAAATCAGACTTTCTTATGGCATTGTAGACTAGGTCACATCAATGAGAGAAGGTTGACGAAGTTACATGCAGAAGGATATTTGAATCCGTTCGAATATCAATCGTATGCCACTTGTCAATCCTGTCTCAAAGGAAAGATGACAAAGGCTCCGTTCACTGGACACGGAGTAAGAGCGAGCGAGCTCTTGGGACTCATACACAGCGACGTGTGCGGTCCAATGTCTACACATGCGCGAAGCGGTTATTCTTACTTCATTACTTTTACGGATGACTTTTCAAGGTACGATTATGTCTTCTTAATGAAACATAAGTCCGAAGCCTTTGGAAAATTCCAGGAATATAAGAATGAAGTAGAAAAACAAACCGGCAAAAGTATCAAGATTCTAAGATCGGATCGAGGTGGTGAATACTTGAGCGCCGAGTTCCTGGACTATTTAAAAGAGAATGGAATTCTATCTCAGCTTACTCCTCCATACACTCCGCAACATAACGGTGTATCGGAGAGACGGAACCGGACCCTATTGGATATGGTACGTTCCATGATGAGTAACACTGAGTTACCGCGATCATTCTGGGGATATGCACTAGAATCAGCTGCATACCTTTTGAACCGAGTTCCAACTAAGACTGTGCCTACCACACCATATGAGATATAGAGTGGGAAGAAACCCTATCTTCAGTATCTGAAGATCTGGGGATGTCCGGCTTTTGTCAAAAAGCAGCATGCGGACAAACTCGAGGCATGCTCAGTACTGTGCAAGTTTGTGGGATACACAAAGAACTCCAGGGGGTATCTCTTCTATTACGCAGAGGAACAAAAGATTATTGTTTCTCGTAATGCCCATTTTCTAGAACACCAGTTCTTAGAAAAGGAAACAAGTGCGAGCGAAATAGAACTGGAAGAAATTCCAGAACCACAGACTATTACTGAAAGCTTAGTAGAACCAGAGGGTTCAAAAGAAAATGACATTCCTACGCCGCTCCGCAGGAGTAGTAGGCAGTCTCATCCGCCCGAGAGATACTACGGTTTTCTCATAGACGGGGATAGAGAGGATTGCATCATAGATTATGATGAGCCAACTAGCTTCCAGCAAGCCATTCAGAGCGTTGACTCGGTAAAATGGATGGATGCAATGCGGACCGAAATGGAGTCCATGTACACCAACAAAGTATGGACGTTGGACGTTGCTCCAGATGGGGTAAAACCCGTAGGATGCAAGTGGATCTTCAAAAGGAAGATTGGTGTAGATGGACAGGTTGAGACCTATAAAGCTAGATTGGTTGCAAAGGGTTTTCGTCAAAGACCTGGTTTGGACTATGACGAGACCTTTTCTCCAGTAGC
Source organism: Agapanthus africanus (assembly GCA_030015575.1). NCBI lineage: Eukaryota > Viridiplantae > Streptophyta > Magnoliopsida > Asparagales > Amaryllidaceae > Agapanthus > Agapanthus africanus. Next base: position 367,369,289 of record JASDDO010000012.1, read on the forward strand.
TATGCTGAAATCCATTCGGATCCTTCTTGCCATTGCTGCCTTCCACGATTATGAGATTTGGCAGATGGACGTAAAGACCGCTTTTCTAAATGGAAATTTATAGGAGTGTGTTTATATGGACCAGCCAGAGGGTTTCATTCAGAGTGGGAGCAGCGAAAAGGTGTGCAAGTTGCTTAAGTCTATCTACGGACTAAAGCAGGCATCGCGGAGTTGGAACATCTGTTTTGATGAGACGGTCAAGGAATTTGGCTTTATCAAAAATCCAGATGAACCATGCATCTATAGTAGATTTGTAGCGAGAACTGTAGTATTCCTCGTTTTATACGTGGATGACATTCTCTTAAAAGGAAATGACATTCCTATGCTACAATCTGTCAAAGGGTTCTTGTCACACAGGTTCCCCATGAAAGATCTGGGTGATGCCTCATACATTCTGGGGATCCGGATCTATCGTGACAGATCCAAGAGGATATTAGGACTTTCACAGTCCAGGTACATCGACACCATACTGAAAAGGTTCAGTATGGAAGATTCCAAGCGCGGTAATCTACCAGCTTGTCACGGGATCACCCTCTCCAAAGAGATGTCTCCCAAGACTGATTTGGAAAGGGATCACATGTCTATTATACCCTACGCTTCTGCGGTAGGCTCTATAATGTATACGATGTTGTGTACCAGACCAGATGTAGCTTATGCACTGAGTGTGGTAAGCCGGTATCAGTCAAACCCTGGGGAGAAACACTGGATAGCAGTAAAGAACATTCTCAAGTACCTGAGAAGGACTAAGGAGATGTTCTTGGTGTATGGCAGAAAAGACCTCCAGATCGAGGCCTTTCCTGACTCCAGCTTCCAAAGTGACAGGGATGATTCCAAGTCCATGTCGGGTTATGTCTTTACCCTCAATGGAGGGGCGGTGTGTTGGAAGAGTTCCAAACAGGAAACCGTTGCTGACTCGACGATGGAAGCGGAATATATCGCTGCTGCAGATGCTGCAAAAGAAGCTGTCTGGGTAAAGAAGTTCTTAACTGAACATCAGGTGGTTCCGTCCATTGTTGATCCAATACCTCTGTATTGCGACAACAACGGGGCTATAGCTTTAGGAAAGGAACCAAGGTCCCATCAGAAGTCCAGACACATCTTGAGGTGGTATCACCTGATCAGGGAGATCGTGGGTCGCCAGGAGATCGAGGTTCGGAGAGTTTCTACGGAAGACAACACTGCTGATCCACTCACAAAGGCCTTGCCCCAGACTCAGTTCGAGCGGCTGATCGAGATGATAGGCCTTCGATACGCCAGTACATGGCCTTAGTGCAAGTGGGAGATTGTTAGTGTATATGCCCTAAAGGCCATTACTGTATCATACTAGTTTGTATATTACTTAATGGAAGCTTGGGATATTCACCTTGTATAAACAATCTTGCTCAATATAGTAGTATGCTACTTGGTTTGTTTCTACTTCAATGTGTACATGTGTTTATTTTAGTATATCACCTATACACATTAGTGGAGCCCTTAGGATCTTTGCTTGATTACCAGCATTGTGATGGCAGTCACACTAGTGGGGGCTGGGTAATCCATAAGCACATCCTTATACAGGTCCCTAGTCGTTGGACTATCGAGACAGGGCATCGATACTCCGGAGTAGACTAGCGTATGCGCTTCTCATCCCAGCGGGGGAGACAGTCTGTCCCACAGCCGTCAGTACATCGTACTTGAGATAGTATGCGGGTGCTCGTTAGGTTACGAGTATACTGGACAGGACTCGTCGGGAACTGTTGGTTGGTATTATACCTATCGTCAGTTATCAGTTCCCAGGTGACATGAGTACAGCTTAGTCCGCTGACTTGACACTGTCACTTCGTCTCGAGTGTGTTCCCACTGTACTTAGATTACAACCCTACCACGGCTCAAAGGAGTCGTGCAAACAGGTAGTGGTTGGGTGCAGTCCCGAAGCACTTGGAGGTAGTGACGGTTAGACAGGATTCGTCTCTCCCGGTATTGGGGGTTGACATCGCGCTGTGTCTAGGAGAACCATTACACGAGTAGTCCCTGGCCAGGGCAAGCGAGATATACTGGTAGGCTTCCAGTGTTATCTCAGGGTGTTCTGGGTTTCACTCCGACATGACTTGTACCGCTATTGGGGGACTGACGTTTACCGCCCCCTAGGCCCGCCATGCGATGTATCAGACGAACAGACCGGACTGTATAGAGATTGTCACAGTCAGACTCAGTAGGAGTTCAGATGGGTTTCACCTCGTCAGTCTTCTTGTCGGCATCTACCGTGGGACCGTTACGCACAGCTAGTGCCGCTTGCGGTCTGTGGTTAAACCCACTGCCAGCGTAGTGTCGAGTCTTTAGAGTCCCACACAGAAAGCTATTCGCCTTTAGGCAAAAGAGTAGAGGCCGCATGGTTTTGCGACAGGTCGCATGGTTTTGCGACAGGGTTTGGTCACATCCGTGCACTTGTGCACGTACAGTGTCCGGACAGTTAACACTAGCGGGCTTTGGTTTAAGCCAGATCCCAGTGTACGTTTTGGGATTGGTTTTATCTCGTTTGTATTCGTGTTCCTCGGAACGCGGATGCGGGTGTGTATGCACAGTTGACGGAGAGACAGAGGCAGAGGATTCTCATTAGGTTTGTTGACTGTTGACTTTTTGCTCAACTCTAATGAGAATATGATATATGATTAACATTAATATTAATTAAGTATTATAGTGACATGGTTGTTGAGGGGTTGACTTTGTTGACTTGTTGACTTTGTTGACCGGTTGACTAGGTTGGACTAGTTGACCATCATCATGACAATGGCTATCATTTCATGGCAAAGACTTTTGCTTGCTTGTTTCTCTTGTGCAAAATGAGTGCATGAAATGATATGGCCATTTTGACTTAAACCATCACATAATTCTTGATTTCTATTATTGGTTATGATGGCTTTGGATTATGAGAGCCAAGGGGGAAAAAGTCTTGCTCATTCTCTCATTTCCTTTCTCTCTCTTGTTTTGAGCTCTCACCCTCTTCCTCTTGCTCTCCCTCTCTCTAGTCTATGGTTCACTTGTATCATGTGTTGAGAAGCAAGAACCATAGAGAAAAATCCCAACACACTCTCTTCTACTCACTCTAGTTCACAAGGTTTAGCAAACCGAGTGAACTAGTTTCTTCAATGTTCGAAGAAGAAGCCAAAGGTAGAAGCTTTCGGGTGGATCGATCTTCGGCGCAAGGAGACGACGGGGTGAAGCCGATCCGTACACCATCAAGGGTTGAAGACGAAGGAGTTCAAGAAAGAAAGGTATAACCCCCTAACCGAGTAGTTAACAACTCCTAGTTAGGATGTTAGGTAGATAGTTTGACAAAGATCCGTTTTGAGTCCATGTTACCTCCTCTAGAAAAATCGTTTTTCGTCATTTCCGCAAGCCCGTAAGTACCGGGAGCGGTAGCATGGACTTACACAAGGCTCGGGCCAAAGGAAGGAAGAATAAGGCCGCCACCAAACCTAGAGGAGGTGTTAGTAAGGTGGGAGCGAAGGAAAAGAATAAGATTGCGGTGCCAGTAGTGGCCCAGGATGAGTGCTCCCATTGTCATAGGAAAGGGCACTGGAAGAAAGATTGCAAGGCGTGGAACGCCAAGAACCAGGAACCAAAGCAAACTATGGCTTCGACTTTAGGTGTGTATGTAATTGAGAATTGTCTGTCAATCAACTCTACTTCCTGGGTATTGGATACCGGATCAGGATCTCATATATGCAATTCATTGCAGGCACTGAGAAACCGTAGAGTGCTGAAGGTTGGTGATATGACCCTCCAGGTTGCTAACGGAGTTAGCATGGGAGCTGTGTGCGTAAGGGATTATCACCTGGGATTGACGAGTGGACATATTTTGGTTTTACATAACTGTTTTTGTGTACCTAGTTTAACGTGTAATATCATATCAGTTTCCTTATTATCAAATAAAGGTTATGATTTCACGTTTGTAAGTGATGTTGTTAACATCCACCTTAATCATGGTTTGATTGGGTCCGGTACACTGGATAACGGTATATATGTCTTAAACCAATTACAAATTTTCAATGTCCAGAACACACTAAAAAGAAAGTCTCCAGATTTAAATAAAGCTATCTTATAGCATTGTAGACTAGGTCACATCAATGAGACAAGGTTAACTAAGTTACATAGAGAAGGATATTTGGACTCGTTCGAATATCAATCTTATGCCACTTGTCAATTATGTCTCAAAGGAAAGATGACAAAGACTCCATTCACTGGACATGGAGTAAGAGCGAGCGAGCTCTTAGGACTCATACACAGCGATTTATGTGGTCCAATGTCTACACATGCAAGAGATGGTTTTTCCTATTTCATTACTTTTACGGATGATTACTCTTGGTACAGATTCATTTTTCTGAAAAATGAAACATAAATCCGAGGCTTTTGAGAAATTCCAAGAGTATAAGAATGAAGTAGAAAACCAAACCGGCAAAAGTATTAAGACACTGAGATCTGATCGAGGTGGTGAATACTTAAGTGCCGAGTTCCTAGGTTACCTAAAAGAGAAAGGAATTCTCTCTCAGCTTACTCCTCCATACACTCCACAGCATAACGGTGTATCGGAGAGACGGAATCGAACCCTATTGGATATGGTACGTTCCATGATGAGTAATGCTGAGTTACCACGATCTTTCTGGGGTTATGCGCTAGAATCAGCGGCATATCTTTTGAACATGGTTCCTACCAAGACTGTGCCTACCATGCCATATCAGATGTGGAGTGGGAAGAAACTCTATCTTCAGTATCTGAAGATATGGGGATGTCCAGCTTTTGTTAAAAAGCAGCATGCGGACAAACTCGAGGCATGATCAGTACAGTGTAAGTTTGTGGGATTTCCAAAGAACTCCAAGGGATATTATTTCTATTACACAAGGGAACAAAAGGTTTTTGTTTCTCGTAATGCCCATTTTCTAGAACAGCAGTTTTTAGAAAAGAAAACAAGTGGGAGCGAAATAGAACTGGAAGAAATCCAGAACCACAAACTACTACTGAAATTTTGGTAAGACCAGTAGTTCAAGAAGAACAGGACATTCCCGCACCCCTCCGCAGGAGTAGCAGTAGGCCATTTCATCCACCTGAGAGATACTACGGTTTTCTCATAGATGGAGATAGAGAGGATTGCGTCATTGATGATGATGAACCTACTAGCTTCCAGCAGGCCATCCAGAGCGGTGACTCGGTACGATGGCTAGATGCAATGCGGACCGAAATGGAGTCCATGTACACCAACAAAGTATGGACTTTGGACTTTGCTCCAGATGGGGTAAAACCCATAGGATGCAAATGGATCTTCAAGAAAAAGATTGGTGTAGATGGACAGGTGGAAGCCTATAAGGCTAGACTTGTTGCAAAGGGTTTTCGTCAAAGACCTGGTTTAGACTATGACGAGACTTTTTCTCCAGTGGCTATGATCAAATCCATTCGAGTCCTTCTTGCTATTGCCGCCTTCCATGATTATGAGATCTGGCAGATGGACGTAAAAACGGCTTTTCTAAATGGTAATTTGGAAGAGTGCGTCTATATGGATCAGCTAGAAGGCTTCAATCAGAGTGGGAGCAGCGGGAAAGTGTGCAAGTTGCTCAAGTCCATTTATGGACTAAAGCAGGCATCACGGAGTTGGAACATCTGTTTTGATGAAACGGTCAAAGAATATGACTTTATCAAAAATCCAGATGAACTATGTATATATATAGTAAAATTGTAGCATGAACTGTCGTATTCCTCGTCTTGTACGTGGATGACATTCTATTGATAGGAAATGACATTCCTATGCTACAATATGTCAAAGGATTCTTGTCACACAGGTTCTCTATGAAAGACCTGGGTGATGCCTCTTACATTCTGGGGATCCGGATCTATCGTGATAGATCCAAGAGGATGTTGGGACTTTCGCAGTCCAGGTGTAGGGTTACTAGGCACTCTAAAAAGGTTCCACAATGCATCTACCATGCCCGATTTGAAATTTAGCCGTGCCGAACAACCCTAAACAAGATCTTTAAACTAGAGATTAGGCGAAAACTAGCAAGTTAAACTCTTTAACACTAAGTGAAAGGGATTACAACCTTTGTAGTCCGGTCCTTCTCTTCTAAAGCTCCGTGTTGACGTCCCTTCGCTGCGATCATCAAGATCCTGGACTCGAGTGATGGTTTCCTCGGAGAAATGAGCGGGCTAGGTCGTTGACTTCGAGACCGAAGATGATCTACGTCGAGGAGACTCAAACTCAAGCTCCATCTTCACTAGGTCATAAACTTTGTGAAGAGAACACCCTAAACTAAATGGCAAGTAGTAGAGGATGATGAAATAGGAAGTGGGTTCACTTTGGATTTGGATTTCTCACTCTATTTCTTCACTTGAAAATTTCCAGCAAGCTTTTCTTCTTCTTGAAGAAGAAGAAGAAGAAAGAAAAGAATATGAAAATGAATTATTTTTTTTAAAAGAATAATCAAGTGAAGTCTATCATAATGCAACCATGGGTGAGTTTACCTTTGTAGAGACTAAACCATAGTTTGAGGTAATGGTTTGGTTAATGAAAATCTTATGCAAAACAAAATGAGTGGACTTTGTCAAAGATGCTTAAAAGCTTCATGAAGCTTCAAGCCAAGACAAAGAAAGCCACCATTTTGTTTTACCAAAATAAATAAAAACCCAAACCATTATCTTAAATATGGTGTAATTCATACACACACCCAAGTTTGCATGTATCATCAATCATGATACAAACTAGTGCACAAACATATATCACATATACAACTTGTGCACATCAAGTGAGAAAATCAATCTTAAGTGAACCAATATTAGTTAATGTAAAGTAATATATCAAATATATAATTATACATTAAATCATTAAATCAATACTTGATTTAATGATCCGGTCATATCGCATATAACCGACTAATATCTAGTGTATCAATATATCGAATCAAATAACCGACTAATATCTAGTGTATCAATATATCGAATCAACACTTGATTCGGTAACCCGGCTATATCTCATATAACCGTCCGATGATACAAATCGCGAGAATAGAATACAATATCACATACTGGTATTATTCTCGGTCCCGCACATATCTTATATGCGCTCCTATTTCATTTCGCTTGAGCCAGGAAACCTCTGCGTAGGATTCTAAAGACTCGTCAATACACCGGCAGTAGGTGGTGATCATATCAATCACCCACAAGCCGCAAGTGGTCTGCTAAACGTAACGGCCACCCGGGTATTGAGTGATCAGAAGATCAACGAGCAAGCCTGCTCACACTCCTGCGAATCCAATCAGTAACACTTGCCGCACAGTCCGGTCTGTTCGTCTGATATGTCGCATATCTCGCCTAGGGGTGGTAAACGTCAGACCCCAGTAGCTTGATACGTCATGCCGATGTAAGGTCCATAAAAGCATGAAACTACTGATAACTCTTACCAGTAAATCAATGCAACCCTGGCCAGGGATTTCCAGTTATGGCTAGTCGAGCATAGCGCAACATCAACCCCCAATACCGGGAGAGACGAATCCCCTCCTATCGCTTATTGCCTCCATGTGAATCGGGACTGTACCGAAAAACCACCTGTTTGAACGACTCAGTACAGCCGTGGTAGGGTGGAAATCAAAGCACAGTGGGAGACACATAAGACTCTATGACGATCTCGGGTCCACAGACTAAGTTGTACCAGTGTCACCAGAGAACTGCCATCTGACGTGAGGTATAATACCATCTGGGAGTTCTCGGCGAGTCCGTTCAGTGTACCCAGTCTCCACTGAGCACCCGCATACCGTCTCTGATGTCAAACACCAATGGATATGGGATCATCCATCGCCCATCACATGGGTCGAGAAGATATACGCTAGTCTACTCTGGAATATCGAAGCCCCGTCTCGATATTCCCACGACTAGGAACATTGAAGGATGTACTCTTGGACTACCCAGGCCCCACTAGTATGATCTGCATCATAGTCCTGGAAGTTGAGTACACATCCTAAGGGCTTTATCAACATGTAACAGAGAGACAATAAGTGTACATGTTAAGATAAAGAGCAACCAGATAGCGCACTATCATGTCGAGCAAGAAAGTCCTCCCTATATATGTCCCAGCATCCACTACATTATACATCTCATGTACAGTAATGGCCTCTAGGGCATACATATAACTAACAATCTCCCACTTGCACTAGGGCCATCTGTAGCAGTGGTTGTAGTATCTCATACTCAACCATCCCATAATAGCCTCTCTCTGGGAAAAGGCCTTTGTGAGTGGATCCGCCGTGTTGTCCTCTGAGTCTCCTCTCCTAACCTCGATCTCCCTGGAGATCACCCATCTCCATGATCAGGTGTTACTGCCTAAGAATTATATCTGGATTTCTGATGGGACGGGGGTTCCTTGGTATAAGCTACAACTCCATTGTCACACAATAGTAGGAATGAAGTTCATCTTATGAACATATATATATCCAGACTGCCTCTTTGATAGCATCCTTGGCAACGATGTATCTTACCTTTAATCGTCTAGTAAGTCACGGTATCTAGCTTGGAACTCTTCCAACATACCGTCCCTCAACTGAGGGTAAAGACAATGCCTGCGACTGACATTCAGTCGTCCTTATCACTCTCGAACCTTTCCAGTGATTCTCCTCAGGATCGGTTGATACCATCTCACTACCACTAGTGAGAATCCTAACATCCAATTAGATCTATTCAATAGATCCATAACCCAGGATTTAGGAGGTATCACTTTGATCCTATTTGGAGAATCCTTGTGATAAGCGGAGATTGACCGAGCGTAGCATAGGAAACTCCTTCCCTATCAAGAGTATGTCATCCACGTACTCTACGAGGATCACCACCATACTCTCTACTACCTTTTTGTATATACTAGGTTCATCTATCATTTTGATGAAGTCAAACTCTTTGACTACCACATCAAAACAGACGTTCCAACTCCGTGATGCCTGCTTTATCCTGTAAAGCAACTTGCACACGTTTTCGCTGCTCCCCGTGTCTACGAAACCCTCTGGCTATGTACTTATAGACGCTCTCTTCTAAATAATTATTTAGAAAAGTAGTCATGACACCCAACCACCAGATATCGTAGTCATGGTATGTAGCAATGTCAAGTGGGATCCGGATGGACTTAAGCACAGGCACTGGAAAAAAGGTTTCATCATTATCCACGCCTGGTTGACGACGAAAACCTTTAACAAGTCTAGCTTCGAAAGTTTCAACTTTTCCATCTACACCAAGTAATCTTCTTAAGATATACTTGCTCCTGATAGGGATTTAACCCTTCAGATATAGCAACCAAAGTCCATACTTTGTTGGTGTACATGGATTCCATCTCAGATCGCTAAGCATCCCGCCATTCTTACAGAGTCCCTACTCTCGATGGCTTGCTCCAAACTAGTTGGGTCATCATCTTATGATGCATTCCTCGCTCCCACTGTCATCGAGAAATCGAAGTATCTCTCAGGCAGATGAGGAACCCTACCAGATCGGCGGAGAGGCTGAGGTTCGTCGGCGACTATCGAATCCTTTGGTTCTGTCAAATCATCAGCTGTAGTTTGTATAGCTGGAAATCCTTCCAGTTCTATAGAATTGACCTTGCCTCGATCTTGTCCGGATTTTGCTTTTGACATAGGCCGGACAATCCCAAATCTTAACTTACTTAAGAGATGGGCTCTTCCCATACCATATCTCATATGGAGTGGTAGGCACTGATTTGATTGGAACCCAATTCAATAGGTATGCAGCTTCTCAAGTGCACAACCCCCCCAAATGGAAATAGGTAACTCAGTGATACTCATCATGGAGCACACCATATCTCATATGGTGCGATTGCTCCACCCCGATACACCTACGTGCTGTGGTGTATACGGAGGAGTAATGCTGAGAGAGAATCTCATTCTCGTTTGGAATAGTCCAGGATCTCCATGCCTAAGTATTCTCCTCCCTGATCTCATCAAAGGACATAATACTTATACCTGTTTTGGTTCTCTACTTCTGACTTATATTCTTTGAATTTCTCAAAAGCTTTAGACATGTGTTTCAACAGGAACACGTATCCGAATCTTGAGAGATCATCAGTGAATGTAAGGAAGTACAAAGAACCAGTCCTGGCATCTGCAGACAGGGGACTTACATACATTACTATGTATCAGTCCCAAGAGTTCACAAACTCTTTCTCTGTTTCCAGTAAACGGAGTTATGGTCATCTTATCTTTGTGACATGACTGGCAAGTTTTATAAGATGTAAATTCAAACTGATTTAAATATGCATCTAAATGTAACTTCGCTAGTCTGGTCGTATTGATATGACCTAGTCTACAATGCCTCAAGAAGGATTCGTTCATTTCTGAACTCTTCCTCTTGTGTGTGTTCTGTACATTAAGAACTGTGGTTTGATTTAGAACGTCTATGCTTTTAGATAACGTGCCTGAACCGATCAACTCTTGATATAGGAAATGTGCAAAAAATTATCCAACAATACAAAATTATATCCTTCTTTAATAAATAAAGAGACTGATAAGATGTTGTATGTTAGGTTCGGTATCTAATAACATTCGTTCATAATCAATGTATTCTGGTAATACAGGGTGATAGTGACCAACAGACTTGGCTGCAACACTTGCACCATTTCTATCTCATGAAACTTATCACCCGTTCTTAGTTCTCTACCTATCTGTAGCCCATGTAACAGATTACATATGCAGGATCCTGATCCGGTATCTCATACCCAGGACGTAAAGGATACTAAGAAACAGTTCTATATAATGAACACACCCGAAGTTGATGCAACAACATGCACTTTCTTCGTTTGGGCGGCATGGGAAATCTGGTATTCCCCAATTTCCTGCTCTGTCTTATAACAATTATAAGTTGGAGCGGGACCAACGTTCCCCAACTCAGTATAGCAAGCGGGTTCGGTCAATACATCCATATTATTATCTTGATTAAGGCGTGACATGGTCGCTACCTGGAGAGAGAGAGAAGAAAACACTCTGCGTGCGCTCTTGCAAAATTAGATTGGTTATATATTTTATCTAATCAGGATGGCTCCCACTGTTTTCATCAAATCTTCCTTCAAACCCTAAAAGGAAAGACTAGCCGGGATTAATTACACTCAACAAGTTCGCCAATCTTTCAGCCAGAACAGTGCCGATACTTTGAGGGAGGTTCCCCGTGCTTTCGCATGGACCTAATTAAAATAAACCTCGTTTTCCTAGGGCGTAACCCCGTTGACACCTTTCTAGACACCTACTTAATCGGCTAATTGTAAAGTGCAAAACTCTCACAGGAGTAACAATTACTCGCAGTGGGTATCAGGATCCAACTATCTCATAGAAGGTATGCAATCTCATTGCAAATTTCAACACTTGAAACTCCCGATAATGGTTTTTACCCCTAGCACTTATGACCTTAACTATGGTTAACAAATCATAAGCACTAGTCAAGCTCTACCCGTCATTTCATGATTAATTAGACCCACCCAGATGAACTTTAACTAAGGTCAACAAAGTCACATGACTGTCCTAACTAATCGCATCATATGCTGTATAGGAAGACATCACTTAGCTACCGTACACTGTGCCTTGACTATGGTCAACAAACACAACACGAATACTAAGTACTCTACTTCCTAAAATGACGGAGGGTTGTGGATGGTTCTTAAGAAAACCTTTAACGCTTTGAACTTGATCTCGTTGCGGAATCAAATGGTTTTAAATGGAGTGTTTTTGAGGCTTTTGCTAGTTTCGCTAAAGAGGTCACTCCCGGTGAAGGGATCTCGGCTCTTTCCTCGTCGAATGAGGTGCAGGATATTCACAATACCACTATGAAAAGCAATAACTAGAAAAGCAATCAAAAAACAAACCGAGTGTGTAGCATCTGCTAGTTATTGCTAAAGAGGTTACTCCTGGTGAAGGGATCTCGGCTCTTTCCTTATCGAATAAGGTGATGGATATTCTATAAGGAACACCACTATGCAAAACAACAACTAGAGCTACCTAATTTTTGAAATTCGATTCCACAACATCTTTTAGGTTTATTTTCTTTCATTAATCTCATTAATGAATGTCCCATCATTTAAGTCCGCCTAAACATCACAGATAAATACAACGTACACTTATGTCATCCGCATTCGCCTCGATGTCCCGTCTGCACCGTTAGGTTAGGTAACTAATGACAGAGCGGGGCAGGGATAGCGCGGGTGTAAAACATAAGCAACGTCTATATAATATATCATATATACTATATACACTATCTATCTGAACATATCACATGATCACATCACAGATAACGCAGCAGAAAAACAACATATGAAATATTGGATATACTAGGACGTCCGTATTTTATTTTGAGCCTGTATAAAACACGGATTCCACGGTCATGATGAATAGCCAATCCCACACCCGTAGACCCCTACGAGAGAGGCAAGCAACCCTACCAATTCTAGAGTTAGGAGACCCAGACTCGACTCCTCGAGGTGGTCTCCCACTGGACCCTAGAACCCGGTTACTTGTGCTCCCCTCCTTGGGTCTATCCTAATGCGGAAAAGTAAATAATATACAATGGTGACATCATCCTCAGCCCGGAAGTGCCCCAATAAAAGAATATTACATACAATGAATTTTACATGAATGAAAAAGAAAAACTCTCATCTCACATAAAAACCCCCGGCCATTCAAACATGACGATCCAATATAACACATCCAGCAACACATAACATCACATATCATCAACGTAAGTAAATATGCGTATCCCAATTGTCTTTGATGTATAGCAACGAAACCGGCGATACTCCACATATTACACTTACGGTTGCAGAAAAGAAAGTGTAAAACTACAACAGTTGGAATCCGCAATTTCCTTAGACATCGCATGCCTAACCATATAAATTCCTTAGACATCGCATGCCTAACTATTATAAACCCCGCATTTTAGTCTCATCTTCGAGAACTCTTTTCAATATCAAGTCGGGCAATTCAACAAGATTCCCGACATCCTGATCGAATGCTCATCGCAAACTTTAGTAGACGGCCGCACCCCCGGATGCCGTTGACGAAGTGCACTAAGGCGGAACACCGCTGCTGCGAGCACCCGAACGGATGCTTTTGGCGACGGGGTTCTCCTACAGTCACTTGGTCAGGGCTATGGGGCATGGCTATCTATTAAGTTTACCCGGCGAGTATCCGCGTACTCTACGTGATTGCAACGGACTTTTGATCACATCAAAATCCTGTGCAACCGATCAAATGAGACTAAAGTGCTAGATTTATAACATTCAAATTAGTTATCTCATAACTACATGTGGATTCCAAATATTGTATCACATTTCAGATAAATAGACAATGTTAAACTTTCCGATCGAATAATCAAACACCCAAGTTTTCCCAAATAGTTCTCAACACTTGAGGGGAGTTTAAAAACATCCATCACATGCCACAGTACCAATGGTCCAGCCGTAGAAGGGTCAAGCCAACGCCTCACATGTCGCAACGCTGTACTGCCCCAAACCTTAAGGTTCAAAAGGCAGTTCAAGACGGTCACATAATCGAGTTAAGGTTTGTTGTCTTCTAGAGGGTCCACCGCGTAACTTGCATGATTTAGAACATTCTTAAACTACGGAAAAATCCAACACTTGGAAATTTTCCGACAGGGGAAAAAGTGGGTTATTGATATCCGTTCGAACTTTTTAACACGTTCTAAAAATTACCCGGACAAAATAAACGAAGTTATACTTTCCGATCGAATCAACGAGTTCCCAATACAACCCAGAAAACTCAACACTTGAGTGGAATTAAAAATTCCCAGAATAAAGCAAAAGAAACCAGGAATGATACTATGAAGCAGTGGGCCCCAAAGACACTGTTCGGCCGTGGAACCGCCACCACATGCATGGTTTGGCCGCGGTTCCACGGTCACGTGATCGACTTGGTGGTTCTTACTTCACAGTAATTTTTAGATTTTCCTGCTTATTTTTCTGAGTATTTTTAATACGAAAAAATCAACAGTTTTGAAAAATTTCCAGAAACTAGGGTATATCGGGTTTTCCGGGTTCGATCGGACTTCAAACTTCGTCTATGTAGGGTTCCTAGGCACTCTTGTGAAGGTTCATAAGGCATCAAACATGCCCGAATAAAATTTTAGATGTGCCGAAGAACCTAAAGCCTGGATCTTTGCTAGATTATTAGGGTTTTAACATGCAAGTAAGCATCTTTACTACTAAGTGTGAGGGATTACAACCTTTGTAGTCCGCTCCTTCGCTTCATAAGCTCCGAATAGAAGTCCCTTCGCCGCGATCTACGATCTTCCGGACTCAAGAGAGGCTCCACGACTCGAACGATCCATGCTAGCTTGTAGTGTTCCGCTTCTCCGATGATCTACGTCGAAGTTGCTATAACTCAAGCTCTCTCACTCTAAAGAGGTGAACACCCTAATCTAATGGGCTAGATTAGATGAGGATGATGGAGTAGTATTTATGCTTTCTTTTTATATCATAATCTCACATGAAATCATCACAAAAGGAATTTCTAGTAAGCTTTCTCAAAGCTAAAAAGAGAAGAAGATGATGAATGAAAAAGATAATTCTTTTGTGATGAATAGTAGTAAAGAATATATGATTGATTATTGAACCATGGTCAAGGATGAGAAGCTTAACCTTTGTAGAGAATAAACTAGAGCTAGGGTTTGGTTAGGTTAAGGAATGTGTCATGGATAAATATCAACCATAATATCTTAACCAAGACAAAAGGAAATCCTTCTAGAATGAGCAAGAAGGATCTAACCCTAATCAAACCCTAATCTCTTTTTATCATCACTAAACATGTTTCATAATAAATCATATCATGTTACTATAATATATATCACATATATATTATATTTGTAACAAAAGAAAATAATACAATTATTATATATCGCATATATATTAATGTATTATATCGGTGAGAAAATGAAATAATAAAGCGATCCAATATTAGATAATGTATTACAATATATCATATATATTATTATACATTAAATCATCGAATCAACACTTGATCCGACAATCGGGCTATATCGAATATAACCGACTAATATATCATGTACCGATTCATCGAATCAACACTTGATCCGATTACCCGGTTCATATCTAAATATCGCGAGAATATAGTACGGTATCACATATCGCATTATCCTCGGTCCTGCACATATCACATATGAGCCTCTACTCCATTTTTCCTGAGCCAAGAAACCTCTGTGTAGGACTTTAAAGAATCGTCAATACGCCGGTAGCAGGTGATGATCATATCAAACACCCACAAGCTGCAAGCGGTCAGCTAAACGTAACAACCACCCAGGTATTGAGCGATCAGAAGATCAACAAGCTAGCCTGTCCGTTCTCCTGTGAATCCAATCAGTAACACTCCCGTACAGTCCGGTCTGTTCGTTTGATATGTCGCATATCAAGTCTAGGGGTGGTATACGTCAGACCCCAGTAACCGATAAGTCGTGTCGATGTGAGGCTCATAACAGGTCGAGAAACTACTGGTAACACTTACCAGCAAATCTCTATATCAGCCCTGGCCAGGGACTTCCAGTTATAGCCAATCGAACACAGCACAACATCAACTCCCTATACCGGGAGAGACGAATCCCCTCCTATCGCTCATTGCCTCCATGTGATTCGGGACTGCACCCAAAAGCCACCATTTTGCACGCCCTCTTGGATGTGCTAAGGTGGAAATCAAAGCACAGTGTGAATCACACAAGACTCTATGACGATCTCGGGTCTACAGACTACCCTGTACTAGTGTCACCGAAGAACTGCCATCTGACGTGTGGTATATCACCATCTGCGAGTTCTCGGCAAGTCCGTCCAGTGTACCCAGTCTCCACTGAGCACCCGTACACCATCCTTGATATCAAACACCGATGGATTTGGGATCATCCATCGCTCATCATATGGGTCAAGATGCGTATACGCTAGTCTACTCTGGTGTATCGATGCCCTGTCTCGATATACCCTCGACTAGGAACAGTTATAGGATGTACTCATCGACTACCGTGGACCCACTATTATGATCTCATCATAGTCCCAGTAGTCGAGTACAGATCCTAAGGGCTTTATCAACATGTGAGAGAAAGACAGTAAACCAATACAATTCAACATGTTAAGATAAAGTGAAACCAAATAGCATACTATCATGACGAGCAAGAAAGTCCTCTCTGTATATATCCAAGCATCCATCATAATATACATCATATGTACAACAATGGCCTCTAGGGCATATACATAACTAACAATCTCCCACTTGCACTAAGGCCAGCTGCTGTAGTATCTCATACCCAGCATCCCGAATAATCTCTCAAATTGTATCTGGGGAATGGCCTTCGTGAGTGGATCCGCAGTGTTGTCCTTCGTATCTACTCTCCTGACCTCGATCTCCCGGCGATCAACAATCTCCCTGATCAGGTGATACCGCCTCAGAATATGTCTGGACTTCTGATGGGCTCTGGGTTCCTTGGCCAAAGCCACAGCTTCATTGTTATCGCAATACAGAGGTATTGGATACTCAATGGATGGAACCACACCAAGTTCACTAATGAACTTCTTTATCCAGACAGCCTCTTTGGCAGCATCGTTGGCAGCGATGTATTCAGCCTCCATCGTCGAGTCTGCAACGGTATCCTGTTTGGAACTCTTCCAACATACCGCCCCTCCATTGAGGGTAAAGACAAATCCCGAGTGCGACTTAGAGTCGTCCTTATCACTTTGGAAGCTGGAATCGGTAGAGGACTCCACCCGGAGTTCTCCGTTACCATTCACCAAGAACATGTCTCTAGTCCTTCGCAAGTACCTGAGAATGTTCTTCACAGCTGTCCAGTGACTCTCTCCAGGATCTGCTTGATACCGACTCATTACACTTAGTGAGTATGCTACATCAGGTCTGGTACATAGCATCACATACATGATAGAGCCTACTGCCGAAGCATAGGGTATCCCTTGCATGCGAGCTCTCTCCAAATCAGTCTTGAGAGACATCTCTTTGGAGAGAGTGAGTCTAGAGATCGTGGGTTGGTTCCCACGCTTGGATTCTTCCATACTAAACCTCTTTAGTATGGTGTCAATGTACCTGGATTGGGACAATCCCAGTATCCGTTTAGATCTATCTCTATAGATCATGATTCCCAATATGCAGGAGGCATCACCTAGATCTTTCATTGAGAATCTTTGTGATAAGAAGAGCTTGACTGATTGCAGCATAGGAATATCATTTCCTATCAAGAGTATGTCATCCACGTACAATACGAGGAAGACAACCTTACTCTCTACTACCTTCTTATAGATACAAGGTTCATCTATATTTTTGATGAAGTCAAACTCTTTGACTACAACATCAAAACAGATGTTCCAACTCCGCGATGCTTGCTTCAACCCATAAATGGATTTAAGCAGCTTGCACACCTTTCCGCTGCTCCCACTATCTACGAAGCTCTCTGGCTGAGTCATGTACACGCACTCTTCTAAATCACCGTTTAGAAAGGCGGTCTTAACATCCATTTGCCAGATTTCGTAGTCATGGTATGCAGCAATGGCAAGTAAGATCCGGATGGACTTAAGCATAGCCACAGGAGAAAAAGTTTCGTCATAATCCACACCTGGTCGTTGACGAAAACCTTTTGCTACAAGTCTAGCTTTGAAAGTCTCAACTTTTCCATCTACACCAAATTTCTTTTTAAAAATCCACTTGCTCCCAATGGGTTTTACCCCTTCAGGAGCATTTTCCAAAGTCCATACTTTGTTGGTGTACATGGATTCCATCTCAGATCGCATTGCATCCAGCCATTTCACAGAGTCAGCACTCATGATGACCTGCTCGAAACTAGTTGGGTCATCATCTTCCATGATGCAATCCTCGCTTCCACCATCAATGAGAAAACCGTAGTATCTCTCAGGTGGACGAGAAACCCTACTAGATCGGCGGAGAGGCTGGGGTTCGTCGGGTACTACTGAATCCTCTGGTTCTACCAAGTCTTCTGTTATAGTTTGTGTCGCTGGAATCTCTTCCAGTTCTACCTCCTCGCCACAAATTTCTTTTGCAAGAAATTCCTTTTCTAAAAAGGTGGCGTGCCGAGAAACAAACACCTTTTGTTCTTCGGTGTGGTAGAAGATATACCCGCGCGAATGTTTGGGATATCCAAAAAACTTGCACAGAATAGACCTTGCGCCGAGCTTGTCCGGATTTTGTGTTTTCACATATGCCGGACAACCCCATATCCTAACATAATTAAGATATGGTCTCTTTCCTTTCCATATCTCATATGGAGTGGTTGGCACAGATTTAGTGGGAACCATATTCAATAGGTCTGCAGCTGTTTCCAATGCATATCCCCAGAAGGAAATAGGCAACTCAGCCTCGCTCATCATAGAGCGCACCATATCTAATAGGGTGCGATTCCTCCGTTCCGATACACCGTTGTGCTGTGGTGTATAAGGAGGAGTAAGCTGAGAGAGAATCCCATTCTCTTTTAAATAATCTAGGAACTCATTGCTTAAGTATTCACCTCCTCGATCAGATCGAAGAATATTAATACTTTTGCCCGTTTGATTCTCTACTTCGTGCTTATATTCTCTGAATTTCTCAAAAGTTTCAGACTTGTGTTTCATCTGGAACACATGTCCGAATCTAGAGAGATCGTCAGTGAATATAATGAAGTAGGAAGAACCGTTCCTGGCATGCGTAGACATGGGACCGCATACATCACTATATACCAGTCCTAAGAGTTCCGTAACTCTTTCTCCGTGTCCACTAAACGGAGCTTTGGTCTTTTTTCCTTTGAGACATGAATGACAAGTATCATAAGATGATAATTCGAACGGATTCAAATATCCATCTTTATGTAACTTAGCTAGTCGTGTCGCATTGATATGACCAAGTCTACAATGCCACAAGAAGGATTCGTTCATTTATGAACTTTTCCTCTTGTGTGTGTTTTGTATATTGAGGACTGTATTCTGATTTAGAATGAATATGCCATTATGTAACGAGCCTGATGCAATCAACTTTTGATATAGGAATATGTTCATAAAATTATCCTTTACTACAAAATTATATCCTTCTTTACTTAATAAAGAAACTGATATAATGTTGCACATCATGTTCGGTATATAATAGCACTCATTTAGAATCAGTGTATTACGACTTGGCAATACTAGGTGATATTCGCCAACTGCTTTGGCTGCAATACTTGCACCGTTGCCTACTTGAACGGAATGATCACCTTTTCCCAGTTCTCTACCTTTTCGTAGCCCATGTAACAATTTACATATGTGGGATCTTGATCCGGTATCTAATACCCAGGACGTAGGGTGAACTGAGAAACAGTTCTCAATAACTAAAACACCTGAAGAAGATGCATCAACATGCATGTTCTTTTGGGCGGCTTGAGAATCCAGATATTCTCCTATTCGCTGTTCAGTCTTATAACTCTTATAAGAAAGAACGGGTCCAACGTTCCCCTGTCCAGTATAATAAGCGGGTTCAGTCAATACATCCATATTATTATCTTGATTATGGCCTGACATGGTCGCTACCTGGAGAGAGAGAAGAAAACACTTTAGCGTGTGCTTTTGCAAGATTAGATTGGTTATTATCTTATCTAATCAGGATGTCTCCCACTGTTTTTATCAAATCTTCCTTCAAACCCTAAAAGGTAAGATTAGCCGGGATTAATTACACCCTACAATTTCGTCAATCTTTCAGCCAGATTAGTGTCGGTACTTGAGGGAGGTTCCCCGTGCTTTCGCACGGACCTAATTAAAGTAAACCTCGTTTTCCCAGAGGCGTAACCCCGTTAACACTTTTCTAGACACCTACTTGATCGGCTAATTGTCCTGTGTAAAACTCTCCCAGGAGTAACTCTTACTCGCAGTGGGTATCGGGATCCAACTATCTTATAGGAGGTATGCAATCTCATTGCAAATTTCAACACTTGAAATTCCCGATAATATTTTGCCCCTAGCGTCCCATGACCTTGACGCAGGCCAACAAACCATAGTGCGCTAGTCAAGTTCAACCCATCATTTCTTGATTGAATTAAACCCACCCGCACGACCCTTGACGCAGGTCAACAAAGTCGCACGACTACCTTAATCCAATCTGCATCATATGTATAAACAGATAAATACTAGTTAGCTACCGCACACTACGCCTTGACGCAGGCCAACAAATGTAGCACGGATACTAAGTAGGACTTATCTAAAATGACGGAGGGCTACGACAAGTTTTTCAGAAAACCTATTGCGTAATGAACTTGATATCGTTGTAGAATCGAGTGTTTTTGAAAAGGAGTGTTTTTGAGGCTTTTCTAGTTTCGCTAAAGAGGTCACTCCCGGTGAAGGGATCTCGGCTCTTTCCCCATCGAATAAGGTGCAGGGTATATCATATATACCGCTGTACAAAGCAAGACTATAGAAGCTGTCAAAAACTAAATCGCGAGTTTGTAGCATCTGCCAGTTTCGCTAAAGAGGTCACTCCCAGTGAAGGGATCTCGGCTCTTTCCTCATCGAATAAGGTGCAGGGTATATCATATATACCGCTATGCAAAGCAAAACTGTAGCTACCCTTTTTATAAAGTTTTGATTCTACAACATCTTTTAGGTTTCTTTTCTTTTTATTAATCTCATTAATAAAATCCCATCAGCTTATGCTTCCTAAGCATCACAGAAGAAACGAAAGCAGTAATATTTATATATCAGCATATATATAGTATAAGCATTTGTCTCAGGCAGTAATATGATCTCATCACATAACATTGCAGCAGAAGAACATATATGAAATATTGGATATACTAGGACGTCCGTGTTTTCAATACGAGCCTGTATAAAACACGGATTCCACGGTCGCGATGAATAGCCAAACCCACATCCCTAGACCCCTACGAGAGCGGCAAGTAACACTGCCAATTCTAGGGTTAGGAGACCCGGTCTCGACTCCTCGAGATGGCCTCCCACTGGACCCTAGAACCCGGTTACTTGTGCTCCCCTCCTTGGGTCTACCTAATGCAGAAAAGTAAATAATATACAATGGTGACATCAACCACATCCCGAAAGTGCCCCAATAAAAGAATATTACATACAAATGAATTTTACATGAATGAAAATAAAAACCCTCATCTCACATAAAACCCCCGGCTATTCAGAACACGACGATCCAATATAATATATCACAGCAACACATAATATCACATATCATCAACGTAAGTAAGTATGCATACACCGATCGTCGTTGATGTATAGCAACGAAAACCGGCAATTCAACTACATACTACACTTACGGTCACAGAAAAGAAATTGTAAAACTACAATATTTGGAATCCACAATCTCTTTAGACATCGCAAATCCGAAATATCACATACTTCGCATTTCATGCCTAACTCTATGAATTCCACATATTGTATCACATTCCAAATAAATAGACAGTATTAAACTTTCCGAACAGATAATCAAATACCCAAGATTTCCTAAATTGCTCAACACTTGAGCGGAGTTCAAATAATCCCAGAATATGTCACAGTACCGGTGATCCAGCCGTAGAAGGGTCAAGCCAACGCCTCACATGTGGCACGCCGTACTACCCTAAACCCTAAGGTTTAGAGGCAGTTCAAGACGGTCACATAATCAAGTTAAGGTTTTTTGTCTTCTAGAGGGTCCACCGTGTTACTTGTACAATTTTTCCGAAAGATTTAAACCCGATAAAAATTCAACACTTGAAAGTTTTTCGTCCCGGGAAAAAGTGAGTTAATGATATCCGTTCGAACATTTTAACAGTTTCTAAATATCCGGAAATAATAACGAATTTAAATTTTCTGATCGAATCAACGATTACAAAATAAATCCCAATATACTCAACACTTGAGTCAGTTTAAAAATACCCAGAAAATAGCAATTACAGAACAAGTATTACTGTGGAAAAATGATGGCATAATTCCTTTTTACTGCCGCGGATCCGCGGTCCAAGCGCGGTACGGCCGCGGTTCCGCGGCGGTTTGTAGGTATTATACTGTCGTTTTTCACCACAATTCTTATTTTTCCCTGCTGAATTTTTTAGGTATTTTTAATTCAGAAAAACCCCAGTTTTTAAAAAATATCCAGAGAGGGGTTCATTTTCGTCGTATCGGGTTCGATCGGAGTTTTAACTTCGTATACACGTCGCCTAATGCTCTAGCTAGGCTCTGATACCACTGTAGGGTTCCTAGGCACTCTTGTAAAGGTTCATAAGGCATCAAACATGCCCGAATAAAATTTTAGATGTGCCGAAGAACCCAAAGCCTGGATCTTTGCTAGATTATTAGGGTTTTAACATGCAAGTAAACATCTTTACTACTAAGTGTGAGGGATTACAACCTTTGTAGTCCGCTCCTTCGCTTCATAAGCTCTGAGTAGAAGTCCCTTCGCCGCGATCCACGATCTCCCGGACTCAAGAGAGGCTCCACGACTCGAACGATCCATGCTAGCTTGTAGTGTTCCGCTTCTCCGATGATCTACGTCGAAGTTTCTATAACTCAAGCTCTCTCACTCTAAAGAGGTGAACACCCTAATCTAATGGACTAGATTAGATGAGGATGATGGAGTAGTATTTATGCTTTCTTTTTATATCATAATCTCACATGAAATCATCACAAAAGGAATTTCTAGTAAGCTTTCTCAAAGCTAAAGAGAGAAGAAGATGATGAATGAAAAAGATAATCCTTTTGTGATGAATAGTAGTAAAGAATATATGATTGATTATTGAACCATGGTCAAGGATGAGAAGCTTAACCTTTGTAGAGAATAAACTAGAGCTAGGGTTTGGTTAGGTTAAGGAATGTGTCATGGATAAATATCAACCATAATATCTTAACCAAGACAAAAGGAAATCCTTCTAGAATGAGCAAGAAGGATCTAACCCTAATCAAACCCTAATCTCTTTTTATCATCACTAAACATGTTTCATAATAAATCATATCATGTTACTATAATATATATCACATATATATTATATTTGTAACAAAAGAAAATAATACAATTAATATATATCGCATATATATTAATGTATTATATCGGTGAGAAAATGAAATAATAAAGCGAGACAATATTAGATAATGTAATACAATATATCATATATATTATTATACATTAAATCATCGAATCAACACTTGATCCGACAATCCGGCTATATCGAATATAACCGACTAATATATCATGTACCGATTCATCGAATCAACACTTGATCCGATGACCCGGTTCATATCTAAATATCGCGAGAATATAGTACGGTATCACATATCGCATTATCCTCGGTCCTGCACATATCACATATGTGCCTCTACTCCGTTTTTCCTGAGCCAAGAAACCTCTGTGTAGGACTCTAAAGAATCGTCAATACGCCGGTAGCAGGTGATGATCATATCAAACACCCACAAGCTGCAAGCGGTCAGCTAAACGTAACAGCCACCCAGGTATTGAGCGATAAGAAGATCAACAAGCTAGCATGTCCGTTCTCTTGTGAATCCAATCAGTAACACTCCCGTACAGTCCGGTCTGTTCGTCTGATATGTCGCATATCAAGTCTAGGGGTGGTATACGTCAGACCCCAGTAACCGATAAGTCGTGTCGATGTGAGGCTCATAACAGGTCGAGAAACTACTGGTAACACTTACCAGTAAATCTCTATATCAGCCCTGGCCAGGGACTTCCAGTTATAGCCAATCGAACACAGCACAACATCAACTCCCTATACCGGGAGAGACGAATCCCCTCCTATCGCTCATTGCCTCCATGTGATTCGGGACCGCACCTAAAAGCCACCGTTTTGTACGCCCTCTTGGACGTGGTAAGGTGGAAATCAAAGCACAGTGGGAATCACACAAGACTCTATGACGATCTCGGGTCTACAGACTACCCTGTACCAGTGTTACCGGAGAACTGCCATCTGACGTGTGGTATATCACCATCTGGGAGATCTCGGCGAGTCCGTCCAGTGTACCCAGTCTCCACTGAGCACCCGTACACCATCCTTGATGTCAAACACCGATGGATATGGGATCATCCATCGCCAATCATATGGGTCAAGATGCGTATACGCTAGTCTACTCTGGTGTATCGATACCCTGTCTCGATATACCCTCGACTAGGAACAGTTATAGGATGTACGCATCGACTACCGTGGCCCCACTAGTATGATCTCATCATAGTCCTAGTAGTCGAGTACAGATCCTAAGGGCTTTATCAACATGTGAGAGAAAGACAGTAAACCAATACAAGTCAACATGTTAAGATAAAGTGAAACCAAACAGCATACTATAATGACGAGCAAGAAAGTCCTCTCTGTATATATCCAAGCATCCATCATAATATACATCATATGTACAACAATGGCCTCTAGGGCATATACATAACTAACAGTCTAGACTTCGCCTAAAGCTATAGCTTGGCTCTGATACCACTGTAGGGTTACTAGGCACTCTAACAAGGTTCCACAAGGCATCTACCATGCCCGATTTGAAATTTAGCCGTGCCGAACAACCCTAAACAAGATCTTTAAACTAGAGATTAGGCGAAAACTAGCAAGTTAAACTCTTTAACACTAAGTGAAAGGGATTACAACCTTTGTAGTCCGGTCCTTCACTTGTAAAGCTCCGTGTTGACGTCCCTTCGCTGCGATCATCAAGATCCCGGACTCGAGTGATGGTTTCCTCGGAGAAATGAGCGGGCTAGGTCGTTGACTTCGAGGCCGAAGATGATCTACGTCGAGGAGACTCAAACTCAAGCTCCATCTTCACTAGGTCATAAACTTTGTGAAGAGAACACCCTAAACTAAATGGCAAGTAGTAGAGGATGATGAAATAGGAAGTGGGTTCACTTTGGATTTGGATTTCTCACTCTATTTCTTCACTTGAAAATTTCTAGCAAGCTTTTCTTCTTCTTCAAGAAGAAGAAGAAGAAAGAAAATAATATGAAAACGAATTATTTTTTTAAAAAGAATAATCAAGTGAAGCCTATCATAATGCAACCATGGGTGAGTTTACCTTTGTACACCAACCAAGCAAGCTTTTCTTCTTCTTCAGAGCTTTGACTCGGTAAAAATGGCTGGATGCAATGCGGACCGAAATGGAGTCCATGTACACCAACAAAGTATGGATGTTGGACGTTGCTCCAGATGGGGTAAAACCCGTAGGATGCAAGTGGATCTTCAAAAGGAAGATTGGTGTAGATGGACAGGTTGAGATCTATAAGGCTAGACATGTTGCAAAGGGTTTTCGTCAAAGACCTGGTTTGGACTATGACGAAACCTTTTCTCCAGTGGCTATGCTGAAATCCATTCGGATCCTTCTTGCCATTGCTGCCTTCCACGATTATGAGATTTGGCAGATGGACGTAAAGACCGCTTTTCTAAATGGAAATTTAGAGGAGTGTGTCTATATGGACCAGCGAGAGGGTTTCATTCAAAGTGGGAGCAGCGGAAAGGTGTGCAAGTTGCTTAAGTCCATCTATGGACTAAAGCAGGCATCGCGGAGTTGGAACATCTGTTTTGATGAGACGGTCAAAGAATTTGGCTTTATCAAAAATCCAGATGAACCATGCATCTATAGTAGATTTGTAGCAAGAACTGTCGTATTCCTTGTTTTATACGTGGATGCCATTCTCTTGATAGGAAATGACATTCCTATGCTACAATCTATCAAAGGGTTCTTGTCACACAGGTTCTCCATGAAAGACCTGGGTGATGCCTCTTACATTCTGGGGATCCGGATCTATCGTGACAGATCCAAGAGGATATTGGGACTTTCACAGTCCAGGTACATCGACACCACACTGAAAAGATTCAGTATGGAAGATTCCAAGTGCGGTAATCTACCGGCTTGTCACGGGATCACCCTCTCCAAAGAGATGTCTCCCAAGACTGATTTGGAAAGGTATCACATGTCTATTATACCCTACACTTCTGCGGTAGGCTCTATAATGTATGCGATGTTGTGTACCAGACCGGATGTAGCTTATGCACTGAGTGTGGTAAGCCGGTATCAGTCAAACCCTGGGGAGAAACACCGGATAGAGGTAAAGAACATTCTCAAGTACCTGAGAAGGACTAAGGAGATGTTCTTGGTGTATGGTGGAAAAGACTTCCAGATCGAGGCCTTTGCTGACTCCAGCTTCCAGAGTGACAAGGATGATTCCAAGTCCATGTCGGGTTATGTCTTTACCCTCTATGGAGGGGCGGTGTGTTGGAAGAGTTCCAAACAGGAAACTATTGCTGACTCGACGATGGAAGCGGAATATATCGCTGCTGCAGATGCCACAAAAGAAGCCGTCTGGATAAGGAAGTTCTTAACTGACCTTCAGGTGGTTCCATCCATTGTTGATCCAATACCTCTGTATTGCGACAACAACGGGGCTATAGCTTTAGCGAAGGAACCCAGGTCCCATCAGAGATCCAGACACATCTTGAGGCGGTATCACCTTATCAGGGAGATCGTGGGTCGCCAACAGATCGAGGTTCGGAGAGTTTCTACGGAAGATAACACTGCTGATCCACTCACAAAGGCCTTACCCCAGACTCAGTTTGAGCGGTTGATCGAGATGATAGGTCTTCGATACGCCAGTACATGGCCTTAGTGCAAGTGGGAGATTGTTAGTTTATATGTCCTAGAGGCCATTACTGTATCATACTAGTTTGTATATTACTTAATGGAAGCTTGGGATATTCACCTTATATAGACAATCTTGCTCAATATAGTAGTATGCTACTTGTTTTGTTTCTACTTTAATGTGTGCATGTGTTTCTTATAGCATATCGCCTTTACACATTAGTGGAGCCCTTAGGATCTTTGTTTTATTACCAGCGTTGTGATGGCAGTCACACTTGTGGGGGCTGGGTAATCCACAAGCACATCCTTATGCAGGTCCTTGGTGGTAGGACTATCGAGACAGGGCATCGATACTTCGGAGTAGACTAGCGTATGCGCTTCTCATCCCAGCTTGGGAGACGGTCTGTCCCACAGCCGTCAGTACGTCGTACTTGAGATAGTATGCGGGTGCTCGTTAGGTTACGAGTACACTGGACAGGACTCGTCGGGAACTGTTGGTTGGTATTATACCTATCGTCAGTTATCAGTTCTCAGGTGACATGAGTACAGCATAGTCCGTTGACTTGACACTGTCACTTCGCCTCGAGTGTGTTCCCACTGTTCTTAGATTGCTACCCTACCACGGCTCAAAGGAGTCGTGCAAAAAGGTAGCAGTTGGGTGCAGTCCCGAAGCACTTAGAGGCAGTGACGGTTAGACAGGATTCGTCTCTCCCGGTATTGGGGGTTTATATCGCGCTGTGTCTAGGAGAGCCATTACACAAAGTCCCTGGCCAGGGCAAGCGAGATATACTGGTAGGTTTCCAGTGTTATCTCAGGGTGTTCTGGGCTACACTCCGATACGACTTGTACCGCTATTAGGGGACTGACGTTTACCGCCCCTAGGCCCGCCATCCGATACTCTCAGACGAACAGACCGGACTGTACGGAGATTGTTACATTCAGGCTCAGTAGGAGTTCAGATGGGTTTACCTTGTCAGTCTTCTTATCGGCATCTACCTGGGGACCATTACGTACAGCTAGTGCCGCTTGCGGTCTGTGGTTAAACCCACTACCAGCGTAGTGTCGAGTCTTCTGAGTCCCACACAGAGGGTTATTCGCCTTTGGGCAAAACGAGTAGAGGTCGCATGGTTTTGCGACGGGGTTCGTTCACATCCGCGCACTTGTGCACGTTTGGTGTCCGGACAGCTTATACTAGCGGGCTTTGGTTTAAGCCAGATTCTAGTATATGTTTTGGGATTGGTTTTATCTCATTGTATTCGTGTTCCTCGGAACACGGATACGGGTGTGTATGCACAGTTGACTGAGGTAGAGGCAGAGGACTTTCATTAGGGTTGATGACCGTTGTCTTTTTCTTAACCCTAATGATTATGTGAAATATGATTATTAATATTAATTAATTATAATTTTGTTATGGTTAGGGTGTTTGACCATTTGACTATGGTTGACTTGTTGACCTATGTTGACATATTGACCATCATCTTTTCATATGAAAGATGCTCTTTGATTCTTCCAAAATTCATTAATGTGAAATGATAATGGTCATTTCAAGTTAACCATCACTATTATCTTTAATTATTTATTTAATTATCATAATTCACATATATGTGAGAAGGTTGATATTATCCTCTCATTCTCATTCTCTCTCATCCTCTCTCATCCTCTTCCTCTCTCTCAAAGCTCTCCCCTCTCATGAGTTGAGAACCATTAAGCTTTGAGATAAAACCTTCAAAATTACTCTCTACTCTTTCTAAGGTTCTAGGTTTAGCACACCAAGCACCTTAGTTACTTCTAGTTTGAGGTAGGAGATAAAGGTAGAGGCCCTCGGGTGGATCTTTCTTTAGTAAGAGAAGGCGACGAGGACGACCCGTTCATCCCACTCCAAGGAGCAAGAAGAGAAGGACTTCAAGACTTAGGTATAACCCTTTAACCGAGTAGCTAACTCTCTTAGCTTGGTTGTTAGTTTATGTTTAGCAAAGATCCTCCTTGTTATAGTCTATGTTGCATAGAGTTGTAAAAATCAATTTTTTATACCGTTTCCGCCTCCCCGTAAGCACCGGGGTGGGCAACGTGGAGTTACAGTGGTATCAGAGCCTAGCTAAACACAAACTAGCAAGTTAGCAAAGTATCTAGAACTTCGATCGGAAAAAAATCGCAAAACACTTTTCAAAAACCTAACTTTCTGCCGATTTTTAAACCTGCTTTAAAAATAATAAATCATACACTAAAAATCGGCTCAGGGTTTTTACAGAACACCCAAGAAAAATGATCCAGCGAGTCGACCAACTCACCGCGGAAACGCGGCAAGAGCATGGTCTTGCCGCGGATCCGCGGCCGAGTTGACTCGGCCGTGGGTCGTTTCTCCTGCAGTGTTCTTATATTGAAGTTTTTGGATTTTTAGGATGGTTTGTTTCTGCCCAGATTTTCCAGAGAACAAATTTGTTTTTGGGGTGGTTGCAAATCCGTATTTTAATCGAACTTCTCTAGACTTTGGCTAATGGGTTATATCTGTGATGTGATATATTTATTGAACGTCTGCTAATCGCTATACGTCGATTAGTGGGGGTTATACATATCTGTGATCTGTAATGTTGATGGTTTGTGTATATGAATTCGTTGGATTATCGCGGATGAATGGCCGGGGGGTTGTGAGATGAGAGTTTTCTTATTCTTTCAATTCATGTAATATGTAAATTGATGTAATATTATTTATATGGCCGCACAACCGGGATGGGGTTGTAGCCGTCATTGTATAAATTCTTTTACTATTTTTGCTCCTAGGATAGACCCAAGGTGGGGTGCACAAACTACCGGGTATCTCGAAGTGCCGAGTGGCCTACTCACGTTGTTGAGGGAGGTTGCTTCACTTCGGGTACTGTTAGTGTATATGCCCTAGAGGCCATTACTGTATCATACTAGTTTGTATATTACTTAATGGAAGCTTGGGATATCCACTTTGTATAGACAATCTTGCTCAATATAGTAGTATGCTAATTGGTTTGTTTCTGCTTTAATGTGTACATGTGTTTATTTTAGTATATTACCTATACACATTAGTGGAGCCCTTAGGATCTTTGCTTGATTACCAGCGTTGTGATGGCAGTCACACTAGTGGGGCCTGGGTAATCCACAAGCACATCCTTATGCAGGTCCCTAGTCGTAGGACTATCGAGACAGGGCATCGATACTCCGGAGTAGACTAGCGTATGCGCTTCTCATCCCAGTGTGGGAGACGGTCTGTCCCACAGCCGTCAGTATGTCGTACTTGAGATAGTATGCGGGTGCTCGTTAGATTACGAGTACACTGGACAGGACTCGTCGGGAACTGTTGGTTGGTACTATACCTATCGTCAGTTATCAGTTCCCAGGTGACATGAGTACAGCTTAGTCCGCTGACTTGACACTGTCACTTCGCCTCGGGTGTGTTCCCACTGTGCTTAGATTACTACCCTACCACGGCTCAAAGGAGTCGTGCAAACAGGTAGTAGTTGGGTGCAGTCCCGAAGCACTTGGAGGCAGTGACGGTTAGACAGGATTCGTCTCTCCCGGTATTGGGGGTTGACATCGCGTTGTGTCTAGGAGAGCCATTACACAAGTCGTCCCTGGCCAAGGCAAGCGAGATATACTGGTAGGTTTCCAGTGTTATCTCAGGGTGTTCTGGGCTACACTCCGACACGACTTGTACCGCTATTAGGGGACTGACGTTTACCGCCCCCTAGGCCCGCCATGCGATGTTATCAGAAGAACAGACCGGACTGTACGGAGATTGTCACATTCAGGCTCAGCAGGAGTTCAGATGGGTTTCACCTCGTCCGTCTTCTTATCGGCATCTACCTGGGGACCGTTACGCACAGCTAGTGCCGCTTGCGGTCTGTGGTTAAACCTACTGCCAGCGTAGTGTCGAGTCTTTAGAGTCCCACACAGAAAGCTATTCGCCTTTAGGCAAAAGAGTAGAGGTCGCATGGTTTTGCGACAGGGTTAGGTCACATCCGTGCACTTGTGCACGTTTAGTGTCAGGACAGTTAACACTAGCGGGTTTTGGTTTAAGCCAGATCCTAGTGTACGTTTTGGGATTGGTTTTATCTCGTATGTATTCGTGTTCCTCGGAACGCGGATGCGGGTGTGTATGCACAGTTGACAGAGAGACAGAGGCAGAGGATTCTCATTGGGGTTGTTGACTGTTGACAGTTGACCATTGACTTTTGCTAAACCCTATTGAGAATAAGAAATATGATTAATGATAATATTAATTAAGTATTATTGTGTCATGGTTGAGATGAAGGGTTGAATTTGTTGACTTGTTGACTTTGTTGACTAGGTTGGACTAGTTGACCACCATCATTACAATGGCTATCATTTCATGGCAAAGACTTTTGCTTGCTTGTTTCTTTTTGCAAAATGAGTGCATGAAATGATATGGCTATTTTGACTTGAACCATCACATAATACTCAATTACTATTATGAGTTATCATGATTTTGGATTATGAGAGCTTGGATGGCAAAAGGGTTGCTTATTCTCTCATTTCTTTTCTCTCTCTTGCTTGAGCTCTCCCTCTTCCTCTTGCTCTCTCTCTAGTCTATGGTTCACTTGTCTCATGAGTTGAGAAGCAAGAACCATAGAGATAAAACCCAACACACTCCTCTACTCATCCTAGTTCACAAGGTTTAGCAAACCAAGTGTTCTAGTTTCTTCTAGTTTGAAGTGAAGCCAAAGGTAGAAGCTTTCAGGTGGATCCATCTTCGGCGCAAGGAGACGACGAGGTGAGGCCGATCCGACCACCGCAAGGAGTTGAAGACGAAGGAGATCAAGTTAAGGTATAACCATCTAACCGAGTAGGTAAAACTCTTGTTAGGATTGTTAGATAGTTGTTTAACAAAGATCCGTATTTTGAGTCCATGTTACCACCTCTAGAAAAATCGTATTTCATCATTTCCGCAAGCCCGTAAGTACCGGGAGAGGTAACGTGGACTTACATTGGTATCAGAGCCAGGTTAAACACTATCTAACATGTTAGCAAAGTAACTAGAAGTTCGATCGGAGAAAAAGTCGCGAAACGAACCCGAAAAATCAAGTTTCCGTCGATTCTGTATTCTGTTCAAAAACTAATAAATCTTGCACCAAAAATCAACTGAGGCTTTTTAAAATACACCCAAGAAATTTGGTCCACTGGTTAGGTCAAAGCGCCGCGGAACCGCGGCAGGAGCATGCTCCCGCCGCGGATCCGCGGCCGAGTTGACTCGGCCGTGGCATAAATTTCCTGCAGTGTGTTTCTGGGGTTGTTTTGGGATTTTTACAATATGATTTTTCTGCCCAGATTTTCCAGAAAGCAAAATTTGTTTTTGGGGCCTAAAAATCCGTATTTTGATCGAACTTCTAAAGACTTAAGCTAACGGGTTATATCTGTGATGTGATATATGTATTGAACGTCTGCTAATCGCTGTACGTCGATTAGTAAGGGTTATACATATCTGTGATCTGTAATGTTGATGGTATGTGTATTTGAATTCATTTGATTGGCGCGGATGAATAGCCGGGGGGGGGGGGGTTGTGAGATGAGAGTTTTCTTTTTCTTTCAATTCATGTAAATTTGTAATTGATGTAATATTATTTATATGGCCGCACAACCGGGATGGGGTTGTAGCCGTCATTGTATAATTTCATTT
This sequence comes from Agapanthus africanus, assembly GCA_030015575.1. Lineage (NCBI taxonomy): Eukaryota > Viridiplantae > Streptophyta > Magnoliopsida > Asparagales > Amaryllidaceae > Agapanthus > Agapanthus africanus. The sequence continues at coordinate 367,401,595 of JASDDO010000012.1, forward strand.
ACTGTTTTTGCTCCTAGGATAGACCCAAGGTGGGGTGCACAAACTACCGGGTATCTCGAAGTGCCGAGTGGCCTACTCACGGTGTTGAGGGAGGTTGCTTCGCTTCTGGTACTTGGCGGGTAGTTTGCCGCACCCGTAGGGGTCTAGGGTGGGGTCTTGGCTATTCATCGCGACCGTGTGATCCGCTCTTCGTTACAGGCTCGTACGGATTGCGGATTCCTAGTATATCCAATGTGTTCATCTGTGATCTGGAATGGCTATCATTGCATGTGACGAATGTGTATATCTATATATGATATCTATTTAGGCGTTGCTTATGTTTTGCATCCGCGCTAGTCCAGCCCCCGCTCTGTCGTTAGTTAAGTAACCTAATGGGTAATGACGGGGCCCCGTGGTGAATGCGGATGGCATAAGCGTACGTCATATTTTTGTTGTTTTCTGCAATGGTAGGATTAAATGATGGGACGCATTAAAATTAATGCAAGAAAAATAAACCAAGTAAAAGTCGTTGGAACACTTTCAAAACCACTTGGTTCTTTTCAAAACCAAATTTTAAATGCGGAGTATGAACCACTCCTTTTTTGAAAGCTATCTCGTTCCTTCGATTATTTCAAGTTCACTACGTTCACGGTTTCGCCAAAACCATTCATAGCCCTCCGTCGTTTCACATGAATGCTCAATAAGTATTCAAGCTATGTATGTTCGCCAAAGTCAAGGCATAGTGATTGGTAGCTATTAGGTATTCATGTGCAGCATAGATAGATGTGTTGGTTTGGGACAGTCGTACTGCCATGTTGGCCAAAGTCAAGGGTATGTACGGGTGGGTTCAAATTAACCTGGAGAATGACGGGTAGAACTTGACATGTGACTTATGATATTTTGGCCAAAGTCAAGGTCATAAGAGCATGGGGCAAAAATCCACATCGGGAGTTTCAAAAGAACTGAAACTTGCTAGCACTGCATACCATTTGGAGTGTGATGATTCTGGTAGGATTCCTTCAGTTTTGTCACGCGATGATATTTGGATCCCGATCCTACTGTGAGTATATGCTACTCCTCGGGAAATTTCTCACATAACGATTAATGCTATAAACCAAGTAGGTGTCTAGAAAGGTGTTAGCGGGGCTACGCCCCCAGGGAAAAGAGGTTATTTAATTAAGGAACTTCGCGAAAGCGTTGGAAAACCTCCCTCGAAGTACCGACACTAGCCTGGCTGAATGGTTAAGAAAGTATTGTACGGTGAGATTGATCCTGACTAATTCTTCCTTTTTTGGTTTGAGGAGGGATTCGAGAGACAGTGGGAGCCATCCTGTTTAGACAAATTAAAAACCACTCTAAACTTGCAAGAGCATCATGCTAAAGTGTTTCTTCTCTCTCTCCTAATTGCAGCGACCAAACATCATGACCGGACTTAAGTTACTACTAGATAAAAACATACTGACATGGCCGAACTACAAAGATTGGCTCAGGAATGTCAAAATGGCAATCACTTATGACAAGTTGGGGTATCTCCTTACCACCAAAGCTCCCCCTGTCCCAGGTCCCAAAACCAGCGTCACGGATAGGGAAATCCGTAAGACCTGGGAAATCGATTGCACGAAGGCCAAGTGCCTCATGCTTGCCTCTATGGACAATGAACATCAGAGGAGGCACGAAAATATGGACCTTGAATCCATATTTCTCCATACAAAAGAACTGTATGGAGAGCAATCTCGTATCGCCAGATACGAAGTCTCGAAAAAGCTGTTTTCGGCGAGATTGGCCGTCAGATCATCGGTAGCGGAACACGTGCTTAAGATGATTGGCTTCATTGAGGAGCTCGCGGACCAAGGGACCACGTTAGAGAACGAGCTCTACACGGACTTGATTCTCCAGTCCCTTCCTTCCACTTACGCCCAGTTTATCCTGAACTTCAACTTGCAAGAAAAGGAAGTTGAACTTTCATAACTCTTCAACATGCTGAGGAGTGCAGAGGGCACCCTACAGAAAAGTAGGGAAACATCCACTTTGTTTGTAGGAGGATCTTCCTCTTCTAGGTCCAAGGCGAAAGCCAAGGGAAAGAAGAAGAAAGCCCCCGCCAAACCAAGGGGCGGTGTTAGTAAAGTGGATACGAAGGGAAAGGAAAAAGTAACAAAGGTAGCGGGGAAGCTTGTAGGGAAGGAAGAGTGCTTTTACTGTCACAAGAGTGGACACTGGAAGAAAGATTGCAGGGCTTGGTAGGCCAGAACACAGGATCTGAAGCAAGTTGCGACTTCAGCTTCAGGTGTGTATGTTATTGAAAACTGTCTATCAATAAACTCTACTTCCTGAGTATTGGATACTGGATTAGGATCTCATATCTGTAATTCTTTGCAGGCGTTGAGAAAGCGTAGGTTTTTGAAGGCAGGTGACATGACCCTCAAAGTTGCAAACGGAGCTAGCATGGATGCTAAGGCCGTGGGGGACTATCTCCTGGGAATGTCAGATGGACATGTTTTTCTTTTACGTAATTGCTTTTTTGTACCCAATGCAACTTGTAATATCATTTCTGTATCTTTAATATCTAAAGAAGGTTATGAATTTGCGTTTGTAAGTAATGTTGTAAACATTCACCTTAATCAAGTTCTGATTGGGTCAGGTACATTAAGCAATAGTATATACGTATTAAACCAACCACAGATTTTCAATGTCCAGAATACACACAAAAGAAAGTCTCCGGAAACAAATCAGGCTTTCTTATGGCATTGTAGACTGGGTCACATCAATGAGAGAAGGTTGACGAAGTTACATACAGAAGGATATTTGGATCCGTTCGAATATCAATCATATGCAACTTGTCAATCATGTCTCAAAGGAAAGATGACAAAGACTCCGTTCACTGGACACGGAGTAAGAGCGAGCGAGCTCTTGGGACTCGTACACAGCGACGTGTGCGGTCCAATGTCTACGCATGCATGAAGCGGTTATTCTTACTTCATTACTTTTACGGATGACTTTTCAAGGTACGGATATGTCTTCTTAATGAAACATAAATCCGAAGCCGTTGGAAAATTCCAGGAATATAAAAATGAAGTAGAAAAACAAAGAGGCAAAAGTATCAAGACACTAAGATCTGATCGAGGTGGTGAATACTTAAGTGCCGAGTTCTTGGATTATCTAAAAGAGAATGAAATTCTCTCTCAGCTTATTCCTCCATACACTCCGCAGCATAACGGTGTATCGGAGAGATGGAACCGAACCCTATTGGATATGGTACGGTCCATGATGAGTAACGCTGAGTTACCGCGATCATTCTGGGGATATGCACTAGAATCAGCTGCATACCTTTTGAACCGAGTTCCAACTAAGACTGTGCCTACTACACCATATCAGATGTGGTGTGGGAAGAGACCTTATCTTAATCACATTAAGACATGGGGATGTCCAGCTTTTGTCAAAAAGCAGCATGCGGACAAACTCGAGGCACGCTCAGTACAGTGCAAGTTTGTGGGATATCCAAAGAACTCCAAGGGATATTTCTTCTATTGCGAAGAGGAACAAAAGGTTTTTGTTTCTCGTCATGCCCACTTCTTGGAAAAACAGATAAGTGGGAGCGCAATAGAACTGGAAGAAATTCCAGAACCATGAGCTATTACTAAAAGCTTAGTAGAACCAGAGGGTTCGAAAGATCAGGACATTCCTACGCCGCTCCGCAGAAGTAGTAGGCACTCTCATCCGCCCGATAGATACTACGGTTTTCTCATAGACGGGGATAGAGAGGATTGCATCATTGATAGTGATGGCCGACTAGCTTCCAGCAGGCCATTCAGAGCGTTGACTCGGTAAAATGGCTGGATGCAATGCGGACCGAAATGGAGTCCATGTACACCAACAAAGTATGGACGTTGGACATTGCTCCAGATGGGGTAAAACCCGTAGGATGCAAGTGGATCTTCAAAAGAATGATTGTTGTAGATGGACAGGTTGAGACCTATAAGGCTAGACTTGTTGCAAAGGGTTTTCGTCAAAGACCTGGTTTGGACTATGACGAGACCTTTTCTCCAGTAGCTATGCTGAAATCCATTCGGATCCTTCTTGCTATTGCTGCCTTCCACGATTATGAGATTTGGCAGATGGACGTAAAGACAGCTTTTCTAAATGGAAATTTAGAGGAGTGTGTCTATATGGACCAGCCAGAGGGTTTCATTCAGAGTGGGAGCAGCGGAAAGGTGTGCAAGTTTCTTAAGTCCATCTATGGACTAAAGCAGGCATCGCGGAGTTGGAACATCTGTTTTGATGAGACGGTCAAAGATTTTGGCTTTATCAAAAATCCAGATGAACCATGCATCTATAGTAGATTTGTAGCAAGAACTGTTGTATTCCTCATATTATACGTAGATGACATTCTCTTGATAGGAAATGATATTCCTACGCTACAATCTGTCAAAGGATTCTTGTCACACAGGTTCTCCAAGAAAGACCTGGGTGATGCCTCTTACATTCTGGGGATCCGGATCCATCGTGATAGATCCAAGAGAATATTAGGACTTTCACAGTCCAGGTACATCGACACCATACTGAAAAGATTAAGTATGGAAGATTCCAAGCGCGGCAATCTACCGGCTTGTCACGGGATCACCCTTTCCAAAGTGATGTCTCCCAAGACTGATTTGGAAAGGGATCGCATGTCTATTATACCCTATGCTTCTGCGGTAGGCTCTATAATGTATGCGATGTTGTGTACCAGACCGGATGTAGCTTATGCACTGAGTGTGGTAAGCCGGTATCAGTCAAACCCTGGGGAGAAACACTGGATAGCGGTAAAGAACATTCTCAAGTACCCGAGAAGGACTAAGGAGATGTTCTTGGTGTATGGCGGAAAAGACCTCCAGATCGAGGCCTTTGCTGACTCCAGCTTCTAGAGTGACAAGGATGATTCCAAGTCCATGTCGGGTTTTGTCTTTACCCTCAATGGAGGGGCGGTGTGTTGGAAGAGTTCCAAACAGGAAACCGTTGCTGACTCGACGATGGAAGCGGAATATATCGCTGCTGCAGATGCCGCAGAAGAAGCCGTCTGGATAAGGAAGTTCCTGACAGAACTTCAGGTGGTTCCGTCCATTGTTGATCCAATACCTCTGTATTGCAGCAACAACGGGGCTATAGCTTTAGCGAAAGAACCCAGGTCCCATCAGAAGTCCAGACACATCTTGAGGCGGTATCACCTGATCAGGGAGATCATGGGTCGCCAGGAGATCGAGGTTCGGAGAGTTGCTACAGAAGATAACACTGCTGATCCATTCACGAAGGCCTTACCCCAGACTCAGTTCGAGCGGCTGATCGAGATTATAGGTCTTCGATACGCCAGTACATGGCCTTAGTGCAAGTGGGAGATTGTTAGTGTATATGACCTAGAGGCCGTTACTGTATCATACTAGTTTGTATATTACTTAATGGAAGCTTGGGATATTCACCTTGTATAGACAATCTTGCTCAATATAGCATTATGCTACTTGGTTTGTTTCTGTTTTAATGTGTACATGTGTTTATTTTAGTATATCACCTATACATATTAGTGGAGCCCTTAGGATCTTTGCTTGATTACCAGCGTTGTGATGGCAGTCACACTAGTGGGGGCTGGGTAATCCACAAGCACATCCTTATGCAGGTCCCTAGTCGTAGGACTATCGAGAAAGGGCATCGATACTCCGGAGTAGACTAGCGTATGCGTTTCTCATCCCAGTGTGGGAGACGGTCTGTCCCACAGCCGTCAGTACGTCGTACTTGAGATAGTATGCGGGTGCTCGTTAGGTTACGAGTACACTGGACATGACTCGTCGGGAACTGTTGGTTGGTACTATACCTATCGTCAGTTATCAGTTCCCAGGGGACATGAGTACATCTTAGTCAGCTGACTTGACACTGTCACTTCGCCTCGAGTGTGTTCCCACTTTGCTTAGATTACTACCCTACCACGGCTCAAAGGAGTCGTGCAAACAGGTAGTAGTTGGGTGCAGTCCCGAAGCACTTGGAGGCAGTGACGGTTAGACAGGATTCGTCTCTCCCGGTATTGGGGGTTGACATCGCGCTGTGTTTAGGAGAGCCATTACACAAGTCGTCCCTGGCCAGGGCAAGCGAGATAACTGGTAGGTTTCCAGTGTTATCTCAGGGTGTTCTGGGCTACACTCCGACACGACTTGTTCCGCTATTAGGAGACTGACGTTTACCGCCCCTAGGCCCGCCATGCGATGTTATTAGACGAACAGACCGGACTGTACGGAGATTATCACATTCAGGCTCAGCTGGAGTTCAGATGGGTTTCACCTCGTCCGTCTTCTTATCGGCATCTACCTGGGGACCGTTACGCACAGCTAGTGCCGCTTGCGGTCTGTGGTTAAACCCACTGCCAGCGTAGTGTCGAGTCTTTAGAGTCCCACACAGAAAGCTATTCGCCTTTAGGCAAAAGAGTAGAGGCCGCATGGTTTTGCGACAGGGTTCGGTCACATCCGTGCACTTGTGCACGTTTAGTGTCCGGACAGTTAACACTAGCGGGCTTTGGTTTAAGCCAGATCCTAGTGTACGTTTTGGGATTGGTTTTATCTCGTATGTATTCGTGTTCCTCGGAACACGGATGCGGGTGTGTATGCACAGTTGACAGAGAGACAGAGGCAGAGGATTCTCATTGGGGTTGTTGACTGTTGACAGTTGACCATTGAATTTTGCTAAACCCTAATGAGAATAATAAATATGATTAATGATAATATTAATTAAGTATTATTGTGTCATGGTTGAGATGAAGGGTTGACTTTGTTGACTTGTTGACTTTGTTGACCGGTTGACTAGGTTGGACTAGTGGACCACCATCATTACAATGGCTATCATTTCATGGCAAAGACTTTTGCTTGCTTGTTTCTTTTTGCAAAATGAGTGCATGAAATGATATGGCCATTTTGACTTGAACCATCACATAATACTCAATTACTATTATGAGTTATCATGATTTTGGATTATGAGAGCTTGGATAGCAAAAGGGTTGCTCATTCTCTAATTTCTTTTCTCTCTCTTGCTTGAGCTCTCCCTCTTCCTCTTGCTCTCTCTCTAGTCTATGGTTCACTTGTCTCATGAGTTGAGAAGCAAGAACCATAGAGATAAAACCCAACACACTCCTCTACTCATCCTAGTTCACAAGGTTTAGCAAACCAAGTGTTCTAGTTTCTTCTAGTTTGAAGTGAAGCCAAAGGTAGAAGCTTTCAGGTGGATCCATCTTCGGCGCAAGGAGACGACGAGATGAGGCCGATCCGACCACCGCAAGGAGTTGAAGACGAAGGAGATCAAGTTAAGGTATAACCATCTAACCGAGTAGGTAAAACTCTTGTTAGGATTGTTAGATAGTTGTTTAACAAAGATCCGTATTTTGAGTCCATGTTACCACCTCTAGAAAAATCGTTTTTCATCATTTCCGCAAGCCCGTAAGTACCGGGAGAGGTTGTTCGATATCGCCGGTTTCGTTGCTATACATCAACGACAATCGAGGTACGCATACTTACTTACGTTGATAATATATGATATTATGTGTTGCTGAGATATGATGTGCAGGATTGTCGCGATCGAATAGTCGGGGTTTTTTATGTGAGATGAGAGTTTTATTTTTCATTCATGTAAAATTCAAATGTAATGTAATATTCTTTTATTTGGGGAACTTCTGGGTTGAGGTTGATGTCACCAGTGTTGTATATTATTTACTTTTCCGCATTAGGATAGACCGAAGGAGGGGAGCACAAGTGACCGGGTTCTGGGGTTCAGTGGGAGGCAGGGCCGACCCAGAACATTAGGCGACACTTTTACGAAGTAAAAACTCCGATCGAACCAAAATACGATTTTTTATAACCCTATCTGGACAATTTTTGAAACTGTTGTTTTTCTAGAATTAAAAATACATAAAAAATGGATATATGTATGCCCTAGAGGCCATTATGTGATAGTGGATGTATTTATACATGTATATATATATATTCAGTGTACATTCTTGCTCGACATGATAGTATGCTATCTGGTTCTTCTTTATCTGACATGTTGATTTGATCATGCTTTTACTCATTCACACATGTTGATAAAGCCCTGAGGATATTGGCTTGACTACAATGATTATGATATAGATCATACTAGTGGGACATCTGTAGTTTATAAGCATATCCTGAAATGTCCCTAGTCGTAGGTGTATCGAGACGGGGCATCGATATACCAGAGTAGACTAGCGTATATGATACTAGACCCATATGATGGGCGATGGATGTTCCCACATTCATCGATGTTTGACATCGAGATCGTATACGGGTGCTCAGTGGTGACTGGGTACACTGGACGGACTCACCGAGAACTCCTATATGGAATTATATCTATCGTCAGAAAGCAGTTCTCAGGTGACACTGGTGCAGGTTAGTCTGTAGACTCGAGATCGTCATAGAGTCTTGTATGCTCTCCCACTGTACTTTGATTACTACCCTACCACGGCTCTACTGAGTCGTGCAAACAGGTGGCCGTTGGCTATAGTCCCGAGACACATGAAGGCGATGAGCGATAGGAGGGGTTTCGTCTCTCCCGGTATTGGGAGTTGATGCTGTGCTGTGCTCGACTGGTTATATCAGTAAGTCCCTGGCCAGGGCTGCTGAGATTTACTGATAAGTGTTATCAGTAGTTTCTCAATCTATTATAGACCATTCACCAGCATGACTTATTGAGTTATTGGGGTCGACGTGACCATCCCTAGGCTCGATATGCAGCATATCTGACGAAGAGACCGGACTGTACGGTAGTGTTGCCGGTTGGCTCGACGGGAGTTGTAGCAGGTTCGCTTGTTTTCTTATGATCGCTCAATACCCGTGTCATGACCCGAAAGTACGGAACATGACCGACACTTAAACTACGAACGTCTCGAGGCGTACGTAATCTAAGTAAACCGAAAACCCTGAAATCCAAACCAAGAAAAGTAGTAGAGTGCAGGAAAAACCAACTTAAAGCAAGTAGTTTCAATAGCATAAGCCGAATTATGCGGTTTTTAAAACATAAAAAATTTACTGAAAATTTCGGCAGAGTCTCCTTTGTAAATACTGGCTCCCAAACGGGATACAACATGAATAGTATACGAAATCAAAAAAAGGCATCCCCAAGCGGGAGCTAGCTCTTCGTCAATCGACGGTCACAATCACACAAGCAATAATATACAACGCCAACGGCGAGGATCAAAACTCAAAAGGAAACTCAAAAACCACCAGAAATATAACGAGCGACTCTAAGGTCGAAAGAATAACAACACTGGTCTCCAACTCGATAAACACATGTTTGGTTGATGGAGTTTACTAGATACAACGGAATAATATTATACAAGGTAATATGATGGGTACGATACAAGAAAAACCCACCTACTAGCAAGCCACCCGGAAATGGAATTAGTGCCAGCAAAGCCGTAATGAAACCTGTACGGCAAACCTGCAAGAAGCTGGGGCACAACGGGGGTGAGTTGCCAACTCGTGAATAGAAAAACATCTACGCACAGAAATCGCATAAATAACGCAATCCTAGGTCAATGATCATAATATAGCCTCAAAAATGTATATAACATGTAGCCTATAACAAGGCTAGGGTAAATATCTAACCCGAGTGTAATCTCATATGCCCGTGTCTGTGCCTCAGGTAGCAATATATCATATGAATGAGGTATGCATGCATGAAAACAGAATACATGTAAATGAAGAAGCTGTTTTCATAAATCAGTGAGATTTCCTTCGTATTTTTAAACTGAGGTATCATAAATGAAATCAGTATCAACAGTGTCTAGCATCGACACAAAACATAAATCTCACTGTCTCGAAATATCAATGTCTCAATCTCAATATCTAGGGCGCCGTCAGTCCAGACCGGCCCCTACCATCCATCTCAAGACCACGACGGTATCCTCCGGATATCCGACGCGTCGGGTAATATCACCGGTCGGTAGTGCTCCCCTGCCGGGCTCAACGTCAACACCACATTCCTCTTGCCCCGGGGTACCGCACCGGGCCCACCATGTACCCGTGACGGTTCCTCCACTCCTCGACACGGATCTCGAAAACCACAGCAAACTCATGGTGGACGACACTTTACATCACTAGAAAACCGCAACATTTTATATTTTAAAAGATCATAAGTTGTAAATTTTGCGACTTTCCCCGAAATTCAGAAATATCATAAATCTCAAGAAATCAACACAAGTGCATATGTCAATGATAATGAATGCATATGGTATCAATAACCAAGTTGCAATGTATGATTAATAAACTAGGCATGTAAGGCAGGTACACTAATATCATATCAAACTACTAACTAACAAGCTAAGTCAAGCAAATATATTCTCTAAAGTGTACGTGACATGGCAATTACCGATGAAGATGTGTGTGAGCCGGAAAGTAGGTGTACGTGGTACATACGCATCATCGGTAATGGTGCTGGTGTCCTAACAGCATGATATCAATAATGGAATATGCAGCAAAATAAGTATGCGAGGCAGAGCGAACAGCAATAATATGCGGGAGCTGAATACTAGACACAACGATAACTAATCTGTAATAATCTAATATAAGTCCTACAAATGGTGCCTTTTGAAATAACACGAATCATGGGGTTTTGAAAATAGGGGCTACGGTGTTTTTATGAAAAGATACGTCTTTTGAAATATCCGTAGGATCCCTTGGGCTGTCTTTTAAAATACCCACGATTCGTTAGTTTTTGAAATAGGTAAGAATCGAATCTAATCTAACAACTAAACTAAACTAATGGGCTAAGCTAACAAGCTGAACTACAGGTAAGGAAACCGCCTAACATCTGAGTCGATACATATACATACCTGTATATATATTAGTCGGTGATCCCGCCTCAATAATATCATATCCGATACCATATCTAAAATCAGACATCCCAAGTCAAGAGTGCGGATCAATCATCAAGATATAGCTCGTACGTAAATCCGTCGTACGGCATCCCAATTCTGGGTACGGGTCAATATCACATTCATCATACTATTCACCTGATATCCTCTTTATCAAATATCATGATCGGGGTACTGATCTACGTCTAGTACCATACTGATACCGCCTACGTATGCATGGACGTGTGTGAAACACTACGTCAAGGACCCGCTACAACGTCATGTCGTATCTCAAATACAAACCCTGCTATATCACCGATCTCACGGCCTCAAACAAATCTCATCGACTCAGCTCAATCCCAAGTATCATCCTAAAATCCGTATGTGAACATATAGTCCCATACCCATGTGAACACATAACTATAAAGAATCCCATGAGCACATATAAATAGGAATGTATGCAAGTATGTATGTGTGTATGTGTAGTGCAACACTACCCTAGGGTTCGCAACACTAAAGTAATCCAACACACCAATATCCATCCTAAGCATCGTTATTAATCCCAAATAACGTATAATGATTGTTGGTGTGTATACGCATCCGTATACACCACCACGGACTGCGGGGGTGCTATATGCCATCCACCCGATTTCTCCCCGTAGATATAAATCTACTCACCTGGTCCTCGCTAGCCGGTGCCGACGTCGCCACGCGCTTGCTTGTCGTCTCGAAGTCCACATGGGGGTACCTACATATCATAACGCACCATATCGCATTAAAACTAAATTCGAAATCGAAACGGCATACGAAAATCACATCGGCACGCGTATCACGCATAGGTCCAAACCTATCGCCTACGCATGCAAGAATAGTCAAACCAACCCTCGATGTCGATGTACAAACGTCAAACCATCGAGAAAAATCCAATCACACTCATTTGCACATTCACGAACACTAATTTTAATATAAACTAGGTTAAAACTCACAAAAACCGCAATTTCACTTAAAAAGTCATTTTTCCGAAAATCTAGCAAGCACAAATCACCGTTTTTGTACAAAACAAGATGTTTAAATGAATGTAGCGGCCAATATACTTATTAAATATCTTAAATAAGTCATAGAAACAATTTCCGGAATTTAATCTCATTAAATTCCAAAAACCCTAATATTCTAGTTTACAAAATACCCTTTTTAACAATTTCATAGCAAAAATGCACAAACTACAATTTAGGTTGGATTTCCATGAACTAAAGTGTTAAACAACACTTAATAAAGTTAATAATACGATAAAAACCCTAACCATATTTTTAATCTCATATTTCGAATTAAATCAAAAAACCTAGTTTGCAACAAAAAGCTTAATTTGGACATTTTTCAAGTAACAACTTGTAATTAGCAACTAGATTAGTTTTCTACAAAACTAAATATGTTAATCCACATCACTAAACCATGCACAATCAAACACAACTCATTTCCACAACAAACCCTAACTTGAAATCTTAAATCATGCAATTAAACTCACATAAACCAAATTAACACTTAACTAAATTAGCTTTAAGAAATTAGTAACAAACTAAGCAAAAAGGTTTAGAATTATACCCAAAAACATTTGAAGATCCACAAGCATCCATGGCCCTCCAAAATGCTCTCTTCTCACAAAGATCCATGCTATACGGGCTAAGCTAAAATGGGTAGGAGTCGGATTTGGGTTTTGGGATTTTTTTTTGATGGATTTTGGGCAATTTTTGATGATGTTTTGAAGAGAAAAGAGAAGGGAAATGGGGGGGCTGTTGCTGCTGTAGGAGGGAGGGGGGGTCGGCTGAATGGGAGTGGGAGAGGAGAGAGAGGGAGGTAGAGAAAGTGGGGGTGAAAGTCAAGGTCAACCAAAGTCAAGGTCAACCAAAGTCAAAAGTCCACCTCATTTATCTATTTTCTTTTCTTTTCTTTCATTTCTTTTCCTTTGAAAATCAAGTGGGGAAAAAGATGGGGGCTGCTGAATTCAGCCAAGGGGAGAAGTGAATGGGGGTGTGTGGGTGTGGGTACGGGTGTGGGGTGATGAAAAATGATAAATACAATACCCCAAACATCCATTTACGCTAAAGAAAAGCCTTTTTTTTTCATTAATTTCTAAACCGTTTTACCAAACGATTTCGTTTCAAAAACCACGTGATAAAATTTTATTTAATGTTTTATGATTCACAAAATTTGTTTCAACTCATTCCAATTTGTAATTTTCCCTAATTAAATGTATTAGTGACGGCTTAAAATAATAATAAAATAATATTTTTTTTCAGAAAATTTGAAATTTCACCAGCGGCTCAATAAACACCAAATAATAGCAATTACATAGCTAGAATATGTATATTTAATTTTTATAATAAGATATTTGTATTTTGACTTTTTACAGAAAACCCCATTATTTTACCGATTTTTCGAAATTTCACCGAAACGATTTTCAAAGCGTTACAATCTTCCCCCCTTAAAGAAATTCGGTCCCCGAATTTAAATTCAAACTCCCCCAAATACTAAAACATCTAAGAAAAACCATCATGTCGTCGGGGCTCCGAAATTGTAAATACTTAAAACAAATCGTAGCGCAGCGCATGCGCTTGAAAAATGAGTATATAACTCAAATCAAAACTCCGTCAAGCATCCCGCAATCATCGGAGTCATGGAGAAGACATCAATGCCAAATCCAAATCAAAACCGATATGACATAACTCGAAACTATACATGTAAATATCGAATCTATATCTGTAAGTGTCTGAAAGAAATGCATGCCAATCTCTTTAAGTCGCTGTGCAACGCGTATAACACTGCACAGTGGCGGGCGTCTATCATAAGAAAATAACTATATACATATATACCTTTGTTTGAAATGTACGTTCCGCCGTTTTGGAAACAATTTAGAAGGGTCTCCTTGTCTTAAACATTTCGTGTCATATCAGACACGTAGGTAAATACTGAGGCTATAGCTCGCTTTTTGGAAATCCCTTCAATAACTATCAATGCATGCAAAAATATATTCAGGTACTGTCCTTTGACTAGTCCTGCTCAGTACGAAAACACATAGCAATATCATAAAAACGTACTGCTCTATAAGAAAAAAATCAATCGCAAAATACGCGTATGATTATTACGTGCGTCTGGTGCGCACGGAAATCAAAATCCATATACGTGCCATACATGTGCACAGAAACAAGATCTAAGTGCATCGGGTGTGCACGAAACATCTGTCGTAGGCAACATGTGTGCCTGACAGCAAAATCAGGTGCATCTATCGTGCACGAAATCATGAAATCCAATATCAAGCGCCGAACGTGCGCAAAATCAATCAGGTGCACAAGGTGCACAAAACAAATATCGGGTATCACAATCGAAATCGAAGTCCAGTGCATCTAAGTGCACAAAAGGCGTATCACTGCACTGCAAGCATATATAAACTATACCGAGTGCAGGAACGAAATCGTGTGCATGCATACGCACAAAACCAACTTAACTGTTTAAAATCGTAAAATCACAAACATGTGAAACTGAAGCACGAAAACGATATCAAGTGCAACACTGTGCAAAGATCGTAAATCCTCAATCATCAAAATCAAATCATACGAATAAATCACCCAAAACATCGTATTCAATAATGGCGGAATAGTACCGCTCAAACGCATCCTCTAAGAATCTCGGCCAACTGTCGCGGTCACTAGTTGGACGTCTCGTCGATGATCATGAACTCTGTCCTGCTGGTGTGTGTAACCATGACCACTCCTGGGTCAAGGTCTTCACTGTGAATTACCAATCTTTCGGTCCATCGGCTCATCGGCCCTGTCAGGTGTGCTAACGGGGACGATTCTGTTCTGGCACTTCTCTGGTCATCTCTTGGTCAATCATCGCGACCACTCGTAAGACAACATATTACTGGCGTCGGCCTCTGGCTCTCTGAATGTACGTGACACATCTGATCCTGGGTGCAAGTATCATTGCAGCAGTGTCCTGGAAGGAATCCTGCTCAAGGTCTCTTCCATGTCTCATCTCTGCCAACTGTCCGGAAGTCATTGTCCTTTCCTATATCTGCATCTTGCTCTGTAACGGCTGCATATCCATCGCGACTCCTTCTGGAAGGTATATCCAGTACTCTGCCTCGGCATGCACATCGCATCTCTGATGTTGGCGGAGGGGAACGTCATCTCATCTAGATCTGGTACGAACCACTTACTTCACTTTTCTCTAATGTCGTCTGCTTTGGACTCGTCTCGTCGCGGCTGCATGGACTGAGCTCCAACGACTATCCTCGTATCTGGAGTCTCCCAAGAATGCATCTCACCACCTAGCATCCGAATTAAGTCGAGCCATCCGATCGAGTCGTCAAAACCTCATAATCCCCCAAGAGCTCAACCTCTTGGGCACAGTTTAATAGTATCGAGTACATACCACAGCATCGGTGGTCCAGCCGTAGAAGGGCAAACCCAAGCCTCACTAATGGCGCCGTAGAACTGCCGCAAACCCGAAGGTTCAAAGGCTTTCACACGGTCATTAAGTCGAGTTAGGGTTTCATTCTTCTAGAGGGACCATAGAATTGCCTGCATGTCTTTCCGACTACTTTAAACTTGGAATAATAGGTTTCTGACATTCGATCGTCTCTGTCGACTCTCAACGTCTACGCGTGAAGTCGTCTCTTGCTGGAATCAATCTATCTGATGACCTCTCATCGGGTTAGGCGAACGATCCCCATGTCCTAGTCATTCATCCACGATGACTAGCGACCTTCTATCATCTCTTAGTACAACTCGTTCTACACTAACTCCAGCATCTCGGGCAATACCTCGTCGTTCGCGGCAATAACTGGCTCGCTCGTCTGCACGCTGAACAGTGCCTCGATCATCAGGAGTAAGCAACACACCAACGGTCATCAAAATCTGGCTGGCCTCCATCATTGGCTCAATTCTCTAGTGTCGATCAGCACCTCCGAGTAACCTCATAAAGGCGATCCGCCAAACGCTCGTGGCGCGGAAACACAGTAAGTAGACACATCTCTGCAATCGTGTGTCGCCGGAATTTCGCCCTGGTCAGTCCTCGTTCGTGACAAGCGTGTGCTGACCGCAACTCTAGCCGTAGCTCTCCCTGCCCGTAACCGTAGCAGCAAAACCAAACTGGTACCGATGAGGCTAGATCAAGAATGAATATAATACTGAACAAAGAAATGTACATCCTAAGGCTTCTTAAGTGGAGTGGCGTATCGTAAATATGCCGCGGAACATACCAACGGTACGTCACTCTACTTTAGTCACCTATTCCATCAACCAAGGGTCATCCTACGCTTCGAAGGTAAAACCTAACGCTCTGATACCAACTTTGTCACGATCCGAAAGTATGGAACATGACCGGCACTTAAACTACGAACGTCTCGAGGCGTACGTAATCTAAGTAAACCGAAAACCCAGAAATCCAAACCAAGAAAAGTAGTAGAGTGCAGGAAAAACCAACTTAAAGCAAGTAGTTTCAATAGCATAAGCCGAATTATGCGGTTTTTAAAACATAAAAAATTTACTGAAAATTTCGGCAGAGTCTCCTTTGTAAATACTGGCTCCCAAACGGGATACAACATGAATAGTATACGAAATCAAAAAAAGGCATCCCCAAGCGGGAGATAGCTCTTCGTCAATCGACGGTCACAACCACACAAGCAATAATATACAACGCCAACGGCGAGGATCAAAACTCAAAAGGAAACTCAAAAACCACCAGAAATATAACGAGCGACTCTAAGGTCGAAAGAATAACAACACTGGTCTCCAACTCGATAAACACATGTTTGGTTGATGGAATTTACTAGATACAACGGAATAATATTATACAAGGTAATATGATGGGTACGATACAAGAAAAACCCACCTACTAGCAAGCCACCTGGAAATGGAATTAGTGCCAGCAAAGCCGTAATGAAACCTGTACGGCAAACCTGCAAGAAGCTGGGGCACAACGGGGGTGAGTTGCCAACTCGTGAATAGAAAAACATCTACGCACAGAAATCGCATAAATAACGCAATCCTAGGTCAATGATCATAATATAGCCTCAAAAATGTATATAACATGTAGCCTATAACAAGGCTAGGGTAATTATCTAACCCGAGTGTAATCTCATGTGCCCGTGTCTGTGCCTCAGGTAGCAATATATCATATGAATGAGGTATGCATGCATGAAAACAGAATACATGTAAATGAAGAAGCTGTTTTCATAAATCAGTGAGATTTCCTTCGTATTTTTAAACTGAGGTATCATAAATGAAATCAGTATCAACAGTGTCTAGCATCGACACAAAACATAAATCTCACTGTCTCGAAATATCAATGTCTCAATCTCAATATCTAGGGCGCCGTCAGTCCAGACCGGCCCCTACCATCCATCTCAAGACCACGACGGTATCCTCCGGATATCCGACGCGTCGGGTAATATCACCGGTCGGTAGTGCTCCCCTGCCGGGCTCAACGTCAACACCACATTCCTCTTTCCCCGGGGTACCGCACCGGGCCCACCATGTACCCGTGACGGTTCCTCCACTCCTCGACACGGATCTCGAAAACCACAGCAAACTCATGGTGGACGACACTTTACATCACTAGAAAACCGCAACATTTTATATTTTAAAAGATCATAAGTTGTAAATTTTGCGACTTTCCCCGAAATTCAGAAATATCATAAATCTCAAGAAATCATCACAAGTGCATATGTCAATGATAATGAATGCATATGGTATCAATAACCAAGTTGCAATGTATTATTAATAAACTAGGCATGTAAGATAGGTACACTAATATCATATCAAACTACTAACTAACAAGCTAAGTCAAGCAAATATATTATCTAAAGTGTACGTGACATGGCAATTACCGATGAAGATGTGTGTGAGCCAGAAAGTAGGTGTACGTGGTACATACGCATCATCGGTAATGGTGCTGGTGTCCTAACAGCATGATATCAATAATGGAAGATGCAGCAAAATAAGTATGCGAGGCAGAGCGAACAGCAATAATATGCGGGAGCTGAATACTAGACACAACGATAACTAATCTGTAATAATCTAATATAAGTCCTACAAATGGTGCCTTTTGAAATAACACGAATCATGGGGTTTTGAAAATAGGGGCTACGGTGTTTTTATGAAAAGATACGTCTTTTGAAATATCCGTAGGATCCCTTGGGCTGTCTTTTAAAATACCCACGATTCGTTAGTTTTTGAAATAGGTAAGAATCGAATCTAATCTAACAACTAAACTAAACTAATGGGCTAAGCTAACAAGCTGAACTACAGGTAAGGAAACCGCCTAACATCTGAGTCGATACATATACATACCTGTATATATATTAGTCGGTGTTCCCGCCTCAATAATATCATATCCGATACCATATCTAAAATCAGACATCCCAAGTCAAGAGTGCGGATCAATCATCAAGATATAGCTCATACGTAAATCCGTCGTACGGCATCCCAATTCTGGGTACGGGTCAATATCACATTCATCATACTATTCACCTGGTATCCTCTTTATCAAATATCATGATCGGGGTACTGATCTACGTCTAGTACCATACTGATACCGCCTACGTATGCATGGACGTGTATGAAACACTACGTCAAGGACCCGCTACAACGTCATGTCGTATCTCAAATACGAACCCTGCTATATCACCGATCTCATGGCCTCAAACAAATCTCATCGACTCAGCTCAACCCAAGTATCATCCTAAAATCCGTATGTGAACATATAGTCCCATACCCATGTGAACACATAACTATAAAGAATCCCATGAGCACATATAAATAGGAATGTATGCAAGTATGTATGTGTGTATGTGTAGTGCAACACTACCCTAGGGTTCGCAACACTAAAGTAATCCAACACACCAATATCCATCCTAAGCATCGTTATTAATCCCAAATAACGTATAATGATTGTTGGTGTGTATACGCATCCGTATACACCACCACGGACTGCGGGGGTGCTATACGCCATCCACCCGACTTCTCCCCGTAGATATAAATCTACTCACCTGGTCCTCGCTAGCCGGTGCCGACGTCGCCACGCGCTTTCTTGTCGTCTCGAAGTCCACATGGGGGTACCTACATATCATAACGCACCATATCGCATTAAAACTAAATTCGAAATCGAAACGGCATACGAAAATCACATCGGCACGCGTATCACGCATAGGTCCAAACCTATCGCCTACGCATGCAAGAATAGTCAAACCAACCCTCGATGTCGATGTACAAACGTCAAACCATCGAGAAAAATCCAATCACACTCATTTGCACATTCACGAACACTAATTTTAATATAAACTAGGTTAAAACTCACAAAAACCCCAATTTCACATAAAAAGTCATTTTTCCGAAAATCTAGCAAGCACAAATCACCGTTTTTGTACAAAACAAGATGTTTAAATGAATGTAGCGGCCAATATACTTATTAAATAACTTAAATAAGTCATAGAAACAATTTCCGGAATTTAATCTCATTAAATTCCAAAAACCCTAATATTCTAGTTTACAAAATACCCTTTTTAATAATTTCATAGCAAAAATGCACAAACTACAATTTAGGTTGGATTTCCATGAACTAAAGTGTTAAACAACACTTAATAAAGTTAATAATACGATAAAAACCCTAACCATATTTTTAATCTCATATTTCGAATTAAATCAAAAAACCTAGTTTGCAACAAAAAGCTTAATTTGGACATTTTTCAAGTAACAACTTGTAATTAGCAACTAGATTAGTTTTCTACAAAACTAAATATGTTAATCCACATCACTAAACCATGCACAATCAAACACAACTCATTTCCACAACAAACCCTAACTTGAAATCTTAAATCATGCAATTAAACTCATATAAACCAAATTAACACTTAACTAAATTAGCTTTAAGAAATTAGTAACAAACTAAGCAAAAAGGTTTAGAATTATACCCAAAAACATTTTAAGATCCATAAGCATCCATGGCCCTCCAAAATGCTCTATTCTCACAAAGATCCATGCTATACGGGCTAAGCTAAAATGGGTAGGAGTCGGATTTGGGTTTTGGGATTTTTTTTGATGGATTTTGGGCAATTTTTGATGAAGTTTTGAAGAGAAAAGAGAAGGGAAATGGGGGGGGAGGGCTGTTGCTGCTGTAGGAGGGAGGGGGGGGGGTCGGCTGAATGGGAGTGGGAGAGGAGAGAGAGGGAGGTAGAGAAAGTGGGGGTGAAAGTCAAGGTAAACCAAAGTCAAAAGTCCACCTCATTTATCCATTTTCTTTTCTTTTCTTTCATTTCTTTTCCTTTGAAAATCAAGTGGGGAAACAGATGGGGGCTGCTGAATTCAGCCAAGGGGAGAAGTGAATGGGGGTGTGTGGGTGTGAGTACGGGTGTGGGGTGATGAAAAATGATAAATACAATACCCCAAACATCCATTTACGCTAAAAAAAAGCCTTTTTTCTTCAATAATTTCTAAACCGTTTTAGCAAACGATTTCGTTTCAAAAACCACGTGATAAAATTTTATTTAATGTTTTATGATTCACAAAATTTGTTTCAACTCATTCCAATTTGTAATTTTCCCTAATTAAATGTATTAGTGACGGCTTAAAATAATAATAAAATAATATTTTTTTTCAGAAAATTTGAAATTTCACCAGCGGCTCAATAAACACCAAATAATAGCAATTACATAGCTAGAATATGTATATTTAATTTCTATAATAAGATATTTGTATTTTGACTTTTTACAGAAAACCCCCTTATTTTACCAATTTATCGAAATTTCACCGAAACGATTTTCAAAGCGTTACAACCCGGGTGGCCATTACGTTTAGCTGACCGCTTGCGGCTTGGGGGTGCTTGATATGATCATCACCTACTGCCGGCGTATTGACGAGTCTTAGAGTCCCACAAAGAAGTTACCTAGTCCAGACGAAACGTTGTGGTGCGCGTATGCGATATGCGCATGGACCCGGTTAAAATGCGCTGATGAGA
The DNA here is from genome assembly GCA_030015575.1 of Agapanthus africanus. Lineage (NCBI taxonomy): Eukaryota > Viridiplantae > Streptophyta > Magnoliopsida > Asparagales > Amaryllidaceae > Agapanthus > Agapanthus africanus. The sequence continues at coordinate 367,422,461 of JASDDO010000012.1, forward strand.
TACCGTATATTAATCGGGCGGCTCGCTTTTGGTTGGGTCGTATGTGATATGGCCGGATTGATAAATTAAGTGTTGATTTATCATTTAACCATTATCTTCATGCATGCATGTATGCATTCTTTCTTGTTCATGCACATATGGATGTGCAAGCACACATACATACATACATCATCCTTCATGGTTGTATATACATAGAAAATGGTGGCAATATAAGACTCACACCATGGTTTTATATATGGATTATTATTACATTTGTATTTGTTTTAAAAACAAAAGAAAAGTTAAAGATTAATACATGGTTTCTACACTCTTCTTCAACCAACCATGCTCACCTACTTATTAACCATGGGTTAATCATTCTTTTGTGTTTTAAACTCAAATACAATAATATCTTTGTCATTTAACCATGGTTTGAGATGAGAAGTGAAAAATATATATACATATATTTTCTATTTTCTTTCATAAGAGATTATCTTTTCTCTTGTTCTAAAAAGGCCATCATCTTCTTCCTCCTTCTTCTTTTGCTCTATAGATTTCCCTAGTGAGCAAATTACTCACCAAGTTAGGATTTTGAAGTGAGAATAGCCACCACAACATCATTCTACACAAGTCTTGCCCACTTGTTTAGAGTGTTAGCTCCATTTCTTTCTCTTGATCAAGTGAAGTTGTAAGTTTGGACAAAGGAGCTTCGGGTGGATCGTCGTGGACACTAGAAGACTTCAAGAGAACCCTTCTCCAGCCCTCAAGTGGCCAAGGAGTCCAGCGTAGGGAGCTAAAAAGGTTGTACTCTCAAAACCCTTGCCTTTGTTGCTTGTGATGTTGATTAAAGTTATGAAACCCTAATTTTCTAGGATTGATTCTTTGTATGCTTACTTAGCACCCTAAAAATTTAATCTTTGGTACAAGTGATGCTTCCAAACCCTTCATGAGGTGCTAGGTAAACCTAACATTGGTATCAGAGCCGACCTAGAACATTAGGCGACACTTTAACGAAGTAAAAACTCCGATCGAACCAAAATACGGTTTTTTAGAACCCTCTCTGGACAATTTTTGAAACTGTGGTTTTTCCAGAATTAAAAATACTTAAAAAATACAGCAGGAAAATATAAGAAACACTGTGAAATACGAAGCCATGAGCCGTTCAAGCCGCCGCGGAACCGCGGCCAATCCTTGCTTAGGCCGCGGCTCCGCGGCCGTATAGAGGCTTCATAGCTTCTTCTTTACACAGTAATTCCTATACCTGCTTGTATATTGTTTTAGGTATGTTTAATCTGATTCATGTGCTGAATGTTCTGGGGATGGTTTTGAGTTCATTGATTCGATCAGAATTTTGATTTCGTGTCTTTTCCGGGTAAATTAGAAAGTATTGAATTGTTCGAACGAGTATCATTTGCTCACTTTTCATGGGGTTTAAATCTTTCGGAGATACGTGCAAGTTTTGTGATGGACCCTCTAGAAGACAACAAACCTTAAATCGATTATGTGACCGTCTTGAACCGCCTTTTGAACCTTAGGGTTTGGGGCAGTACGGCATGCTACATGTGAGGCGTTGGCTTGACCCTTCTACGGCTGGACCGCTACTACTGTGTCACACTCCGGGTTTTTGAACTCCGCTCAAGTGTTGAGCTTTAGGGAATTTTGGGTATTTGATCATTCGTTCGAAAACTTTAATACTGTCTATTTATCTGGAATGTGATGCAATGTGTGGAATTCATATAGCTAGACATGAAATACGAAGTATGTGATATTTCGCATTTACGATGTCTAAAGAGAATGTGGATTCCAGATATTGCAGTTTTACATTTTTTTTTCTGTGACCATAAGTGTAGTATGTTCGATATTACCGGTTTCGTTGCTATACATCAACGACAATCGGGGTACGCAGACTTACTTACGTTGATAATATATGATATTATGTGTCGCTGAGATATGATGTGCAGGATTGTCGCGATCGAATAGCCGGGGTTTTTTATGTGAGATGAGAGTTTTATTTTTCATTCATGTAAAATTCAAATGTAATGTGATATTCTTTTATTTGGGGCACTTCCGGGTTGAGGTTGATGTCACCAGTGTTGTATATTATTTACTTTTCCGCATTAGGATAGACCCAAGGAGGGGAGCACAAGTGACCGGGTTCTGGGGTTCAGTGGGAGGCCATCTCGAGGAGTTGAGACCGGGTCTCCTAAACACCAGGATTGGTAGGGTCGCTTGCCGCTCTCGTAGGGGTCTAGGGGTGTGGGCTTGGCTATTCATCGCGACTGTGGAATCCATATTTTCTATTGTTGGCTAAATACTAAATACGGACGTCCTAGTATATCCCACATTATTTATATGTTTCTGCTGCCTGTGTTCTGTGATATCTGAGACGAATGATATATTATATATGAGATATATAGTAGACGTTGCTTATGTTTTACACCCGCGCTAGTCCCGTGTTGGAGATAGTGCCCTCAGAGTCAATTATTGGATCACAGGCACGTGATTGCAATGATTGAGGGAGGACCTATTCCGGTAGGACAATCTTACTCAAGATGATAATATGCTATCTGGTTTACCTTTATCATCGTGTACTGCTTTAGGTGACCTTACAGGTCACTATTGCACGTTGATAGAGCCCCTAGGATTCTTGCTTGACTGCCAGCAGTATGAGGGCGATCATATACGTGGGAGCTGGTAGTGTATAAGCACATCCTTAAAAGGTCCCTAGTCGTGGGAGTTTCGAGACACGGCATCGATACTCCAGAGTAGACTAGTGTATACAGTCGAGACCCCGACGAAGGGCGGTGGCCGGTCTCACAAGCCACTGGTGTCAGTTGGTTCACCTAAGATGTATGCAGGTGCTTATTGGGTTATGAGTACACCGGACAGGACTCACCGGGAACATGCTAGTTAGTCTTATACCTGACGTCAGATAGCAGTTCCCTGGTGACATGTGTACAGGTTAGTTCATCGTCCTGAGGATCGTCATTTGTCTCGTGTGAGTTCCCACTGTACTTTGATTACTACCCTACCACGCTCAAAGGAGACGTGCAAACAGGTTTTAGTTGGGTACAGTCCCGAGCCACATGGAGGCAGTGAGCGGATCTTCAGGGGTTCGTCTCTCCCGATATTGGGGGTGAGGTCGCGCTGTGTCTAGGAGAGCCATTACACAAAGCCCTCATCCGAGGCAGGAGATTTACTGGTAGGTATTCCAGTAGTATCTCAGGGTGTTCTGGGCTACACTCCGACACGACTTGTACCGCTTTTGGGGGTCTGACTTTTACCAACCCCCTAGGCCCGCCATGCGATGCTCATAGAAGAACGGACCGGACTGTATGGATATTGTCCCTGACAGGCTCAGTAGGGTGTCAGGATGAGTTCGCTCATCGACGTCCCTTTTGGTCAATAGCTGGTAGCCCGTCACGTATGGCTAATACCTCTGACGTGCTAGTGGTTAAATCCACAGCCATAGTATTGACGAGTCTTTAGAGTCCCCCACAGACAGTTGCTCAAGTTTCGGTCGAAATGCTGTTGAGGCCGTATGGAGATATGGCAGGGTTCGATCAGATACGTGCGGTATTGCACGGATCATGATCGGACGGTTAATACTAGCGGGCTTTGGTTTAAGCCGGATCCTAGTATAGTACAGTGTAGATTTTGTCTCATTGCATTTGTATTTCGGTCGGAATACAAATGCGGGTATGTATATACAGTAGCGGGATTTTCCTGTAATTTATTACGGGATCAGTTTTTGGAGTTGCCAGTTGCTTTCCGTTTCAGCCATTTTCTTTTGTATCTTTCATTGGCCGAAGATTGGTGGAGGTGGGCTTATTTGCATTTATGCAAATTAGCAATTTGGAGGGTTGTCTTTGCATATTGTTGCATCATGATGGTTTCATGATGGTGCACTTTCATTGACTTCTTGACTTGATCATTACTTGACTTTTGGAGTAATGATGATGGGTTATGATTAGGTTGTTGGAGTGTTGGATTTGGTTTTTGATCATGATTCATAATAAGCCTTTTTCTCTCTCACTCTTGCATGATTGATACATACTCCCCCCTTGAGTTTTTCCTCTCTCCCTCATGCATTATGGCCGGCCAAGTTTGAAGAAGTGTGGCTGTCCAAATTTTTGAAGGGGGTTTTTCATCTCTTTTGCCTTGTAAAAAACCCTTTAGCTCATCTCCAAAGTATTGTTCAATTCCTCCACCAAAAAGGCTACTCCATACAAACCCCAAATGAGACATGAGTTCTACAGTTAACCTACAGCAATTCTTGGGCACGTCGACTCGCCAACTTCGTGCCCGAGTTGCCTCGGTCCAGAGGTGGGAGCCCGTAAAAGAAGCCGGCGACGTTGTTCCCTTCCGGCGACTTGGTGGAGACCGGAGATTCCGTGGGGAGATCGGGACGATGACGAGAAGACCGAAGGACACGGATCGCTCGGTATATCTCTCTACCCCTTCTCTTGTTAGCTAGGACTAGATTAATGGCCCGATCCAGGATTTTTGTGCGCGGTGGTGCCGGTTTACCAGTACGTAAAAAGTTTCGTTTCCGCTTTCCGGCGTCGGATTGATGGCCGGGGCGCCGCCGTGCACTTACATCCCGTCCCGGTATGCCGTTAGTTAAGTAACCTAACGGTGCATAACGGAACATTGCGGCGAATGCGGATGGCATAAGTGTATGTGTTATTTTCGTTTCTTTTCTGTGATTGGCTTAAGGACTTAAATGATGGGATTACATTAATATGATTAATGTAAAGAAAATAAACCTAAAAAGATGTTGTAGAATCAGATTTGAAAACCACTCGGCTCTTTATGAAAAAGCTATATTTCAAAACTGCGGAGCACAAGACACTCCTTTTGAAAACCATTTGATTCTACGACGATATCAAGTTCAAAGCGTTAAAGATTTTCTTAAAAATCATCCGCAACCCTCCGTCATTTTAGGAAGTAAAGTACTTAGTATTCGTGCTACGTTTGTTGACCTTAGCCAAGGCGTAGTGTACGGTAGCTAAGTGATGTCTTGCTACAATGCATATGATGCAGATTAATTAGGACGGGCATATGACTTTGTTGACCTTAGCCAAGGGTCATGTAAACGGGTCTGATTAATCAAGAAATGACGGGCTGAACTTGACTAGTACTTATGATTTGTTGACCATATCCAAGGTCATAGGTACTAGGGGTAAAAATCACATCGGGAATTTCAAGTGTTGAGATTTGCAATGAGATTGCATACCTTCCATATGATGGTTGGATCCCGATCCCACTGTGGGCAATAGTTGCTCCTAGGAGAGTTTTGCAGTTTACAATTAGCTAACTCATTAGGTGTCTAGAAAGGTGTTAACGGGGCTACGCCTCTGGGAAAACGAGGTTTACTTTAATTAGGTCCGTGCGAAAGCATGGGGAACCTCCCTCAAGTACCGACACTGGCCTGGCTGAACGGTTAGCGAAGTTGTAGACTGTAATTAATCCTGGATAGTTTCCTTTTTTAGGTTTGAAAGAAAAACTTGATTAAAGTAGTGGGAGACATCGATTAGACAAGATAATAACCAATCTGATCTATGCAAGAGCTTTCGCTGAGTGTATTCTTTTCTCTCTCTTAATGGCAGATACCAATGACTGGACTCAAGCTTCTACTAGATAAAAACAAACTGAATGGGACCAATTATAAAGACTGGCTAAGGAATCTGAAAATAGCCTTGACTTATGATAAAGTATCATATGTCCTCACGGCTTCAGCCCCGCCCACCCCAGGTCCAAAATCCTCAGTTACGGACATTGAAGTCCGCAAGACATGGGACGCTGACTGTGCTACGGCCAAATGCCTCGCGCTTGCATCGATGGACAATACACATCAAAAGCACGAGAATATGGACATTCATGACATATTCCTCCATACAAAGGAGTTGTATGGAGAGCAATCCCGCGTATTATGATACGAAGCATCAAAGAAATTGTTTCAGATGTGAATGGCCCCTGGCACATCAGTAGGAGACCATGTTCTGAAGATGATAGCTCTTATAGAAGAGCTTGAGGACCTTGGATGGACGATGGACATGTTGGAGATAGTGCCCTCAGAGTCAATTATTGGATCACAGGCACGTGATTGCAATGATTGAGGGAGGGCCTATCCCGGTAGGACAGTCTTGCTCGAGATGATAGTATGCTATCTGGTTTATCTTTATCATCGTGTACTGCTTTAGGTGACCTGACATGTCGCTATTACACGTTGACAGAGCCCCTAGGATTCTTGCTTGACTACCAGCAGTATGATGGCGATCATATATGTGGGAGCTGGTAGTCTATAAGCACATCCTTAAAAGGTCCCTAGTCGTAGGAGTTTCGAGACAGGGCATCGATACTCCATTAGTAGACTAGTGTATACAGTCGAGACCCCGACGAGGGGCGGTGGCCGGTCTCACAAGCCACTGGTGTCAGTTGGTTCACCTAAGATGTATACAGGTGCTCATTGGGTTATGAGTACACCGGACAGGACTCGCCGGGAACCTGCTAGTTGGTCTTATACCAGATGTCAGATAGCAGTTCCCTGGTGACATGTGTACAGGTTAGTTCATCGACCTGAGATCGTCATTTGTCTCGTGTGAGTTCCTACTGTACTTTGATTACTACCCTACCACGGCTCAAAGGAGTCGTGCAAACAGGTTTTAGTTGGGTACAGTCCCGAGCCACATGGAGGCAGTGAGCGGATCTGCAGGGGTTCGTCTCTCCCGGTATTGGGGGTGAGGTCGCGCTGTGTCTAGGAGAGCCATTACACAAAGCCCTCGGCCGAGGCAGGAGATTTACTGGTAGGTATTCCAGTAGTATCTCAGGGTGTTCTGGGCTACGCTCCGACACGACTTGTACCGCTTTTGGGGGTCTGACTTTTACCAACCCCCTAGGCCCGCCATGCGATACTCATAGACGAACGGACCTGACTGTACGGATATTGTCACTGACAGGCTCAGTAGGGTGTCAGGATGAGTTCGCTCATCGACGTCCTTTTTGGTCAATAGCTGGTGGCCCGTCACGTATTGGCTAATACCTCTGACGTGCTAGTTGTTAAATCCACAGCCATAGTATTGACGAGTCTTTAGAGTCCACCACACATTCAGTTACTCAAGCTTTCGGGCGAAACGCTGTAGAGGCCGTATGGAGATATGGCAGGGTCCGATCAGATACGTGCGGTATTGCACGGATCAGGATCGGACAGTTTGTACTAGTGGCCGTATAGTTATATGGCAGGGTTTGATCTGATACGTGCGGTATTGCACGGATCAGGATCGAACGGATATTACTAGCCGGCTTTGGCTTAAGCCGGTCCTAGTTTAGTACAGTGTAGATTTTGTCTCATTGCATTTGTATCCGGTCGGAATACTGATGCGGGTGTGTATGCACAGCTTTGGGGTTTTCCTGTGATTTATTACGGGACCAGTTTTCTGGAGTTGCCAGTTTGCATTCCGTTCCGGCCGGTTTTCCTTTGTTCTTTCCCGGCCGGACTTTTCCGATGGAGGGGGTTATTTGCAAGTTTGCAAATAATATTTGTGGAGGGGGTATCTTGCATATTGGTGGCATCATGATAGTTTCTCATGATGAGATCCTTTCTAAGTCTTTTCATTTGCTTTATGTGATTAGAATTGATAAGAATGGTTGATGTGAGCTTTGCTTTTGATATGGTCACCATTCACTTTCTCCTACACTCACCTCCCTCTTGATTTTGTTTCATATCCCTCCACCATTTCCATAAGTCCAAGGCCGGCCACTTTTTTGAGGGGATGAGAGAAATTTCCATTTTTTGGTGTAGCACAAATTTCTTCATCTCATTCTTCTAGTTTTGGAAAAAATGAAAGCACCATTTTTTCTTAGCCTTATTCCTCTATCACCAATGGAAACAAACCCCCAATGAGACATAGCCTCTACACTACACATTCTACAGCATATCTTGAGCATGTCGAGTTGCCGGCTTCATGCCCGAGTTGCCTCGGTATTGAGGCGGGAGCCCGTAAAAGACGCAGGCGATGTGGTGCCCTTTCCGGCGAGGAGGCGACGATATGGAGACAAGAATTTCCGCGGGAGATCGGGACGATGAAGAGAAGACCGGAGGACTCGGATCACTCGGTATACTTCTCTTCCCATCTCTTGTTAGCTAGTATAGGTTAATGGTTAACGATCCGGGTTTTCATTGTCCGCGGTAGCGCCGGTTTCCAAGTAAAGAAAAATTTTGATTCCGCATTTTGGCCTCGGATAGACGGCCGGGGCACTGCCATGGCGCAACATGGTATCAGAGCCACGCCATTAACCTTGCTTATCTTGTTCTAATGCGTTTTACTTATCCGATCGACCAAAATTCCAAAAACCGTGTTTTTCTTTCACATCAGTTTCTGTCGAAATTTTTTGGACTCTAAAAATTTTTCAGGTGATTGCAGAATGATGTACAGAGAATCCTAAGAACACTGGAAAAATTTGGAAGCCCAATTCTTCCGTACGACCGCGGAACCGCGGCCTTAACCCCTCTTTGGCCGCGGTTCCGCCGCAGGAAGTTGGGATCATTCCACCAAGTTTTTGCAGTGGGCTTTTGGGCTTCAGATAGGGGTTTTGGAATATTAAAATTGGGCCCAGAATTTCTGTGAGTGCTACAGTATTACTTGGGGGCCCACTTGCTAATTTTTGGTCGATTGGATATTTTAAACACATTATTTCACAGTATTTACATTGTATCTGCGACCGTGAATATCACTTGATCGGTAAACCCTGTCTAACTGCTATAGCCCGGTTAGACGGATTTGCGAACGTGATTTTCACGTTGATGTTCTATGTTTATGCTGTGTTGTTGCGGATCGGTCGTGGGGGATAGCCTGGATGCAATGTTAGTACAGTTTTGTTGTATTATGTACATTTGATATTGCGGGGCGAGCGTCCGACATGTGGACTGCCGTCACTGCCTGTTTGTATTATTCTTTTGGGGCACGACCTGGTTGCGGTCGATGTACCCGTTGTTTGTATATTTTACTTTCTGTACTAGGATTACCCCGCGGAGGGGTGCACGGATAGCCGGGTTCTAGAGGGCAACGGGCCCGCATCTCATGGCATTGAGACGGAGGGGGCTTCACTCTAGGATTGGCGGGCTATTCGCCGCACTCGTAGGGGGTACAGTTTGACCCAGGAGGGGTGCCCAAGTTACCGGATTCCATGAAGTGCTGGGTGGTCCATTCACGGAGCTGAAGGGGGCTGCCTCGCTTCAGGTTTTGGCGGGTGACTTTCCGCGCCCGTAGGGGTCTAGGATTTCATTGCAAAGGCTATCCACCCGACCAGGGGAACGTCGGGTTTCAGCAGCGGCTCTGTGAAACCCGGGGCATCCAGATATCTGTATTGTTCTGTGATGCTGTACATTTCTGTGATGTTGCATTTTATCACGCCTTGAGCGAATATAATATATTGGTATATATATTAGTAGATGTTGTATATGTTTTGCATCCGCGCTAGTCCAGTCCCCGCTCTGTCGTTAGTTAAGTAACCTAACTGGTGATGACGGGACCCAGTGGCGAATGCGGATGGCATATACGTACATCAGTATATTTTCGTTCTTTGTGGTGTGATCATTTGATGGGACTGCGTTGATTCGGATCAATGCAAGATAAACAAACCTATTCTGATGTTGTTAGAACATTTTTTCAAAAAGCTGTTATTGCAAGGACGTTCACTTTTGTTTTGCATCGTGGTATTCATTTGGAATATCCTGCTCCTCAGTCGACGAGGCAAGGGCCGAGATCCCTTCACCGGGAGTGACCCCTTGGGAAGAAGTTTGCGTCAGGGCATTAACTTCACTATCGCCGATTACTTTTTGCTTTGCATCGTGGTATTCAGTTGGAATATCCTGCACCTCATTCTACGGGGAAAGAGCCGAGATCCCTTCACCGGGAGTGACCTCTTTAGCAAAGGGTTTTCGTCACTATATTTTTATAAAAAGATATCCAGTTCCTTCAACGATATCAAGTTCTTTACGGTAAAAGGTTTTTCGCCAAAAACCATCCGTAGCCCTCCGTCATTTCAGATTAGTATTGCTTAGTATTCGTGCTACGTATGTCGTGCATTGCCGAGGCATAGTGTTCGGTAGCTGTGTAATATTTTTCTGTCGCTTGGATAAGTGGATTGGTTAGAACAGTCGTACGGTTATGTTGGCATTGTCAAGGACTCGTACGGGTGGGTTTAACGCAATCAAGATAATGACGGGTTGAACTTGACTAGGACTCTTTGATATGTTGGCATTGTCAAGGTCACTTGGGTCCTAGGGGTAAAAATCACATCAGGAGTTTCAAAAGAACTGAAACTTGCCAGGCATGCGCATACCTTCTGGAGTGTGGTGACTTGAGTGGATTCCGTCAAGTTATCATACGATGATAGTTGGATCCCGATTCCCACTGATGAGTTAGTTTACTCCTCGGGTGACCCCGACTAATTCTTCTTTCAGGTTTGGAGGAGAATTTGAGGTACAGTGGGAGGTTTCCAGATTAGACATAGTGATAACCATTCTGATCTAGGTTAGAGTGCACGCTGAGTGTTTCTTTTCTCTCTCTCTTTGGCAGCGACCATTGACCCGACCCTAAGACTATGACTCAGTGACCAAGTTGACCGAACCTTCTTAACACTGGCTTTTGGATTGTCAGAGTTGCAAACCTCATTGCCACTCCTACTTTTACCCTTTTCTCCAGGACACCCCGTATTACTACGAACGTCCACTTCCATTGGACAAAACCATCGTATGGTTATATACGAACTCGAAGGACTTCGAGGATGGTTTCTGGTTCTGGAGAAAACGAATAGGATTATTCAGTTGTCTTTTCCTTTTACCTTCTCTCAGGTTGCGAGTACTCCTTGGTTTAGGAGATAGTACACCTATTACGCAAATTGGATAGTCTTCTTCCAAACCTTAGGCTGGTGCCGACCGGTAGGGAATGAAGAAAACCAATTAGCATAACGATGGTGTGCAGAAGGTATTAAGTTAAGACAAAGCAAGGGATTAGTAAGAGGGCAAAGTAAATTGCGACTGCTATTCACGACCGAACCAAGTATTTCTTCGCCAATCCTAAATCACCTTTGTATTTCTCCAGGACACTCCGTATCACTACGAAGATCCACAGTTTATTTGGATACTCCATCGTATGGTTATATACGAACTCGAAAGGAACTTGTTCCAGTTCGGGGATGGATTCTGGTTCAGGAGAAATAGGAATAAGGTTTATTCGGTTGTCTTTTATCTTCACCTTCTCTCGCTTTGCGAGTGCTCCTAGGATTAGGACAGTACACCCTTTATGCTTATTGGATAGTCTTCTTCCAAACCATAGGCTGGTGCCGAACGGTAGGGAAGGAAGAAAACCATTTGGCCTAAGGGGAGTGCAGAAGGTAATGACTAAAGACATATAAAGGGATTTGGAGAGGTGGCAAAGAATTATACGGTTATAGTTGTGAATCTGGATAATGGTAGAGGCATTACTAGGAATACCAGGATACCCCAACGAAACATTTCGATGTTTCAGTTTCACTGTGTACTGTTAAAAGAAAACTGATTTCCCGATTAGATACTTACTCCAGGGTATGTATTTACCAGGTATGATTCTCACATCTGTATGGTTTTACAGATGATGAGTGGGAGTAAGTTATTGGGAATAGGGTGATCATCCTCATTATGTCGGGATTCGTTGTAATCGGTGATATTTGAGGAGATCATCTGGGCTGTTTGCCGGTCGGCAAATATTTGGTTTTGAATATCCGCTGTTGTGCACCAATTTCAAATTGATATATCTGTACGTCTATTTTCATAGAGTGAGATATACCTTTTGATATTATGTCGATGACATTTACCTATATCAGTGGATGGTTAGGTAAGGAGCATTAAACATCGGTGTAATTCTTCTTAACCATAAGTACAGTTTTCAACCTACGACACACAGTGAAAGAGTTGTTAGACTCAGCGGACTTATACAGAGTATTGTATGTTGTCCAGTTTCCATTAGGACAGAGGGGTTGGTCCTCATACTATATTCTGTTTACTTTTAACTTCTCTAGTTCTTAGACATGTGTTTCGTAGGAACACAGGGTCTAAGTTTTGAGGAGTTATAGGTATTTGAATAGAGTAGAGAACCAGGTGTAGCAAGTATCGGGATTCTTCAAAGTGATCGAAGATGTAGATACTTGTGTATGGTGTTCAGTTGAAAGTAATGATTAAGAGAAATTGCTTCTCTTTCAGGTTACTCATAATTGGAAGCATTCCTAAGTTGAGTAATGCTGATCGGCCTCTCTCCATTTAGTTTACATGCACTGGAGATAGCTGCATGATTTGAATCTGGTTCAATTAAATCAGTGCCTCTGGTTCTATATTGGATATAGAACAGTTCATATCTTAACGATGTTAAGGTACGGGGAGTTGTCCGGCTTATGCTTAAAACCAGACACTGGACAACTCTAGGCACGTTTCTGTAATGGCTGCTTGTGGGTTGACCCAGGCTATGACGAGGGTTGACTTTCTACCATCTGGCAGATCAATAGAAATATTGTTCTAGACTCGCCACAGTTTTATTAAAAATGGATTTTTTCAAAAACAGTAGTGGGAGTATGGTAGAACTGGAAGTGATTCCAGAACCGCAAACGATTACTGAAGATTTGATAAGGAACCTAAAGATTCAATCTGTTTTGACATTCCATTGGCCACTCCGCAGATAAGGTGGGTAACTTCAGGCACCCGAGAGGTACTCCGGTAGCCTCAAGGACGGTGACAGGGAAGTTCTTGTTTACCCACACTTGCCATTGTTGTTGTTCCAGGCTGCGAGACCCGGCAGGAGGATGAGTATAGCGTCGTTCTAAACTAGTTTTAGAAGTGCGCGTCTATATGACTCTGGCAGAGGGTTGTCGTAGTCAGTGGGAGCAGCGGAAGCATTGGTGGACATCAGGCTTATGTCTATTTATAGACTAAAGCAGATGTAGCGGAGATAGATCATCTATTTCTGATGTAACAGTCATAGGTTTGACGTCATCAGAATAGGGGATGGATCTGTTGAGAAGGTAGTAGGGTGTGATATCCTGGTATTTGGATGACATACACAGAGTAGGAAAAGAAACTCCTATACTACGATCGGTTATACTTTGGTCGTCACACAGTGGTTTCTCCACATAGGACTTGGACATAATATCTGACATACTGGTTACTAGATCTATGGTTTTAGATCTAGATTTGGGTGGTTTCCTAATCTGGGTACTTAGACAGCATTCTAAGAGTATTTAGAATGGACGACTCCTGGCATGGTAGTGTACCTGCAGGTAATGGAGTCACCCTCTCTAAAGGTGTCTTACAGACTAAAGGGGAGAGGGATGTGCATGATTGGCAGATCACTTGCTCAGGCAATTGAGTCAATCATGAGATGTCAAGTACCACACCAGATGTTGTTCTTGCACTAGATGCAATAAGTTGACATTGATCCAATCCTGGAGAAACAATCGGAAGCGTTTTTAGATCATAAGTGAATGTTCTAGGGATATGATAACGGCTGCCTCCTTTAGGAGACGGTTATCATTCCAGGCTTCCAAGGTGACATGGACGACAAGGAGGTTGTCAGAGTTATAGTTTTTCCCTCTGATGAGGGGCAGTATTTTGGACAGGTGGTCCAAGGCAATACTGAGGGTGGCTTGGCGCAGGATACTGATTAAGTTCAGTTGACGATACAGTCTAAGAAGTTTGGATTTGGAGTTCATTTATGAGCTAGGTCCCATCATACATCCAGACATTCTAAGATAGGTATTGCTCATTTCGGGAGATGGCTTTCTCTGCGAACTTGAGATATAGAGAGACATAGAAAGAAACATCAAAGCGGATCCACTCACTGAGGCTATTCCTCGAACGCAATAGTTTCGCAAACGAGCTTTGTGAGACTGACTAGTAGAGGAGTTGGGTGTTCGGTATCACACGGACTGTGAGTATGCGGCATCGCAATAATTAGCCTTGAGTGCAAGTGGTAGATTGTTGGAGATAGTGCCCTCAGAGTCAATTATTGGATCACAGGCACGTGATTGCAATGATTGAGGGAGGGCCTATCCCGGTAGGACAGTCTTGCTCGAGATGATAGTATGCTATCTGGTTTATCTTTATCATCGTGTACTACTTTAGGTGACCTGACATGTCGCTATTACACGTTGATAGAGCCCCTAGGATTCTTGCTTGACTACCAGCAGTATGATGGCGATCATATACGTGGGAGCTGGTAGTCTATAAGCACATCCTTAAAAGGTCCCTAGTCGTAGGAGTTTCGAGACAGGGCATCGATACTCCATTAGTAGACTAGTGTATACAGTCGAGACCCCGACGAGGGGCGGTGGCCGGTCTCACAAGCCACTGGTGTCAGTTGGTTCACCTAAGATGTATACAGGTGCTCATTGGGTTATGAGTACACTGGACAGGACTCGCCGGGAACCTGCTAGTTGGTCTTATACCAGATGTCAGATAGCAGTTCCCTGGTGACATGTGTACAGGCTAGTTCATCGACCTGAGATCGTCATTTGTCTCGTGTGAGTTCCCACTGTACTTTGATTACTACCCTACCACGGCTCAAAGGAGTCATGCAAACAGGTTTTAGTTGGGTACAGTCCCGAGCCACATGGAGGCAGTGAGCGGATCTGCAGGGGTTCATTTCTCCCGGTATTGGGGGTGAGGTCGCGCTGTGTCTAGGAGAGCCATTACACAAAGCCCTCGGCCGAGGTAGGAGATTTACTGGTAGGTGTTCCAGTAGTATCTCAGGGTGTTCTGGGCTACGCTCCGACACGACTTGTACCGCTTTTGGGGGTCTGACTTTTACCAACCCCCTAGGCCCGCCATGCGATACTCATAGACGAACGGACCGGACTGTACGGATATTGTCACTGACAGGCTCAGTAGGGTGTCAGGATGAGTTCGCTCATCGACGTCCCTTTTGGTCAATAGCTGGTGGCCCGTCACGTATTGGCTAATACCTCTGACGTGCTAGTTGTTAAATCCACAGCCATAGTATTGACGAGTCTTTAGAGTCCACCACACATTCAGTTACTCAAGCTTTCGGGCGAAACGCTGTAGAGGCCGTATGGAGATATGGCAGGGTCCGATCAGATACGTGCGGTATTGCACGGATCAGGATCGGACAGTTTGTACTAGTGGCCGTATAGTTATATGGCAGGGTTCGATCTGATACGTGCGGTATTGCACGGATCAGGATCGAACGGATATTACTAGCCGGCTTTGGCTTAAGCCGGTCCTAGTTTAGTACAGTGTAGATTTTGTCTCATTGCATTTGTATCCGGTCGGAATACAGATGCGGGTGTGTATGCACAGCTTTGGGGTTTTCCTGTGATTTATTACGGGACCAGTTTTCTGGAGTTGCCAGTTTGCATTCCGTTCCGGCCGGTTTTCCTTTGTTCTATCCCGGTCGGACTTTTCCGATGGAGGGGGTTATTTGCAAGTTTGCAAATAACATTTGTGGAGGGGGTATCTTGCATATTGGTGGCATCATGATAGTTTCTCATGATGAGATCCTTTCTAAGTCTTTTCATTTGCTTTATGTGATTAGAATTGATAAGAATGGTTGATGTGAGCTTTGCTTTTGATATGGTCACCATTCACTTTCTCCTACACTCACCTCCCTCTTGATTTTGTTTCATATCCCTCCACCATTTCCATAAGTCCAAGGCCGGCCACCTTTTTGAGGGGATGAGAGAAATTTCCATTTTTTGGTGTAATACAAATTTCTTCATCTCATTCTTCTAGTTTTGGAAAAAATGAAAGCACCCTTTTTTCTTAGCCTTATTCCTCCATCACCAATGGCAACAAACCCCAAATGAGACATAGCCTCTACACTACACATGTAACGTTTTGAAAATCGTTTCGGTGAAATTTCGAAAAAACGGTAAAATAAGGAGGTTTTCTGTAAAAAGTCAAAATGCAAATATCTTTATTATAAAATTAAATATACATATTCTAGCTATGTAATTGCTAGTATTTGGTGTTTATTGAGCCACTGCTGAAATTTCAAATTTTCTGAAAATTTTTCCGAAATTAATTATTTTAATATTATTTTAAGCCGGTAAGAAAATACATTAAATTAGCGATAAATACAAATTTAAATGGGCTAATTTTAATCTTTAAAATCATGTTAATTAAAATCTAGTTGTAATATAATTTTTTTGTATTTTATTTCAAGTTTTAATTGATTTATTATATGGAAAACAAAAATATAGTTATTTTGAACTAAAACTTGCAAATATGGTATTGTGGGGGGTCTTTTTGCATAGAATTTTTTTGTAAAGTCTCTCACACTCACCCTCACTCCCCTTGGCCGGCCCCACACTATTGTAGCAGCCCAAGAATTTTATTTCCCTCTTTTTGACCTTAAATCATGTGAGAAATGGGTTAAAATAAGGTTTTTATATATAGTAAAGTAGGTGGGGGTATTATGGTAATTTGGGAGGGGCTTTGACTTGGATTCTTTTCCACAACTCCCCCACACTTCTCCCCACTCCCTCCACAGCCGAAATTCTGCTACAACAGCCCCATCTTTTCCCCCCATTTTCCATCTCTTTTGCTTCAAAAATTGCCTCAAAATCCATCAAATAAATCCCAAAATCCAAATCCAACTCCTACCCATTTCTCATTAGCCAAACTTACATGGATCTAGGAGCATGGAAGCTACTTTTGGAGGATAGAAATTGCATGCTAGATCCTTGATCTTGTGAGGTATAAATCAAGACCTTTTGTTAAATTGTTGTTTGAATACCTTAAATCAAGCATTATTAGTTATTAATTTGGGTTTAATTGTATGTTTGGAAAAACTTAGTAAGGGTTTATGAAATTCAAGTTAGGTTTTTGTGTATGTAATTGTGGTTGCAATTGTAGTTCTTCATATTGTGAAATGAAAACCTAATCAAATTTCTAGTTGCAAATTGTTAGTTTGGAATTGTAATATTTATGCTATATTGCTAGCTAGGTTTTTGTAAACCATGAATTTGATTATGAGAAAAATATAATTAAGTTTTTTCATGACTTCATTAACATTATTAAGTGTATTTTAATACTTTAGTTCATGAAAATCCAAGCTAGATTGTAGTTTGTGCATTTTGCTATAAAATTGTTAAAATTGGTTAATATTGCAAACTAGGTTTTTGAAATCGAATTAAATTGTGGGTTTAAAATTTACGTAATGGTTTCTATGGCATAATTAAGATATTAAGTTATCATCTTGGTCACTAGAATTGTTAAAACATCATGTTTTGTACAAAAACGGTGAATTGTGCTTGCTAGATTTTCGGAAAAATGACTTCTTAAGTGAAATTGGGGTTTTTGTGAATTTTAACATATTTTATATTAAAATTAGTGTTTGTTAATGTGCAAATGAGTGTGTTGGGAGTTTTCTCGATGGTTTGGCATTTGTACGCCGACGTCGAGGGTTTTTGGGTCAATTTGCGAAAGCAACCATAGGTTTTGACCTATGTGGGATTCGTGCGTCGTTTTGGTCATGAGTCGGATTTTAATGCAGTATGGTGCGTTATGATATGTAGGTACCACATGTGGACTTCGAGACGACAAGCAAGCGTGTGGCGACGTCGGCACCGGCGAACGAGGACCAGGTGAGTAGATTTATATCTACGGGGAGAAGTCGGGTGGATGGCGTATAGCACCCCCGCAGTCCGTGGTGGTGTATACGGATGCTTATACACACCAACAATTAGTATATGTTATTTGGGATTAATAACGATGTTAGGATGGATATTGGTGTGTTGGATTACTTTAGTGTTGCGAACCCTAGGGTAGTGTTGCACTACACATACACACATACATACTTGCATACATTCCTATATATATGTGCTCATGGGATTCTTTATAGTTATGTGATCACATGGGTATGGGACTAAGTGTTCACTTACGGATATGAGGACGATACTTGGGATTGAGCTGAGTCGATGAGTTTTATTTTGTGGTTGTGATATCGGTTTGTACGAGACTGTCGATCAGTAGTTAGATCATGACTATATTGATGATATTAGTATTGTACTAGACATAGGTCAGTACCCTGGACTATGATCTTGGATAAAGAGGATACTAGATGAATAGTGTGATGAATATGATATTAACCCGTACCCAGATTTGGGGATGCCGTACGACGGATTTACGTACGAGCTATATTTTGATGATTGATCCGCACTCTTGACTTGGGATGTCTGATTATAGATATGGTATCGGATATGATATTATTGAGGCGGGATCACCGACTAATATATATACATGTATGTATATGTATCGACTCAGATGTTAGGCGGCTTCCTTACCTGTAGTCCAGCTTGTTAACTTAGCCCTTTAGTTTAGTTTAGTTGTTAGATTAAATTCGATTCTTACCTATTTCAAAAACTAACGAATCGTGGGTATTTTAAAAGACAGCCCAAGGGATCCTACGGAAATTTCAAAAGATGTATCTTTTCATAAAAACACCGTAGCCCCTATTTCCAAAACCCCATGATTCGTGTTATTTCAAAAGGCACCATTTGTAGGACTTATATTAGATTAATGCAGATTAGTTATAGTTGCGTCTAGTATTCAGCTCCCGCTCATTATTGTGGTTCGCTTCGCATCGCATGCTTATATTATGTTTCATACTCCATTATTGATATCATGCCGTTAGGACACCAGCACCATTACCGATGATGCGTATGTACCACGTACACTTACTTGCCGGCTCACACACATCTTCATCGGTAATTGCCATGTCACGTACACCTTAGAAAATATTATTGCTTGATATAGCCTGTTAGCTAATAGTTTAGACATTGTAGTTATTACCTGCTACTTCATGCATACTGTTATTCATTGTTATGTCGAATTCATGGATTCTCATGCATATATTCACTATTTTACGTGTTATTGAGGTTTTGGATTCGGATTCCCATGAGATTTTCTGGATTTGGAGTAAAACCGCAAAAACATAAATAAACCTTTTCTCTCTTTTAAAATAAAAAGTGCGGTTTTTCCATGATGTATGAGTCGTCCACCATGAGTTTGCTGATGGATTTCGAGACCCGATTCGAGGAGTGGAGGAACCGTTTCGGGTACATGGTGGGCCCGGTGCGGTACCCCGGGGCAAGAGGAATGTGTTGTTGACGTTGAGCCCGGCAGGGGAGCACTACCGACTGGTGATATTACCCGACGCGTCGGATATCCGGAGGATACCGTCGTGGTCTTGAGATGGATGGTAGGGGCCGGTCTGGATTGACGGCACCCTAGATATTGATTTTGAGATATTGAGGTACAGAAATTGTGATACAGAGATATCGAGATATTTGGACACTTGTTTTGTGTCGATGCTGGGCACTGTTTTATGCTGATTTCATTTATGGTATCTTACTTTAAAAATACAGAAATCTCACTGATTTATGAAAGCAGTTTTTTTAAGTACATGCATTCTGTTCCGTGCATTCATACCTCATTCATATGATATATTGCTACCTGAGGTACTGACACGGGCACATGAGATCATACTCGGGTTAGATATTACCCTAGCCATTTTTTAAGATGCATGTTATACATATATTTGAGGATATATTATGATCATTGACCTAGGTTGCGTTATTTATGCGATTTCTGTGCGTAGATATTTTTCTATTCACGAGTTGGCAACTCACCCCCGTTGTGCCCCAGTTTCTTGCAGGTTTGCCGTACAGGTTTCATTACGGCTTTGCGGGCATAGTTTCCTTCGGGTGATTTGCTAGTAGATGGGTTTACTTGTATCGTACCCCCATTATATATCTTGTATATCATTATTCTGTTGTATCTAGAAGTTCCATCAACCAAACATGTATTTATTTGAGATAGAGACCAGTGATGTTTATTCTTTCGACCTTAGAGTCGCGCGTTGTATTTATGTGGTTTTCTTATGGTTTTTGAGTTTCCTTTTGAATTTTGATCCTCGCCCTTGGCGTTGTATATTATATTGCTTATGTGTTTGTGACCGTCGATTGACGAAGAGCTAGCTCCCGCTTGGGGATGCCTTTTTATTGATTTCGTATACTATTCATGTTGTATCCCATTTGGGGGCCAGTATTTACAACGGAGACTCTGCCGAAATTTTCGGGAAATTTTTGATGTTTTTAAAACCGCCTAATTCGGCTTATGCTATTAAAACTACTTGTTTTAAATTGGTTTTTCTTCACTCTACTACTTTTCTTGGTTTTGATTTCTGGGTTTTCGGCTTACTTAGATTACGGACGTCTCAAGACGTCTCGTAGTTTAAGGGCCGGTCATGTTCCGTACTTTCGGGACGTGACAAAGTTGGTATCAGAGCGTTAGGTTTTACCTTCGGAGCGTAGGATGACCCTTAATTGATGGAATAGGTGACTAAAGTAGAGTGACGTACCGTGGGTATGTTCCGCGGCATATTTACGATACGCTACTCCACTTAAGAAGCCTTAGGATGTACATTTCTTTGCTCAGTATTATATTCATTCCGATCTAGCCTCATCAGTACCAGTTATGGTTTTGCTGCCACGATTACGGGCAGGGAGAGTTACAGCTAGAGTTGCGGTCAACACGAGCTCGTCACGAACGAGGACTGACCAGGGCGAAATTCCGGCGACACTCGATTGCGGAGATGTGTCTTTTTACTGTGTTTCCGCGCCACGAGCGTTTGGCGGATCGCCTTTATGAAATTTCTCGGACGTGCCGATCAGTATCAGAGGATTGGGCCACTGACAGAGGCCAGCCAGATTTTGATGACCGTTGGTGTGTTGCTTATTCATGATGGTCGTGGCACTGTTCAGCGTGCAGACGAGCGAGCCAGTTATTGCTGCGAACGACGAGATATTGCCCCAGATGCTGGCGTTAGTGCAGAACAAGTTGTACTAAGAGATGATAGAAGGTCGCTAGTCATCGAGAATGAATTACTTGGACATGTGGATCGTTCGCCTACCCCGATGCGAGGTCATCAGATAGATTGATTCCAGCTAGAGACGACTTCACGCAGAGACGTTGAGAGTCGACAGAGACGATCGAATGTCAGAAACCTATTATTCCAAGTTTAAAGTAGTCGGAAAGACATGCAGGCAATTCTATGGTCCCTCTAGAAGAATGAAACCCTAACTCGACTTAATGACCGTGTGAAAGCTTTTGAACCTTCGGGTTTGCGGCAGTTCTACGGCGCCATTAGTGAGGCTTGGGTTTGCCCTTCTACGGCTGGACTACCGATGCTGTGGTATGTACTCGATACTATTAAATTGTGCCCAAGAGGTTGAGCTCTTGGGGGATTATGAAGTTTTGACGACTCGATCGGATGGCTCGACTTAATTCGGATGCTAGGTGGTGAGATGCATTTCTTGGGAGACTCCCGATATGAGGATAGCCGTTGGAGCTCAGTCCATGTAGCCACGATGAGACGAGTCCAAAGCAGTCGACATTAGAGAAAGTGGAGTAAATAGGTCCGTACAAGATCTGGATAAGACAACGTTCCACTCCGCCGACATCAGAGATGCGATACGCATACCGAGGCAGAGTACTGGATATACCTTCCAGAAGGAGTCGTGATGGGTATGCAGCCGTTCCGGAACAAGATGCAGATATAGGAAAGGACGATGACTTCGGGACAGTTGGCAGAGACGAGACATGGAAGAGACCGTGAGCAGGATTCCTTCCAGGACATTGCTGCAATGATACTTGCACCCAGGTTCAGATGTGTCACGTACATTCAGAGAGCCAGAGGCCGACGCCAGTGATATGCTGTCTTACGAGTGGTCGTGATGATTGGCTGAGAGATGACCAGAGAAGTGCCAGAATGGGATCATCCCCGTTAGCACACCTGACAGGGCCGATGAGCCGTTGGACCGAGAGATTGGTAATTCACAGTGAAGACCTTGACCCAGGAGTGGTCATTGTTACGCACACCAGCAGGCCAGAGTCCATGATCATCGATGAGACGTCCCACTAGTGACCGCGACAGTTGGCCCGAGATTCTTAGAGGATGCACTTGAGTGGTACTATTCCGCCATTATTGATTTCGATGTTTTGGGTGATTTATTCGCATGATTTGATTTTGATGATTGAGAATTTACGATCCTTGCACAGTGTTGCACTTGATATCGTTTTCGTTCTTGGGTTTCACATGTTTGTGATTTTACGGTTTTAGGCATTTGAGTTGATTTTGTGCGTATGCACGCACACGATTTGGTTCCTGCACTCTGTATAATTTATATATGCTTGCAGTGCAGTGATACGCCTTTTGTGCACTTAGATGCATTGGACTTTGATTTCGATGGTGATGTTCGATATTTGTTTTGTGCACCTTGTGCACCTGATTTGATTTTGCGCATGTTCGGCACTTGATATTGGATTTCATGATTTCGTGCACGATGGATGGACCAGATTTGGATTTTCGCGCATGTTGGGCGCATGTTTTGAAGTGTGATTTTGGTGCACACCAGATGCACTAAATCGAGATTTTTCGTGCATGTCAGATGCACCTGATTTTGCTGTCAGGCACACATGTTGCCTATGACAGATGTTTCGTGCATACCCGATGCACTTAGATGTTGTTTCTGTGCATATGTATGGCACATATTTGGATTTTGATTTCCGTGGGCACAAGACGCACGTAGTATTCATACGCGTATTTTGGGGATTGATTTTTCTTATAGAGCAGTACGTTTTTATGATATTGCAATGTGTTTTCGTACTGAGCAGGACTAATCAGAGGACAGTACCTGAATATATTTTACATGTATAGTTTCGAGTTATATCATATTGGTTTTGCTTTGGATTTGGTATTGATGTCTTCCCCATGACTCCGATGATTGCGGGATGCTTGACGGAGTTCTGATTTGAGTTATATGCTCAATTTTCATGCGCATGCGTTGCGCTACGATTTGTTTTGTGTATTTATGATTTCGGAGCCCCGGCGATTTGATGGTTTTGGCTGAAATATTTTAGTATTTGGGGGAAGTTTTAATTTAAATTCGGAGACCGAATTTCTTTAAGGGGGGAAGATTGTAACGTTTTGAAAATCGTTTCGGTGAAATTTCGAAAAAACGGTAAAATAAGGGGGTTTTCTGTAAAAAGTCAAAATGCAAATATCTTTATTATAAAATTAAATATACATATTCTAGCTATGTAATTGCTAGTATTTGGTGTTTATTGAGCCACTGCTGAAATTTCAAATTTTCTGAAAAATTTTCCGAAATTAATTATTTTAATATTATTTTAAGCCGGTAAGAAAATACATTAAATTAGCGATAAATACAAATTTAAATGGGCTAATTTTAATCTTTAAAATCATGTTAATTAAAATCTAGTTGTAATATAATTTTTTTGTATTTTATTTCAAGTTTTAATTGATTTATTATATGGAAAACAAAAATATAGTTATTTTGAACTAAAACTTGCAAATATGGTATTGTGGGGGGTATTTTTGCATAGAATTTTTTTGTAAAGTCTCTCACACTCATCCTCACTCCCCTTGGCCGGCCCCACACTATTGTAGCAGCCCAAGAATTTTGTTTCCCTCTTTTTGACCTTAAATCATGTGAGAAATGGGTTAAAATAAGGTTTTTATATATAGTAAAGTAGGTGGGGGTATTATGGTAATTTGGGAGGGGCTTTGACTTGGATTCTTTTCCACAACTCCCCCACACTTCTCCCCACTCCCTCCACAGCCGAAATTCTGCTACAACAGCCCCATCTTTTCCCCCCATTTTCCATCTCTTTTGCTTCAAAAATTGCCTCAAAATCCATCAAATAAATCCCAAAATCCAAATCCAACTCCTACCCATTTCTCATTAGCCAAACTTACATGGATCTAGGAGCATGGAAGCTACTTTTGGAGGATAGAAATTGCATGCTAGATCCTTGATCTTGTGAGGTATAAATCAAGACCTTTTGTTAAATTGTTGTTTGAATACCTTAAATCAAGCATTATTAGTTATTAATTTGGGTTTAATTGTATGTTTGGAAAAAATTAGTAAGGGTTTATGAAATTCAAGTTAGGTTTTTGTGTATGTAATTGTGGTTCTTCATATTGTGAAATGAAAACCTAATCAAATTTCTAGTTGCAAATTGTTAGTTTGGAATTGTAATATTTATGCTATATTGCTAGCTAGGTTTTTGTAAACCATGAATTTGATTATGAGAAAAATATAATTACGTTTTTTCATGACTTCATTAACATTATTGAGTGTATTTTAATACTTTAGTTCATGAAAATCCAAGCTAGATTGTAGTTTGTGCATTTTGCTATAAAATTGTTAAAATTGGTTAATATTGCAAACTAGGTTTTTGAAATCGAATTAAATTGTGGGTTTAAAATTTACGTAATGGTTTCTATGGCATAATTAAGATATTAAGTTATCATCTTGGTCACTAGAATTGTTAAAACATCATGTTTTGTACAAAAACGGCGAATTGTGCTTGCTAGATTTTCGGAAAAATGACTTCTTAAGTGAAATTGGGGTTTTTGTGAATTTTAACATATTTTATATTAAAATTAGTGTTCGTGAATGTGCAAATGAGTGTGTTGGGAGTTTTCTCGATGGTTTGGCGTTTGTACGCCGACGTCGAGGGTTTTTGGGTCAATTTGCGAAAGCAACCATAGGTTTTGACCTATGTGGGATTCGTGCGTCGTTTTGGTCATGAGTCGGATTTTAATGCAGTATGGTGCGTTATGATATGTAGGTACCCCATGTGGACTTCGAGACGACAAGCAAGCGTGTGGCGACGTCGGCACCGGCGAACGAGGACCAGATGAGTAGATTTATATTTACGGGGAGAAGTCGGGTGGATGGCGTATAGCACCCCCGCAGTCCGTGGTGGTGTATACGGATGCTTATACACACCAACAATTAGTATATGTTATTTGGGATTAATAACGATGTTAGGATGGATATTGGTGTGTTGGATTACTTTAGTGTTGCGAACCCTAGGGTAGTGTTGCACTACACATACACACATACATACTTGCATACATTCCTATATATATGTGCTCATGGGATTCTTTATAGTTATGTGATCACATGGGTATGGGACTAAGTGTTCACTTACGGATATGAGGACGATACTTGGGATTGAGCTGAGTCGATGAGTTTTATTTTGTGGTTGTGATATCGGTTTGTACGAGACTGTCGATCAGTAGTTAGATCATGACTATATTGATGATATTAGTATTGTACTAGACATAGGTCAGTACCCTGGACTATGATCTTGGATAAAGAGGATACTAGATAAATAGTGTGATGAATATGATATTAACCCGTACCCAGATTTGGGGATGCCGTACGACGGATTTACGTACGAGCTATATTTTGATGATTAATCCGCACTCTTGACTTGGGATGTCTGATTATAGATATGGTATCGGATATGATATTATTGAGGTGGGATCACCGACTAATATATATACATGTATGTATATGTATCGACTCAGATGTTAGGCGGCTTCCTTACCTGTAGTCCAGCTTGTTAGCTTAGCCCTTTAGTTTAGTTTAGTTGTTAGATTAAATTCGATTCTTACCTATTTCAAAAACTAACGAATCGTGGGTATTTTAAAAGACAGCCCAAGGGATCCTACGGAAATTTCAAAAGATGTATCTTTTCATAAAAACACCGTAGCCCCTATTTCCAAAACCCCACGATTCGTGTTATTTCAAAAGGCACCATTTATAGGACTTATATTAGATTAATGCAGATTAGTTATAGTTGCGTCTAGTATTCAGCTCCCGCTCATTATTGTGGTTCGCTTCGCATCGCATGCTTATATTATGTTTCATACTCCATTATTGATATCATGCCGTTAGGACACCAGCACCATTACCGATGATGCGTATGTACCACGTACACTTACTTGCCGGCTCACACACATCTTCATCGGTAATTGCCATGTCACGTACACCTTAGAAAATATTATTGCTTGATATAGCCTGTTAGCTAATAGTTTAGACATTGTAGTTATTACCTGCTACTTCATGCATACTGTTATTCATTGTTATGCCGAATTCATGGATTCTCATGCATATATTCACTATTTTACGTGTTATTGAGGTTTTGGATTCGGATTCCCATGAGATTTTCTGGATTTGGAGTAAAACCGCAAAAACATAAATAAACCTTTTCTCTCTTTTAAAATAAAAAGTGCGGTTTTCCCATGATGTATGAGTCGTCCACCATGAGTTTGCTGATGGATTTCGAGACCCGATTCGAGGAGTGGAGGAACCGTTTCGGGTACATGGTGGGCCCGGTGCGGTACCCCGGGGCAAGAGGAATGTGTTGTTGACGTTGAGCCCGGCAGGGGAGCACTTCCGACCGGTGATATTACCCGACGCGTCGGATATCCGGAGGATACCGTCGTGGTCTTGAGATGGATGGTAGGGGCCGGTCTGGATTGACGGCACCCTAGATATTGATTTTGAGATATTGAGGTACAGAGATTGTGATACAGAGATATCGAGATATTTGGACACTTGTTTTGTGTCGATGCTGGGCACTGTTTTATGCTGATTTCATTTATGGTACCTTACTTTAAAAATACAGAAATCTCACTGATTTATGAAAGCAGTTTTTGTAAGTACATGCATTCTGTTCCGTGCATTCATACCTCATTCATATGATATATTGCTACCTGAGGCACTGACACGGGCACATGAGATCACACTCGGGTTAGATATTACCCTAGCCATTTTTTTAGGCTGCATGTTATACATATATTTGAGGATATATTATGATCATTGACCTAGGTTGCGTTATTTATGCGATTTCTGTGCGTAGATACTTTTCTATTCACGAGTTGGCAACTCACCCCCGTTGTGCCCCAGTTTCTTGCAGGTTTGCCGTACAGGTTTCATTACGGCTTTGCGGGCATAGTTTCCTTCGGGTGATTTGCTAGTCATTATATATCTTGTATATCATTATTCTGTTGTATCTAGAAGTTCCATCAACCAAACATGTATTTATTTGAGATAGAGACCAGTGATGTTTATTCTTTCGACC
The DNA here is from genome assembly GCA_030015575.1 of Agapanthus africanus. NCBI lineage: Eukaryota > Viridiplantae > Streptophyta > Magnoliopsida > Asparagales > Amaryllidaceae > Agapanthus > Agapanthus africanus. The sequence continues at coordinate 367,449,459 of JASDDO010000012.1, forward strand.
TTAGAGTCGCGCGTTGTATTTATGTGGTTTTCTTGTGGTTTTTGAGTTTCCTTTTGAATTTTGATCCTCGCCCTTGGCGTTGTTTATTATATTGCTTATGTGTTTGTGACCGTCGATTGACGAAGAGCTAGCTCCCGCTTGGGGATGCCTTTTTATTGATTTCGTATACTATTCATGTTGTATCCCATTTGGGGGCCAGTATTTACAACGGAGACTCTGCCGAAATTTTCGGGAAATTTTTGATGTTTTTAAAACCGCATAATTCGGCTTATGCTATTAAAACTACTTGTTTTAAATTGGTTTTCCTTCACTCTACTACTTTTCTTGGTTTTGATTTCTGGGTTTTCGGCTTACTTAGATTACGGACGTCTCAAGACGTCTCGTAGTTTAAGGGCCGGTCATGTTCCGTACTTTTGGGACGTGACAACACATTCTACAGCATATCTTGAGCATGTCGAGTTGCCGGCTTCATGCCCGAGTTGCCTCGGTATTGAGGCGGGAGCCCGTAAAAGACGCTGGCGATGTGGTGCCCTTTTCGGCGAGGAGGCGACGATATGGAGACAAGAATTTCCGCGGGAGATCGGGACGATGAAGAGAAGACCGGAGGACTCGGATCACTCGGTATACTTCTCTTCCCATCTCTTGTTAGCTAGTATAGGTTAATGGTTAACGATCCGGGTTTTCATTGTCCGCGGTAGCGCCGGTTTCCAAGTAAGGAAAAATTTTGATTCCGCATTTTGGCCTCGGATAGACGGCCGGGGCGCTGCCGTGGCGCAACAGGACAATGAACAATATACGGATATTATTCTGCAGTCCCTCCCCTCCACCTTTGCTCAGTTCATAGTTAACTTCAACATGCACAACATGGAGAAGGAACTACCTGAACTCCTTAATATGTTAAGGAGTGCAGAGAGCACACTGAAATCAGTGAAAACTCCCGTTATGACTGTTGGACAATCTTCCTCTTCTCGCCCAAAGGCTAAGGCCAAAGGAAAGAAAAAGAAGAAGCCCACCAATCCTAAGGGTGGAGTTAAAAAGGTGAAGGGAAAGGAAAAGTCCAAAGCTGGAGACTCGGGGGAAGGTGAATGTTTTCATTGCCACAAAGCAGGACATTGGAAGTGCAACTGTACGGAGTACTTAAATCTCAAGAAGAAGCATGGGGATGCTTCCTCTTCAGGTGTGTTTGTGACAGAAAACTATTTTTCAATAAACTCTGCTTCCTGGGTATTAGATACCGGTTCAGGTTCTTACATTTGCAATTCTATGCAGGGGCTGAGAAATAGCAAAGTTTTGAAGACAGGTGACCATACTCTCCGCGTTGGAAATGGTTCCAATGTACATACAGTCGCAGTGGGAGAGTATCACTTGGGGTTGTGTTCAGTTGATAAAACTGCACATTTGTATTACATTTTTCCTACCATTTTCATATTAAAAAAGGACTTTATTATAATATATTATACATATGATGGTTTATGTGTAAAAGCACCATTTTCCATGTGTTAATATATTTTAATTAGTATTTGGTAGGAAAATGTATGCAAATAAATCTATTGACCAAATCCTGGTAGAAATAAGCCTACTAAATATTATTTGAGATTATTGTGCAGAATTTTCCAAGTTGTTATGCAGAATTTATCAAACAAATCAAGTTGTTGAAGAAAACTTGCCAAATTAAGAAGCAAAACTTGGAGACCAAGTCTGGAAGCAACCGAGAAAAGATTTTTGAATTCTGAAGGTGCCTAGGATTGCCACATATCACAAGATGCAAGCACAAGAAATTTCATCAAGAGATCTCTACCATTAAGCGCGGATCCGCGGCCAAACACCCCCTTGGGCCGCGGTTCCGCCGCAATCATAAGGAGTTGGAAGACAAGATTTTGTGGGGTGAATCAAAGCTATATTTTACCAAGTTTCCAACCTAAAGATTCTGGCTTTGCACTATAAAAGGGCACCGAGAGCCTCTTGGAAAAGTTATCAAGTCGACGCGATCACGAAGTCCAAGACGGCTCACGCATCCAGGCTGATCATCAACTGTTCGTCTACCTCCTTGGAAGAGATCGAGAAGCAAGCTAGTCTTTGTAATCATTTTCTAAGGATCAAAGTGTAATGAATATTGTTGATTAATAAAGGTAGTTCTTTTTCCTATTCTATTTCTTCGTAGTTTAATTATGCATTTTCTCTCCATCTCTTTTTCTCGCAACATGCGCGAGTAATTCTCCGCTTGTTAGGGTTCGTAGGATTAGGGTAGGCTAATGGATGATGAACATCCCTAAACCCTTTTTAAGTCCTATAATGTTTATGAACTTTATCAAAAGAATCATTATCATCCTAATCGGGTGCGCTAACAATTCTTTGTTAGTTCCGACCGCGATTAGAGATTAGATTGATGATTGTTTTGGTAAAGGCTAGATATGAACGGAGTTCCGTGTCGAGATAAGGGTTAAGAGTGGGATTCCTTTTCCCTCCAGAAACCCTAATCTACACGCATCACCGTCGTTCTAGTTTTAAATCTATTAAAGGATAAAAGGGTAACTTTTAATTAATCGTCCATGACTACTAAATCCTAACGAACCCTACAAGCCCCCTTATTATATTAACTACATCCCTAAAATAATCTAGATCTATACTTTTGCATTCTTGCTTAACGTAGATCTAGAAACCATTCTTCAAAATTCTTTATCCTTCCTCTCTTTTTTAACACATCTAAAGTAAGAATAAAAGATTCAACGTTTCCCTGAGGACGACCCGTACGCATCTCGGTCTAGCTACGCGCGACACCGTTCTGATTGCGGTTAAACTACAAACAAACACATTTTCAAGGAGTATTTGTTTGTAGTTTAACCGCAATCAAAACGGTGTCGCGTGTAGCTAGACCGAGATGAGTACGGGTCGTCCTCAGGGAAACGTTGAATCTTTTACTCTTAGTTTAGATGTGTTGAAAAAGAGAGGAGGGATAAAGAATTTTGAAGAATGGTTTCTAGATCTACGTTAAGCAAGAATGCAAAAGTATAGATCTAGATTATTTTAGGGATGTAGTTAATATAATAAGGGAGCTTGTAGGGTTCGTTAGGATTTACTAGTCATGGACGATTAATTAAAAGTTACCCTTTTTATCCTTTAATAGATTTAAAACTAGAACGACGGTGATGCGTGTAGATTAGGGTTTCTGGAGGGAAAAGGATTCCCACTCTTAACCCTTATCTCGACATGGAACTCCGTTCATATCTAGCCTTTACCAAAACAATCATCAATCTAATCTCTAATCGCGGTCGGAACTTGCCATATGGGTGTATATTGGTTTTGAACCCATGTTATTTCGTACCAAGTATGCTATGTAATATAATATCTGTTTCTTTGTTAGACAATGAAGGATATAATTTTGTATTGCAGAACAATGTTATGAACATTCACCTGAATCAAATGTTGGTTGGGTATGGTACACTTAATAACGGGATATACGTCCTAAATCAACACACAGTTTTCAGTATACAACACACTAATAAAAGAAAACTTTCGGAATTAAATGAAGCTTTTCTTTGGCATTGTAGACTTGGTCATATTAACGAAACAATACTAAACAAGTTACACAAAGATGGATATTTAAACTCTTTTGAATATAAATCTTATGCGACTTGCCAGTCTTGTATCAATGGTAAAATGACCAAAACTCCGTTTACCGGACACGGAGAAAGAGCTACCGAGCTTCTAGGACTCATACATAGTGATGTATGTGGGCCAATGTCTACACAGGCTAGAGGCGGTTTTTCATATTTCATTACGTTCACTGACAATTTCTCAAGATTCAGTCATGTATTTTTATTAAAGCACAAGTCCGAAGCTTTCGAGAAATTCATTGAATATAAACAAGAAGTGGATAAACAAACCGGCTTGAGTATCAAGATACTTCGATCAGATCGAGGTGGGGAGTACCTCAGTACAGAATTTGCAAACTTCCTAAAAGAGAATGGGATTCTCTCTCAACTCACTCCTCCTTACACACCACAGCACAACGGTGTGTCTGAACGACGGAATATGACCCTATTAGATATGGTCCGTTCCATGATGAGTGATGCTGAGTTACCTGTCTCATTTTGGGGGCATGCACTAGAAACTGCATCGTTTCTTTTGAACAGGGTTCCAACCAAAACCGTGTCTACCATGCCATATGAGATATGGCATGGGAAGAGACCATCTCTTAAGAGAATAAAGATTTGGGGTTGCCCGGCCTATGTTAAAAAGCAGAATCCGGACAAACTCGAGACACGGTCGGTCATGTGTAACTTTGTAGGATATCCAAGGAACTCTTATGGATATCTATTCTACCACAAGGAGGAACAAAAGGTATTTGTTTCTCAGCATGCCACATTCTTGGAAAAAGAGTTTTTCACAGATAAAGATGATGGCAATGTGGTAGATCTAGAAGAGGTTATAGAGACACAAACTACAAATGACGACTTGGTTGAACCGGCTGTTGCAATAGAAACTGAGAAACCTCAGCCACTCCGTAGGTCTGGTAGGACTTCTCGCCCACCGGAGAGGTACTACGGTTTCCTCATTGATGGTGACAGAGAAGACTGCATCATGGAGGATGATGATCCTACCAGTTTTCAGCAAGCTATCAAGAGTGGTGACTCTGTGAAGTGGCTGGATGCCATGAGATCCGAAATGGAGTCTATGTACACCAACAAAGTTTGGACTTTGGACGTTGTACCCCCTGGGGTAAAACCTGTGGGATGCAAATGGATCTTTAAAAAAAAGATTGGTGTAGATGGGCAGGTAGAAACCTACAAGGCAAGACTTGTGGCGAAGGGTTTTCATCAAAGACCAGGTTTGGACTATGACGAGACTTTTTCGCCCGTAGCCATGCTTAAATCCATTCGGATCCTACTTGCTATTGCTGCTCAACATGACTATGAAATCTGGCAGATGGACGTTAAAACGGCATTTCTAAATGGGGATTTAGAAGAATGCGTTTATATGGATCAGCCGGAGGGCTTCATTGACAGTGGGAGCAGCGGGAAAGCATGTAGATTGCTTAAATCCATATATGGGTTAAAGCAGGCATCACGGAGTTGGAACATCTATTTCGATGATGTTATCAAAGAGTTTGATTTCATCAAAAATCCAGATGAACCTTGTGTTTATAAGAAGGCTGTAGGGAGAGCTGTCACATTCCTCGTATTATACGTGGATGACATTCTTCTGATAGGAAATGATATTCCTATGCTACAGTCGGTCAAATCTTTCTTATCACTAAGGTTCTCCATGAAGGACCTGGGTGATGCCACATACATCCTGGGCATAAGGATCTATAGGGATAGATCCAAAAAGTTATTGGGATTGTCCCAAACCAGGTACATCAACACCATCCTAAAAAGGTTTAGTATGGAAGACTCCAAGCGGGGTGCCTTACCCGCTTGCCATGGGGTCACTCTCTCCAAGGATTCTTATCCAAAGACCGATGAAGAGAGAGCTCGCATGAGCATTATACCCTATACTTCGGCAGTAGGATCTATAATGTATGCGATATTATGTACACGCCCAGATGTAGCTTATGCACTTAGTGTTGTGAGCAGGTATCAATCCAACCCAGGGGAGAATCACTGGATAGCTGTGAAGAACATTCTTAAGTACTTGCGAAGGACTAAAGAATTGTTCTTGGTGTATGGTAATGGAGATCTCCAAATGGAGGCCTTTACCGATTCGAGCTTCCAAAGCGATAAGGACGACAGCAAATCTATCTCTGGGTTTGTATTTACCCTCAATGGAGGGGCGGTAAGTTGGAAGAGTTCCAAACAGGATACCGTTGCAGACTCTACGATGGAGGCTGAGTACATTGTTGCAAATGATGCCGCCAAGGAAGCCGTCTGGATGAAGAAGTTCGTCTCGGAGCTAGGAGTAGTTCCAACCATTATTGATCCAATACCATTGTATTGTGATAATAATGGGGATATGGCGTTAGCCAAGGAGCCCAGGTCCCATCAGCGGTCCAGACACATCCTGAGGCGCTTTCATTTGATCCGGGAGATTGTAGATCGCCGCAAGATCGAGATTAAGAGAGTAGACAGAAAGAATAACGTCGCGGATCCACTCACCAAGGCCCTCTCTCAGCCGCAGCATGAGAGACATTTTGAGATGTTGGGTATGAGATACGCCAATAACTGGCCTTAGTGCAAGTGGGAGATTGTTGGATATATGTATGCCCTAGAGGCCATTATGTGATAGTGGATGTATTTATACATGTATATATATAAATATATATATATATATATATATATATATATATTCAGTGTACATTCTTGCTCGACATGATAGTATGCTATCTGGTTCTTTTTTATCGGACATGTTGATTTGATCATGCTTTTACTCATTCACACATGTTGATAAAGCCCTGAGGATATTGGCTTGACTACAGTGATTATGATAGAGATCATACTAGTGGGACATCTATAGTTTATAAGCATATCCTGAAATGTCCCTAGTCGTAGGTGTATCGAGACGGGGCATCGATATACCAGAGTAGACTAGCGTATATGATACTAGACCCATATGATGGGCGATGGATGTTCCCACATTCATCGATGTTTGACATCGAGATCGTATACGGGTGCTCAGTGGTGACTGGGTACACTGGACGGATTCACCGAGAACTCCTATATGGAATTATATCTATCGTCGGATAGCAGTTCTCAGGTGACATTGGTGCAGGTTAGTCTGTAGACCCGAGATCGTCATAGAGTCTTGTGTGCTCTCCCACTGTACTTTGATTACTACCCTACCACGGCTCTACTGAGTCGTGCAAACAGGTGGCCGTTGGGTACAGTCCCGAGACACACGAAGGCGATGAGCGATAGGAAGGGTTTTGTCTCTCCCGGTATTTGGAGTTGATGCTGTGCTGTGCTCGACTGGTTATATCAGTAAGTCCCTGGCCAGGGCTGCTGAGATTTACTGATAATTGTTATTAGTAGTTTCTCGATCTATTATAGACCATTCACCGGCACGAATTATTGAGTTATTGGGGTCGACGTGACCATCCCTAGGCTCAATATGCAGCATATCTGACGAAGAGACCGGACTGTACGGTAGTGTTGTCGGTTGGCTCGACGGGAGTTGTAGCAGGTTCGCTTGTTTTCTTCTGATCGCTCAATACCCGGGTGGCCGTTACGTTTAGCTGACCGCTTTCGGCTTGGGGGTGCTTGATATGATCATCACCCACTGCCGGCGTATTGACGAGTCTTAGAGTCCCACAAAGAAGTTATCTAGTCCAGGCGAAACGTTGTGGTGCACGTATGGGATATGCGCATGGACCTGGTTAAAATGCGCGTATGAGATACCGTATATTAATCGGGTGGCTCGCTTTTGGTTGGGTCGTATGTGATATGGCCGGATTGATAAATCAAGTGTTTATTTATCATTTAACCATTAGCTTCTCACTAGAAATCCTTTCTTGTATTTTTGGATGTATGCATTCTTTCTTGTTCATGCACATATGGATGTGCATGCACACAAACATACATACATCATCCTTCATGGTTGTATATACATAAAAATGGTGGCAATATAAGACTCACACCATGGTTTTATATATGGATTATTATTACATTTGTATTTGTTTTTAAAACAAAAGAAAAGATAAAGATTAATACATGGTTTCTACACTCTTCTTCAACCAACCATGCTCACCTACTTATTAACCATGAGTTAATCATTCTTTTGTGTTTTAAAATCAAATACAATAATATCTTTATCATTTAACCATGGTTTGAGATGAGAAGAGAAAAAAATATATACATATATTTTCTATTTTCTTTCATAAGAGATTATCTTTTCTCTTGTTCTAAAAAGGCCATCATCTTCTTCCTCCTTCTTCTTCTTTTTCTCTCTAGATTTCCCTAGTGAGCAAATTACTCACCAAGTTAGGATTTTGAAGTGAGAATATCCACCACAACATCATTCTACACAAGTCTTGCCCACTTGTTTAGAGTGTTAGCTTCATTTCTTTCTCTTGATCAAGTGAAGTTGCAAGCTTGGACAAAGGAGCTTCGGGTGGATCGTTGTGGACACTAGAAGACTTCAAGCGAACCCTTCTCCAACCCTCAAGTGGCCAAGGAGTCCAGCGTAGGGAGCTACAAAGGTTGTACTCTCAAAACCATAGCCTTTGTTTCTTGTGATGTTGATTAAAGTTATGAAACCTTAATTTTCTAGGATTGATTCTTTGTATGCTTACTTAGCACCCTAAAAATTTAATCTTTGGTACATGTGATGCTTCCAAACCCTTCATGAGGTGCTAGGTAAACCTAACAGAGGTAACGTGGACTTCCAGGTACTTGGCGGGTAGTTTGCCGCACCCGTAGGGGTCTAGGGTGGGGTTTGGCTATTCATCGCGACCGTGTAATCCGCTCTTCGTTACAGGCTCGTACGGAATGCGGATTCCTAGTATATCCAATGTGTTCATCTGTGATCTGGAATGGCTATCATTGCATGTGACGAATGTATATATCTATATATGATATCTATTTAGGCGTTGCTTATGTTTTGCATCCGCGCTAGTCCAGCCCCCGCTCTGTCGTTAGTTAAGTAACCTAACGGGTGATGACGGGACCCCGTGGCGAATGCGGATGGCATAAGCGTACGTCATATTTTTGTTGTTTTCTGCAATGGTAGGATTAATTGATTGGACGCATTAAAATTAATGCAAGAAAATAAACCAAGTAAAAGTCGTTGGAACACTTTCAAAACCACTCGGTTTTTTACAAAAACCAACTTTTAAATGCGGAGCTTGAACCACTCCTTTTAAAAGCTATCTCGTTCCATCGATTATATCAATTTCACTACGTTCACGGTTTCGCCAAAACCATTTGTAGCCCTCCGTCGTTTCACATGGATGGTCAATAGTATTCAAGCTATGTTTGTAGGAAAAGTCAAGGCATAGTGATTGGTAGTTATTGGGTATTCATGTGCAGCATAGATAGATGTGTTGGTTTGGGACAGTCGTACTGCCTTGTTGGCCAAAGTCAAGGGTAGGTGCGGGTGGGTTCAAATTAACTTGGAGAATGACGGGTAGAACTTGACATGTGACTTATGATTTGTTGGCCAAAGTCAAGGTCATAAGAGCATGGGGCAAAAATCCACATCGGGAGTTTCTAAAGAAACTGAAACTTGCTAGCGCTGCATACCATTTGGAGTGTGATGATTCTGGTAGGATTCCTTCAGTTTTGTCACACGATGATATTTTGATCCCGATCCTACTGTGAGTATATGCTACTCCTCCGGAACTTTCTCACTTAACGATCAATGCTATAAACCATGTAGGTGTCTAGAAAGGTGTTAGCGGGGCTACGCCTACAGGGAAAACAGGTTATTTAATTAAGGAACTTCGCGAAAGCGTTGGAAAACCTCCCTCGTAGTACCGACACTGTCCTGGCTGAACGGTTAAGCAAGAATTGTACGGTGAGATTGATCCCGACTAATTCTTCCTTTATGGTTTGAGGAGGGATTCGAGAGACAGTGGGAGCCATCCTGTTTAGACAAATTAAAAACCACTCTAAACTTGCAAGAGCATCATGCTAAAGTGTTTCTTCTCTATCTCCTAATTGCAGCGACCAAACATTATGACTGGACTTAAGTTACTACTAGATAAAAAACATACTGACAGGGCCAAACTACAAAGATTGGCTCAGGAATGTCAAAATAGCAATCACTTATGACAAGTTGGGGTATCTCCTTACCACCAAAGCTCCCCCTGTCCCAGGTCCCAAAACCAGCGTCACGGATAGGGAAATCCGTAAGACCTGGGAAATCGACTGTGCGAAGGCCAAGTGCCTCGTACTTGCCTCTATGGAACATGAACATCAGAGGAGGCACGAGAATATGGACCTCGAATCCATATTTCTCCATACAAAAGAACTGTATGGAGAGCAATCCCGTATCGCCAGATACGAAGTCTCGAAAAAGTTGTTTTCGGCGAGATTGGCCGTCGGATCATCGGTAGCGGAACACGTGCTTAAGATGATTCGCTACATAGAGGAGCTCGCGGACCTTTGGACCACGTTAGAGAACGAGCTCTATACGGACTTGATTCTCCAGTCCCTTCCTTCCACTTACGCCCAGTTTATCCTGAACTTCAATTTGCAAGAAAAGGAAGTTGAACTTTCAGAACTCCTCAACATGCTGAGGAGTGCAGAGGGCACCTGATTGGATGATTTTCCGATTGTGTAGTGTTTTTGAGAAAATAGATTTTAGAAATCACAATCAAAAATATTTTGACCGCAATCAATAACGGTGTCGGATGTAGCGCGTTAGTAAGTTGCGGATCGTCCACAGGGAAAGTGAGTTCCGTTCAATTCTTGAATTAGATGAGTTGAAAATTTAGGGCAAAGAAAAGAAAACAATTCATGATTTGTAATTGTAGATCAAAAAGGAAGAAAAATCTAGATCTAAAAGAAACATTAAAGAGCAAGAATAGGGATGAGAGATAATTTCCAACCAACAATCAAGACTAGAAGTAAGGCTCGTAGGAGTGGATCGGATCTATAGATGTGATGAGATCTAAAGATTACTAATTCTTATCCATTAATGAATTGATACTAGATCGATGCAAATTCATCGAGGGTTAAGGATCTTTGCGAGAAAACTAGGGATTCCGCAACTCATCCTTTGTCCTTTCGATGGATCGCATTCAAATTCTAGCTTCTAATCAATCAAACGTTTAATAGTTGTTCTCTAGTTTCGAGTGAACACGATAAAGAAAGCATCATCTCGAAGCTAGGTTATTAATCATTTGATTAACTAGAATTTCCAAACATTATAGGATTTAAGAATTGTTAAAATATCTAAATCATCATCATCTAAAGATCGTCACAACTCCTACACGAGCGGAGATTACTCAAACATCATGATCACAAACACAATCACAAATTGAGATCTAATCATTATGCTTGAATTAAAAGAGAAGCAAGAATATAGAAAATTCACCTTTATTTATCGACAAATTTTGTTACAACTCTCTTGAATTTACAAAAGGAAGGAACTAGATCGTCGATTTCGGCTTCGCTCGGCTCCTTGAGTCGTGGATCGGCGTGGATCTCTTGCTCCGTTGGAAATCCGGCGTCGCTTGCTAAAGGTTGAAGGCTCTCTTGCTCAAATTGATCTCGGGATCTTGATCTTGATTTTGAATTGGAGATGGGAATTTGAATTTGGCACAAGCTTTTGTCACTAAACTTGTGGGTAGAAGATGATGATAATTCTTGAACCTTTTCAAACCTTAATCTAAGCTCCTTTTTATAGGCCTCAAAATCTAGAATTGAAATTTGAATTCCCTCCACAAGTTAGTTAACCAAAAGATTTAAATCTCCCTCCAAAAAGTTAGTTAAGCCTAAATTTGAATTTCCCTCCAAAAGTTTGTTAAGCCTAAATTTGAATTTCCCTCCAAAAGTTTGTTGACCAAAAGATTTAAATCTCCCTCCAAAAAGTTAGTTAAGCCTAAATTTGAATTTCCCTCCAAAAAGTTAGTTAAGCCTAAATTTGAATTTCCCTCCAAAAGTTTGTTGAGCCGAGCCTTCTATATGTGCCACGTGGAGCTTCTGGGGCCTTCTGGAAGCTTTGGCCGTTACCATTTAACATGTGATGAATTTTGATGGCATGATCTCTTTAATTGGCCGCGGCTCCGCCGCGCCAATGGGGCTTGGGCCGCGGATCCGCGGCCCATTGATGGCCTTGGTGATTTCTTTTTATCTGGTAACTCTTGGGCTTTCTGGTGGGCTTCTTTCTGATGTTTGGATTTTTATTTTGGCCTTCTGTATTGCTCCAGATCTTTAGCCTTTGAATTGGTGTGTCTTTTATTAGTTCATTTTCCCAATTAGGCCCTGCTTCTGGAATTTCCTGCACAATTTCACCGAGACAAGAGTTGCGCAATACAAGGATGATGCGATGCCATGAAACACACACAATTTCCTTAAAAGTGCTGGTTTTAGTGTACAGTACAAGTAATCTAATATTTTACATGTGTTTTGCAAATATGAGTGATATGAATACCGGATAGCTTTACTTGACTGCAAAAGGTAGGGAAATTGCCGTGTTAGAAATGCAGTATTTTCGACTGATCAAATTCCCCCAAACTTATTTTCGATCGTCTCGATCGAACAGTTTTATTAAAAAGAGAAGGAGAAAATAAAGAAAGAGAAAAACTAACTAGCACACTTTCGTAGGCAACACGATTGCACTGAGCACGTGCAACAAGCCTTTAAACCTCTAGGTGTCCCTAGTAGGAGGAGTGTTGTCTCCTGAGGGTTTTTAGCGGATTACACCCACAAAATCCAATAATAAAAGGAAGATCATGAATATTACATTTAAAGAAAAGAATTGTAAAAGAAAAGCCTTGAAAATTAGGGTTTCCAACTAAGCTAGCTTTTCGGTTGTCATGAGCCCTATCTTAATGGTCATGAAAAGATGTTAGAAATCGCGTCCTCCCTCAATAAAACATCGTCTTATTCTTCATTCCTATCCGTCTTCCAAACATCGATCATATAACCCTGCGTGTGTGTAAAGACATCCCTACACCCGGAGAATTCAATTCAAGCTATCATACTCTTGCCCATCAACCTCAGTACTTCTTGATAAACGAGATTGCTCACACACTTTTATGCGACCGTTAATACTTCTTGAGATACTAACCGACCGATTACTCCTGTGCTTGCATGCTTGGTGTATTTTCCTCGTCTTGCACCACCTCAGGCATAGCAGTGACTCCCAGACCAGTTGGCCTTAGGGCACTAGGTGAAGAAGCACCCTTTTGCTATATATATTTTTTTTATTTCCCTTGGTGATAACAAAACCAGTGTCTATTTTTCTCACCATTTTTTTTTTATTTCATACTTTTGGCTTTAAGACAAGAGCATTTCAAGGTATCCTCTACTATCCCAGGCTTTAAGATGTGTGTAAGTGCGAATAGCAGGGTAGCAACGTTCAAAATGTTTGGCTTCCAGAATAGAAACTATTTTTTAGACTTATTTTTATCCTCAGATTAGTGACGTCCTTCATCTTACTAACCCTTGGGACAACGGCTCATAACTACTTATTACTAGTTCGTATAAGAAAACTTCTAATTTTCTCAGTTTTCTTAAATTTTTCTAATCTCATGGATGTAATTGTTCACTATCTAATCTTTTATTATCATAAATATTAAATATTTTTATATTTTGAAAAATTTTAAATTTTTATGAGTTTTGAAATTTTTTAAATTTTTATAGATTTTCAAAGAAATGGGTTTTGAAAAGCTATTTACAAAAATTGATGAACCAAAAGAAAAATATTTACACAAAAATTTTTATGGGTTTTGAAAAATTTTCAATTTTTATGGTTTTAAAGAAATGTTTTGTGCTTATGCAAATGATATGCACATGATGCAAAACTAAGCACAAACCTCCCCCAAACTTGTTTTCAACAGTGTCCTCACTGTTGCCATCCGCTATATCTACAAAAACCTGTAAGCCTGGGAGGAATTTATTAGTGGGGGCAAAATATATAAGTGAAGATCTTCCCCCAAACTTATTTTTAGCTTGCAATTTTTGTAAAAATTTTCATTTCAAGAGCCAGAAAAATTGTTCCCCCCCAAACTTGAGTTATGCAATGTTAAACTTTGAAAATCACATGAGGGGGTCAAAAATCAGTGGTCGATGCCAAGCTTTGCAAAGACCGAAGATCAACACCAACCATTCGAAGATTTTATCAATGCAGTGCTCGGGTTGGTGGAAGAAGAAGTGGGGAAAGGGTAAGGGGTGGAAGAGAGTGTGTGTGCGTCTCATTTTGGAGAGACGAAGCAGTGAATGTGATGGATAACTCGCATTCTTTTTACAATTCAGAGGAAGGGGTGGAGGTTCAATTTCAGTGATTGGGACATGATTTATCTCAACACCCGTGTTATTCAGAAATGCGAGTTCATCAGCGAAGATCTCCTCAAAAGTTTCATCAATACCCCGAAGAATAATGTCATCACAAAGTGCGGGGTGATCTTCAGACTCTAAAAGCAGTTCATAATCGGTGTTAGTTGTTGACCCGGACATCTCGGTGGAAGAGTCCGTATGTGTATGATACATAGTTGGGTCAAACAACAACGTATGAAAAGAGTCAAGATCGGTATCAGGAGGATCATCAAATTCGCTGCTGTCGACATCCATTAAGTCGACAGAACAGACATGAGCAGTAGGTTCGGAGGGTACACTTCCAATCTTGTAAATGTTCAGCTCTATTGACCTATTCCCAAAGGATAAGGTCATAGAGCCATTACGACAGTTGATGATAGCGTTGGAAGTGGCCAAAAAGGGACGACCTAAAATCACCGGAATTTGATTCCGGGGGTTCGCTACAGGCTGTGTATCAAGTACAATAAAATCCACAGGGAATACAAATTCCCCGATTTTTATTAACACATCCTCCAGTTCACCCATAGGTTTGGTGATTGATCGGTCAGCCATCTGGAGAGTGCAATGGGCTGGTTTCAACTCTCCGATCCCTAGTTGCTCATAGACTGAGAAAGGAAGCAGGTTAACACTAGCGCCAAGGTCTAAAAGAGCACGATTGATGTGTTTATCCCCAATAGAAATCGATATCGTAGGACATCCTGGGTCCTTACGTTTCTTTGGTAGCGGAGGGATAAAAGTAGTGCTAATGCTATTAGACATGAAGACCTTCTTTGGCACTTGAGTCTTCCTCTTCCTAGTGCACAAGTCCTTAAGAATTTTCGCATAAGCGGGGACTTGTTGAATGGAATGTAGGAGAGGGATGTTGATGTTAACTTGCTTGAACATGTCCATAATCTTCTCCCTATGTGGACTCGATGTGTTAGCCCTTAACCGGTTCGGGTAAGGTGCTTTAGCAATGAGCGCTGGGTCCATCATAGGAGAAGGAAGTGTGTGTGGCCCCAATCCCAAAATAGAAGTGGGGATCGTCTGTGGAGGAGTAAAAGAGGTGGGCTGAGGTGTCGAGCCTAGAGGGAAATGGAGAATAGGCTCGCGAGAAGGCGGTGGGGTAGAAGAACAAGAATCAGACGTAGAAGTGTGTGTGTGAGGAAAGGTCTCAGCCGGGGTGTTGATAGGATCATCAATATCATCAACTTCTTCCCCAACATGGTTATCCAACACTCTCCCAGATCTCAACGTGGTGATTGCATTCACATGATGTGAATAGCCAGGATTGGGTACAGGTTGAGCTGGGAGTTTCCCTTTTTCTCTCGCGCTCATTTCGGCCTTAAGTCGTGCAATCTCAGCTTCCATCGTTTTGATACTCTCAGCTTGGGACGCTGAGTTTTTCTTTATCTCACCAACGGAAGACTTAACCTCGGCCGATACTTCCATGAAATTTGACATGAGTGATTTCATGGTTTGAGCGAATTGAGAGAATTCGTCAGAACAGGTCGACTGCATAGGATTAGAAGGTGCAGGAGTGTTGACCTAGTTTTGAAAGTTTTGTGACTGGTAGGGGTGCTGGATGAGGTGAAGTGGTTGCTGTTGTGGTGGAGGGACCCGTTGGAATTGATTCGGGTTTGGAACCGTGTTTTGGGATTGGTTCCAAGCAAAATTTGGGTGATTCCTCCAACCCTGATTGTATGTGGAAGAAAAAGGGTCGTTTCCAGGTCTTTGAAATGCGGCATTGGTATGCTCGATACCTCGAAACTGAGAGTTTAATGGACATTCTTCCGTCAAGTGAGAAGGGTCAGAACAGCACCCACAAACGGTTTTGGGGAGCGACATTGGGTTTAGGGAGGCTGCTAGGAATTTGTTTTCCATAGCGTCGAGCTTCTTTTGCATTGCTGCCATCTCAGCTCGAACACCTATGGACACGTCTATTTGGTGTACGCCATCCCTACTCGATGGCTGGGTTCCAGTCTCCCACTGTAGTGATTTTTCAGCGAACTCTTCTAAAAATTTCCATGCTTCCCCATCATCCTTGGTCATAAAGGTGCCTTGACACATGTTTTCAAGGTTTTGTTTAGTGGTAGGGTTACTGCCCTCATATATGATTCGGCAAAGTTCCCATCTCGGGATGCCGTGATGTGGGCATTGAACCAAAAGATCCTTGAATCGGTCAAAGTATTTTGAAAATGGTTCAGCCGGAAGCTGGGAGAATTGATAGAGTTCACTACGGATTCGAGCTGTCTTTTGCATAGGGTAGAATTTCTTAAGGAATGCCGCAACGAATTCTTCCCAATTCGTGATGGAATGTGCGGTGGTGTTATACAGCCGCTTCTCGGCTATATCGCACAAGGTAAATGGAAGAAGTCGTAGACGCATGGCATCCACAGAAAGTTGTGATGTACCCATCATTGCGCATACGTTTTCAAATTTGGTAATAAAAACGTACGCGTCTTCAGTCTCGAGACCGTGGAATTTGGGTAGAAGGTTGATGTACTGGGGCTTAATCTCAAAGTTATCCCCGTTGGCTGGTGGAATGGATAAGCAGGTCGAGAGAGGACCTCGCAAAGGGTAACACCTCTCTTGAAGAGAGATGCGGGGAGGAATCTGCGCACCAACGGACGACGGCAGAGTAGCGGTAAAGAGGTTTGATGGAGACTGATCCATCGGTGTGGGTGTGGTGGGGGGTAAAAGAAAGGTAAATGGAGAAATACCGACTTCGGAGTCGATCGAGGGGACGCGGACAAGACGGGCACTAGAATCCCGTGTCCAGCCTATCTTGCACTAAAAGGGGTTAGTACAAGTGGCAGCGTGATTTATAATTAGGGGAATGAAGTGAGTGTGGTGTTTGTTTTGAAAAATGATACGGATTTTGAAAATATGATGCAACAAGCAATACCCTAAAAATCTATGGTCACCTAGGTCCAATCTCTAGACCGCTCCTAACTGCCAGAAGACAAGACGCAGGATAGAATCCTCCACTGCCTCTTTGTCCCTCCTGTGGCCAGGTAAGTGCCAGGTAAGTGGGAGGTTCTCCACTACGTAAGTAGTGGGCCTAATTAAGTAACCACTAGCCTTTGTCACACTTGCCTAGGCACCACAAGAGAAACTCTGATAAGCAATGAATTACCCACGGCCTTCCTCTGTCCTAAGTGAGCGCGACGGTCCTTAGAGTCATCTCTAGATATTTTTTAATTAATGAGGGTAATGCGGATGCAGGTTTGTGATTTTTGGGGCCTAGGAAGGGTAATGAACTCCCCACCTAATCTGGATTTGGCCGTGCCCCTTAATTTCCGTATTAGTTATGCAAACAACCACAAAAATCAAAAAACAAGCACAATTTTTATTTTGCTTTTTGCGCGCAGCGATTATTTGCAAAGAAACCTGCAACAAATTGTTAGCTGGAGCAGATTTTAGGAAGGAGATAAGAAAGATAGAAATTACCTGCCAAAAATTTTCCAGAGAACCCTTGATAGACCGCGGAACCGCCGCTATTAGCTCCCTATGCCGCTGAAACGCGGTGCTACAGTGGGATCTCTGCACTGAATTTTTCCAGCAAGCTTCAGATCACTTCCTTAGTCCTCTGGAATTCTTCAAACAATTTTCCAATTTTCCAGCAAGCTTCAGATCTCCTTGCAATTAACCACAACAACACGTATTAGTATTTTGTGCAAGTTTTGATCTTAAAAAAAATTTTGATGGAATAAACTTTTCAACTCAAATTTCAAAAAATGAACAAATAGCACACGATCCCCGGCAACGGCGCCATTTTGATTTATGAATTTTCTTGATTTTGTAGTGTTTTTGAGAAAATAGATTTTAGAAATCACAATCAAAAATATTTTGACCGCAATCAATAACGGTGTCGGATGTAGCGCGTTAGTAAGTTGCGGATCGTCCACAGGGAAAGTGAGTTCCGTTCAATTCTTGAATTAGATGAGTTGAAAATTTAGGGCAAAGAAAAGAAAACAATTCATGATTTGTAATTGTAGATCAAAAAGTAAGAAAAATCTAGATCTAAAAGAAACATTAAAGAGCAAGAATAGGGATGAGAGATAATTTCCAACCAACAATCAAGACTAGAAGTAAGGCTCGTAGGAGTGGATCGGATCTATAGATGTGATGAGATCTAAAAATTACTAATTCTTATCCATTAATGAATTGATACTAGATCGATGCAAATTCATCGAGGGTTAAGGATCTTTGCGAGAAAACTAGGGATTCCGCAACTCATCCTTTGTCCTTTCGATGGATCGCATTCAAATTCTAGCTTCTAATCAATCAAACGTTTAATAGTTGTTCTCTAGTTTCGAGTGAACACGATCAAGAAAGCATCATCTCGAAGCTAGGTTATTAATCATTTGATTAACTAGAATTTCCAAACATTATAGGATTTAAGAATTGTTAAAATATCTAAATCATCATCATCTAAAAATCGTCACAACTCCTACACGAGCGGAGATTACTCAAACATCATGATCACAAACACAATCACAAATTGAGATCTAATCATTATGCTTGAATTAAAAGAGAAGCAAGAATATAGAAAATTCACCTTTATTTATCGACAAATTTTGTTACAACTCTCTTGAATTTACAAAAGGAAGGAACTAGATCGTCGATTTCGGCTTCGCTCGGCTCCTTGAGTCGCGGATCGGCGTGGATCTCTTGCTCCGTTGGAAATCCGGCGTCGCTTGCTAAAGGTTGAAGGCTCTCTTGCTCAAATTGATCTCGGGATCTTGATCTTGATTTTGAATTGGAGATGGGAATTTGAATTTGGCACAAGCTTTTGTCACTAAACTTGTGGGTAGAAGATGATGATAATTCTTGAACCTTTTCAAACCTTAATCTAAGCTCCTTTTTATAGGCTTCAAAATCTAGAATTGAAATTTGAATTCCCTCCACAAGTTAGTTAACCAAAAGATTTAAATCTCCCTCCAAAAAGTTAGTTAAGCCTAAATTTGAATTTCCCTCCAAAAGTTTGTTAAGCCTAAATTTGAATTTCCCTCCAAAAGTTTGTTGACCAAAAGATTTAAATCTCCCTCCAAAAAGTTAGTTAAGCCTAAATTTGAATTTCCCTCCAAAAAGTTAGTTAAGCCTAAATTTGAATTTTCCTCCAAAAGTTTGTTGAGCCGAGCCTTCTATATGTGCCACGTGGAGCTTCTGGGGTCTTCTGGAAGCTTTGGCCGTTACCATTTAACATGTGATGAATTTTGATGGCATGATCTCTTTAATTGGCCGCGGATCCGCCGCGCCAATGGGGCTTGGGCCGCGGATCCGCAGCCCATTGATGGCCTTGGTGATTTCTTTTTATCTGGTAACTCTTGGGCTTTCTGGTGGGCTTCTTTCTGATGTTTGGATTTTTATTTTGGCCTTCTGTATTGCTCCAGATCTTTAGCCTTTGAATTGGTGTGTCTTTTATTAGTTCATTTTCCCAATTAGGCCCTGCTTCTGGAATTTCCTGCACAATTTCACCGAGACAAGAGTTGCGCATTACAAGGATGATGCGATGCCATGAAACACACACAATTTCCCTAAAAGTGCTGGTTTTAGTGTACAGTACAAGTAATCCAATATTTTACATGTGTTTTGCAAATACGAGTGATATGAATACCGGATAGCTTTACTTGACTGCAAAAGGTAGGGAAATTGCCGTGTTAGAAATGCAGTATTTTCGACCGATCAAATTCCCCCAAACTTATTTTCGATCGTCTCGATCGAACAGTTTTATTAAAAAGAGAAGGAGAAAATAAAGAAAGAGAAAAACTAACTAGCACACTTTCGTAGGCAACACGATTGCACTGAGCACGTGCAACAAGCCTTTAAACCTCTAAGTGTCCCTAGTAGGAGGAGTGTTGTCTCCTGAGGGTTTTCAGCGGATTACACCCACAAAATCCAATAATAAAAGGAAGATCATGAATATTACATTTTAAGAAAAGAATTGTAAAAGAAAAGCCTTGAAAATTAGGGTTTCCAACTAAGCTAGCTTTTCGGTTGTCATGAGCCCTATCTTAATGGTCATGAAAAGATGTTAGAAATCACGTCCTCCCTCAATAAAACATCGTCTTATTCTTCATTCCTATCCGTCTTCCAAACATCGATCATATAACCCTGCGTGTGTGTAAAGACATCCCTAGACCCGGAGAATTCAATTCAAGCTATCATACTCTTGCCCATCAACCTCAGTACTTCTTGATAAACGAGATTGCTCACACACTTTTATGCGACCGTTAATACTTCTTGAGATACTAACCGAACGATTACTCCTGTGCTTGCATGCTTGGTGTATTTTCCTCGTCTTGCACCACCTCAGGCATAGCAGTGACTCCCAGACCAGTTGGCCTTAGGGCACTAGGTGAAGAAGCACCCTTTTGCTATATATTTTTTTTTATTTCCCTTGGTGATAACAAAACCAGTGTCTATTTTTCTCACCATTTTTTTTTATTTCATACTTTTGGCTTTAAGACAAGAGCATTTCAAGGTATCCTCTACTATCCCAGGCTTTAAGATGTGTGTAAGTGCGAATAGCAGGGTAGCTACGTTCAAAATGTTTGGCTTCCAGAATAGAAACTATTTTTCAGACTTATTTTTATCCTCAGATTAGTGACGTCCTTCATCTTACTAACCCTTGGGACAACGGCTCATAACTACTTATTACTAGTTCGTATAAGAAAACTTCTAATTTTCTCAGTTTTCTTAAATTTTTCTAATCTCATGGATGTAATTGTTCACTATCTAATCTTTTATTATCATAAATATTAAATATTTTGAAAAATTTTAAATTTTTATGAGTTTTGAAATTTTTTAATTTTTTATAGATTTTCAAAGAAATGGGTTTTGAAAAGCTATTTACAAAAATTGATGAACCAAAAGAAAAATATTTACACAAAAATTTTTATGGGTTTTGAAAAATTTTCAATTTTTATGGTTTTAAAGAAATGTTTTGTGCTTATGCAAATGATATGCACATGATGCAAAACTAAGCACAAACCTCCCCCAAACTTGTTTTCAACAGTGTCCTCACTGTTGCCATCCGCTATATCTACAAAAACTTGTAAGCCTGGGAGGAATTTATTAGTGGGGGCAAAATATATAAGTGAAGATCTTCCCCCAAACTTATTTTTAGCTTGCAATTTTTGTAAAAATTTTCATTTCAAGAGCCAGAAAAATTGTTCCCCCCCAAACTTGAGTTATGCAATGTTAAACTTTGAAAATCACATGAGGGGGTCAAAAATCAGTGGTCGATGCCAAGCTTTGCAAAGACCGAAGATCAACACCAACCATTCGAAGATTTTATCAATGCAGTGCTCGGGTTGGTGGAAGAAGAAGTGGGGAAAGGGTAAGGGGTGGAAGAGAGTGTGTGTGCGTCTCATTTTGGAGAGACGAAGCAGTGAATGTGATGGATAACTCGCATTCTTTTTACAGTTCAGAGGAAGGGGTGGAGGTTCAATTTCAGTGATTGGGACATGATTCATCTCAACACCCGTGTTATTCAGAAATGCGAGTTCATCAGCGAAGATCTCCTCAAAAGTTTCATCAATACCCCGAAGAATAATGTCATCACAAAGTGCGGGGTGATCTTCAGACTCTAAAAGCAGTTCATAATCGGTGTTAGTTGTTGACCCGGACATCTCGGTGGAAGAGTCCGTATGTGTATGATACATAGTTGGGTCAAACAACAACGTATGAAAAGAGTCAAGATCGGTATCAGGAGGATCATCAAATTCGCTGCTGTCGACATCCATTAAGTCGACAGAACAGACATGAACAGTAGGTTCGGAGGGTACACTTCCAATCTTGTAAATGTTCAGCACTATTGACCTATTCCCAAAGGATAAGGTCATAGAGCCATTACGACAGTTGATGATAGCGTTGGAAGTGGCCAAAAAGGGACGACCTAAAATCACCGGAATTTGATTCCGGGGGTTCGCTACAGGCTGTGTATCAAGTACAATAAAATCCACAGGGAATAAAAATTCCCCGATTTTTATTAACACATCCTTCAGTTCACCCCTAGGTTTGGTGATTGATCGGTCAGCCATCTGGAGAGTGCAATGGGCTGGTTTCAACTCTCTGATCCCTAGTTGCTCATAGACTGAGAAAGGAAGCAGGTTAACACTAGCGCCAAGGTCTAAAAGAGCACGATTGATGTGTTTATCCCCAATAGAAATCGATATCTTAGGACATCCTGGGTCCTTACGTTTCTTTGGTAGCGGAGGGATAAAAGTAGTGCTAATGCTATTAGACATGAAGACCTTCTTTGGCACTTGAGTCTTCCTCTTCCTAGTGCACAAGTCCTTAAGAATTTTCGCATAAGCGGGGACTTGTTGAATGGCATCTAGGAGAGGGATGTTGATGTTAACTTGCTTGAACATGTCCATAATCTTCTCTCTATGTGGACTCGATGTGTTAGCCCTTAACCGGTTCGGGTAAGGTGCTTTAGCAATGAGCGCTGGGTCCATCATAGGAGAAGGAAGTGTGTGTGGCCCCGATCCCAAAATAGAAGTGGGGATCGTCTGTGGAGGAGTAAAAGAGGTGGGCTGAGGTGTCGAGCCTAGAGGGAAATGGAGAATAGGCTCGCGAGAAGGCGGTGGGGTAGAAGAACAAGAATCAGACGTAGAAGTGTGTGTGTGAGGAAAGGTCTCAGCCGGGGTGTTGATAGGATCATCAATATCATCAACTTCTTCCCCAACATGGTTATCCAGCACTCTCCCAGATCTCAACGTGGTGATTGCATTCACATGATGTGAATAGCCAGGATTGGGTACAGGTTGAGCTGGGAGTTTCCCTTTTTGTCTCGCGCTCATTTCGGCCTTAAGTCGTGCAATCTCAGCTTCCATCGTTTTGATACTCTCAGCTTGGGACGCTGAGTTTTTCTTTATCTCACCAACGGAAGACTTAACCTCGGCCGATACTTCCATGAAATTTGACATGAGTGATTTCATGGTTTGAGCGAATTGAGAGAATTCGTCAGAACAGGTCGACTGCATAGGATTAGAAGGTGCAGGAGTGTTGACCTGGTTTTGAAAGTTTTGTGACCGGTAGGGGTACTGGGTGAGGTGAAGTGGTTGCTGTTGTGGTGGAGGGACCCGTTGGAATTGATTCGGGTTTGGAACCGTGTTTTGGGATTGGTTCCAAGCAAAATTTGGGTGATTCCTCCAACCCTGATTGTATGTGGAAGAAAAAGGGTCGTTTCCAGGTCTTTGAAATGCGGCATTGGTATGCTCGATACCTCGAAACTGAGAGTTTAATGGAGATTCTTCCGTTAAGTGAGAAGGGTCAGAACAGCACCCACAAACGGTTTTGGGGAGCGACATTGGGTTTAGGGAGGCTGCTAGGAATTTGTGTTCCATAGCGTCGAGCTTCTTTTGCATTGCTGCCATCTCAGCTCGAACACCTATGGACACGTCTATTTGGTGTACACCCCTACTCGATGGGTGGGTTCCAGTCTCCCACTGTAGTGATTTTTCAGCGAACTCTTCTAAAAATTTCCATGCTTCCCCATCATCCTTGGTCATAAAGGTGCCTTGACACATGTTTTCAAGGTTTTGTTTAGTGGTAGGGTTACTGCCCTCATATATGATTCGGCAAAGTTCCCATCTCGGGATGCCGTGATGTGGGCATTGAACCAAAAGATCCTTGAATCGGTCATAGTATTTTGAAAATGGTTCAGCCGGAAGCTGGGAGAATTGATAGAGTTCACTACGGATTCGAGCTGTCTTTTGCATAGGGTAGAATTTCTTAAGGAATGCCGCAACGAATTCTTCCCAATTCGTGATGGAATGTGCGGTGGTGTTATACAGCCGCTTCTCGGCTATATCGCACAAGGTAAATGGAAGAAGTCGTAGACGCATGGCATCCACAGAAAGTTGTGATGTACCCATCATTGCGCATACGTTTTCAAATTTGGTAATAAAAACGTACGCGTCTTCAGTCTCGAGACCGTGGAATTTGGGTAGAAGGTTGATGTACTGGGGCTTAATCTCAAAGTTATCCCCGTTGGCTGGTGGAATGGATAAGAAGGTCGAGAGAGGACCTCGCAAAGGGTAACACCTCTCTTGAAGAGAGATGCGGGGAGGAATCTGCGCACCAACGGACGGCGGCAGAGTAGCGGTAAAGAGGTTTGATGGAGACTGATCCATCGGTGTGGGTGTGGTGGGGGGGTAAAAGAAAGGTAAATGGAGAAATACCGACTTCGGAGTCGATCGAGGGGACGCGGACAAGACGGGCACTAGAATCCCGTGTCCAGCCTATCTTGCACTAAAAGGGGTTAGTACAAGTGGCAGCGTGATTTATAATTAGGGGAATGAAGTGAGTGTGGTGTTTGTTTTGAAAAATGATACGGATTTTGAAAATATGATGCAACAAGCAATACCCTAAAAATCTATGGTCACCTAGGTCCAATCTCTAGACCGCTCCTAACTGCCAGAAGACAAGACGCAGGATAGAATCCTCCACTGCCTCTTTGTCCCTCCTGTGGCCAGGTAAGTGCCAGGTAAGTGGGAGGTTCTCCACTACGTAAGTAGTGGGCCTAATTAAGTAACCACTAGCCTTTGTCACACTTGCCTAGGCACCACAAGAGAAACTCGGATAAGCAATGAATTACCCACGGCCTTCCTCTGTCCTAAGTGAGCGCGACGGTCCTTAGAGTCATCTCTAGATATTTTT
The DNA here is from genome assembly GCA_030015575.1 of Agapanthus africanus. Classification (NCBI taxonomy): domain Eukaryota; kingdom Viridiplantae; phylum Streptophyta; class Magnoliopsida; order Asparagales; family Amaryllidaceae; genus Agapanthus; species Agapanthus africanus. Next base: position 367,474,034 of record JASDDO010000012.1, read on the forward strand.
TAATTAATGAGGGTAATGCGGATGCAGGTTTGTGATTTTTGGGGCCTAGGAAGGGTAATGAACTCCCCACTTAATCTAGATTTGGCCGTGCCCCTTAATTTCCGTATTAGTTATGCAAACAACCACAAAAATCAAAAAACAAGCACAATTTTTATTTTTCTTTTTGCGCGCAGCGATTATTTGCAAAGAAACCTGCAACAAATTGTTAGTTGGAGCAGATTTTAGGAAGGAGATAAGAAAGATAGAAATTACCTGCCAAAATTTTTCCAGAGAACCCCTTGATAGACCGCGGAACCGCCGCTATTAGCTCCCTATGCCGCTGAAACGCGGTGTTACAGTGGGATCTCTGCATTGAATTTTTCCAGCAAGCTTCAGATCACTTCCTTAGTCCTCTGGAATTCTTCAAACAATTTTCCAATTTTCCAGCAAGCTCCAGATCTCCTTGCAATTAACCACAACAACACGTATTAGTATTTTGTGCAAGTTTTGATCTAAAAAATTTTTTTTGATGGAATAAACTTTTCAACTCAAATTTCAAAAAATGAACAAATAGCACACGATCCCAGGCAACGGCGCCATTTTGATTTATGAATTTTCTTGATTTTGTAGTGTTTTTGAGAAAATAGATTTTAGAAATCACAATCAAAAATATTTTGACCGCAATCAATAACGGTGTCGGATGTAGCGCGCTAGTAAGTTGCGGATCGTCCACAGGGAAAGTGAGTTCCGTTCAATTCTTGAATTAGATGAGTTGAAAATTTAGGGCAAAGAAAAGAAAACAATTCATGATTTGTAATTGTAGATCAAAAAGTAAGAAAAATCTAGATCTAAAAGAAACATTAAAGAGCAAGAATAGGGATGAGAGATAATTTCCAACCAACAATCAAGACTAGAAGTAAGGCTCGTAGGAGTGGATCGGATCTATAGATGTGATGAGATCTAAAGATTACTAATTCTTATCCATTAATGAATTGATACTAGATCAATGCAAATTCATCGAGGGTTAAGGATCTTTGCGAGAAAACTAGGGATTCCGCAACTCATCCTTTGTCCTTTCGATGGATCGCATTCAAATTCTAGCTTCTAATCAATCAAACGTTTAATAGTTGTTCTCTAGTTTCGAGTGAACACGATCAAGAAAGCATCATCTCGAAGCTAGGTTATTAATCATTTGATTAACTAGAATTTCCAAACATTATAGGATTTAAGAATTGTTAAAATATCTAAATCATCATCATCTAAAAATCGTCACAACTCCTACACGAGCGGAGATTACTCAAACATCATGATCACAAACACAATCACAAATTGAGATCTAATCATTATGCTTGAATTAAAAGAGAAGCAAGAATATAGAAAATTCACCTTTATTTATCGACAAATTTTGTTACAACTCTCTTGAATTTACAAAAGGAAGGAACTAGATCGTCGATTTCGGCTTCGCTCGGCTCCTTGAGTCGCGGATCGGCGTGGATCTCTTGCTCCGTTGGAAATCCGGCGTCGCTTGCTAAAGGTTGAAGGCTCTCTTGCTCAAATTGATCTCGGGATCTTGATCTTGATTTTGAATTGGAGATGGGAATTTGAATTTGGCACAAGCTTTTGTCACTAAACTTGTGGGTAGAAGATGATGATAATTCTTGAACCTTTTCAAACCCTAATCTAAGCTCCTTTTTATAGGCCTCAAAATCTAGAATTGAAATTTGAATTCCCTCCACAAGTTAGTTAACCAAAAGATTTAAATCTCCCTCCAAAAAGTTAGTTAAGCCTAAATTTGAATTTCCCTCCAAAAGTTTGTTAAGCCTAAATTTGAATTTCCCTCCAAAAGTTTGTTGACCAAAAGATTTAAATCTCCCTCCAAAAAGTTAGTTAAGCCTAAATTTGAATTTCCCTCCAAAAAGTTAGTTAAGCCTAAATTTGAATTTCCCTCCAAAAGTTTGTTGAGCCGAGCCTTCTAGATGTGCCACGTGGAGCTTCTGGGGTCTTCTGGAAGCTTTGGCCGTTACCATTTAACATGTGATGAATTTTGATGGCATGATCTCTTTAATTGGCCACGGATCCGCCGCGCCAATGGGGCTTGGGCCGCGGATCCGCGGCCCATTGATGGCCTTGGTGATTTCTTTTTATCTGGTAACTCTTGGGCTTTCTGGTGGGCTTCTTTCTGATGTTTGGATTTTTATTTTGGCCTTCTGTATTGCTCCAGATCTTTAGCCTTTGAATTGGTGTGTCTTTTATTAGTTCATTTTCCCAATTAGGCCCTGCTTCTGGAATTTCCTGCACAATTTCACCGAGACAAGAGTTGCGCAATACAAGGATGATGCGATGCCATGAAACACACACAATTTCCCTAAAAGTGCTGGTTTTAGTGTACAGTACAAGTAATCCAATATTTTACATGTGTTTTGCAAATATGAGTGATATGAATACCGGATAGCTTTACTTGACTGCAAAAGGTAGGGAAATTGCCGTATTAGAAATGCAGTATTTTCGACTGATCAGCACCCTACAGAAAGGTAGGGAAACATCCACTTTGTTTGTAGGAGGATCTTCCTCTTCTAGGTCCAAGGCGAAAGCCAAGGGAAAGAAGAAGAAAACCCCCACCAAACCAAGGGGCGGTGTTAGTAAAGTGGATACGAAGGGAAAGGCAAAGGCAACAAAGGTAGCGGGAAAGCTTGTGGGGAAGGAAGAATGTTTTTACTGTCACAAGAGTGGACACTGGAAGAAAGATTGCAAGGCTTGGAAGGTCAGAAACCAGGATCTGAAGCAAGTTGCGGCTTCAGCTTCAGGTGTGTATGTTATTGAAAACTGTCATCAATAAACTCTACTTCCTGGGTATTGGATACCGGATCAGGATCTCATATCTGTAATTGTTTGCAGACACTGAGAAAGCGTAGGGTTTTGAAGGCAGGTGATATGACCCTCAGAGTTGCAAACGGAGCTAGCATGGATGCTGAGGCCGTGGGGGACTATCATCTGGGAATGTCAGATGGACATGTTTTGGTTTTACGTAATTGTTATTTTGTACCCAATGCAACTTGTAATATCATTTCTGTATCTTTAATATCTAAAGAAGGTTATGAATTTGCATTTGTAAGTAATGTTCTAAACATTCACCTTAATCAAGTTCTGATTGGGTCAGGTACATTAAGCAATGGTATATACGTATTAAACCAACCACAGATTTTCAATGTCCAGAATACACACAAAAGAAAGTCTCCGGAAACAAATCAGGCTTTCTTATGGCATTGCAGACTGGGTCACATCAATGAGAGAAGGTTGTCGAAGTTACATACAGAAGGATATTTGGATCCGTTCGAATATCAATCATATGCAACTTGTTAATCCTGTTTCAAAGGAAAGATGACAAAGACTCCGTTCACTGGACACGGAGTAAGAGCGAGCGAGCTCTTGGGACTCGTACACAGCGACGTGTGCGGTCCAATGTCTACGCATGCACGAAGCGGTTATTCTTACTTTATTACTTTTACAGATGACTTTTCAAGGTACGGATATGTCTTCTTAATGAAACATAAATCCGAAGCCTTTGGAAAATTCCAGGAATATAAGAATGAATTAGAAAAACAAACAAGTAAAAGTATCAAGACACTGAGATCTGATCGAGGTGGTGAATACTTGAGTGACGAGTTCCTGGATTACTTAAAAGAGAATGGAATTCTCTCTCAGCTTACTCCTCCATACACTCCGCAACATAACAGTATATTGGAGAGACGGAACCGAACCCTATTGGATATGGTACGTTCCATGATGAGTAACGCTGAGTTACCGCGATCATTCTGGGGATATGCACTAGAATCAGCTGCATACCTTTTGAACCGAGTTCCAACTAAGACTGTGCCTACTACACCATATCAGATGTGGTGTGGGAAGAAACCCTATCTTAATCACATTAAGACATGGGGATATCCAGCTTTTGTCAAAAAGCAGCATGCGGACAAACTCGAGGCACGCTCAATACAGTGCAAGTTTGTGGGATATCCAAAGAACTCCAAGGGATATTTCTTCTATTGCGAAGAGGAACAAAAGGTTTTTGTTTCTCGTCATGCCCACTTCTTGGAAACTGAGTTTTTGGAAAATCTGATAAGTGGGAGCGCAATAGAACTGGAAGAAATTCCAGAACCACGAGCTATTACTGAAAGCTTAGTAGAACCAGAGGGTTCGAAAGATCAGGACATTCTTGTGCCGCTCCGCAGTAGTAGTAGGCAGTCTCATCCGCCCGAGAGATACTGCGGTTTTCTCATAGACGGGGATAGAGAGGATTACATCATTGATAGTGATGAGCCGACTAGCTTCCAGCAGGCCATTCAGAGCGTTGACTCGGTAAAATGGCTGGATGCAATGCGGGCCGAAATGGAGTCCATGTACACAAAAAAAGTATGGACGTTGGACGTTGCTCCAGATGGGGTAAAACCCGTAGGATGCAAGTGGATCTTCAAAAGGAAGATTGGTGTAGATTGACAGGTTGAGACCTATAAGGCTAGACTTGTTGCAAAGGGTTTTCGTCAAAGACCTGGTTTGGACTATGACGAAACCTTTTCTCCAGTGGCTATGCTGAAATCCATTCGGATCATTCTTGCCATTGCTGCCTTCCACGATTATGAGATTTGGCAGATGGACGTAAAGACCGCTTTTCTAAATGGAAATTTAGAGGAGTGTGTCTATATGGACCAGCGAGAGGGTTTCATTCAGAGTGGGAGCAGCGGAAAGGTGTGCAAGTTGCTTAAGTCTATCTATGGACTAAAGCAGGCATCGCAGAGTTGGAACATCTGTTTTGATGAGACGGTCAAAGAATTTGGCTTTATCAAAAATCCAGATGAACCATGCATCTATAGTAGATTTGTAGCAAGAACTGTCGTATTCCTCGTTTTATACGTGGATGCCATTCTCTTGATAGGAAATGACATTCCTATGCTACAATCTGTCAAAGGGTTCTTGTCACACAGGTTCTCCATGAAAGACCTGGGTGATGCCTCTTACATTCTGGGGATCCGGATCTATCGTGACAGATCCAAGAGGATATTGGGACTTTCACAGTCCAGGTACATCGACACCATACTGAAAAGATTCAGTATGGAAGATTCCAAGCGCGGTAATCTACCGGCTTGTCACGGGATCACCCTCTCCAAAGAGATGTCTCCCAAGACTGATTTGGAAAGGGATCACATGTCTATTATACCCTACACTTCTGCGGTAGGCTCTATAATATATGCGATGTTGTGTACCAGACCGGATGTAGCTTATGCACTGAGTGTGGTAAGCCGGTATCAGTTAAACCCTGGGGAGAAACACTGGATAGAGGTAAAGAACATTCTCAAGTACCTGAGAAGGACTAAGGAGATGTTCTTGGTGTATGGCGGAAAAGACCTCCAGATCGAGGCCTTTGCTGACTCCAGCTTCCAGAGTGACAAGGATGATTCCAAGTCCATGTCGGGTTATGTCTTTACCCTCTATGGAGGGGCGGTGTGTTGGAAGAGTTCCAAACAGGAAACTGTTGGTGACTCGATGATGGAAGCGGAATATATCGCTGCTGCAGATGCCGCAAAAGAAGCCGTCTGGATAAGGAAGTTCTTGACAGAACTTCTGGTGGTTCCGTCCATTGTTGATCCAATACCTCTGTATTGCGACAACAACGGGGCTATAGCTTTAGCGAAGGAACCCAGGTCCCATCAGAAGTCCAGACACATCTTGAGGCGGTATCACCTGATCAGGGAGATCGTGGGTCGCCAGGAGATCGAGGTTCGGAGAGTTGCTACAGAAGATAACACTGCTGATCCATTCACTAAAGCCTTACCCCAGACTCAGTTCGAGCGGCTGATCGAGATGATAGGTCTTCGATACGCCAGTACATGGCCTTAGTGCAAGTGGGAGATTGTTAGTGTGTATGCCCCAGAGGCCATTACTGTATCATACTAGTTTGTATATTACTTGATGGAAGCTTTGGATATTCACAGTTGTATAGCCAATCTTGCTCAAAATGGTAGTATGCTACTTGGTTTGTTTCTACTTTAATGTGTGCATGTGTTTCTTATAGCATATCGCCTTTACACATTAGTGGAGCCCTTAAGATCTTTGCTTGATTACCAGCGTTATGATGGCAGTCACACTTGTGGGGGCTGGGTAATCCACAAGCACATCCTTATGCAGGTCCCTGGTCGTAGGACTATCGAGACAGGGCATCGATACTCCGGAGTAGACTAGCGTATGCGCTTCTCATCCCAGCTTGGGATACGGTCTGTCCCACAGCCGTCAGTACGTCGTACTTGAGATAGTATTCGGGTGCTCGTTAGGTTACGAGTACACTGGACAGGACTCGTCGGGAACTGTTGGTTGGTATTATACCTATCGTCAGTTATCAGTTCCCAGGTGACATGAGTACAGCTTAGTCCGTTGACTTGACACTGTCACTTCGCCTCGAGTGTGTTCCCACTGTTCTTAGATTGCTACCCTACCACGGCTGAAAGGAGTCGTGCAAACAGGTATCAGTTGGGTGCTGTCCCGAAGCACTTAGAGGTAGTGACGGTTCGACAGGATTCGTCTCTCCCGGTATTGGGGGTTGATATCGCGCTGTGTCTAGGAGAGCCATTACACAAAGTCCCTGGCCAGGGCAAGCGAGATATACTGGTAGGTTTCCAGTGTTATCTCAGGGTGTTCTGGGCTACACTCCGACACGACTTGTACCGCTATTAGGGGACTGACGTTTACCGCCCCCTAGGGCCGCCATGCGATACTCTCAGACGAACAGACCGGATTGTTCGGAGATTGTCACATTCAGGCTCAGTAGGAGTTCAGATGGGTTTACCTCGTCAGTCTTCTTATCGGCATCTACCTGGGGATCGTTACTTACAGCTAGTGTCGCTTGCGGTCTGTGGTTAAACCCGCTGCCAGCGTAGTGTCGAGTCTTTAGAGTCCCACACAGAGGGTTATTCGCCTTTAGGCAAAACGAGTAGAGGTCGCATGGTTTTGCGACGGGGTTCGTTCACATCTGCGCACTTGTGCACGTTTGGTGTCCGGACAGCTTATACTAGCGGGCTTTGGTTTAAGTCAGATTCTAGTATATGTTTTGGGATTGGTTTTATCTCATTGTATTCGTGTTCCTCGGAACACGGATACGGGTGTGTATGCACAGTTGACTGAGGCAGAGGCAGAGGACTTTCATTAGGGTTGATGACCGTTGTCTTTTTCTTAACCCTAATGATTATGTGAAATATGATTATTAATATTAATTAATTATAATTGTGTTATGGTTAGGGTTGTTGACCATTTGACTATGGTTGCCTTGTTGACCTATGTTGACATATTGACCATCATCATTTCATATGAAAGATGCTCTTTGATTCTTGCAAAATTCATTAATGTGAAATGATAATGGTCATTTCAAGTTAACCATCACTATTATCTTTAATTAATTATTTAATTATCATAATTCACATATATGTGAGAAGGTTGATATTATCTTCGCATTCTCTCATTCTCATTCTCTCTCATCCTCTTCCTCTCTCTCAAAGCTCTCCCCTCTCATGAGTTGAGAACCATTACGCTTTGAGATAAAACTTTCAAAATTACTCTCTACTCTTTCTAAGGTTCTAGGTTTAGCACACCAAGCACCTTAGTTACTTCTAGTTTGAGGTAGGAGCCAAAGGTAGAGGCCCTCGGGTGGATCTTTCTTTGGCAAGAGAAGGCGACAAGGACGACCCGTTCATCCCACTCCAAGGAGCAAGAAGAGAAGGACTTCAAGACTTAGGTATAACCCTTTAACCGAGTAGCTAACTCTCTTAGCTTGGTTGTAAGTTTATGTTTAGGAAAGATCCTCCTTGTTATAGTCCATGTTGCCTAGAGTTGTAAAAATCGATTTTTTATACCGTTTCCGCCTCCCCGTAAGCACCGGGGTGGGCAACGTGGACTTACAGGTGTGCTGAAAGAGTTCCAAGAAGGACACCGTTGCTAACTCGATGATGGAAGCGGAGTATATTGCTACTTGCGATGCCGCAAAAGAAGCGGTCTGGATAAAGAAGTTCCTAACAGAACTTCAGGTGGTTCCTACCATTGTTAATCCAATACCGCTGTATTGCGACAACAACGGAGCTATAGCTTTAGCGAAGGAACCCAGGTCCCATCAGAAATCCAGACACATCTTAAGGCGGTATAACCTGATCAGGGAGATCGTAGATCGCCGTGAGATCGAGGTCCGGAGAGTTGCTACAGAGGAGAACATTGCTGATCCATTCACAAAGGCCTTACCTCAGATTCAGTTCGAGAGGCTACTCGAGATCATCGGTCTTCGATATGCCAGTACATGGCCCTAGTGCAAGTGGGAGATTGTTAGTGTATATGCCCTAGGGGCCATTATTGTATCATACTAGGTTGTATATTACTTAATGGATGCTTGGGATATTCACAGTTATATAACAGTCTTGCTAAACATGGTAGTATGCTACTTAGTTTTATCTATCTTAATATGTGTGTTCGTATTGATAGAGCCCTTAGGATCTTGCTTGACTACCAGCGTTGTGATGGCAGTCACACTAGTGGGGGCTGGGTAGTCTACAAGCACATCCTTTTTCAGGTCCCTAGTCGTTGGATTATCGAGACAGGGCATCGATACTCCGGAGTAGACTAGTGTGTACGCTTCTCATCGCAGTTGGGGAGATGGTCTTTCCTACAGCCATCAGTACGTCGTACTGAAGATAGTATACAGGTGCTCGTTGGGTTACGGGTACACCGGACAGGACTCGCGGGGAACTGTTGGTTGGTATTATACCCGTCGTCAGTTAACAGTTCCTAGGTGACATGAGTACAGCATAGTCCGCAGACTTGATACTTCTACTTCGCCTCGAGTGTGTCCCACTATTCTTATATTGCTACCCTACCACGGCTCAAAGGAGTCGTGCAAACAGGTAGCAGTTGGGTGCAGTCCCGAGCACTTGGAGGCAGTAGCTGTTAGACATGATTCGTCTCTCCCGGTATTGGGAGTTGATATCGCGTTGTGTCAGAGAGCCATTACGCAAAGTCCCTGGCCAGGGCAAGCGAGATTTACTGGTAGGTTTTCCAGTAGTTTCTCAAGGTGTAATGGGCTTCGCTCCGATACGACTTATACCGCTTTTAGGGGACTGACGCTTGCCGCCCCCTAGGCCCGATATGCGATAGTCCTATACGAACAGACCGGACTGTACGGAGATTGTCACATCAGGCTCAGTAGGAGTTCGGATGGGTTTCCTCATCGGCCTTCTTATCGACATCTACCTGGGGACCGTTACGTACAGCTAGTGTCGCTTGCGGTCTGTGGTTAAACCCATTGCTAGCGTAGTAGTCGAGTCTTTAGAGTCCCACACAGAGAGTTTCCCTGCTCCAGGCGAAACGATATAGAGGTCATATGGTTTTACGACAAGGGTTCGGACGCATACGTGTTTAAACGCACGTACGATGTTCGGACAGTTTTTACTAGCCGGCTTTGATTTAAGCCAGATTCTAGTATCGGATTATTGGATTTATACAGTCTAAAGTTTTTCCGTGTTTTCACGGATAGGTGGGGCGTTCTCTTAATTTGGCGGGAAGCTTCTAGAAGTATGGTGACTTTAGGTGGCATTTACATTAAATGCATTTGTGACTCATTAGATGAATCATTCAAGTGAGTTAATGAAGCATTTATTACTTAATGACTCACTTGATGATTCATTGCATATATTAAATGAAGCATGATGATAAATCATTTAGATTTATTTTATTTGATTTTCTTTATGCTTCATGATATATTAGAAGTGAGAAACATTTTCATGATAATCTTGCCCACCTTCTCTCTCCTCAAGCTCTCTCTCTTCAAACCTAATCCTACCATCTCATGTGTTGAGATCAAGGATTAGCTAGACTATTTAATCCATAACCATACTCTATATCATCTAGGTGACTTTGATTAGCAACTAAAGAAACCTAGTTACCTCAAGATTAGAGGCAAAGCTTGGAGTAGAAGCTCTCGGGTGGATCGTCTATTACATAGAAGAGGCCGACGAGGAGGTGGATAAAGAGAAGAAGAAGGAAACGGTTCATTAGGTATAATCTTCTTCCATAGTAGTTAACAACTCCTATGTTAGTGTTAGTTATAGTTTAGCAAAGATCCTTTCGGTTAGTCGATGTTGCTTCAAACAAAATGATTGTTTTTCATATTTCCGCCTCCCCGCAAGTCGTGGGGTGTACAACGTCGACTTATAGATTTGAGGCTAGAATGAAAGAAGAAGAAGAAGATGAAGAAGAAGAAATGAAGGTGAAGCTGCTGCTGCTGCTGCTGCTGAGAGTGAGAGAGAGAAAGCCCCCAAGTCAAAGCCCTCCATGCTCATTAAATTCACCATGCCTCTCTTTATCATTTCTTTTTTCTTATTTTCTTAAATGTTTTGGTTTTGTTATGGATTTTAAAAAGGAAAAGATGAAATAAAACCATTAGGAAAATGAAATGAAGGCAAGTTACAATATAACCTAGGGCAAAAATTGTGTGTGCATGCTAACTAAAGTTTTGCTTAGAAAAATAATAGTTAAGAAAATTTGGTAATTAGTGAACAATAATTTAAATAATAATTAATAAAATATAATTATATATATATAATTACATATAATCACCAATAAAATAGATTTATTCCAATCTATATGGAAAATAACTATTAACGAAGTTTTATGAAAAACACGCATTATCACTAATTAACACGAAATTAACCTAAACGAATATCAAGGTGTTACAATCTTCCCCCATAAAAGAAATCCGGTCCCTGAATTTACAAAAATCTAGCCACGCTTACCTTCAAAGAGATGAGGAAATTTCCTCCGCATCTCGCTCGCAGCATCCCAAGTGATCTCTTCACTTGACGGCTACGCCAAGGAGCCTTCACAGATGGCAAGACCTTTGACCAGAGTTTCTCCACCTGCCGATCCAATATAACTATCAGCTGTTTGGTGAGCGAAGGATCGCGTCCTGGTTGAATGGTATGGTGCTGAATCATATGAGAAGGCCATGAAGGTAAATGCAAAATATCGACACAAGGAATACGGGGTGAGCATCCGGAAATCTGGGCGGAAGAGCCACACAAAAGGTAACGGTACTAACTCACTTCAGGGATCTCAAAAGGACCTACAATTCTGGGACTAATCTTCCCAAAACTCAACACGCCATTCATCGAAATTCCGTAGGAATACATGATCTCCCACTGCGAACTCAAGTCTGCGACAACGACGGTCGGCATAAGACTTCTGTCTGCACTGGGCTGCTCTCATCCTGACCTGAACTAACCGAATCTTCTCCGTAGTTTCATGACTAGCTGGGGTCCAAAGTCTTGCTCTCGCGGAGTCAGTAAAACAAACTGGCGATCGACACAATCTATGATACATAGCCTAAAAGTTGCTATTTGAAACGTCTCCTGATAACTGTTATCGTAGGAGAACTCCATCCATGGAAAGTGACGATCCCAACAGATAACAAACTTAAGTGCGCACTATCTAAGCATATTCTCCAGAGTCTGTATAGTCCGCTCTGTCTGACAATCAGCCTACGGATGGAAAAGCGGAGCTAAAACTCAACCAGGTACCCAAGGCCTCCTGAAGCTCCTGCCAACTACGGCTAGTGAACTAGTGCCTCGATTGGATACAACGCATGGAGGAACTCCGTGCAAACACACATCTTATCGACGCACAAAAGAGCAAACTGAGCATAATCGGACCACAATCACCCAAAATGAGTCATACCCTTGACTAGACCTGGGTAGACCCACAACGAAATTCATGGAGATCTGCTCCCATTCCCACTCCGGAACGGTAAAAGGTTGCAACTCTCCTACCGGTTTCAAATGCCCAGCCTTAGCTCGCTGACAAGTCAGGAACCTCAAAACGAAATCTGAAACATCACCCTTCATCCCTGCCCGCCTGTAACTATCTCTCAAGTCACGTTACATCTTGGTGGAACTTGGGTGAACACAAAAAGCAGACTGATGTGCCCGCTCTAGGATCTCGCGTTTCTATCCATCGGCATCAGGTATGCACGAACGAGTCCCTAAACGTAGCACACCCTGGTTAAAAAAATATAAGAACTCCGAAATCAAGGAATATATAAACAAGTCATAGCGCATCGCGTGCGCCTGAATACGAATATAACTCAAAATCAAACTCCGTCAAGCGTCACGCAAATCATTAGATCTGCACGCATATCATCGGAGTTACAAAGGAGATACAGATCTCGAAATCCACTACTGAAACCCAATATGCACAGTCAAATACTATAATATATATATACATATACATACACACATATACATACACACACACATATACATATACATATACATATGCATATATATGCATACATATATATATATATGCATACATATATATAGATACATACATACATATATATATATATACATACATACATATATATATATACATATATATATCTATATATATATATACATATATATATCTATATATATATATATATATATATATACATATATATATATATAGCACGCATCCTTGGAGAAAAGTCCTAAAATATACATATACATATACATATACATATACACACACACATATACATATACATATACATATACATATACATACATATATATATATATACATACATACATATATACATATATATATATATATATATATATATATATATATATATATATATATAGCACGCATCCTTGGAGAAAAGTCCAAAAACCGAATAAAACACATGCAAAATCTTTTCCGAATTGCCGTGTGATGCATAACTCACGGCATAAGGGGCTGACGCTCATCTGTAAAGTAGTAAATATACTTATATATGTTTTTGCTCAATTTATACGTTCCTCCATTTTTTTAAATATCTCAAAGGTTTTTTTTTAATTGTTCGTATCACTCGCGGACACGTAAGAAATAGCGAGACTATAGCTCCTTTTTGAAAACCTCTGGTTAGACTTTTAATTCATGCAAAATACTCTGGTACTGTCCTCAGATCAGTCCTGTTTGGCTACTACCCAAAATAGTGGCCAAAACGAAAACAAAGTGCTCAACAGCAAAATCAGCATCAAAAGGCGTATCCAACAACCACGTGCGTTCGGTGCGCACGGAAATCAAATCCAAACACAGGTGCCACAATATGCACAAAGCAAAACCAAGTGCAATGGGTATGCACGAAAGCATCTGTCCAGTGCAACGGGTGTGCACGTCAACAATATCTGGTGCAGCTATTGTGCACGAAAATCTCAATTGAGTGCATCCGGTGTGCTCAAAATCACATCTCATATCATGCGCGAAAATCCCAATCAAACGCGTCAGGTCCATAAAAAACATCTAGTGCAATAGCATGTACGAAAAATATAAGTCCGGTGTAACAAATGCACAAAAATACAAGTCTGGTGCATCAAATGCACAAAATACCAATCAATAACTCAAGTGCATAAAAGGCAACACCGAGTGTACCAAGGTGTATAAAATCATAAATGTGTGCAACTGCGTGCAAAAACACGTATCAATGCACTGCAAGCACAAATATGCTATACCGAGTGCACGATTAAATCGAGTGCGTACCACACGCACAAAAATCAAATCGACTGTATGAAATCCGTGTAATCATAAACATGTGCAACTGATTGATCTGATCTATGTGTAGTAATTAACCGCAATTAATAATGGTGTCGCGTGTAGCTAGACCGAGATGAGTACGGGTCGTCCTCAGGGAAACGTTGAATCTTTTAATCTTATTTTAGACGTGTTGAGAAAAAAAGGTGGAAGAATAAAGAATGGTTAAGAATGGTTGTAGGTTCTAGATCTATGTTAAACACGGATGCAGAATATAGATCTAGATTAACTACGGATGTGGATTTTATAGTAGAAGGAGGCTTGTAGGGTTCATTAAGATTTAGTAGTCATGGATGATTAATTAAAGGTTACTCTTTTTATCCTTTAATAGATTTAAGACTAGATCGACAATGATGCATGTAGATTAGGGTTTCTGGAGGGAAAAGGGTTCCCACTCTTAACCCCTATCTTGATATGGATCTCCGTTCATGTCTAGCCTTTACCAAAACAATCATTAATCTAATCTCTAATCGCGGTCGAGACTAGCAATAAATTAGTAGCGCGCCCAATTAGGATGTTAATGATTCTTTTGATAAAGTATATAAAATTTATAGGATTTAAAAAGAGTTTAAGGATCTTCATTATCCATTAACCTACCATAATCCTATGAACCCTAACAAGCAAAGAATTACTCGTGCATGTCGGGATAAGAAAAGATAGAAATCATGAAGGAAAAAAATGCAATAGAATAAAACTACCTTTATTAATGAACAAGATCAAGTACACTTTGTTCCTTTAGAAAATGATTACAAAAACCTAGTTTGCTTCTCGATCTCTTCTGAAGGAGGTAGATGAACAGTTGATGATCAGCCTGGATGCGTGAGCCGTTTTGGACTTCGTGATCTCGTCGGCTTGATGATTTTTCCAAGATACTCTCGGTCCTTATTTATAGTCACAATGCCAGAACCCTAGTTTTCTAATATCGAAACTAGTTGTTAGGATCCGAACCACCAAAATCCCGAGCCCTAAATCCTTAGAAGTGCGGCGGAACCGCGGCCATTGGATAGGTTTGGCCGCGGATCCGCCGCCTTTTGGTGAGATCATGGCCTCTAATTTTTGTAGCTTCATATCTGTAACACTTGGTGATCTTTTGAGTATCTAGACTTTGAAAATCTTCTCTACATTTCTGCCAGAATTAGTTTCTTCAATTTACTTGAATATCTTCGGCAGATTTAATTTTGCCAACTCGGATTTCCTTGATTTCAGTCATGATATAATTCCTGCACAATTATCTCAATAAATGATGTTAGTAGAATTTATTTTTATTGAGATATTATCTTTAACCATTTGTCATGATATTATAGTTTTAAGAATTGGTCAAAGATATTTAATAAGGTAAGCATATTTAAATGGGCCAAATGTTACATGGATATTATATGCTTACTTTTTCCTTCATAATGTTAATTATAATATATAAACTCTTGAAAATAGTATTTTTACAGATAAACCTTCATATGTGTCATATATTATAATAAACACCCTTTTTATATAGAAATAGTAGGAAAAATGTCATATGAAAAGTGCAATTTTATCAACTGAACAAATACCCCAAAAACTTAACTTTGATCGTCCCGAGGAAACTAGTTATTCAAGAGAAGGAGAAAAGAAAGAAAAACTAAGTAGCACACTTTCGTAGGCAACGCGATTGCACTGAGCACATGCAACAAGCCGTTAAACCTCTAGGTGTCCCTAGTAGGAGGAGTGTTGTTTCCTGAGGGTTTTCAGCTAATTACACCCACAAAATCCTATAATAAAAGAAAGATAGTGAAAGTTACATACAAAGATAAGAATTATAAAAGAAAGAACTTGAAAATAAGAGTTTTCAACTACACCAGTTTTTCAGTTGCTATGAGCCCTATCTTAATGGTCGTGAAAAGATGTTAGAAATCACATCACCCCTCAATAAAACATAGCCTTTAGTTTTCCTCCCTATCTTTCATCCAAACATTGATCATATACCCCTACGTGTACGTAAAAGACATCTCTACACTTAGAAAATTCAATTCAAGCTATCATACTCTTGTCCATCTTCCAAAGTACTTTTTAGTTGGTGAATTTTTAATGAATTTGCTCATACATCCTTCATGCGACCGTTAAACCTTTTCGAGTTATTAACCGACCGATTACAAAATGTGCTTGCGTATTAAGGTGTAATTCTTCGTCTTGCAACACCTAAGGTTTAGCAGTGGCTCCCAAACCAATTGGTCTAAGGCACTAGGTGATAAAGCACCCTCGCTATATTTTTTTATGCTGCCTTGGTAATTACAAAACCAGTGTTCATTTTTTTCTTCACCACTTATACTTTATTTTATTTTCCTTCATACTAAGGCTTTTTAGACAAGAGCATTTCAAGG
Organism: Agapanthus africanus; assembly: GCA_030015575.1. NCBI lineage: Eukaryota > Viridiplantae > Streptophyta > Magnoliopsida > Asparagales > Amaryllidaceae > Agapanthus > Agapanthus africanus. The sequence continues at coordinate 367,490,005 of JASDDO010000012.1, forward strand.
TATCCTATACTATCCCAAGTTTCAAAATGTGTGTAAGTGCGTAAAGTAGGGTATCAACATTCAAATGTTTGGCCTTAAGAATATGGACTATTTTTCAGACTTATTTTTATCCTCAGAATAGAAATTTCCTTCATCTTACTAACCCTTGGGACAACAGCTCATAACTACTTATTACTAGTTTTGTTTAAGAAAACATCTAACTTTCTTGTTTTTCTTAAACTATTCCTATCTTTCATATATAATTTTTTCACTTTCTAACCTCCATTATCAAATTTTTTGTGTGCTTATATATAGTATAATGCAAAGTAACGCGTAAATAAGCACAAACCTCCCCCAAACCTGTTTGCAGCAGTGTCCTCACTGTTGTCTCTTTTAAATCTTAAAAACCTATAGACTTGAGAGGAAAGGTTATTAAAGGGGGCAACAAAATTTGAAAGTGAAAATCCTCCCCCAAACTTATTATTGGCTCACAATTTTGAGGACAAATTTTATTTTCAAGAGTCAAAAATATAACCTCCAAACTTGAGTTAAACAATATTAAGCATTTTAAGGGGGGTGAAGTTATTTGGTCAATATAAGATTTTACAAAGACCAAAAGTTAAAGATTTTATTAATGTAACGTATAGGTCGGTGGAAGAACATGTTATATAGAGCCAAGAAGAAGTGGGGAAGAGATAAGTGGTGGTATGGAAATGGTTTGCGTGAACGTGAATGCGAAGAGATAAGAGGTGATGATAAATAAAAACGAGAATGTGAATGATCAAAAATGAGTGGAATATTGGTATTCTCGTATTTTATAAGAAGAAAGGGTGGTGGTTCAACTTCTATAGGTGGAGGTTGATTAATCACAAAATCCGTGTTGTTTAGGAATGCAAGTCCGTCAGCAAAAAGTTCTTCAAAACTTTCATCGATGGTGTAATTGAACATTTTGCTGTCAGTAAGTTTTGTGCCAGAATTTATCATACTTGATTTGTCAAAAATTATGGAGGTAGGAGACTTAAAAAACTCATCTACTTTATTTTCAAAAGTATCCAAATCAAGTTGGCTTTCTAGAATTATCAAACTTGAATTATCAGATTGTGATTCATCAATACTCACTAAAATTATAGGAAGAATAGAAGAAGAACCTGAGAAAGTAGAAGGTGAAATGGGTAAACAAATTAGTGTGTCGAGTATCGCTAAACTAGATGTGGGAGATGAAGGATGAATTTCGGTCTGCTGTTCGGTTATACAATTATCATCAACTTCAAGACACATTTGGGGTTCGGGAAGAATAATTAATGGCTCGAGATGATGACCACAAGGAAGTGAAAGGACCTGATGAATTGATGGGACAAACTCATCCAAATTTTCGGGTTCATCATTCAATATATCCCCAACGTCAATCTCCTCATTTAAGTGAAGGTTAGAATTCTCAAACACCTCATTAAAATTATGGTTTTCAATCAATTTTGGTTCAAGAGTGGAGGTGTAGAGATCACAAGGGTTGGGTATGGTTTCACTTGAAATGGACCCTTCACAATCAGGTAAATCGAACACTACAAAGTCACAAAACTCATCAGACATTCTATCTTCAATTGGTGAATCATTTGGTGTACTCGATAGATCTGTGAAACTGGAGTTGTGGATTTCAATTTGGGATGGGGAGGTTTGATTTGGAAGTGTATACAGTTCTGTCTCACTATCCAAATTCTCACTTTATCCCATGGCCGCATTGTACACTGAAATTTTTTGGGCTGATTTGAAATTATTAGCTTGCATCCACTCTGTTGTTTCCTTTCTAATTTGGTGCGACATTTCCACATATTTTTCTAACGTCCGCTCAAGACTAGACTTGGGTTGATAAGGGGTTTCAGTATAAGATTGAAATTCTTGTGGATAATTAAAACTCCCAAATGACTGATTAGAAGGATTGCCTAGAGAAGGTGTAAAAGTTGGATAGGATTGATAGGAATAGAATGGTTGTGAAAATTGGGCAGGAGTAGAATCGACATTATGATAAGAAGAATATTGATATTGGTTGGTTGGTTGGCTATTTTCAATAGACATCATATACGCCACAAACCGATTATGAAATTCTTCTTTAGAAAGTGGTGGTGATGGTTGATATTGGTCCGGATTGAAACTTTGGCCGTTAGCCCTTGCTATATGCTCAGCGATGGACATGCGTTTAGGAGTTCCTTCACTCGGAGTATCAACTGAATCAGATGTAGAATTAGGATACGGTTGATAAGACCTGAACTAAGGTGGCCAACTGTTTCTATCCGCTTGTTCTATCCGATCTCTTAAAGAAATGGGAGAGTCGGATGGTATACCGAAGCGATTACGAAGACAAGAAATATCCGGTTGTGGATAGCAAAGCTCGGCAAGAGTTCGTCTGTTTGGGTTACCCATTATAAGAAGGTGAAAAGAAAAGAGGGTGAAAAGATTTAAGCTCTATTTGGATTGTTTTTCTTTGAAAGTGGACTTGGGGGTTTACTCACAAAAATCACAAAATGCACAAGCAAACCCTAGAACTAAGGTCACCTAGGTCAAGCACTAGACCGCTCCTAGACTTCCAAAGGACAAATCGCAGGATAAATCCTCTACTGCCTCTTTATCTCTCCTGTGGCCAGGTAAGTGCCAGGTAAGTGGGAGTTATCCGCTATACGAATCACCGAAAATAGCGGGCCTAATTAAGTAACCACTTTCCTTAGACACACTTGCCTAGACACCACAAACGAAATGCAGATAAGCGATAGATTACCCACGACCTTCCTCTATCATACTTGAGCGCGACGGTCCTTAGGGTCTTGATCTAGATATTTTTTTAAATAATATAGGGTTATGCGAATGCTCGTTTTGTGATTTGTGGGGCCTAGGAAGGGTGATGAAATCCCCACCTAATTTGAATTGTGGTCTTGCCCCTTAAAGTCCGTATTAAAATATGCAAAAATAACCCGTAAATCAAAGCACGCAAAAAGATTTTTGAGCGGCGATATTTTGCAAAGAATCCTGCAGAAAATATATTATTGGATTTTTCAGAGGAGAGATAAAGAGTTGTAGAAGATACCAGAGAATTTTGAAGCCAAGATCCACCAATTAAGCCGCGGTTCCGCCGCAATACTGGTGATTTGGCCGCAGTTCCGCCGCGAGATGAGGGGATCTTTTGACAATTTTTGTACAGTAGCCTCCTCTTCTCCTCCGAGTCTTGATGAATGTCTCTGAATCTTTATCTCCTCGCTAAAGTGACTCCATAATTCCTCGCAAGAATCACACATTAATCGTTAAATATGCAAGATGCGGTTTTGTTTTAAGTTTATGATATAGATCGAAAAAGAATTCAACATGAATAGTAAGAAAAATAAATTACGCACGCATCCCCGGCAACGACGCCATTTGATTGATCTGATCTATGCGTAGTAATTAACCGCAATCAATAACGGTGTCGCGTGTAGCTAGACCGAGATGAGTACGGGTCGTCCTCAGGGAAACGTTGAATCTTTTAATATTATTTTAGACGTGTTGAGAAAAAAAGGTGGAAGAATAAAGAATGGTGAAGAATGGTTGTAGGTTCTAGATCTATCTCAAACACGGATGCAGAATATAGATCTAGATTAACTACAGATGTAGATTTTATAGTAGAAGGAGGCTTGTAGGGTTCATTAAGATTTAGTAGTCATGGACGATTAATTAAAGATTACTCTTTTTATCCTTTAATAGATTTAAGACTAGATCGACAAGGATGCATGTAGATTAGGGTTTCTGGAGGGAAAAGGGTTCCCACTCTTAACCCCTATCTTGACATGGATCTCTGTTCATATCTAGCCTTTATCAAAACAATAATTAATCTAATCTCTAATCGCAGTCGAGACTAGCAATAAATTGGTAGCGCGCCCAATTAGGATGTTAATGATTCTTTTGATAAAGTTTATAAACTTTATAGGATTTAAAAAGAGTTTAAGGATCTTCATCATCCATTAACCTACCATAATCCTATGAACCCTAACAAGAAAAGAATTACTCGTGCATGTTGGGATAAGGAAAGATAGAAATCATGAAGAAAAAAAGTGCAATAGAATAAAACTACCTTTATTAATCAACAAGATCAAGTACACTTTGTTCCTTTAGAAAATGATTACAAAAACCTAGTTTGCTTCTCGATCTCTTCTGAAGGAGGTAGATGAACAGTTGATGATCAGCCTGGATGCGTGAGCCGTCTTGGACTTCGTGATCTCGTCGGCTTGATGATTTTTCCAAGATACTCTCGGTCCTTATTTATAGTCACAAAGCCAGAACCCTAGTTTTCTAATATGGAAACTAGTTGTTAGGATCCCAACCACCAAAATCCCGAGCCCTAAATCCTTAGAAGCTCGGCGGAACCGCGGCCATTGGATAGGTTTGGCCGCGGATCCGCCGCCTTTTGGTGAGATCATGGCCTCTGATTGATAGTTTCTTTGTGTGTCGGTTTAGAAAATGAATAGAAATCACAATCAAAGAATTATTTGACCGCAATCAATAACGGTGTCGGTTTGTAGCGCATTAGTGAGTGTGGATCGTCCACAGGGATTGTGCGATTCGTTCGTATTTTGTTTTGTTTGAATTGAAAATTTAATAGAAAAGAAAAGCAAAAACGATTCAAGATTTATATTGATGAATTTCAAGAATCAACTAATCTAATCAAGAATAAGGAAAGCGATAAACATCAAGAATCAAGTATTGATAGAATTCCAATTGATTTAATTTTCAAGATTTGAAGTAAAGCTCGTAGGAATCGATTAGATCGTAGATGTGAAGAAGACTAGAAATTACCGTTTCTTATCCATTAACAAATTGATGCTAAATCGATGTCGATTTATCGAGGATTAAGGATCTTGCGAAGAATTAGGGTTTCTTCATCCTATCCTTTGTCCTTTCGATGAATCGCATTCACAAGATAGCTTCTAGGGAATCGAATGATTGATCGTTGATCTCTAGATCGTGCGAAAAGAATCAAGAATGCATTTCGCATCGATTTAGATCATCGATCACTCAATTTCAAGAATTTACAATCGTTATAGGACTTAAGAAAACGTTTAAAGATTCATCAACATCATCATTCTACAATCATCTCGATTCTTCCACGAGCGGAGTTTTATTCAAGCATCATTATGAAGAATGCATTCAAGAATTGAAGATGAATCATAATGCTCGAATTGATATATAAGCAAGTTGAAAGAATCTTCACCTTTATTTATTCCACAAATTGTTACACATTGCTCAAGACTACAAGAATTTGAGAAGGAACAAGATTGTCGAATCTAGCGTCGCTCGGCTCCTTGAGTCGTGGATCGGCTTGGATCTTGTGCCCCGATGAAGTCTGGCTTCGCTTCTAAAGGATCGTTGAAGACTTGCTTTGCTAGAACTCAAAGGATCTTGAATTTGGTTTCTTGATTGGATTAGGGTTAGGGTTTGGAGGTGGCAAGTTTTGTCACTAAACTTGTGGGAGGATGAAGAACTAAAGAGTGATTAGCTTTCAACAACCAACAATGAACAACCTTTTCAAGAGAGGCCTAGGGTCCTTTTTATAGGTTTCCAAAACCCTAGGTCTAAGATTTTGAATTTTGAATTTCCCTCCAAAAGTTTGTTATAGGGAGAGGCTTCTAGAAGTAGTTAGTCAGGAGCTTAGCTTCTACCTTAAGCTAGGAGGTTAGGGAGAAGGTTCTAGGCTCTTAATGGAGTTAAGGTGAAGCTTGTTGTGGAAGCTTGGAGTGTTTAGTTTAGAACCCTAGGGTTTGCTGAACTGGCAGAAGCTTCGAGGTCCATCTGGAAAATGTAGTGTCTTTATGAGGTGTAGGACCAGAGAGAAGAGGGCTGAGCTGGAGAAATGCTGCTGACGTGGCATATCCGCCGCGGAACCGCGGCGCAAGCCGGCTCCGGCCGCGGTTCCGCGGCCAAGTGGAAGATCTAGGGCTTGAAACTTCATGTAGTGCTTTGTTCTGTCTTCAGGTGTACTCTCTGATATGTTGAATCTCTGAATGCCTTTTAGATCATTGCCAGATTCCAAATCCTTGAGTTGGCGTATTCTTTAGCAGCACTGTTATGTGAATCTGACCGTTCTCTTAGAATTTCCCGCACAGACTTCGAAACACAGGTTGCGCAATATAGGAATGATGTCATGCTATGAAATACAGTCAATTTCCCTAGAAATGCTGGTTTTAAAGTCTAATGCATGCAATCTGATATTTAACGACTGTTTTGCTAATATGTGCTATATGAATGCCGAACACTTCTAGATGAGTGCAAATGATAGAGAAATTGCCGTGTTAAAGATGCAGTATTTTCGACTGATCAAATTCCCCCAAACTTATTTTCGAACGTCTTGAGCGAACTGTTTTATTAAAAAGAGAAGGAGAAAATAAAGAAAGAGAAAAACTAACTAGCACACTTTCGTGGGCAGCACAATTGCACTGAGCACGTGCAACAAGCCTTTAAACCTCTAGGTGTCCCTAGTAGGAGGAGTGTTGTCTCCTGAGGGTTTTCAGCGGATTGCACCCACAAAATCCAATAATAAAAGGAAGATCATGAATATTACATTTAAAGAAAAGAATTGTAAAAGAAAGGCCTTGAAAATTAGGGTTTCCAACTAAGCTAGCTTTTCGGTTGTCATGAGCCCTATCTTAATAGTCATGAAAAGATGTCAGAAATCACGTCCTACCTCAATAAAACATCGTCTTATTCTTCATTCCTATCTTTCTTCCAAACATCGATCATATAACCCTGCGTGTGTGTAAAGACATCCCTACACCCGGAGAATTCAATTCAAGCTATCATACTCTTGCCCATCAGCCTCAGTACTTTTTAATTAATGAATATTTAGCTGAATTTGCTCACACACTTTCATGCGACCGTTAATACTTCTTGAGGTACTAACCGACTGATTACTCATGTGCTTGCTTATTTGGTGTATTTTCCTCGTCTTGCACCACCTAAGGCTTAGCAGTGACTCCCAGACTAGTTGGCCTTAGGGCACTAGGTGAAGAGGCACCCTCGCTATATTTTTTTATTGCTGCCTTGGCGATAGCAAAACCAGTGTTCATTTTTCTCACCATTTTATATTTTATTCATTTTTTATTTTATTTCCTTCATACATTGGCTTTAAGACAAGAGCATTTCAAGGTATCCTCTACTATCCCGAGTTTCAAGACGTGTGTAAGTGCGAATAGCAGGGTATCAATGTTCAAAATGTTTGGCTTCCAGAATAGAAACTATTTTTCAGACATATTTTTATTGTCAGATTAGTGACTTCCTTCATCTTACTAACCCTTGGGACAACGGCTCATAACTACTTATTACTAGTTCGTATAAGAAAACTTCTAATTTTCTTGGTTTTCTTAAATTTTTCTAATCTCATGGATGTAATTGTTCACTATCTAAACTTTTATTATCTTATTTATGTACAAAAAATGTTAAATATTAAAATATTTTGAAATTTTTTAAATTTTTATAGTTTTTTAAAGAAATGTTTTGTGCTTATGCAAATGATATGCAAATGATGCAAAAATAAGTACAAACCTCCCCCAAACTTGTTTTCAACAGTGTCCTCAGTGTTGCCAACAACTATATCTACAAAACCTGTAAGCTTGGGAGGAATTTATTAGTGGGGGAAAAATATATAAGTGAAGATCCTCCCCAAAACTTATTCTTTTCACTCATCTCCATTCAAAAGATGATGCAATGATATACCGGACATGAAGGTGAGACGGAGGAATTTTAATCAAGGTAAAATGGCTCCTGTAAGAACAGGAGCTCCTCCGTGGGGTCAGTGGAAAAATACGGCTTCAGTCTATGTCCATTCACTTTGAAAAATGTGCCGTTTTTAACATTTTCTACTTCTACTGCCCCGTGCGGGTATACAGACCGCACAACAAAAGGTCCCTTCCACCGAGATCGAAGCTTACCCGCGTGAAGGTGTAGTCGTGAATCATAAAGAAGGACATGCTGACCAGGTGAAAATGTTTTCCTCAAATTGTTTTTATCGTGAAAAACCTTGGTCCTATTCTTTACGATTACAGCGTTATCATAAGCTTCATCGCGGAGTTCTCTTAGCTCATTTAATTGCAGCTTCCGAAAGTTGCAGGCTTGGTTTAGGTCAAAATTGATTTCCTTAATAGCCCACAATGCTTTATGCTCAATCTCGACAGGTAAGTGACATGCCTTCCCAAACACTATCCTATATGGAGACATCCCTAGGTCGGTTTTAAATGCAGTTCGGAATGCCCAAAGAGCATCCGTCAGTTTGGTCGACCAATCTTTTCTATTCTTAGCAACAGTCTTCTCCAGGATTTGTTTGATCTGTCTATTTGAAATCTCAGCATGCCCGCTCGTTTGGGGATGATAGAGTGTAGAAAGTCTGTGGTTGATTGCGTATTTCCGCATCAGAGTCTCGAAAGACCTGTTGCAGAAATGTGTCCCATTATCGCTAATGATAGCGCGTGGGTGTCCAAATCGCGAAAAGATATTCTCTTTTAAGAACTTAATGACAACTTTCTTGTCATTAGTGCGACATGGAATGGCTTCAACCCACTTTGAGACATAATCAACCGCCAGCAGTATGTACAAATTCCCAAAGGAGTTGGGAAAGGGACCTATAAAATCAATGCCCCAAACATCGAAAATTTCAATCACCAAGATGGGTTGCTGAGGCATTTCATTTCTCCGGGAAATTCTACCCGTGTACTGACATTGTGTACAGGTTTTGCAATGCTCAAATGCGTCCTTGAATAAGGTCGGCCAATAAAATCCACATTGCAAAACCTTCTACGCCGTCTTTTTAGGACCGAAGTGACCCCCACAGGCCTGATCATGACAAAAAGATAGAACACTCTTGAACTCTTCTTTCGGGACACACCGGCAAATGATCTGATCAGGACAATACTTAAACAAATATGGATCATCCCAGTAAAAGTGTTTTACTTGGGATAGAAAACGGTATTTGTCCTGTTTTGACCAATCGCTGGGTATAAGTCCCGTGACAAGATAGTTCACAATATCCCTGAACCAAGGTTCATTGGATACGCTCAAGAGTTGTTCGTCCGGAAACGAATCATTGATCGGCGGGGTCACAGGGGAAGAAGAGATGCGTGAAAGATGGTCGGCTACTACGTTTTCACATCCTTTCTTATCTTTGATAACAAGATCAAATTCTTGTAATAGAAGGATCCAACGTATTAGCCTACCTTTTGCATCTTTCTTCGCCAGAAGATGTTTCAAGGCAGAGTGGTCAGTGTACACAACTATAGGTGAGCCAATCAAGTAAGGCCTGAATTTTTCTAATGCAAATACAACTGCCAAAAGTTCTTTTTCGGTAGGTGTATAATTAATTTGCGCATCACGTGTGGCATCTTTTTAATGTGCTGTCCTAAGACTGCACCAACTGGAAAATCGGATGCATCACACATCAGCTCAAAGGGGTAGTCCCAATTTGGAGATGATAGAACGGGGGCTGTAGTGAGGGAGTGTTTGAGTGAGTCGAAAGCTGCCTCACAATCCGAGTCAAAGTGGAAGGTTGTATCCTTGGCCAAGAGAAGCGTTAAAGGTCTAGCAATTTTGCTCAAATCCTTAATGAATCTCCTGTAAAAGCCCGCATGGCCAAGAAATGATTGAATGCCCTTGACGCTTTTGGTATGAGAAAGGTTTTGAATGACATCTATCTTAGCTCTGTCAACCTCAATGCCTTTCTGTGAAATAACATGTCCAAGCACAATTCCCTCTTGGACCATGAAATGGCATTTTTCCCAATACAAGGTTAAGTTCTTCTCTTTGCAACGAGTAAGAACTGCGTCAAGATTCGATAGGCAATCAGAAAAAGAGTCTCCAAAAATCGAGAAATCGTCCATAAAGATCTCCAGAAAATTCTCTACCATGTCAGAGAATATCCCCATCATACACCTCTGAAAGGTAGCGGGAGCATTGCATAACCCAAAGGGCATGCGTCTGTAAGCAAAGGTACCAAAAGGACAAGTAAAAGTAGTTTTTATCTTGATCCTTTTTGGCGATGGGGACCTGATTATAGCCAGAGTATCCGTCCATAAAACAATAATACTCTCGTCCAGCTAAGCGTTCCAGCATCTGATCAATGAATGGTAGAGGAAAGTGATCTTTCCTCGTGGCGGCATTGAGTTTTCTGTAATCAATACATACACGCCACCCAGTTTGGGTGCGTGTCTGAATCAACTCATTTGCCTCAATGGTAATAACAGTGATGCCGGATTTCTTAGGGACGACATGTATACGACTCACCCATCGGCTATCGGAGATTGGGTATATTATACCATTATCAAGGCATTTGACGATCTCTTTCATCACCGCTTCCTTCATGACGGGATTTAACCGTCTCTATGGTTCTCGGGTTGGTCTGGCATCATCCATCACATGTATATGATGTTCAACAATCATGGGACTAATCCCTTTGATGTCCGCCATAGTCAACCAAACGCCTCCTTATTAGATTTCAATACCGATAAAAGTGCATTCTCTTGCTCTGATGCTAGAGAAGCGGATATGATAACCGGTAAAGACTCATTCTCACCTAAATAAGCATATTTAAGATGAGAAGGTAAATTTTTGAGATCTAATGCTGGCGGAGAAATAATAGAAGGTGGGATCATCGAGTGGTTTTTGGAGTCGCAAAGAAGCTCATAGCCTGTGAAAGATACAGACTCGGGTGGTGATAGGTCAGGAGTGTCGGACTCAAGTGTGGGAAAGGTGTCCTCACTAAGATCATGTGCAAGATCAAACAGTGATGTGGTAGTGTCGTCGAGATCTGTAAAGCAAAGTTCCTCAACTCCACAACTTTCGGGAGCAATCTTGTGGACAGAGCACACATCAAGAATATGAGTAGAGGGTTCTGATGGCTGACTTCCAACTTTTTAGATGTTTAGTTCAATGGTCATATTTCCAAATGATAAGTTCATTGAACCGTTTCTACAGTTAATAACAGTGTTGGAAGTGGCAAGGAAAGGTCGACCCAAAATCACCGGAATTTGGCTCCGGGGGTTTGCTACAGGTTGTGTATCGAGAACAATGAAGTCCACAGGGAATACAAATTCCCCGACCTTTATCAACACATTCTCTAGTTTACCCCTTGGTTTGGTGATTGAATGGTCTGCCATTTGGAAAGTGCAGTGAGCGGGTTTCAACTCTCCAATCCCTAGCTGCTCATAGACCGAATATGGAAGTAGGTTAACACTTGCGCCAAGGTCTAAAAGAGCACGATTTATGTTTTTACCCTCAATAGAAATCGATATAGTAGGACATCCTGGGTCCTTACGTTTCTTTGGTAGCTGTGGGATAAAAGCAGTGCTAATATTATTAGACATGAAGACCTTCTTCGGCACTTGAGTCTTCTTCTTCCTAGTGCACAAGTCCTTAAGAATTTTCGCATAAGCAGGGACTTGTTGAATAGCATCTAGGAGAGGAATATTGATGTTAACCTGTTTGAACATTTCCATAATTTTCTCCATATGTGGACTCGATTTGTTACCCTTTAACCGATTCGGGTAAGGAGCTTTAGCAATAAGCGCTGGGTCCATCATATGAGAAGGAAGTGGGGGTAGACGTGATCCCAAAAGAGGAGTGGGGATCGTCTGTGGAGAACTAGAAGGGCTATACTGAGGTGTAGAGCCTAGTGAGAAATGGAGAATAGGCTCACGAGAAGGCGGTGGGGTAGAAGAACAAGGATCAGAAGTAAAAGTGTGTGTGTGAGGAAAGGTCTCAGCCGGGGAGTAATTGATAGGATTTTCAATATCATCAATTCCTTCCCCGACATGGTTATTCAGCACTCTTCCTGATCTCAACGTTGTGATGGCATTTACATTGTAATGCCCAGGATTCGGTAGGGGTTGAGAAGAAAGTTTCCCTTTTTCTCTCGCACTCATTTCGGCTTTAAGTCGTGCAATTTCAGCTTCCATCGATCTGATACTCTCAGCTTGGGACGCTGAGTTTTTCTTTATCTCACTGACTGAAGATCTAACCTCAGCCGAAACATCTATGAAATTTGACAAGAGAGATTTCATGGTTTGAGTGAATTGAGAGAACTCGTCAGAACATGACAACTGCATAGGATTAGACTTTGCAGGAGTGTTGACCTGGTTTTGAAAATTTTGTGACTGGTAGGGGTGCTGAGTGAGTTGAAGTGGTTGCTGTTGTGGTGGAAGAGCCCTTTGGAATTGATTTTGGCTTGGAACCGTGTTTTGAGATTGTTGTTGGTTCCAAGCAAAATTCGGGTGATTCCTCCAACCCTGATTGTACGCGGAAGAATAAGGATCGTTTCTAGGTCTTTAAAATGCGGCATTGGTATGCTCGTGACCTTGAAACGGAGAGTTTAATGGACATTCTTCCGTTAAGTGAGAAGGATCAGAACAACACCCACATACAGTTTTGGGGAGCGACATTGGGTTTAGGGAGGCTGCTGAAAATTTATGTTCCATAGCCTTGAGCTTCTTTTGCATTGCTGCCATCTCAGCTCGAACACCTATGGACACATCAATTTGGTGTACGCCACCCCTATTCGTTGATTGGGTTCCACTCTCCCACTGTAGTGATTTTTCAGCGAACTCTTCTAAAAATTTCCAAGCTTCCCCATCATCCTTGGTCATAACGGTGCCTTGACACATGTTTTCAAGGTTCTGTTTAGTGTTTGGGTTAATGCCCTCATATATGATTCGGCAAAGATCCCATCTCGGGATGCCGTGATGAGCACATTGAACCAAAAGATCCTTGAAACGTTCAAAGCATTTTGAAAATGGTTCAGTCTGGAGCTGGGTGAATTGATTTAGTTCGCTACGGATTCGAGCTGTCTTTTGCATAGGGTAAAATTTTTTAAGGAATGCTGCAACGAATTCTTCCCAATTCATAATGGAATGTGCGGTAGTGTTATATAGCCACTTCTCGGCCATATCGCACAAAGTAAATGGAAGAAGTCGTAGACGCATAGCATCCACTGAAAGTTGTGACATACCCATCATTGCGCATACATTTTCAAATTTGGTGATGAAAACGTAAGCGTCTTCAGTCTCGAGTCCATGGTTGATGTATTGGGGTTTAATCTCAAAATTATCCCCGTTGGCTGGTGGAATGGATAAGCAGGTCGAAAGAGGACCTCGCAATGGATAGCACCTCTCTTGGAGAGAGATGCGGGGTGGATTCTGCGCACCAACGGACGGCGGCAGATTAGTGGTAAAGAAATTTGATGGAGACGGATCCATCGATGTGGGTGTGGTAATGGGTAAAGAAGAAGTAAATGGAGAAATACCGACTTCGGAGTCGATTGGGGGTACGCGGACTAAACGGGCACTAGAATCCCGTGTCCAGCCTATCTTGCACTAAAAAGGGTTAGTACAAGTGGCAGCGTGACTTATAATTAGGGGAAATGAATGAATGAACGCGGTGTTTGTTTTGAAAATTGATACGGATTTTTGAAAAAATGATGCAAGCACAACAAATGCAACACACAAAACCCTAATTCTAGGGGTCACCTAGGTCAAAACTCTAGACCGCTCCTAACTGCCAAAAGACAAGTCACATGATAAATCCTCCACTGCCTCTTTGTCTCTCCTGTGGCCATGTAAGTGCCAGGTAAGTGGGAGGTTCTCCACTACGTAAGTAGTGGGCCTAATTAAGTAACCACTAGCCTTCGACACACTTGCCTTAGACACCACAAAAGAAACGCGGATAAGCAATGAATTACCCATGGCCTTCTTCTGTTCTAAGTGAGCGCGACGGTCCTTAGAGTCATCTCTAGATTTCTTTTAGTTAATGAGGGTCAATGCGGATGCAAATTTTGTGATTTTTGGTGCTTAGGAAGGGTAATGAACTCCCCACCTAATCTGGATTTGGTCTGTGCCCCTTAAATTCCGTATTAATATGCAAACAACCAAAAATAAAAAACACGCACAATTTATTTTTTCTTTTTCCGGCGCTGCAATTTTTTCAAAGAAGCCTGCAGAAAAATGTTATTTGGTGCAGACAAAGGAGGAGATAAGAAAGTTAGAGATCACCAGAGCAAATTTTTGTACAGAGAGGCTTCCACAGAGGCACGGAACCGCCGCAATAGGGTGCTTAGACCGCGGGTGCACGGTCGTAGGTAATGCTCACTGCACAAGTTTTTCACAGCAAGCTGCTGTTAACTCCTTGAGCTCTCTGGAAATGTCTGAAATTTTTTTCACTTTCTTCACAGCTTCCAGAATTCCTCGCAATCAAATCACAACACACGTTTAGATTTTGCGCGAATTTGGATCACAAAATTATAATGGAATAAATCTTTCAATTCAAATTTCAAATAAAGAACGAATTAGCGCGCGATCCCCGGCAACGGCGCCATTTGATTGATAGTTTCTTTGTGTGTCGGTTTAGAAAATGAATAGAAATCACAATCAAAGAATTATTTGACCGCAATCAATAACGGTGTCGGTTTGTAGCGCATTACTGAGTGCGGATCGTCCACAGGGATTGTGCGATTCGTTCGTATTTTGTTTTGTTTGAATTGAAAATTTAATAGAAAAGAAAAGCAAAAACGATTCAAGATTTATATTGATGAATTTCAAGAATCAACTAATCTAATCAAGAACCAAGAAAGCGATAAACATCAAGAATCAAGTATTGATAGAATTCCAATTGATTTAAGTTTCAAGATTTGAAGTAAAGCTCGTAAGAATCGATTAGATCGTAGATGTGAAGAAGACTAGAAATTACCGTTTCTTATCCATTAACAAATTGATGCTAAATCGATGTCGATTTATCGAGGATTAAGGATCTTGCGAAGAATTAGGGTTTCTTCATCCTATCCTTTGTCCTTTCGATGAATCGCATTCACAAGATAGCTTCTAGGAAATCAAATGATTGATCGTTGATCTCTAGATCGTGCGAAAAGAATCAAGAATGCATTTCGCATCGATCTAGATCATCGATCACTCAATTTCAAGAATTTATAATCGTTATAAGACTTAAGAAAACGTTTAAAGATTCATCAACATCATCATTCTACAATCATCTCGATTCTTCCACGAGCGGAGTTTTATTCAAGCATCATCACGAAGAATACATTCAAGAATTGAAGATGAATCATAATGCCCGAATTGAAATATAAGAAAGTTGAAAGAATCTTCACCTTTATTTATTCCACAAATTGTTACACATTGCTCAAGACTACAAGAATTTGAGAAGGAACAAGATTGTCGAATCTAGCGTCGCTCGGCTCCTTGAGTCGTGGATCGGCTTGGATCTCGTGCCCCGATGAAGTCCGGCTTCGCTTCTAAAGGATCGTTGAAGACTTGCTTTGCTAGAGCTCAAAGGATCTTGAATTTGGTTTCTTGATTGGATTAGGGTTAGGGTTTGGAGGTGGCAAATTTTGTCACTAAAGTTGTGGGAGGATGAAGAACTAAAGAGTGATTAGCTTTCAACAACCAACAATGAACAACCTTTTCAAGAGAGGCCTAGGGTCCTTTTTATAGGTTTCCAAAACCCTAGGTCTAGGATTTTGAATTTCCCTCCAAAAGTTTGTTATTGGGAGAGAATTCTAGAAGTAGTTAGTTAGGAGCTTAGCTTCTACCTTAAGCTAGGAGGTTAGGGAGAAGGTTCTAGGCACTTAATGGAGTTAAGGTGAAGCTTGTTGTGGAAGCTTGGAGTGTTTAGTTTAGAACCCTAGGGTTTGCTGAACTGGCAGAAGCTTCGAGGTCCATCTGGAAAATGTAGTGTCTTTATGAGGTGTAGGACCAGAGAGAAGAGGGCTGAGCTGGAGAAATGCTGCTGACGTGGCATATCCGCCGCGGAACCGCGGCGCAAGCCGGCTCCGGCCGCGGTTCCGCGGCCAAGTGGAAGAGCTAGGGCTTGAAACTTCATGTAGTGCTTTGTTCTGTCTTCAGGTGTACTCTCTGATATGTTGAATCTCTGAATGCCTTTTAGATCATTGCCAGATTCCAAATCATTGAGTTGGCGTATTCTTTAGCAGCACTGTTATGTGAATCTGACCGTTCTCTTGGAATTTCCTGCACAGACTTCGAAACACAGGTTGCGCAATATAGGAATGATGCCATGCTATGAAATACAGTCAATTTCCCTAGAAATGCTGGCTTTAAAGTCTAACACATGAAATCTGATATTTAACGACTGTTTTGCTAATATGTGCTATATGAATGCCGAACACTTCTAGATGAGTGCAAATGATAGGGAAATTGCCGTGTTAAAGATGCAGTATTTTCGACTGATCAGCCTCTAATTTTTGTAGCTTCATATCTGTAACACTTGGTGATCTTTTGAGTATATAGACTTTGAAAATCTTCTCTACATTTCTGCCAGAATTAGTTTCTTCAATTTACTTGAATATCTTCGGCAGATTTGATCTTGCCAACTCGGATTTCCTTGATTTCAGTCATGATATAATTCCTGCTCAATTATCTCAATAAATGATGTTAGTAGAATTTATTTTTATTGAGATATTATTTTTAACCATTTGTCATGTTATTATAGTTTTAAGAATTGGTCAAAGGTATTTAATAAGGTAAGCATAT
Organism: Agapanthus africanus; assembly: GCA_030015575.1. Lineage (NCBI taxonomy): Eukaryota > Viridiplantae > Streptophyta > Magnoliopsida > Asparagales > Amaryllidaceae > Agapanthus > Agapanthus africanus. The sequence goes on from JASDDO010000012.1 coordinate 367,506,531, forward strand.
TTAAATGGGCCAAATGTTACATGGATATTATATGCTTACTTTTTCCTTCATAATGTTAATTTTAATATATAAACTCATGAAAATAGTATTTTTACAGATAAACCTTCATATGTGTCATATATTATAATAAACACCCTTTTTATATAGAAATAGTAGGAAAATTTCATATGAAAAGTGCAGTTTTATCAACTGAACAGCAACCAAGGCACCAAAATCAATATCAAGTGAAATAACTATGCACAATCATAAATCAACACAACGGTGTATAAATCATATATCAAGTGCAATAATTATGCACGAAAATGTAATTACCCAGTAGGTGCAATAATGGTGCACGAAATCGATATCATAAAACTCATCATTAAAACTCAAATCTAAGCGATATAAGCGTGATACTCGGATCACAACGCAAATCGCAACAAATGACATTGAGGTACACCTCCTACAATGTCGAAACTATCGGTGCGCCCGAAACTGGCAGAGCAAGAACATCCGCTTGCCTCCTGCTCATGGTCTGGCGTCCTCTTTCTCTGGGTCCTTATTTCTCTGTGGATTACCAATCTCGCAATCCATCGGCTCATTTGTTTAGTCAGGTGTGTTAACGGAAACGATTCCGCTCTGGCACTTCTCTGGTCGTCTCTTGGCCAATTAGTATGACCACTCGTAAAGTATCATGTCTCTGGCGTCGGCCTCTGGTCCTCTGAATACACATCACACATCTGATCCTGAGTGCAAATCTTATTGCAGCGGTGTCCTGGAAGGAACCTATTCAGGGTCTCTTCCGATCTTGCCTATGTCGAACAATACGGAGGATGGTACTCTTACCTAATCTTCTTCTCGCTTTCTGGACATCTGCGTTGTCAGCCCAGCTTTTCCTCCGAAACTGGCCGTATATCACGCCTCTGTATACATATCAGACCTCTAATCTCAACGGGGAGTAACAACATCTCGTTTAACATCTCACACGAACCTCTTGTTCCACTCGTCTTTATTATCGTTTGCTTCGACGTCACATTATACTTTCTGCGTACTGCAATTGTCTCGGCTACAGTCAATCCGGAGTCTCTCACACGGACTCGAAATCACGAACTCGGTATCTTCATCACTCTGTAGAAGATCTCTTGCTGAACACGTCCTCGGGAACTCGTCCATACCATCGGAGGAATACTCCATACTCGTCCGTTCTTGATCAACTCACAACGCATCTGGGTAAGATCCTTATCTGAAGCTGGTCCACTTACTGGTCTCCTATCACATGATATCTGGACGACGTTAAACTTTTCGATCGATTCGTCAAAGTCCTATGATTCCCCGAAAGCTCAACACCTTGAGTACCGTTTAATAATATCGAGTACATGCCACAGCACCTATGGACCAACCGTAGAAGGGCAAACCCAAGCCTCATTAATGGCACCGCGGAACGGCCGCAAACCGTAAGGTTCAAAAGCTTTCGCATGGTCATTATGTCGAGTTAGGGTTTCATTCTTCTAGAGGGTCCGTAGAATTACTTGCATGTCTTTCCGAATACTTTAAACTTGGAAGAATGGGTTTCTGACATTCGATCGAACTTTTAACTTCTCCTAGACGACATGTGAATACCCTTCATCTCTCAACTCAAAATAGAGTAGCTATCATCCGCCGTATCTCTGCCTGAAAAGCTCCAGCGATCTCAGCTCGTAAGCTCTGGAAGCGACATCACATCAATCTCAGCAACAGCAGGGTCATCTGTCCACATGGTAGACGCCATCAAAATCTCTGAGGTATGCTGTACATCAACAGACCTCACACAACTGGTAACCTCTACCAACGTCCCGATCATATGGTGCAACGCCGAACACTCGCCTCAAACGAGAAGTCATAACACCAATACAAAAATCGAGACGCTCTCGTGTCACCAGAAAACACGATGGTCAGTTCTCGTCCATGACGAGCTCGCCCTGACCGCATCACTAGCAGCAGCTCAATCTGCGCTCAAACCATGGTGACAGGAACCTCAAGCACGTATCGATGAAACCATATCAAAGGAATGAAAGGAATCAACAGATCCCAAAAAGGACACATGATCATAAGGAGGAATGGAATCAATAAGAGCATGATCATGAAAAAAATTAGAATCCAATATCTCAATGTATGTACTGTTAGTGTATATGCCCTAGAGGCCATTACTGTATCATTCTAGTTTGTATATTACTTAATGGAAGCTTGGGAAATTCACCTTGTATAGACAATCTTGCTCAATATAGTAGTATGCTACTTGGTTTGTTTCTACTTCAATGTGTACATGTGTTTATTTTAGTATATCACCTATACATATTAGTGGAGCCCTTAGGATCTTTGCTTGATTACCAGCGTTGTGATGGCAGTCACACTAGTGGGGGCTGGGTAATCTATAAGCACATCCTTATGCAGGTCCCTAGTCGCAGGACTATCGAGACAGGGCATCGATACTCCGGATTAGACTAGCGTATGCACTTCTCATCTCAGTGTGGGAGACGGTCTATCCCACAGCCGTCAGTACGTCGTACTTGAGATAGTATGCGGGTGCTCGTTAGGTTACGAGTACACTGGACAGGACTCGTCGGGAACTGTTGGTTGGTACTATACCTATCGTCAGTTATCAGTTCCCAGGTGACATGAGTACAGCTTAGTCCGCTGACTTGACACTGTCACTTCGCCTCGAGTGTGTTCCCACTGTACTTTGATTACTACCCTACCACGGCTCAAAGGAGTCGTGCAAACAGGTAGTTTTTGGGTGCAGTCCCGAAGCACTTGGAGGCAGTGACGGTTAGACAGTATTCGTCTCTCCCGGTATTGTGGGTTGACATCGCGCTGTGTCTAGGAGAGCCATTACACGAGTAGTCCCTGGCCAGGGAAAGCGAGATATACTGGTAGGTTTCCAGTGTTATCTCAGGGTGTTCTGGGCTTCACTCCGACACGACTTGTACCGCTATTAGGGGACTGATGTTTACCGCCCCTAGGCCCGCCATGCGATGTATCAGGAGAACAGACCGGACTGTATGGAGATTGTCACATTCAGGCTCAGTAGGAGTTCAGATGGGTTTCACCTCGTCAGTCTTCTTGTCGGCATCTACCTGGGGACCGTTACGCACAGCTAGTGCCGCTTGCGGTCTGTGGTTAAACCCACTGCCAGCGTAGTGTCGAGTCTTTAGAGTCCCACACAGAAAGCTATTCGCCTTTAGGCAAAAGTGTAGAGGTCGCATGGTTTTGCGACAGGTCGCATGGTTTTGCGACAGGGTTCGGTCACATCCGTGCACTTGTGCACGTTTGGTGTCCGGACAGTTAACACTAGCAGGCTTTGGTTTAAGCCAGATCCTAGTGTACTTTTTGGGATTGGTTTTATCTCGTTTGTATTCGTGTTACTCGGAACGCGGATGCGGGTGTGTATGCACAGTTGACAGAGAGACAGAGGCAGAGGATTCTCATTGGGGTTGTTGACTGTTGACTGTTGACTTTTGGCTAAACCGTAATGAGAATAAGAAATATGATTAATGATAATATTAATTAAGTATTATTGTGTCATGGTTGAGATGAGGGGTTGACTTTGTTGACTTGTTGACTTTGTTGACCGGTTGACTAGGTTGGACTAGTTGACCATCATCATTGCAATGGCTATCATTTCATGGCAAAGACTTTTTCTTGCTTGTTATGCTTTGCAATATGAGTGCATGAAATGATAATGCCACTTGATATGATATGAACCATCACATAATACTCAATTATGATGATTATTATTATTATTATTCTTTTTGGATTATGGGAGAGGTTGGCAAAATAGTTACTCATTCTCTCATTTCATTTCTCTCTCTTGCCATCATTTGCTCAAGCTCTCCCTCTTCCTCTTGCTCTCTCTAGCTCAAGGCAAACCCTTCTCTTGTGTTGAGATTCATTGCCTTAGAGATAAAAGCACCAAAACAATCCTCTACTCATCCTAGTTCACAAGGCCTAGCAAGCCAAGTGTTCTAGTTTCTTCAAAGTTCGAAGAAGAAGCCAAAGGTAGAAGCTTTCGGGTGGATCCATCTTCGGCGCAAGGAGACGATGAGGTGAGGCCGATCCGTACACCGGGAAGAGTTGAAGACGAAGGAGTTCAAGAAAGGTATAGCCCCCTAACCGAGTAGATAAAACAACTCCAAGTTAGGTTGTTAGCTAGTTGTTTAACAAAGATCCGTATTTGTAGTCCATGTTACCACCCTAGCAAAAATCGTTTTACACCAATTCCGCAACCCTGTAAGTACCGGGGAAGGGTAGCATGGACTTACATGTACATCCTAAGGTTTCTCAAGTGGAGTATCATATCGTAAATATGTCGCGGAACATACGTACGGTACGTTACTCTACTCAAGTCACCTACTCCATCTACTGAGGGTCATCCTACACTCAGAAAGGTGAAACCTAACGCTCTGATACCAGCTTTGTCACGACCCGAAAGGTACGGAGCATGACTGGCACTTAAATTACGAAACGTCTCAAGGCGTACGTAACCTAAGTAAGACAAAACTCAGAAATCAAAATCGAAAGAGCAGTAGAATGAAGGAAAACCAAATATTGAAAGCGATTTTAAACCAATCAAGTCACTTCAAGCTTTTTATAAAACAACATCATTTTCCGGAAAATCCGGCAGAGTCTCCTTTGAAAAAAACTGACCCCAAACGGGTACAAAAACAAGGATATATATATATATATATATATATATATATATATATATATATATATATATATATATATATATATATATATATATATATATAAGGCATCCACAAGCCGGAGCTAGCTCTTCGCCCAAATGCGGATTCACAATCCCACGCAATATGTATCATAACTGTGCAAAAAGTAAATAAAAGCACAATGCATAAAGCAACATGTCGGCTCAAGTGAGCTCGACCCAGAGAAATAACGTATAATACACAAATCTCACTGTCTCGTCTCTAGGTCACAAATATAACGGTACAACTGGTATATATAAGGTAGCTACAGTAGATGGAGTACACTAGATACAATAAGGATACAAATGGCAATAAAATAACCCCGCAACCCACCTACAAACGGTGCTGCGAAAACTGTGCAAAAGGTACAAAAGAGGAGGTGTGCCTCCGCTACCACGCTGTCGTGTCAGACCTGCAAAATACTATGGCACAGCGGGGGTGAGTTGTTAGTTATATGTATGCCCTAGAGGCCATTACTGTACATGAGATGTATATTGTAGTGGATGCTGGGACATATATAGGTAGGACTTTCTTGCTCGATATGATAGTAGGCTATCTGGTCGCTCTTTATCTTAACATGTATACTTATTGTCTCTCTGTTACATGTTGATAAAGCCCTTAGGATGTGTACTCGACTTCCAGGACTATGATATAGATCATACTAGTGGGGCCTGGGTAGTCAATGAGTACATCTTTCAAAGTTCCTAGTCGTGGGAATATCGAGACGGGGCATCGATATTCCAGAGTAGACTAGCGTATATCTTCTCGACCCATGTGATGGGCGATGGATGATCCCATATCCATTGGTGTTTGACATCAGAGACGGTATGCGGGTGCTCAGTGGAGACTGGGTACACTGAACGGACTCGCCGAGAACTCCCAGATGGTATTATACCCCACGTCAGATAGCAGTTCTCTGGTGACACTGGTACAGCTTAGTCTGTTGACCCGAGATCGTCATAGAGTCTTGTGTGTCTCCCACTGTGCTTTGATTTCTACCCTACCACGGCTCTATTGAGTCGTGCAAACAGGTGGTTTTTGGGTACAATCCCGATTCACATGGAGGCAATGAGCGATAGGAGAGGATTCGTCTCTCCCGGTATTGGGGGTTGATGTTGCGCTATGCTCGACTGGCCATAACTGGAAATCCCTGGCCAGGGTTGCAGTGATTTACTGGTAAGTGTTATCAGTAGTTTCACGCTTGTTGTAGACCTTACATCAGCCTGACTTATCAAGCTGCTGGGGTCTTACGTTTACCACCCCTAGGCGAGATATGCGACATATTAGACGAACAGACCGGACTGTGCGGTTAGTGTTACTGATTGGATTCGCAGGGGTGTGAGCAGGCTTGCTCGTTGATCTTCTGATCGCTAAATACCCGGGTGGCTGTTACGTTTAGCAGACCGCTTGCGGCTTGTGGGTGATTGATATGATCACCACCTACTACCGGCGTATTGACGAGTCTTTACAGTCCTACACAGAGGTTTCCTGGCTCAAGCGAAACGAAATAGGAGCGCATATGAGATATATGCGGGACCAAGAATAATACCAGAATGAGATACTGTATTCTATTCTCATGATTTCTATCATCGGTCGGTTATATGTGATATAGCCGGGTTACCGAATCAAGTGTTGATTCGATATATTGATACACTAGATATTAGTCGGTTATATGATATATGACCGGATCATTAAATCAAGTGTTGATTTAATGATTTAATGTATAATTATATATTTGATATATTACTTTACATTAACTAGTATTGGTTCACTTAAGATTGATTTTCTCACTTGATGTGCACAAGTTGTATATGTGATATATGTTTGTGCACTAGTTTGCATCATGATTGATGATAAATGCAAACATGGGTGTGTGTGTGACATACACCATGTTATTTAAAATTTAGGTTTTTATTTATCTTAATTATTCAAAATGGTGGCTTCTTTTGTCATGGCTTGAAGCTTCATGAAGCTTGAAGCTTCATGAAGCTTGAAGCAACTTTGACAAAGTGCACTCATTTTGTCTTGATTAAGATATTCATTAACCAAACCATTATAATTAACTATGGTTTAGTCTCTACAAAGGTTAACTCACCCATGGTTGCATTATGATAGACTTCACTTGATTATTCTTTTTACATAATTCAGTCTTATTCTTTCTTCTTCTTCTTCTTCAAGAAGAAGAAAAGCTTTCTAGATTTTATCAAGTGAAGAAATAGAGTGAGAAATCCAAATCTAAAGTGAACCCATTTCCTATTTCATCATCCTCTACTACTTGCCATTTAGTTTAGGGTGTTCTCTTCACAAAGTTCTTGACCTAGTGAAGATGGAGCTTGAGTTTGAGTCTCCTCGACGTAGATCATCTTCGGCCTCGAAGTCAATGACCTAGCCCGCTCATTTCTCCGAAGAAACCATCGCTAGAGTTCGGGATCCCGATGATCGCAGCGAAGGGACGTCAACACGGAGCTTTAGAAGTGAAGGACCGGATCTACAAAGGTTGTAATCCCTTTCACTTGTAGTTAAAATGTTTAACTTGCTAGTTTTCGCATAATCTCTAGTATACGATCTTGGTTAGGGTTGTTCGACACGGCTATTTTTTTTTGAATCGGGCATGGTTGATGCCTTGTAGAACCTTGTTAGAGTGCCTAGGAACCCCTACATTGGTATCAGAGCCAAGCTAGAGCTTTACGCGAAGTCTAGACCAAGTTTAAAGTCCGATCGAACCCGGAAACCTCGACGAAAACCTTTCTCTGAATATTTTTTAAAAATATGATTTTTTATGAATTACAAATGCTCTGAAAATTAAGCAGGAAAAACTAAGAATTACTGTGAAGTACGGCCCACTGATTCGTCTATATGACCGCGGAACCGCGGCCAAACCAAGCGTTTGGCGGCGGTTCCGCGGCCCAAATTATGACTTAGTCCCTCATACTTCATATATTTATTCTTAGGTCCTTTCTTGTCAATTGTTTCTGGGAATATTTTAATTCCACTCAAGTGTTGAGTTTTCTTAGGGTTGTATTGGGGACTCGTTGATTCGATCGGATAATTTAACTTTGTTTAGTTTGTCCGGGAAATTTTTAGATCGTGTTAAAAAGTTCGACCGGATATCAATAACTCACTTTTTCCCCTGCCGGAAAATTTCCAAGCGTTGGATTTTTCCGTAGTTTAAGAACGTTTTAAGTCGTGCAAGTAACGCGATGGACACTCTAGAAGACAACAAACCTTAACTCGATTATGTGACCGTCTTGAACTGCCTTTTGAACCTTAGGGTTTGGGGCAGTACGGCGTTGCCACATGTGAGGCGTTGGCTTGACCCTTCTACGGCTGGACCATTGGTACTGTGGCATGTGATGGATGTTTTTAAACTCCCCTCAAGTGTTGAGAATTATTTGGGAAAACTTGGGTGTTTGATTATTCGATCGGAAAGTTTAACATTGTCTATTTATCTGGAAGGTGATACAAAATTTGGAATCCACAAATAGTTATGAGATAACTGATTTGAATGTTATAAATCTAGCACTTCAGTTTCAAATGATTGGTTGCTACGGGATTTTGATGCGATCGAAAGTCCGTCGCAATCACGTAAAGTACGCGGATACTCGCCGGGTAAACTTAATAGATAGCCACGCCCCATAGCCCCGACTAAGTGACTGTAGGAGAACCCCGTAGCTAAAAGCATCCGTTTGGGTGCTCGCGGCAGCGGTGTTACGCCTCAGTGCACTTCGTCGACGGCATCCGGGGGTGCGGCCCTCTACTAAAGTTTGCGACGAGCATTCGATCAAAATGTCGGGAATCTTTTTGAATTGCCCGACTTGATATTGAAAAGAGTTTTTGATGATGAGACTAAAATGCGGGGTTTATAATAGTTAGGCATGCGATGTCTAAGGAATTCATTTGGTTAGGCATGCGATATCTAAGGAGGTTGCGGATTCCAACTGTTGTATTTTTACACTTTCTTTTCTGCGACCGTAAGTGTAATATGTGGTGTATCGCCGGTTTCGTTGCTATACATCAACGGCAATTGGGATACGCATATTTACTTACGTTGATGACATGTGATGTTATGTGTTGCAGGATATGTTATATTGGATCGTCGTGTTTGAATAGCCGGGTTTTTTTTATGTGAGATGACTGTTTTTCATTTTCATTCATGTAAAAACTTGTATGTAATATTCTTTTATTGGGGAACTTCCGGGCTGAGGATGATATCGCCATTGTATATTATTTACTTTGCCGCATTAGTATAGACCCAAGGAGGGGAGCACAAGTAACCGGCTTCTAGGGTCCAGTGGGAGACCATCTCGAGGAGTCGAGTCCGGGTCTCCAAACTCTAGAATTGGTAGGGTTGCTTGCCGCTCTCGTAGGGGTCTAGGTGTGTGGGATTGGCTATTCATCACGACCGTGGAATCCGTGTTTTATACAGGCTCAAAATAAAATACGGACGTCCTAGTATATCCAATATTTCATATGATGTTTTCTGCTGCGTTATCTGTGATGTGATCATGTGATATGTTCAGATAGATACTGTATATAGTATATATGATATATTATATAGACGTTGCTTATGTTTTACACCCGCGCTAGCCCTGCCCCGCTATGTCGTTAGTTACCTAACCTAACGGTGCAAACGGGACATCGAGGCGAATTCGGATGGCATAAGTGTACGTTGTATTTATCTGTGATGTTTAGGTGGACTTAAATGATGGGACATTCGTTAATGAGATTAATGAAAGAAAATAAACCTTAAAGATGTTTTGGAATCGAATTTCAAAAATTAGGTAGCTCTAGTTGTTGCTTTGCATAGCGGTGTTCCTTGTAGAACATCCAGCACCTTATTCGATTAGGAAAGAGCCGAGATCCCTTCACCGGGAGTGACCTCTTTAGCAATAACTAGCAGATGCTACAACCTTCGGTTTGTCTTTTGATTGCTTTTATAGTTCTTGCTTTGCATAGTGGTATTGTGAATATCCTGCACCTCATTCGACGAGGAAAGAGCCGAGATCCCTTCACCGGGAGTGACCTCTTTAGCGAAACTAGTAAAAGCCTCAAAGACACTCCATTTAAAACCATTTGATTCTACAGCGAGATCAAGTTCAAAGCGTTAAAGGTTTTCTTAAAAACCATCCGCAACCCTCCGTCATTTTAGGAAGTAGAGTACTTAGTATTCGTGCTGTGTTTGTTGACCATAGTCAAGGCACAGTGTACGGTAGCTAAGTGATGTCTTCCTACACCGCATATGATGCGATTAGTTAGGACAGTCGCGTGACTTTATTGACCTATGTTAAGGGTCATGTGGGTGGGTCTAATTAATCACGAAATGACGGGTAGAACTTGACTAGTGCTTATGATTTGTTGACCATAGTTATGGTCATAAGTGCTAGGGGTAAAAACCTTTATCGGGAGTTTCAAGTGTTGAAATTTGCAATGAGATTGCATACCTTCTATGAGATAGTTGGATCCCGATACCCACTGCGAGTAATTGTTACTCCTGGGAGAGTTTTGCACTTTGCAATTAGCCGATCAAGTAGGTGTCTAGAAAGGTGTCAACGGGGTTACGCCCCTGGGAAAAAGAGGTTTATTTTAATTAGGTCCGTGTGAAAGCACGGGAACCTCCCTCAAAGTACCGACACTGGCCTAGTTGAAAGATTGGCGAACTTGTAGAGTGTAATTAATCCCGGCTAGTCTTTCCTTTTAGGGTTTGAAGGAAGATTTGATAAAAACAGTGGGAGCCATCCTGATTAGATAAAATATATAACCAATCTAATCTTGCAAGAGCGCACACAGAGTGTTTTCTTCTCTCTCTCTCCAGGTAGCGACCATGTCACGCCTTAATCAAGATAATAATATGGATGTATTGACCGAACCCGCTTGTTATACTGAGCTGGGGAACGTTGGTCCCGCTCCAACTTATAATTGTTATAAGACAGAGCAGGAAATTGGGGATTACCAGAATTCCCGTACCGCCCAAACGAAGAAAGTTCATGATGATGCATCTTCTTCGGGTGTGTTCATTACATAGAACTGTTTCTCAGTATTCTTTAAGTCCTGGGTATGAGATACCGGATCAGGATCCCACATATGTAATATGTTACATGGGCTACAGAAAGGTAGAGAACTGAGAACGGGTGATAAGTTTCATGAGACAGAAAATGGTGCAAGTGTTGCAGCCAAGTCTGTTGGTCACTATCACCCTGTATTACCAGAATACATTGATTCTGAGCGAATGTTATTAGATACCGAACCTGATATACAACATCATATCAGTCTCTTTATTAGTAAAGAAAGGATATAATTTTGTATTGTTGGATAATGTTTTGAACATTTCCTATATCAAGAGTTGATCGGTTCAGGCACGTTATCTAAAAGCATTGACGTTCTAAATCAAACTACAGTTCTTAGTATACAGAACACACACGAGAGGAAGAGTTCAGAAATGAACGAATTCTTCTTGAGGCTTTGTAGACTAGGTCATATTAATGTGACCCGACTAGCTGAAGTTACATTTAGACGCATATTTAAATTAGTTTGAATTTACATCTTGTGAAACTTGCCGGTCATGTCACAGAGATAAGATGACTACAGCTCCGTTTATTGGAAACAGAGAAAGAGTTAGTGAACTCTTAGGACTGATACATAATGATGTATGAAGGTCCCCTGTCTGCAGATGCCAGGAATGGTTCCTTATACTTCCTTACATTCAATGAGAATCTCTCAAGATTCGGACACATGTTCCTGTTGAAACAAATGTCTGAAACTTTTGAGAAATTCAAAGAATGTAAGATAGAAGTAGAGAACCAAAACCGGGTAGAAGTATTATGTCCTTTGATGTGATCAAGGAGGAGAATACTTGAGCACGGAATTCCTGGATTATTCTAAAGGAGAATGTGATTCTCTCTCAGCATTATTCCTCCGCATACACCACAGCACGTCGGTGTATCGGGGCGGAGCAATCACACCCTATTTGATATGGTGCGCTCTATGATGAGTACTACTGAGTTTCCTATTTCCTTTTAGGGAGTTATGCACTTGTGAAGTTGCATACCTATTGAATAGGGTTCCGATCAAATCTGTTTCCTACCACTTCATATGAGATGTGGAAAGGGAAGAGCCCATATCTTAAGTTTGTTAAGATTTGGGGTTGTCCAGCCTATGTCTAAAAGCATAATCCGGACAAGCTCGAGGCAAAGTCAGTTCTGTAGAAGTTTGTTGGATATCCCAAGCATACGCAAGGGAATATCTTCTACCAAACCGAGAAACAAAAGATGTTTTGTTTCTCAATATGCAACCTTTGTGAAAGGGAATTTCTTGTGAAGAAATTAATGGTCATAAGGTAGAACTGGAAAGAGTTCCAGCTATACAAACTGCAGCTGATGATTTGGTAGAACCAAAAGATTCAATAGTCCCCGACGAACCTTAGCCTCTCCGCCGATCTGGTAGGGTTCCTCATCCGCCTGAGAGATACTTCGGTTTCTCGATGACAGTGGGAGTGAGGAATGCATCATGAGCTGATGACCCAACTATTTTCGAGCAGACCATCGAGAGCAGGGACTCTGTAAGAATGGCTGGATGCTTAGCGATCTGAGATGGAATCCATGTACACCAATAAAGTATGGACTTTGGATGCTATATCTGAAGGGTTGAATCCCCATCAGGAGCAAGTATATCTTAAGAAGATTACTTGGTGTAGATGGAAAAGTTGAGACTTTCAAAGCTAGACTTGTTAATGGTTTTCGTCATCGACCAGGCGTGGATAATGATGAAACATTTTTCCAGTGTCTATGCTTAAGTCCATCCGGATCCTACTTAATATTGCTACATACCATGACTACGATATCTGGTGGTTGGGTGTCATGACTATTTTTCTAAATACTGATTTAGAAGAGAACGTCTATAAGTATACAGCCAGAGGGCTTCGTAAATAGTGGGAGCAGCGGAAACGTGTGCAAGTTGCTTTACAGAATAAGGCAGACATCGCGGAGTTGGAACATCTGTTTTGATGTGGTAGTCAAAGAGTTTGACTTCATCAAAATAGTAGATGAACCTTGTACACACAAAAAGGTAGTAGAGAGTAAGGTGGTCATTCTCGTATTGTACGTGGACGACATACTCTTGATTGGAAAAGAGTTTCCTATGCTACGCACGGTCAATCTCCTCTTATCACAAGGATTCTCCAAATAGGATAAAAGTGATACCTCCTAAATCCTGGGTTATGGATCTATGTGATAGATCTAAATGGATATTAGGATTCTCACTAGGTGTAGTGAGATGGTATCAATCGATCCTGGGGAGAATCACTGGAAAAGTTCCAAGGTGATAAGGACGACTGAATGTCAGTCGCAGGCATTGTCCTTACCCTCAGTGGAGGGACGGTATGTTGGAAGAGTTCCAAGCTAGATACCATGGCAAACGAGATGATAAAGGCTGGTGACTTCGCTATCAAAGATACTACCAAAGAGGCAGTTTGGGTGTATGTTGGTTCATGAGATGAACTAGGTTCCTATCATTGTGTGACAATGGAAGTGTGTCTTTGGCCCAGGAACCCCGGTCCCATCAGTGACCTAGACATATTTTGAGGCAACATCACCTGATTATGGAGATAGTAGATCTCCAGGGTGATCGAGGTTAGGAGAGTAGACTCAGAGGACAACACGGAGGATCCTCTCACAAAGGCCTTTTCCCAGAGAGAGACTTTATGGGATGGTTGAGTATGAGATACTACAACCACTGCTACAGATGGCCCTAGTGCATGTGGGAGATTTTTAGTTATATGTATTCCATAGAGGCCATTACTGTACATGAGATGTATATTGTAGTGGATGCTGGGACATATATAGGTAGGACTTTCTTGCTCGACATGATAGTAGGCTATCTGGTTGCTCTTTATCTTAACATGTATACTTATTGTCTCTCTGTTACATGTTGATAAAGCCCTTAGGATGTGTACTCGACTTCCAGGACTATGATGTAGATCATACTAGTGGGGCCTGGGTAGTCAATGAGTACATCCTTCAAAGTTCCTAGTCATGAGAATATCGAGACGGGGCATCGATATTCCAGAGTAGACTAGCGTATATCTTCTCGACCCATGTGATGGGCGATGGATGATCCCATATCCATTGGTGTTTGACATCAGAGACGGTATGCGGGTGCTCAGTGGAGACTGGGTACACTGAACGGACTCGCCGAGAACTCCCAGATGGTAGGTCAGATGGCAGTTCTCTGGTGACACTGGTACAGCTTAGTCTGTTGACCCGAGAACGTCATAGAGTCTTTTGTGTCTCCTACTGTGCTTTGATTTCCACCCTACCACGGCTCTACTGAGTCGTGCAAACAGGTGGTTTTTGGGTAAAGTCCCGATTCACATTGAGGCAATGAGCGATAGGAGGGGATTCGTCTCTCCCGGTATTGGGGGTTGATGTTGCGCTATGCTCGACTGGCAATAACTGGAAATCCCTGGCCAGGGTTGCAATGATTTACTGGTAAGTGTTATCAGTAGTTTCACACTTGTTTTGGACCTTACATCGGCATGACTTATCAAGCTGCTGGGGTCTGACGTTTACCACCCCTAGGCGAGATATGCGACATATTAGACGAACAGACCGGACTGTGCGGTAAGTGTTACTGATTGGATTCGCAGGAGTGTGAGCAGGCTTACTCATTGATCTTCTGATCGCTCAATACCTGGATGGCCTTTACGTTTAGCAGACCGCTTGCGGCTTGTGGGTGATTGATATGATCAACACCTACTGCCGGCGTATTGACGAGTCTTTAGAGTCCTACACAGAGGTTTCCTGGCTCAAGCGAAACGAAATAGGAGCGCATATGAGATATGTACGGGACCGAGAATAATACCAGTATGAGATACTGTATTCTATTCTCGTGATTTGTATCATCGGTCGGTTATATGTGATATAGCCGGGTTACCGAATCAAGTGTTGATTCGATATATTGATACACTAGATATTAGTCGGTTATATGAGATATGACCGGATCATTAAATCAAGTGTTGATTTAATGATTTAATGTATAATTATATATTTGATATATTACTTTACATTAACTAGTATTGGTTCACTTAAGATTGATTTTCTCACTTGATGCGCACAAGTTGTATATGTGATATATGTTTGTGCACTAGTTTGCATCATGATTGATGATACATGCAAACATGGGTGGGTGTGTGACATACACCATGTTAATTAAAGTTTTGGTTTTTATTTATCTTAATTATTCAAAATGGTGGCTTCTTTTGTCATGGCTTGAAGCTTCATGAAGCTTGAAGCAACTTTGACAAAGTCCACTCATTTTGTCTTGATTAAGATATTCATTAACCAAACCATTATAATTAACTATGGTTTAGTCTCTACAAAGGTTAACTCACCCATGGTTACATTATGATAGACTTCACTTGATTATTCTTTTTACATAATTCATTCTTATTCTTTCTTCTTCTTCTTCAAGAAGAAGAAAAGCTTTCTAGATTTTATCAAGTGAAGAAATAGAGTGAGAAATCCAAATCTAAAGTGAACCCATTTCCTATTTCATCATCCTCTACTACTTGCCATTTAGTTTAGGGTGTTCTCTTCACAAAGTTCTTGACCTAGTGAAGATGGAGCTTGAGTTTGAGTCTCCTCGACGTAGATCATCTTCGGCCTCGAAGTCAATGACCTAGCCTGCTCATTTCTCCGAAGAAACCATCGCTAGAGTCCAGGATCCCGATGATCGCAGTGAAGGGACGTCAACACGGAGCTTTAGAAGTGAAGGACCGGATCTACAATGGTTGTGATCCTTTTCACTTGTAGTTAAAATGTTTAACTTGCTAGTTTTCGCATAATCTTTAGTATACGATCTTGGTTAGGGTTGTTCGGCACGGCTATTTTTTTTTAATCGGGCATGGTTGATGCCTTGTAGAACCTTGTTAGAGTGCCTAGGAACCCCTACATGAGTTACCAACTCGTGAGTAATAAGTAACATCTAATAAGGCTATCGTAAGCATGTACACACTGATGTCACAACCTACCTATACTAATATGATGCGATGTAATAAAATGCATGCAGTATGAATGCAATAACAATGCGAGATCTGAATATAAATAACATGGGAAATCTGTGTCTTTATCTTAAATAAACTTCTGAAATTTTATTGTAGTTTTATCAATGAAATCAATATATAAGTCTGTGTCAGTGTCGACACCAATATGAATATCTCAGTGCCCCAAAGTACCGGTATCTCAAAACCTCAGGCTTCGGCAATCCGGACTGGCCCAACTCAAATATCAATATCTCACGACCACGGTCAGTATCCTATGGATATCAGCCGCGCCAACAATCACCGGTAGGCAGTCTGCCCCTGCCACGCTCATCGACTACGCTCGAACTTCTTGCCCCGGGGTACCATACCGGGCCCACCATATACCCGAGACGGTTCATACTACTCCTCGAAACGGGTCTTGAAAACTAGCAGAAAACCCATGGTGGACGACACATATATCATATCATGAGAAAACCGCAAACTTACAATTTTTTAAATGGTAATATGTTTTCAAATCCTTGTGGTTTCTCCAAATCCATAAATATCTTAAATACGGAAAATCCTCGAGAGAATCATGATACATGAATTTATATGATTTAATAATATGAAATACAAGTGCGGAAACTAGAAAGCTATGCGTGAACAACAATGCAATAAGATGTGTGCATGTACCTAGCAATCCTACATATCCATATTAAAGAATTTAATATATCAATTGCAGGTTATTAAGCATAATGGCGCAAGTGGTAAGATTTTTGATTTAACTAGTTAAGTGTTTGTAGCATAGCAGATACCAAGGCGTGTGTGTTCCCATGAATAGTGCCCGTGCAGCATAAGCCAATGGTAATAGTGCGAGTGTTCTATGAGTTACTAGCACAGTATACATTTATATGACGAATGATGCAATGCAATGGGATAATGAAGTAGGAACTACGCATATAGTTACAGTTCTAAACTACATTCTAATTATCGGGTGTCAAGCGCCATCTAAACGATTTCCCCTGCAGATGTATACATCTACTCACCGGAACGCCTCCACTAGTCCGATACGATCGCCTCCTTCCCTTTCCGCGCCGCGCCCGATGTCTCCGCGACCGATCCTAAAATTTACACAAAGCAACACACGTGAGGTTAAAATCCTGCAAACATGCAATACCAAGACTATACGAGAAACTAGCATCGCAAGCTAAACGCGTGTGCAATCGAAACGCCGATACATGTGTGCATACGTCTGAAACCACCCTGACACACTGCGACACACAGTAAACACCAAACCCAAACTCATAACGTACGTGTCGCGCAAGTTTAAAAGCGCCAAAAACAACGTATTTGGTCCCAGATTTTGATTAAAGTGAAAACAGGAAAAGTTGCATATACCAAAGGTCTTAAATATGTAGCAGACACCCATAGCCCAAACCCCGACACCCACACTCACCATCTGGCCGTAATTTGCGGCCAGAACCCTTTAATTTGTGGCCAACATTGGGAATTGGGGTCCCGTGCTTCGTGTGTGTGGTCTAACTCTAGTATACATGCTCCAGTAAATGCAACTTTTGCCTGAAGTAACCGGGTTGAAAGCAGATCACTAATCTAGCACAAATCCTAACTAAAACACTAATTAAGCACTAATTTAATACAATATGGTATTTTAGTGCAAACTGAAGCAAGGACTTGGGTTAAACAACACTAATAGCACTTAATTAAGTTAATCAAGCCCTAAAAACCCTAACTTACCCTAACCTCCACTTAAACCACATAATTAGCACTAAAACTCACTAAAACACTACTTTAAGCTAATTAAACTACAAGTTAAGCAAGAAAGTGATTAAGGTGAGTTTAATACCTCAAGTTGGTCTTAGGGGGGTCTAAACTTGCTGGCCTTGCCTCCATGAGCACAGAATTGGCTTAAGAACCAACAAAGGAGGTGTTTTGCAAGAGGTTGAAGTGAAGAAAGATGGATTTTTAGTGGAGATTTGAGGCTAGAATGAAAGAAGAAGAAGAAGAAATGAAGGTGAGGCTGCTGCTGCTGGGAAATGAGAGTGAGTGAGAGAGAAAGCCCCCAAGTCAAAGCCCTCCATGCTCATTAAATGCACCATGCCTCTCTTTATCATTTATTTTTTCTTATTTTCTTAAATGTTTTGGTTTTGTTATGGATTTTAAAAAGGAAAAGATGAAATAAAACCATGAGGAAAATGAAATGAAGGCATGTTACAATATAACCTAGGGCAAAAATTGTGTGTGCCTGCTAACTAAAGTTTTGCTTAGAAAAATAATAGTTAGAAAAATTTGGTAATTAGTGAACAATAATTTAAATAATAATTAATAAAACACAATTATATATATATATATAATTACATATAATCACCAATAAAATAGATTTATTCCAATCTATGTGGAAAATAACTATTAACGAAGTTTTATGAAAAACACGCATTATCACTACTTAACACGAAATTAACCTAAACGAATATCAAGGTGTTACAGAGCTCGAGATATGATGATTTACGTGTCGATGCTAGATACGGGTTTCATGATGTTCGAGTGTCGATATTGAACACTCAGGTTCCATGATTTTGATGTGTCGTTGATGGACAAACGTTGGTTGATATCTCATACATACATGCATATTTTTTCATGATGTTTCGAGTGTCGATATTGGACACTCAGGTTCCATGATATTGTGTGTCGTTGATGGACACACGTGGATGATATCCACATCCATATAGGCATACGATTTCAGATGTTTATTTCGACATGCCATTGGCAATGATTCTATTGTTGACATATATGCATATATGGTCACCCTAGATATCATAGTATTACCTTCATGATACAGTATGACCTTGGAATCGTTGTTTATTCGATTTCTACCTGCTGATGTTTTCTACTCACGAGTTGGCAACACACCCCCATTGTGCCACAGTTTTCTTGCAGGTCCGACGGCTTGGACCAGTAGCGGTATCGCTGGCACATAGTTCCTTCAGGATGTGTGCTTAGGTAGATGGGACACATTGGATCGTACATATTCCTGTATTATTATTCTTGTTGTATCTAGATAAACTCCATCAATCAAAAACTAGACTTTGTATATTAGTAGACCTAGACAGACTGTATGTTTGCGAGACTTAGAGCGATGGCTGTATATTCGCTTCTTTTGAGGTTTTTGACGCCTTACTTTACTTATTTCTCCTGTGTTGATCTTTGCCGTTGGGCGTCGTATATTTATTGCTAACTTGCGTGGTTGTGATTCCGCCGATTGCCGAAGAGCTAGCTCCCGCTTGGGGATGCCTATATAGATTGCTAGTATATGGTTTTGGATCAAAATATACAAGGGAGGTGCTGCCCAAATTTTTAAAGACGAAAAATGTTTTGAACTATAGTATAATCCACTTGCGTTTTTATATATCATCACCTATGCATTTTACAGGAAAATTCGATTTCATTATACCATTATTTTAAAAAACTTCACCTCTATTATTTCCCTAAAAAGGTTTAGATTTCTGGGTTTTGGCTTACTTGAATTAGGTGGGGTCCTATAGACTTCACATGATTCAAGTGCCAGTCACGTGCCTTCTTCCGGGTCGTGACAAAGTTAGTATCAGAGCTTTATGTTTAACCTACGTTTGAGTCTAGGTTTGACTATGCGGAGTCTAGGGCATATATATTTCAGAACCTATGCTTGACCTTACGGAACTTAGACTTGGCCGAGCGGGTATTAGACCCGAACTTTCGTCGCATAGGTTGACCTTGGTTGATGGAGTAGGTAACTTAAGTAGAGTGACGTACCGTGTGTATGTTCCACGGCATACTTACGATACGCTACTTCGCTTAAGTAGCCTTAGGATGCACATTTCTTATACACTGTATCTCTATTCGTTTTTCTGATCTATCTTCATCGATACCTGCTTGAGGTTCCTGTCACCAGGGTTTGTGCATAGAGAGAGCTGCTACTAGAGATGCGGTCAGAGCGAGCTCGTCACGGACGAGGGCTGACCATGATAATTTTTGGTGACATAGGGACGTAGAGATATAGTGTTTGTGTTGAGATCTCTCGTTTGAGGCGAGTGTTCGGATCTGTACTGGATGATTGGGTCATTGACAGAAGCTGCCAGATTGAGAGGACTATTGATATATAGCCTATCCCAGAGGTCGCGATGTTGTCTATCGTACAGACAGATGACCCAGTTATTGCTGAGATTGATGGGATGTCGCCTCCAGAGTTTATGAGCTGAAACCACTGGAGCAGTCAGACAGAGATGTGATAGAAGGTAGCTAGTCCATCTTGAATAAAGCGATGAAGATGATTCGTCTGATTTGATGCGCCAACACAGGCTCAGTTAAGATGAAGAATTCCAGTTTGGAGGATATTACTCAGATCTAAAGTAAATCGAATAAGAGAGGATACTATTCATTAGATGCTCCAATATGAGATCAGTAAGTCGACCGGCTTCAGATAGAAGGGCCTCCCCCAGATGCGTTGTGAGTTGATCGAGAAAGGACAAATGAAGTATATACCTCCGATGATTGGGACGAGTTCCCGAGAACGTGTTCGGCTAGATATCTTCCACAGAGTGGTGAAGATACGCGAGTTTGTAATTTTGAGTCCTTATGAGAGATTCCGGATTGACTGTAGCCGAGAACGAATTGCCGTACAAAGACAACAAGAGATGTCATCGAAGTGGATGATAATGATGCTGAGTGGAACAATAAGTTCGTGCGATATATTAACGAACTGTTGTTACTCCCCGTTGATGCCAGTGAATTGATATGTATACAGAGGCGTTGGATACGGCCAAATTTCAGAGGAAAGCCAGGATGAGGACGCAGCTGTCCGGCTAAGAGAAAAGGGTTAAGAATAGAGTGCCAACCTCCGTGCAGTTTAGCATAGGTGAGATCGGAAGAGACCTTGAGCAGGTTCTTTCCAGGATACCGTATCGATAGAGATTTGCACCTAGGAGCCGCTGTATCGCGCGAATTCATAGGGCCAGATGCTGCCATCAGTAACGTGCCGTTTGCGAGTGATCATGTTGATTGGCTAAGAGATGATCAGAGGAGTGACAGAACGGAACTGTTTCCGTTATTACACCTAACCGGGTCGACAAGCGGAAAGATGATGGGATTGGTAATCCACAGAGAAAATAAGGACCCAGAGACCAAAAACGCCAGACCGTGAGCAGGAGGCAAGTGGATGTTCTTGCTCTGCCAGTTTTGGGCGCACTGGCAATTTTTTTCGACATTGAAAGAGGTGTACCTCAATGTCATTTATTGCGATTGCGTTTTGTGATCCGAGTATCACACTTTTATTGCTTGTACTTTGAGTTTTGATGATTGGGTTTTGTGATATTTGTTTTCGTGCACCATGGTTGCACCTACTGGATATTCCGTTGTGCACTGTTTTGCATTTGATTTATGTATTATACACAGTTAAGTTGGTTTATGATTTGTGCATATCTATTGCACTTGATATCGATTTGTACCTTGGCTGCACATGTTTATGATTTCATAGATTTCGATACCGTCTATTTGATTTCATGCATGTCTTATGCACTTGACTTGACTTATGCACTCGGTATAGCTCACATATACTTGCAGTGCATTGGTATGGATTTTGTGCACGCAGTTGCACACATTTATGATTTTATACACCTTGGCACGCTTGGTATTGTTTTTATGCACATTTGAGACATTTATGAGTTTTCGGGCACCTAGTGCCCCTGATTTAAGTTTTCGTGTATTTGTTGCACTAGATTATGTTTTCGTGCACCGTTGCACTTGACGTTTATTTTCGTGCACTTTATTTCACTAAATGTTTTTTTTGTGCGGACCTGATACACTTGATTTGGATTTTCGCGCATATTGGACGCATGGTATGAGATTTTGTGCACACCAGATGCACTTGATTGAGATTTTATTCGTGCATGTTATATGCACTGGGTTGAGTTTTTCGTGCACTCTAGATGCACTTGATATTATCGTCGTGCACGCCAGTTGCACTTGACAGAAGCTTTCTTACACACCCGTTGCACTTAGTTTTGCTTCTATGTAATTTATGGCACTTGTATTTAGCTTTGATATCCGTGTGCACCAGACGCACGTGATGTTGGATACGCCTTTTGAGGCTGATTTTTGCTCTTAAGCATTATATTTTGATACTGGGTACTATATTATATAGTGGCCAAGCAGGACTGATATGAGGGCAGTACCTAAGTACTTTTGTATGCATAAAAGTTACTAAGAGGTTTTCAAAAAGGAGTTATAGTCTCACTATTTTCTACGTGTCCGCGAGTGACACGAACCTTTACAAAGGAAAACCTTCTGGGATATTTCAAAAAGGCAGAACCTATAATTTGAGCAAAACATATATAGGTATATATTTACTAATTTACAAATGACAGTCCGCCACTCGTGCCGTGAGTTACGCATCACACAACAATTCGGAAAGGATTTTGAATGTGTTTTATCCAGCTTTTAAAATAGTTTTACAAGGATACGTACTATATACGTATTATAATGTTTTTACTATAGCATATGGGATTTTAGCAGTGGATTTCAAGATTTCATCTCCTTTATAACTCCAGTGATTGCGTGACGCTTGACGGAGTTCGATTTTGAGTTTCACATTTGTTTTTATGCGCACTCGATGTGCTGTGATATTCTTGAGTATTCCATGATTTTGGAGCCCCGTGATTTAAACTGATTATTGAAATGTTTTAGTATTTAGGGGTTTAAATTTAAATTCGGAGACCGAATTTATTTAAGGAGGGAAGATTGTAACATTTCAGAAATATAAAATATTATTTTTGAAAATTAAATATTAAAATAATATATTTCGCGAAAACTATTCGATTTGCGAATTGGGGTTTTCGTAAAATGGTATAATTATATACTAATATTTGGAAAATTATTGGAGATTAATACGGTTTAGTTATTAAAAAGGTATATATTTGGATTTGGGCATTTTATAAATAATTATGCAATTATTATATGCAAGTTTAAATTAAACTTGATTAGTGCACTACTAATCACGATTAGGACAAATCCGTATTTTTTATATATTGATGGTTAGTGCACCATGACATGTTGCATTTTGATTACATGTTGATTTCATTTGTATTTATGTTGGTTTTAAAATAAAATGAGAAAAAGAAAAAGAAAAGATAAAGAAAAGAAGAGAAGAGAAGAGACATGGAGGAATGGGAGGGGGGACAAAAGGGTATGGGCAAGTGAGAGAGAGGGGGGGTAATATTTTGACCATGGTTCATATCTTCATTTCATCCTCCTCTTCATTCTTCTTCTCCTCCTCCTTCTCCTTCAACCCTCCACCTTACTACCACCCACAAACACCATGAAAAACACTTCAAACCACCATGCCCTCTTCATAAAAATGGTGTATAACCTCACTAAAAACCCTATGGATCAATCAAGTGGAGATTTTGAGCACTTTGGATAACCCAAGAAAATTCTTGAGTTGCCAAATGAGGTATATCCTACACTTCTAGTTTAGTTTTTAAGTTTCCTAATATCCTATAGTGCATTAGCGTTAAACTTGTGTAGATTAGTGATATTAGAAATTTCCTAGATAAGGGTTAAGGGATTCTATGAAATGTGTGTTAGTTATATGTATGCCCTAGAGGCCATTACTATACATGAGATGTATATTGTAGTGGATGCTTTGACATATATAGGGAGGACTTTCTTGCTCGACATGATAGTATGTTATCTGGTTGGGTGTCATGATTGCTTTTCTAAATGATGTTTTAGAAGAGAGAGTCTATAAGTACACAGTCAGAGGGCTTCGTAGACAGTGGGAGTAACGGAAACGTGTGCAACATGTTTTATATGATAAAGAAGGCATTGCGGAGTTGGAACATCTGTTTTGATGTGTTAGTCAAAAGTTTGACATCATCAAAATGGTAGATGATCCTTGTATATAAAAAAAGGTAGTAGGGAGTATGGTGGTGATCCTCGTAGAGTACGTGGATGACATACTCATGATAGGGAAGAAGTTTCCTATACTACGCTCGGTCAATCTCCGCTTATCACAATGATTCTCCAAATAGGATAAAAGTGATACCTACTAAATCCTGGGTTTTGGATCTATGAGATAGATCTAATTGAATGTTAAGATACTCACTAGTTATAGTGAGATGGTATCAATCGATCCTGGGGAGAATCACTGGAAAGGTTCCAGAGTGATAAGGATGACTGAATGTCAGTCACATGCATTGTCTTTACCCTCAGTATAGGGACGGTATGTTGGAAGAGTTCCAAGCTAGATACCGTGGCATACTAGACGATAAAGGCTGGATACATTGCTACCAAAGATGCTACCAAAGAGGCAATCTGGGTGTATATTAGTTCATGAGATGAACTTCGTTCCTACCATTGTGTGACAATGGAGTTGTGGCTTATGCCTAGGAACGCCCGTCCCATCAGTGATCCAGACATATTCTAAGGCAGTGTCACCTGATCATGGAGATGGTTGATCTCCAAGGGATCGAGGTCAGGAGAGTAGACTCAGAGGACAACACGGCGGATCCACTCACAAAGGCCTTTTCCCAGAGAGAGACTATTATGGGATGGTTGAGTATGAGATACTACAACCACTGTTATCAGATGGCCCTAGTGCAAGTGGGAGATTGTTAGTTATATATATGCCATAGAGGCCATTACTATACATGAGATGTATATCGTAGTGGATGCTTGGACATATATAGGGAGGACTTTCTTGCTCGACATGATAGTATGCTATCTGGTTACTCTTTACCTTAACGTGTATACTGATTGTCTCTCTGTTACATGTTGGTAAAGCCCTTAGGATGTGTACTTCACTACCTGGACTATGATGCGGATCATACTAGTGGGGACATGGTAGTCCATAAGTACATCCTTTAAGGTCCCTAGTCGTGGGTGTATCGAGACGGGACATCGATATACCAGAGTAGACTAGCGTATACTTTCTCGACCCATGTAGATGGGCGATGGATGATCCCATATCCATTGGTGTTTGACATCAGAGATGATATACGGGTGCTCAGTGGAGACTGGGTACACTGGACGGACTCACCGAGAACTCCCAGATGGTATTATACCTTACGTCAGATGGCAGTTCTCTGGTGACACTGGTACAGGTTAGTCTGTAGACCCGAGATCGTCATAGAGTATTGTGTGATTCCCACTGTGCTTTGATTTCCACCTTACCACGTCCAAGAGGGCATGCAAAACGGTGGTTTTTGGGTACAGTCCCGAGTCACATGGAGGCAATGAGCGATAGGAGGGGTTTCTTCTCTCCCGGTATTGGGGGTTGATGTTGCGCTATGCTCGATTGGCCATAACAGGGAAGTCCCTGGCCAGGGCTGGTTTAGAGATTTACTGGTAAGTGTTACTAGTAGTTTCTCGACCCGTTATGAGCTTCGCATTGGCATGACTTATCAGTTATTGGGGTCTGACGTTTACCACCCCTAGACTTGATATGCGACATATCAGACGAGGAGACCGGACTGTACGATAGTGTCACTGTCAGGCTTTTTGCAGGAGTTGGAGCAGGCTTGCTTGCTAATCTTCTGATCGCTCAATACCCGGGTAGCCGTTTCGTCCATCTAGTACCGCTGACGGCTTGTGGGTGCTTAATATGATCATCACCTACTGCCGGCGTATTGACGAGTCTTTAGAGTCCTACATAGAGGTTTTACTGGCTCAGGCAAAACGAAATAGGAGCGCATATGTGATATGTGCGGGACCGAGAATAATGCGTGTATGTGATACCGTATTCTATTCTCGCGACTATTGTATCGGCCGGTTATATGAGATATAGCCGGGTTATCGAATCAAGTGTTGATTCGATAAGTTGGTACATTTTGTGTTAGTCGGTTATATGAGATATAACCGGATTATTAAGTCAAGTGTTGATTTAATAATTTTGTGTATAATTGTATATGTGATATACTAATTTACATTAACTAATATTGGTTCACTTAAGCATTTGTTTTTCTCACTTGTGCACAACTTAATATATATGTGATATATATTAATTTGTGTTCATATTTGTATCATGGTTGTTGATACACACTACATGGGTGTATGAGACATACACCATTATAATTATATTGGTGGGGTTTTAAAATACAAAGTAAATATAAAATTAGTGGATAATTGTTCAAGTGCATGAAGCTTCATGAAGCTTGTGGTTGCATTGACTTAGTCCACTAGTTTTGTTTTACTTAAGATATTAAATAACCTAACCACTATAATTAGCCATAGTTATGTCTCTACATGAGTTAGTATATGATACCCACTCACCCATGGTTAGCTAACTCTCTCTTGATTAGTTTTCATTATCATTTTGAGCTCATCTTCTTCCTCCTTCAATTTCTTTCTAGGGTTTGATAAAGAGAGAGAATGATAGTGAGAAAAGAAATTCTAAAGTGTACCCATTTCCTATTTCATCATCGTCTACTAGACTAGCACTTTAGTTTAGGGTGTTTGCTTCACTAATTCTCTAGTTAGTGAAGTAGAAGCTTGAGTTCGTATTCTCTCGACGTAGATCATCTTCGGCCTCGAAGACTTCAAGCAATACCGTTGCAATCTTCTCATGAAGCCGTCCGAGAGTCCGGGAGTTCGATGATCACAGCGAAGGGACTACAACAAGGAGCTTTAGAAGTGAAGGACCGATCTACAAAGGTTGTATTTCGTATTCACTCAGTGATAATTGTTATTTACTAGCATGTGTTACCCTAATTATCTAGTAAAGATCTTGTTTAGAGTTATTCGGCATGGCTAAAATTTTAATCGGGCATGGTTGATGCCCTGTAATACCTTCTTAGAGTGCCTAGTAACCCTACAATGTGAAGATGTATTTGAGATATAGTGGGTGTTTTTCATGACTCTAGTGATGTTTACTGGCCTAGACCAGAGTATAGAAACCAATACATGAACTTAGAATTTTCCCGTATCGGTTTTGTGGAATTTTGGGGATTTACAGGAAATCTGGAGCAATTTGGGATATTAATAAGAAAAACAAACAACTACAACCTAGTTAGACCACTAGAAGATCACCTCAGAAGAACGAGACCCAAATTCAATGATATGGCCAGCGCCACCCGTTACTGTAGCATATCTCACCGGCCCAATTTTGGGTTCTGGTGATGGGGTTTTGCCTGTAGCTCACACTCCTTATAACCCAGCTATTATATTGGTTGTTTTGTCCTAGTCTACATGTGCTAAAATCTGGGAGCTTTTTGAGTTGGTTTTGACAAGATTTTCCGATATTTGAAACTTGGATTTATGAATTTCTTGATGCGATTTGGTCGTTGGACATTTGTACGTCAACGACGAGGGTTTTATGGTTGTTCTTGCATGCGTATGCTATAGGTTCTAACCTATAAGTAATTCATGTGCCGTATCGGTTTTCGGACTTGGTTCTAATAACGCTACGATTGTGTATTAATTGTAGGTTCCTTCGCATGGATTCTGAGACGACGAAGCACATCGACCTCGGCTAAGCAAGGAGTTTAGCAGGTGAGTAGATGTATATTTATGAAGAAAGTCGGGTGGATGGCGTTTAGCACCCCCGCAACCGTAGAATAGGATATTTACATATAGTATATATATGTGTGTGTGTGTATGTTTTATACACACTCACACGTGAGATGAGGATATTATGTGTTAATGGATATGAGTCGATATGATCAGACATGATGTCGTGAGGTTATGATGTATGATCGAGTTGAGAC
This sequence comes from Agapanthus africanus, assembly GCA_030015575.1. Classification (NCBI taxonomy): domain Eukaryota; kingdom Viridiplantae; phylum Streptophyta; class Magnoliopsida; order Asparagales; family Amaryllidaceae; genus Agapanthus; species Agapanthus africanus. The sequence continues at coordinate 367,534,019 of JASDDO010000012.1, forward strand.
CTCGTAAATGATATGATATATTAAAGGATTGTTGGACGATATACACAGAACATGTGATGTCATGTGACTTGATAAGATAATAGTATGTACGTGATCTTGGATTCGTACCTTTGATTATGATGCAGTGCGATGGATGATACCGTACAAGATTATTTATATAATGATTGATCCGCACTCTTGACTCGAGGATGCCGTACGATGGACTATACCATACGTGATGCTATGAGACTGGATCGCTGACTGATAGATACATCAACTCAGATATATTATAGATTTTTAATCCCTTTCTACACTGTTTTAGTTTAGTCCCTTAAGTAGATGTTAGATTAGATTTAGAGTCATACCTATCTTCAAAACTAACGAATCGTATGTATTTTTTCAAAGAGAAACCCGAAGGGGCTATGGATTTTCAAAATGATATTTCTTTTCTCAAAAACACCGTAGCCCTTACCCTTCTAAAAACAACGATTCGTATTAATTTCAATTACGGTAACAGTATGTCTCGAATATAGATACATATATTTTATAATGTTGCGCTTACTGTTTACTATTCTGCTATGTTATGTTAATCTCATTGCATTGCATATACATGTGCTTTCATTAGCTATTACAATCTCGTCTGCGAGGACATATGCATTATTACCGATGATGCGTATGTTGCACGTACACTTTTTTGCCGGCTCACACATATCATCATCGGTAATGGCCATGCCACATATACATTGGAAACCGTCATCTCACTTGTATAACCTGATAGCTGGTAGTTTAATTATATTGTTGTATTCTTGCTCTCACATGCTAGTTTAGATATTGCATTTCTTACTTAGATGCCACATGCATTTGTATACATACATTGCTATAGTAATATATATATATATATATACTCTCATATGATATTTTTTTTCGATTTCGTGGATTTGGGAAACCGCCAGATACCTTTTGAAACATGAAATATTTAAAAAGGCGGTTTTTCCCTTGATATGATATTTCTTGTCCACCATGAGTTTTCTCGGTTCTGAGCGTGTTTTCGAGACCCGATTCGATGAGTGGATGAACTGTCTACGGGTACATGGTGGACCCGGTATGGTATCCCAGGGCAAAAAGCTCGAGATGTAGACGATGAGCCTGGCAGGAGAGAGCACTACCTGTAGGGTTATGCAAGCGCCACGACCATCAAATCGTGGCCATTGCGGAACAAAATTTTTCAAAAATCGGAGCTAGAACAACACGATAACCAGGATCGACCCATAAGCCCTAGATTGTAAGTCCATGTCACGCACCCCACGAGCTTGCGGGGAGGCGGAATATATGAAAAACAATTATCAAAGCTTCGTAACACGGACTTGAGCACACAGATCGTGTCTAAACCATTACTAGCAAACTACGAAAGGTTTAACTACTCCGATTTGAAGTTATACCTCACGTTACTTGTCCTTCGGGTCTTCATCGCTGTCCTCCACTCCTTGTAGGCTCTATGGAACGTCGGCACCTCAACGGCATCCTCCTCGAGTCAAAGACGATCCACCCGAGAGCTACTACTCCAAGCTTGACCTCTAACTTGAGGTAACTATGTTACTAAAAGTGCTAATCAAAGCAACCTAGGGGATATAGAGTAGGATTATGGATTAATAAGTCTTGCTAACCCTTGATCTCAACACATGAGAGGTTAGGGTTAGGGTTTGAAGAGAGAGAGAGCTTGAGGAGAGAGAAGGTGAGAATGAGAATCCTTTTGGAATAATGATATCATTGTCAATATATGAAGCATAACACATTATTAAATGAATAACAAATAATAATGTGTCATCATGCTTCATTAATACACATAGTGATTCATCTCATGAGTCATTTAAACCATAAATGCATCATTAACTCCATGGATGAATCACACCATGACTCATTAAACCAATTAATGCAAATGCCACCTTAGCCTCCAACTCATCATACTTCTAGAAGCTTCTCGACAAATTACGAGAATGCCCCTCCTATCCGTGAAAACACGGAAATACTTTAGACTGTATAAATCCAATAATCCGATACTAGAATCTGGCTTAAACCAAAGCCCGCTAGTAAAAACTGTCCGAATATCGTACGTGCGTAAAAACACGTATGCGTCCGAACCCTGTCGTAAAACCATACGACCTCTATATCGTTTCGCCCGAAGCAGGGAAACTCTCTGTGTGGGACTCTCAAGACTCAACACTACGCTGGCAGTGGGTTTAACCATAGACCGCAAGCGGCACTAGCTGTACGTAACGGTCCCCAGGTAGATGTCGATAAGAAGGATGATGAGGAACCCATCCGAACTCCTACTGAGCCTGATGTGACAATCTCCGTACAGTCCGGTCTGTTCGTCTAGGACTATCGCATATCGGGCCTAGGGGGCGGTAAACGTCAGACCCCTAATAGCGGTATAATTCGTGTCGGAGTGAAGCCCATTACACCTTGAGAAACTACTGGAAGCGACCAGTAAATCTTGCTTGCCTTGGCCAGGGACTTTGTGTAACGGTTCTCTATACACAACGCGATATCAACTCCCAATACCGGGAGAGACGAATAATGTCCAACCGCCACTGCCTCCAAGTGCTTCGGGACTGCACCCAACTACTACCTGTTTGCACGACTCCTTTGAGCCGTGGTAGGGTAGTAATCTAAGTACAATGGGAACACACCCGAGGCGAAGTAGAAGTATCAAGTCGATGGACTAAGCTGTACTCATGTCACCTGGGAACTTCTATCTAATGATGGGTACGTAAGTCCATGTCACGCATCCCACGAACTTGCGGGGAGGCGAAATATATGAAAAACGATTATCAAAGCTTCGTAACATGGACTTGAGCGCATGAATCGTATCTAAACCGTTACTAACAAACTACGAGAGGTTTAACTACTCGGATTCGAAGTTATACCTCAGGTTACTTGTCCTTCGGGTGTTCATCGCTGTCCTCCACTCCTCATAGACTACTTGGAACATCGGCATCTCAACGGCCTCCTAGAGTCAAAGAAGATCCATCCGAGAGCTCCTATGCCAAGCTTGATCTCTAACTTGAGATAACTAGGTTGCTCAAAGTGCAAATCTATGCTACCTAGGGGTTATGGAGTGAGGTTATGGATGTATTAGTCTAGCTAACCATTGATCTCAACACATGAGAGGTTAGGGTTAGGGTTTCAAGAATGAGAGAGCTTGAGGAGAGAGAAGGTGATGATGAGAATGAGTATGAATAATGAGCTCATTAGAATATAACAACTATAACAATTTATCAAATAAATAATATAAGTGATTAATCATCATGGTTGATGCATTCACCTTGTGTGATTCATCACATGAGTCATAAGTTCAATAAATGAATCATTAACTCTAAGGATGAATCACACAAATGAGTCATTAAGCAATAAATGCTTATGCCACCTTAACCCCCAAGTCACCATGCTTCTAGAAGCTTCCCGGAAAATTACGAGAACGCCCCTCCAATCCGTGAAAACACGGAAAAACTTTAGACTGTATAAATCCAATAACCTGATACTAGAATCTGGCTTAAACCAAAGCCGACTAGTAAAAACTGTCCGAACATCGTACGTGCGTTTAAACACGTATGCGTCCAAACCCTTGTCGTAAAACCATACGACCTCTATATCGTTTCGTCTGGAGCAGGGAAACTCTCTGTGTGGGACTCTAAAGACTCGACACTACGCTGGCAGTGGGTTTAACCACAGACCGCAAGCGGCACTAGCTGTACATAACGGTCCCCAGGTAGATGTCGATAATAAGGCCGATCAGGAAAAACCCATCCGAACTCCTACCGAGCCTGATGTGATAATCTCCGTACAATCCGGTCTGTTCGTCTAAGACTATCGCATATCGAGCCTAGGGGGCGGCAAGCGTCAGTCCCATAATAGTGGTAGAAGTCGTGTCGGAGCGTTGCCCATTACACCCTGAGAAACTACTGGAACCTACCAGTAAATCTCGCTTGCCCTGGCCAGGGACTTTGCGTAATGGCTCTCTGACACAGCGCGATATCAACTCCCAATACCGGGAGAGACGAATCCTGTCTAACTGCCACTGCCTCCAAGTGCTCGGGACTGCACCCAACTGCTACCTGTTTGCACGACTCCTTTGAGCCGTGGTAGGGTAGCAATCTAAGAACAGTGGGACACACTCGAGGCGAATTAGCAGTGTCAAGTCTGCGGACTATGTTGTACTCATGTCACCTGGGAACTGTTAACTGACGATTGGTATAATACCAACCAACAGTTCCCCTACGAGTCCTGTCCGGTATACCCGTAACCTAACGAGCACCTGTATACTATCTCCAGTACGACGTACTGATGGCTGTAGGACATACCATCTCCCCAACTGGGATGAGAAGCGTACACACTAGTCTACTATGGAGTATCGATGCCCAGTCTCGAAAATCCTACGACTAGGGATAAGTATAGGATGTTGCTTATAGACTACCGAGCCCCCACTAGTGTGACTGCCATCACAACGCTGGTAATCAAGCAAAGATCCTATGGGCTATACTAATATGTATGAGTGATACGTTACAAGAAACATATGCACATATTAAAGTAGACACAAACCAAGTAGCATACTACCATTTTTAGCAAGACTGTATATACAACTGTGAATATCCCAAGCTTCCATTAAGTAATATACATACAAGTATGATACAATAATGGCCCCTAGGGCATATCACTAACAATCTCCCATTTGCACTAGGGCCATGAGCTGGCATATCGTAGACCTATCATCTCGAATAGCCTCTCGAACTGCGTCTGAGGAATGGCCTTTGTGAATGGATCGGCAATGTTATTCTCCATCTCTACTCTCTTTATCTCGATCTCCCGGCGATCTACAATCTCCCTGATCAGGTGATACCGCCTTAAGATGTGTCTGGATTTTTGATGGGACCTGGGTTCCTTCACTAAAGCTATAGCGCCGTTGTTGTCACAATACAGAGGTATTGGATCAACACTGGTAGGAACCACCTGAAGTTCTGTGAGGAACTTCTTCATCCAGAAAGCTTCTTTTGCGGCATCGCAAGAAGCTATGTACTCCGCTTCCATTGTTGAGTTAGTAACGGTCTCCTTCTTGGAACTCTTCCAACAGACCGCCCCTCCATTGAGGGTAAAGACATAACCTGACATGGATTTGGAGTCATCCTTGTCACTCTGGAAGCCGGAGTCGGCAAAGGCCTCCATCTGGAGGTCTTTTCCTCCATACACCAAGAACATCTCCTTAGTCCTCCTCAGGTACTTGAGAATGTTCTTTACTGCTATCCAGTGTTTCTCCCCTGGGTTTGCCTGATACCGGCTTACAATGCTTAATGCGTATGCTACATCTGGTCTTGTAAATAATATCGCATACATTATAGAGCCTACCGCAGAAGCGTAGGGTATAATCGACATGCGATCCCTTTCCAAATCAGTCTTGGGAGACATCTCTTTGGAGAGGGTGATTCCGTGACAAGCCGGTAGGTTCCCGCACTTAGAATCATCCATATTGAATCTCTTCACTATGGTGTCTATGTACCTGGACCGTGAAAGTCCCAACATCCTTTTTCATCTATCACGATAGATCCGGATCCCCAGAATGTAGGTGGCTTCACCCAGGTCTTTCATGGAGAATTTCTGTGATAAGAATCTTTTGACTGACTGTAACATAGGAATATCATTTCCTATTAGGAGAATGTCATCCACGTACAAGACGAGGAATACTACAGCTCTCCCTACAATCTTACTGTATATGAAAGGTTCATCTGGATTTTTGATAAAGTCAAATTCTTTGACAGCATTGTCAAAACAGATGTTCCAACTCCGCGATACCTGCTTTAGTCCATAAATGGACTTAAGCAGCTTGCATACTTTATCGCTGCTCCCACTCTGAATGAATACCTCTGGCTGATCCATATAGACGCTCTCTTCCAAATTTCCATTTAGAAAGTCCGTCTTTATGTCCATCTGCCAGATCTCATAATCGTGGAAGGCAGCAATAGCAAGAAGGACCCAAATGGATTTGAGCAAAGCCACTGGAGAAAAGGTTTCGTCATAGTCCAAACCAGGTCTTTGACGGAAACCCTTTGCAACAAGTCTAGCCTTATAGGTTTCAACCTGTCTATCTATACCAATCTTCTTTTTGAAGATCCATTTGCATCCTACGGGTTTTACCCTATCCAGAGCAATGTCCAAAGTCCATACTTTGTTAGTGTACATGGACTCCATTTCGGTCCGCATTGCATCCAGCCATTTTACTGAGTCACCGCTCTGAATGGCTTGCTGGAACCTAGTAGGCTCATCATAGTCAATAGTGCAATCCTCTCTATCCCCGTCTATGAGAAAACCGTAGTATCTCTCGGGCAGATTAGATTGCCTACTACTCCTGCGGAGTGGCGTCAGGATGTCCTGTTCTCCTGAACCTTCTTGTTCTATCAAGGTTTCAGTAATAGCTTGTGGTTATGGAATTTCTTCCAGTTCTATTGCGCTCCCACTCTTCTGATTTTCTAAAAACTCAGTTTCCAAGAAGCAGGCATGATGAGAAACAAAGACCTTTTGTTCCTCTTCATGATAGAAATAATATCCCTTGGAGTTCTTTGGATATCCCACAAATTTGCATTTTACTGAGCGTGCCTCGAGCTTGTCCGCATGCTGCTTCTTTACAAAAGCTGGACATCCCCATGTCTTAAGATACTTAAGACAGGGTTTCTTTCCACTCCACATCTGATATGGTGTGGTAAGCACAGTCTTGGTTGGAACTCGGTTCAAAAGGTATGCAGCTGATTCTAGTGCATATCGCCAAAATGATTGCGGCAACTCAGCGTTACTCATCATGGAACGAACCATATCCAATAGGGTTCGGTTCCGTCTCTCCGATACACCGTTATGTTGTGGTGTGTATGGAGGAGTAAGTTGAGAGAGAATTCCATTCTCTTTTAAGTAACCTAGGAACTCGGCATTTAAGTATTCACCACCTCGATCAGATCTCAGTATTTTGATACTTTTGCCTGTTTGGTTTTCCACTTCATTCTTGTATTCCTGGAATTTTTCAAAGGCTTCAGATTTATGTTTCATTAAGAAGACAAATCCGTACCTCGAAAAGTCATCCGTAAAAGTAATGAAGTAAGAATAACCGCTTCGCGCATGTGTAGACATTGGTCCGCATACATCACTGTGTACGAGCCCCAAGAGATCGCTTGCTCTTACTCCGTGTTCAGTAAACGGAGTTTTTGTCATCTTTCCTATGAGACAAGATTCACAAGTAGCATAAGATTGATATTCGAACGGATTCAAATATCCTTCTCTATGTAACTTAGTTAACCTTCTCTCATTGATGTGACCCAGTCTACAATGCCTTAAGAAAGCCTGATTTAATTCCGGAGACTTTCTTTTAAGTGTGTTCTGGACACTGAAAACCCGAGCTTGATTTAATACGTATATCCCGTTTTTTAATGTACCTGACCCAATCATAACTTGATTTAGGTGGATGTGAACCACATCGCTTATAAAAGTAAAATCATATCCTTCTTTAGAAAATAAGGATACAGATATGATATTACAAGTTGTACCGGGTACAAAAAAACAGTTACTCAGAATCAATATCTGCCCAGTTGTCAGTCCAATATGATATTCCCCTACGGATTCAGCGTTCATGCTCATTCCGTTAGCAACCCTGAGGGTCATATCACCTATCCTGATAACCGTACGGTTTCTCAGAGACTGTAACGAATTACAGATGTGAGATCCTGATCCGGTATCCAATACCTAGGAAGTAGGGTTAACTGACAAACAGTTCTCTATTACAAACACACTCGAAGCCGAAGCCACAACATGCTTCGAATCCTGGCTACTGGCTTTGCTAGCCCTGCAATCGTTCTGCCAATGTTCATTCCCGTAACAATAGGAACGTCCCTCTTTTACTACTTTCAGTCCCAAAACTTTTGCCCTTTCCTTTCCTTCTACTTCCCTAGTTTCCTTCAGGGTAGAAGGCAGAGACTGTAGAATCAAGTCAGTATCTGACCCGTTCTCCGACGTGGTCTTCAGGTCTGTGAGCTCATCAATATAGCTAGTCATTGTAAGGACGTTGTCCCCTACAGATGACCCGTCAGCCAACCTCGCTTGATTTAATTCGTTCGAGGTTTCATATCTTGTGATATGAGATTGCTCTCCATATAAATCTTTGTTATGGAGAAAGATGGAAACTAAGTCCATCTTCTCGTTCTGCATCTGGTATACACCATCAACTGAAGCTAACACAAGGCACTTAGCTTTTGCTTTATCTTTTTCCCTTGTCTGACGGATATCCATATCCGCGACAGTGGAAACTGGACCTGGGACGGCGGGATTTTGAGTAGTAATAGGGTGGTCCAGCTTGTCATAGGCAATGGACATCTGGACAGACCTTTTCCAGTCATATAAGTCAGATTCAGTCAATTTTTTATATAGATGTAACCTAGACGTGGTCACAAGGTCGCTGCAATTAAGAGAGAGAGAAGAAAACATTTTAGCATGATGCTGTTGCAAGTTTAGAGTGGTTTTTAATTTATCTAAACAGGATGGCTCCCACTGTTTCTCGAATCCCTCCTCAAACCATAAAAGAAGAATTAGCCAGGATTATTCTCACCGTACAATTCTTGCTTAACCGTTCAGCCAGGTCAGTGACGATACTTCGAGGGAGGTTTTCCAACGCTTTCGCGAAGTTCCTTAATTAAATAACCTCTTTTCTCTGGGGGCGTAGCCCCGCTGACACCTTTCTAGGCACCTACTTGGTTTATAGCATTGATCGTTAAGTGACGAATCTCCTGATAAGTAGCTTGTACTCACAGCAGGATCGGGATCCAAAATATCATCGTATGATAATGTTGAAGGAATCCTACCAACATTCATCAAACTCCAAAATGGTATGCATCTCTCTGCAAATTTCAGTTTCTTTAGAAATTTCCGATGTGGATTTTTGCCCCATGCTCTTATGACCTTGACTTTGGCCAACAAATCATAAGTCACATGTCAAGTTCTACCCGTCAATTTCCAGGTTAATTTGAACCCATCCGTACATACCCTTGACTTTGGCCAACAAAGCAGTACGACTGTCCCAAACCAACGCATCTATCTATGCTGCATATGAATATTCAATAGCTACCAAACACTGTGCCTTGACTTTGTCCAACAAACACAGCTTGAAGACTATTGACTATCCATATGAAATGACGGAGGGCTACGACTGGTTTTGGCAAAAACCGTGAACGTAGTGAACTTGATATAATCGAAGGAACCTGATACTTTTTAAAACGAGTGGTTAAAGCTCCGCAATTAAAAATTCTGATCTTTTTAAAATAACCGAGTGGTTTCTTTTTAATTTGTTCCAACGACTTAACTTTGGTTTATTTTCTTTGCATTATAATAATGCGTCCCATCTTTATCCTATCATTGCAGAAAACAACGAAAATACCACGTCCTCTTATGCCATCTGCATTTGCCATGGGGTCCCGTCATCACCCGTTAGGTTACTTAACTAACGACAGAGCGGGGGCTGGGCTAGCGCGGGTGTAAAACATAAGTGACGTCTAATAGCTATCATATATAGATATTGTACATTCGTCAGACGCAATAATAAGCATTCCAGATCACAGATGAACTTTATTGGATATACTAGCAATCCGTATTTGCTTTGAGCCTGCAATAAAAGACGGATTACACAGTTGTGATGAATAACCATTACCCCAACCCTAGACTACGGGTACGGCAAACTACCCGCCAAGTACCCGAAGTGAAGCGGTCTCCCTCAACAATGTGAGTAGGCCACTAAACACTTCAACATACCCGGCAGTTTGTGTACCCCGCCTTGGGGCTATCCTAGGAGAAAAAACAGTAAAAAGAAATAATACAACGGTGGCTACAACCGCAACCTGGATGTGCCCCGCAAAAGAATATTACATCATATTACATTTACATCGAATGAATGAATATTAAACCCATCTCAAAACCCCGGCTAATCATCACAACACTCCAATCAAGTCTATATACACAAACAGTAAACATTACAGAAATGTGCAACCCCCTGCCAACCGACATACTAGCAGTTAGGGGAGGTTTACAAACACATTAAACATTACAGATAAAAACCCAATTAGCAAATAACTTAGAACATCGATCGACAACCTTTATCCGTGTTTACCCCAAAAGTAAACCTGCACTGAAGTAACCTGGGTAGAAACAGAACATACAGGAAACCAAAACACCAAAAAATATGAATTACTGAGCAAATCCGAGTCAACTCGGAGTTGACTCGGCGGCGGATCCGCGGCCAAAAGCACCTCCTTGCCGCGGATCCGCGGCCGTCTTGCCGAGTTAGGGGCTCGTATTTTCCCAGTATTCTTATATTTCCCTGCTGTGAATTTTAAGGCATATCATATAATTTTTTAGACATGTATAAAATTAACAGAAACTGTTAGGGTCCGGGGTTTCGTTTTCGTGTTTTCCGTCGATCGAACTTCTAATTAGTTGCTAACAAGCTAGTAATAGTTTAGTTGGCTCTGATACCACTGTAAGTCCATGTCACGCACCCCACGAACTTGCGGGGAGGCGGAATATATGAAAAACGATTATCAAAGCTTCGTAACACGGACTTGAGCGCATGAATCGTATATAAACCGTTACTAGCAAACTACGAGAGATTTAACTACTCGAATTCGAAGTTATACCTCACGTTACTTGTCCTTCGGGTCTTAATCACTGTCCTCTACTCCTCGTAGACTCCTTGGAACATCGGCATCTCAACGGCCTCCTCGAGTCAAAGAAGATCCACCTGAGAGCTCCTACGCCAAGCTTGATCTATAACTTGAGATAACTAGGTTGCTCAAAGTGCTAATCTAAGCTACCTAGGGGATATAGAGTGAGGTTATGGATGTATTAGTCTAGCTAACCCTTGATCTCAACACATGAGAGGTTAGGGTTAGGGTTTCAAGAATGAGAGAGCTTGAGGAGAGAGAAGGTGATGATGAGAATGAATATGAATAATGAGCTCATTAGAATATAACAACCATAACAATTTATCAAATAAATAATATAAGTGATTAATCATCATGGTTGATGCATTCACCTTGTGTGATTCATCACATGAGTGTAAGCTCAATAAATGAATCATTAACTCTGAGGATGAATCACACAAATGAGTCATTAAGCAATAAATGCTTATGCCACCTTAACCCCCAAGTCACCATGCTTCTAGAAGCTTCCCAGAAAATTACGAGAACGCCCCTCCAATCCGTGAAAACACGGAAAAACTTTAGACTGTATAAATCCAATAACCTGATACTAGAATCTAGCTTAAACCAAAGCCGACTAGTAAAAATTGTCCGAACGTCGTACGTGCGTTTAAACACGTATGCGTCCAAACCCTTGTCGTAAAACCATACGACCTCTATATTGTTTCGCCTGGAGCAGAGAAACTCTATGTGTATGACTCTAAAGACTCGACACTACGCTGGCAGTGGGTTTAACCACAGACCTCAAGCGGCACTAGCTGTACGTAACGGTCCCCAGGTAGATGTCGATAAGAAGGCCGATGAGGAAACCCATCCGAACTCCTACTGAGCCTGATGTGACAATCTCCGTACAGTCTGGTCTGTTCGTCTAAGACTATCGCATATCGAGCCTAGGGGCGGCAAGCGTCAGTCTCCTAATAGCTGTATAAGTTGTGTCGGAGTGTAGCCCATTACACCCTGAGAAACTACTGGAACCTACCAGTAAATCTCGCTTGCCCTGGCCAGGGACTTTGCGTAATGTCTCTCTGACACATCGCGATATCAACTCCCAATACCGGGAGAGACGAATCCTGTCTAACCGCCACTGCCTCCAAGTGCTCGGGACAGCACCCAACTGCTACCTGTTTGCACGACTCCTTTGAGCCGTGGTAGGGTAGCAATCTAAGAACTATGGGACACACTCGAGGCGAAGTAGCAGTGTCAAGTCTGCGGACTATGCTGTACTCATGTCACCTGGGAACTGTTAACTGACGATAGGTATAATACCAACCAACAGTTCCCCTGCGAGTCCTGTCCGGTGTATCCGTAACCTAACGAGCACCTGTATACTATCTCCAGTACGACGTACTGATGGCTGTGGGACATACCATCTCCCCAACTGGGATGAGAAGCGTACACACTAGTCTACTCTGGAGTATCAATGCCCAGTCTCGATAATCCTACGACTAGGGACAAGTATAGGATGTTGCTTATAGACTACCCAGCCCCCACTAGTGTGACTTCCATCACAACGCTGGTAATCAAGCAAAGATCCTATGGGCTCTACTAATATTTATGAGTGATACGTTACAAGAAACATATGTACATATTAAAGTAGACACAAACCAAGTAGCATACTACCATTTTTAGCAAGACTGTATATACAACTGTGAATGTCCCAAGCTTCTATTAAGTAATATACATACAAGTATGATACAATAATGGCCCCTAGGGCATATACACTAACAGGGTATAAATCCATCCTGCAGTTCCCGGCGAGTCCTGTCCGGTGTACCCGTAACCTAACGAGCACCTGCATACTATCTCCAGTACGACGTACTGATGGTTGTGGGACAGACCATCTCCCTATGCTGGGATGAGAAGCGTATACACCAGTCTACTCCGGAGTATCGATGCCCTGTCTCGATAATCCTACGACCAGGGACCTGTATAGGATGTTGCTTATAGACTACCCAGCCCCCACTAGTGTAACTGCCATCACAACGCTGGTAATCAAGCAAAGATCCTAATGGCTCTACTAATATGTATAAGCGATACGTTATAAGAAACATATGCACATATTAAAGTAGACTTAAACCAAGTAGCATACTACCATTTTTAGCAAGACTGTCAATACAACTGTGAATATCCCAAGCTTCCATTAAGTAATATACTAACTAGTATGATACAGTAATGGCCTCTAGGGCATAAACACTAACATAGATAACAAAAACATGCAAAGGAGTTAGAATGGTTATACCGAATGATCTATATCCTTCGGTCTTGAAACATCTTCCTAAGCTCCTAGAGGCCTCCTTGATCAAGTTTGATCTCCGGTCTCCCTCCATCGAAGATGATCCACCCGAGAGTCTATGAATCGAGCTCCAACCTCATATCCGAGGTAATTAGGGTACCTAGATCGCTACATTAGATACCGTAGAAGAAGTAGAGAGTGAAGAAGGATTAATTTGTCTCATGACACCCAAGGTTTCTCAACACATGAGAGGGTTTGGGTGGAGGAAGAAGAAGATACCATGAGGATGAGAGTGTTGTAGGAGAGAGAATGAATAATGGCTTAGTGTTTTTGTGTATTGTGTGAGTTGTAGAAATAATGGAGCCATCCCAAAAAAATATCTCAAGTCTCTAAAATATCTTAAGTCAACAAAAATATCTCAAGTCAACAAAATCTCACAACAAACAAAAACTTTAAGCATGCTTAAATAGTAACCATGGATCACTAATAAGCCATGCTACCAAAAATGCAATAAACACCTCATCCTACACCTCAATAACCTTTAAATCCAGAAAAGTCTAAACCGTAATGAGGTGTAATCTTCTAAAAGTAATCTTGTAAGAAATTACAAGAATACTCCTCAACTGTATATACATACCCTCATCCGTATTCCGAAGAATACGAATACAATGAGACGAAAATAATCCAACAATATAATACTAGAATCCGGCTTAAACCAAAGTCACTAGTATTATCCGTTTGAATCCTGATACATGCACAAGTTGACGTAAATGATCGAACCCTGCCGCAAAACCATACGGCCTCTACATCGTTTCACCCGAAGCAGGGAAACCCTCTGTGTGGGACTCTAAAGACTCGTCAAAACGCTGGCAATGGGTTTAACCATAAGCACGTCAGCTGTACTAGCTATACGTAACGACTACCCAGGTATTGAGCGAAAGGGAGGCCGAAGAGCAAACTTATTATGAAACTCTGCTGAGCCTGACAGTGACAATATCCGTACAGTCCGGTCCTTTCGTCTATGAGTATCGCATATCGAGTCTAGGGGGTGGATAAAGTCAGACCCCTAATAACGCAACATCTAGTGTCGGTATGAAACCCATCACCCACTGAGAAACTACTGATTCAAATCAGTAATTCTTGACTACCTTGGCCAATGATTTCTGGTGATGGCCACTCGTGCACAACGCGACATCAACCCCAAATACTGGGAGAGACGAATCCCCTGACGATCAGCTCACTGCCTTTATGTGGCTCGGGACTGTACCCAACTAAAACTTGTTTGCACGACTCCTTTGAGCCGTGGTAGGGTAGTAATCAGCGGGAACTCACATGAGACAAATGACAATCTCAGGTCGAGAGACTAACTTGTACACATGTCACCTGGGAACTGCTATCTGAAAATAGGTGTAATACCAACTAGCATGTTCCCGGCGAGTCCGTCCGGTGTACTCATAACCCAATGAGCACCTGTATACTATCATAGGTGAACAAACTGACACCAATGGCTTGTGAGACCGGCCACCGCCCCTCGTCGGGGTCTCGATCAATATACACTAGTCTACTCTGGAGTATTGATGCCCGGTCTCAAAACTCCTACGACTAGGGACATTTAAGGATGTGCTTATAAACCACCCAGCTCCCACGTATATGATCGCCATCATAATGTTGGTAGTCAAGCAAGAATCCTATGGGCTTGATTGATTCTTTTTCCGGTGTGTATGTAGAAAATGTATAGAAATCACAACCAAAAATATTTTGACCGCAATCAATAACGGTGTTGGATGTAGCGCGTTAGAGAGTGCGGATCGTCCACAGGGAAAGTGAGATCCGTTCGTATTTCGAATTAGATAAGTCGAAAATTTAAAGAAAAGAAAGAAAAGACAATTCAATTCAAGATTTATAAAATGAATTCAAGAATCATCTAGATCTAATCTAATTAACAAGAAAACATTAAAAATCAAGAATCAAGAAGTGATGATATCCAATCTAATAATCAAGAATCGAAGTGAGGCTCGTAGGAATCGATCGGATCTATAGATGTGATGATATTTATTGATTACATATTCTTATTCATCGATGAATTGATACTAGATCGATGATGATCAACGAGAATTAGGGATTTCTTGCGGAAACTAAAGTTTCATCTTCTATCCCTTGTCCTTTCGTCGATATCATTCACATTCTAGACTCTAGTAAATTCAAGAATCGATCGTGGATCCCTAATTTCGAGCGAACACAATCAAGAAAGCATCGCATCGAAACTAGGTCATCGATTCTTCAATTTGCTAGGGTTTACAAACTCGTAGGACTTAAGAATTGTATAAGAATCTAATCATCATCATCTATTGATCGTCTCGACTCCTTCACGAGCGGAGTTTTACTCAAACATCATAACAAGACACACAATCACAAATTGAGATCGAATCATGATGCAAGAATTTTAAAGAAAGCAAGATCAAAGAATTTCAGCTTTATTTATCAACAATTTCGTTACAATTCTCTCAAGATCTACAAGAGGAAAGAACTCGATCGTTGATTTCGGCTTCGCTCATCTCCTTGAGTCGCGGATCTTCTTGGATCACTTGCTCCGATGAAGTCCGGCATCGCTTTCTAAAGGATCGAAGGCTTCATGCTTGATTTGGTACTCGAAGTTCTTGATTTTGGCTTTGGATTTTTGAATTTGGGGATTAGGGTTAACAAGTTGTGTCACTCAATTTGTGTTGGGAAATTGGAGATTCAATTAAAGAACAACCCTAGAAGTGAAGGTTTAGGGTTCCTTTTATAGCCTTAGGATTAGGATTAGCTTCCTTTAGAAGCTAGGTTTAGTTTAGCTTCCCTTGTAAGCTAGGTAGTTAGGTAGAAGCCTCTAGAAGTAGTTAGTTAGGCTTTAGCTTCCTTCATAAGCTTGGAGGTTAGGGAGAAGCTTCTAGATTTAGCTTGTTAAGTAGCTTGCTTTGGAAGCTTGGACATGATTAGCTTAAACAAGGAGCTTGCTGTTCTGGCAGAAGATTCTGGAGTGGTCTGGAATTTGCAGTGGCTTGAAGAGGTTCTGGCCTTGTGAGAAGAATACTGGAGCAAAGATTTTCTGATGACGTGGCAAGACGGCCGCGGATCCGCTGCCCATGCCATGCTCCGGCCGCGAATCCGCGACCGTTATGGTGCCTTGGTGCATCAATTTTATAGTGCTTCTTCCTGCTGACTTCATGATGTATTTCTGATATGTTGAACTTATAATTCCTCTAGTTTATTGCCATATCTCAAGACTTGGAGTTGGCGTATTTTTATCAGCACTTTTCACAGATTTGGTATTTCTCCAGGAATTTCCTGCACAGATTCTCGAAACAAGTGTTGCGCTATACAAAGATGATGCGATGCCATGATAAACACTCAATTTCCCTCAAAGTGTCGGTTTTAAAGTACAACACATGTAATTTGGTATTTTACGGCTGTTTTGCTAATATGTGCTATATTAATACCGAACACCTCTAGATGAGTGCAAATGGTAGGGAAATTGACGTGTTAAAAATACATTATTTTCGACTGATCAAATTCCCCCAAACTTATTTTCGGTCGTCTCGAGCGAACTGTTTTATTAAAAAGAGAAGGAGAAAATAAAGAAAGATAAAAACTAACTAGCACACTATCGTAGGCAACACGATTGCACAGAGCACGTGCAACAAGCCTTTAAACCTCTAGGTGTCCCTAGTAGGAGGAGTGTTGTCTCCTGAGGGTTTTCAGCTGATTGCACCCACAAAATCCAATAATAAAAGGAAGACCGTGAATATTACATATAAAGATAAGAATTGTAAAAGAAAGACTTTGAAAATTAGGGTTTCCAACTATGCTAGCTTTTCGGTTGTCATGAGCCCTATCTTAATAGTCATGAAAAGATGTCAGAAATCACTTCATCCCTCAATAAAACATCGTCTTTATTCTTCATTCCTACCTTTCTTCCAAACATCGATCATATAACCTTACGTGTGTGTAAAGAACATCCCTACACCCGGAGAATTCAATTCAAGCTATCATACTCTTGTCCATCTGCCTCAGTACTTTTTAATTAATGAATATTTAGATGAAATTGCTCACACACTTTCATGCGACCATTAATACTTCTTGAGGTACTAACCGACGGATTACACATGTGCTTGCTTATTAGGTGTATTTTCCCCGTCTTGCACCACCTAAGGCTTAACAGTGACTCCCAGACCAGTTGGTCTAAGGCACTAGGTGATGAAGCACCTTCGCTATATTTTTTTATTGCTGCCTTGGCGATAACAAAACCAGTGTCCATTTTTTTCACCATTTTATATTTTATTCATATTTTTTATTTCCTTTATACATCGGCTTTTAGACAAGAGCATTTCAAGGTATTCTCTACTATCCCGAGTTTCAAGACGTGTGTAAGTGCATATAGTAGGGTATCAACGTTCAAAATGTTTGGCTTCCAGAATAGGAACTATTTTTCAGACTTATTTTTATCCTCAGATTAGTGACTTCCTTCATCTTACTAACCCTTGGGACAACGGCTCATAACTACTTATTACTACTTCGTTTAAGAAAACTTCTAATTTTCTAGGTTTTCTTAAATTTTTCTAATCTTTTGGATGTAATTTTTCACTATCAAATCTTTTATTGTCTTATTTATGTACAAATTATTTTATTTATATAAATTTTTAAATTTTTATAGGTTTTTAAATGTTTTGTGCTTATGCAAAGTATGATGCAAATGATGCGAAAATAAGCACAAACCTCCCCCAAAGTTGTTTTCAACAGTGTCCTCACTGTTTCCTTCTGCTAAATCTCAAAAACTTGCATGCCTGGGAGAAAATTTATTAAATGGAGGCAAAATATATAAGTGAAAATCCTTCTCCAAACTTATTTTTGGCTCCACATTTCGTGTAAAAAAATTCTTATCAAGAGCCAGATTATACCCCCCAAACTTGAGTTAAACAATGTTAAGCTTTGAAAAATCACAAGAGGGGGTTAAGAATCATTGGTCGATGCCAAGCTTTACAAAGACCGAAAGTTAACACCAACCATTCGAAAATTTTATCAATGTAGTGCTCAGGTTGGTGGAAGAAGAAGTGGGGAAAGGTTAAGTGGTGGAATAGAATTTGTTTGCGTCTCGTTTTGGAGAGACGATGCAGTGAATGTGATGGATTACTCGCATTCTTTTTACAGTTCAGAAGAAGCGGTGGAGGTTCAATTTCATTGATTGGGAGATGATTCATCTCAACACCCGTGTTTTTCAAAAATGCGAGTTCATCAGCGAAGATATCCTCAAAAGTCTCATCAATACCCCGAAGAATAATGTCATCACAAAGTGCGGGGTGATCTTCATATTCTAAAAACAATTCATAATCAGTGTTAGTTGTTGTCCCGGACAACTCGGTGGAAGAGTCCGTATGTGTATGATACATAGTTGGGTCAAACAACAACATTTGAAAAGAGTCTAGACCAGTATCATGAGGATCATCAAATTCGCTGCTGTCGACATCCATTAATTCGACAGAACAGACCTGAGCAGTAGGTTCGGAGGGTACACTTCCCAACTTGTAAATGTTCAGCTCAATTGACATATTCCCGAAGGATAAGGTCATAGAGCCATTACGACAGTTGATGATAGCATTGGAAGTGGCCAAAAAGGGGCGACCAAGGATCACCGGAATTTGATTCTGTGGGTTTGCTATAGGCTGTGTATCAAGAACAATAAAGTCCACAGGGAATACAAATTCCACAATTTTTATTAACACATCCTCTAGTTCACCCGTAGGTTTAGTGATTGATCGGTCAGCCATCTGGAGAGTGCAAGGAGCTGGTTTCAACTCTCCGATCCCTAACTGCTGATAAACTGAGAAAGGAAGCAGGTTAACAATTACGCCAAGGTCAAGTAGAGCACGGTTGATGTGTTTTTCCCCAATAGAAATGGAAATAGTAGGATAGCCAGGATCCTTACGTTTCCTCGGTAATTGCTGGGGAAAGGCTGTGTCTACTGTCTTTTCCATGAAAATCTTCTTGGGCACTTGAGTCTTCCTCTTTCTAGTGCACAAGTCCTTAAGAGTTTTCGCATAAGCGGGGAATTGTTGGATACCATCTAGAAGAAGGATGCTGATGTTAACCTGTTTCAAGATTTCAGTGATCTTCTCCATTTGTGGACTTGGTCTGTTTCCCCTTAACCGATTCGGGTAAGGAGCTTGAGTAATAAGGTCAGGGTCCAACACTGGAGAAGATTGTGTGGGTGGAAACGATCTAAGAATAGGAGTGTGGATCGTTTTCGGTGTGGGCTGAGGTGTCGAGCCTTGGGGAAAACGAAGAATAGGCTCGGAAGAAGGTGGTGGGGTAGAAGAACTGGGGTCAGAATTAGAAGTAGAAGTGGAAGGAAAGGTCTCAACCGGGGTATCATCGATAGATTTTTCAGTATCATCAATCTCTTCCCCAACGTGATTGTCAAGCACTCTTCGAGATCTCAACGTGATTGCATTCACATGATGTGAATAGCAAGGATTGGGCAAACGTTGAGCTGGAAGTTTCCCTTTCTCTCTTGCACTCATTTCAGCTTTTAATCATGCAATTTCTTCTTCCATCGATTTAATAGTCTCATTTTGAGAGACATTATTTCATCGACAGAAGACTTTATTTCAGCCGACACTTGCATGATATTTGTTAGGACCAAATTCATGTATTGTGCAAATGAAGAGGATTCATCAGTCCCGGTCCACTGCAAAGGATTAGACGATGCAGGTGTGTTGACCTGGTTTTAGAAGTTTTGCGATTGGTAGGGGTGCTGACTCAATTGAAGTGGTTGCTGTTGTGGTGGAGGGACCCTTTGGTAATTGTTTTGGGTTGGAACCATGTTTTGATTTTGTTGTTGGTTCCAAGCAAAGTTAGGGTGATTCCTCCAACCCTGATTATATGTGGAAGAAAATGGATCGTTTCTAGGTCTTTGAAAAGCAGCATTGGTATGCTCGTGACCTTGAAACGAATAATTCATTGGACATTCTTCCGTCAATTGAGAAGGATCAGAACAGCATCCACAAATATTTTTGGAGAGTGACATTTGATTTAGGGCGGCAGCTAAAAATTTGTTTTCCATAGTCTCGAGTTTCTTGTGTATAGCTGAAATGTCAGCTCTAACTCCTATGGAAACTTCCGATTGGTTATTGCCACCCCTAGACGATTGACTCACACCCTCCCACTGCAAAGATTTTTCAGCTAAATCTTCTAGGAATTTCTAGGCTTCCCCATCATCTTTGGTCATGAAATTGCCTTGACACATTAATTCAAGGGTTTGTTTTGTGTTAGGATTAATTCCCTCATATATGATTCTGCACAGATCCCATCGGGGGATTCTGTGATGTGGACATTGAACTAACAGATCCTTAAAGCGTTCAAGACATTTTGAGAATGTTTCATTTGGAAGCTAGGTGAATTGATTGATTTCGCTACGGACTCGAGCTGTTTTATGATACGGGTAAAATTTCTTTAGGAATGCTTTTACGAATTCTTCCCAGTTTGAAATGGAATTTGCGGTTGTGTTATACAGCCACTTCTCGGCTATATCGCACAAGGTAAATGGAAGAAGAAGGAGACGCATAGCTGTTAGTGTATATGCCCTAGAGGCCATTACTGTATCATACTAGTTTGTATATTACTTAATGGAAGCTTGGGATATTCACCTTGTATAGACAATCTTGCTCAATATAGTAGTATGCTACTTGGTTTGTTTCTGTTTTAATGTGTACATGTGTTTATTTTAGTATATCACCTATACACATTAGTGGAGCCCTTAGGATCTTTGCTTGATTACCAGCGTTGTGATGGCAGTCACACTCGTGGGGGCTGGGTAATCTATAACCACATCCTTATGCAGGTCCCTAGTCGCAGGACTATTGAGACAGGGCATCGATACTCCGGAGTAGACTAGCATATGGCTTCTCATCCCAGTGTGGGAGACGGTCTGTCCCACAGCCGTCAGTACGTCGTACTTGAGATAGTATGCGGGTGCTCGTTAGGTTACGAGTACACTGGACAGGACTCGTCGGGAACTGTTGGTTGGTTCTATATCTATCGTCAGTTATCAGTTCCCAGGTGACATGAGTACAGCTTAGTCCGCTGACTTGACACTGTCACTTCGCCTCGAGTGTGTTCCCACTGTACTTAGATTACTACCCTACCACGGCTCAAAGGAGTAGTGCAAACAGGTAGTAGTTGGGTGCAGTCCCGAAGCACTTGGAGGCAGTGACGGTTAGACAAGATTCGTCTCTCCCGGTATTGGGGGTTGACATCGCGCTGTGTCTAGGAGAGCCATTACACAAGTAGTCCCTGGCCAGGGCAAGCGAGATATACTAGTAGGTTTCCAGTGTTATCTCAGGGTGTTCTGGGCTACACTCCGACACGACTTGTACCGCTAGTAGGGGACTGACGTTTACCGCCCCCTAGGCCCGCCATGCGATGTATCAGAAAAACACACCGGACTGTACGGAGATTGTTACATTCAGGCTCAGTAGGAGTTCAGATGGGTTTCACCTCGTCCTTCTTCTTATCGGCATCTACCTAGGGACCGTTACGCACAGCTAGTGCCGCTTGCGGTCTGTGGTTAAACTCACTGCCAGCGTAGTGTCGAGTCTTTAGAGTCCCACACAGAAAGCTATTCGCCTTTAGGCAAAAGAGTAGAGGTCGCATGGTTTTGCGACAGGTCGCATGGTTTTGCGACAGGGTTCGGTCACATCCGTGCACTTGTGCACGTTCAGTGTCCGGACAGTTAACACTAGCGGGCTTTGGTTTAAGCCAGATCCTTGTGTACGTTTTTGGATTGGTTTTATCTCGTTTGTATTCGTGTTCCTCGGAACGCGGATGCGGGTGTGTATGCACAGTTGACAGAGAGACAGAGGCAGAGGATTCTCATTGGAGTTGTTGACTGTTCACTGTTGACCATTGACTTTTTCTAAACCTTAATGAGAATAAGAAATATGATTAATGATAATATTAATTAAGTATTATTGTGTCATGGTTGAGATGAGGGGTTGACTTTATTGACTTGTTGACTTTGTTGACCGGTTGACTAGGTTGGACTAGTTGACCATCATCATTACAATGGCTATCATTTCATGGCAAAGACTTTTGCTTGCTTGTTTGTTTTTGCAAAATGAGTGCATGAAATGATATGGCCATTTGACTTCAACCATCACATAATACTCAAATACTATTATGAGTAATCATGGTTTTGGATTATGAGAGCTTGGATGGCAAAAGACTTACTCATTCTCTCATTTGCTTTCTCTCTCTTGCTTGAGCTCTCCCTCTTGCTCTCTCTCTAGCTCAAGGAAACACCCTCTCATGAGTTGAGAAACATTGCCTTAGAGATAAAAGAAAACCCATATCACTTCTCTACTCATCCTAGTTCACAAGGTTTATCAAACCAAGTGTTCTAGTTTCTTCAAGTTCGAAGAAGAAGTCAAAGGTAGAAGCTTTCAGGTGGATCCATCTTCGGCGCAAGGAGACGACGTGGTGAGGTCGATCCATACACCGGAAAGAGTTGAAGACGAAGGAGTTCAAGAAAGGTATAACCCTCTAACCGAGTAGGTAAAACTCTTGTTAGGTTTGTTAGTTAGTTGTTTAACAAAGATCCGTATTTTGAGTCCATGTTACCACCTCTTGAAAAATCGTTTTTCATCATTTCCGCAAGCCCGTAAGTACCGGGAGAGGTAACGTGGACTTACAGTGGTATCAGAGCCTTGTTAAACACTATTTAACATGTTAGCAAAGTAAATAGAAATTCGATCGGAGAAAAAGTCGCGAAAAGTCCCCGAAAAATCAAATTTCTGTCGATTCTGTATTCTGTTCAAAAATTAATAAATCTTGCACCAAAAATCGACTCAGGCTTTTGTTAAGACACCCAAGAAAACAGGTCCACTGACTCGGTCAAAGCGACGTGGAACCGCGGCAGGAGCATGCTCCCGCCGCGGATCCGCGGCCGAGTTGACTCGGTCATGGCACTGTGTTCTTGCAGAGTGTCTCTGGGGGTGTTTTGGGATTTTTGGAGTATGTTTTTTCAGCCCAGATTTTCCAGAAAGCAAAATTTGTTTTTGGGGCTTATAAAACCCGTATTTTGATCGAACTTCTAAAAGACTTAAGCTAACAGGTTATATCTGTGATGTGATATATGTATTGAACGTCTGCTAATCGCTATATGTCGATTAGTAGGGGTTATACATATCTGTGATCTGTAATGTTGATGGTATGTGCATATGAATTCATTGGATTGTCGCGGATGAATAGCCGGGGGGTTGTGAGATGAGAGTTTTTCCTTTTATCTTTCAATTCATGTAATATGTAAATTGATGTAATATTATTTTTGGCCGCACAACCGGGTAGGGGTTGTAGCCGTCATTGTATTATTTCTTTTTACTGTTTTTGCTCCTAGGATAGACCCAAGGTGGGGTGCACAAACTACCGGGTATCTCGAAGTGCCGAGTGGCCTACTCACGTCGTTGAGGGAGGTTGCTCCGCTTCGGATATTTGGCGGGTAGTTTGCCGCTCCCGTAGGGGTCTAGGGTGGGGTATTGGCTATTCATCTCGACCGTGTAATCCGCTTTTCGTTACAGGCTCGTACGAATTGCGGATTCCTAGTATATCCAATGTGTTCATCTGTGATCTGAAATGGCTATCATTGCAATATTTCTATATATGATATTATTTAGGCGTTGCTTATGTTTTGCATCCGCGCTAGTCCAGCCCCCGCTCTGTCGTTAGTTAAGTAACCTAACGGGTAATGACGGGGCCCCGTGGCGAATGCGGATGGCATAAGCGTACGTCATATTTTGGTTGTTTTCTGCAATGGTAGGATTAAATGATGGGACGCATTGGAATTAATGCAATAAAAAATAAACCAAGTAAAAGTCGTTGGAACACTTTCAAAACCACTCGGTTTCTTTTCAAAAATAACTTTTAAACGCGGAGCTTAAGCCACTCCTTTTAAAAGCTATCTCATTCCTTCGATTATATCAAGTTCACTATGTTCACGGTTTCGCCAAAACCATTCGTAGCCCTCCGTCGTTTCACATGAATGGTCAATAAGTATTCAAGCTATGTATGTTGGCCAAAGTCAAGGCATAGTGATTGGTAGCTATTGGGTATTCATGTGCAGCATAGATAGATGTGTTGGTTTGGGGCAGTCGTTCTACCATTTTGGCCAAAGTCAAGGGTATGTGTGGGTGGGCTCAAATTAACCTGGAGAATGACGGGTAGAACTTGAAATGTGACTTATGATATTTTGGCCAAAGTCAAGGTCATAAGAGAATGGGGCAAAAATCCACATCGGGAGTTTCAAAAGAACTGGAACTTGCTAGCGCTGCATACCATTTGGAGTGTGATGATTCTGGTAGGATTCCTTCAGTTTTGTCACTCGATGATATTTGGATCCCGATCCTACTGTGAGTATATGCCACTCCTCGGGAAATTTCTCACTTAACGATCAATGCTATAAACCAAGTAGGTGTCTAGAAAGGTGTTAGCAGGGCTACGCCCCCAGGGAAAAGAGGTTATTTAATTAAGGAACTTCGTGAAAGCGTTGGAAAACCTCCCTCGAAGTACCGACACCAGCCTGGCCGAACGGTTAAGCAAGTATTGTATGGTGAGATTGATCCTGACTAATTCTTCCTTTTTGGTTTGAGAAGGGATTCGAGAGACAGTGGGAGCCATCCTGTTTAGACAAATTAAAAACCACTCTAAACTTGCAAGAGCATCATGCTAAAGTGTTTCTTCTCTCTCTCCTAATTGCAGCGACCAAACATCATGACCGGACTTAAGTTACTACTAGATAAAAACATACTGACAGGGCCAAACTACAAAGATTGGCTCAGGAATGTCAAAATGGCAATCACTTATGACAAGTTAGGGTATCTTCTTACCACCAAAGCTCCCCCTGTCCCAGGTCCCAAAACCAGCGTCGCGGATAAGGAAATCCGTAAGACCTGGGAAATCGATTGCGCGAAGGCCAAGTGCCTCGTGCTTGCCTCTATGGACAACGAACATCAGAGGAGACACGAGAATATGGACCTTGAATCCATATTTCTCCATACAAAAGACCTGTATGGAGAGCAATCTCGTATCGGCAGATACGAAGTGTCGAAAAAGCTGTTTTCGGCAAGGTTGGCCATCGGATCATCGGTAGCGGAACACGTGCTTAAGATGATTAGCTTCATTGAGGAGCTCGCGGACCTTGGGACCACGTTAGAGAACGAGCTCTATACGGACTTGATTCTTCAGTCCCTTCCTTCCACTTACGCCCAGTCCATCCTGAATTTCAACTTGCAAGAAAAGGAAGTTGAACTTTCAGAGCTCCTCAACATGCTGAGGAGTGCAGAGGGCACCCTATAGAAAGGTAGGGAAACATCCACTTTGTTTGTAGGAGGATCTTCCTCTTCTAGGTCCAAGGCGAAAGCCAAGGGAAAGAAGAAGAAAGCCCCCGCCAAACCAAGGGGCGGTGTTAGTAAAGTGGATACGAAGGGAAAGGCAAAAGCAACAAAGATAGCGGGGAAACTTGTGGGGAAGGAAGAGTGCTATTACTATCATAAGAGTGGGCACTGGAAGAAAGATTGCAGGGCTTGGAAAGCCAGAACACAGGATCTGAAGCAAGTTGCGGCTTCAGCTTCAGGTGTGTATGTTATTGAAAACTGTCTATCAATAAACTCTACTTCCTAGGTATTGGATACCGGATCAGGATCTCATATCTGTAATTCTTTGCAGGCGTTGAGAAACCGTAGGTTTTTGAAGGCAGGTGACATGACCCTCAAAGTTGCAAACGGAGCTAGCATGGATGCTAAGGCCGTGGGGGACTATCACCTGGGAATGTCAGATGGACATGTTTTGGTTTTACGTAATTGCATTTTTGTACCCAATGCAACTTGTAATATCATTTCTGTATCTTTGATTTCTAAAGAAGGTTATGAATTTGCGTTTGTAAGTAATGTTGTAAACATTCACCTTAATCAAGTTCTGATTGGGTCAGGTACATTAAGCAATGGTATATACGTATTAAACCAACCACAGATTTTCATTGTCCAGAATACACACAAAAGAAAGTCTCCGGAGATAAATCAGACTTTCTTATGGCATTGTAGACTGGGTCACATCAATGAGAGAAGGTTGACGAAGTTACATACAGAAGGATATTTGGATCCGTTCGAATATCAATCATATGCAACATGTCAATCCTGTCTCAAAGAAAAGATGACAAAGACTCCGCTCACTGGACACAGAGTGAGAGCGAGCGAGCTCTTGGGACTCGTACACAGCGACGTGTGCGGTCCAATGTCTACACATGCACGAAGCGGTTATTCTTACTTCATTACTTTTACGGATGACTTTTTAAGGTACGGTTATGTCTTCTTAATGAAACATAATTCCGAAGCCTTTGGAAAATTCCAGGAATATAAGAATGAAGTAGAAAAACAAACCGACAAAAGTATCAAGACACTGAGATCGGATCGAGGTGGTGAATACTTGAGTGTCGAGTTCCTAGATTACTTAAAAGGGAATGGAATTCTCTCTCAGCTTACTCCTCCATACACTCCGCAACATAACGGTGTATCGGAGAGACGGAACCGAACCCTATTAGATATGGTACGGTCCATGATGAGTAACGCTGAGTTACCGCGATCATTCTGGGGATATGCACTAGAATCAGCTGCATACCTTTTGAACCGAGTTCCAACTAAGACTGTGCCTACTACATCATATCAGATGTGGTGTGGGAAGAGACCCTATCTTAATCACATTAAGACATGGGGAATCCAGCTTTTGTCAAAAAGCAGCATGCGGAGTTTGTGGGATATCCAAAGAACTCCAAGTGATATTTCTTCTATTGCGAAGAGGAACAAAAGGTTTTTGTTTCTCGGCATGCCCACTTCTTGGAAACTCAGTTTTTGGAGAATCATATAATTGGGAGCGCAATAGAACTGGAAGAAATTCCAGAACCACGAGCTAATACTGAAAGCTTAGTAGAACCAGAGGGTTCAAAAGAACATGACATTCCTACGCCGCCCCGCAGGAGTAGTAGGCAGTCTCATCCGCCCGAGAGATACTACGGTTTTCTCATAGATGGGGATAGAGAAGATTGCATTATTGATTATGATGAGCCGACTAGCTTCCAGCAGGCCATTAAGAGCGTTGACTCGGTAAAATGGCTGGATGCAATGCGGACCGAAATATAGTCCATGTACTTGTTCATATCAGATTTTTGCATTTTTATACCGCCCAATTTTTATCACATTGCATATCGGTAGGTACTCTTGAGCCGTGTTTGCTAGTCAATTGCAGGATACAGGTTCTCGGCTCTAAACGGTGAAATCCATGAAAAAATACGACAAAATCCGAGTTCCTGCCAACCACAGATAAAACACAGGTCTTCGCTCTTTATCCGTCTGTTGCCACACACCAGTTTAGGAGAAAAAATGACAAATCAATTGTCACCTTCATGCACAAAGCACAATGGCAACACCAAGACCAAGAAATCTACGCGCAGCTTAAGAAAATCCATGTCCAAAGTCCACCTTTCCCTCAACAGAAATTCTGGAAGAAATGTGGAAGTATTTTCAGAAAATACATGTACCAGACAAGAGGGGACAGCAGACGAGGGAAGTACCAAGAACCCCATGCCCTGACTCCACCAGAGTGCGGCGGATCCGTGGCATAAGGAGGCTTAGGCCGCGGATCCGCGACCGTATGGTGGCGGCAGACAAAACTTTTCCAGGGGTGTTTTGGTCTTTTTATTTGTGTTCTGGTGGTTGCCCTAGGTTTTCATTTTTCAGCCTATAAATAGCCCAGAACTTTGTGAAGGAAAGGATCCATAATCTTGTATTTTTTTCTCTAGGTTTTAGAATACATGTTCTTCTTCCCCTTCTCATCTCTTCTCCATTAAAACTTGTAGTGAGCTTGTGAGTGAAGAATGATGAATAAAGAAGAACCGTTTATTATTTTGCTTGTCTTATTCTCTTGTTAATTGTTGTAATTTTCATTTGTTAACTAGTTGTTGTTATTTCTTGTTGTTTCTTTCTTCTCTCTTTTTCTTTATCCTTAACACAACCATGATGCTTACGCTTGATCCTTGCCAAGGTGAGGTCGCAAATAGCTAGTTGTTATCTTCTAATCTCTTTCTTTCTATCTTCCTCTTTTGTTTTGTTTTATTTTTCCGTATCATGATGTGTGAGTAGTTTCATACTTGTTAGGGTAGGATAAGGGAAGTTTGAGAGAAGGAAATCTCTCTCACTCTTTCCTTGCCCAACAGCTTAATTCGACTCCCGTTAATTGAACCACAATCCGCTCCTTACGGCACCCTATCCTACATGATAGCGGTGATTCCGTAGTGAGACCGGTTGTGGTTGAATTAACCGGAGGTTATGGCTAAGAGCCAAGAACGGACGGACAAGCACCAAAAGGAAGAACTTATGCGTTGGAAAGCCTAGCTTATACTCGCAAGTTCCTTCCTAGTCGTGCTAATCCCCGTTGTTGCCGATTACCGTAACACCGATATTAAGAGGGGCAACGAAAGATGTGGGAGACTCCTAACTCAAACTAACCTAATCCTAACCCTAACAAGCTCTCTTTACATATCAATTTACCACTTAATTAATCACAACAAAATCTGAAAAACTGGACTTAACTCGTTAAAGCACATAGAAAAAGATTCCCATCTCCCTGCGGACGACCCGTACTCAACCGGCTAGCTACAAGCGAAACCGTCTTGATTGCGGTATTTAACTAAAACTTGAACACGCAGAATCTCTACCAATCAAATGGCGCCGTTGCCGGGGAGACGGTAGTTTATTTCTTTGTGTAATTTCGGGTTAACTTGTGAATATAAAAACAACCGAAAAACAACAAAAAAAATATATACTTTGTAAAAAAAAAATCATCTTGTTATTTTTGATTAGTTTTTGTGCAAGCGTGCAGGATAATACGGAGTTCGAGTTCAGTGCCAAAGACGGGGGAAGATAGATCCACATTTCGCGGCTACACCACGACGGATCAAAACGAAGCAAGCGGTCTACTGTAAAAATCTGGAGCATATACAGTAAGCAAATCAAGATTCAGAAAATCTATACAAGCAGAGGACAACCACAGAATCACCCACCAGAAAACTGAAGATCCAAGCTCACCATATTGCCGCGGTTCCGCGGCATAAGTTGGCTTAGGCCGCGGATCCGCGGCCACTTGGTGGCCTCAGGCTTCCAAAATCTCTCTGTAAGTCTCTCTCCTCTCTCCCACTCCTCTGGATTCCAATAAACTGTGTTTTCTGCAGATTTCTTTGCGCAAACTCTTCTCCCCCTTCCAATAAATTGTTCTTGTGCAGGATTCTTTGCGCCGCGCTAAAAAATAAAAATTGTTTGCAGTTGATTTGTTACTGCTTTGCATTTCTTAATACGGACTTAAGGGGCTTGAAACCAATTCAGATTGGGTGGGGATTTCATCACCCTTCCCAGGACCCTAAAAATCACAAAAAGCATATGCATTGTCCATTGTAAATTAAAAAATACTAGACTTCAGCCCTAAGGACTTCGCGCTCATTAGGACAGAGGACTAGTTACAGGCATCGACCGTTTATCCTATCTGACTTTTGCGGTGCCTAGGCAAGTGTGACGAAGGCAAGTGGTTATTTAATTAAGGAACTTCGCGAAAGCGTTGGACAACCTCCCACTTACCTGGCACTTATCTGGCCGCATTAGACGGAGAAGAGGCGGTTTGAGGTCCTTTTTCTAGCCCTCTGGAACAGTTAGGAGCAGGTCTAGTTGACCTAGGCAACCGTAGATCTAGGTGAGATTGTGCATATCTTGTTTGTGATTACTTAAAGCCGTAAGTCCGTACATATTTCTGTAAATCTCTTTCTAAAAACAAAAAAATAATAAAAAAGAAAAAAATCAAAAACTTTTATAAAAAACTTGCCCTTTTGTCGCCAAAATCCATTTTTCACCCACCACCCATCACCTTTCTCCATTGACGTTTTCTTACCCTCACCTTCTCCGCTTTGACTACACTAAACTCGTTTAGTGTATGTCCGCTTGGACTCGGGACACTAGTGCCCGTCTAGTCCGCGTTACGTTAGTCGCTACCGACTACGCGATCGACTCAGACGTCGATACTCCGTCCACTCCTCTTTCACCCCTTCCTTTGCCGGCCAACTCCGACGTTGACCGGAATTCTGTTCATACATCTTCACCTTCACCTTCACCTTCACCAACCTCTTCTTCCGCGATGTCAGGATTTAATCCGAACATCTCTTTGACTACCGCTGGATTGGCTCCACCTCCTACGGAGACCAATATCCCACCTCCACCTCCTGTTGTAGCGCCGCAGCGAATCGCGCTCCAGGATCGTTTCTATCCCACCCGTTCTGCACTTCCCACCTGCCTTTCTTTTCCACCGGCCAATGGGGATAACTTTGAAATTAAGCCCCACTTCATCAACATGCTCCCACGATTTCATGGGCTTGAATCTGAAGATGCCTATATCTTCATCAACAAATTTCAAAACGTCTGTGCCATGATGAAAACTACCCAACTGTCGGACGATGCTATACGTCTACGGGTCATTCCGTTCACTTTATGCGATCTTGCTGAAAAATGGCTGTATAGCACCGCTTCCCACTCCATAACCAGTTGGGACGAGTTTGTAAAAGCGTTTCTAAAGAAATTTTATCCGAATCATAAAACCGCAAGGATTCGAAATGAAATCAACCAATTCTCTCAGCTTCCTTCTGAACCTTTCTGGAAGTGCTTTGACCGGTACAAAGACCTTCTTGTTCAGTGTCCTCACCACGGTATAGAGAAATGGCAACTTTGCCAAACCTTATACGAGGGCCTGAACCCAGCATCGAAGCAGTTGTTGGAAACCATCTGTCAGGGCCACTTCTTATCGAAATCTGACGAGGAAGCATGGCAGTTCTTTGACGACCTTGCGGAGCAAACGCTACAGTGGGAGAGCACCAGACCGACTTCTTCTTCTTCTACCTCCACTTCTACCGGTCAGACTAGGGTAGGAATTCACCAGCTTGATGTCTCTATTGCGATGAAAGCTGAAATGGCTGCAATAACAAGAAAGCTTGAAGCGATAGAGAGCAAATTTTCTTCTCCTGCTCCTGCCCCTGTTCTCCCCCTTCGTACCATCTGCGCTTGTTGTTCCGATCCTTCTCACTTGACCGAAGAGTGTCCTTACAATCCACCATCGCAAGGACAGGATCAGGTTAATGCATTCCAGCAAAGACCAAGGAATGATCCATACTCTTCCACCTACAATCCCGGTTGGAGGAACCACCCCAATTTCGCCTGGAATCAGAATCAGAATCAATTCCAAGGCAACAATTTCGAAAGGGGCCCTCCGCCGCAACAAAAAGTGCAACAACAAACTCACCAGCAGTTTCAGCAGCCCTTCCAACCCCAACCTTTCCAAAATCAGACGAACAACTTTGCACCCAACAATTCTTTTCCACCAAACAACTTTGTTCCGTCAAACAACGATAAGGTTTCCTCGCTCGAACGAAGTCTGGAGGCGTTCGTTAAACAATCGACTCAGTCCACCGCCAACATCCAGTCTTCCATTCAATCCTTAGTGCAACACACTGCCGCACACGGGCAGAGCATCAAGACCATCGAGGCCCAGATTGCACAGCTGAACGCGGCCTTAAGCGAGCGAGAGAAGGGGAAGCTCCCGTCCCAACCACTCCCAAATCCCGGTCACCCACATAATGCACATGTTGCTCTTGAACAACAGAACCATAATGTGAGTGCCGTGACCACATTGAGATCGGGAAGGATGCTGCAAAACAACAGTGGCAAACGGATCAACGATGACACCCCGGCCGCTTCTTCGTCTTCTTCTCCTGCTTCTTCGTCTTCTGAGCCTATTCTCCATTCTTCAAAAGGCTCTCCTTCTGCTTCTTCTTCTGCTCTGAACGGACCCACTTCTCACTCCATGAAAACACCTGTTCTGGGATCTGTTCCAACTCCACAATCTCCTCCTCCAGCATTAGACTTAACCAATTTTAAAAATGTTCCATTTCCAAACCGGTTGAGGTCTAATAAACAAAATCCTCAAATGGAGAAGATTCTGGAGTTATTTAAACAGGTTAACATTAACATTCCTCTTTTAGATGCTGTCCAACAAGTCCCGTCCTACGCGAAAATCTTAAAGGACTTGTGCACGAAAAAGAGGAAGTCTCAGGTACCCAAGAAAGTTTTCTTGGCTAGTGCTGTGAGTGATGCCCTTACCCAATCTTTACCACAAAAACGGAAGGACCCTGGCTGTCCTACGATTTCTATTACTATTGGGGATAAGAACATCAACCGTGCACTATTAGATCTTGGTGCCAGTGTTAACCTGCTTCCGTATTCAGTATACGAGCAATTAGGCGTCGGAGAGCTGAAACCCACGCACTGCACTCTCCAAATGGCCGACCGATCGATCACCCATCCTAGGGGTGAGCTAGAGGATGTGTTAATCAAAGTCGGGGACTTCATATTCCCCATTGACTTCATTGTATTAGACACACAGCCTGTAGCTAACCCCCAGAATCAAATTCCGGTAATACTCGGTCGCCCATTTCTTGCAACCTCAAATGCTGTGATCAATTGTCGCAATGGTTCGATGAACTTCTCTTTTGGAAACATGACGATTGAACTCAATATTTTTAGGTTAGGGAATCAGCCCGCCGAACCTAATGCTCATATACTGGACGTCTGCTCGATCCAGGAGATCACCCCAGAAGAATGTGAATTCGAGGAGTTTCTGTTCGAACACGATATTCTTGACGCCACTAGTGCGTTCCTCCTCGAACCTACTGCTGTTTCTGCGCCCGACAACGACTACGAGTGTTTCACATTCTCGAACGATCTTAGCCGCGCACAACCCGAGTTTGAATCTTTCGAATTTTCGGATGAGTTACCTGAACCATCCGACTCGGTCGCCTACACTCGTTTTGAACCTTTGCTGGAGTCCTTTGAGTTCGAGACCTCTGCACCAATCTTGCCTTCCATCGTTTCACCTCCAACGCTCGAACTCAAGCCTTTGCCGTCTCACCTTAAGTACGCTTACTTAGGTGAGAACGAGACCCTCCCTGTCATCATTTCGGCTTCTCTAGCTCCAGAGCAAGAGAAAGCCCTTCTTGCGGTCTTGCACAGCAACGGCAAGCTTTTGGCTGGTCCATGGCGGACATCAAGGGGATTAGTCCCCTGATCGTTGAGCATCACATTCATCTGATGAATGATGCCAAACCAGCCCGGGATCCACACAGACGTCTCAATCCAGTCATGAAAGAGGCTGTGAAGAAGGAGATCGTAAAATGTCTAGATAGTGGTATCATTTACCCTATCTCTGATAGCCATTGGGTCAGCCCCATCCACGTTGTCCCCATGAAATCAGGCATCACGGTCATAACCAACGAGGCGAACGAGTTAATCCCAACTCGCACCCAAACTGGGTGGCGAGTATGCATTGATTACAGAAAACTCAACGCCGCAACGCGGAAAGACCACTTTCCGCTACCTTTCATTGACCAAATGCTTGAACGATTGGCCGGACACGAGTACTACTGCTTTCTTGATGGCTACTCTGGCTATAATCAAATTCCCATCGCCGAAAAAGACCCGTACAAGACCACTTTCACTTATCCTTTCGGCACGTTTACATATCGTCGCATGCCCTTTGGGTTGTGCAATGCGCCCGCTACCTTCCAGAGGTGTATGATGGGAATTTTCTCAGACATGGTGGAAAAATTTCTGGAGATTTTCATGGATGATTTCTCCATCTTCGGCGATTCCTTCAACGAGTGTTTGCTGCATCTTGACGCTGTCCTTACCCGATGTAAGGACAAGAATCTCACTTTGAACTGGGAGTAATGCCACGTCATGGTGCGCGAAGGTATTGTCTTAGGACATATCATCTCGCAAAATGGCATAGAGGTTGACAAAGCAAAGATTGAGGTCATTTCCAATCTCCCTCCTCCCCGATGCGTCAGAGATATCCGAGCCTTCCTTGGCCATGCCGGTTTCTATAGACGGTTCATCAAGGACTTTAACAAGATTGCTAGGCCCTTGACTCTTTTGCTGGCCAAGGACACGCCATTTGACTTCAACTCGAGCTGTGTGACTGCATTTGAGTCATTGAAACGCTCACTCACTTTCGCTCCCGTTCTTTCTTCACCTGACTGGACGCACCCATTTGAGATTATGTGCGATGCATCCGACTTTGCCATTGGTGTTGTCCTTGGACAACACATCAACAAGATGCCGCACGTAATCTATTATGCGAGCCGAACCCTGAACGACGCACAACTCAATTATACAACAACTGAGAAGGAATTCTTAGCTGTTGTATTTGCTTTAGAAAAGTTCAGGCCCTACCTCATCGGCTCTCCAGTCATTGTCTACACTGATCATTCTGCTCTGTGCCATCTTTTTGCGAAGAAAGATGCAAAATCTCGGTTAATCCGTTGGATCATCTTGCTTCAGGAGTTTGACCTTGTCATTAAGGACAAACGAGGATGTGAAAACGTAGTTGCCGACCATCTCTCACGACTTCCTTCTTCGCCTTCGCTTCAAATTCCGATCAACGACGTGTTCCCGGATGAACAGCTCTTGACAGTATCCTGCGAACCCTGGTTCTCAGATATTGTGAACTATTTGGCCACGGGATTACTACCGACTGAATGGTCGAGTCAGGACAGACTTCGCTTCTTATCCCAAGTAAAGCACTTTTACTGGGACGAACCCTATTTGTTCAAGTACTGTCCCGACCAGATTATTCGTCGGTGTGTCCCTGACGAGGAATTCAAGAGTGTGCTGTCATTTTGCCACGATCAAGCGTGTGGCGGGCATTTTGGGCCCAAAAAGACAGCTGAGAAGATCTTGCAATGTGGTTTCTACTGGCCACAACTCTTCAAAAACGCTCATGATTATTGCAAGATTTGCTCCCGGTGCCAACACTTGGGCCGGATATCCCGGAGGAACGAGATGCCGCTCCAACCGATCTTGGTTGTGGAGATTTTCGATGTTTGGGGGATAGATTTTATGGGGCCGTTTCCCAGCTCTTTTGGGAACTTGTACATCCTTCTCGCTGTTGATTACGTCTCTAAATAGGTCGAGGCTGTGCCCAGCCGGACTAACGAGGTTCCTTAAAGAAAACATTTTCTCCCGGTTTAGGCACCCCCGAGCGATCATTAGCGACAAGGGAAGTCATTTCTGCAACAAGACTTTTGAGGCCTTGATGCGAAAATACTCCATTAATCATAAGCTATCCACGCCCTACCACCCCCAAACCTGCGGGCAGGCTGAAGTTTCAAATCGGCAAATCAAGCAGATACTGGAGAAGACGGTTTCCAAGAACCGTAAGGATTGGTCGCTGAAACTCACTGATGCCCTTTGGGCATTTTGAACCGCTTATAAGACCGACCTTGGCATGTCTCCCTATCGGCTTGTGTACGGAAAAGCCTGCCACCTACCTGTCGAAATAGAGCATCGCGCATTTTGGGCGATAAAGGAGCTGAATCTGTCTCTCGAAGATGCGGGCAGCCATCGGAAGCTGCAGTTGAACGAACTGAGCGAGCTTAGGGATGAGGCTTACGATAACGCGGTTGTCGTTAAGAATCGAACGAAGGTATTTCACGATAAACACCTTTTGCGCAAAACCTTCGTACCTGGTCAGCAGGTACTGCTTTACGACACCCGACTTCACTTCCATCCAGGAAATCTCAGATCTCGCTGGAAAGGGCCGTATTTTGTGCGGAATGTGTATCCGCAGGGCGCTGTGGATTTGGAGAATCCGAAGGACGGTTCATTTTTCAAAGTGAACGGACACCGATGCAAACCGTACCTTAGCGCCGAACCGACAGAGGAGCTCCTGTTCTTACAGGAGCCGGTTTACCCTGTCTGATCTTCCTCTGCCTACCTCCAAACTTCGGTTATCCAGCCAAGAACAGTGGACACTGTTCCAAATAAGTTTGGGGGTATGTATAAACCATTTTGTATATATTTGTGTATATTCTTTTTCTTTTTTCTTTTCTTTAAAAACAAAAACAAAAAAAAATTGTGTATCGCTAACCGACATTTTTGACCCTTCAAATGATCTCTTCATGCAATGACAGTGAGGACACTGTCCAGTTTAAGTTTGGGGGTACGCTCGGTACGCATTTCTTACCTTCGCATTCATATGTATATTTTGCATCTGCATATTGAAATCCATAAAAATTTGAAAATTTTCTAAAAACATAAAAAACTTTTCTGTCAAGTTAGCTTGTGGAAGAACTCTGATTCAAAATTTCGACGGTTTTTGTTTGAAAAAATAGGAATAACTAAATCTTATGTTTAGATTTTGAAAACCTGAAAGATAACTCTCCTTTGAAGTTAACTATAGCTGATATACGTCTTTACATCACACTACACGTGTCGAGAGTTTTTGGAAATTAGATGACAAGTCTTTTATGTTTAAAAACTTTTAAACAGATAAATGATTTTCTGAGGATCAAATAGGTTTGTTCTGAAATAAGTAATGTCAAGAATAGTTTATGAAGTAAAGCGAATATGAAGGAATGTTATTGATGCCATAATTGGAACTAAGTCTGAAAAATAACCCATCTGGAACTTGATTGGAATGATTACACACCAAACTCACTAAACACGTCTTTTATCCAAAAAAATAATTGAACTGCCGGTTATATCTCCGTTCGTATTAAATCATCTGATTTTCACGCCAAACTGTCTTTTGTTTTTGGACCTGGGTAACTTGAGTAATTAAGTCCGCCGGGGTGTTTTTACACCTAATGCCCTAAAGCCAACTGGTTTGGGTGCATTGGCCCAACACTCGCTAAGAAGCCTAGAAAGTCCAGATTAAAACAAAATCAAGCAAGTGTTCTCTCCGAGTTAAAATTCCTAACGGTTCTTTGTGTGAGAATAATCTTGATAAAAGACAGGCTTTTATAAAAAAAAAATTTAGCGGAGATATGAAGGTTTTACTCTATGATAAAGACTATTGCACGTTCACAGAGGTGTGTATGAAATGAAAACAAGAAAAAGGTGGAGTGAAGAATAAGACCTAGTTTCCTGTTAGGGAAGATAGAAATTCTGAAATTGAAACTTTACTGGAAAACGAAACTTGAAAAATGCTTAACTCTTTATAAAACTTATGTGATCCTTTTAAAATTGTTATCTGGGCTTTTTTGTGTGACATGATGACTTTAATCGATCCTTCTGGAACTTAACGACACTATTTGCACTACACGTAAAGACATATAAAATCTGTAGTTAAATAAGAAGCGAGGTGTGAAAAATAAAGGTTCCATAGTCTAGACTTAGGATCATAGAATTGTTATTTTCTGAAACAAAACTTTAGGGGTTTGAATCTTAGTTAATTTACAAAACTAGCTTGACCGGATTTTGTGGGTAATATCCGATGAAAACCCTCAGGAGACAACACTCCTCCTAGAGGTTTAACGGCTTGTTGCACATGCTCAGTGCAATCGCGTTCCCTGCGAAAGTGAGGTTAGGAAATTTTTTGTGAATAAATTGGCTTTGCTCGGGACGAGCAAATGATAAGTTTGGGGGTATTTGTTCATATCAGATTTTTGCATTTTTATAGCGCCCAATTTTTATCACATTGCATATCGGTAGGTACTCTTGAGCCGTGTTTGCTTGTCAATTGCAGGATACAGGTTCTCGGCTCCAAACGGTGAAATCCATGAAAAAATATGACAAAATCCGAGTTCCTGCCAACCACAGATAAAACACGGGTCTCCACTCTTTATCCGTCTGTTGCCACACACCAGTTTAGGAGACAAAATGACAAATCAATTGTCACCTTCATGCACAAAGTACAATGGCAACACCAAGACCAAGAAATCTACGCGGAGCTCAAGAAAATCCATGTCCAAAGTCCACCTTTCCCTCAACAGAAATTCTGGAAGAAATGTGGAAGTATTTTCAGAAAATACATGTACCAGACAAGAGGGGACAGCAGACCAGGAAAGTACCAAGAACCCCATGCCCTGACTCCACCAGAGTGCGGCGGATCCGCGGCATAAGGAGGCTTAGGCCGCGGATCCGCGGCCGTATGGTGGCGGCAGACAAAACTTTTCCAGGGGTGTTTTGGTCTTTTTATTTGTGTTCTGGTGATTGCCCTAGGTTTTCATTTTTCAGCCTATAAATAGCCCAGAACTTTGTGAAGGAAAGGATCCATAATCTTGTATTTTTTTCTCTACGTTTTAGAATACATGTTCTTCTTCCTCTTCTCATCTCTTCTCCATTAAAACTTGTAGTGAACTTGTGAGTGAAGAATGATGAATAAAGAAGAACCGTTTATTATTTTGCTTGTCTTATTCTCTTGTTAATTGTTGTAATTTTCATTTGTTAACTAGTTGTTGTTATCTCTTGTTGTTTCTTTCTTCTCTCTTTTTCTTTATCCTTAACACAACCATGATGCTTACGCTTGATCCTTGCCAAGGTGAGGTCGCAAATAGCTAGTTGTTATCTTCTAATCTCTTTCTTTCTATCTTCCTCTTTTGTTTTGTTTTATTTTTCCGTATCATGATGTGTGAGTAGTTTCATACTTGTTAGGGTAGGATAAGGGAAGTTTGAGAGAAGGAAATCTCTCTCACTCTTTCCTTGCCCAACAGCTTAATTCGACTCCCGTTAATTGAACCACAATCCGCTCCTTACGGCACCCAATCCTATATGATAGCGGTGATTCCGTAGTGAGACCGGTTGTGGTTGAATTAACCGGAGGTTATGGCTAAGAGCCAAGAACGGACGGACAAGCACCAAAAGGAAGAACTTATGCGTTGGAAAGCCTAGCTTATACTCGCAAGTTCCTTCCTAGTCGTGCTAATCCCCGTTGTTGCCGATTACCGTAACACCGATATTAAGAGGGGCAACGAAAGATGTGGGAGACTCCTAACTCAAACTAACCTAATCCTAACCCTAACAAGCTCTCTTTACATATCAATTTACCACTTAATTAATCACAACAAAATCTGAAAAACTGGACTTAACTCGTTAAAGCACATAGAAAAAGATTCCCATCTCCCTGCGGACGACCCGTACTCAACCGGCTAGCTACAAGCGAAACCGTCTTGATTGCGGTATTTAACTAAAACTTGAACACGCAGAATCTCTACCAATCAGTACACCAACAAAGTATGGACGTTGGACGTTGCTCCAGATAGGGTAAAACCCGTAGGATGCAAGTGGATCTTCAAAAGGAAGATTGGTGTAGATGGACAAGTTGAGACCTATAAAGCTAGACTGGTTACAAAGGGTTTTCGTCAAAGACCTGGCTTGGACTATGACGAAACCATTTCTCCAGTGGCTATGCTGAAATCCATTCGGATCCTTCTTGCCATTGCTGCCTTCCACGATTATGAGATCTGGCAGATGGACGTAAAGACCGCTTTTCTAAATGGAAATTTAGAGGAGTGTGTCTATATGGACCAGCCAGAGGGTTTCATTCAGAGTGGGAGCAGCGGAAAGGTGTGCAAGTTGCTTAAGTCCATCTACGGACTAAAGCAGGCATCGCGGAGTTGGAACATCTGTTTTGATGAGATGGTCAAAGAATTTGGCTTTATCAAAAATCCAGATGAACCATGCATCTATAGTAGATTTGTAGCGAGAACTGTAGTATTCCTCGTTTTATACGTGGATGACATTCTCTTAATAGGAAATGACATTCCTATGCTACAATCTGTCAAGGGGTTCTTGTCGCACAGGTTCTCCATGAAAGACCTGGGTGATGCCTCGTACATTCTGGGGATCTGGATCTTTCGTGACAGATCCAAGAGGATATTAGGACTTTCACAGTCCAGGAACATCGACACCATACTGAAAAGATTCAGTATGGAAGATTCCAAGCGCGGTAATCTACTGACTTGTCACGGGATCACCCTCTCCAAAAAGATGTCTCCCAAGACTGATTTGGAAAGGGATCGCATGTCTATTATACCCCACGCTTCTGCGGTAGGCTCTATAATGTATGCGATGTTGTGTACCAGACTAGATGTAGCTTATGCACTGAGTGTTGTGAGCCGGTATCAGTCAAACCATGGGGAGAAACACTAGATAGCGGTAAAGAACATTCTCAAGTACCTGAGAAGGACTAAGGAGATGTTCTTGGTGTATGGCGGAAAAGACCTCCAGATCGAGGCCTTTGCTGACTCCAGCTTCCAGAGTGACAAGGATGATTCCAAGTCCATGTCGGGTTATGTATTTACCCTCATTGGAGGGGCGGTGTGTTGGAAGAGTTCCAAACAGGAAGCCGTTGCTGAATTGACGATGGAAGCGGAATATATCGCTGCTGCAGATGCCGCAAAAGAAGCCGTCTAGATAAGGAAGTTCTTAACTGAACTTCAGGTGGTTCCGTCCATTGTTGATCCAATACCTCTGTATTGCGACAACGACGGGGCTATAGCTTTAGCGAAGGAACCCAGGTCCCATCAGAAGTCCAGACACATCTTGAGGCGGTATCACCTGATCAGGGAGATCGTGGGTCGCCAGGAGATCGATGTTCAGAGAGTTTCTACGGAAGATAACACTGCTGATCCACTCACAAAGGCCTTACCCCAGACTCAGTTCGAGCGGCTGATCGAGATGATAGGTCTTCGATACGC
This sequence comes from Agapanthus africanus, assembly GCA_030015575.1. Lineage (NCBI taxonomy): Eukaryota > Viridiplantae > Streptophyta > Magnoliopsida > Asparagales > Amaryllidaceae > Agapanthus > Agapanthus africanus. The sequence continues at coordinate 367,574,652 of JASDDO010000012.1, forward strand.
CAGTACATGGCCTTAGTGCAAGTGGGAGATTGTTAGTGTATATGCCCTAGAGGCCATTACTGTATCATACTAGTTTGTATATTACTTAATGGAAGCTTGGGATATTCACCTTGTATAGACAATCTTGCTCAATATAGTAGTATGCTACTTGGTTTGTTTCTGCTTTAATGTGTACATGTGTTTATTTTAGTATATCACCTATACACATTAGTGGAGCCCTTAGGATCTTTGCTTGATTACCAGCGTTGTGATGGCAGTCAGACTGGGTAATCTATAAGCACATCCTTATGCAGGTCCCTAGTCGCAGGACTATCGAGACAGGGCATCGATACTCCGGAGTAGACTAGCGTATGCGCTTCTCATCCCAGTGTGGGAGACGGTCTACCCCACAGCCGTCAGTACGTCGTACTTGAGATAGTATGCGAGTGCTCGTTAGGTTACGAGTACACTGGACAGGACTCGTCGGGAACTGTTGGTTGGTACTATACCTATCGTCAGTTATCAGTTCCCAGGTGACATGAGTACAGCTTAGTCCGCTGACTTGACACTGTCACTTCGCCTCGAGTGTGTTCCCACTGTACGTAGATTACTAGCCTACCACGGCTCAAAGGAGTCGTGCAAACAGGTAGTCGTTGGGTGCAGTCCCGAAGCACTTGGAGGCAGTGACGGTTAGACAGGATTCGTCTCTCCCGGTATTGGGGGTTGACATCGCGCTGTGTCTAGGAGAGCCATTACACAAGTAGTCCCTGGCCAGGGAAAGCGAGATATACTGGTAGGTTTCCAGTGTTATCTCAGGGTGTTCTGGGCTACACTCTGACATGACTTGTACCGCTACTAGGGGACTGACGTTTACCGCCCCCCTAGGCCCACCATGCGATGTATCAGACGAACAGACCGGACTGTACGGAGATTGTCATATTCAGGCTCAGTAGGAGTTCAGATGGGTTTCACCTCGTCCGTCTTCTTGTCGGCATCTACCTGGGGACCGTTATGCACAGCTAGTGCCGCTTGTGGTCTGTGGTTAAACCAACTGCCAGCGTAGTGTCGAGTCTTTAGAGTCCCACACAGAAAGCTATTCGCCTTTATGCAAAAGAGTAGAGGTCGCATGGTTTTGCGACAGGGTTCGGTCATATCCGTGCACTTGTGCACGTTAAGTGTCCGGACAGTTAACACTAGCGGACTTTGGTTTAAGCCAGATCCTAGTGTACGTTTTGGGATTGGTTTTATCTCGTTTGTATTCGTGTTCCTCGGAACGCGGATGCGGGTGTGTATGCACAGTTGACAGAGAGACAGAGGCAGAGGATTCTCATTGGGGTTGTTGACTGTTGACTGTTCACTGTTGACCATTGACTTTTGCTAAACCCTAATGAGAATAAGAAATATGATTAATGATAATATTAATTAAGTATTATTGTGTCATGGTTGAGATGAGGGGTTGACTTTGTTGATTTGTTGACTTTGTTGACCGGTTGACTAGGTTGGACTAGTTGACCATCATCATTACAATGGCTATCATTTCATAGCAAAGACTTTTTCTTGCTTGTTTGTTTTTGCAAAATGAGTGCATGAAATGATATGGCCATTTTGACTTGAACCATCACATAATACTCAATTACTATTATGAGTAATCATGGTTTTGGATTATGAGAGCTTGGATGGCAAAAGACTTACTCATTCTCTCATTTGCTTGCTCTCTCTTGCTTGAGCTCTCCCTCTTGCTCTTCCTCTTGCTCTCTCTCTAGCTCAAGGCAACACCCTCTCATGAGTTGAGAAACATTGACTTAGAGATAAAAGAAAACCCATATCACTTCTCTACTCATCCTAGTTCACAAGGTTTAGCAAACCAAGTGTTCTAGTTTCTTCAAGTTCGAAGAAGAAGCCAAAAGTAGAAGCTTTCAGGTGGATCCATCTTCGGCGCAAGGAGACGACGAGGTGAGGCCGATCCGTACACCGGAAAGAGTTGAAGACGAAGGAGTTCAAGAAAGGTATAACCATCTAACCGAGTAGATAAACTCTTGTTAGGTTTGTTAGTTAGTTGTTTAACAAAGATCCGTATTTTGAGTCCATGTTACCACCTATTGAAAAATCGTTTTTCATCATTTCCGCAAGCCCGTAAGTACCGGGAGAGGTAACGTGGACTTACAATAGCATCCACAGAAAGCTGTGAAGTACCCATTGTAGGGTTCCTAGGCACTCTAATAAGGTTCTACAAGGCATCAACCATGCCCGATAAAAAAAATAGCCGTGCCGAACAACCCTAACCAAGATCGTATACTAAAGATTATGCGAAAACTAGCAAGTTAAACATTTTAACTACAAGTGAAAGGGATTACAACCTTTGTAGATCCGGTCCTTCACTTCTAAAGCTCCGTGTTGACGTCCCTTCACTGCGATCATCGGGATCCCGGACTCTAGCGATGGTTTCTTCGGAGAAATGAGCGGGCTAGGTCGTTGACTTTGAGGCCGAAGATGATCTACGTCGAGGAGACTCAAACTCAAGCTCCATCTTCACTAGGTCAAGAACTTTGTGAAGAGAACACCCTAAACTAAATGGCAAGTAGTAGAGGATGATGAAATAGGAAGTGGGTTCACTTTAGATTTGGATTTCTCACTCTATTTCTTCACTTGATAAAATCTAGAAAGCTTCTTCTTCTTGAAGAAGAAGAAGAAGAAGAAAAGAACAAGAATGAATAATGAATTATCACCAAAGAATAATCAAGTGAAGTCTATCATATTGCAACCATGGATGAGTTTACCTTTGTAGAGACTAACCATAAGTTTGAGGTAATGGTTAGGTTAATGAAAATCTTATGCAAAAAAAAATTAGTGGACTTTGTCAAAGATGCTTGAAAGCTTCATGAAGCTTCAAGCAAAGACAAAGAATGCCATCATTTTGTTTTACCAAAATAAATAAAAACCCAAACCATTATCTTAAATATGGTGTAAGTCATACACACACCCAAGTTTGCATGTATCATCAATCATGATACAAACTAGTGCACAAACATATATCACATATACAACTTATGCACATCAAGTGAGAAAATCAATCTTAAGTGAACCAATACTAGTTAATGTAAAGTAATATATCAAATATATAATTATACATTAAATCAGTAAATCAACACTTGATTTAATGATCCGGTCATATCTCATAAAACCGACTAATATCTAGTGTATCATTATATCGAATCAACACTTGATTCGGTAACCCGGCTATAACACATATAACCGACCGATGATACAAATTGCGAGAATAGAATACAGTATCACATACTGGTATTATTCTCGGTCCCGCACATATCTCATATGCGTTCCTATTTCGTTTCGCTTGAGCCAGTAATCCTCTGTGTAGGACTCTAAAGACTCGTCAATACGCCGGCAGTAGGTGGTGATCATATCAATCACCCACAAGCCGCAAGTGGTCTGCTAAACGTAACGGCCACCCGGGTTTTGAGCGATCAGAAGATCAACGAGCAAGCCTGCTCACACTCCTGCGAATCCAATCAGTAACACTTACCGCACAGTCCGGTCTGTTCGTTTGATATGTCGCATATCTCGCCTAGGGGTTGTAAACGTCAGACCCCAGCAGCTTGATAAGTCATGCCGATGTAAGGTCCGCAACAAGCGTGAAACTACTGATAACACTTACCAGTAAATCACTGCAACCCTGGCCAGGGATTTCCAGTTATGGCCAGTCGAGCATAGCGCAACATCAACCCCCAATATCGGGAGAGACGAATCCCCTCCTATCGCTCATTGCCTCCATGTGAATCGGGACTGTACCCAAAAACCACCTATTTGCACGACTCAGTAGAGCCGTGGTAGGGTGGAAATCAAAGCACAGTGGGAGACACACAAGACTCTATGACGATCTCGGGTCAACAGACTAAGCTGTACCAGTGTTACCAGAGAACTGCCATCTGACGTGAGGTATAATACCATCTGGGAGTTCTCGGCGAGTCCGTTCAGTGTACCCAGTCTCCACTGAGCACCCGCATACCATCTCTGATGTCAAACACCAATGGATATGGGATCATCCATCGCCCATCACATGGGTCGAGAAGATATACGCTATTCTACTCTGGAATATCGATGCCCCGTCTCGATATTCCCACAACTAGGAACATTGAAGGATGTACTCATGGACTACCCAGGCCCCACTAGTATGATCTGCATCATAGTCCTGCAAGTCGAGTACACATCCTAAGGGCTTTATCAACATGTAATAGAGAGACAGTAAGTATACATGTTAAGATAAAGAGCAACCAGATAGCGTACTATCATGTCGAGCAAGAAAGTCCTACCTATATATGTCCTACCATCCACTACAATATACATCTCATGTACAGTAATGGCCTCTAGGGCATACATATAAGTAACAATCTCCCACTTGCACTAGGGCCATCTGTAGCAGTGGTTGCAGTATCTCATACTCAACCATCCCATATAAGTCTCTCTCTGGGGAAAGGCCTTTGTGAGTGGATCCGCCATGTTGTCCTCTGAGTCTACTCTCCTAACCTCGATCACCCTGGAGATCAACTATCTCCATGATCAGGTGATACTGCCTTGGTCACTGATGGGACCGTGGTTCCTGGGCCAAAGCCTCACCTCCATTTTCATACAATGGTTGGAAACTAGTTCATCTCCTGAACTAATATACACCCAAACTGCCTCTTTGGTAGTATCTTTGATAGCGATGTCACCATCCTTTATCGTCTAGTTTGCCACGGTATCTTAGCATGGAACTCTTCCAACATACCGTCCCTCCACTGAGGGTAAAGACAATGCCTGTGACTGACATTCGGTCGTCCTTATCACTCTGGAACATTTCCAGTGATTCTCCCCAGGATCAACTGATACCATCTCACTACAACTAGTGAGAATCCTAGCATCCAATTAGATCTATCTCATAGATCCAAAACCCAGGATTTAGGAGGCATCACTTTGATCCTATATGGAGAATCCATGTGATAAGAGGAGATTGACCGAGCGTAGCAAATGAAATTCTTTTCTTATCAAGAGTATGTTGTCCACGTACAATACGAGGATGACCACCTTACTCTCTACTACCTTTTTGTATATACAAGGTTCATCTACTATTTTGATGAAGTCAAAATCTTTGACTACCACATCAAAACAGACGTTCCAACTGTGCGATGCCTGCTTTATCCTGTAAAGCAACTTGCACACGTTTTCGCTGCTCCCACTTTTTATGAAGCCCTCTGGCTGTGTACTTATAGACGTTCTCTTCTAAATCTATATTTAGAAAAGCAGTCATGACACCCAACCACCAGATATCGTAGTCATGGTATGTAGCAATGGCAATTAGGATCCGGATGGACTTAAGCATAGGCACTGGAAAAAGGTTTTATCATTATCCACGCCTGGTCGATGATTAAAACCTTTAACAAGTCTAGCTTTGAAAGTCTCAATTTTCCATTTACACCAAGTAATCTTCTCAAGATATACTTGCTCCTGATGGGGATTTAACCCTTCAGATATAGCAGCCAAAGTCCATACTTTGTTGGTGTACATGGATTCCATCTCAGATCGCTAAGCATCCAGCCATTCTTATAGAGTCCCTACTCTTGATGGCCTGCTCGAAACTAGTTGGGTCATCATCTCATGATGCAATCCTCGCTCCCACTGTCATCGAGAAACCGAAGTATCTCTCAGGCGGATGAGGAACCTTGCTAGATCGACGGAGAGGCTGAGGTTCGTCGGAATCTATTGAATCCTTTGGTTCTACCAAATCATCTGCTGTAGTTTGTATAGCTGGAACTCCTTCCAGTTCTACCTCATGACCACTAATTTCTTCATAAGAAATTCCTTTTCACAAAAGTGGTATGTTGAGAAACAAAACATATTTTGTTCCTCTGTTAGGTAGAATATATTCCCTTGCGAATGCTTGGGATATCCAACAAACTTATAGAGAACTGACTTTGCCTCGAGCTTGTCCGGATTTTTCTTTTAGACATAGGCCGGACAACCCCAAATCTTAACAAACTTAAGATATGGGCTCTTCCCATTCCATATCACATATGAAGTGGTAGGCAATGGATTTGATTGGAACCCTATTCAATAGGTATGCAGCTTCTCAAGTGCATAACCCCCAAAAGGAAACAGGTAACTCAGTAACACTCATCATAGAGCACACCATATCTAATATGGTGTGATTGCTCCGCCCCGATACACCTATGTGCTGTGGTGTATTCGGAAGAGTAATGCTGAGAGAGAATCTCATTCTCGTTTGGAATAGTCCAGCAATTCCATGCACAAGTATTCTTCTACCTGATCTCATCATAAGACATAATACTTTTACCTAGTTTTGGTTTTCTACTTCTATCTTATTTTCTTTGAATTTCTCAAAAGTTTCAGACATGTGTTTCAATAGGAACATATGTCCGAATCTTGAGAGATCATCAGTGAATGTAAGGAAGTACAAAGAACCAGTCCTGGCATATGTAGACTGGGGACCTTCATACATCACTATGTATCAGTTCCAAGAGTTCACTAACTCTTTCTCTGTTTCCAGTAAACAGTGCTATGGTCATCTTGTCTTTGTGACATGACCGGCAAGTTTCACAAGATGTAAAGTCAAACAGATTTAAATATGCATCTAAATATAACTTAGCTAGTCGGGTCGCATTGATATGACCTAGTCTACAATGCCTCAAGAAGGATTCGTTCATTTCCGAACTCTTCCTCTCAAGTGTGTTCTGTATACTAAGAACTGTAGTTTGATTTAGAACGTCAATGCTTTTAAATAACGTGCCAGAACCGATCAACCCTTGATATAGGAAATGTTCAAAACATTATCCAACAATACAAAATTATATCCTTTCTTTTCTAATAAAGAGACTGATATGATGTTGTATATCAGGTTCGGTATCTAATAACATTCGTTCAGAATCAATGTATTCTGGTAATACATGGTGATAGTGACCAACAGACTTGGCTGCAACACTTGCACCGTTTTCTGTCTCATAAAACTTATCACCCGTTCTCAGTTCTCTACCTTTCTAGAGCCTATGTAACAGATTACATATGCGGGATCCTGATCCGGTATCTAATACCCAGGACATAGAGGATACAGAGAAACAGTTCTTTATAATGAACACACCCGAAGAAGATGCATCATCATGCACTTTCTTCATTTGGGCGGCATGGGAAATCTGGTATTCCCCAATTTCCTGCTCTATCTTATAACAATTATAAGTTGGAGCGGGACCAACGTTCCCCAGCTCAGTATAGCAAGCGGGTTCGGTCAATACATCCATATTATTATCTTGATTAAGGCGTGACATGGTCGCTACCTGGAGAGAGAGAGAGAAGAAAACACTCTGCGTGCGCTCTTGCAAGATTGGATTGGTTATATATTTTATCTAATCAGGATGGCTCCCACTATTTTTATCAAATCTTCCTTCAAACCCTAAAAGGAAAGACTAGCCGGGATTAATTACACTCTACAAGTTCACCAATCTTTCAGCCAGGCCAGTGCCGGTACTTTGAGGGAGGTTCCCCGTGCTTTCGCACGGACCTAATTAAAATAAACCTCGTTTTCCCAGGGGCGTAACCCCGTTGACACCTTTCTAGACACCTACTTGATCGGCTAATTGCAAAGTGCAAAACTCTCCCAAGAGTAACAATTACTCTCAGTGGGTATCGGGATCCAACTATCTCATAGAAGGTATGCAATCTCATTGCAAATTTCAACACTTGAAACTCCCGATGATGGTTTTTACCCCTAGCACCTATGACCTTGGCTATGGTCAATAAATCATAAGCACTAGTCAAGTTCTACCCGTCATTTCGTAATTAATTAGACCCACCCACATGACCCTTGGCTAAGGTCAACAAAGTCACATGATTGTCCTAACTAATCGCATCATATGCTGTGTAGGAAGACATCACTTAGCTACCGTACACTACGCCTCGGCTATGGTCGACAAACGCAGCACGAATACTAAGTACTCTACTTCCTAAAATGACGGAGGGTTGCGGATGGTTTTTAAGAAAACCTTTAACGCTTTGAACTTGATCTCGTTACGGAATCAAATGGTTTTAAATGGAGTGTTTTTGAGGCTTTCGCTAGTTTCGCTAAAGAGGTCACTCCCGGTGAAGGGATCTCGGCTCTTTCCTCATCGAATGAGGTGCAGGATATTCACAATACCGCTATGCAAAGCAAGAACTATAAAAGCAATCAAAATACAAACCGAAGGTTGTAGCATCTGCTAGTTATTGCTAAAGAGGTCACTCCCGGTGAAGGGATCTCGGCTCTTTCCTTATCGAATAAGGTGCTGGATGTTCTACAAGCAACGCCGCTATGCAAAGCAATAACTAGAGCTACCTAATTTTTAAAATTTGATTCCACAACATCATTTAGGTTTATTTTCTTTCATTAATCTCATTAATGAATGTCCCATCATTTAAGTCCACCTAAACATCACAGATAAATACAACGTACACTTATGCCATCCGCATTCTCCTCGATGTCCTGTCTGCACCGTTAGGTTAGGTAACTAACGGCAGAGCGGGGCAGGGCTAGCGCGGGTGTAAAATATAAGCAACGTCTATATAATATATCATATATACCATATACAATATCTATCTGAATATATCACATGATCACATCATAGATAACGCAGCAGAAAACAACATATGAAATATTGGATATACTTGGACGTCCGTATTTTATTTTGAGTCTGTAAAAAATACGGATTCCACGGTCGTGATGAATAGCCAATCCCACACCTGTAGACCCCTACGAGAGCGGCAAGCAACCCTACCAATTCTAGAGTTAGGAGACCCGGACTCGACTCCTCGAGATGGTCTCCCACTGGACCCTAGAACCCGGTTACTTGTGCTCCCCGCCTTGTGTCTATCCTAATGCGAAAAAGTAAATAATATACAATGGTGACATCATCCTCAGCCCGGAAGTTCCCCAATAAAAGAATATTACAAACAAGTTTTTACATGAATGAAAATGAAAAAACACTCATCTCACATAAAAAAAACCCCGGCTATTCAAACACGACGATCCAATATAACATATCCAGCAACACATAACATCACATGTTATCAACGCAAGTAAATATGCGTATCCCAATTATCGTTGATGTATAGCAACGAAACCGGCGATACACCACATATTACACTTACGGTCGCAGAAAAGAAAGTGTAAAACTACAACAGTTGGAATCCGCAACCTGCTTAGACATCGTATGCCTAACCAAATGAATTCCTTAGACATCGCATGCCTAACAATTATAAACCCAGCATTTTAGTCTCATTATCGAAAACTCTTTTCAATATCAAGTCGAACAATTCAACAAGATTCCCGACATCCTGATCGAATGCTTGTCGCAAACTTTAGTAGACGGCCGCACCACCGGATGCCGTCGACGAAGTGCACTAAGGCGGAACACCGCTGCCGCGAGCACCCGAACAGATGCTTTTAGCGACGGGGTTCTCCTACAGTCACTTGGTCGGGGATATGGGGCGTGGCTCTCTATTAAGTTTACCCGGCGAGTATCCGTGTACGCTACGTGATTGCGACGGACTTTTGATCACATCAAAATTCCGTGGCAACCGATCAAATGAGACTAAAGTGCTAGATTTATAACATTCAAATTAGTTATCTCATAACTACTTGTGGATTCCAAATATTATATCACATTCCAGATAAATAGACAATGTTAAACTTTCCGATCGAATAATCAAACACCGAAGTTTTCCCAAATAGCTCAACACTTGAAATAAGTTTTAAAACATCCATTTCATGCCACAGTACCAACGGTCCAGCCGTAGAAGGGTCAAGCCAATGCCTCACATGTTGCAACGCCGTACCGCCCCAAACCCTAAGGTTCAAAAGGTAGTTCAAGACGGTCACATAATTGAGTTAAGGTTTGTTGTCTTCTAGAGGGTCCATCGCGTTACTTGCACGACTTAGAACGTTCTTAAACTATGGAAAAATCCAACACTTGGAATTTTTCCGGGTTGGGAAAAAGCGTTGTATTGATATCCGGTCGAACTTTTTAACACTTTCTAAAATTACCCGGAAAGACTAAACAAAGTTAAATTATCCGATCGAATCAACGAGTCCCCAATACAACCCTAAGAAAACTCAACATTTGAGTGGAATTAAAAAATTCCCAGAAAAAATTGACAAGAAAGGACCTAAGAATAAATATATAAAGTATGAGGGACTAAGTCATAATTTGGGCCGCGGAACCGCCGCCAAACCCATGGTTTGGCCGCGGTTCCGCGGTCATATAGACGAATCAGTGGGCCGTACTTCACATTAATTCTTAGTCTTTCCTGCTTAATTTTATAAGCATTTTTAATTCATAAAAAATCACATTTTAAAAAAATATCCAGAGAAGGGTATTCGTCGGGGTTTCCGGGTTCGATCGGACTTTAAACTTCGTCTAGACTTCGCGTAAAGCTCTAGCTTGGCTCTGATACCACTGTAGGGTTCTTATGCACTATAATACGGTTTTACAAGGCATCAACCATGCCCGATAAAAAAAATAGCCGTGCCGAACAACCCTAACCAAGATCGTATACTGGAGATTATGCGAAAACTAGCAAGTTAAACATTTTAACTACAAGTGAAAGGGATTACAACCTTTGTAGATCCGGTCCTTCACTTCTAAAGCTCCGTGTTGACGTCCCTTCGCTGCGATCATCGGGATCCCGGACTCTAGCAATGGTTTCTTCGGAGAAATGAGCGGGCTAGGTGGTTGACTTCGAGGCCGAAGATGATCTACGTCGAGGAGACTCAAACTCAAGCTCCATCTTCAATAGGTCAAGAACTTTGTGAAGAGAACACCCTAAACTAAATGGCAAGTAGTAGAGGATGATGAAATAGGAAGTGGGTTCACTTTAGATTTGGATTTCTCACTCTATTTCTTCACTTGATAAATTCTAGAAAGCTTTTCTTCTTCTTGAAGAAGAAGAAGAAGAAGAAGAAAAGAACAAGAATGAATAATGAATTATCACCAAAGAATAATCAAGTGAAGTCTATCATATTGCAACCATGGGTGAGTTTACCTTTGTAGAGACTAAACCATAGTTTGAGGTAATGGTTAGGTTAATGAAAATCTTATGCAAAACAAAATTAGTGGACTTTGTCAAAGATGCTTGATAGCTTCATGAAGCTTCAAGCAAAGACAAAGAAAGCCACCATTTTGTTTTACCAAAATAAATAAAAACCCAAACCATTATCTTAAATATGGTGTAAGTCATACACACACCCAAGTTTGCATGTATCATCAATCATGATACAAACTAGTGCACAAACATATATCACATATACAACTTGTGCACATCAAGTGAGAAAATCAATCTTAAGTGAACCGATACTAGTTAATGTAAAGTAATATATCAAATATATAATTATACATTAAATCATTAAATCAACACTTTATTTAATGATCCGGTCATATCTCATATAACCGACTAATATCTAGTGTATCAATATATCGAATCAACACTTGATTCGGTAACCCGGCTATAACACATATAACCGGCCGATGATACAAATTGCGAGAATAGAATACAGTATCACATACTGGTATTATTCTCGGTCCCGCACATTTTAGGGTTACTAGGCACTCTAACAAGGGTTAAGGAAGCATCAAACATGCCCGTTTAAAATTTTAGCCGTGCCGAATAACCCTAAACAAGATCGTTGCTAGAAAATTAGGGTTTCATGTGCAAGTAAACTACGTTTACAACAAAGTGAATACGAAATACAACCTTTGTAGATCAGTCCTTCACTTCTTTAGCTCCTTGTTGAAGTCCCTTTGCTGCGATCGTGGTTCTTCCGGACCCTTGCATGGCTTCACGAGGCGAAAGATGCGTCCTTGTTTGAAGTCTTCGAGGCCGAAGATGATCTACGTCGAGGGGATGCCAACTCAAGCTTCTACTTCACTAACATGAGAATTAGTGAAGCAAACACCCTAAACTAAATTGCTAGTCTAGTAGAGGATGGAAAAATAGGAAGTGGGTTCTCTTTAGAATTTTATTTCTCTCAATCTTTCTCACTTTGAATCAAACCCTAGCAAGCTTTTTCTTTTTAGCAATGAAGAAGAAGAACAAAAGAAAGAGATGAGGATAATCACCAAGTGAGTAGGCTAACCATGGTGAGTGAGTATCATATACTAACTCTTGTAGAGACTTAACCCATGGCTAATCCTTATGGTTGGGTTAAGAAATATCCATAGTAAAAACAAACTCAAGTGGACTTAGTCAATGCATCCACAAGCTTCCACAAGCTTCATGCATTGATCTAATCCTCCACTAATTTTGTAATTACTTTAAATATCAAAACCCAACATAATAACTAGCATGGTGTAAGTCTCATACACCCAAGTCATGTGTATCATCAACCATGATACAAAAAGAAAACACATTTTAATATATATCACATATATATTAAAGTTGTGTTCATGTGAGAAAAAATCCTTAAGTGAACAAGTGTTAGTAAATGTAAACTAGTATATCTAATATACAATTATACACTTAATTATTAAATCAACATTTGACTTAATAATCCGGTCATATCTCATATAACCGACTAACATCCATTGTATCGACTTATCGAATCAACACTTGATTTGATAACCCGGCTATATCATATATAACCGACCGATACAAAAAGTCGCGAGAATAGAATACTGTATCACATACACGCATTATTCTCGGTCCCGCACATATCATATACGTGCTCCTATTTCGTTTTGCCTGAGCCAGTAAAATCTCTGTGTAGGACTCTAAAGACTCGTCAATACGCCAACAGTAGGTGATGATCACATCAAGCACCCACAAGCCGTCAGCGTTACTAGCTGGACGTAACGGCTACCCGGGTATTGAGCGATCAGAAGATCAGGAAGCAAGCCCGCTCCAACTCCTGTAAAAGCTTGCCGGTAACACTTCCCGTAAAGTCCGGTCTCCTCGTCTGATATGTCGCATATCAAGTCTAGGGGTGGTAAACGTCAGACCCCAATAACTGATAAGTCGTGTCGATGTGAGGCTCATAACGGGTCGAGAAACTACTGGTAACACTTACCAGTAAATCTCTAAATCAGCCCTGGCCAGGGACTTCCCTGTTACGGTCAATCGAGCACAGCGCAACATCAACCCCCAATACCGGGAGAGACGAAACCCCTCCTATCGCTCATTGCCTCCATGTGACTCGGGACTGTACCCAAAAACCACCGTTTTGCACGCCTTCATGGACGTGGTAAGGTGGAAATCAAAGCACAGTGGGAATCACACAAGACTCTATGACGATCTCGGGTCTACAGACTAACCTGCACAAGTGTCACCAGAGAACTGCCATCTGACGTAAGGTATAATACCATCTTGGAGTTCTCGGCGAGTCCGTCCAGTGTACCTAGTCTCCACTGAGCACCCGCATACCATCTCTGATGTCAAACACCAATGGATATGGGATCATCCATCGCCCATCTCATGGGTCGAGAAGCGTATACGCTAGTCTACACTGGTATATCGATGCCCCGTCTCGATACACCCACGACTAGGGACCTTGAAAGATGTACTTATGGACTACCATGTCCCCACTAGTATGAACCGCATCATAGTCCAGGTAGTCAAGTACACATCCTAAGGGCTTTACAAACAAGTAACTATAAGACAGTATAAAGTGACAAGTATACATGTTAAGATAAAGAGCAACCAGATAGCATACTATCATGTCGAGTAAGAAATTCCTCTCTCTATATGTCCAAGCATCCAATATAATATACATCATCTGTACAATACTGGCCTCTAGGGCATACATACAACTAACAATATCCCACTTGCACTAGGGCCAGCTGCTATAGTATCGCATACCTAGCATCCCGAAGAGTCTCTCAAACTGTATCTGGGGAATGGACTTCGTGAGTGGATCCGCAGTATTGTTCTTCATGTCAACCCTCCTGACCTCGATCTCCCGGCGATCAACTATCTCCCGGATCAGGTGATACCGCCTCAGAATATTCCTGGATCGATGATGGGACCTGGGTTCCTTGGCCAAAGCCACCGCTCCATTGTTATCACAATACAAAGGTATTGGATGCTCAATGGATGGAACCACTCCAAGTTCAGTAATGAACTTCTTGATCCAGACAGCCTCTTTGGCAGCATCGTTGGCAGCTATGTATTCAGCCTCCATCGTCGAGTCTGCCACGGTTTTCTGCTTAGAACTCTTCCAGCTAACCGCTCCTGCGTAAAGGGTAAAGAAAAATCCCGATTGCGACTTAGAGTCGTCCTTATCACTTTGGAAGCTCGAATCGGTAAAGGACCCCACTTGGAGTTCTCCGTTACCATACACCAAGAGCATCTCTTTAGTCCTTCGTAAGTACTTGAGAATGCTCTTCACAGCTGTCCAGTGACTCTCTCCAGGATCAGCTTGATACTTACTCACTACACTTAGTGAGTATGCTACATCGGGTCTGGTACATAGCATCACGTACATGATAGAGCCTACAGCCGAAGCATAGGGTATCCCTTGCATGCGAGCTCTCTCCAAATCAGTCTTGGGAGACATCTCTTTGGAGAGAGTGAGCCCTAAGATCGTGGGTAAAAACCCACGTTTGGAATCTTCCATACTAAACCTCTTTAGTATGGTGTGAATGTACCTGGATTGGGACAATCCCAATATCCTTTTAGATCTATCTCTATAGATCATAATTCCCAATATGCAGGAGGCATCACCAAGATCTTTCATTGAGAATCTTTGTGATAAGAAGAGCTTGACCGATTGCAGCATAGGAATGTCATTTCCTATCAAGAGTATGTCGTCCACGTACAATACGAGGAAGACAACCTTACTCTCTGTCACCTTCTTGTAGATACAAGGTTCATCTACGTTTTTGACGAAATCAAACTCTTTGATAACGACGTCAAAGCAGATGTTCCAACTCCGCGATGCTTGCTTTAATCCATAAATGGATTTAAGCAGCTTGCACACCTTCCCGCTGCTCCCACTATCTACAAAGCCCTCTAGCTGAGTCATGTACACGCACTCTTCTAAATCACCGTTTAGAAAGGCGGTCTTAACATCCATTTGCCATATTTCGTAGTTATGATATGCAGCAATGGCAAGCATGATCCGGATGGATTTAAGCATAGCCACTGGAGAAAAGGTTTCTTCATAGTCCACACCTGGTGTTTGACGAAAACCCTTTGCAACAAGTCTAGCTTTGAAAGTCTCCACTTTCCTATCTACACCAAGTTTTTTCTTGAAGATCCACTTCTCCCAATGGGTTTTACACCTTCAGGAGCATCTTCCAAAGTCCACACTTTGTTGGTGTACATGGATTCCATCTCGGTCCGCATTGCATCCAGCCATTTCACTGAGACCCCACTCGTGATTGCATGCTTGAAGCTAGTTGGGTCATCATCAACCATGATGCAATCCTCTCTCCCATCATCCATGACAAAACCGTAGTATCTCTTAGGTGGGTAGGGAACCCTACTAGATCTGCGGAGTGGCTGGGGTTCATCGGGAACTACCGAATCCTCTGGTTCCACCAGATCTTCTGTTGCAGCTTTTGTAGCTGGAACCTCTTCCAGTTCTACCTCATGACAACTAATCACTTTTGCAAGAAATTCCTTTTCTAAAAAGGTGGCATGCCGAGAAACATACACCCTTTGTTCCTCAGTGTGGTAGAAGATATACCCTTGTGAATTCTTGGGATATCCTACAAATTTGCATAGAACAGACCGTGCCTCGAGTTTTTCCGGATTTTTCGTTTGACATAGGCTGGACAACCCCATATCTTTACATAGTTAAGACATGGTCTCTTCCCTTTCCATATCTCATATGGAGTGGTAGGCACAGATTTGGTGGGGGCCATATTCTATAGATGTATGGCTGTTTCTAGCGCATTCCCCCAGAAGGAAATAGGTAACTCAGCTGTGCTCATCATAGAGCGCACCATATCTAATAGGGTGTGGTTCCTCCGTTCTGATACACCGTTGTGCTGTGGTGTATATGGAGGAGTCAGCTGAGAGAGAATCCCATTCTCTTTTAGGAAGTCCAGGAATTCATTGCTCAAGTATTCACCTCCTCGATCAGATCGTAGGATTTTAATACTTTTTCCGGTTTGGTTCTCGACTTCTTGTTTATATTCTCTAAATTTCTCAAAAGCTTCAGACTTGTGTCTTATCAAGAACACATGTCCGTATCTTGAGAGATCGTCAGTGAATGTAATGAAGTACGAAGAACCATCCCTGGAATGTGTAGACATGGGACCACATACATCACTATGTATCAGTCCCAAGAGTTCGGTAACTCTTTCTCCGTGTCCCGTAAACAGAGTTTTGGTCATCTTGCCTTTGAGACATGACTGGCAAGTGTCATAAGATGAAAATTCAAACGGATTCAAATATCCATCCTTATGCAACTTAGCTAGTCATGTCGTATTGATGTGACCCAGTCTACAATGCCACAAGAAGGATTCGTTTATTTCTGAATTCTTCCTCTTATGTGTGTTTGTTATGCTCAGAACTGCTGATTGATTTAGAACATAAATGCCATTGCACAAAGTGCCTGATCCAACCAACTTTTGGTTTAGGAAAATGTTCATAACATTATCCCGTAATACAAAATTATATCCCTCTTTACTCAACAAAGAAACCGATATAATATTGCATATCAGGTTCGGCATGAAATAGCATTTGTTCAGAATCAATGTATTACCAGTTGGCAATACAAGGTGATATTCCCCGACGGTTTTAGCTGCAACAATTGCACCATTTCCAACCCTTATGTCTTTATCACCTTCTCCAAGTTCTCTACCTTTCCTAAGCCCATGTAACTGATTACATATATGGGATCCTGACCCGGTATCTAATACCCAGGACGTAGAGCAAATGGAGAAACAGTTCTCTGTAACGAACACACCCGAAGAAAATGCATCAACATGTACTTTCTTCACACGGGTGGCATGGGAATCCTGGTATTCCCCTATATCCTGTTCAGTCCTATAACTCTTATAAGAAAGAATGGAACCAACGTTCCCCAGCACAGTATAACATGCGGGTTCGGTCAATACATCCATATTATTATCTTGATTAAGGCATGATATGGTCGCTACCTGGAGAGAGAGATAAGAAAACACTTTAGCGTATGCTCTTGCAAGATCAGATTGGTTATTATTTTATCTAATCAGGATGGCTCCCACTGTTTTTATCAAATTTTCCTTCATACCCTAAAAGGAAAGACTAGACGGGATTAATTACACCCTACAACTTCGCCAAAGCCAGGCCAGTGTCGGTACTTTGAGGGAGGTTCCCCGTGCTTTCGCACGGACCTAATTAAAGTAAACCTCATTTTCCCATAGGCGTAACCCCGTTGACACCTTTCTAGACACCTACTTGATCGGCTAATTGTCCTGTGTAAAACTCTCCCAGGAGTAACAATTACTCGGAGTGGGTATCGGGATCCAACTATCTCATTGCAAATTTCAACACTTGAAATTCCCGATAATATTTTGCCCCTAACGTGCTATGACCTTGACGAAAGCCAACAAACCATAGCCCGCTAGTCAAGTTCAACCGGTACCTTTCTTGACTGAATTAAACCCACCCGCACGACCCTTGACGAAAGCCAACAAAGCCGTACGACTACCCTAATCCAGTCGCATCATATGCAACAGATAAGCAGCATATAGCTACCGCACACTACACCTTGAGGAAAGCCAACAAATGCAGCACGAATACTATATACAACTTATCTGAAATGACGGAGGGCTACGACAGGTTTTTCTGAAAACCTATTGCGTAATGAACTTGATATCGTTGTAGAATCATGTGAATTTTGAAATGGAGTGATTTTGAGGCTTTTATTAGTTTTGCTAAAGAGGTCACTCCCGGTGATGGGATCTTGGCTCTTTCCTTATGGAATAAGGTGCAGGATATATCATATACATCACTATGCAAAGCAAACCTCCAAAAGCAATCAAAAGCAAACCGACTGTTGTAGCATCTGCCAGTTTTGCTAAAGAGGTCACTCCCGGTGAAGGGATCTCGGCTCTTTCCCCATCGAATAAGGTGCGGGATATATCATATATATCGCTATGCAAAGCAAAACTGCAGCTACCCTTTTTGAAAAATTTGATTCTACAACATCTTTTAGGTTTCTTTTCTTTCATTAATCACATTAATGAAGTCCCATCATTTAAGTCACCTAAACATCACATATAAATACGACGTACACCTATGCCATCCGCATTCGCCTCGATGTCCCCTCGTGCACCGTTAGGTTAGGTAACTAACGACAGAGCGGCGTAGGGCTAGCGCGGGTGTAAAACATAAGTAACGCCTATATAATATATCATATATACTATATACAGTATTTATCACATCACATCACATGATCACATCACAGATGTCGCAGCAGAAGAAACATATGAAACATTGGATATACTAGGACGTCCGTGTTTTATTTTGAGCCTCTATAAAACACGGATTCCACGGTCGCGATGAATAGCCAAACCCACACCCCTAGACCCCTACGAGAGCGGCAAGCAACCCTTCCAATTCTAGAGTTAGGAGACCCGGACTCGACTCCTCGAGTTGGTATCCTACTGGACTCCAGAACCCGGTTACTTGTGCTCTCCTCCTTGGGTCTATCCTAGTGCGGAAAAGTAAATAATATACAAATGGTGACATCGACCTCATCCCGGAAGTGCCCCAATAAAAGAATATTACATACATTTAATTTTACATGAATGAAAATAAAAACTCTTATCTCACATAAAAAAAACCCGGTTATTCAGAACCCGACGATCCAATATAACATATCCAGCAACACATAACATCACATGTCATCAACGTAAGTAAATATGCGCATCCCAATTGTCGTTGACATATAGCAACGAAACCGGCGATATCACATATTACACTTACGGTCACAGAAAAGAAAGTGTAAAACTACAACATTTGGAATCCACAATCTCTTTAGACATCGTAAATCCGAAATATCACATATTTCGCATTTCATGCCTAACTGTGTGAATTCCACATATTGTATCACATTCCAGATAAATAGACAGTATTAAACTTTCCGATCGAATAATCAAATACCCAAGATTTCCTAAATAGCTCAACACTTGAGCGGAGTTCAAAAATTCCAGAATACGTCACAGTAACAACGGTCCAGTCATAGAAGGGTCAAGCCAACGCCTCACATGTGGCACGCCGTACTGCCCCAAACCCTAAGGTTCAAAAGGCAGTTCAAGACGGTCACATAATCGAGTTAAGGTTTGTTGTCTTCTAGAGGGTCCATCGCGTCACATGCACATATTTCCGAAAGATTTAAACCCGAGAAAAATTCAACACTTGAATGTTTTTCATGCCGGGAAAAAAATGAGTTAATGATATCCGTTCGAACATTTTAATACTTTCTAAATTATCCGGAATAATAAAACAAAATTAAATTCTCCGATCGAATCGACGATTACAAAATAAACCCCAAAATACTCAACACTTGAGTCAGAAAACAAAATACCCAGAAAATATAAGGAATAGCTACGGATGTTACTGCATAAAGAACCGTCCCCAGAACCTTTTTCCTGCCGCGGAACCGCCGCAACATGTGGCTTAGTACCGCGGTTCCGCGGCCACGTAGGGGATTTGGTGGCTCGTTTTTCATGGTAACCCTTAGAATTCCCTGCTGATTTTTTTGAGCATTTTTAATTCTGAAAAAACACAGATTTTAAAAAATGTACAGAGAGGGGTTCATTTTGACATGTTCGGGTTCGTTCGGAGTTTTAACTTCGTTAACACATCGCCTAATGCTCTAGCTAGGCTCTGATACCACTGTAGGGTTACTAGGCACTCTAACAAGGGTTAAGGTGTTAGTGTATATGCCCTAGGGGCCATTATTGTATCATACTAGTTTGTATATTACTTAATGGAAGCTTGGGATATTCACATGTATATAACAGTCTTGCTAAACATGGTAGTATGCTACTTGGTTTTTCAATCTTAATATATGTGTATACGTATTGATAGAGCTCTTAGGATCTTGCTTGACTACCAGCGTTGTGATGGCAGTCACACTAGTGGGGGCTGGATAGTCTACAAGCACATCCTTATTCAGGTCCCTAGTCGTAGGATTATCGAGACAGGGCATCGATACTCCAGAGTAGACTAGTGTGTACGCTTCTCATCCCAGTTGGGGAGATGGTCTGTCCCACAGCCGTCAGTACGTTGTACTGGAGATAGTATGAAGGTGCTCGTTAGGTTACGGGTACACCGGACAGGACTCACAGGGAACTGTTGGTTGGTTTTATACCAGTCGTCAGTTAACAGTTCCCAGGTGACATGAGTACAGCATAGTCCGCAGACTTGACACTGCTACTTCGCCTCGAGTGTGTCCCACTGTTCTTAGATTTCTACCCTACCACGGCTCAAAGGAGTCGTGCAAACAGGTAGCAGTTGGGTGCAGTCCCGAGCACTTGGAGGCAGTGGCGGTTAGACATGATTCGTCTCTCCCGGTATTGGGAGTTGATATCGCGCTGTGTCAGAGAGCCATTACGCAAAGTCCCTGGCCAGGGCAAGCGAGATTTACTGGTAGGTTCCAGTAGTTTCTCAGGGTGTAATGGGCTTCACTCCGACATGACTTATACCGCTATTAGGGGACTGACGCTTGCCGCCCCCCTAGGCCCGATATGCGATAGTCTTAGACGAACAGACTGGACTGTACGGAGATTGTCACATCAGACTCAGTAGGAGTTCGGATGGGTTTCCTCATCGGCCTTCTTAGCGACATCTACCTGGGGACCGTTACGTACAACTAGTGCCTCTTGCGGTCTGTGGTTAAACCCACTGCCAGCGTAGTAGTCGAGTCTCTAGGGTCCCACACAGAGAGTTTCCCTACTCCAGGCGAAACGATATAGAGGTCGTATGGTTTTACGACAAGGGTTCGGACGCATACTTGTGTTTACGCACGTACGCCATCCGGATAGTTTTTACTAGCCGGCTTTGGTTTAAGCCAGTTTCTAGTATCCGGTTATTGAATTTATACAGACTAAAGTTTTTCCGTGTTTTCACGGATAGGTGGGGCATTCTCGTAATTTCGCGAGAAGCTTCTAGAAGATGGTGACTTGAGGTTAAGGTGGCATATGCATTAAATGAGATTAGTGATTCATTTGTGTGATTCATCCATGTCATTAATGCATCATAAATGCTTAATGATTCATGGAGATGAATCACCCATTTGTATTTATGGAGCATGGTTGTAAATCCTTTATTTTCTTTTATTGGATAAATAATAATGCTTCATCTATATTATGATAGATCATTATCTCATCTCATACACTTGCTCACTTTCTCTCTCCTCAAGCTCTCTCTCTTCAAACCCTAATCCTCCCCTCTCATGTGTTGAGACCAAGGATTAGAATAGACTACTTAATCCTTAACCATTCTCTATATCACCTAGGTTACTTAGATTAGCGATTTAAGAAACCTAGTTACCTCAAGTTAGAGGTGAATCTTGAAGTAAAGCTCTCGGGTGGATCATCTACTATATAGAGAAGGCCGGAGAGGACGTGGAGAACGAAAAGACGAAGGACACGGTTCTACCGGTATAATCACTTTTCATAGTAGTTGTTAACTTCTATGATTCTTGTTAGTTATAGTTTAGCAAAGATTCTCGGTTAGTCGATGTTTACGCCTAAAACAAGATCTTTTTTCATTATTCCGCCTCCCCGCAAGTAGTGGGTTGTTGTACATCGACTTATAGTGGTATCAGAGCCTCGCTAAACAATAATTAACTCATTAGCAAAGTCGTAAGAATTTCGAACGCAAAACGAACCGAAAAAGACATCGATTTCACTAAGTTTCTGTCGATTTTAAAACAGGCTCTAAAAATTTTTCAGGGACCTGCAGAATAACCTACAGAGAAATATAAGAACACTGAAAAAAATTGGGTTCCTGAATCGGCCATACAGCCACGGAACCGCGGCCGATCCCACCGATCCGCCGCGGATCCGCGGCCGAGTTGGAGCCGATTCAGCCCAAGTTTTTCCAGTGGCTCTACTGTGATGTTTTTGTCTTTTCTGGATTATTTATTTGTCTGCTCAAGTCTCAGGTGCACGGAGAAGTTTTGGAGTAGAATCTAAAGTGTTTGCTCGATCGAAATTTTACGATGTTTGCTAATATGATTATATCTGTGATTGTATAATGTGTTTGTAAACCTCCCCTAACTGCTAGTTTGTCGGTTGGCAGGGGGTTGCACATTTCTGTAATGGTTTTTACTGTTTGTGGTTGTGAACTGTATTGGACTGTTGTGATGATTAGCCGGGGTTTGAGATGGGTTGTTATATTCATTCATTCAATGTAAATGTAATATGTTGTAATATTATTTTGCGGGGCACATCCAGGTTGCGGTTGTAGCCACCGTTGTATTATTTCATTTTACTGTTTTTGCTCCTAGGATAGATCTAAGGTGGGGTGCACAAACTACCGGGTACTTTGAAGTGTTTAGTGGCCTATTCACTTTGTTGAGGGAGACCGCTTCACTTCGGGTATTTGGCGGGTAGTTTGCCGTACCCGTAGGGGTCAAGGGTGCGGTAATGGCTATTCATCACAACTGTGTAATCCGTCCTTTGTTGCAGGCTCTAAACAAAATCGGATTGCTAGCAAATCCAATAAAGTTCATATGAGATCTGGAATGCCTATTATTGCGTCAGACGAATGTACAATATCTATATATGATAGCTATTTAGACGTCACTTATGTTTTACACCCGCGCTAGCCCAGCCCCCGCTCTGCCATTAGTTAAGTAACCTAACGGGTGATGACGGGACCCAGTGGCAAATGCGGATGGCATAAGAGGACGTTGTATTTTCGTTGTTTTCTGTAATGATAGGTTAATGATGGGATGCATTATTTATAATGCAAAGAAAATAAACCATAAAGTTGAATCGTTGGAACAATTTAAAAGAAACCACTCGGTTATTTTAAAACAGTTGATATTTTTTAATTGCGGAGCTTTAACCACTCCATTTAAAAGCTATCAGGTTCCTTCGGTCATATCAAGTTCACTACGTTCACGGTTTCACCAAAACCATTCGTAGCCCTCCGTCATTTCATTTAGGTATTCAGTAGTATTCAAGCTATGCATTTTGGCCAAAGTCAAGGCATAGTGTTTGGTAGCTGCTGGGTATTCATTTGTTGCATAGATAGATGAGTTAGTTTGGGACAGTCGTATTATCATTTGACCAAAGTCAGGGGTATGTACGGATGGGTTCAAATTGACAAGATAATGACGGGTAGAACTTGACATGTGACTTATGATATTTTGACCAAAGCCAAGGTCATAAGAGAATGGGGCAAAAACTTATATCTGGAATTTCTAAAGAAACTGAAATTTGCAAAGAGTTGCAGACCATTTGGAGTTTGATGAATGTTGGTAGGATTCCTTCAACATTATCATGCGATGATATTTGGATCCCGATCCTACTGTGAGTATATGCTACTCATCAGGATATTCGTCACTTAACGATCAATGCTATAAACCAAGTAGGTGTCAAGAAAGGTGTCAGCGGGGTTACGCCCCCAAAGAAAAGAGGTTATTTAATTAAGGAACTTCGCGAAAGCGTTGGAAAACCTCCCTCGAAGCACCGACACCAGCCTGGCTGAACGGTTAAGCAAGTATTGTACAGTGAGAATAGTCCTGGCTAATTCGTCTTTTATGGTTTGAGGAAGGATTCGAGAAACAGTGGGAGCCATCCAGTTTAGATAAATTAAAAACCACTCTAAACTTGCAAGAGCATCATGCTAAAGAGTTTTCTTCTCTCTCTCCTAATTGCAGTGACCCTGAAAATGACTGGACTTAAGTTACTTTTAGAGAAAAATATACTGACAGGGCCAAACTATAAAGATTGGCTGCGGAATGTCAAAATGGCTTTGACCTAAGACAAATTGGGGTACGTCCTCACCGCTAAGGCACCTGCTGTCCCTGGTCCCAAATCCAGTAATGCGGATAAGGAAATCTGCAAAACCTGGGAGTATGATTGCGCGAAAGCCAAGTGCATCGTGCTTGCCTCGATGAACAATGAACTTCAGAGGAGGCACGAGGATATGGAACTAGATGCCATATTTCTCCATACAAAAAACTTTATGAAGAGCAATCTCGTATAGCAAGATACGAGACCTCTAAGAACTTGTTTCGAGCTAGGTTGGCCGTCGGATCATCGGTAAGAGAACATGTCCTAAAGATGATCGGCTATATAGAAGAGCTCGCAGACCTTGGGACGACTTTGGATAATGAGCTCTATACAGACCTTATTCTCCAGTCACTTCCTTCCACCTACGCCCAGTTTATTCTGAACTTCAACATTCAAAGAAAAGAAGTTGAACTTCCGGAACTCCTTAACATGTTGAGGAGTGCAGAGGGCACCTTGCAGAAGGCAAGGGAAACACCCGCTATGTTTGTTAGCGGTGCTTTTTCTTCCGGGTCCAAGGCTAGGGCCAAAGGAAGGAAAAAGAAGGCCGCCACCAAACCTAGAGGAGGTGTAAGTAAGGTGGGAGTGAAGGGAAAGAAAAAGTTTGCGGTACCGGTAGTGGCCCAGGATGAGTGCTTCCATTGTCACAGGAAAGGGCACTGGAAAAAGGATTGCAAGGCGTGGAACGCCAAGAACCAGGAACCGAAGCAAGCTGTGGCTTCGACTTCAGGTATGTTTGTAATTGAGAATTGTCTATCAATCAACTCTACTTCCTGGGTATTGGATACCGGATCAGGATCTCATATTTGCAATTCATTGCAGGCACTGAGAAACCGTAGAGTGCTGAAGGATGGTGATATGACCCTGATGGTTGCTAACAGAGCTAGCGTGGGAGCTGTGTCCGTAGGGGATTATCACCTGGGATTGTCGAGCGGACACATTTTGGTTTTACATAACTGTTTTTGTGTACCCAGCTTAACGTGTAATATCATATATGTTTCCTTGTTATCAAATAAAGGTTATGATTTCACGTTTGTAAGTGATGTTGTTAACATCCACCTTAACCATAGTTTGATTGGGTCCGGTACACTGGATAATGGTATATATATATCTTAAACCAACTCCAAATTTTCAATGTCCAGAACACACTAAAAAGAATGTCTCCAGATTTAAATAAAGCTTTCTTATGGCATTGTAGACGGGGTCACATCAATGAGAGAAGGTTGACTAAGTTACATAGAGAAGGATATTTGGACTCGTTCGAATATCAAACTTATGCCACTTGTCAATCTTGTCTCAAAGGAAAGATGACAAAGACTCCATTTACTGGAAATGGAGTAAGAGCGAGCGAGCTCTTAGGACTCATACACAGCGATGTATGTGGTCCAATGTCTACACATGCAAGA
This sequence comes from Agapanthus africanus, assembly GCA_030015575.1. Classification (NCBI taxonomy): domain Eukaryota; kingdom Viridiplantae; phylum Streptophyta; class Magnoliopsida; order Asparagales; family Amaryllidaceae; genus Agapanthus; species Agapanthus africanus. The sequence goes on from JASDDO010000012.1 coordinate 367,600,033, forward strand.
TGTGGTTTTTCCTATTTCATTACTTTTACGGATGATTACTCAAGGTACGGATTCATTTATCTGATGAAACATAAATCCGAGGCTTTTGAAAAATTCCAAGAGTATAAGAATGAAGTAGAAAACAAACCGGCAAAAGTATCAAGACACTAAGATCTGATTGAGGTGGTGAATACTTGTGTGCCGAGTTCCTAGGTTACCTAAAAGAGAAAGGAATTCTCTCTCAGCTTACTCCTCCATACACTCCACAGCATAACGGTGTATCGGAGAGACGGAATCGAACCCTATTGGATATGGTACGTTCCATGATGAGTAATGCTGAGTTACCACGATCTTTTTGGGGTTATGCGCTAGATTCAGCGGCATATCTTCTGAACAGGGCTCCTACCAAGACTGTGCTTACCACCCCATATCAGATGTGGAGTGGGAAGAAACCCCATCTTCAGCATATGAAGATTTAGGGATGTCCAGCTTTTGTTAAAAAGCAGCATGTGGACAAGCTTGAGGCACGATCAGTAAAGTGTAAGTTTGTGGGATATCCAAAGAACTCTAATGGATATTTTTTCTATTACGCAGAGGAACAAAAGGTTTTTGTTTATCGTAATGCCCATTTTCTAGAACAACAGTTTTTAGAAAAGGAAATAAGTGGGAGCGAAATAGAACTGGAAGAAATTCCAGAACCACAAACTGCTACTGAAAGTTTGGTAGAACCAGTAGTTCAAGAAGAACAGGACATTCCCGCACCCCTCCGCAGGAGTAGTAGGCCGTCTCATCCACCTGAGAGATACTACGGTTTTCTCATAGATGGGGATAGAGAGGATTGCATCATTGATGATGATGAACCTACTAGCTTCCAGCAGGCCATCCAGAGGGGCGACTCGGTACGATGGCTAGATGCAATGCGGACCGAAATGGAGTCCATGTACACCAACAAAGTATGAACTTTGGACTTTGCTCCAGATGGGGTAAAACCCATAGGACGCAAATGGATCTTCAAGAAAAAGATTGGTGTAGATGGACAGGTGGAAACCTATAAGGCTAGACTTGTTGCAAAGTGTTTTCGTCAAAGACCTGGTTTGGACTATGACGAAACTTTTTCTCCAGTGGCTATGCTCAAATCCATTCGGGTCCTTCTTGCTATTGCTGCCTTCCATGATTATGAAATCTGGAAGATGGACGTAAAGACGGCTTTTCTGAATGGTAATTTAGAAGAATGCGTCTATATGGATCAGCCAGAGGGTTTCAATCAGAGTGGGAGCAGCGGGAAAGTATGCAAGTTGCTTAAATCCATTTATGGACTGAAGCAAGCATCGCAGAGTTGGAACATCTGTTTTTGATGAAACGGTCAAAGAATATGACTTTATCAAAAATCCAGATGAACCATGCATATATAGTAAAGTTGTAGCAAGAACTGTTGTATTCCTCGTCTTGTACGTGGATGACATTCTATTAATAGGAAATGACATTCCTATGCTACAATCTGTCAAAGGATTCTTGTCACACAGGTTCTGCATGAAAGACCTGGGTGATGCCTCTTACATTCTGGGGATCCGGATCTATCGTGATAGATCCAAGAGGATGTTGGGACTTTTGCAGTCCAGGTATATCGACACTGTACTGAAAAGATTCAGTATGGAAGATTCTAAGCACGGTAATCTACCGGCTTGTCACGAAATCACCCTATCCAAAGAGATGTCTCCCAAGACTGATTTGGAAAGGGAATGCATGTCTATTATACCCTACGCTTCTGCGGTAGGCTCTATAATGTATGCGATGTTGTGCACCAACTCAGATGTAGCTTACGCACTGAGCGTGGTAAGCCGGTATCAGTCAGACCCAGGGAAGAAGCACTGGATAGCAGTAAAGACATTCTCAAGTACCTGAGGAGGACTAAGAAGATGTTCTTGGTTTACGACGGAAAAGACCTCAGGATGGAGGCCTATGCTGATTCCGGCTTCCAGAGTGATAAGGACGATTCCAAGTCCATGTCAGGTTATGTCTTTACCCTTAATGGAGGGGCGGTGTGCTGGAAGAGTTCCAAGCATGACAACATTGCTGACTCGATAATGGAAGCGGAGTATATTGCTGCTTGCGATGCCGCAAAAGAAGCGGTCTGGATGAAGAAGTTCCTAACAAAACTTCAGGTGGTTCCTACCATTGTTGATCCAATACCTCTGTATTGCGACAACAACGGAGCTATAGCTTTAGCGAAGAAACCAAGGTCCCATCAGAAGTCCAGACACATCTTAAGGCGGTATCACCTGATCAGGGAGATCATTGATCGTCAGGAGATCGAGGTTCGGATAGTTGCTACTGAAGAGAACATTGCTGATCCATTCACAAAGGCCCTACCTCAGATTCAGTTCGAGAGGCTACTCGAGATCATCGATCTTCAATATGCCAGTACATGGCCCTAGTGCAAGTGGGAGATTGTTAGTGTATATGCCCTAGGGGTCATTATTGTATCATACTAGTTTGTATAGTACTTAATGGAAGCTTGGGATATTCACATGTATATAACAGTCTTGCTAAACATGGTAGTATGCTACTTGGTTTTTCTATCTTAATATGTGAGTATACGTATTGATAGAGCTCTTAGGATCTTGCTTGACTACCAGGGTTGTGATGGCAGTCACACTAGTGGGGGCTGGGTAGTCTACAAGCACATCCTTATTCAGGTCCCTAGTCGTAGGATTATCGAGACAGGGCATCGATACTCCGGAGTAGACTAGTGTGTACGCTTCTCATCCCAGTTAGGGAGATGGTCTGTCCCATAGCCGTCAGTACGTCGTACTGGAGATAGTATGCAGGTGCTCGTTAGGTTACAGGTACACCGGACAGGACTCACAGGGAACCGTTGGTTGGTTTTATACCAGTCGTCAGTTAACAGTTCCCAGGTGACATGAGTACAGCATAGTCCGCAGACTTGACACTGCTACTTCGCCTCGAGTGTGTCCCACTGTTCTTAGATTGCTACCCTACCACGGCTCAAAGGAGTCGTGCAAACAAGTAGCAGTTGGGTGCAGTCCCGAGCACTTAGAGGCAGTGGCGGTTAGACAGGATTCGTCTCTCCCGATATTGGGGGTTGATAACGCGCTGTGTCATAGAGCCATTACGGAAAGTCCCTGGCCAGGGCAAGCGAGATTTGCTGGTAGGTTCCTATAGTTTCTCAGAGTGTAATGGGCTACGCACCGACCCGACTTATACCGCTATTAGGGGACTGACGCTTGCCGCCCCCCTAGGCCCGATAAGCGATAGTCTTAGACGAACAGACCGGACTGTAAGGAGATTGTCACATCAGACTCAGTAGGAGTTCGGATGGGTTTCCTCATCGGCCTTCTTATCGACATCTACCTGAGGACCGTTACGTACAGCTAGTGCCACTTGCGGTCTGTGGTTAAACCCACTGCCAGTGTAGTAGTCGAGTCTCTAGAGTCCCACACAGAGAGTTTCCCTACTCCAGGCGAAACGATATAGAGGTCGTATGGTTTTACGACAAGGGTTCGGACGCATATGCGTGTTTACGCACGTACGACATCCAGACAGTTTTTTACTAGCCGGCTTTGGTTTAAGCCAGTTTCTAGTATCCGGTTATTGGATTTATATAGTCTAAAGTTTTTCCGCGTTTTCACGGATAGGAGGGGCGTTCTCGTAATTTCGCGAGAAGCTTCTAGAAGATGGTGACTTGAGGGTTAAGGTGGCAAATGCATTAAATGAGATTAGTGATTCATTTGTGTGATTCATCCATGTCATTAATGCATCATAAATGCTTAATGACTCATGGAGATGAATCACCCATTTGTATTTATGGAGCATAGTTGTAAATCCTTTATTTTCTTTTATTGGATAAATAATAATGCTTCATATATATTATGATAGATCATTATCTCATCTCATACACTTGCTCACTTTCTCTCTCCTCAAGCTCTCTCTCTTCAAACCCTAATCCTCCCCTCTCATGTATTGAGACCAAGGATTAGAATAGACCATGTTGGGGTAAAAATTTACACCCCGGTTGGCCAAGTCAAAATCAAAGTCAACCCCAAGCCAAGTGGGCCCATGCCCGGGTCGAGCCAGAACATGAAGCGGCCGGCCTCCCCCATGCCAAGATAAAATTTTTGTAAAAAATAATTTTGTTGCATTTCTTTTATGGATAAATGTAAGAAAAATAGGCATAAAGCCAAATTTTTGTAAAGCCCATGGCTTATGTGCAAAAAGAAATGGCACATGAGCCATAGGATATGCAAAATGCCATTTTGTGAAGCCCAAGGGGCTATGTGTAAAGTGTATAGCCTATAAAGGCAAAGATAATGAAATATCTCAAGAACTTTTCTCTCTCCAAAAAAAAAAGTTTTAGATCTGAGATCTTTCCTCCTTCTTCAAGGTTCCAAAACCTTCTTCTTTCTTTTGAAATAAATCAAGAGTTTTACTCTTCCTTTTTCAAAACTAAATAGTTTTCCAACACAAAACCCACTAAGGGGAACTCAGATCTGCCATCAGATCTCAAAAAGAAAATATTTTTAAATCTCACAACTCTTCATCTCCAAGATCAGGCCAGCAAAGGCAGAAGAAGAACCCATTTCCTTAACCCAAAGCATCTTAGGAGTTTAACTCCACCCTATTTTCTCTTTAGAGAATTTCCGGGGATAAAAGCCCCATGTTCCTCGCCGGTGCGCTGGCGCTCGAGCGAAAAGCGCCCACGTGCCGACACGTGGCGCGCTTGCGCTCCAGCGCCCTGCGCTCGAGCGCAAAGCGCCCACGTGCCGACTCGTGGCGCGCTTGCGCTCCAACGCCCTGCGTTAGAGCGCAAAGCGCCCACGTGCCGACACGTGGCGCGATTGGGCCCAAGCGCTCCGCGTCTGAGCGCAAAGCGCCCACGTGCCGACACGTGGCGCGTTGCGCTCCAGCACTCTGCGCTCGAGCGTAGAGCGCCCACGTGCCGACACGTGGCGCGCTTGCGCTCACGTGCCGACACGTGGCACGCTTGCGCTCCACCGCCCTGCGCTCGAGCGCAAAGCGCCCATGTGCCGACACGTGGCGCGCTGGTGCTCCAGCGCACTGCGTTCGAGCGTAAAGCGCCCACATGCCGACACGTGGCTCGATTGCGCCCAAGCGCTCAGCGTCCGAGCGCAAAGCGCCCACGTGCCGACACGTGGCGCGTTGCGCTCCAGCGCCCTGCGCTCGAGCGCAAAGCGCCCACGTGCCGACACGTGGCGCGCTTGCGCTCCAGGGCCCTGCGCTCGATCGCAAAGCGCCCACGTGCCGACACGTGGCGCGATTGCGCCCAAGCGCTCTGCGTCCGAGCGCAAAGCGCCCACGTGCCGACACGTGGCGCGTTGCTCTCCAGCACTCTGCGCTCGAGCGCAAAGCGCCCACGTGCCGACACGTGGCGCGCTTGCGCTCATGCGCTCAGCGTCCGAGCGCAAAGCGCCCACGTGCCGACACGTGGCGCGCTTGCGCTCATGCGCTCAGCGTCCGAGCGCAAAGCGCCCACATGCCGACACGTGGCGCGTTGCGCTCCGGCACTCTGCGCTCGAGCGCAAAGCGCCCACGTGCCGACATGTGGCGCGCTTGTGCTCAAGCGCCCAGCGTCCGAGCGCAAAGCGCCCACTTGCTGACACGTGGCGCGTTGCGCTCCAGCACTCAGCGCTCGAGCGCAAAGCGCCCACGTGCCGACACGTGGCGCGCTTGCGCTCAAGCGCCTAGGCGCTGGCCCCACGCATCCTTTGGATGTCTTTTTCCCCTTTTATTTATATATACATGTATATATATACATATGCATACATATGTACACATACACATACTCCACGACACTGTCCCTGTTAGAAAAAACTCTTCGTGGCTCCCGATATATTTAAACCCCCCCTCCAAAAACAAAACACACGTACACTACACATTGAGTTCGCATGACCAGTTTAATCCGTTAATCGGAGGTTCCCTCGCCCCGAAGGTGATGGGTAATTAACGGAAGCTTAGTCCGCGGCTGCCGGAGATTCGGATCCCCACAATCAATAAACCCCGGCCTACCCTAGGCAGGGGGAATCTGTAGTACGCCTGACAAACGCGCGCGTATTCCTATCTCAATGGGATGACGAAAAACACCCTACAGATTTTGGCACGCCCGGTGGGACATATCTCTCCTCCCATATTTCGGGTTAAACGTTCATGCGAACTCAATCAATACACATATCGATTGCCTATACTGAAATGATGTTTTTTTTCCGTGCAGTGATTTAGATACTTTTCCGATTGCCTGTAAATCTAAAAGTATCAATTCAAATAGTCCCCTATTTCGGCACCATTTGATTGATATATATTTTCCGATTGGATGTAAAAGTATCAATTCAAATAGTCCCCTATTTCAGCACCATTTGATTGATCGTAAAATGCGAGACTGAGTAAGTAAATCAAATCGATAAGAGTCTCTTTGTGTCGGTAATTAGAAAATTGAATAAAGTTCACAATCAAAAAATTATATTTGACCGCAATCAACTACGGTGTCAGTTGTAGATCGTAAGCGAGTGCGGATCGTCCACAGGGATTGTGCGATTCGTTTTTATATTTGATTTGTTTGAATTGAAAAGTTAATCGAAAAGAAAAGAAAACATGATTCAAGAATTTATCGATTGATTCAGGTGTCACGAGTTTAATCAAGAATCAAGAAACTGATAAACAATTGAGAATCAGGATTTCGATGATATTTCCAACCAAATGTCAATAATCTAAATGAGGCTCGTAGTAATCGATCGGATCTATAGACGTGATGTAATCTCAAGATTTCGTGTTCTTGTCCTTCGAAGGATTGATACTAGATCGATGATGATCGACGAGAGTTAGGGCTTTCTTGATGAAACTAGGGTTTCATCGTTTAACCCTTGTTCTTTCGTTGATATCATTCACACTCTAGCCTCTAGCAATTTCAAGAAACGATCGTAACTCCCCAATCTCGAGCGATATCAATCAAGAAAGATCGCAACGAATTGGGTCGTCGATTCTTGATCTTGCTAGGGTTTACAAAACTCGTAGGATTCAAGAATCGAATTAAGATATATTACATTATCATTTTATTGATCGTCTCGACTCCTCGACGAGCGGAGTATTACTCAAGCATCACAACAAGAATTACAACTAGAAATTTAGATTGAATCATGATGCAAGAATTTAAAGAAAACAAGATAAATGAGTATCACCTTTTATTTATATCAACAATTTGATTACAGTCGCTCAAGAACTACAAGAGGAAGAATTAAATTATCGACTTGGCTTCGCTCGGCTCCGTGAGTCGCGGATCGGCTTGGACCACTTGCTCTGTTGAAGAACGGCTCGGCTCCTAAAAGGTTGCAAGGCTTCTTGCTTGATGGGTACTCGGGATCTTGGCTTTTGATTGGAATTAGGGTTAGGGTTCCACACAAGCCCTCTCACTAGACTTGTGGAAGAAGAAGATGAAGAAAGAGATAGAATGGATCTAAAATGATCTAATGGAGGGATTTTTCCATGATCATTTACAAGTGAGCCTAGGGTCTGATTTATAGAGCACCCAAACCCTAAGCCTTCTTTAGTTCCCTCCAAAAGTTTGTTGAAAGATTTCTAGAAGGAGTTTGTTAGGCTTAGCTTAGGGTTTAAGCTAGGGTTTAAGAGGAAGTTTCTAGAATGATAGGCTAGTTTAGTGTTGATCCCAAAGCTTGCTGATCTGGCAGAAGTCTCTGGAGTCTTCCGGAATTTGAGGCATCAGAATGAGGTGTGGGCCCAGAGATACAAATTTTGCACTGAAAATGACTTGCTGATGTGGCCAAACCGCCGCGTAACTGCGGCGCAAGCAGGCTACGGCCGCGGTTCCGCGGCGCTTTAGTGGCTTCATCGCTTGTGCTTTCTGCAGTGGTCTTGGGCTAACATTTTGTGCTTTATCTGATGTGTAGATTTGTGTTTTGCCTTTTGGATTGCTACCAGATCTGAAATCATTGAGTTGGCGTATTTTTGATCAGCTCTTTTGGCTTTGCTCCTGCAATTTCCTGCACAAATCTCGATACAAGTGTTGCGCAAATACAGAGATGATGCGATGCCATGAAATGCGGTCAATTTCCCTTAAAGTGCCGGTTTAAAGGTCTAACACATGTAATCTGATATTTTACGACTGTTTTGTTAATATGTGAAATATGAATACCGAACACTTCTAAATGAATGCAAATGATGAGGAAATTGCCGGCTAAAATATGCAATATTTTCGACTAATCAAATTCCCCCAAACTTAATTTCGATCGTCTCGAGCGAACTGTTTTATTAAAAAGAGAAGGAGAAAATAAAGAAAGAGAAAAAACTAACTAGCACACTTTCGTAGGCAACACGATTGCACTGAGCACGTGCAACAAGCCTTTAAACCTCTAGGTGTCCCTAGTAGGAGGAGTGTTGTCTCCTGAGGGTTTTCAGCGGATTGCATCCACAAAATCCAATAATAAAAGAAAGATCATGAATATTACATTTAAAGAAAAGAATTGTAAAAGAAAAGCCTTGAAAATTAGGGTTTCCAACTAAGCTAGCTTTTCGGTTGTCATGAGCCCTATCTTAATGGTCATGAAAAGATGTTAGAAATCACGTCCTCCCTCAATAAAACATCGTCTTATTTTTCATTCCTATCTTTCTTCCAAACATCGATCATATCACCCTGCGTGTGTGTAAAGGACATCCCTACACCCGGAGAATTCAATTCAAGCTATCATACTCTTGCCCATCAGCCTTAGTACTTTTTAATTAATGAATATTTAGATGAGATTGCTCACACACATTCATGCGACCGTTAATACTTCTTGAGGTACTAACCGACCGATTACTCCTGTGCTTGCTTACTTGGTGTATTTTCCTCGTCTTGCACCACCTCAGGCATAGTAGTGACTCCCAGACCAGTTGGCCTTAGGGCACTAAGTGAAGAAGCACCCTCACTATATATTTTTATTTCCCTTGGTGATAACAAAACCATTGTCCATTTTTCTCACCACTTTATATTTTCTTTATTCACTTTTTTTTTTATTTCCTTCATAATTTTGGCTTTAAGACAAGAGCATTTCAAGGTATCCTCTACTATCCCAGGCTTTAAGACGTGTGTAAGTGCGAATAGCAGGATATCAACGTTCAAAATGTTTGGGTTCCAGAATAGAAACTATTTTTCAGACTTATTTTTATCCTCAGATTAGTGACGTCCTTCATCTTACTAACCCTTGGGACAACGGCTCATAACTACTTATTACTAGTTCGTATAAGAAAACTTCTAATTTTCTTAGTTTTCTTAAATTTTTCTAATCTCATGGATGTAATTTTTCACTATCTAAACTTTTATTATCTTATTTATATACAAAAAAAAGTGTAAATATTAAAATTATTTTTATGCTTGAAAATCTTTAAAATTTTATGGGTTTTGAAAATTTTTCAATTTTTATAGATTTTTAAAAGAAATGTTTTGTGCTTATGCAGATGATATGCAAATGATGCAAAAATAAGCACAAACCTCCCCCAAACTTGTTTTCAACAGTGTCCTCACTGTTGCCAACAGCTATATCTACAAACCTGTAAGTCTGGGAGGAATTATTAGTGGGGGCAAAATATATAAGTGAAGAACTTCCCCCAAACTTATTCTTTTCACTCACCTTCATTCAAAAGATGATTCAATGATATACTGGATATGAAGGTGAGACGGAGGAATTTTAATCCAAATAAACTGGCTCTTGTAAGAACAAGAGCTCCTCCGTGGGGTCAGTGAAAAAATACGGCTTTAGTCTATGTGCATTTACTTTGAAAAAGGTGCCGTTTTTAACATTTTCAATCTCTACTGCCCCGTGCGGGTATACAGACCGCACAACAAAAGGTCCCTTCCATCGAGATCGGAGCTTACCCGCGTGAAGGTGTAATCGTGAATCATTAAGAAGGACTTGTTGACCAGGTGAAAATGTTTTCCTCCAAATATTTTTATCGTGAAAAACCTTAGTCCTATTCTTTGTGATCACAGCGTTATCATAAGCTTCATCGCGGAGTTCGCTTAGCTCATTAAGTTGCAGCTTCCGAAAGTTGCAAGCAAGGTTTAAATCAAAATTTATTTCTTTAATAGCCCACAATGCTTTATGTTCTATCTCGACGGGTAAGTGACATGCTTTTCCAAACACTATCCTATATGGAGACATCCCTAGGTCGGTTTTATATGCAGTTCGGAATGCCCAAAGAGCATCCGTCAGTTTGGTCGACCAATCTTTTCTATTTTTAGCAACAGTTTTCTCCAGGATAAGTTTGATTTGTCTGTTTGAGATTTCAGCCTGCCCGCTTGTTTAGGGATGATAGGGTGTAGAAAGTCGGTGGTTGATTGAGTATTTACGCATCAGAGTCTCGAAAGACCTGTTGCAGAAATGTGTCCCATTATCGCTAATGATAGCGCGTGGGTGTCCAAATCGCGAGAAGATATTCTCTTTCAAGAACTTAATGACAACTTTCTTGTCATTAGTGCGACATGGAATGGCTTCCACCCATTTTGAGACATAATCAACCGCCAGCAGTATGTACAAATTCCCAAAGGAGTTGGGAAAAGGACCCATAAAATCTATGCCCCAAACATCGAATATTTCAACAACCAAAATGGGTTGCTGAGGCATTTCATTCCTCTGGGAGATTCTACCCGTATACTGACATTGTGTACAGGTTTTGCAATGCTCAAATGCGTCCTTGATTAAGGTCGGCCAATAAAATCCACATTGCAAAACCTTTTCCGCTGTCTTTTTAGGACCGAAGTGACCCCCACAGGCCTGATCATGACAAAAAGAAAGAACACTCTTGAACTCTTCATTCGGGACACACCGGCGAATGATCTGATCAGGACAATATTTAAACAAATATGGCTCATCCCAGTAAAAGTGTTTTACTTGGGATAGAAAGCGGTATTTGTCCTGTTTTGACCAATCGCTGGGTATCAGTCCCGTGGCATGATAGTTCACAATATCCTTGAACCATGGTTCAGTGGTTACGCTCCAGAGTTGCTCGTCAGGAAACGAATCATTGATCGGCAGGGTCATAGGGGAAGAAGAGATGCGTGAAAGATGGTCAGCTACTACGTTTTCACATCCTTTCTTATCTTTGATAACAAGATCAAATCTTGTAACAGTAGGATCCAAAGTATTAGTCGACCTTTTGCATCTTTCTTCGCCAGATGATGTTTTAAAGCGGAATGGTCAGTATACACAACTATAGGTGAGCCGATTAAGTAAGGCCTGAATTTTTCTAATGCAAATACAACCGCTAAGAGTTCTTTTTCTGTGGTTGTATAATTGATTTGCGCATCATTCAAGGTTTTAATTGCATAGTATATTACGTGTGGCATCTTTTCGATATGCTGTCCTAAGACTGCACCTACTGCAAAATCAGATGCGTCACACATCAGCTCAAAAGGGTAGTCCCAGTTTGGTGACGATAGCACAGGGGCTGAAGTGAGTGAGTGTTTAAGTGAGTCGAAAGCTGTCTCGCAATCCGAGTCAAAATGGAAGGTCGTATCCTTGGCCAGGAGAAGAGTTAAAGGTCTAGCAATTTTGCTAAAGTCCATAATGAATCTCCTATAAAAGCCCGCATGGCCAAGGAAAGATCGAATATCTTTGACGCTTTTGGGATGAGGGAGGTTTTGAATGACATCTATCTTAGCTCTTTCAACCTCAATGCCTTTCTGTGAAATGACATGTCCAAGAACAATTCCTTCTTGGACCAAAAAATGGCATTTTTCCCAGTTCAAAGTCAAGTTCTTCTCTTTGCAATGAGTAAGAACAGCGTCAAGATTCGCTAGGCAATCGGAAAAAGAGTCTCCAAAAATCAAGAAGTCGTTCATAAATATCTTCAGGAAATTCTCTACCATATCAGAGAATATCCCCATCATATACCGCTGAAAGGTAGCGGGAGCATTGCATAACCCAAAAGGCATGCGACTGTAAGCAAAGGTACCAAAAGGATAAGTAAAAGTGGTTTTATCTTGATCCTTTTTGGCGATGGGGACCTGATTATAGCCTGAGTATCCGTCCATAAAACAATAATACTCTCATCCCGCTAAGCGTTCCAGCATCTGATCAATGAATGGTAGAGGAAAATGGTCTTTTCTCGTGGCAGCATTGAGTTTTCTATAATCGATACATACACGCCACCCAGTTTGGGTGCGTGTCTGAATCAACTCATTCGCCTCATTGGTTATAACTGTGATGCCGGATTTCTTAGGAACGACTTGTATAGGACTCACCCATTGGCTATCGGAGATGGGGTATATAATACCATTATCTAAGCATTTGACGATCTCTTTCATGACTGCTTCCTTCATGACGGGATTCAACCGTCTCTGTGGTTCTCGGGTTGGTCTGGCATCATCCATCACATGTATATGATGTTCAACTATCAAGGGACTAATCCCTTTGATGTCCGCCATACTCCAACCAAACGCCTCTTTGTTAGATCTCAATACCGATAAAAGTGCATTCTCTTGCTCTAATGCTAGAGAAGCGGATATTATAACTGGTAAAGACTCCTTCTCACCTAAATAAGCATATTTAAGATGAGAGGGTAAAATTTTGAGATCTAATTCGGGCGGAGAAATGATAGAAGGAGGGATCATTGAGTGATTTTGGATTTACAAAGAAGCTCAGAGCCTGTGAAAGATACAGACTCGGGTGGAGAAAAGTCAGAAGTGTAGGACTCAAGTGTAGGTAAAGTGTCCTCACTATGATCTTGTGTTAAATCAAACAGAGATGTGGTAATGTCATCGAGATCAGTAAAGCAAAGTTCCTCAGCTCCACAACTATCGGGAGCGAACTCATGGACAGAGCACACATCTAAAATATGGGCAGAGGGTTCTGAAGGCTGACTTCCAACTTTGTAGATGTTTAGTTCAATGGTCATATTTCCAAATGATAAGTTCATTGAACCATTTCTACAGTTTATAACAGCGTTGGAAGTGGCAAGGAAAGGACGACCTAGAATCACCGGAATTTGGTCCCGGGGGTTTGCTACAGGATGTGTGTCGAGCACAATGAAGTCTACAGGGAAAACAAATTCCCCGACCTTTATCAACACATCCTCTAATTCGCCCCTTGGTTTGGTGATTGATCGGTCTGCCATCTGGAGAGTGCAGTGAGCAGGTTTCAGCTCTCCAATCCCTAATTGCTCATAGACAGAATAAGGGAGTAGGTTAACACTTGCGCCAAGGTCTAAAAGAGCACGATTTATGTTTTTACCCCTAATAGAAATCGATATTGTAGGACATCCTGGGTCCTTTCGTTTCTTTGGTAACTGGGGAATAAAAGCAGTGCTGATATTATTAGCCATAAAGACCTTCTTCGGCACTTGGGTCTTCCTCTTCCTAGTGCACAAGTCCTTAAGAATTTTCGCATAAGCGGGGACTTGTTGAATTGCATTTAGGAGAGGGATATTGATGTTAACCTGTTTGAACATTTCTAAAATTTTCTCCATATGAGGACTCGTTCTATTACCCCTTAACCGGTTCGGGTAAGGAGCTTTCGCAATAACCGCAGGGTCCATCATATGAGAAGGAAGAGAGTGTAGACGAGGTCCCAAAAGAGGTGTGGGGACCGTCTGTGGAGAACTATAAGGGTTGGGAGAAGGTGTCGAGCCAAATAGGAAAAGGAGAATAGGCTCGCGTGAAGATGGTGTGGTAGAAGAAGAAGGATCAGAAGGAGAAGTGTGTGTGTGTGGAAAGGTCTCAGCCGGGGTGTTGACATGATTCTCAGTATCATCAATACCTTCCCCGACAAGATTGTTCAGCACTCTTCCCGATCTCAACGTTGTGATGGTATTTACATTGTAATGCCCAGGATTCTGTAGGGGTTGAGAGGGAAGTTTCCCTTTTTCTCTCGCACTCATTTCGGCTTTAAGGCGTGCGATTTCAGCTTCCATCGATCTGATACTCTCAGCTTGGGACGCTGAGTTTTTCTTTATCTCATTGATGGAAGATCTAACCTCAGTCGAAACCTCTATGAAATTTGATAAAAGTGATTTCATGGTTTGAGTGAATTGAGAGAATTCGTCAGAACAGGACAACTGCATAGGATTAGACTGTGCAGGAGTGTTGCCCTGGTTTTGGAAATTTTGTGACCGGAAGGGGTGCTGAGTGAGTTGAAGGGGTTGCTGTTGTGGTGGAGGAAGCGCCCTTTGAAATTGATTCGTGTTTGGAACCGTGTTTTGAGATTGATTTTGGTTCCAAGCGAAATTCGGGTGATTCCTCCAACCCTGATTGTACGTGGAAGAATATGGATCGTTTCGAAGTCTTTGAAATGCGGCATTAGAATGCTCGTGACCTTGAAACGCAGAGTTTAATGGACATTCTTCCGTTAAATGAGACGGATCAGAACAGCACCCACAAACAGTTTTGGGGAGCGACATTGGGTTTAGGGAGGCTGCAGAAAATTTGTGTTCCATAGCGTCGAGCTTCTTTTGCATTGCTGCCATCTCAGCTCGAACACCTATGGACATATCTATTTGGTGTACGCCACCCCTATTCAATGGTTGGGTTCCACTCTCCCACTGTAGTGAATTTTCAGCGAACTCTTCTAAATACTTCCAAGCTTCCCCATCATCCTTGGTCATAAAAGTACCTTGACACATGTTTTCAAGGCTCTGTTTAGTGTTTGGGTTAATGCCCTCATAAATGATTCGGCAAAGCTCCCATCTCGGGATGCCGTGATGAGGACACTGAACCAAAAGATCCTTGAAACGTTCAAAGCATTTAGAGAATGGTTCAGTAGGGAGCTGGGCAAATTGATTCAGTTCGCTACGGATTCGAGCCGTCTTTTGTATTGGGTAAAATTTCTTAAGGAATGCAGCGACGAATTCTTCCCAATTCGTAATAGAGTGTGCGGTAGTGTTATATAGCCACTTCTCGGCTATATCGCACAATGTAAATGGAAGAAGTCGTAGACGCATCGCATCTACTGAAAGTTGTGACGTGCCCATCATTGCGCATACGTTTTCAAATTTTGTAATGAAAACGTAAGCGTCCTCAGTCTCGAGTCCGTGGAATTTGGGTAAAAGGTTGATGTACTGGGGATTAATCTCAAAGTTATCTCCATTGGCTGGTGGTGTGGATAAGCAGGTCGAAAGAGGACCTCGCAGTGGATAGCACCTCTCCTGGAGAGAGATGCGGGGTGGATTCTGCGCACCAACGGACGGCGGCAGATTAGGGTTAAAGAAGTTTGATGGAGTTGGATCCATCGGTGTGGGTGTGGTAGTAGGTAAGGAAAAGGTAAATGGAGAAATATCGACTTCGGAGTCGATAAAGGGTACGCGGACTAAACAGGCACTAGAATCCCGTGTCCAGCCTATCTTGTACTAAAAAGGGTTAGTACAAGTGGCAGCGTTGGCTTATAATTAGGGGTATGAATGAATGCGGTGTTTTCTTTGAAAAAGGGACAGATTTTTGAAAAAATGATGCGACACAACAAATGCAGCACACAAACCCTAGAATCTAGTGGTCACCTAGGTCCGGCTCTAGACCGCTCCTAACTGCCAAAAGACAAGTCGCAGGATAGAATCCTCCACTGCCTCTTTGTTTCCCTGTGGCCAGGTAAGTGCCAGGTAAGTCGGAAGGTACTCCACTACGTAAGTAGTGGGCCTAATTAATAACCACTAGCCTTCGACACACTTGCCTAGGCACCACAAGAAAACGCGGATAAGCAATGAATTACCCACGGCCTTCTTCTGTCCTAATTGAGCGCGACAGTACTTAGAGTCATCTCTAGATTTCTTTTAGTTAATGTGGGTCAATGCGGATGCAAGTTTGTGGTTTTCGGGGCCTAGGAAGGGTAATGAAATCCCCACCTAATTTGGATTTGGCCGTGCCCCTTAATATCCGTATTTATAATGCAAACAACCAAGAAACAAAATCACGCACAAATTTAATTTTGCAATTTGCGAGCTGCTATTCTTTGCAAAGAATCATGCAGAAAATTGTCAGTTGGAGCTAAAAAGAGGAGAGAGGAGAAGGTAAGAAGCCACTTGAAGCAAAAAGTTTGCAGAGATCCTCCAGAAGGGCCGCGGTTCCGCCGCAAATGCCCTCTAATGCCGCCCTTCCGCGGTTGAGTAGTGAGAACACTGCACCAAAATTTTTCAGGGAGCTTCTGATGACTCCCTCAGCTCTCTGGTATTTTCCAAAATTTTTTTCCAATTTCCAGCAAGCTCCATATTTCCTTGCAATGAACCACAACAAATTGTTTAGGGTTTGCACGAATTTTGATCTCAAAAATCACAATGAAATAAATCTTTCAATTCAAAACTATAATATGAAACGAATTAGCGCGCGATCCCCGGCAACGTCGCCATTTTGATTTAGATACTTTTCCGATTGCCTGTAAATCTAAAAGTATCAATTCAAATATTCCCCTATTTCGGCACCATTTGATTGATATATATTTTCCGATTGGATGTAAAAGTATCAATTCAAATAGTCCCCTATTTCGGCACCATTTGATTGATCGTAAAATGCGAGATTGAGTAAGTAAATAAAATCGATAAGAGTCTCTTTGTGTCGGTAATTAGAAAATTGAATAAAGTTCACAATCAAAAAATTATTTTTGACCGCAATCAACTACGGTGTCAGTTGTAGATCGTAAGCGAGTGCGGATCGTCCACAGGGATTGTGCGATTCATTTTTATATTTGATTTGTTTGAATTGAAAAGTTAATCGAAAAGAAAAGAAAACATGATTCAAGAATTTATCGATTGATTCAGGTGTCACGAGTTTAATCAAGAATCAAGAAACTGATAAACAATTGAGAATCAGGGTTTCGATGATATTTCCAACCAAATGTCAAGAATCTAAATGAGGCTCGTAGGAATCGATCGGATCTATAGACGTGATGTAATCTCAAGATTTCGTGTTCTTGTCCTTCGAAGGATTGATACTAGATCGATGATGATGGACGAGAGTTAGGGCTTTCTTGATGAAACTAGGGTTTCATCGTTTAACCCTTGTTCTTTCGTTGATATCATTCACACTCTAGCCTCTAGCAATTTCAAGAAACGATCGTAACTCCCCAATCTCGAGCGATATCAATCAAGAAAGTATCGCAACGAATTGGGTCGTCGATTCTTGATCTTGCTAGGGTTTACAAAACTCGTAGGATTCAAGAATCGAATTAAGATATATTACATTATCATTCTATTGATTGTCTCGACTCCTCGACGAGCGGAGTATTACTCAAGCATCACAACAAGAATTACAACTAGAAATTTAGATTGAATCATGATGCAAGAATTTAAAGAAACCAAGATAAAAGAGTATCACCTTTTATTTATATCAACAATTTGATTACAGTCGCTCAAGAACTACAAGAGGAAGAATTAAATTGTCGACTTGGCTTCGCTCGGCTCCGTGAGTCGTGGATCGGCTTGGACCACTTGCTCTGTTGAAGAACGGCTTGGCTCCTAAAAGGTTGCAAGGCTTCTTGCTTGATGGGTACTCGGGATCTTGGCTTTTGATTGGAATTAGGGTTAGGGTTTCACACAAGCCCTCTCACTAGACTTGTGGAAGAAGAAGATGAAGAAAGAGATAGAATGGCTCTAAAATGAACTAATGGAGGGATTTTTCCATGATCATTTACAAGTGAGCCTAGGGTCTTATTTATAGAGCACCCAAACCCTAAGCCTTCTTTAGTTCCCTCCAAAAGTTTGTTGAAAGACTTCTAGAAGGAGTTTGTTAGGCTTAGCTTAGGGTTTAAGATAGGGTTTAAGAGGAAGTTTCTAGAATGATAGGCTAGTTTAGTGTTGATCCCAAAGCTTGCTGATCTGGCAGAAGTCTCTGGAGTCTTCTGGAATTTGAGGTATCAGAATGAGGTGTGGGCCCAGAGATACAAATTTTGCACTGAAAATGACTTGCTGATGTGGCCAAACCGCCGCGTAACCGCGGCGCAAGCAGGCTAAGGCCGCGGTTCCGCGGCGCTTTAGTGGCTTCATGGCTTGTGCTTTCTGCAGTGGTCTTGGGCTAACATTTTGGGCTTTATCTGATGTGTTGATTTGTGTTTTGCCTTATGGATTGCTACCAGATCTGAAATCATTGATTTGGCGTATTTTTGATCAGCTCTTTTGGCTTTGCTCCTGCAATTTCCTGCACAAATCTCGATACAAGTGTTGCGCAAATACAGAGATGATGCGATGCCATGAAATGCGGTCAATTTCCCTTAAAGTGCCGGTTTAAAGGTCTAACACATGTAATCTGATATTTTACGACTGTTTTGTTAATATGTGAAATATGAATACCGAACACTTCTAAATGAATGCAAATGATGAGGAAATTTCCGGCTAAAATATGCAATATTTTCGACTAATCATGCAGCAATCAACCTTCGACGACAATGTCTCCCCAGATGAATTCAGCTTCCAACGTGACCCCAATTCCGTACGTGGTCAAGTTCAACGCTCGTGTGGTTCTCCCCACAAGCCTCAGTCGACAGTGGGAGGAACCGCCCCGCCAGTTCGGCTCCGTCAACTTCTACCCTGCCGGAAGCGCTCATCTGGCGGAGATCCCGGCGGAACAGGTGGCCAAGCCGGTCTCAAGGGGTAAGAGGCCGAATGTCGTGATCGCCAAGGCACCACAACCGAAACTTAAGACGGTATCTGAACGATTCTCTGGTGCTCCAGCGGGGGGCAAGAACTTCGGTACAAAGGGCAACATCAAATGTTGCGGACGAGCTCAGGAGATGACTCCAACAAATGCGCAATCGAGCGTATCTCCAAGGCCCTCCATCGCCCGGTCTGCGGCGTCTTTCCAAAGGGCCAAAGTCTGCCAGGCGCTTAGAACAGAAAAGTTAAGGCAGAAGCGGCTCAGGTATCGAGCCAACAAGAGGGCCAGGGCTTCAGCCAAATGGAATCGTGTGAAGTTCCAAGTGCAGGGTTGCCATGCGACGACGGCTGAGTCGGACGTAAGAATCAGCAATTCTTTCGAGCTTCTGAAGTGGGTTCAGAAAAATGCCATGACCGCCAGAATCAAGAAGACAGCGGTCCGAACAGTGCTACAAAGAGACGTGTCCCGGCCCCAACAGAAAAAGTATGACACTGTCTCTTCAAGGGTCTATCAGGCGCTCTGTACCGCACGAATGCAGCGGGGCAAATCCAGAAAAGAAGCACCAGCACCATTCAAGAACCTGGTTAGGCCAGCCGCCTTCAATCGACTACCAGCTACCGAAGCAAGGGGGTCAAGACAGCGATTCGTGAAATTAGCCGCCAATGATAGAAAGACGGCCGGATATATCATCCATATGGTCTATATGGCGGGCGGGCGCCCCAGCGACAACCTTCGCAGCAAAAGCAAGGACGGGGCCACCACATCCTAAGCCCAATCTAGCCTGAATGTGGTTGCCTCCGCCCAAGAACAGCCGCCCCCGCTGGATGAAGAAAACCCTCTCGATGAGAATGATAGGCAGATAGACCCCTCGGTCCATATAGAGTCAAGCTCGGACAGCGAGGAAGAGCCGACTTTCTGCCCCAGGACTGCGGAGCAGGAGCTGCTTCAAGAGCTTCGAAAACAGCTCAGGAGCAAAGATAAAGAGATGGCCAAGCTCTATTCGAAGATTGACGACTTAACGAACGTGGTGATGCAGCTTACGGCTCAAATTGCTCGAGCGCCTCCCAATCAGGCACAAGCCGCTACTAATCAGCCGGGTGATGACAATCCGAAGCAGCCAATGCCTGTTCCTTTGGGACCAAGACTGGTCGAGCCGAATGAAAGCCGGCCACATTCTGCTTCTGGGGACGCCTTGGCCCCAGATAGCACTATCCCGCTAACACAGGATCGGATAATGGATTTGGTCACCAGCAAGGTTAAAACATTGGTGGCCGAAGCTGAAGCTCAGAAAGAAATCGACAGTAGTGGGCGGCCATATCCCGCGCAGTACGATCTGATTGAGTTCCCAAGCGGCTACGCCATTCCTAAGTTCGGAAGATTTGATGGAACGGGGAATGTAAATCAGCACGTCGCCCACTTAAAAGCATCGTGCGGAAATACAGGGGGCAATGACACGCTCCTCCTTCGTCAGTTTGTCAACAGCCTGACCGGCGTCGCCTTCGACTGGTATGCGAGTATACCGGACGGGTCCGTCATTACCTTTGCCCAAATGGAGTCCCTGTTTAGGCAAAGGTTCATGAGTGTCAGTGATAAAATCACCATTGCCGACCTTGTGAGGACCAAGCCGGGGAAGAATGAAAGCAACACCGACTTTATCTCCCGATGGCGTAATCTCTCAGTCAAGTGCGAACCGCCGCTGGAGCAGGACCAGTCCGTCAGCCTTCTCATTGGGAACCTCAGCAATTGGATGGTCCCATTCTTGTGTACAGCGGGACTCAAGACATTTCAGGAGCTAACCAAGAAAGTCCAAATGCTGGAACGCTCGAAGCAAGAGTCCCCGCCGGACTCTCAGAGAGACAAAACTTGGAAAAGCAAGCGGGACGACAACCGTAGAAGCGGGAGTTCCAGCAGTACCAATGTCTTCAATGCCTCCGACAATGAAGAAAAGCGAAGGGCGGGCGAATCCAAAACCAACCGGTCTCGAAAGCCATTGCTGGGAGGAGATGGGCCTTCCCTAGAGGAGAAAAAGAATAAGGTTTACTCTTTTAGAAGGGACAAGGTCTGCAAGATATTTAAAGATGCCTTGAACAACGGCCTACAATTGCCGGAGTCGAAAAGACCCCAAGAAGCAAAAATGACCGACAATCCTCTGTATTGCCCATACCACCGAGTAGTGAGCCATGCGATCGAGGATTGCTATATCTTTAAAGACTAGGTCGAGAAGCAGTACAAGGCTGGAGAGATCGAGCTGTCCAAAAGTGTGTTGGTGAACAATCAAGTTGCAACCACCAACTTTATACAGACAGAAATTGAAGCCTTCTAGGAGCAGACAGCCGAACCCGCTGCCCTGAGAAATGAAACAGAATCATCGCGGCCTCCGTGGAGTACGCACATATCTAATAAGACGAAGAAGATGATAAAGCTACTCTGGAAAGAGCCCAGGACGGAATGGGAAGGGCAGAAGAGGCCTACCAGTCCAGCTGCCAATGCGGCTCCATCAGGCTCAAAATCCAAGAAGCTCAAGAAGAAGAAAAGTGCAGGTCGGCGCGAAAAAGAGTCTGCAGGGAGATCGACCATTCAAAAATATATCGATTCCCTCGAAGAATATGAACAAAAGGAAAGAACATTGATTCAATTGAAGGAGTTCTTCCCTGTTCAAGCGGCTGAAATTCGGGAGGAGTTAGAAGAAGACTCCAATGAAGAGATCCCAGTAGTGACCTGCTACGCCATCCATCTTGGCAGCGACTCCGAGGATGAGCTCTGTTTTCCCGAACAGGACGAGGGGCTCACCACAAAGGCCAATCAGATCCATCTCAGAAGCGGCAGGGCTCTACCGCCAAATCAGGGCAACGCCCTAAAAGGGAAGGAAAAACAAGTCGCTAATGAAGAAGATGGCAGAGAACCGGCTGATGAAAACATAAGTCCTTCCTCGGTGGACTTTAATGCCTTGGCACATCTCCGGAAGCTTCCGTCTCTCCCGAGCATCTACGACGCTTTGGTCCTATCTAAGGAGCTTAGAGATGTTCTCATTCACGCTCTACAAAACCCCGAGCGGTATCAGGCTCACTTTGCTGAAATTAATATGAAAGAAGCCCAGCACGCTTTGCATGCCGCCGCAGTCACATTTAAGGATGAAGACTTGCTACTGGGAATGGCTGAGCATAATCGGCCGCTTTACGTGACCGGGTACAGCGACGGAGATCGAATTAATTGCATATTGATTGATCCGGGGTCCTCAGTAAACATCATGAACTTGCGAACTCTGAAGAGTTTGTCAATGGATGTCCGACACCTGTCAAGGGAAAGGATTGTCATTCAAGGCTTCAACCAAAATTGCCAGCAAGTTCTGGGGTCTATAGCTTTGCCAATCAAATTCGGGGATCTGCAAACTGAAGCTAAGATATACGTGATCGACGCCGACACATCTTATAAGATTCTCTTGGGACGGCCGTAGCTCCACGATTACGGCATCGTCCCGTCAACTCTGCATCAATGCATGAAGTATACTAAAAATGGCGAAGAAAAACGTATCAACGGAGACATTCAGCCGTTCAGTGTGCATGAAGTCCGCTATGAAGATTCTCGGTACTTTATGAACCACCAAAATGCTAAGCCACAACCGACTGAGGATAGACCGGCCCCAAGACTCAAAAGCAAATCTGCGCCGGCTGTCACTTTCAAAAGCAAAAATGCCCAAGTGCGCCCGCATTTCGGCAGCGACACTGATGTGTCCGATGCTGGAAGCCCGTCCTTCCGCAAAACTCGCCCTCATTTCGGCAGCGATACGGACGAATCTGTTACTGAAGGCCCATCTAGCAGCAAAGTCCGCCCTCATCTTGGCAGTGAAACTGAAGTGTCAGAAGAAGAGGACCTGCCGTGCAACAGCTGTGCAGATCGGCCCCCCCATGCAGCAAACGAAACTACGAGAGAACTTCGAAGTCGCAGAAGGGTCCCTGGCCATCACAAGGGTGCCGGAACGGATGTGAAAAGAGCTCGACGCATTGTCAGTCTCTACCGTGGACCAGCTGAAAACTTTCTACGTGCCCGGGAGGAACAATGGACAGAAGGGCTTACTGTTTTACAGGTCAACCCCCGTTGTGCACCCGGACGACCTTTCTGTCGCATGCTTTCCCTATGAGAGAGGCATAAGAGCCGTACTCAATCCCAGATACTATTCGCCCAAGATGCGGGAATACTTTAAGATGTGCGGATGCCGGTTATATCAAACGGAGTCCGAAGCAAAGTTTTACGAAGGGCTATGGTATCCGCCCCAGGTCCGAGCACTCATCGATGGACGAATTCCAGATAGACGGGGCATAGGCTACATTCAACCTGATTCCAAAGCATGCTACATGATCCATATTGGTGAGGCCAGCGAAAGATCAAATGATGATGAAGAAATAGCCGAGCCAGAAGAAGCTCCTCAAGAGCTTGAAGATGGCGGACAAGCAACCTTTGATGAGCTAACCGAGATTGACTTAGGAACTCCCGATAATCCAAGGCCTACCTACATCAGCTCATTCTTGTCGGAGGAAATGAAAGAGCAGATAATAGCCCTGTTGCATGAGTTCATCGACTGCTTTGCCTGGACGTACAAAGAAATTCCTGGCCTTTCCCCTGAGGTAACCGTGCATAAGCTGGCTATATCTCCTGATGCTAAGCCAGTCAAACAAGCTCCTCGAAGAATGAGAAGGGAGTTGGAAGAAAAGGTCATCGTGGAAACAAAGAAACTCATCGATGCCGGCTTCATCAGGGAAGAGAAATATGCGGACTGGATCGCATGCATAGTCCCAGTGAAGAAGAAAAATGGGCAGATCCGAGTTTGTGTCGATTTCAGGGACCTCAACAAGGCATGTCCTAAAGACGACTTCCCGCTACCGGTCATGGAAATGATGGTCGATGACACCTCAAATTACGAACTGTTCACCTTTATGGATGGCTCGTCTGGATATAATCAGATCAAGATGTCGCCTGAGGATGAGAAGCACACAGCATTTCGAACCCCGATCGGAATATATTGCTACAAGGTAATGCCATTCGGACTGAAGAATGCAGGTGCTACATATCAAAGGGCAATGACTGACATCTTTGATGACTTAATCCATAAAGTCGTCGAATGCTATGTTGATGATCTGGTCGTCAAGAATAAAGTCAAGGCCGATCATATCCAAGATCTCAGGACCGTTCTCACCAGATTGAGGGAATACGATCTGAAGATGAATCCTCTGAAGTGCGCTTTTGGCGTGTCATCGGGAAAATTCCTGTGCTTCATAGTCCGACAACGAGGGATCGAAGTTGACCCATCAAAGATAAAGGCCATCATGGAGATGCCCCCTCCGAAGAGTCTTGACGTAGCTAAGATCTTTTCAAGGAAAGCTTGCTTATATACGGAGGTTTATCTCAAATTTATCGGGGAGATGTAGGCCCTTCTCAAAGCTCATGAAGAAAGGAGCTCCTTTTATCTGGGATGCCGAATGTCAAGCAGCGTTCGAAAGCATCAAACAATACTTGTTGCACCCTCCAGTGCTGGCCGCTTCCATTCCAAATAAACCGTTGATTCTCTACACTTCCGCGCTAGATGAATCACTCGGTGCGCTCCTCTCCCAGAATAACGAGGAGGGAAAGGAAAATGCCCTCTACCACCTCAGTCGAACTCTAGTCGTGGCGGAACACAACTATTCCCCAATCGAAAAGCAATGCCTGGCTCTGATATTTGCTATGAAGAAGCTGAGGCACTATCTGCTGGCTCATCGGGTTATGCTGATCTCCAAGGTCGACCCGCTCAAACACTTGATGACCAAAGCAAGCCTAGCCGGCAGAATGGCAAGATGGGCTGTCATGCTACTTGAGTTTGACATAGTTTATACCTCTTAGAAAGCAGTAAAAGAGCAAGCTCTTGCAGACTTTCTCGTTGCCCATCCCATACCAGAAGGGTCGCCGCTAAATTGTGAGTTACCCGACGAACAAGTGCTGCACCTCGAAGAAGATGAGCCTTGTTGGGAGCTCTACTTCGATGGGGCCTCATCAATAAGGAGCTCCGGCAGATCAAGCGTCCCGGAGGTAAAAGCGGTGATAGGATTGGTGTTCATCACGCCATCAATGGGAACCCTACGGCGTTCTTTTTCTCTCACCGAGCCTCGGACAAACAATGAAGATGAGTATGAAGCTCTGATAGCTGGTTTGGAACTCGCCATAGAAATGGAAATCCTTCGGCTATGGGTTTACGGTGACTCCCAGCTTGTCGTCAACCAAGTAAGCGGCGACTATAAGATATACAAACCCGAGTTAGCTCGGTACAGAGGCCGGGTGGTGGAACTCATGAAACGGTTCACTCATATTGAACTAATGAGAATTCCCAGAGCGTTGAACGGAAAAGCCGACATACTCGCTCGCTTAGCCAAGGAGCTGGCTGATCCTGACATGGAGGAAATTCTGATCACAGTCAGGAGCCGGCAAATTCTACCCCCAGTCTCTCTACGAGAAGAGGAAAGCGTGGAATAGAAGAGCAGTCCCGCCGAAGAAGCTTCGATCACCCAAGACGAGCCCGATTGGAGAGAACCCTTCGTAGAGTACCTCCGATACGACAAGCTGCCCGAAGAAAAATCTGCGAGGATTCAGCTGAAGAAAAGAGCTCTCCGATACGTGTTTGTAAATGACACGTTATACCGCAGGTCATATGACCAACTCTGGCTCAGGTGTCTGTCATTGGGCGAAGCCCAAAAGGTCATGAAAGATGTTCACTCGGGCGTTTGAGGTGCTCACAAATCTGGCCCCAAGATGCGACTTCAAATCAAACGGCTTGGGTATTACTGGCCCACCATGATACGGGATTGCGGAGAACATGCAAAGAAATGTAGATCTGCCAAATCCATGGTGATTTCATTCACAAGCATCCCAATCCGTTGCATCCTACGGTGGCGTCGTGGCCCTTCGAAGTCTGGGGCACCGACATTGTTGGCCTAATTGATCCTCCGTCATCTAAAGGCCACCGGTTCATACTGGCCGCGACAGATTACTTCTCCAGATGGGCTGAAGCTGTCCCGCTAAAAGAAGTCAAGACAAAAGATATTCTGACATTCTTCCAGCATAATATTCTATACCGCTTCGGTACACCAAGAAGAATCATTTCTGACAACGGGCCTTCTTTCAAGAGCTTCAATGTCTCAAGGTTCGCTACTCAGCATAAGATAGACTGGAGATATTCGTCCATCTATAATCCAAGAGCCAATGGGCTCACCGAAGCCTTCAATAAGACTCTATGCAAGCTCCTGAGGAAAAATGCGTCATCCAACAAGAGAGACTGGAATCTCAAGCTTTATGAGGCATTGTGGGCATATCGTACCACGCACCGTACTCCAACTCAGTCCACTCCATACTCATTGCTCTTCGGAGTGGAGGCGGTCCTGCCCCTCGAATTCGAAGTTCCAAGCTTAATAATGGCCGTTCAGCATGAGTTGACGGAGGAGGAAAACGTGCTTCTTCGACTTGAAGAACTCGATGCCCTCGAAGAAAAGAGGTTCGCGGTGCAGCAAAGTCTGGAGCTATACCGAGCCCAAATGTCACGGGCCGATGACAAGATAACCCGTCTACGTGCTTTCAAGAAAGGTGAATTGGTGTTGGTCCTCCAAAGACCAATCACCCCCAATCAACATGCCAAGGGAAAATTCGAGCCAAACTGGGAAGGACCATACGTCATCGCGAAAGTGTTTGACGGAGGATCCTACCAACTAATAAGTGCCGAGGGAGAAAGGCCCATGCCACCCATCAATGGCCGATATCTCAAGAAATACTACACGTGAATGCTCCAAGTCGCAGGCGAATTGAGCACATCAGCCCTACGGTCTGGATCATACATCCTGCAAAACCGTATACAATCTACGGGCATAAATAACCCCTATCTCTCACAAATCCTGCCGGTGAGACTACTTTTAAAGTCCCACCAACGGCAAAAAAAAGAGAAAAAAAATAAAAGAAAAAAAAATAAACGGTATGTCCACAAGAAAAACGGGCACGGATGAAAACCCGAAAGGGCTCCATGAGTAAAAACAGCAGGACTACCGGCGAGTCTGTGAAAACCCGAAAGGGCGCAAACTCGTGAAAAGAGATGAAATACACTCACAAAGTCCTCTCGACCTTGTGAGGAGAAAACCCCTGCGTGAAATCTTTAGGACTCATAAAGGAGCAACACACTTAGGAATCCTCACGATTCCTAAGGAGAAAATACACCTGCGGGATCCTTACGACTCGTAGGGAGAAAATGCTTTTATGGGACCCTCACGGCCCATAAAATTGAAAAGCCTCAGGTGATAGGGACCCAAACCTGTCTCCTAAGCCATCGTTCCCCAACGGGCAACGGCAAATGATGAGTCGCTCCTGGCATTTCGCTTCAGTGTTAGCGGTGCTGATGCCGACCAAAAACCAAATCCCAAGTCCTCCCAAGGCAAATGATAAGTTGCTCCTGGCATTATTCCAGTGCAGTAATGCTGATGCCAAACAAGATCCAAATTCTAAGTCCCCAAACGGCGAATGATGAGTCGCTCCTGGTACCACATTCCAGCGCAGCGATGCAGACGCCAACCAAAATCCAATTTCTCAAAATTCTCCCAGCCCTACGGTTAGTCCCCAAATTGACTACCGTATACAATGCACAGGCTTAAATAATTCTCGTCATACCCATGCCCCACCACAATTACCAGTTACGCGGCTGGTCTCTGTAGGGTTCTTAGGCACTCTTGTGAAGGTTCATAAAGCATTAAACATGCACGAATAAAATTTTAGATGTGCCGAACAACCCAAAGACGGGATCTATGCTAGATTATTAGGGTTTAACATGAAAGATAACATCTTTAGACCTAAGTGTGAGGGATTACAACCTTTGTAGTCCGCTCCTTCGCTTCACAAGCTCCGAGTAGAAGTCCCTTCGCCGCGATCCATGATCTCCCGGACTCAAGAGAGGCCCCACGACTCGAACGATCCATGATAGCTTGAAGTGTTCCGCTTCTCCGATGATCTACGTCGAAGTTGCTATAACCCAAGCTTTCTCACTCTAATGAGGTGAACACCCTAATCTAATGGGCTAGATTAGATGAGGATGATGGAGTAGTATTTATGCTTTCCGTTTATATCATTTTCTTGTTGCGCCACGGCAGCGCCCCGGCCGTCTATCCGAGGCCAAATTGCGGAATCAAAATTTTTCCTTACTTGGAAACCGGCGCTACCGCGGACAAAGAAAACCCGGATCGTTAACCAATAACCTAATGCTAGCAAACAAGAGATGGGAAGAAAAGTATACCAAGTGATCCGAGTCCTCCGGTCTTCTCTTCATCGTCCCGATCTCCCGCGGAAAGTCTTGGCTCCACATCGTCGCCTCCTCGCCCGAAAGGAACCACATCGCCTGCGTCTTTTACGGGCTCCCGCCTCAATACCGAGGCAACTCGGGCATGAAGCCGGCAACTCGACATGCTCAAGATATGCTGTAGAATGTGTAGTGTAGAGGCTATATCTCATTTGGGGTTTGTTGCCATGGTGATGGAGGAATCAAGAATAGAAAAATGGTGCTTGCATTATTCTAGCATGAAAATGAGATCAAGAATGAAACTCTCAAGATGAAGCTCTCTTCTTCTTCTTCTCTCTACCATGAAAAAACTTATCATCCAAGAATAAATGGTGGAGGAAAGAATGTATATCAAACAAGAGGGAGGTGAGTGTAGGAGAGCATGAAGGGTGACCATAACCTTGAACATCATCATAACAAATCTACATCAATCCTAATCCTTTCTCATCAACTTTCAACTCACTTCAAATCTAAATAAAGCATGAAAAGATGAAGGAAAAGAATGGCATCTAAAGATGCTATCATAACAAATACTTTTGCAAGAAACTCCCTCCACAATTGTTATTTGCAAACTTGCAAATAACCCCCTCCATCGGAAAAGTCCGGCCGGGAAAGAACAAAGGAAAACCGGCCGGAACGGAATGCAAACTGGCAACTCCAGAAAACTGGTCCCGTAATAAATTACAGGAAAACCCCGATACTGTGCATACACACCCGCATCTGTATTCCGTCCGGATACAAATGCAATGAGACAAAATCTACACTGTACTATACTAGGATCCGGCTTAAACCAAAGCCGGCTAGTAATATCCGTCCGATCCTGATCCGTGCAATACCGCACGTATCAGATCGAACCCTGCCATATAACTATACGGCCACTAGAACAAAACTGTCCGATCCTGATCCGTGCAATACCGCACGTATCTGATCGGACCCTGCCATATCTCCATACGGCCTCCACAGCGTTTCGCCCGAAAGCCTGAGTAACTGAAAGTGTGGTGGACTCTAAAGACTCGTCAATACTATGGCTGTGGATTTAACCACTAGCACGTCAGAGGTATAAGCCAATACGTGACGGGCCACCAGCTATTGACCAAAAGGGACGTCGATGAGGAAGCTCACCCGACACCCAACTGAGCTTGTCAGTGACAATATCCGTACAGTCCGGTCCGTTCGTCTATGAGCATCGCATGTCGGGCCTAGGGGGTTGGTAAAAGTCAGACCCCCAAAAGAGGTACAAGTCGTGTCGGAGTGTAGCCCAGAACGCCCTGAGATACTACTGGAATACCTACCAGTAAATCTCCTGCCTCGGCCAAGGGCTTTGCGTAATGGCTCTCCTAGACACAGCGCGACCTCACCCCCAATACCGGGAGAGACGAACCCCTGAAGATCCGCTCACTGCCTCCATGTGGCTCGGGACTGTACCCAACTAAAACCTGTTTGCACGACTCTTTTGAGCCGTGGTAGGGTAGTAATCAAAGTACAGTGGGAACTCACACGAGACAAATGATGATCCCTAGGTCGATGAACTAACCTGTACACATGTCACCAGGGAACTGCTATCTGACGTCTGGTATAATCCCAACTAGCAGGTTCCCGGCGAGTCCTGTCCGGTGTACTCATAACCCAATGAGCACCTGTATACATCTTAGGTGAACCAACTGACACCAGTGGCTTGTGAGACCGACCACCGCCCCTCGTCGGGGTCTCGACTGTATACACTAGTCTACTAATGGAGTATCGATGCCCTGTCTCGAAACTCCCACGACTAGGGACCTTTTAAGGATGTGCTTATAGACCACCAGCTCTCACATATATGATCGCCATCATACTGCCGGCAGTCAAGCAAGAATCCTAGGGGCTCTATCAACGTGTAATAGAGACATGCCAGGTCACCTAAAGCAGTACACGATGATAAAGATAAACCAGATAGCATACTATCATCTCGAGTAAGACTGTCCTACCGGGATAGGTCCTCCCTCAATCATTGCAATCACGTGCCTGTGATCCAATAATTGACTCTGAGGGCACTATCTCCAACAATCTCCCACTTGCACTCAAGGCTAATTATTGCGATGCCGCATACTCACAGCCCGTGTGATACCGAACACCCAACTCCTCTACTAGTCAGTCTCACAAAGCTCGTTTGCGAAACTATTGCGTTCGAGGAATAGCCTCAGTGAGTGGATCCGCTGTGATGTTTCTTTCTATGTCTCTCTATATCTCAAGTTCACGGAGAAAGCCATCTTCCGAAATGAGCAATACCTGTCTTAGAACGTCTGGATGTCTGATGGGACCTAGTTCATAAATGAACTCCAAATCCAGACTTCTTAGACTGTATCATCAACTGAACTTAATCAGTATCCTGCGCCATGCCTCCCTCAGTATTGCCTTGGACCATCTGTCCAAAATACTGCCCCTCGTCAGAGGGAAAACTATAACTCCGACAACCTCCTTGTCGTCCAGGTCACCTTGGAAGCCTGGAATGATAACTGTCCCTCGAATGAGGCTGTCGTTATCATATCCCTAGAACATCCACTTATGTTCTAAAACTGCTTCCGACTGTTTCTCCAGGATTGGATCAATGTCAACTTATTGCATCTAGTACAAGAACAATATCTGGTGTGGTACTTGACATCTCAGGATTGACTCAATTGCCTAAGCAAGTGATCTGCCAATCATGAGTATCCCTCTCCCCTTTAGTCTATAAGACACCTTTAGAGAGGGTGACTCCATCAACTGCAGGTGCACTACCGTACCAGGAGTCGTCCATTCTAAATACTCATAGAATGCTGTCAAGGTACCCAGATTGGGAAACCACCCAAATCTAGATCTAAAACCATAGATCTAGTAACCAGAATGTCTGATATAATATCCAAGTCCTGCGTGGAGAAACCACTGTGTGACGACCAAAGTATAACCGATCGTAGTATAGGAGTATCTTTTCCTATTCTGTGTATGTCATCCAAAAACCAGGACATCATACTCTACTACCTTCTCAACAGATCCATCCCCTGTTCTGATGAAGTCAAACCTATGACTGTCAGTTCAGAAATAGATGATCTATCTCCGCTGTAACTGCTTTAGTCTATAAATAGACACAAGCCTGATGACCACCAATGCTTCCGCTGCTCCCACTGACTACGACAACCCTCTGCCAGAGTCATATAGACATGCACTTCTAAAGCTAGTTTAGAACGACGCTATACTCATCCTCCTGCCGGGTCTCACAGTCTGGAACAACAGCAATGGTAAGTCTGGGTAAACAAGAACCTCCCTGCCACCGTCCTTGAGCATACCGAAGTACCTCTCGAGTGCCTGAGGTTACCCACCATATCTGCGGAGTGGCCAATGGAATGTCAAATCAGATTGAATCTTTAGGTTCCTTATCAAATCTTCGGTAATCGTTTGTGGTTCTGGAATTACTTCCAGTTCTACCATACTCCCACTACTGTTTTCTGAAAAAATCCATTTCTTTTAAAATTGTGGCGAGTGAAGAACAATATCACTATTGATCTTCCAGATGGTAGAAAATTAACCCTCGTCATAGCCTGGGTCAACCCACAAACAGCCATTACAGAAACGTGCCTTGAGTTATCCAGAGTCTGGTTTTAATCATAAGCCGGACAACTCCCCGTACCTTAACATCGTTAAGATATGAACTGTTCTATATCCAATATAGAACCAGAGGCACTGATTTAATTGAACCAGATTCAAATCATGCAGCTGTCTCCAGTGCATGTCAACTAAATGGAAGGAGGCCGATCAGCGTTACTCAACTTAGGAATGCTTCCAATTATGAATAACCTGAAAGAGAAGCAATTTCTCTTTATCATTACTATCAACTGAATACCATACACAAGTATCTACATCTTCGATCTCTTTGAAGAATCCCGATACTTGCTACACCTGGTTCTCTACTCTATTCAAATACCTATAACTCCTCAAAACTTAGACCCTGTGTTTCTACGAAACACATGTCTAAGAACTAGAGAAGTTAAAAGTAAACAGAATATAGTATGAGGACCAACCCCTCTGTCCTAATGGACACTGGACAACATACAATACTCTGTACAAGTCCGCTGAGTCTAACAACTCTTTCACTGTGTGTCGTAGGTTGAAAACTGTACTTATGGTTAAGAAGAATTACACCGCTGTTTAATGCTCCTTACCTAACTATCCACTGATATAGGTAAATGTCATCGACATAATATCAAAAGGTATATCTCACTCTATGAAAATAGACGTACAGATAAATCAATTTGAAATTGGTGCACAACAGCGGATATTCAAAACCAAATATTTGCCGACCGGCAAACAGCCCAGATGATCTCCTCAAATATCACCGATTACAACGAATCCCGATATAATGAGGATGATTACCCTATTCCCAATAACTTACTCCCACTCATCATCTGTAAAACCATACAGATGTGAGAATCATACCTGGTAAATACATACCCTGGAGCAAGTGTCTAATCGGGAAATCAGTTTTCATTTAACATTACACAGTGAAACTGAAACATTGAAATGTTTCGTTGGGGTATCCTGGTATTCCTAGTAATGCCTCTACCATTATCCAAATTCACAACTGTAACCGTATAATTCTTTGCCACTTCTCCAAATCCCTTTATATGTCTTTAGTCATTACCTTCTGTACACCCCATTAGGCCAAATGGTTTTCTTCCTTCCCTACCGTTCGGCACCAGCCTATGGTTTGGAAGAAGACTATCCAATAAGCATAATGGGTGTACTGTCCCTATCCTAGGAACACTCGCAATGCGAGAGAAGGTGAAGATAAAAGACGCCTGAATGTACTTTATTCCTATTTCTCCTGAACCAGAATCCATCCCCGAACTGGAACAAGTTCCTTTCGAGTTCGTATATAACCATACGATGGAGTATCCAATAAACTGTGGATCTTCGTAGTGATACGGAGTGTCCTGGAGAAATACAAAGGTGATTTAGGATTGGCGAAGAAATACTTGGTTTGGTCGTGAATAGCAGTCGCAATTTACTTTGCCCTCTTACTAATCCCTTTCTTTGTCTGAACTTAATACCTTCTGTACACCGTTTAGGCTAACTGGTTTTCTTCATTCCCTACCGGTCGGCACCAGCCTATGGTTTGGAAGAAGACTATCCAATTTGCGTAATAGGTGTGCTATCTCCTAAACCAAGGAGTACTCGCAATGAGAGAAGGTGAAAAGAAAAGACAACTGAATAATCCTATCCGTTTTCTCCAGAACCAGAAACCATCCTCGAAGTCCTTCGAGTTCGTATATAACCATACGATGGTTTTGTCCAATGGAAGTGGACGTTCGTAGTAATATAGGGTGTCCTGGAGAAAAGGGTAAAAGTAGGAGTGGCAATGAGGTCTGCAACTCTGACAATCCAAAAGCCTGTGTTAAGAAGGTTCGGTCAACTTGGTTACTGAGTCATAGTCCAGGGTCGGGTCAATGGTCGCTGCCAGAGAGAGAGAGAGAAAAGAAACACTCAGCGTGCACTCTAACCTAGATCAGAATGGTTATCACTTTATCTAATCTGGAAACCTCCCACTGTACCTCAAATTCTCCTCCAAACCTGAAAGAAGAATTAGTCGGGGTCACCCGAGGAGTAAACCAACTCATCAGTGGGAATCGGGATCCAACTATCATCGCATGATAACTTGACGGAATCCACTCAAGTCACCACACTCCAGAAGGTATGCGCATGCCTGGCAAGTTTCAGTTCTTTTGAAACTCCCGATGTGTGTTTTTACCCCTAGGACTCAAGTGACATTGACGGAGTCAACAAATCAAAGAGTCCTAGTCAAGTTCAACCCGTCATTATCTGGATTGCATTAAACCCACCCGTACGTGCCCTTGACGGAGTCAACAAGGCCGCACGACTGTCCTAACCAATCCCATTTATGCAACAAACAAGCACCACTTAGCTACCGTACACTACGCCTTGACGGAGTCAACAAACGCAGCACGAATACTAAATAATACCCATAAGAAATGACGGAGGGCTACGACTGGTTTTTGGCGAAAAACCTTTAACGTAATGAACTTGATATCGTTGAAGGAACTGCATAGCCTTTTATAAAAATATAGTGACGAAAACCTTTACTAAAGAGGTCACTCCCGGTGAAGGGATCTCGGCTCTTTCCCCGTAGAATGAGGTGCAGGATATCCCAACTGAATACCACGATGCAAAGCAAAAGTAATCGGCTATAGTGAAGTTAATGCCCTGACGCAAACTTCTGTCCAAGGGGTCACTCCCGGTGAAGGGATCTCGGCCCTTGCCTCGTCGACTGAGGAGCAGGATATTCCAAATGAATACCACGATGCAAAACAAAAGTGAACGTCCTTGCAATAACAGCTTTTTGAAAAATGTTCTAACAACATCAGAATAGGTTTGTTTATCTTGCATTGATCCGAATCAACGCAGTCCCATCAAATGATCACACCAATCAAGAACGAAAATATACTGATGTACGTATATGCCATCCGCATTCGCCACTGGGTCCCGTCATCACTCGTTAGGTTACTTAACTAACGACAGAGCGGGGACTGGACTAGCGCGGATGCAAAACATATAAAACATCTACTAATATATATACCAATATATTATATTTCGCTCAAGGCGTGATAAAATGCAACATCACAGAAATGTACAGCATCACAGAATAATACAGATATCTGGAAGCCCCGGGTTTCACAGAGCCGCTGCTGAAACCCGACGTTCCCCTGGTCGTGTGGATAGCCTGTGTAATGAAATCCTAAACCCTTACGGGCGCGGCAAGTCACCCGCCAAAACCTGAAGCGAGGCAGCCCCCTTCAGTACCGTGAATAGACCACCCAACACTTCATGGAATCCGGTAACTTGGTCACCCCTCCTGGGTCAACCTGTACCCCCAACGAGTGCGGCGAATAGCCCGCCAATCCTAGAGTGAAGCCCCGTCCGTCTCAATGCCATGAGATGCGGGCCCGTTGCCCTCTAGAACCCGGCTATCCGTGCACCCCTCCGCGGGGTAATCCTAGTACAGAAAGTAAAATATACATACACCGGGTACATCGACCGCAACTAGGTCGTGCCCCAAAAGAATAATACAATCAGGCAGTGACGGCAGTCCATATGTTGGACGCTCGCCCCGCAATATCAAATGTACATAATACAACAAAACTGTACTAGCATTGCATCCAGGCTATCCCCACGACCGATCCGCAACAACACAGCATAAACATAGAACATCAACGTGAAAATCACGTTCGCAAATCCGTCTAACCGGGCTATATCAGTTAGACCGGATTTACCGATCAAGTGACATTCACGGTCGCAGATATAATGTAAATACTGTGCAATAATGTGTTTAAAAATATCCGATCGATCAAACAATTAACAAGTGGGCCCCCAAGTAAAACTGTAGCAGTCACAGAAGATCTGGGCCCAAATTTAATATCCCAAAACTCCCAAAATCAGCCCAAAAGCCCACTGTAAAAGTTTGACACAGTGAGAACAGTAGAGTGCGGCGGAACCGCGGCCCAAGGGGGGGTTTGGCCGCGGTTCCGTGCTCCACTAATCGACTGACACTGTCGAATTTTTACAGAAGTCTTATAATGTCTTCTACAGCAGTTTTCTACAACCTGAAAAAAATTTTGAGCAAGGAAAAATTCAACAGAAAACTGATGCAAAGGAAAATGTGGTTTTTGGGATTTTGGTCGATCGGAAATGCAAAACACATTAGAACAAACTAGGTAAGGTTAATGGCGTGTCTCTGATACCATGTTGCGCCACGGCAGCGCCCCGGCCGTCTATCCGAGGCCAAATTGCGGAATCAAAATTTTTCCTTACTTGGAAACCGGCGCTACCGCGGACAAAGAAAACCCGGATCGTTAACCATTAACCTAATGCTAGCAAACAAGAGATGGGAAGAAAAGTATACCAAGTGATCCGAGTCCTCCGGTCTTCTCTTCATCGTCCCGATCTCCCGCGGAAAGTCTTGGCTCCACATCGTCGCCTCCTCGCCGGAAGGGCACCACATCGCCTGCGTCTTTTATGGGCTCCCGCCTCAATACCGAGGCAACTCGGGCATGAAGCCGGCAACTCGACATGCTCAAGATATGCTGTAGAATGTGTAGTGTAGAGGCTATATCTCATTTGGGGTTTGTTGCCATGGTGATGGAGGAATCAAGAATAGAAAAATGGTGCTTGCATTTTTCTAGCATGAAAATGAGATCAAGAATGAAACTCTCAAGATAAAGCTCTCTTCTTCTTCTTCTCTCTACCATGAAAAAACTTATCATCCAAGAATAAATGGTGGAGGAAAGAATGTATATCAAACAAGAGGGAGGTGAGTGTAGGAGAGCATGAAGGGTGACCATAACCTTGAACATCATCATAACAAATCTACATCAATCCTAATCCTTTCTCATCAACTTTCAACTCACTTCAAATCTAAATAAAGCATGAAAAGATGAAGGAAAAGAATGGCATCTAAAGATGCTATCATAACAAATACTTTTGCAAGAAACTGCCTCCACAATTGTTATTTGCAAACTTGCAAATAACCCCCTCCATCGGAAAAGTCCGGCCGGGAAAGAACAAAGGAAAACCGGCCGGAACGGAATGCAAACTGGCAACTCCAGAAAACTGGTCCCGTAATAAATTACAGGAAAACCCCGATACTGTGCATACACACCCGCATCTGTATTCCGTCCGGATACAAATGCAATGAGACAAAATCTACACTGTACTATACTAGGATCCGGCTTAAACCAAAGCCGGCTAGTAATATCCGTCCGATCCTGATCCGTGCAATACCGCACGTATCAGATCGAACCCTGCCATATAACTATACGGCCACTAGAACAAAACTGTCCGATCCTGATCCGTGCAATACCGCACGTATCTGATCGGACCCTGCCATATTTCCATACGTCCTCCACAGCGTTTCGCCCGAAAGCCTGAGTAACTGAAAGTGTGGTGGACTCTAAAGACTCGTCAATACTATGGCTGTGGATTTAACCACTAGCACGTCAGAGGTATAAGCCAATACGTGACGGGCCACCAGCTATTGACCAAAAGGGACGTCGATGAGGAAGCTCACCCCGACACCCAACTGAGCCTATCAGTGACAATATCCGTACAGTCCGGTCCGTTCGTCTATGAGCATCGCATGTCGGGCCTAGGGGGTTGGTAAAAGTCAGACCCCCAAAAGCGGTACAAGTCGTGTCGGAGTGTAGCCCAGAACGCCCTGAGATACTACTGGAATACCTACCAGTAAATCTCCTGCCTCGGCCGAGGGCTTTGCGTAATGGCTCTCCTAGACACAGCGCGACCTCACCCCCAATACCGGGAGAGACGAACCCCTGAAGATCCGCTCACTGCC
The DNA here is from genome assembly GCA_030015575.1 of Agapanthus africanus. Lineage (NCBI taxonomy): Eukaryota > Viridiplantae > Streptophyta > Magnoliopsida > Asparagales > Amaryllidaceae > Agapanthus > Agapanthus africanus. The sequence continues at coordinate 367,637,311 of JASDDO010000012.1, forward strand.
TCCATGTGGCTCGGGACTGTACCCAACTAAAACCTGTTTGCACGACTCCTTTGAGCCGTGGTAGGGTAGTAATCAAAGTACAGTGGGAACTCACACGAGACAAATGACGATCCCCAGGTCGATGAACTAACCTGTATACATGTCACCAGGGAACTGCTATCTGACGTCTGGTATAATCCCAACAAGCAGGTTCCCGGCGAGTCCTGTCCGGTGTACTCATAACCCAATGAGCACCTGTATACATCTTAGGTGAACCAACTGACACCAGTGGCTTGTGAGACCGACCACCGCCCCTCGTCGGGGTCTCGACTGTATACACTAGTCTACTAATGGAGTATCGATGCCCTGTCTCGAAACTCCCACGACTAGGGACCTTTTAAGGATGTGCTTATAGACCACCAGCTCTCACGTATATGATCGCCATCATACTGCCGGCAGTCAAGCAAGAATCCTAGGGGCTCTATCAACATGTAATAGCGACATGCCAGGTCACCTAAAGCAGTACACGATGATAAAGATAAACCAGATAGCATACTATCATCTCGAGTAAGACTGTCCTTCCGGGATAGGCCCCCCCTCAATCATTGCAATCACGTGCCTGTGATCCAATAATTGACTCTGAGGGCACTATCTCCAACATTTCTCACAAGAACTCATCACAAAAGAAATCACAAGTGAGCTCTCTCTCAAACTCAAGAGAGAAGAAGATGAAGAATAATGAGAATAATCCTTTTGTGATGAATAGTAGATAAGAGTATATGATTGATTATAGAACCATGGTCAAGGATGAGAGGCTAAACCTTTGTAGAGAATAAACTAGAGCTAGGGTTTGGTTAGGTTAAGTATGAGTCAAGGATAAGTATCAACCATAATATCTTAACCAAGACAAAAGAGAATCCTTCTAGAATGAACAAGAAGGAGCTAACCCTAATCAAACCCTAATCCCTTTTTATCATCCTTAAACATGTTTCATAATAAATCATATCATGTCCCAATAATATATATCACATATATATTATATATTTGCAACAAAAGAAAATAATACAATTAACATATATCGCATATATATCAATGAATTAATCCGGTGAGAAAATGAAATAATAAAGTGAGCCAATATTAGATAATGTAATACAATATATCATATATATCATTATACATTAAATCATCGAATCAACACTTGATCCGACGATCCGGCTATATCGAATATAACCGACTAATATATCATGTACCGATTCATCGAATCAACACTTGATCCGATGACCCGGTTCATATCTAAATATCGTGAGAATATAATACGGTATCTCATATCGCATTATCCTCGGTCCTGCACATATCACATATGTGCCTCTACTCCATTTTGCCTGAGCCAAGAAACCTCTGTGTAGGACTCTAAAGAATCGTCAATACGCCGGTAGCTGGTGATGATCATATCAAACACCCACAAGCTGCAAGCGGTCAGCTAAACGTAACAGCCACCCAGGTATTGAGCGATCAGAAGATCAACAAGCTAGCCTGTCCGTTCTCCTATGAATCCAATCAGTAACACTCCCATACAGTGCGGTATGTTCGTCTGATATGTCGCATATCAAGTCTAGGGGTGGTATACGTCAGACCCCAGTAACCGATAAGTCGTATCGATATGAGGCTCATAACAGGTCGAGAAACTACTGGTAACACTTACCAGTAAATCTCTATATCAGCCCTGGCCAGGGACTTCCAGTTATAGCCAATCGAACACAGCACAACATCAACTCCCTATACCGGGAGAGACGAATCCCCTCCTATCGCTCATTGCCTCCATGTGATTCGGGGCTGTATCCAAAAGCCACCGTTTTGCATGCCCTCTTGGACGTGGTAAGGTGGAAATCAAAGCACAGTGGAAATCACACAAGACTCTATGACGATCTCGGGTCTACAGACTACCCTGTACCAGTGTCACCGGAGAACTGCCATCTGACGTGTGGTATATCACCATCTGGGAGTTCTCGGCGAGTCCGTCCAGTGTACCCAGTCTCCACTGAGCACCCGTACACCATCCCTGATGTCAAACACCGATGGATATAGGATCATCCATCGCCCATCATATGGGTCAAGATGCGTATACGCTAGTCTACTCTGGTGTATCGATTCCCCGTCTCGATATACCCTCGACTAGGAACATCTATAGGATGTACTCATCGACTACCGTGGCCCCTCTAGTATGATCTCATCATAATCCCAGTAGTCGAGTACATATCCTAAGGGCTTTATCAACATGTGTGAGAAAGACAGTAAACCAATACAAGTCAACATGTTAAGATAAAGTGAAACCAAATAGCATACTATCATGACGAGCAAGAAAGTCCTCTCTGTATATATCCAAGCATCCATTATAATATACATCATATGTACAACAATGGCCTCTAGGGCATATACATAACTAACAATCTCCCACTTGCACTAAGGCCAGCTGCTGTAGTATCTCATACCTAGCATCCCGAATAATCTCTCAAACTGTATCTGGTGAATGGCCTTCGTGAGTGGATCTGCAGTGTTATCCTTCGTATCTACTCTCCTGACCTCGATCTTCCGGCGATCAACTATTTCCCTGATCAGGTGATACCGCCTCAGAATATGTCTGGATTTCTGATGGGATCTGGGTTCCTTGGCCAAAGCCACAGCTCCATTGTTATCACAATATAAAGGTATTGGATGCTCAATGGATGGAACCACACCAAGTTCACTAATGAACTTCTTAACCCAGACAGCCTCTTTGGCAGCATCGTTGGCAGCGATGTATTCAGCCTCCATCGTCGAGTCTGCAACGGTATCCTGTTTGGAACTCTTCCAACATACCGCCCCTCCATTGAGGGTAAAGACAAATCCCGAGTGCGACTTAGAGTCGTCCTTATCACTTTGGAAGCTGGAATCGGTAAAGGACTCCACCCGGAGTTCTCCGTTACCATACACAAAGAACATGTCTTTAGTCCTTCGCAAGTACTTGAGAATGTTCTTCACAGCTGTCCAGTGACTCTCTCCAGGATCTGCTTGATACCGGCTCAGTGCACTTAGTGAGTATGCTACATCGGGTCTGGTACATAGCATCGCATACATAATAGAGCCTACTGCCGAAGCATAGGGTATCCCTTGCATGCAAGCTCTCTCCAAATCAGTCTTGTGAGACATCTCTTTGGAGAGAGTGAGTCCATAGATCATGGGTTGGTTCCCATGCTTGGATTCTTCCATACTAAACCTCTGTAGTATGGTGTCAATGTACCTGGATTGGGACAATCCCAGTATCCGTTTAGATCTACCTCTATAGATCATAATTCCCAATATGCAGGAGGCATCTCCTAGATCTTTCATTGAGAATCATTGTGATAAGAAGAGCTTGACTGATTGCAGCATAGGAATATCATTTCCTATCAAGAGTATGTCATCCACGTACAATACGAGGAAGACAACCTTACTCTCTGCTACCTTTTTATAGATACAAGGTTCATCTATATTTTTGATGAAGTCAAACTCTTTGACTACAACATCAAAACAGATGTTCCAACTCCGCGATGCTTGGTTTAACCCATAAATAGATTTAAGAAGTTTGCACACCTTTCCGCTACTCCCACTATCTACGAAGCCCTCTGGCTGAGTCATGTACACGCACTCTTCTAAATCACCATTTAGAAAGGCGGTCTTAACATCCATTTGCCATATTTCGTAGTCATGGTATGCAGCAATGGCAAGTAAGATCCGGATGGACTTAAGCATAGCCACTGGAGAAAAGGTTTCGTCATAATCCACACCTGGTCGTTGACGAAAACCCTTTGCTACAAGTCTAGCTTTGAAAGTCTCAACTTTTCCATCTACACCAAATTTCTTTTTAAAAATCCACTTGCTCCCAATGGGTTTTACCCCTTCAGGAGCATTTTCTAAAGTCCATACTTTATTGGTGTACATGGATTCCATCTCAGATCGCATTGCATCTAGCCATTTCACACAGTCACCACTCGTGATGGCCTGCTCGAAACTAGTCGGGTCATCATCTTCCATGATGCAATCCTCGCTTCCACCATCAATGAGAAAACCGTAGTATCTCTCAGGCGGATGAGAAACCCTGCTAGATCGGCGGAGATGCTGGGGTTCGTCGGGTACTACTGAATCCTCTGGTTCTACCAAATCATCTGTTGTAGTTTGTTCTGCTGGAACTTCTTCCAGTTCTACCTCAATGCCACTAATCTGTTTCATAAGAAAACCTTTTTCTAAGAAAGTAGCATGTCGAGGAACAAATACCTTTTGTTCCTCGGAGTGGTAGAAGATATACCCTCGCGAATGTTTGGGATATCCAATAAACTTACATAAAACAGACCTTACCTCGAGCTTGTCCGGATTTTGTGTTTTAACATAGGCCGGACAACCCTATATCTGAATAAAATTAAGACATGGTCTCTTACCATTCCATATCTCATATGGAGTGGTAGGCACTGATTTGGTTGGAACTCTATTCAATAGGTATGCAGCTGTCTCCAGTGCATATCCCCAGAAGGAAATAGGTAACTCAGCAGTGCTCATCATAGATCGCACCATATCTAATAGAGTGCGATTTCTTCGTTCCGATACACCGTTGTGCTGTGGTGTATAAGGAGGAGTAAGCTGAGAGAGAATCCCATTCTCTTTTAGATAATCTTGGAACTCATTGCTTAAGTATTCTCCTCCTCGATCAGATCGAAGGATCTTAATACTTTTGCCCGTTTGGTTCTCTACTTCGTGCTTATATTCTCTGAATTTCTCAAAAGTTTCAGACTTGTGTTTCAACAGGAACACATGCCCGTATCTAGAGAGATCGTCAGTGAATGTAATGAAGTAGGAAGAACCGTTCCTGGCATGCGTAGACATAGGACCGCATACATCACTATGTACCAGTCCTAAGAGTTCCGTAACTCTTTCTCCGTGTCCACTAAACGGTGCTTTGGTCATTTTTCCTTTGAGACATGAATGGCAAGTATCATAAGATGATAATTTGAACGGATTCAAATATCCATCTTTATGTAACTTTGCTAGTCGTGTCGCGTTGATATGACCAAGTCTACAATGCCACAAGAAGGATTCGTTCATTTCTGAATTCTTCCTCTTGTGCGTGTTTTGTATATTGAGGACTATATTTTGATTTAGAATGAATATGCCATTATGTAACGAGCCTGATGCAATCAACTTTTAATCTAGGAATATGTTCATAACATTATCCTGTACTACAAAATTATATCCTTATTTACTCAATAAAGAAACTGATATAATGTTGCACATCATGTTCGGTATATAATAGCACTCATTCAGAATCAGTGTATCACCACTTGGTAATACTAGGTGATATTCGCCAACTGCTTTGGCTGCAACATTTGCCCCATTCCCTACTTGAACGGAATAATCACCTTTTTCCCAGTTCTCTACCTTTCCGCAGCCCATGTAACAATTTACATATGTGGGATCCCGATCCGGTATCTAATACCCAGGACGTAGGGTGAACTGAGAAACAGTTCTCAATAACTAACACACCTGAAGAAGATGCATCAACATGCATGTTCTTTTGGGCGGCTTGAGAATCCAGATATTCACCTATTCCCTGTTCAGTCTTATAACTCTTATAAGAAAGAACGGGTCCAACGTTCCCCTGCTCAGTATAATAAGCGGGTTCAGTCAATACATCCATATTATTATCTTGATTATGGCCTGACATGGTCGCTACCTGGAGAGAGAGAGAAGAAAACACTTTAGCGTATGCTCTTGCAAGATTAGATTGGTTATTATCTTATCTAATCAGGATGTCTCCCACTGTTTTTATCAAATCTACCTTCAAACCCTAAAAGGTACGATTAGCCGGGATTAATTACACCCTACAATTTCGTCAATCTTTCAGCCAGATCAGTGTCGGTACTTGAGGGAGGTTCCCTGTTCTTTCGCACGGACTTAATTAAAGTAAACCTCATTATCCCAGAGGCGTAACCCCGTTAACACTTTTCTAGACACCTACTTGATCGGCTAATTGTCCTGTGTAAAACTCTCCCAGGAGTAACACTTACTCGCAGTGGGTATCGGGATCCAACTATCTCAAAGGAGGTATGCAATCTCATTGCAAATTTCAACACTTGAAATTCCCGATAATATTTTGCCCCCAGCGTCCCATGACCTTGACGGAGGCCAAACTACCCATAGGGCGCTAGTCAAGTTCAACCCGTCATTTCTTGATTGAATTAAACCCACCCGTACGACCCTTGACGGAGGCCAAACTACGCCGTACGAATACCCTAATCCAATCGCATCATATGCTAGCAGATAAGCACTAGTTAGCTACCGTACACTACGCCTTGACGGAGGCCAAACTACCGCAGCACGAATACTAAGTAGTACTTATCCGAAATGACGGAAGGCTACGCAGGTTTTTCAGAAAACCATGAGCGTAATGAACTTGATATCGCTGTAGAATCAAGTGAAATTTTGAAATGGAGTGATTTTGAGGCTTTCATCAGTTTTGCTAAAGAGGTCACTCCCGGTGAAGGGATCTCGGCTCTTTCCCCATCGAATAAGGTGCAGGACATATCATATATATCACTGTGCAAAGCAAAACTCTAAAAGCAATCAAAAGACAAATCGAGTTTTGTAGCATCTGCCAGTTTTGCTAAAGAGGTCACTCCCGGTGAAGGGATCTCGGCTCTTTCCTCATCGAATAAGGTGCAGGGTATATCATATATACCGCTATGCAAAGCAAAACTGTAGCTGCCCTTTTTATAAAGTTTTGATTCTACAACATCTTTTAGGTTTCTTTTCTTTTTATTAATCTAATTAATAAAAAATCCCATCAGCTTATGCTTCCTAAACATCACAGAAGAAACGAAAGCAGTAATATTTATATATCAGCATATATATATAAGCATTCGTCTCAGGCAGTAATATGATCTCATCACAGAACATTGCAGCAGAAGAACATATATAAAATATTGGATATACTAGGATATCCGTGTTTTCAATACGAGCCGGTATATAACACGGATTCCACGGTCGCGATGAATAGCCAAACCCACATCCCTAGACCCCTATGAGAGCGGCAAGTAACACTGCCAATTGTAGGGTTAGGAGACCCGGTCTCGACTCCTCGAGATGACCTCCCACTGGACCCTAGAACCCGGTTGCTTGTGCTCCCCTCGTTGGGTCTACCTAATGCGGAAAAGTAAATAATATACAATGGTGACATCAACCTCATCCCGGAAGTGCCCCAATAAAAGAATATTACATACAATTGAATTTTACATGAATGAAAATAAAAACCCTCATCTCACATAAAACCCCCGGCTATTCAGAACACGACGATCCAATATAACATATCACAGCAACACATAATATCACATATCATCAACGTAAGTAAGTATGCATACACCGATCGTCGTTGTCGTATAGCAACGAAAACCGGCAATACAACTACATACTACACTTACGGTCATAGAAAAGAAATTGTAAAACTACAATATTTGGAATCCACAATCACTTTAGACATCGTAAATCCGAAATATCACATACTTCGCATTTCATGCCTAACTATATGAATTCCACATATTGTATCACATTCCAGATAAATAGACAATATTAAACTTTTCAAACAGATAATCAAATACCCATAATTTCCCAAATTGCTGAACACTTGAGCGGAGTTCAAATAATCCGGAATGTGTCACAGTAGTAGCGGTCCAGCCGTAGAAGGGTCAAGCCAACGCCTCACATGTGGCATGCCGTACTGCCCCAAACCCGAAGGTTCAAAAGGCAGTTCAAGACGGTCACATAATCGAGTTAAGGTTTGTTGTCTTCTAGAGGGTCCACCATAGAACTTTCACGCATTTCCGAAAGATTTAAACCCGATAAAAATTCAACACTTGAAAGTTTTTCGTGCCGGGAAAAACTGAGTTAATGATATCCGTTCGAACATTTTAACAGATTCTAAATATCCGGAAATAATAACGAATTTAAATTTTCCGATCGAATCTACGATTACAAAATAGACCCCAGAATTCTCAACACTTGAGTCAGAATAAAAATACCCATAAAAATTAAATCACAGAAAAAGAAATAACTGTGCAAAAATTAGTCTTTGATTCCTCAATACTGCCGCGGTTCCGCGGCCCAAGCGAGGTACGGCCGCGGTTCCGCGGCGGTTTGTACGGAACATGGGTTCGTTTTTCACAGAAGTGCTTATGTTTCCCTGCTAATTTATTTAGGTATTTTTAATTCATAAAAATCCCAGATTTGAAAAAAAAATCCAGATAGGGGTTTTGTTTTGTCGGTTCGGGTTCGATCGGAGTTTTAACTTCGTAAACACGTCGCCTAATACTCTAGCTAGGCTCTGATACCACTGTAGGGTTCCTAGGCACTCTTGTGAAGGTTCATAAAGCATCAAACATGCCCGAATAAAATTTTAGATGTGCCGAACAACCCAAAGACGGGATCATTGCTAAATTATTAGGGTTTAACATGCAAGATGACATCTTTAGACCTAAGTGTTAGGGATTACAACCTTTGTAGTCCGTTCCTTCGCTTCACAAGCTCCGAGTAGAAGTCCCTTCACCGCGATCCATGATCTCCCGGACTCAAGAGAGGCTCCACGACTCGAACGATCCATGCTAGCTTGAAGTGTTCCGCTTCTCCGATGATCTACGTCGAAGCTGGTGATGATCATATCAAACACCCACAAGCTGCAAGCGGTCAGCTAAACGTAACAGCCACCCAGGTATTGAGCGATCAGAAGATCAACAAGCTAGCCTGTCCATTCTCCTGTGAATCCAATCAGTAACACTCCCGTACAGTCCGGTCTGTTCGTCTGATATGTCGCATATCAAGTCTAGGGGTGGTATACGTCAGACCCTAGTAACCGATAAGTCGTGTCGATATGAGGCTCATAACAGGTCGAGAAACTACTGGTAACACTTACCAGTAAATCTCTATATCTGCCCTGGCCAGGGACTTCTAGTTATTGCCAATCGAACACAGCACAACATCAACTCCCTATACCGGGAGAGACGAATCCCCTCCTATCGCTCATTGCCTCCATGTGATTCGGGACTGCACCCAAAAGCCACCGTTTTGCACGCCGTCTTGGACGTGGTAATGTGGAAATCAAAGCACAGTGGGAATCACACAAGACTCTATGACGATCTCGGGTCTACAGACTACCCTGTACCAGTGTCACCGGAGAACTGCCATCTGACGTGTGGTATATCACCATCTGGGAGTTCTCGGTGAGTCCGTCCAGTGTACCCAGTCTCCACTGAGCACCCGTACACCATCCCTGATGTCAAACACCGATGGATATGGGATCAGCCATCGCCCATCATATGGGTCAAGATGCGTATACGCTAGTCTACTCTGGTGTATCGATGCCCCGTCTCGATATACCCTCGACTAGGAACATTTATAGGATGTACTCATCGACTACCGTGGCCCCACTAGTATGATCTCATCATAATCCCAGTAGTCGAGTACATATCCTAAGGGCTTTATCAACATGTGAGAGAAAGACAGTAAACCAATACAAGTCAACATGTTAAGATAAAGTGAAACCAAATATCATACTATCATGACGAGCAAGAAAGTCCACTCTGTATATATCCAAGCATCCATTATAATATACATCATATGTACAACAATGGCCTCTAGGGCATATACATCACTAACAGTCTCCGCCTTTGGAATTATGCTCCATTGAGAAGACCCACTCATGTGTCCTCACGATACATGAGGAGAACAAACCTTTGTGGGATCTTACGACTCATAAAGGAAAAACACACTTAGGAGTCCTCACGACTCCTAAGGAGAAAATACACCTGGGGGATCCTTACGACTCGTAGGGAGAAAATGCTTTTATGGGACCCTCACGGCCCATAAAATTGAAAAGTCTTAGGTGACAGGGATCTAAACCTGTCTCCTAAGCCATCGCTCCCCAACCCCAAAGTGGCGAATGATGAGTCGCTCCTGGTACCATATTCCAGTGTAGCGATGCAGACGCCAACAAATTCTAAATCCCATACCCCAACGGCGAATGATGAGTCGCTCCTGGTACCACATTCCAGTGCAGCGATGCAGACGCCAACAAAGCCCTGAAATTTTTCCGGCCCTACGGTCTGGATCATACATCCTGCAAAACCGTATACAATCCACGGGCGTAAAACAATCCCGATCTCTCCAATAAAAAAAGAGAAAAAGAAGAAGGAGAAGAAAAAAAAAGAACGGTATGTCCACAAGCAAAATGGGCACGGATGAAAACCCAAAAGGGCTCCGTGAGTAAAAACAGCGGGACTGCCGGCGAGTTTGTGAAAACCCGAAAGGGCGCAAACTCGTAAAAAAGAAAATAAATGAAATGCAATCGCAAAGTCCTCTCGACTTTGTGAGGAGAAAATTCCCGCGTAAGATCCCTACGACTCACAAAGGGGCAACACACTTAGGAGTCCCCACGACTCTTAAGGAGAAAATACACCTACGAGATCCTTTCGACTCGTAGGGAGAAAATGCTTTTATGGGACCCTTACGGCCCATAAAATTGAAAAGTCTTAGGTGATAGGGATCTAAACCTGCCTCCTAAGCCATCAATTCCCAAATCTTCTCGGGGTAAATAATGAGTTGCTCCTGGCATTATTCCAGTGCAGGAATGCAGATGCCAAACAAAAACCAATTCCCAAACCCTGTCATGACAAATGATGATTCGCTCCTGGTACCATATTCCAGCGTAGCGATACTGATGTCAACCCAAATCACATCAGGTCGGCAAAACAACCAATGACCTCCCTGGCAGAACCAAATTCCACCTCGGAAACAAGTCAACTTCATCCCTGACGCCGCAAGAAGCGGGGCAAGTCAAATCCAGATTCGATAGTCCACGTCGCTAAAAGGGCAGCATCGACCGTCCACGTCGAAAAAAGGGCAGCATCGACCGTCCACGTCGCTAAAATGGCAGAACCGACCGTCCACGTCGCAAAAAGGGCAGCACCGACCGTCCAAGTCGCTAAAATGGTAGCACCGACCGTCCAAGTCACTAAAATGGCAGCATTGACCATCCAAGTCGCAAAAAGGGCAGCATCGACCGTCCACGTCGCTAAAATGGCAGCACCGACCGTCCACGTCGTAAAAAGGGCAGAACCAACCGTCCAAGTCGCTAAAATGGCAGCACCGACCGTCCTAGTCGCAAAAATGGCAGTATCGACCGTCCAAGTCGCTAAAATGGCAGCACCAACCGTCCAAGTCGCAAAAAGGGCAGCACCGACCGTCCACGTCGCTAAAATGGCAGCATCGACCGTCCAAGTCGCAAAAAGGGCAGCATCGACCGTCCAAGTCGCAAAAAGGGCAGTGCAGGATTCCTACAAAGCGGGAACCAGATCACTCTGGGCCAGGGAAAACGTCTATCACGGACACTCCGTCTCAGAGACATGTCAAGCAACGACCGTCCATGTCGTAAAAAAGGCAGTGCCAGCTTCCCAAAAAGCGGGAACCAAATCAAGTCACCTCCACGTGAAAGAAGATCCATCAATTTCATGCACACGACCCACATATGTGGTATGCATTTATTGATGGGGGGCAATTTGTTGGGGTAAAAATTTACACCCCGGTTGACCAAGTCAAAATCAAAGTCAACCCCAAGCCAAATGAGCCCAAGCCCAGATCCAGTGGGCCCATGCCCGGGTCGAGCCAGAACATGAAGCGGCCGGCCTCCCCCCATGCCAAGATAAAAATTTTGTAATAAATAATTTTGTTGCATTTATTTTATGGATAAATGTAAGAAAAATAGGCATAAAGTCAAATTTTTGTAAAGCCCATGGCTTATGTGCAAAAAGAAATGGCACATGAGCCATGGGATAGGCAAAATGCCATTTTGTGATACCCAAAGGGCTATGTGTAAAGTGTATAGCCTACAAAGGCAAAGATAATGAAATATCTCAACAACTTTTCTCTCTCCAAAAAAAAAGTTTTAGATCTGAGATCTTTCCTCCTTCTTCAAGATTCCAAAACCTTCTTCTTTCTTTTGAATTAAATCAAGAGTTTTACTCTTCCTTTTTCAAAACTAAATAGTTTTCCACCACAAAACCCACTAAGGGGAACTCAGATCTGCCATCAGATCTCAAAAAGAAAATATTTTTAAATCTCACATCTCTTCATCTCCAAGATCAGGCCAGCTAAGGCAGAAGAGGAACCTATTTCCTTAACCCAAAGCATCTTAGGAGTTTAACTCCACCATATTTTCTCTTTAGAGAATTTCCGGGGCTAAAAGCCCCCTGTTCCTCGCCGGTGAGCTGGCGCTCGAGCGCAAAGCGCCCACTTGCCGACACGTGGCGCGCTTGCGCTCCAGCGCCCTGCGCTCGAGCGTAAAGCACCCACGTGCCGACACGTGGCGCGCTTGCGCTCCAGCGCTCTGCGTTCGAGCGCAAAGCGCCCACGTGCCGACACGTGGCGCGATTGCGCCCAAGCGCTCAGCGTCCTAGCGCAAAGCGCCCACGTGCCGACACGTGGCGTGTTGCGCTCCAGCACTCTGCGCTCGAGCGCAAAGCGCCCACGTGCCAACACGTGGCGCGCTTGCACTCAAGCGCTCAGCGTCCGAGCGCAAAGCGCCCACGTGCCGACACGTAGCATGTTGCGCTCCAGCACTCTGCGCTCGAGCGCACAGCGCCCACGTGCCGACACGTGACGCGCTTGTGCTCAAGCGCCCAGCGTCCGAGCAAAATGCGCCCACGTGCCGACACGTGGCGCGTTGCTCTCCAGCACTCTGCGCTCGAGCGCAAAGCGCCCACATGCCGACACGTGGCGCGCTTGCGCTCAAGCGCCTAGGCGCTGGCCCCACGCATCCTTTGGATGTCTTTTTCCCCTTTTATTTATATATACATGTATATATATACATATGCATACATATATACACATACACATACTCCACGACACTGTCCCCGTAAAAACTCTGCGTGGCTCCCGATATATTTAAACCCCCCCTCCAAAACAAAACACACGTACACTGCACATTGAGTTCGCATGACCAGTTTAATCCGTTAATCGGAGGTTCCCTCGCCCCAAAGGCGAGGGGTAATTAACGGCAGCTTAGTCCGCGGCTGCCGGAGATTCGGATCCCCACAATCAATAAACCCCGGCCTACCCTAAGCAGGGGGAATATGTAGTGCGCCTGACAAGCGCGCGCATATTCCCATCTCAATGGGGTAACGAAAAACACCCTACAGACTACTTAATCCTTAACCATTCTCTATATCACCTAGGTTACTTAGATTAGCGATTTAAGAAACCTAGTTACCTCAAGTTAGAGGTGAAGCTTGAAGTAAAGATCTCGGGTGGATCATCTACTACATTGAGAAGGCCGGAGAGAACATGGAAAACGAAAAGACGAAGGACACGGTTCTACAGGTATAATCACTTTTCATAGTAGTTGTTAACTTCTATGATTCTTGTTAGTTATAGTTTAGCAAAGATTTTCGGTTAGTCGATGTTTACGCCTAAAACAAGATCATTTTTCATTATTCCGCCTCCCCGCAAGTAGTGGGGTGTTGTACATCGACTTACATAAGGAAGCATCAAACATGCCCGTTTAAAATTTTAGCCGTGCCGAATAACCCTAAACAAGATCGTTGCTAGAAAATTAGGGTTTCATATGCAAGTAAACTACGTTTACAACAAAGTGAATACGAAATACAACCTTTGTAGATCGGTCCTTCACTTCTTTAGCTCCTTGTTGAAGTCCCTTTGCTGCGATCGTGGTTCTCCTGGACCCTTGCATGGCTTCACGAGGCGAAAGACGCGTCCTTGCTTGAAGTCTTCGAGGCCGAAGATGATCTACGTCGAGGGGATGCCAACTCAAGCTTCTGCTTCACTAACTTGAGAATTAGTGAAGCAAACACCCTAAACTAAATTGCTAGTCTAGTAGAGGATGGAGAAATAGGAAGTGGGTTCTCTTTATAATTTTATTTCTCTCAATCTTTCTCACTTTGGATCAAACCCTAGCAAGCTTTTTCTTTTTAGTAATGAAGAAGAAGAACAAAAGAAAGAGATGAGGATAATGATCAAGTGAGTAGGCTAACCATGGTGAGTGAGTATCATATACTAACTCTTGTAGAGACTTAACCCATGGCTAATCCTTATGATTGGGTTAAGAAATATCCATAGTAAAAACAAACTCAAGTGGACTTAGTCAATGCATCCACAAGCTTCCACAAGCTTCATGCATTGATATAATCCTCTACTAATTTTGTAATTACTTTAAATATCAAAACCCAACATAATAACTAGCACGGTGTAAGTCTCATACACCCAAGTTATGTGTATCATCAACCATGATACAAAAAGAAAACACATTTTAATATATATCACATATATATTAAAGTTGTTTTCATGTGAGAAAAAATCCTTAAGTGAACAAGTGTTAGTAAATGTAAACTGGTATATCTAATATACAATTATACACTTAATTATTAAATCAACATTTGACTTAATAATCCGGTCATATCTCATATAACCGACTAACATCCATTGTATCGACTTATCGAATCAACACTTGATTAGTTAACCCGGCTATATCATATATAACCGACCGATACAAAAAATCGCGAGAATAGAATACGGTATCACATACACGCATTATTCTCGGTCCCGCACATATCACATACGTGCTCCTATTTCATTTTGCCTGATCCAGTAAAACCTCTGTGTAGGACTCTAAAGACTCGTCAATACGCCGGCAGTAGGTGATGATCACATCAAGCACCCACAAGTCGTCAGCTGTACTAGCTGGACGTAACGGCTACCCGGGTATTAAGCGATTAGAAGATCAGCAAGCAAGCCCGCTCCAACTCCTGTAAAAGCCTGCCGGTAACACTTCCCGTACAGTCCGGTCTCCTCGTCTGATATGTCGCATATCAAGTCTAGGGGTGGTAAACGTCAGACCCCAATAACTGATAAGTCATGCCGATGTGAGGCTCATAACGGGTCGAGAAACTACTGGTAACACTTACCAGTAAATCTCTAAATCAGCCCTGGCCAGGGACTTCCTTGTTACGGCCAATCGAGCACAGCACAACATCAACCCCCAATACCGGGAGAGACGAAATCCCTCCTATCTCTCATTGCCTCCATGTGACTCGGGACTGTACCCAAAAACCACCATTTTGCACGCCCTCATGGACGTGGTAAGGTGGAAATCAAAGCACAGTAGGAATCACACAAGACTCTATGACGATCTCGGGTCTACAGACTAACCTGCACAAGTGTCACCAGAGAACTGCCATCTGACGTAAGGTATAATACCATCTGGGAGTTCTCGGCGAGTCCGTCCAGTGTACCCAGTCTCCACTGAGCACCCGCATACCATCTCTGATGTCAAACACCAATGGATATGGGATCATCCATTGCCCATCTCATGGGTCGAGAAGCGTATACGCTAGTCTACACTGGTATATCGATGCCCCGTCTCGATACACCCACGACTAGGGACCTTGAAGGATGTACTTATGGACTACCATGTCCGCACTAGTATGAACCTCATCATAGTCCAGGTAGTCAAGTACACATCCTAAGGGCTTTACCAACATGTAACTATAAGACAGTATAAAGAGACAAGTATACATGTTAATATAAAGAGCAACCAGATAGCATACTATCATGTCGAGCAAGAAAGTCCTCTCTATATATGTCCAAGCATCCAATATAATATACATCATCTGTACAATACTGGCCTCTAGGGCATACATACAACTAATACACATATCTCATATGCGCTTCTATTTTGTTTCGCTTGAGCCAAGAAACCTCTGTGTAGGACTCTAAAGACTCGTCAATACGCCGGCAGTAGGTGGTGATCAAATCAATCACCCACAAGCCGCAAGCGGTCTACTAAACGTAACGGCCACCCGGGAATTGAGCGATCAGAAGATCAACGAGCAAGCCTGCTCACACTCCTGCGAATCCAATCAGTAACACTTACCGCACAGTCCGGTCTGTTCGTCTGATATGTCGCATATCTCGCCTAGGGGTGGTAAACGTCAGACCCCAGCAGCTTGATAAGTCATGCCGATGTAAGGTCCACAACAAGCGTGAAACTACTGATAACACTTACCAGTAAATTACTGCAACCCTGGCCAGGGATTTCCAGTTATGGCCAGTCGAGCATAGCGCAACATCAACCCCCAATACCGGGAGAGACGAATCCCCTCCTATCGCTTATTGCCTCCATGTGAATCGGGACTGTACCCAAAAACCACCTGTTTGCACGAATTAGTAGAGCCGTGGTAGGGCGGAAATCAAGCACAGTGGGAGACACACAAGACTCTATGACGATCTCGGGTCAACAGACTAAGCTGTACCAGTGTCACCAGAGAACTGCCATCTGACGTGAGGTATAATACCATCTGGGAGTTCTCGACGAGTCCGTTCAGTGTACCCAGTCTCCACTGAGCACCCGCATACCATCTCTGATGTCAAACACCAATGGATATGGGATCATCCATCGCCCATCACATGGGTCGAGAAGATATACGCTAGTCTACTCTGGAATATCGATGCCCCGTCTCGATATTTTCATGACTAGGAACATTGAAGGATGTACTCATGGACTACCCAGGCCCCACTAGTATGATCTGCATCATAGTCTTGCAAGTCGAGTACACATCCTAAGGGCTTTATCAACATGTAATAGAGAGACAGTAAGTATACATGTTAAGATAAAGAGCAACCAGATAGCGTACTATCATGTCGAGCAAGAAAGTCCTACCTATATATGTCCTAACATCCACTACAATATACATCTCTTGAACAGTAATGGCCTCTAGGGCATACATATAACTAACACCCATCATTGCGTATACATTTTCAAATTTGGTGATAAAGACATATGCATCTTCAGACTCGAGACCGTGATATTTTGGTAGAAGGTTGATGTATTGGGGTTTAATCTCAAAATTATCCCCATTGCCTGGTGGAAAGGATAAGCAGGTCGAAAGAGGACCTCGTATAGGATAGCACCTCTCCTGGAGAGAGATGCGGGGTGGATTCAGCGCACCTGCGGACGACGGCAGATTAGTGGTAAAGAAGTTCGATGGAGAAGCATCCATCGATGTGGGTGTGGTGGTGGGTAAAGAAGAGGTAAATGTAGAAATACCGACTTCAGAGTCGATCGGGAGAACACGGAGTAAACGGGCACCAGAATCCCGTGTCCAGCCTATCTTGCACTCAATAGGTTTAGCACAAGTGGCAGCGTTAATATAATTAGGGAAAATGAATGAAGTAGTGTTTGTTTTGAAAAATATACGGATTTTTGAAAAAATGATGGAAATCACAACAAATGCAACAAGCAAAACCCTAAGTCTAGAGGTCACCTAAGTCAAGGCTCTGGACCGCTCCTAACTGCCAAAAGACAAGTCGCATGATCAATCCTCCACTGCCTCTTTGTCTCTCCTGTGGCCAGGTAAGTGCCAGGTAAGTAGGAGGTTCTCCACTACGTAAGTAGTGGGCCTAATTAAGTAACCACCTGCCTTAGACACACTTGCCTTAGACAACACAAAAGAAACGCTGATAAGCAATGAATTACCCACGGCCTTTTTCTGTCATAAGTGAGCGCGACGGTCCTTAGAGTCAAGTCTAGATATTTTTTAGTTAATAAGGGTAATGCGGATGCAAGTTTGTGATTTTCGAGTCTTAGGAAGGGTAATGAAATCCCCACCTAATCTGGATTTGGCCGTGCCCCTTAATTTCCGTATTAATATGCAAACAACAAAAAAAAAATCAAAAACACGCAAAAATTTTATTGCTTTTTGCGGCGCTGCGAATTATTTGCAAAGAAACCTGTAGCAAATTGTTAATGGAACAGACCGAGGAGGAGATAAGAAAGATAAGATTTCACCGAGAAATTTTCGTGCAACCAAGCTTCAAGCCCGCCACGGTTCCGCCGTAATGAGCCCCTTACGCCGCGCTTCCGCCGCGGTTCAACAAGAACTCTGCACAAAAATTTCACAGAAGGCTTCTGTTCACCCCCTAAGTCCTCTGGAATATTCCAAATATTTTTCCAATTGCACAGCAGACTCCAGATTTCCTTGCAACAAATCACAACGAATCGTTTAGTGTTTGCGCGAATTTTGATCTCAAAATTATGATGAAATAAACTTTTCAACTCAAATTTCAAAAATAAACGAACGAATTAGCGCACTATCCCCGGCAACGGCGCCATTTGATTGATTCCTTTTCCGGTGTGTGTGTAGAAAATGTATAGAAATCACAACCAAAAATATTTTGACCGCAATCAATAACGGTGTCAGATGTAGCGCGTTAGCGAGTGCTGATCGTCCACAGGGAAAGTGAGATCCGTTCGTATTTCGAATTAGATGAGTCGAAAATTTAAAGAAAAGAATGAAAAGACAGTTCAATTCAAGATTTATAAAATGAATTCAAGAATCATCTAGATCTAATCTAATTAACAAGAAAACATTAAAAATCAAGAATCAAGAAGTGATGATATCCAATCCAATAATCAAGAATCGAAGTGAGGCTTGTAGGAATCGATCGGATCTATAGATGTGATGATATTTATTGATTATATATTCTTATCCATCGATGAATTGATACTAGATCGATGATGATCAACGAGAATTAGGGATTTCTTGCGGAAACTAAAGTTTCATCTTCTATCCCTTGTCCTTTCGTCGATATCATTCACATTCTAGCCTCTAGTAAATTCAAGAATCGATCGTGGATCCCTAATTTCGAGCGAACACAATCAAGAAAGCATCGCATCGAAACTAGGTCATCGATTCTTCAATTTGCTAGGGTTTACAAACTCGTAGGACTTAAGAATTGTATAAGAATCTAATCATCATCATCTATTGATCGTTTCGACTCCTTCACGGGCGGAGTTTTACTCAAACATCATAACAAGACACACAATCACAAATTGAGATCGAATCATGATGCAAGAATTTTAAAGAAAGCAAGATCAAAGAATTTCACCTTTATTTATCAACAATTTCGTTACAATTCTCTCAAGATCTACAAGAGGAAAGAACTCGATCGTCGATTTCGGCTTTGCTCGTCTCCTTGAGTCGCGGATCTCCTTGGATCACTTGCTCCGATGAAGTCCGTTGTCGCTTTCTAAAGGATCGAAGGCTTCATACTTGATTTGGTACTCGAAGTTCTTGATTTTGGCTTTGGATTTTTGAATTTGGGGATTAGGGTTAACAAGTTGTGTCACTCAACTTGTGTTGAGAAATTGGAGATTCAATTAAAGAACAACCCTAGAAGTGAAGGTTTAGAGTTCCTTTTATAGCCTTAGGATAGGGATTAGCTTCCTTTAGAAGCTAGGTTTAGTTTAGCTTCCCTTGTAATCTAGGTAATTAGGTAGAAGCCTCTAGAAGTAGTTAGTTAGGGTTTAGCTTCCTTCATAAGCTTGGAGGTTAGGGAGAACCTTCTAGGTTTAGCTTGTTAAGTAGCTTGCTTTGGAAGCTTGGACATGATTAGCTTAAACAAGGAGCTTACTGCTCTGGCGGAAGATTCTGGAGTGGTCTGGAATTTGCAGTGGCTTGAAGTGGTTCTGGCCTTGTGAGAAGAATACTGGAGCAAAGATTTTCTGATGACGTGGCAAGACGGCCGCGGATCCGCCGCGCATGCCATGCTCCGGTCGCGGATCCGCGGCCGTTATGGTGCCTTGGTGCATCAATTTTATAGTGCTGCTTCCTGCTGACTTCATGATGTATTTCTGATATGTTGAATCTTATAATTCCCTCTAGTTTATTGCCAGATCTTAAGACTTTAAGTTGGCGTATTTTTATCAGCGCTTTTTCACAGATTTGGCTTTTCTCCAGGAATTTCCTGCACAGATTCTCGAAACAAGTGTTGCGCTATACAAAGATGATGCGATGCCATGATAAACACTCAATTTCCCTCAAAGTGTCGGTTTTAAAGTACAACACATGTAATTTAGGATTTTACGGCTGTTTTGCTAATATGTGCTTTATTAATACCGAATACCTCTAGATGAGTGCAAATGGTAGGGAAATTGATGTGTTAAAAATACATTATTTTCGACTGATCAGGGATCTATCAACATGTAATATTGATCTGTAATGCCACCTAATACTGTACATGATGATAAAGGCAAACTAGATAGCATACTATCATCTCGAGTAAGACTGTTCTACTGGTATAGGTCCTCCCTCAATCATCATAATCAGCTGCCCGCGACTATGATAATTGCCTTGAGAGCACTATAGCCAACAATCTCCCACTTGCACTTAAGGCTAATAACTGCGAAAGTCCCAACATCCTCTTTGATCTATCACGATAGATCTGGATCCCCAGAATGTAGGTAGCATCATCCAGGTCCTTCATGGAGAACTTCTGTGACAAGAATCTTTTGACTGACTGTAGAATAGGAATATCATTTCCTATTAGGAGAATGTCATCCACGTACAAGACGAGGAATACAACAACTCTCCCTAAAATCTTACTGTATATGCATGGTTCATCTGGATTCTTGATAAAGTCGAATTCTTTGACAGTATCATCAAAACAGATGTTCCAACTTCGCGATGCCTGCTTTAGTCCATAAATGGACTTAAGCAACTTGCACACTTTACCGCTGCTCCCACTCTGAATGAATCCCTCTGGCTGATCCATATAGACGCACTCTTCCAAATTCCCATTTAGAAAGGCCGTCTTTACGTCCATCTGCCAGATCTCATAATCGTGGAAGGCAGCAATGGCAAGAAGGACCCGAATGGATTTGAGCGTAGCCATTGGAGAAAAGGTTTCGTCATAGTGCAAACCAGGTCTTTGACGAAAACCCTTTGCAACAAGTCTAGCCTTATAGGTTTCAACCTGTCCATCTACACCAATCTTATTTATGAAGATCCATTTGCATACTACGGTTTTTACCCCATCTGGAGCAATGTTGTAACGTTTTGAAAATCGTTTCGGTGAAATTTCGAAAAAATCGGTAAAATAAGGGGGTTTTCTGTAAAAAGTCAAAATACAAATATCTTTATTAAAAAATTAAATATACATATTCTAGCTATGTAATTGCTAGTATTTGGTGTATATTGAGTCACTGGTGAAATTTCAAATTTTCTGAAAAATTCTCCGAAATTAATTATTTTAATATTATTTTAAGCCGTCACTAATACATTTAATTAGGAAAAATTACAATTGGAATGAGTTGAAACAAATTTTTTGCATCATAACTCATTAAATAAAATTTTATCCTGTGGTTTTTGAAATCAAATCGTTTGCCAAAACGGTTTAGAAAATATCGAAGAAAAAGGCTTCTTCCGGTGAATTTAGTGTTAACGGGAATCGGGGTAATACATTTACCTTTTTCCCTAACCCACACACCCACACCTCACCCTCTCTCCCTCTCCCCATGTGGCCGTCCCCACCATGCCGCCCTCCCTCTCTCTCTCTCTCCAATCACCAAGAAAAGAAAAGAAAAGAAAGGAAAATGATAGAAAATGGTGGACTTTGACTTTTTCCACTTTCTCCACCTCACTCTCTCTCCTCCCTCACCCATTCCCCCCCCCCCATGCTGGCCGAAACCTGCACATTTTCAGCAGCCCCTCCCCTCTCATTCCTCATCTCATCTCTTCTCCAAAAAAAAATCCACAAAAATTTCATGAAAAATCAACTAAAACCTCACAAAATCAAAATCTAACTCTTACCCATTATTCTTTATCCCATCTAGCATGGATCTTGGTGAAAAGAGATCAATTTGGGAGGCTTAGATCCTTGCTAGATCTCTAATTGGGAGGTATAAATCTTAACCCATGTCTTAATTGTTGGTTAATTACTCCAATTTAACTAAATTTGGTGTTTAATTTGTGTTCATATTGCAAACTTGAATTGTGGAATTAATGGTTATATATGAGATTAAAATCAAGATAGGGTTTTATCACATTATTAAGTTTGCCATGAGTAGATTAACATGTTTATTCTTGCTAAAACCTAATCCAGTTACTAATTTCAAATTGTTGGTTGGAAATTGTGATAAATGTGCTATTTTGCTAACTAGGTTTTTTGAAATTGTTTTATATTTGGGTTTAAAATCTAAATTAAGGTTTCATGTCATTATTAATATTATAATGAGTGGTTTAGTGACTTTGGATCATGCAAAACCAAGCTTAATTGATGAATTGTGAATTTTGCTTTAAAAGGTGTTAAAAATTGATATTTTTGCAAACTAGGATTTTGGAATTTATGCAAATTTATGAGAATAAATTATAGAAATGGTTTATATGACTTAATTAAGATGTTTAATAAGTATTATGGCCGTTAGATTTATTTAAACATCGAGTTTTGTACTAAAACGGTTAATTTAGCTTGCTAGATTTTCGGAAAAATAGCTTTTAAAGTGAGTTTGAGGTTTTTGTGAATTGCAACATATTTCATATTATAATTAGTGTTTGTGAATGTGTAAATGGGTGTGTTTGGGCTTTTTCTCGATGGTTTGGCGTTTGTACGCCGACGTCGAGGGTTTTTGAGTTGATTTGTGAAAGAAACCATAGGTTTTGACCTATGTGGGATTCGTGTGTCGTTTTAGTTATGAGTCGGGTTTTAATACGATACGGTGCGTTATGACATGTAGGTACCCCATGTGGACTTCGAGACGACAAGCAAGCGCGTGGCGACGTCGGCACCGGCGAGCGAGGACCAGGTGAGTAGATTTATATCTACGGGGAGAAGTTGGGTGGATGGCGTATAGCACCCCCGCAGTTCGTGGTGATGTATACGAATACGTATACATACATATATATACATATATATATTGTTTATATATTGTTTGAGTTATTGATGATAAATATGGATATTTGGTGTTCTTGGATGATTTAGTGTCGTGAAACCCTAGAGTAGTGGTCGCACCACACTTGCACACACCCACCCATACTTGCATACTTTCTTCTTTCATTTGTGCTTACGGTAATATATTGTTATGTGTTCACATGGGTATGGGACTATGTGTTCACATACGGATTTGAGAATGATACTTGGGATTGAGATAAGTCGATGAGTTTTGTGTTGAGATTGTGATTTCGGTGATATGGCAGGATTCGTACTTGAGGTACGTCCTGGTGTATAGAGGATCTTGGGACGACGATACGGGTGAATAGTGCTATTAATTAAATGGTCGACATGTGATCGTGATATGAGATATGGTATGCTAGGATATTGATCCTAGGCCGTATTGGGCGATGTATACCCCTTGATGATGATATGTGCTGATGATATCAGTTTGTACGAGACTGTCGATCAGTAGCCAGATCATGACTATATTGATGATATTAGTATTGTACTAGACATAGGTCAGTACCCTAGACTATGATCTTTGATAAAGAGGATACCGGATGAATAGTGTGATGAATATGATATTGACCCGTACCCAGATTTGGGGATGCCGTACGACGGATTTACGTACGAGCTATATTTTGATGATTGATCCACACTCTTGACTTGGGATGTCTGATTATAGATATGGTATCGGATATGATATTATTGAGGCGGGATCACCGACCAATATATATACAGGTATGTATATATATCGACTCAGATGTTAGGCGGTTTCCTTACATGTAGTCCAGCTTGTTAGCTTAGCCCTTTAGTTTACTTTAGTTGTTAAATTAGATTCGAATCCTACCTATTTCAAAAGCTTACGAATCGTGGGTATTTTAAAAGACAGGTCAAGGGATTCTACGGATATTTCAAAAGACGTATCTTTTCCTAAAAACACCGTAGCCCATATTTTCAAAACACCGCGATTTGTGTTATTTCAAAAGGCACTATTGTAGGACTTATATTAGGATAATGCAGTTTAGTTATCGTTGTGTCTAGTATTCCGCTCATTATTACTATTCGCTCCGCATCGCATGCTTATATTATAATTTCTTATTGCATTGTTGATATCATACTGTTAGGACACCAGCACCATTACCGATGATGCGTATGTACCACGTACACTTGCTTGCCGGCTCACACACATCTTCATCGGTAATTGCCATGTCACGCACACCTTAGAAAATATTATCGCCTAATGTAGCTTGTTAACTAGTAGTTTTGACATGATGATTAGTTGCTTGCATTATATGCTAGTTTAGACATTGTAGTTGTTACTTGTCACTTCATGCATACTGTTATTCATTATATGCCGCATTCATGGATGCTCATGCTTATATTCATGGTTTTACATGCTATTGATGATTCGGATTTCCATGATATTTTCTGGATTTGGAGGAAAACCGCAAAACATATATAAACTGCTTTCTCTCTTTTTAAATAAAAATGCGGTTTTCCCATGATGTATGAGTCGTCCACCATGAGTTTGCTGATGGATTTCGAGACCCGATTCGAGGAGATGGATGAACCGTTTCGGTTACATGGTGGGCCCGGTAAGGTACCTGGGGGCAAGAAGGTCGTGTTGCTGACGTTGAGCCAGGCAGGGGAGCACTACCAACCGGTGATATTACCCGACGCGTCGGATATCCGGAGGATACCGTCGTGGTCTTGAGATGGATGGTAGGGGCCGGTCTGGACTGACGGCGCCCTAGATATTGAGATTGAGACATTGAGATTTCGAGATATTGAGGTACTGAGATTTGATGATACAGGCCAGTCCGGATAGCCGGAGCCTGAGATTTTGAGACATTGAGATTTATGTTTTGTGTCGATGCTAAACACTGTTGATGCTGATTTCATTATGATACCTCATTTTAAAAAATACAAAGGAAATCTCACTAAATTATGAAAACAGTTTCTTCATTTACATGTATTCTGTTTTCAGGAATTCATACATCATTCATATGATATTTTGCTACCTGAGGCACTGACACGGGCACATGAGATTACACTCGGGTTAGATATTTACCCTAGCCATTGTTATAGGCTGCATGTTATATACATATTTGAGGATATATTATGATCATTGACCTAGGATTGCGTTATTTATGCGATTTCTGTGCGTAGATGTTTTTCTACTCACGAGTTGGCAACTCACCCCCGTTGTGCCATAGTTCTTGCAGGTTTCGCCGTACTGGTTTCATTACGGCTTGCTGGCACTATTTCCATTTCCGGGTGACTTTCTAGTAGGTGGGTTTATTTGTATCGCACCCATCATTATATCTTGTATATCATTATTCTATTTTATCTAGAAGTTCTATCAACCAAACATGTATTTATTTTTGAGATAGAGACCAGTGATGTTATTCTTTCGACCTTAGAGTCGCGCGTTGTATTTTTGTGGATTTCTTGTTGTTTTGAGTTTCGTTTTGAGTTTTGATCCTCGCCCTTGGCGTTGTATATTATATTGCTTGTGTGGTTGTGACCGTCGATTGACGAAGAGCTAGCTCCCGCTTGGGGATGCCTTTTTTTTTATTTCGTATACTATTCATGTTGTATCCCGTTGGGGAGCCAGTATTTACAAAGGAGACTCTGCCGAAATTTTCAGGAAATATTTGATGTTTTTAAAACCGCATAATTCGGCTTATGCTATTAAAACTACTTGATTTTAAATTGGTTTCCTTCACTCTACTAATTTTCTTGGTTTGGATTTCTGGGTTTTCGGCTTACTTAGATTACGTATGCCTCGAGACGTTCGTAGTTTAAGTGCCGGTCATGTTCCGTACTTCCGGGACGTGACAAAGTAGGTATCAGAGCGTTAGGTTTTACCTTCGGAGCGTAGGATGATGTTCATATCAGATTTTTGCATTTTCATACCGCCCAATTTTTATCACATTGCATATCCGTAGATACTCTTGAGCCGTGTTTGCTAGTCAATTGCAGGATACAGGTTCTCGGTTCTAAAACGGTGAAATTCATGGAAAACACGACAAAATCCGGGTTCCTGCCAACCACAGATAAAACACGGTCTCCGCTCTTCATCCGTATGTTGCCAGATACCAGTTTAGGAAGACAAAATGGCAAATCAATGTCATTCTCATGCACAAGGCACAATGGTAGCACAAAATTCAAGAGATCTACGCGGAGCTCGAGGCAATCATGACAAAATCTTGACAAAAAGTCCACCTTTCCCTCAACAGAAATTCTGGAAAAATCGTGGAGCCAAATTGAGAAAATATTTGTACCAGAATGAAGTACACTGCAAACCAGGACAGCACCAAAAATTGGAGCACTCAACCCCACCAAAGGGCTGCGGAACCGCGGCCAAAGGGGGGTCTAGGCCGCGGTTCCGCGGCCGTTCTGGCGCCAAGGGAAAAGTTCTTTTAGGGGTATTTTGGTATTTACGTTCCTGTTCTGGTGGTTGCCCTAAGTTTCCATTCTCCAGCCTATAAATAGCCCAGAAGTTTGAGAAGGAAGGGGTCCATTCTTGTATTTTCATTTTGCCTAGTTTTAGTGTTTTTCTTCTTTCTCTTCTCACCTCTTCTCCATTAAACTTGTAGTGAGCTTTTGAGTGAAGAGTGATGAATAAAAAAGACCATTTTATTATCATGCTTGTCTCCTTATCTTTATGCTTGTTGTAATTTTAATTCGTTAATTAGTTGTTGTTATTTCCTTGTTGTTTCTTTCTTCTCTCTTTTTCTTTATCATTCATACGACAATGATACTTACGTTCGATCCTCGCCAAGGTGAGGTCGCAAATAGTTAGTCGTATTCTTCTAATCTCCCTCTTTCTATCTTCCTCTTTTGTTTTGTTTTGTTTTTCCTTATCATGAAGTGTGAGTAGTTTTATACTTGTTAGGGTAGGATAAGGGAAGTTTGAGAGAAGGAAATCTCTCTCACTCTTTCCTTGCCAACAACTTAAATCGACTCCCGTTAATTCAACCACAACAGCTCCTTACGGCACCCTATCCTACATGATAGGAGTGATTCCGAAGTGAGACCGGTTGTGGTTGAATTAACCGGAGGTTATGGCTAAGAGCCAAGAACGGACGGACAAGCACCAAAAGGAAGACTTATGCGTTGGAAATCCTAGCTTATACTCGCAAAGTCCTTCCTAGTCGTGCTAATCCCCGTTGTTGCCGATTACCGTAACACCGATATTAAGAGGGGCAACGAAAGATGTGGAGAACTCCTAACTCAAACTAACCTAATCCTAACCCTAACAAGCTCTCTTTAAATATCAACTTAACACTTAGATAACCACAACAAAATCTGAAAACAGGACTTAACTCGTTAAAACACTTTGAAAAAGACTCCCATCTCCCTGCGGACGACCCGTACTCAACCGGCTAGCTACAAGCAAAACCGTCTTGATTGCGGTATTTAAACTAGAACTTGAACACGCACGTATCCTACCAATCAAATGGCGCCGTTGCCGGGGAGACGGTAGTTTATTTCTTTGTGTAATTTCGGGTTAATTTGTAAGTATATAACCAAAAAAACGAAAAAAATACATACTTTGTAAAAAAAAAACATCTTGCTGTTTTTTGATTAGCTTTTGTGCAAGTGTGCAGGAAAATACAAGGTTCGAGTTCAGTGGCCAAGGCGTTGAAAATACGGAGTTCAAGTACAGTGCCAAAGACGTGGGAAGATAGACCCACATTTCGCGGCTACACCGCGACGGACAAAACAAAGCATACGGTCTACTGTCAAGATCTGGAGCAGGTACAGTGAGCAAGTAAAAATTCAGAAGATACAGACAAGCAGAGGAGACCCATAGCAGCAAGCTCAAGAAAAATGGTGCCCCAATTCCCTGTTCCTGCCGCGGAACTACGGCAATAGAAGGCTTAGGCCGCGGTTCTGCGGCCACTTGGTGCCCTTGGGCTGCCAAATTCTCTCTGTAAGTCCCTATGCCTCTCTCCACTCCTCTGGACTCCACTGAATTGTGTTTTCTGCAGCCTTCTTTGCGCAAACTCTTCTCCCCCTTCCAATAAACTGTTCTTGTGCAGGATTCTTTGCGCCGCAAATAAAAAATTGTTTGCAGTTGATTTGTTACTGTTTTGCATTCTTTAATACGGACTTAAGGGGCTTGAAACCAATCCAGATTGGGTGGGGATTTCATTACCCTTCCCAGGACCCCAAAAATCACTAAAGCATATGCATTGTCCATTGTAAATTAAAAAATACTAGACTTCAGCCCTAAGGACTTCGCGCTCATTAGGAGAAGATAAACCGTGTTTAGAACCTCGCTTAACCGTATATTGTTTACGGGGTGTCTAGGAAAGTTTTAAAGGCGCAACCGCCGAAAGAGAAAGGGTTATTTAATTAAGGAACTTCGCGAAAGCGTTGGATAACCTCCGCTTATCTCTGCACTTACCTGGCCTCATGATCAGTGTATTTTTAAGCCCGTTTCTCGACATTGTTTAACTTCGACAATCAAGTTCAGGAGCAGGTCTAGTAGACCTAGGTTACCCTAGATCTAGGTGTGATTGTGCATATCTTGTTTGTGATTGCTTAAGCCGTATATCCGTACATACGTCTGTAAATCTCTTTCTAAAAACAAAAAAAAAGAAAAAAATCAAAAACTTTTATAAAAACTTGCCCTTTGTCGCCAAATCATTTTCACCCACCACCCATCGCCTTTCTCCATTGACGTTTTCTTACCCTCACCTTCTCCGCTTTGACTATACTAAACTCGTTTAGTGTATGTCCGCTTGGACTCGGGACACTAGCGCCCGTCTACTCCGCGTTACGTTAGTCGCTACCGACTACGCGATCGACTTCGAAGTCGATACTCCGTCCACTCCTCTTTCACCCCTTCCTTTGACGGCCAACTCCGACGTTGACCGGAATTCTGTTCATACATCTTCACCTTCACCTTCACCTTCACCAACCTCTTCTTCCGCGATATCGGGATTTAATCCGAACATCTCTTTGACCACCGCTGGATTGGCTCCACCTCCTACGGAGACCAATATCCCACCACCTCCGCCTGTTGTAGCGCCGCAGCGAATCGCGCTCCAGGATCGTTTCTACCCCACCCGTTCTGCACTTCCCACCTGCCTTTCTCTTCCTCCGGCCAATGGGGACAACTTTGAAATTAAGCCCCATTTCATCAACATGCTTCCACGTTTTCATGGGCTTGAATCTGAAGATGCCTATATCTTTATCAATAAATTTCAAAACGTCTGTGCCATGATGTAAACAACCCAGCTGTCGGACGATGCTATACGTCTACGGGTCATTCCGTTCACTCTATGCGATCTTGCTGAAAAATGGCTGTATAGCACCGCTTCCCACTCAATCACCAGCTGGGACGAGTTTGTTAAAGCGTTTCTAAAAAAATTCTATCCAAATCATAAGACCGCAAGAATTCGAAATGAAATCAACCAATTCTCCCAGCTTCCTTCTGAAGCCTTCTGGAAGTGCTTTGACCGGTACAAAGACCTTCTTGTACAGTGTCATCACCACGGTATAGAGAAATGGCAACTCTGCCAAACCTTATACGAGGGACTGAACCCAGCAACGAAGCAGTTGCTGGAAACCATCTGTCAGGGCCACTTCCTATCGAAATCTGACGAGGAAGCGTGGCAGTTCTTTGACGATCTTGCGGAGCAAACGCTACAGTGGGAGAGCACCAGACCGACATTTTCTTCTTCTACCTCCACTTCTACCGGTCAGTCTAGGGTAGGAATTCACCAGCTTGATGTCTCTATTGCGATGAGAGCTGAAATGGCGGCAATAACAAAAAAGCTTGAAGCAATAGAGAGCAAATTTTCTTCTCCTACTCCTGCCCCTGTTCTCCCCCTTCGTACCATCTGCGCTTGTTGTTCCGATCCTTCTCACTTGACCGAAGAGTGTCCTTACAATCCACCATCGCAAGGACAGGATCAGGTTAATGCATTCCAGCAAAAACCGAGGAATGATCCATACTCTTCCACCTACAATCCCGGTTGGAGGAACCACCCCAATTTCGCCTGGAATCAGAATCAGAATCAATTCCAAGGCAACAATTTCCAAAGGGCCCCTCCGCCGTAACAACAAGCGCAACAACAAACTCAGTATCAGCAGCCCTTCCAACCCCAACCTTTTCAGAATCAGACGAACAACTTTGCACCGAACAATTCTTTTCCACCAAACAACTTTGTTCCGTCGAACAACGATAAGGTTTTCTCGCTCGAGCGAAGTCTGGAGGCGTTTGTTAAACAATTGACTCAATCCACCGCCAACATCCAGTCTTCCATTCAATCTTTAGTGCAACACACTGCCGCACACGGGCAAAGCATCAAGAGCATCGAGGCCCAGATTGCATAGCTGAACGCGGCCTTAAGCGAGCGAGAGAAGGGGAAGCTCCCGTCCCAGCCACTTCCAAATCCCGGTCACCCACATAATGCACATGTTGCTCTTGAACAACAGAACTATAATGTGAGTGCCGTGACCACACTGAGATCGGGAAGGACACTGGCAAACGAATCAACGATGACACCCCGGCCGCCGCTTCTTCTTCTTCGTCTCCTTCCTCTTCTTCTGCTCTGAACGGACCCACTTCTCACTCCACGAAAACACCTATTCTGGGATCCGTTCCAACTCCAAAATCTCCTCCTCCAGCATTAGACTCAACCAATTTTCAAAATGTTCCATTTCCAAACCGGTTGAGGTCTAACAAACAAAATCCTCAAATGGAGAAGATTCTGGAGTTATTCAAGCCGGTTAACATTAACATTCCTCTTTTAGATGCTGTCAACAAGTCCCGTCTTACGCGAAAATCTTAAAGGACTTGTGCACGAAAAAGAGGAAGTCTCAGGTACCCAAGAAAGTTTTCTTGGCTAGTGCTGTGAGTGATGCCCTTACCCAATCTTTGCCACAAAAACGGAAGGACCCTGGCTGTCCTACGATTTCAATTACCATTGGGGATAAGAACATCAACCGCGCACTATTAGATCTTGGTGCCAGTGTTAACCTGCTTCCGTATTCAGTATACGAGCAATTAGGCGTCGGAGAGTTGAAACCCACACACTGCACTCTCCAAATGGCCGACCGATCGATCACCCATCCTAGGGGTGAGCTAGAGGATGTGTTAATCAAAGTCGGGGACTTCATATTCCCCGTTGACTTCATTGTATTAGATACACAGCCTGTAGCTAACCCCCGGAATCAAATTCCGGTGATACTCGGTCGCCCATTTCTCGCAACCTCAAATGCGGTGATCAATTGTCGCAATGGTTCAATGAACCTCTCTTTTGGAAATATGACGATTGAACTCAACATTTTTAGGTTAAGGAATCAGCCCGCCGAACCTAATGCTCATATACTGGACGTCTGCTCGATCCAGGAGATCACACCAGAAGAGTGTGAATTCGAGGAGTTTCTGTTTGATCACGATAATCTTGACGCCACTAGTGCGTTTCTCTTCGAACCTGCTGCTGTTTCTGCGCCCGATAACGAATACGAGTGTTTCACGTTCTCGAACGATCTTAGCCGCGCACAACCCGAGTTTGAATCCTTCGACTTTCCGGATGAGTTACCTGAACCATCCGACTCGGTTGCCTACACTCGTTTTGAACCTTTGCTGGAGTCCTTTGAGTTCGAGACTTTGCACCGGTCTTGCCTTCCATCGTTTCACCTCCAACGCTCGAACTCAAGACGTTGCCGTCTCACCTTAAGTATGCTTACTTAGGTGAGAACGAGACCCTCCCCGTCATCATCTCGGCTTCTCTAGCTCCCGAGCAAGAGAAAGCCCTTCTCGCGGTCTTGCACAGCAACAGGCAAGCTTTTGGCTGGTACATGGCGGACATCAAAGGGATTAGTCCCCTAATCGTTGAGCATCACATTCATCTGATGGATGATGCCAAACCAGCCCGGGATCCACAAAGACGTCTTAATCCAGTCATGAAGGAGGCTGTGAAGAAGGAGATCGTCAAATGTCTAGATAGTGGTATCATTTACCCTATCTCTGATAGCCAGTGGGTTAGCCCCATTCATGTTGTCCCCAAGAAGTCGGGCATCACGGTCATCACTAACGAGGCGAATGAGTTAATCCCTACTCGCACCCAAACCGGGTGGCGAGTTTGCATTGATTACAGAAAACTCAACGCCGCAACGCGGAAAGACCACTTTCCGCTACCTTTCATTGACCAGATGCTGGAACGATTGGCCGGACATGAGTACTATTGTTTTCTTGATGGCTACTCTGGCTATAATCAAATTCCCATCGCCGAAAAAGACCAGGACAAGACCACTTTCACTTGTCCTTTCGGTACGTTTGCATATCGACGCATGCCCTTTGGGTTATGCAATGCGCCCGCTACCTTCCAGCGGTGTATGATGGGAATTTTCTCTGACATGGTGGAAAAATTTCTGGAGATTTTCATGGATGACTTCTCCATCTTCGGCGACTCCTTCAACGAGTGTTTGCTGCATCTTGATGCTGTCCTTACCCGATGTAAGGACAAGAATCTCACTTTGAACTGGGAGAAATGCCACTTCATGGTGCGCGAAGGTATTGTCTTAGGACATATCATCTCGCAAAATGGCATAGAGGTTGACAAAGCAAAGATTGAGGTCATTTCCAATCTGCCTCCTCCCCGATGCGTCAGAGATATCCGAGCCTTCCTTGGCCATGCCAGTTTTTATAGACGGTTTATCAAGGACTTTAGCAAGATTGCTAGGCCCTTGACACTTTTGCTGGCCAAGGAAACACCATTCGACTTCAACTCGAGCTGTGTGACTGCATTTGAGTCATTAAAACGCTCACTCACTTCTGCTCCCGTTCTCTCTTCTCCTGACTGGACGCACCCATTCGAGATTATGTGCGATGCATCCGACTTTGCCATCGGTGCTGTCCTTGGACAACACATCAACAAGATGCCGCACGTAATCTATTACGCTAGCCGAACCCTGAACGACGCACAACTCAATTATACAACAACTGAGAAGGAATTCTTAGCTGTTGTATTTGCTTTAGAAAAGTTCAGGCCCTACCTCATCGGCTCTCCAGTCATTGTCTACACTGACCATTCAGCTCTGCGCCATCTTTTTGCGAAGAAAGATGCTAAATCTCGGTTAATACGTTGGATCCTCTTGCTTCAGGAGTTTGACCTTGTCATTAAGGACAAAAGAGGATGTGAAAACGTAGTTGCCGACCATCTCTCACGACTTCCTTCTTCTCCTTCGCTTCCAATTCCAATTAACGACGTTTTCCCGGATGAACAGCTCTTGACAGTATCGTGCGAACCCTGGTTCGCAGATATTGTGAACTATTTGGCCACGGGATTACTACCGACCGAATGGTCAAGTCAGGACAGACTTCGCTTCTTATCCTAAGTAAAACACTTTTACTGGGACGAACCCTACTTGTTCAAGTACTGTCCCGACCAGATTATTCGTCGGTGTGTCCCTGACGAAGAATTCAAGAGTGTGCTGTCATTTTGCCACGATCAAGCGTGTGGCGGGCATTTTGGGCCCAGAAAGACAGCTGAGAAGATCTTGCAATGTGGTTTCTACTGGCCACAACTCTTCAAAGACGCTAATGACTATTGCAAGACTTGCTCCCGGTGCCAACACTTGGGCCGGATATCCCGGAGGAACGAGATGCCGCTCCAACCGATCTTGGTTGTGGAGATTTTCGATGTGTGGGGGATAGACTTCATGGGGCCGTTTCCCAGCTCTTTTGGGAACTTGTACATTCTTCTAGCCGTTGATTACGTCTCTAAATGGGTCGAGGCTGTGCCCAGCCGGACTTAACGACAACAAGGTTGTCGTTAGGTTCCTTAAAGAAAACATTTTCTCCCGGTTTGGGCACCCCCGAGCGATCATTAGCGACAATGGAAGTCATTTCTGCAATAGAAATTTCGAAGCCTTAATGCGGAAATACTCCATTAATCATAAGCTTTCTACGCCCTACCACCCCCAAACCTGCGGGCAGGCCGAAGTTTCAAATCGGCAAATCAAGCAGATATTGGAGAAGACGGTTTCCAAGAACCGTAAGGATTGGTCTCTGAAACTCACTGATGCCCTTTGGGCATTTAGAACCGCTTATAAGACCGACCTTGGCATGTCTCCCTATCGGCTTGTGTACGGAAAAGCCTGCCACCTTCCTGTCGAAATAGAGCATCGCGCATTTTGGGCGATAAAGGTGCTGAATCTGTCTCTTGAGGACGCGGGCAGCCATCGGAAGCTGCAGTTGAACGAACTGAACGAGCTTAGGGATGAGGCTTACGACAACGCGGTTGTCGTTAAGAATCAAACGAAAGTGTTTCACGATAAACACCTTTTGCGCAAAACCTTCGTACCCGGTCAGCAGGTACTTCTTTACGACACCCGAATTCACTTCCATCCTGGAAAGCTCAGATCTCGCTGGAAAGGGCCGTATTTTGTGCGGAATGTGTATCCGCAGGGCGCTGTGGATTTGGAGAATCCAAAGGACGGTTCATTTTTCAAAGTGAACGGACACCGATGCAAACCGTAACTTAGCGCCGAACCAACAGAGGAGCTTCTGTTCTTACAGGAGCCGGTTTACCCTGAATGATCTTCCTCTGCCTACCTCCAAATTTCGGTTATCCAGCCAAGAACAGTGGACACTGTTCCAAATAAGTTTGGGGGTATGTACAAACCATTTTTGTATATATTTGTGTATATTCTTTTTCTTTTCTTTAAAAACAAAAACAAATAAAAATTGTATATTGCTAACCGACAATTTTGACCCTTCAAATGATCTATTCATGCAACGACAGTGAGGACACTGTCCAGTTTAAGTTTGGGGGTACGCTCGGTACGCATTTCTTACCTTCGCATTCATATGTATATTTTGCATCTGCATATTAATATCCATAAAATCCATAAAAATTTGAAAATTTTCTAAAAAAATATAAAAACTTTTTTTCAAGTTAGCTTGTGGAAGAACTCTGATTCAACATTCGACGGTTTTTGTTTGAAAAAATAGGAATAACTAGATCTTATGTTTGGATTTTAAAAACCTGAAAGATAACTCTCCTTTGAAGTTAACTATAGCTGATATACGTCTTTACATCACACTACACGTGTCGTAAGATTTTGGGAATTAGATGACAAGTCTTTCATGTTTAAACTTTTAAACAGATAAATGATTTTCTGAGGATCAAATAGGTTTGTTCTGAAATAAGTAATGTCAAGAATAGTTTATGAAGTAAAGCAAATATGAAGGAATGTTATTGATGCCGTAATTGGAGCTAAGTCTGAAAAATAACCCATCTGAAACTTGATTGGAATGATTACACACCAAACCCACTAAACACGTCTTTTATCCAAAAAAATATT
The DNA here is from genome assembly GCA_030015575.1 of Agapanthus africanus. NCBI lineage: Eukaryota > Viridiplantae > Streptophyta > Magnoliopsida > Asparagales > Amaryllidaceae > Agapanthus > Agapanthus africanus. The sequence continues at coordinate 367,672,462 of JASDDO010000012.1, forward strand.
TGAACTGCCGGTTATATCTCCGTTCGTATTAAATCATCTGATTTTCACGCCAAACTGTCTTTTGTTTTTGGACCTAGGTAACTTGAGTAATTAAGTCCGCTGGGGTGTTTCTACACCTAATGCCCTAAAACCAACTGGTTTGGGTGCATTGGCCTAAAGCTCGCTAAGAAGCCTAGAAATTCCAGTTTAAAACAAAGTCAAGCAAGTGTTCCCTCCGAGTTAAAATTCCTAACGGTTCTTTGTGTGAGAATAATCTTGATAAAAGACAGGCTTTTATAAAAATTTTAGCGGAGATATGAAGGTTTTATTCTATGATAAAGACTATTGCACGTTCACAGAGGTGTGTATGAAATTAAAACAAGAAAAGGTGGAGTGAAAAATACGACTTAGTTTCCTGTTATGGAAGATAGAAATTCTGAAATTGAAACCTTACTGGAAAACGAAACTTGAAAAATGCTTAACTCTTTATAAAACTTATGTGATCCTTTTTAAATTGTTATCTGGGCTTTATTGTGCGACATGATGACTTTATTCGACCTTTCGGGAACTTAACGACACTATTTGCACTGCACGTAAAAACATATAAAATCTGTAGTTAAATAAGAAGCGAGGTGTGAAAAATAAAGGTTCGATGGTCTAGACTTAAGATTATAGAATTGTTATTTTCTAAAACAAAACTTTAGGATTTGAATCTTAGTTATTTTACAAAACCAACTTGACCGGATTTTGTGGGTAGTATCCGCTGAAAACCCTCAGGAGACAACACTCTTCCTACTAGGGACACCTAGAGGTTTAACGGCTTGTTGCACATGCTCGGTGCAATCGCGTTCCCTGCGAAAGTGAGGTTAGGAAATTTTTTGTGAATAAATGGGCTTTGCTCGGGACGAGCAAATGATAAGTTTGGGGGTATTTGTTCATATCAGATTTTTGCATTTTGATACCGTCCAATTTTTATCACATTGCATATCCGTAGATACTCTTGAGCCGTGTTTGCTAGTCAATTGCAGGATACAGGTTCTCGGTTCTAAAACGGTGAAATTCATGGAAAACACGACAAAATCCGGGTTCCTGCCAACCACAGATAAAACACGGTCTCCGCTCTTCATCCGTATGTTGCCAGATACCAGTTTAGGAAGACAAAATGGCAAATCAATGTCATTCTCATGCACAAGGCTCAATGGTAGCACAAAATTCAAGAGATCTACGCGGAGCTCGAGGCAATTATGACAAAATCTTGACAAAAAGTCCACCTTTCCCTCAACAGAAATTCTGGAAAAATCGTGGAGCCAAATTGAGAAAATATATGTACCAGAATGAAGAATGAAGTACACTGCAAACCAGGCCAGCACCAAAAATTGGAGCGCTCAACCCCACCAAAGGGCCGCGGAACCGCGGCCAAAGGGGGGTCTAGGCCGCGGTTCCGCGGCCGTTCTGGCGCCAAGGGAAAAGTTCTTTTGGGGGTATTTTGGTATTTACGTTTCTGTTCTGGTGGTTGCCCTAGGTTTCCATTCTCCAGCCTATAAATAGCCCAGAAGTTTGAGAAGGAAGGGGTCCATTCTTGTATTTTCATTTTGCCTAGTTTTAGTGTTTTTCTTCTTCCTCTTCTCACCTCTTCTCCATTAAACTTGTAGTGAGCTTTTGAGTGAAGAGTGATGAATAAAGAAGACCATTTTATTATCATGCTTGTCTCCTTATCTTTATGCTTGTTGTAATTTTAATTCGTTAATTAGTTGTTGTTATTTCCTTGTTGTTTCTTTCTTCTCTCTTTTTCTTTATCATTCATACGACAATGATACTTACGCTCGATCCTCGCCAAGGTGAGGTCGCAAATAGTTAGTCGTATTCTTCTAATCTCCCTCTTTCTATCTTCCTCTTTTGTTTTGTTTTGTTTTTCCTTATCATGAAGTGTGAGTAGTTTTATACTTGTTAGGGTAGGATAAGGGAAGTTTGAGAGAAGGAAATCTCTCTCACTCTTTCCTTGCCCAACAACTTAAATCGACTCCCGTTAATTCAACCACAACCGCTCCTTATGGCACCCTATCCTACATGATAGCGGTGATTCCGAAGTGAGACCGGTTGTGGTTGAATTAACCGGAGGTTATGGCTAAGAGCCAAGAACGGACGGACAAGCACCAAAAGGAAGACTTATGCGTTGGAAAGCCTAACTTATACTCGCAAAGTCCTTCCTAGTCGTGCTAATCCCCGTTGTTGCCGATTACCGTAACACCGATATTAAGAGGGGCAACGAAAGATGTGGAGAACTCCTAACTCAAACTAACCTAATCCTAACCCTAACAAGCTCTCTTTAAATATCAACTTAACACTTAGATAACCACAACAAAATCTGAAAACAGGACTTAACTCGTTAAAACACTTTGAAAAAGACTCCCATCTCCCTGCGGACGACCCGTACTCAACCGGCTAGCTACAAGCGAAACCGTCTTGATTGCGGTATTTAAACTAGAACTTGAACACGCACGTATCCTACCAATTAGATGACCCTTGGTTGATGGAATAGGTGACTAAAGTAGAGTGATGTACCGTGGGTATGTTCCGCGGCATACTTACGATACGCTACTCCACTTAAGAAGCCTTAGGATGTAAATTTCTTTGCTCAGTATTATATTCATTCCGATCTAGCCTCATCAGTACCAGTTATGGTTTTGCTGCCACGATTACGGGAAGGGAGAGCTACGGCTAGAGTTGCGGTCAGCACGAGCTCGTCACGAACGAGGACTGACCAGGGCGTAATTCCGGCGACACACGATTGCGGAGATGTGTCTTTTTACTGTATTTTCGCGCCACGAGCGTTTGGCGGATCGCCTTTATGAGATTACTTGGACGTGGCGATCAGCACTAGAGGATTGAGCCACTGACAGAGGCCAGCCAGATTTTGATGACCGTTGGTGTATTGCTTACTCATGATGATTGAGGCACTGTTCAGCGTGCAGACGAGTGAGCCAGTTGTTGCTGCGAGCGACGAGATATCGCCCCAGATGTTGGAGCTATTGCGGGACGAGTTGTACTAATAGATGATAGAAGGTCGCTAGTCACCCGATGATGAATGACTAGGACAGGCGGTTCGTTCGCCTACCCCGATGCGAGGTCATCAGATAGATTGATTCCAGCTAGAGACGACTTCACGCGGAGACGTTGAGAGTCGACAGAGACGATCGAATGTCAGAAACCTATTATTCCAAGTTTAAAGTAGTCGGAAAGACATTCAGGCAATTCTATGGTCCCTCTAGAAGAATGAAACCTTAACTCGACTTAATAACCGTGTGAAAGCCTTTGAACCTTCGGGTTTGCGGCAGTTCTGCGGCGCCATTAGTGAGGCTTGGGTTTGCCCTTCTACGGCTGGACCACCGATGCTGTAGTATGTACTCGATACTAATAAACTGTGCCCAAGATGTTGAGCTCTTGGGGGATTATGAGGTTTTGACAATCGATCGGATGGTTCGACTTCATTTGGATGCTAGGTGGTGAGATGCATTCTTGGGAGACTCCAGATACGAGGATAGCCGTTGGAGCTCAGTCCATGCAGCCACGATGAGAAGAGTCCGAAACAGTCGACGTTAGGGAAAAGTGGAGTAAGGGGTTCGTACGAGATCTTGATGAGACGACGTTCCACTCCGCCAACATCAGAGATGCGATACGCATGCCGAGGCATTGTGCTTGGATATACCTTCCAGAAGGAGTCGCGAGGAGTATGCAGCCTTTCTGGAACAAGAAACAGATTTAATAAAGGACGATGAATTCTGGACAGTTCGGCAGAGACGTGATTTGGAAAGAGACCTTGACAGGACCTTTCTGGAATGAATTACGAGAAGACTTGGACACAAGAGTGGCCATGTTACGCACACCAGCTGGCCGGAATTCAGGTTCGTCGACGAGACATGCTATGAGTGACCACGACAGTTGGCCAGAGATTCTTGGAGGATGTGCTTGAGCGGGACTATTCCGTCATACTTGATTTTGGTATTTTAAGCGATCTATTCGCATGATTTGGTTTTGATGGCTGAGTTTCATGATATCGTTTTCATGCGCCATGGTTGCACCTACTGAGTATTTACGATTTTTGCACAGTTGTTGCACTTGAGATAGTTTTCGTGCCTTGGATTTTCGCGCATGTTGAGCGCATGTTTTGAGATGCGATTTTGGTGCACACCAGATGCACTCAATCGAGATTTTTCGTGCATGTCAGATGCACCTGATTTTGCTGTCAGGCACACACGTTGCCTGTGACAGATGCTTCGTGCACACCCGATGCACTTCGATGTTGTTTCTGTGCGCATGTATGGCATATATATGGGTTTTGATTTCCGTGCGCACCAGACGCACGTAGTATTCATATGCGTATTTTGGAATTGATTTCTTATACCGCAGTATGTTTTTATGATATTTACTATGTGTTTTCATACTGAGCAGGACTAGTCAGAGGACAGTACCTGAATATATTTTGCATTCATTGATAGTTATTGAAGGGATTTCCAAAAAGCGAGCTATAGTCTCAGTATTTACCTACGTGTCTGATATGACATGAAATGTTTAAAATAAGGAAACCCTTCTAAATTGTTTCCCAAAACGGCGGAACGTACCTTTCAAACAAAGGTATATATGTATATAGTTATTTTCTTATGATAGACGTCTGCGACTGTGCAGTGTTATGCGCATTGCACAGCGACTTAAAAGATTTGGCTTGCATTTCCTCCTGATATTTACATGTATAGTTCCGATTTATAGCATATCGGTCTTGCTTTTGATTTGGCATTCGTGTCTTCACCTTGACTCCGATGATTGTAGAATGCTTGACGGAGTTTTGATTTCGAGTTATCTGCTCATTACTCAAGCGCATGCATTGCGCTATGATGCGTTTTATGTATTTATGATTTCGGAGCCCCGGTGATTTGATGGTTTTCGCTGAAATATTTTAGTATTGGGGGGAGTTTTAATTTAAATTCGGGGACCGAATTTCTTTAAGGGGGGAATATTGTAACGTTTTGAAAATCGTTTCGGTGAAATTTCGAAAAAATCGGTAAAATAAGGGGGTTTTCTGTAAAAAGTCAAAATACAAATATCTTTATTATAAAATTAAATATACATATTCTAGCTATGTAATTGCTAGTATTTGGTGTTTATTGAGTCACTGGTGAAATTTCAAATTTTCTGAAAAATTCTCCGAAATTAATTATTTTAATATTATTTTAAGCCGTCACTAATACATTTAATTAGGAAAAATTACAATTGGAATGAGTTGAAACAAATTTTGTGCATCATAACTCATTAAATAAAATTTTATCCTGTGGTTTTTGAAATCAAATCGTTTGCCAAAACAGTTTAGAAAATATCGAAGAAAAAGGCTTCTTCCGGTGAATTTAGTGTTAACGGGAATAGGGGTAATACATTTATCTTTTTCCCTAACCCACACACCCACACCTCATCCTCTCTCCCTCTCCCCATGTGGCCGGCCCCACCATGGCAGCCCTCCCTCTCTCTCTCTCTCCAATCACCAAGAAAAGAAAAGAAAAGAACGGAAAATGATAGAAAATGGTGGACTTTGACTTTTTCTACTTTCTCCACCTCACTTCTCTCCTCCCTCACCCATTCCCCCCCAATGCTGGCCGAAATCTGCACATTTTCAGCAGCCCCTCCCCTCTCATTCCTCATCTCATCTCTTCTCCAAAAAAAAATCCACAAAAATTTCATGAAAAATCAACTAAAACCTCACAAAATCAAAATCTAACTCTTACCCATTATTCTTTATCCCATCTAGCATGGATCTTGGTGAAAAGAAAGCAATTTGGGAGTCTTAGATCCTTGCTAGATCTCTAATTGGGAGGTATAAATCTTAACCCATGTCTTAATTGTTGGTTAATTACTCCAATTTAACTAAATTTGGTGTTTAATTTGTGTTCATATTGCAAACTTGAATTGTGGAATTAATGGTTATATGTGAGATTAAAATCAAGATACGGTTTTATCACATCATTAAGTTTGCCATGAGTAGATTAACATGTTTATTCTTGCTAAAACCTAATCCAGTTACTAATTTCAAATTGTTAGTTGGAAATTGTGATAAATGTGCTATTTTGCTAACTAGGTTTTTTGAAATTGTTTTATATTTGGGTTTAAAATCTAAATTAAGCTTTCATGTCATTATTAATATTATAATGAGTGGTTTAATGACTTTGGATCATGCAAAACCAAGCTTAATTGATGAATTGTGAATTTTGCTTTAAAAGGTGTTAAAAATTGATATTTTTGCAAACTAGGATTTTGGAATTTATGCAAATTTATGAGAATAAATTATAGAAATGGTTTATATGACTTAATTAAGATGTTTAATAAGTATTATGGCCATTAGATTTATTCAAACATCGAATTTTGTACTAAAACGGTTAATTTTGCTTGCTAGATTTTCGGAAAAATAGCTTTTAAAGTGAGTTTGAGGTTTTTGTGAATTGCAACCTATTTCATATTATAATTAGTGTTTGTGAATGTGTAAATGGGTGTGTTTGGGCTTTTTCTCTATTGTTTGGCGTTTGTACGCCGACGTCGAGGGCTTTTGAGTTGATTTGTGAAAGAAACCATAGGTTTTGACCTATGTGGGATTCGTGTGTCATTTTAGTTATGAGTCGGGTTTTAATACGATACGGTGTGTTATGATATGTAGGTACCCCATGTGGACTTCGAGACGACAAGCAAGCGCGTGGCGACGTCGGCACCGGCGAGCGAGGACCAGGTGAGTAGATTTATATCTACGGGGAGAAGTTGGGTGGATGGCGTATAGCACCCCCGCAGTTCGTGATGATGTATACGAATATGTATACACACACACATATATATATATTGTTTGAGTTATTGATGATAAATATGGATATTTGGTGTTCTTGGATGATTTAGTGTCGTGAAACCCTAGAGTAGTGGTCGCACCACACTTGCACACACCCACCCATACTTGCATACTTTCTTCTTTCATTTGTGCTTACGGGAATATATTGTTATGTGTTCACATGGGTATGGGACTATGTGTTCACATACGGATTTGAGGATGATACTTGGGATTGAGATGAGTCGATGAGTTTTGTGTTGAGATTGTGATTTCGGTGATATGGCAGGATTCGTACTTGAGGTACGTCCTGGTGTTTAGCGGATCTTGGGACGACGATACGGGTGAATAGTGTTATAAATTAAATGGTCGATATGTGATCGTGATATGAGATATGGTATGCTAGGATATTGATCCTAGGCCGTATTGGGCGATGTATACCTCTTGATGATGATATGTGCTGATGATATCAGTTTGTACGAGACTGTCGATCAGTAGCCAGATCATGACTATATTGATGATATTAGTATTGTACTAGACATAGGTCAGTACCCTAGACTATGATCTTTGATAAAGAGGATACCGGATGAATAGTGTGATGAATATAATATTGACCCTGACCCAGATTTGGGGATGCCATACGACGGATTTACGTACGAGCTATATTTTGATGATTGATCCGCACTCTTGACTTGGGATGTCTGATTATAGATATGGTATCGGATATGATATTATTGAGGCGGGATCACCGACTAATATATATACAAGTATGTATATATATCGACTCAGATGTTAGGCGGTTTCCTTACCTGTAGTCCAGCTTATTAGCTTAGCCCTTTAGTTTAGTTTAGTTGTTAGATTAGATTCGACTCCTACCTATTTCAAAAGCTTACGAATCGTGGGTATTTTAAAAGACAGGTCAAGGGATTCTACGGATATTTCAAAAGACGTATCTTTTCCTAAAAACACCGTAGCCCTTATTTTCAAAACACCGCGATTTGTGTTATTTCAAAAGGCACTATTGTAGGACTTATATTAGGATAATGCAGTTTAGTTATCATTGTGTCTAGTATTCCACTTATTATTATTGTTCGCTCCGCATCGCATACCATACTGTTAGGACACCATTACCATTACCGATGATGCGTATGTACCACGTACACTTGCTTGCCGGCTCACACACATCTTCATCGGTAATTGCTATGTCACGCACACCTTAGAAAATATTATCGCCTAATGTAGCTTGTTAACTAGTAGTTTTGTCATGATGATTAGTTGCTTGCATTATATGCTAGTTTAGACATTGTAGTTGTTACTTGTCACTTCATGCATACTGTTATTCATTATATGCCGCATTCATGGATGCTCATGCTTATATTCATGATTTTACATGCTATTGATGATTCGGATTTCCATGATATTTTCTGGATTTGGAGGAAAACCGCAAAACATATATAAACTGCTTTCTCTCTTTTTAAATAAAAATGCGGTTTTCCCATGATGTATGAGTCGTCCACCATGAGTTTGCTGATGGATTTCGAGACCCGATTCGAGGAGATGGATGAACCGTTTCGGTTACATGGTGGGCCCGGTAAGGTACCCCAGGGCAAGAAGGTCGTCTTGCTGACGTTGAGCCTGGCAGGGGAGCACTACCTACCGGTGATATTACCCGACGCGTCGGATATCCGGAGGATACCGTCGTGGTCTTGAGATGGATGGTAAGGGCCGGTCTGGACTGACGGCGCCCTAGATATTGAGATATTGAGGTACTGAGATTTTGAGATATTGAGGTACTGAGATTTGATGATACAGGCCAGTCCGGATAGCCAGAGCCTGAGATTTTGAGACATTGAGATTTATGTTTTGTGTCGATGCTAGACACTGTTGATGCTGATTTCATTATGATACCTCATTTTAAAAAATACAAAGGAAATCTCACTAAATTATGAAAACAGTTTCTTCATTTACATGTATTCTGTTTTCATGCATTCATACCTCATTCATATGATATTTTGCTACGTGAGGCACTGACACGGGCACAAGAGATTACACTCGGGTTAGATATTTACCCTAGCCATTGTTATAGGCTGAATGTTATATACATATTTGAGGATATATTATGATCATAGACCTAGGATTGCGTTATTTATGCGATTTCTGTGCGTAGATGTTTTTCTACTCACGAGTTGGCAACTCACCCCCGTTGTGCCACAGTTCTTGCAGGTTTCGCCGTACAGGTTTCATTACGGCTTGCTGGCACTATTTCCATTTTCGGGTGACTTGCTAGTAGGTGGGTTTATTTGTATCGCACCCATCATTATATCTTGTATATGATTATTCTATTGTATCTAGAAGTTCCATCAACCAAACATATATTTATTTTTGTGATAGAGACCAGTGATGTTATTCTTTCGACCTTAGAGTCGCGCGTTGTATTTCTGTGGATTTTCTTGTTGTTTTGAGTTTCCTTTTGAGTTTTCATCCTCGTCCTTGGCGTTGTATGTTATATTGCTTGTGTGGTTGTGACCGTCGATTGACGAAGAGCTAGCTCCCGCTTGGGGATGCCTTTTTTTTTGATTTCGTATACTATTCATGTTGTATCCCGTTGGGGAGCCAGTATTTACAAAGGAGACTCTGCCAAAATTTTCATGAAATATTTGATGTTTTTAAAACCGCATAATTCGGCTTATGCTATTAAAACTACTTGATTTTAAATTGGTTTCCTTCAATCTACTAATTTTCTTGGTTTGGATTTCTGGGTTTTCGGCTTACTTAGATTACGTATGCCTCGAGACGTTCGTAGTTTAAGTGTCGGTCATGTTCCGTACTTCCGGGACGTGACAAATGTCCAAAGTCCATACTTTGTTAGTGTACATGGACTCCATTTCGGTCCGCATTGCATCCAGCCATTTTACCGAGTCGGCGCTCTGAATGGTTGCTGGAAGCTAGTAGGGTGCAATCTTCTCGATCCCCGTCTATGTGAAAACCGTAGTATCTCTCGGGCGGATGAGATTGCCTACTATTTCTGCGGATAGGCGCCGGTATGTCCTTTTCTTCTGAAACTTCTTGTTCTACCAAACTTTCAGTAACGGCTTGTGGTTCTGGAATTTCTTCCATTTCTATTGCGCTCCCACTCTTCTGATTTTCTAAAAATTCAGCTTCCAAGAAATGGGCATAACGAGAAACAAAAACATTTTGTTCCTCTGCGTAATAGAAATAATACCCCTTGGAGTTCTTTAGATATCCCACAAACTTACACTGTACTGGGCGTGCCTCGAGCTTGTCCGGAAGCTGCTTTTTTACAAAAGCTGAACATCCCCATGTCCTAAAGTGTTTAAGACAGGGTTTCATCCCACTCCACATCTGATATGGTGTGGTAGGTGATCGGTCGAAAATACTGCATCTTTAAACCGGCAATTTCCCTATCATTTGCACTAATCTAGAAGTGTTCGGCATTCATATAGCACATATTAGCAAATTAGTCGTAAAATATCAGATTGCATGTGTTAGACTTTAAAACCGGCACTATAAGGGAAATTGACTGCATTTCTTAACATGGCATCATTCCTATATATCGCAACTTGTGTTTCGAAGTCTGTGCAGGACATTACAGAAGATCGGTCAAATTTACAAACGAAGACTGTTAAAAAGACGCCAACTCATGGATTTGGAATCTGGTATTAATATAGAGGGAATTACACAATTCAACATATCAGATAGCTATCCCAAAGGCAGCCAAAGCATCTGAAGAAATTTGGCACATTGAGCCCCTCACGTTACCGCGGATCTGCGGCATAAGGAGGTACGTGCCGCGGATCTGCCGCATCTCTGCTACATCATCACCCCAATTTCAGTGCATTATTCTTCTGTCAGTGCCTACACTTCAGCAAGACACTTCAATCTCCAGATTACTCCAGAAGCTTCTGCCAGATCAGCAAGCCCTAGGGTTCCTAACTAAACACCCCAAGCTTCCACAACAAGCTTCACCTAAACTCTATTAAGGATCTAGAACCTTCCCCCTAACCTCCTAGCTTAGGGTAGAAGCTAATCCCCTAACTAACTACTTCTAGAAGCCTCTTCCTCTAACTAACTTTTGGAGGGAAAATTCAAATTTAAATCCTAGAGCTAGGGTTTAGGAAACCTATAAATAGACACTAAGGCTCACTTGAAAAAGGGGGTTCATTAGTTGTTCAATCTAGGGTTCAATTGTTAGCTAAACTCTAGTTGTTCTTTAGTTCCTCAATTCAATTGTTGTGGTTGTTCTTCATCTTCAACCCAACAACAACAACCTCAAACCCTAACCCTAATCCTAATCAAGATCAAGAATTCAAGATCTTTTGAGTGCAAGCCAAGCAAGTCTTCAAGATCCTTTAGAAGCGGAACCGGAATTCAACGGAGCACGAGATCTAAGTGATCCAAGACTCAAGGAGCCGAGCGATGCTAGATTCGACGAGCGAAGTTCCTACCTCTTGTAATTCTTGAGAGTTGTAACTACTTGTTGATGTAATAAAGGTGAAGATTCTTTAAACTTGCTTATTTTCAATTCAAGCATTATGATTCGTATTCAATTCTTGAATGTATTCTTCGTGATGATACTTGAATAAAACTCCGCTCGTGGAGGAATCGAAACGATTGTAGAATGATGATGTTGACGATTCTTAAAACGTTTTCTTAAGTCTTATAACAATTGTAAATTCTTGAAAATCGAATGATCGATGATCTAGATTGATGCGAATGCGTTCTTGATTCCTTTCGCACGATCTAGAGATCAAAGATCGATCATCCGACTTTCAAGAAGCTATCTAGTGAATGTGATTCATCGAAAGGACAAAGGATAGGATGAGGAACCCTAATTCTTCGTAAGATCCTTCATCCTCTATGAATCTACATCGATTTAGCATCAACTTGTTAATGGATAAGAAATCGTATTCTTGAATCTTATTCACATCTACAATTTACTCGATTCTTACAAGTTTTAGTTCAAATCTTGAAACCTAAATTGATTGGATTTCTATCGAAACTTGATTCTTGATGTTTATCGTTTTCTTGATTCTTGATTAGAATAGTGATACTTGAAACTCGTCGATAAAAATCTTGAATCGTTTTCTTTTCTTTTCTATTAAATTCTCAATTCAAACAAATCAAAATACGAATGAATCGCGCAATCCCTGTGGACGATCCACACTCACTAATGCGCTACAATCCGACACCGTTATTGATTGCGGTCAAATATTTTTGGTTGTGATTCTATTCATTTTCTAAACCGACACTCAAAAAAAAAGACCAATCAAATGGCGCCGTTGCCGGGGACCATTTGAGTTACTTACACGAACCGAGAACTCATTCAATCAAATGGCCCCGTTGCCGCGGATCGCGCGCTAATTCGTTCTATATTGAAATTTGAATTGAAAGATTTATTTCATTATAATTTTGTGATCAAAATTCGCGCAAAATCTAAACGATTTGTTGTGGGGTATTGCAAGGAAAATCTGGAGCTTGCTGTGCAATTCAATTTTTTTTTGGAAATTTCCAGAGAGCTGGAGGAATCAACAGCAAGCTGCTGTTGAATTTTGGTACAGGGAGCAGTACCTACGACCGCGCACCCGCGGTCTAAGCGGCTTTTTGTGGCGGTTCCACGCCAATGTGAAGGGATCTCAATGCAAAAATTCCACAGTGAGCTTCTATCTTTCTTATCTCCTCCTCTGTCTACTCCAATTAACATTTTGTGCAGGCTTCTTTGCAAAAATCGCAGCGCCGCGCAAAAAGCAAAATTAAATTGTGCTTGTTTTGATTTTTGTGGTTGTTTGCATAACTAATACCGACATTAAGGGGCAAAGACCAAATCCAGATTAGGTTGGGAGTTCATTACCCTTCCTAAGCCCCAAAAATTGCAAAATTTGCATCCGCATTTACCCCAATTAACTAAAAGAAATCTAGAGATGACTCTAAGGACCGTCGCGCTCACTTAGGACAGAAGAAGGCCGTGGGTAATTCATTGCTTATCCGTGTTTCTCTTGTGGTGTCTAAGGCAAGTGTGTCGAAGGCTAGTGGTTACTTAATTAGGCCCACTACTTACGTAGTGGAGAACCTCCCACTTACCTGGCACTTACATGGCCACAGGAGAGACAAAGAGGCAGTGGAGGATTTATCCTGCGTCTTGTCTTTTGGAAGTTAGGAGCGGTCTAGAGATTTGACCTAGGCGACCCCTAGAATTAGGGTTTTGTGTGTTGCATTTGTTGTGTCGCATCATTTTTTCAAAAATTCGTATCTTTTTCAAAACAAACACCGCATTCAATCATTCATTACCCCTAATTATAAGCCACGCTGCCACTTGTACTAACCCTTTTTAGTGCAAGATAGGCTGGACACGGGATTCTAGTGCCCGTTTAGTCCGCGTACCCTTTATCGACTCCGAAGTCGATATTTCTCCATTTACTTCTTCTTTACCCACCACCACACCCATATCGATGGATCCGCCTCCATCGAATTTCTTTAACACTAATTTGTCGCCGTCCGTTGGTGCGCAGAATCAACCCTGCATCTCTCTCCAAGAGAGGTGCTATCCATTGTGAGGTCCTCTTTTGACCTGCTTATCCATTCCACCAGCCAACGGGGATAAATTTGAAATTAAACCCCAATACTGCAGGGTTCCTAGGCACACTTGTGAAGGTTCATAAAGCATCAAACATGCCCGAATAAAATTTTACATGTGCCGAACAACTCAAAGACGGTATCTTTGCTAGATTATTAGGGTTTAGCATGCAAGATAACATCTTTAAAACTAAGTGTGAGGGATTACAACCTTTGTAGTCCGCTCCTTCGCTTCACAAGCTCCGAGTAGAAGTCCCTTCACCGCGATCCACGATCTCCCGGACTCAAAAGAGGCTCCACGACTCGAACGATCCATGCTAGCTTGAAGTGTTCCGATTCACCGATGATCTACGTCGAAGTTGCTATAACCCAAGCTTTCTCACTCTAAAGAGATGAACACCCTAATCTAATGGGCTAGATTAGATGAGGATGATGGAGTAGTATTTTTGCTATCTTTTTATTTCACTTTCTCACAATAAATCATCACAAAAGGAATTTCTAGTGAGCTCTCTCTCAAAACTCAAGAAAGAAGAAGACGAAGAATGAATGAATAATCCTTTTGTGATGAATAGTAGTCAAGTGTATATGATTGATTATAGAACCATGGTCAAGGATGATAGGATAAAACTTGTAGAGAATAAACTAGAGTTAGGGTTTGGTTAGGTTAAGGATAAGGATCAACCATAATATCTTAACCAAGACAAAAGAGAATCCTTCTAGAAAGTGCATGAAAGAGCTAACCCTAATCAAACCCTAATCCCTTTTTATCATCCTTAATCATGTTTCATAATAAATCATATCATGTCACAATAATATATATCACATATATATTATATATTTGCAACAAAAGAAAATAATACAATTAACATATATCGCATATATATCAATGTATTAATCCGGTGAGAAAATGAAATAATAAAGCGAGCCAATATTAGATAATGTAATACAATATATCATATATATCATTATACATTAAATCATCGAATCAACACTTGATCCAACGATCCGGCTATATCGAATATAACCGACTAATATATCATGTACCGATTCATCGAATCAACACTTGATCCAATGTCCCGATTCATATCTAAATATCGCGAGAATATAATACGGTATCTCATATCGCATTATCCTCGGTCCTGCACATATCACATATGTGCCTCTACTCCGTTTTGCCTGAGTCAAGAAACCTCTGTGTAGGACTCTAAAGAATCGTCAATACGCCGGTAGCAGGTGATGATCATATCAAACACCCACAAGCTGCAAGCGGTCAGCTAAACGTAACAGCCACCCAGGTATTGAGCGATCAGAAGATCAACAAGCTAGCCTGTCCGTTCTCCTGTGAATCCAATCAGTAACACTCCCGTACAGTCCGGTCTGTTCGTCTGATATATCGCATATCAATTCTAGGAGTGGTATACGTCAGACCCTAGTAACCGATAAGTCGTGTCGATGTGAGGCTCATAAAAGGTCGAGAAACTACTTGTAACACTTACCAGTATATCTCTATATCAGCCCTGGCCAGGGACTTCCAGTTATAGCCAATCGAACACAGCACAACATCAACTCCCTATACCAGGAGAGACGAATCCCCTCCTATCGCTCATTGCCTCCATGTGATTCGGGACCGTACCCAAAAGCCACCGTTTTGCACGCCCTCCTGGACGTGGTAAGGTGGAAATCAAAGCACAGTGGGAATCACACAAGACTCTATGACGATCTCGGGTCTACAGACTACCCTGTACCAGTGTCACCGGAGAACTGCCATCTGACGTGTGGTATATCACCATCTGGGAGTTCTCGGCGAGTCCGTCCAGTGTACCCAGTCTCCACTGAGCGCCCGTACACCATCTTTGATGTCAAACACCGATGGATATGGGATCATCCATCGCCCATCATATGGGTCAAGATGCGTATACGCTAGTCTACTCTGGTGTATCGATGCCCTGTCTCGATATACCCTCGACTATGAACATTTATAGGATGTACTCATCGACTACTATGGCCCTACTAGTATGATCTCATCATAGTCCTAGTAGTCGAGTACAGATCCTAAGGGCTTTATCAACATGTGAGAGTAAGAATGTAAACCAATACAAGTCAACATGTTAAGATAAAGTGAAACCAAATAGCATACTATCATGACGAGCAAGAAAGTCCTCTCTGTATATATCCAAGCATCCATCATAATATACAACATATGTACAACAATGGCCTCTAGGGCATATACATAACTAATAATCTCTCACTTGCACTAAGGCCAGCTGCTGTAGTATCTCATACCTAGCATCCCGAATAATCTCTCAAACTGTATCTGGGGAATGGCGTTCGTGAGTGGATCCGTAGTGTTATCCTTCGTATCTACTCTCCTGACCTCGATCTCCCGGCGAACAACTATCTCCCTGATCAGGTGATACCGCCTCAGAATATGTCTGGACTTCTAATGGGATCTGGGTTCCTTGGCCAAAGCCACAGCTCCATTGTTATCGCAATACAGAGGTATTGGATGTTCAATGGACGGAACCACACCAAGTTCAGTGATGAACTTCTTCATCCAGACAGCCTCTTTGGCAGCATCGTTGGCAGCGATTTATTCAGCCTCCATTGTCGAGTGTGCAACGGTATCCTGTTTGGAACTCTTCCAACATACCGCCCCTCCATTGAGGGTAAAGACAAATCCCGAGTGCGACTTAGAGTCATCCTTATCACTTTGGAAGCTGGAATCGGTAAAGGACTCCACCCGGAGTTCTCCGTTACCATACACCAAGAACATGTCTCTAGTCCTTCGTAAGTACTTAAGAATGTTCTTCACGGCTGTCCAGTGACTCTCTCAAGGATCTGCTTGATACCGACTTACTACACTTAGTGAGTATGCTACATCGTGTCTGGTACATAGCATCGCATACATGATAGAGCCTACTGACGAAGCATAGGGTATCCCTTGCATGCGAGCTCTTTCCAAATCAGTCTTGGGAGACATCTCTTTGGAGAGAGTGAGTCCAGAGATCATGGGTTGGTTCCCATGCTTGGATTCTTCCATACTAAACCTCTTTAGTATGGTGTCAATGTACCTGGATTGGGACAATCCCAGTATCCGTTTGGATCTATCTCTATAGATCCGTATCCCCAATATGCAGGAGGCATCACCTAGATCTTTCATTGAGAATCTTTGTGATAAGAAGAGCTTGACTGATTGCAGCATAGGAATATCATTTCCTATCAAGAGTATGTCATCCACGTACAATACGAGGAAGACAACCTTACTCTCTGCCACCTTCTTATAGATACAAGGTTCATCTATGTTTTTGATGAAGTCAAACTCTTTGACTACAACCTCAAAACAGATGTTCCAACTCCGTGATACTTGCTTTAACCCATAAATGGATTTAAGCAGTTTGCACACCTTTCCGCTGCTCTCACTATCTACGAAGCCCTCTGGCTGAGTCATGTACACGCACTCTTCTAAATCACCATTTAGAAAGGCGGTCTTAACATCCATTTGCCAGATTTCGTAGTCATGGTATGCAGCAATGGCAAGTAAGATCCGGATGGACTTAAGCATAGCCACTGGAGAAAAGGTTTCGTCATAATCCACACCTGGTCGTTGACGAAATCCCTTTGCTTCAAGTCTAGCTTTGAAAGTCTCAACTTTTCCATCTACACCAAATTTCTTTTTAAAAATCCAATTGCTCCCAATGGGTTTTACCCCTTCAGGAGCATTTTCCAAAATCCATACTTTATTGGTGTACATGGATTCCATCTCAGACCGCATTGCATCCAGCCATTTCACAGAGTCACCACTTGTGATGGCCTGCTCGAAACTAGTCGGGTCATCATCTTCCATGATGCAATCCTCGCTTCCACCATCAATGAGAAAACCGTAGTATCTCTCAGGTGGACGAGAAACCCTACTAGATCGGCGGAGAGGCTGGGATTCGTCGGGTACTGCTGAATCCTCTGGTTCTACCAAGTCTTCTGTTATAGTTTGTGTCACTGGAACCTCTTCCGGTTCTACCTCAATGCCACTAATCTGTTTCATAAGAAAACCTTTTTCTAAGAAAGTGGCATGTCGAGAAACAAACACCTTTTGTTCCTCGGGGTGGTAGAAGATATACCCTTGTGAATTTTTGGGATATCCTACAAACTTACATAAGACAGATCTTGCCTCGAGTTTGTCCGGATTTTGTCTTTTGATATAGGATGGACAACCCCATATCTTAACATACTTAAGAGATGGTCTCTTCCCTTTCCATATCTCATATGGAGTGGTAGGCACTGATTTGGTAGGAACCATATTCAATAGGTGTATGGCTGTCTCAAGCGCATACCCCCAGAAGGAAATAGGTAACTCAGCTGTACTCATCATTGAACGCACCATATCTAATAGGGTGCGATTCCTTCGTTCCGATACACCGTTGTGCTGTGGTGTATAAGGTGGAGTAAACTGAGAGAGAATCCCATTCTCTTTTAGATAATCTTGGAACTCATTGCTCAAGTATTCTCCTCCTCGATCAGATCGAAGGATCTTAATACTTTTGCCCGTTTGGTTCTCTACTTCGTGCCTATATTCTCTGAATTTCTCAAAAGCTTCAGACTTGTGTTTCAACAGGAACACATGCCCGTATCTAGAGAGATCGTCAATGAATGTAATGAAGTAGGAAGAACCGTTCCTGGCATGCGTAGACATGGAACCGCATACATCATTATGTACCAGTCCTAAGAGTTCCTTAACTCTTTCTCCGTGTCCACTAAACGAAGCTTTGGTCATTTTTCCTTTGAGACATGAATGGAAAGTATCATAAGATGATAATTCGAACGGATTCAAATAACCATCCTTATGTAACTTAGCCAGTCGTGTCGCATTGATATGACCAAGTCTACAATGCCACAAGAAGGATTCGTTCATTTCTGAACTTTTCCTCTTGTGCGTGTTTGGTATATTGAGGACTGTATTTAGATTTAGAATGAATATGCCATTATGTAACGAGCCTGATGCAATCAACTTTTGATGTAGGAATATGTTCATAACATTATCCTGTACTACAAAATTATATCCTTCTTTACTCAATAAAGAAACTGATATAATGTTGCACATCATGTTCGGTATATAATAGCACTCATTCAGAATCAGTGTATCACCACTTGGTAATACTAGGTGATATTCGCCAACTGCTTTGGCTGCAACATTTGCACCGTTCCCTACTTGAACGGAATGATCACCTTTTCCCAGTTCTCTACCTTTACGTAGCCCATGTAAAAGTTTACATATGTGGGATCCTGATCCGGTATCTAATACCCAGGACGTAGGGTGAACTGAGAAACAGTTCTCAATAACTAACACACCTGAAGAAGATGCATCAACATGCATGTTCTTTTGGGCCGCTTAAGAATCCAGATATTCTCCTATTCCCTGTTCAGTCTTATAACTCTTATAAGAAAGAACGGGTCCAACGTCCCCCTGCTCAGTATAATAAGCGGGTTCAGTCAATACATCCATATTATTAACTTGATTATGGCCTGACATGGTCGCTACCTGGAGAGAGAGAGAAGAAAACACTTTAGCGTATGCTCTTGCAAGATTAGATTGGTTATTATCTTATCTAATCAGGATGTCTCCCACTGTTTTTATCTAATCTACCTTCAAAGCCTAAAAGGTAAGATTAGCCGGGATAATTACACCCTACAATTTCGTCAATCTTTCAGGCAGATCAGTGTCGGTACTTTGAGGGAGGTTCCCCGTGCTTTCGCACGGACCTAATTAAAGTAAACCTCGTTTTCCCAGAGGCGTAACCCCGTTAACACTTTTCTAGACACCTACTTGATCGACTAATTGTCCTGTGTAAAACTCTCCCAGGAGTAACTCTTACTCGCAGTGGGTATCGGGATCCAACTATCTCATAGAAGGTATGCAATCTCATTGCAAATTTCAACACTTGAAATTCCCAATAATATTTTACCCCTAGTGTTCTATGACCTTGACGGATGCCAAACAACCCATAGACCACTAGTCAAGTTCAACCCGTACATTTCTTGATTGAATTAAACCCACCCGCACGACCCTTGACGAATGCCAAACAACGCCGTACGAATACCCTAATCCAATCTGCATCATATGCATAAGCAGATAAATACTAGTTAGCTACCGTACACTACGCCTTGACGAATGCCAAACTACCGTAGCACGAATACTAAGTAGTACTTATCTGAAATGACGGAGGGCTACGCAGGTTTTTCAGAAAACCATAGGCGTAATGAACTTGATATCGTCGTAGAATCATGTGAAATTTTGAAATGGAGTGTTTTTTAGGCTTTCATTAGTTTTGCTAAAGAGGTCACTCCCGGTGAAGGGATCCCGGCTCTTTCCTCATCGAATAAGATGCAGGACATATCATATATATCACTGTGCAAAGCAAAACTCTAAAAGCAATCAAAAGTCAAACCGAGTTTTGTAGCATCTGTCAGTTTCGCTAAAGAGGTCACTCCCGGTGAAGGGATCTCGGCTCTTTCCTCATCGAATAAGGTGCAGGGTATATCATATATACCACTATGCAAAACAAAACTGTAGCTACCCTTTTTATAAAGTTTTTTGATTCTACAACATCATTTAGGTTTCTTTTCTTTTTATTAATCTCATTAATAAAAAATCCCATCAGCTTATTCTTCATAAGCATCACAGATAAATACGACGTACACTTATGCCATCCGCATTCGCCTCGATGTCCCCTCGTGCACCGTTAGGTTAGGTAACTAACGACAGAGCAGGGAAGGGCTAGTGCGGGTGTAAAAGATAAGTAACGTCTATATAATATATCATATATACTATATACTGTATCCATCACAACTTATCAAATGATCACATCACAGATATCGCAGCAGAAACATAGATATAATGTGTGATATACTAGGACGTCCGTATTTAGTATTTAGCCAACAATAGAAAATACGGATTCCACAGTCGCGATGAATAGCCAAGCCCACACCCTGGACCCCTACGAGAGCGGCAAGCGACCCTACCAATTCTGGAGTTTAGGAGACCCGATCTCGACTCCTCGAGATGGCCTCCCACTGAACCCCAGAACCCGGTCACCTGTGCTCCCCTCCTTGGGTCCATCCTAATACGGAAAAGTAAATAATATACAACACTGGTGGCATCAACCTCAACCTGGAAGTGCCCCAAATAAAAGAATATTACATTACATTTGAATTTACATGAATGAAAATATAAAACTCTCATCTCACATAAAACCCCCGGCTATTCAATAGCGACAATCCTGCACATCATATCTCAGCAACACATAATATCTCATATCATCAACGTAAGTAAGTATGCATACACCGATTGTCGTCGATGTATAGCAACGACAATCGGCAATACAACTACATACTACACTTACGGTCACAGAAAAGAAATTGTAAAACTACAATATTTGGAATCCACAATCACTTTAGACATCGTAAATCCGAAATATCACATACTTCGCATTTCATGCCTAACACAATGAATTCCACATATTGTATCACATTCCAGATAAATAGACAGTATTAAACTTTTCGAACAGATAATCAAATACCCAAAATTTCCTAAAGTGCTCAACACTTGAGCGGAGTTCAAACAATCCCAGAATATATCACAGTACCAGTGATCCAGCCGTAGAAGGGTCAAGCCAACGCCTCACATGTGGCACGCCGTACTGCCCCAAACCCGAAGGTTCAAAAGGCAGTTCAAGACGGTCACATAATCGAGTTAAGGTTTGTTGTCTTCTAGAGGGTCCATCGTGTTACTTGCACATTTTTCCGAAAGATTTAAACTCTAGAAAAGATTCAACACTTGAAAATTTTTTGTGTCGGGAAAAAGTGAGTTAATGATATCCATTCGAACTTTTTAACAGTTTCTAAATATCCGGAAAAACAATAACGAATTTAAAATTCCCGATCGAATCGACGATTACAAAATAAACCCCAGAATACTCAACACTTGAGTCAGATTAAAAATACCCATAAAATAGTAAACACAGAGACAAGAATTACTGTGCAAATATCCGTACCTAATACCCTTACCCTGCCGCGGAAACGCCGCCAAAGGTGGGTAATTGCCGCGGTTCCGCGGCCATGTTGAGGAATTGGGGGCACGTTTTTCACCATAATTCTTATATTTTCCTGCTGAAGTTTTTAGGTATTTTTAATTCTGGAAAAACCCAGATTTTAAAAAATGTACAGAGAGGGGTTTGAAATGTCGTATTCGGGTTCGATCAGGGTTTTAACTTCGTTAACACATCGCCTAATGCTCTAGCTAGTCTCTGATACCACTGCAGGGTTCCTAGGCATACTTGTGAAGGTTCATAAAGTATCAAACATGCCCGAATAAAATTTTACATGTGCCGAACAACCCAAAGACGGGATCTTTGCTAGATTATTAGGGTTTAGCATGCAAGATAACATCTTTAAAACTAAGTGTGAGGGATTACAACCTTTGTAGTCCGCTCCTTCGCTTCACAAGCTCCGAGTAGAAGTCCCTTCGCCGCGATCCATGATCTCCCGGACTCAAGAGAGGCTCCACGACTCGAACGATCCATGCTAGCTTGAAGTGTTCCGATTCTCCGATAATCTACGTCGAAGTTGCTATAACCCAAGCTTTCTCACTCTAAAGAGATGAACACCCTAATCTAATGGGCTAGATTAGATGAGAATGATGGAGTAGTATTTATGCTATCTTTTTATTTCACTTTCTCACAATAAATCATCACAAAAGGAATTTCTAGTGAGCTCTCTCTCAAAACTCATGAGAGAAGAAGATGAAGAATGAAAGAATAATCCTTTTGTGATGAATAGTAGTCAAGTGTATATGATTGATTATAGAACCATGGTCAAGGATGATAGGATAAAATTTGTAGAGAATAAACTAGAGTTAGGGTTTGGTTAGGTTAAGAATAAGGATCGACAATAATATCTTAACCAAGACAAAAGAGAATCCTTCTAGAAAGTGCATGAAAGAGCTAACCCTAATCAAACCCTAATCCCTTTTTATCATCCTTAATCATGTTTCATAATAAATCATATCATGTCACAATAATATATATCACATATATATTATATATTTGCAACAAAAGAAAATAATACAATTAACATATATCGCATATATATCAATGTATTAATCCGGTGAGAAAATGAAATAATAAAGCGAGCCAATATTAGATAATGTAATACAATATATCATATATATCATTATACATTAAATCATCGAATCAACACTTGATCCAACGATTCGGCTATATCGAATATAACCGACTAATATATCATGTACCAATTCATCGAATCAACACTTGATCCAATGTCCCGATTCATATCTAAATATCGCGAGAATATAATACGGTATCTCATATCGTATTATCCTCGGTCCTGCACATATCACATATGTGCCTCTACTCCGTTTTGCCTGAGTCAAGAAACCTCTGTGTAGGACTCTAAAGAATCGTCAATACGCCGGTAGCAGGTGATGATCATATCAAACAACCACAAGCTGCAAGCGGTCAGCTAAACGTAACAGCCACCCAGGTATTGAGCGATCAGAAGATCAACAAGCTAGCCTGTCCGTTCTCCTGTGAATCCAATCAGTAACACTCCCGTACAGTCCGGTCTGTTCGTCTGATATGTCGCATATCAAGTCTAGGAGTGGTATACGTCAGACCCCAGTAACCGATAAGTCGTGTCGATGTGAGGCTCATAACAGGTCGAGAAACTACTGGTAACACTTACCAGTATATCTCTATATCAGCCCTGGCCAGGGACTTCCAGTTATAGCCAATCGAACACAGCACAACATCAACTCCCTATACCGGGAGAGACGAATCCCCTCCTATCGCTCATTGCCTCCATGTGATTCGGGACCGTACCCAAAAGCCACCGTTTTGCACGCCCTCCTGGACGTGGTAAGGTGGAAATCAAAGCACAGTGGGAATCACACAAGACTCTATGACGATCTCGGGTCTACAGACTACCCTGTACCAGTGTCACCGGAGAACTGCCATCTGACGTGTGGTATATCACCATCTGGGAGTTCTCGGCGAGTCCGTCCAGTTTACCCAGTCTCCACTGAGCACCAGTACACCATCCTTGATGTCAAACACCGATGGATATGGGATCATCCATCGCCCATCATATGGGTCAAGATGCGTATACGCTAGTCTACTCTGGTGTATCGATGCCCTGTCTCGATATACCCTCGACTAGGAACATTTATAGGATGTACTCATCGACTACTATGGCCCCACTAGTATGATCTCATCATAGTCCTAGTAGTCGAGTACAGATCCTAAGGGCTTTATCAACATGTGAGAGTAAGACTGTAAACCAATACAAGTCAACATGTTAAGATAAAGTGAAACCAAATAGCATACTATCATGACGAGCAAGAAAGTCCTCTCTGTATATATCCAAGCATACATCATAATATACAACATATGTACAACAATGGCCTCTAGGGCATATACATAACTAACAAATACATCAACCTTTTACCCAAATTCCACGGACTCCAGACTGAGGACACATACGTTTTCATCACCAAATTTGAAAACGTATGCGCAATGATGGGTACGTCACAACTTTTAGTGGATGCTATGCTTCTATGACTTCTTCCATTTACTTTGTGCGATATTGCCGAGAAGTGGCTATATAACACTACCGCACACTCTATCACGAATTGGGAAGAATTCGTCGCGGCATTCCCTAAGAAATTTTACCCAATGCAAAAGACAGCTCGAATTCGTAGCGAACTGAATCAATTTACCCAGCTTCCTACTGAACCATTTTCAAAATGCTTTGAACGTTTCAAGGATCTTTTGGTTCAGTGTCCTCATCACGGCATCCCGAGATGGGATCTCTGCCGAATCTTATATGAGGGCATTAACCCAAACACTAAACAGAACCTTGAAAACATGTATCAAGGCACCTTTATAACCAAGGATGATGGGGAAGCGTGGAAATTTTTAGAAGAGTTCGCTGAAAAATCTCTACAGTGGGAGAGTGGAACCCAACCATTGAATAGGGGTGGCGTACACCAAATAGATGTGTCCATAGGTGTTCGAGCTGAGATGGCAGCAATGCAAAAGAAGCTCGACGCTATGGAACACAAATTTTCAGCAGCCTCCCTAAACCCAATGTCGCTCCCCAAAAATGTATGTGGCAGCTGTTCTGATCCTTCTCATTTTACGTAAGAATGTCCATTAAACTCTGCGTTTCAAGGTCACGAGCATACTAATGCCGCATTTCAAAGATCTAGAAACGATCTATATTCTTCCATGTACAATCAGGGTTGGAGGAATCACCCGAATTTTGCTTGGAACCAAAACAATCTCTTCAAAACACGGTTCCAAGCCAAAATAATTTTCAAACGGCTCTTCCACCACAACAGCAACCACTTCAACTCACCCAGCAGCCCTACCAGTCACAAAATTTTCAAAACCAGGTCAACACTCCTGCACAGTCTAATCCTATGCAGTTGACCGGTTCTGACGAACTCTCTCAATTCACTAAAACCATGAAATCACTCTTGTCAAATTTCATAGAGGTTTCGGCTGAGGTTAGATCTTCCGTCAGTGAGATAAAGAAAAACTCAGCGTCCCAAGCTGAGAGTATCAGATCGATGGAAGCTGAAATCGCACGACTTAAAGTCGAGATGAGTGCGAGAGAAAAAGGGAAACTTCCATCTCAACCCCTACCGAATCCTAGGCATTACAATGTTAATGCCGTCACAACGTTGAGATCAGGAAGAGTGCTGAACAACCATGTCGGGGAAAGTTGATCGGTTCAGGCATGTATCTAAAAGCATTGACGTTCTAAATCAAACTACAGTTCCTAGTATACAGAACACACACAAGAGGAAGAGTTCAGAAATGAACGAATCATTCTTGAGGCATTGTAGACTAGGTCATATCAATGCGACCCGACTGGCTGAAGTTACATTTTAGATGCATATTTAAATCAGTTTGAATTTACATCTTGTGAAACTTGCCAGTCATGTCACAAAGATTAGATGACCATAGCTCCGTTTACTGAAAACAGAGAAAGAGTTAGTAAACTCTTGGGACTGATACATGATGATGTATGTAAGGTCTCCTGTCTACACATGCCAGGACTGGTTCTTTATACTTCATTATATTCTCTGACAATCTCTCAAGATTCAGTCATATGTTTCTGTTGAAACATAAGTCCGAAGCTTTTGAGGTATTCACAGAATATAAGTTATAAGTAGAGAACCAATAACCGGGTATAAGTATTATGTCCTATGATGAGATCATGGAGGAGAATACTTGTGCATAGAATTTCTGGACTATTCTAAAGGAGAATGAGATTCTCTCTCAGTGTTACTCCTCTGAATACACCACGGCACAACGGTGTATCGGGGTGGAGCAATCACACAATATTAGATATGGTGTGCTCTATGATGAGTACTACTGAGTTTCCTATTTCCTTTTGGGAATTATGCGCTTGAGAAGCTGCATACCTATTGAATTAGGTTCGAATCAAATCAGTGCCTACCACTCCATATAAGATATGGTATGGGAAGAGCCTATCTCTTAAGTAAGTTAAGATTTGGGATTGTCCGGCCTATGTCAAAAGCAAAATCCGGACAAGATCGAGGCAAGGTCAGTTCTGTAGAACTGGAAAGGTTCCAGCTATACAAAACTGCAACTGATGATTTGACAGAACCAAAGGATTCAATAGTTTTCGATGAACCTCAGCCTCTCCGTCGATCTAGTAGGGTTCCTCATCCGCCTGAGAGATACCTCGGTTTCTCGATGACAGTGGGAGCGAGGAATGCATCATGAGATGATGACCCATCTAGTATCGAGCAGGCCATCGAGAGTAGGGACTCTGTAAGAATGGCTAGATGCTTAGCAATCTGAGATGGAATCCATATACACCAACAAAGTATGGACTTTGGTTGCTATATCTGAAGGGTTAAATCCCCATCAGGAGCAAGTATATCTTGAGAAGATTACTTGGTGTAGATGGAAAAGTTGAGACTTTCAAAGCTAGACTTGTTAAAGGTTTTCGTCATCGACCAAGAGTGGAAAATGATGAAACCTTTTCCAGGGACTATACTTAAGTCCATCCAGATCCTACTTACCATTGCTATATACCATGACTGCGATATCTGGTGGTTGGGTGTCATGACTGCTTTTCTAAATACTGATTTAGAATAGAAAGTCTATAAGTACACAGCCAGAGGGCTTCGTAAACAGTGGGAGCAGCGGAAACATATGCAAGTTGCTTTACAGGATAAAGCAGGCATCGCGGAGTTGGAACATCTGTTTTGATGTCGTAGTCAAAGAGTTTGACTTCATCAAAATGGTAGATGAACCTTGTATGTACAAAAGGGTAGTATGGAGTATGGTAATGATCCTCGTAGAGTACGTGGATGACATACTCTTGATAGGAAAGGAATTTCCTATGCTACGATCGGTCGATCTCCTCTTATCACATAGATTCTCCATATAGGATCAAAGTGATACCTCTTAAATCCTGAGATTTGGATCTATGAGATAGATTTAAATGGATGTTAGGATTCTCACTAGCTGTAGTAAGATTGTATCAATTGATACTAGGGAGAATCACTGGAAAGGTTCCAGGGTGATAAGGACGACTGAATATCAGTCGCGGGCATTGTCTTTACCCTCAGTGGAGGGACGGTATATTGGAAGAGTTCCAAGCTAGATACCGTGGCAAACTAGACGATAAAGGCTGGTAACATCGCTATTATAGATACTACCAAAGAGGCAGTTTGGGTGTATATTGGTTCATAAGATGAACTAGGTTCCCACCATTGTGTGACAATGGAATTGTGGCTTTGGCTAAGGAACCATGATCCCATCAGTGACCCAGACATATTCTGAGGAAGCATCACCTGATCATGGAGATAGTTGATCTCCAGGGTGATCAAGGTTAGGAGAGTAGACTCAGAGGACAACACGGCGGATCCACTCACGAAGGCCTTTTCCCAGAGAGAGACTCATATGGGATGGTTGAGTATGTGATACTGCAACCACTGCTACAGATGGCCCTAGTGCAAGTGGGAGATTGTTAGTTATATGTATGCCCTAGAGGCCATTACTATATATAGGATGTATATTGTAGTGGATGCTGGGACATATATAGGTAGGACTTTCTTGCTCGACATGCTAGTACGCTATCTGGTTGCTCTTTATCTTAACATGTATACTTTCTGTCTCTCTGATTACATATTGATAAAGCCCTTAGGATGTGTACTCGACTTCCAGGACTATGATGAAGATCATACTAGTGGGGCCTGGGTAGTCAATGAGTACATCCTTCATTGTTCCTAGTCGTGGGAATATCGAGACGGGGCATCAATATTCCTGAGTAGACTAGCGTATATCTTCTCGACCCATGTGATGGGCGATGGATGATCCCATATCCATTGGTGTTTGACATCGGAGATGGTATGCGGGTGCTCAGTGGAGACTGGGTACACTGAACGGACTCGCCGAGAACTCCCAGATGGTATTATACCTCACGTCAGATGGCAGTTCTCTGGTGACACTGGTACAGCTTAGTCTGTTGACCCGAGATCGTCATAGAGTCTTGTGTGTCTCACACTGTGCTTTGATTTCCACCCTACCACGGCTCTACTGAGTCATGCAAACAGGTGGTTTTTGGGTACAATCCCGATTCACATGGAGGCAATGAGCGATAGGAGGGGATTCGTCTCTCCCGGTATTGGGGGTTGATGTTGTGCTATGCTCGACTGGCCATAACAGGAAATCCCTGGCCTGGGTTGCAGTGATATACTGGTAAGAGTTATCAGTAGTTTCACGATTGTTATGGACCTTATGTCGGCATGACTTATCAAGCTACTGGGGTCTGACGTTTACCACCCCTAGGCGAGATATGCGACATATCAGACGAACAGACCGGACTATACGGTAAGTGTTACTGGTTGGATTCACAGGAGTGTGAGCGGGCTTGCTCGTCGATCTTCTGATCGCTCAATACCCGGGTGGCCGTTACGTTTAGCAGACCGCTTGCGGCCCTTGGGTGTTTGATATGATCATCACCTGCTGCCGGCGTATTGACGATTCTTTAGAGTCCTACACAGAGGTTTCCTGGCTCAAGCGAAACGAAATAGGAGCGCTTATGAGATATGTGCGGGACCGAGAATAATGCGTGTATGTGATACCGTATTCTATTCTCGCGATGAATATATCGATTGGTTGTATGCGATATAACCTAGTTATCGAATCAAGGATTGATTCGATAAGCCGATACATTGGATATTAGTCGGTTATATGCGATATGACCGGATCGTTAAATCAAGTATTGATTTAATGATTTAATGCATAATTATATATTTGATACATTATTTTGCATTAACTAGTATCGGTTCACTTTAAATGGATTTTCTCACTTGAAATGCACATTGTATATGTGATATATTTTTGTGCACTTGTTTGTATCATGTTTGATGATACATGATCACTTGGGTTTGTGTAAAGATTAAACCATGGTTGTGTAATGGTTAGGGTTTTCTTTTTATTATCTACTTATTTATTTATCTATTCTTTTTTGAGAAAAAGAGAAAATAAAACAAAATGGTTGCTTTCTTACATGAAGCTTCTTGATGCTTCATGTAACTTTGACTTAGTGACCATTCTTGTCTTCTTCTTCTAACCCTAACCATTCATCTAACCTTAGTTAAATCTCTACACTAAACCATGGTTGAATATATGATAAGTATCATATTGTTTTCTTTTTTAAATAATACTTATCATATTATCTTCTTCTTCTTCTTCTTCTTCTTCAAGAAGAAAAAGCTTGATAGCTTCAATGGCAACTTGAGCAAATGAGTGAGAAATCCAATTCCAAAGTGAACCCACTTCCTATTTCTTCATCCTCTACCTCTTGACAAGTAGTATAGGGTGTTTTCTTCACAAGTTTTAAGACTTGGTGAAGTTGGAGTTTGATCTTGAGTTGCCTCGACGTAGATCATCTTCGGCATCGAAGCCGACGACCTAGCCCGCCCATTTCTCCGATGAAGCCGATGCTAGAGTCCGGGATTCGATTTGGACAGCGGAGGGACGTCATCACGGAGCCTAGGAGGTGGAGGACCGGATCTACAATGGTTGTAGCCCCTTTCCTTTAGCTATAATTCGTTTATTTGCATCGCATCGCCTATATATCTAGTTAACGATCCGTATTAGGGTTTCTCGGCACTTGTAAAATATTAATTGGCCATGTTTGATCACTTGTGAGACTTCATTAGTGTGCCTAGGAACCCTACAGTTAACATCAATATCCCTCTCCTAGATGCTATTCAGCAAGTCCCCGCTTATGCGAAAATTCTTAAGGACTTGTGCAGTAGGAAGAGGAAGACACAAGTGCCAAAGAAGGTCTTCATGTCTAATAATATTAGCACTGCTTTTATCCCCCATCTACCAAAGAAACGTAAGGACCCAGGATGTCCTACGATATCGATTTCTATTGGGGGTAAAAACATAAATCGTGCTCTTTTAGACCTTGGCGCAAGTGTTAACCTACTTCCATATTCTGTATATCAGCAACTAGGGATTGGAGAGTTGAAACCTGCTCACTGCACTCTCCAAATGGAAGACCGTTCAATCACCAAACCAAGAGGTGAACTAGAGGATGTGTTGATAAAGGTCGGGGAATTCGTATTCCCTGTAGACTTCATTGTACTTGACACACAACCTGTAGTAAACCCCCGGGGCCAAATTCCGGTGATTCTAGGTCGTCCTTTCCTTGCCACTTCCAACGCTGTTATAAACTGTAGAAATGGTTCAATGAACTTATCATTTGGAAATATGACCATTGAACTAAATATCTACAAAGTTGGAAGTCAGCCATCAGAACCCTCTGCTCATATTCTCGATGTGTGCTCTGTCCACGAGATCGCTCCCGATAGTTGCGGAGCTGAGGAACTTTGCTTTACAGATCTCGACGACACTACCACATCTCTGTTTGACCTTACACATGATCTTAGTGAGGACACTTTTCCTACACTTGAGTCCGACACTCCTGACTTTTCTCCACCCGAGTCTGTATCTTTCACAGGCTCTGAGCTTCTTTGTAATTCCAAAAATCACTCGATGATCCCTCCTTCTATCATTTCTCCACCAGTATTAGATCTCAAAATTTTACCTTCTCATCTTAAATATGCTTATTTAGGTGAGAATGATTCTTTACCGGTTATCATATCCTCTTCTCTAGCATCAGAGTAAGAGAATGCACTTTTATCGGTATTGAGATCTAATAGAGAGGCGTTTGGTTGGACTATGACGGACATCAAAGGGATTATTCCCTTGATTGTTGAATATCATATACATGTGATGGATGATGCCAGACCAACCCGAGAACCACAGAGACGGTTGAATCCCGTCATGAAGGAAGCGGTGATGAAAGAGATCGTCAAATTCCTTGATAATGGTATTATATACCCAATCTCCGATAGCCAATAGGTGAGTCCTATACATGTCGTCCCTAAGAAATCCGTCATCACTGTTATTACCAATGAGGCCAATGAGGCCAATGAGTTGATTCAGACATGTGCCCAAACTGGGTGGCATGTATGTATTGATTACAGAAAACTCAATGCTGCCACGAGGAATGACCACTTTCCTCTACCATTCATTGATCAAATGCTGGAACGCTTAGCGGGACGAGAGTACTATTGCTTTATGGACGGATACTCAGGCTATAATAAGGTCTCCATCGCCCAAAAGGATCAAGATAAATCCACTTTTACTTGTCCTTTTGGTACTTTTGCTTACAGTCGCATGCCCTTTGGGTTATGCAATGCTCCCGTTACCTTTCAGCGGTGTATGATGGGGATATTCTCTGACATGGTAGAGAATTTTCTGGAGATCTTTATGGACGATTTCTCGATTTTTGGAGACTCTTTTTCTGATTGCCTATCGAATCTGGACGCAGTTCTTACTCGTTGCAAAGAGAAGAATTTAACTTTGAACTGGGAAAAATGCCATTTCATGGTCCAAGAAGGAATTGTACTTGGACATGTTATTTCACAGAAAGGCATTGAGGTTGACAGAGCTAAGATAGATGTCATTCAAAACCTCCCTCATCGCAAAAGAGTCAAAGATATTCGATCTTTCCTTGGCCATGCAGGCTTTTATAGGAGATTCATTAAGGATTTTAGCAAAATTGCTAGATCTTTAACTCTTCTCCTGGCCAAGGATACGACCTTCCACTTTGACTCAGACTGTGAGGCAGCTTTCGACTCACTTAAACACTCCCTCACTACAGCCCCTATTCTCTCGTCTCCAAATTGGGACTACCCCTTTGAGCTGATGTGTGATGCATCCGACTTTGCAGTAGGTGCAGTCTTAGGACAGCACATTGAAAAGATGCCACACGTGATATACTATGCAAGTAAGACCCTGAATGATGCTCAAATCAATTATACAACCACCGAAAAGGATCTTTTAGCGGTTGTATTTGCATTAGAAAAATTCAGGCCTTACTTGATTGGCTCACCTATAGTTGTGTACACTGACCATTCCTCCTTAAAACATCTTCTGGCGAAGAAAGATGCAAAAGGTCGGCTAATACGTTGGATCCTTCTGTTACAAGAATTTGATCTTGTTATCAAAGATAAGAAAGGATGTGAAAACATAGTAGCCGACCATCTTTCACGCATCTCTTCTTCCCCTGTGACCCTGCCGATCAATGATTCGTTTCCGGACGAACAATTCTTGAGCGTATCCAATGAACCTTGGTTCAGGGATATTGTGAACTATCTTGTCACGGGACTTATACCCAGCGATTGGTCGAAACAGGACAAATACCGTTTTCTATCCCAAGTAAAACACTTTTACTGGGATGATCCATATCTGTTTAAATATTGTCCTGATCAGATCATTCGCCGGTGTGTCCTGAAAGAAGAGTTCAAGAGTGTTCTTTCTTTTTGTCATGATCAGGCCTGTGGAGGTCACTTCGGTCTTAAAAAGACGGCGGAGAAGGTTTTGCAATATGGATTTTATTGGCCGACCTTGTTCAAGGATGCATTTGAGCATTGCAAAACCTGTACACAATGTCAGTACACGGGTAGAATCTCCCGGAGAAATGAAATGCCTCAGCAACCCATTCTAGTGGTTGAAATTTTCGATGTTTGGGGCATTGATTTTATGGGTCCCTTTCCCAACTCCTTTGGGAATCTGTACATACTGCTGGCGGTTGATTATGTCTCAAAGTGGGTTGAAGCCATTCCATGT
Source organism: Agapanthus africanus (assembly GCA_030015575.1). NCBI lineage: Eukaryota > Viridiplantae > Streptophyta > Magnoliopsida > Asparagales > Amaryllidaceae > Agapanthus > Agapanthus africanus. The sequence goes on from JASDDO010000012.1 coordinate 367,705,150, forward strand.
CGCACTAATGACAAGAAAGTTGTTATTAAGTTCTTAAAAGAGAATATCTTTTCGCGATTTGGACACCCACGCGCTATTATTAGCGATAATGGGACACATTTCTGCAACAGGTCTTTCGAGACTCTGATGCGAAAATATGCAATCAACCACCGACTTTCTACACCCTATCATCCCCAAATGAGCGGGCAGGCTGAGATCTCAAACAGACAGATCAAACTAATCCTGGAGAAGACTGTTGCTAAGAATAGAAAAGACTGGTCGACCAAACTGACGGATGCTCTTTGGGCATTCCGAACTGCATTTAAAACCGACCTAGGGATGTCTCCATATAGGATAGTGTTTGGGAAGGCATGTCACTTACCCGTCGAGATTGATCATAAATCATTGTGGGCTATTAAGGAAATCAACTTTGACCTAAACCAAGCCTGCAACTTTCGGAAGCTGCAAATAAATGAGCTAAGCGAACTCCGTGATGAAGCTTATGATAACGCTGTGATCATAAAGAATAGGACCAAGGTTTTTCACGATAAAAACATTTTGAGGAAAACATTTTCACCTGGTCAACAAGTCCTTCTTTATGATTCACGACTACACCTTCACGCGGGTAAGCTTCGATCTCGGTGGAAGGGACCATTTGTTGTGCGGTCTGTATATCCGCACGGGGCAGTAGAAGTAGAAAATGTTAAAATTGGCACATTTTTCAAAGTGAATGGACATAGACAAAAGCCGTATTTTTCCACTGACCCCACGGAGGAGCTCCTGTTCTTACAGGAGCCATTTTATTTGGATTAAAATTCCTCCGTCTCACCCCATGTCCTGCACATCACTGCGTCATCTTTTTGAATGGAGGTGAGTGAAAAGAGTAAGTTTGGGGGAGATTCTTAACTTATATATTTTGCCCCCACTAATAAATTCCTCCCAGGCTTACAGGTTTTGTAGATATAGCGGTTGGCAACAGTGAGGACACTGTTGAAAACAAGTTTGGGGGTGGTTTGTGCTTATTTTTGCATCATTTGCATATCATTTGTATAAGCACAAAACATTCTTTTTAAAAACCTATAAAAATTGAAAAATTGAAAAATCCATAAAAAAATTTAAATTTTTTTTGTACATAAATAAGATAATAGAAGATTAGATAGTGAAAAATTACATCCATGAGATTAGAAAAATTTAAGAAAACCAAGAAAATTACAAGTTTTCTTATACGAACTAGTAATAAGTAGTTATGAGCCGTTGTCCCAAGGGTTAGTAAGATGAAGGACGTCACTAATCTGAGGATAAAAATAAGTCTGAAAAATAGTTTCTATTCTGGAAGCCAAATATTTTGAACGTTGATACCCTGCTATTTGCACTTACACACGTCTTGAAGCCTGGGATAGTAGAGGATACCTTAAAATGCTCTTGTCTTAAAGAAAAAAGTATGAAGTAAATAAAAAAATGAAGAAAATATAAAGTGGTGAGAAAAATGAACACTGGTTTTGTTATCGCCAAGGCAGCAATAAAAAATATAGCGAGGGTGCCTCTTCACCTAGTGCCCTAAGGCCAACTGGTCTGGGAGTCACTGCTAAGCCTTAGGTGGTGCAAGACGAGCAAAATACACCAAGTAAGCAAGCACAGGAGTAATCGGGCGGTTATTACCTCAAGAAGTATTAACGGTCGCATGAAAGTGTGTGAGCAATCTCGTCTAAATATTCATTAATTAAAAAGTACTGAGGCTGATGGGCAAGAGTATGATAGCTTGAATTGAATTCTCCGGGTGTAGGGATGTCTTTAAACACACGCAGGGTTATATGATCGATGTTTCGATGAAAGATAGGAATGAAGAATAAGACGATGTTTTATTGAGGGAGGACATGATTTCTGACATCTTTTCATGACTATTAAGATAGGGCTCATGACAACCGAAAAGCTAGCTTAGTTAGAAACCCTAATTTTCAAAGTTTTTCTTTTACAATTCTTATCTTTAAATGTAATATTCATGATCTTCATTTTATTATTGGATTTTGTGGGTGCAATCCGCTGAAAACCCTCAGGAGACAACACTCCTCCTACTAGGGACACCTAGAGCTTTAAAGGCTTGTTGCACGTGCTCAGTGCAATCGTGTTGCCTACGAAAGTGTGCTAGTTAGTTTTTCTCTTTCTTTATTTTCTCCTTCTCTTTTTAATAAAGTTCGCTCGAGACGATCGAAAATAAGTTTGGGGGAATTTGATCAGTCGAAAATACTGCATCTTTAAACCGGCAATTTCCCTATCATTTGCACTCATCTAGAAGTGTTCGGCATTCATATAGCACATATTAGCAAATCAGTCATAAAATATCAGATTGCATGTGTTAGACTTTAAAACCGGCACTATAAGGGAAATTGACTGCATTTCATAGCATGGCATCATTCCTATATATCGCAACTTGTGTTTCGAAGTCTGTGCAGGACGTTACAGAAGATCGGTCAAATTTACAAACGAAGACTGTTAAAAAGACGCCAACTCATGGATTTGGAATCTGATATTAATATAGAGGGAATTACACAATTCAACATATCAGATAGCTATCCCAAAGGCAGCCCAAAGCATCTGAAGAAATTTGGCACATTGAGCCCCTCACGTGACCGCGGATCCGCGGCATAAGGAGGTACGTGCCGTGGATCCGCCGTATCTCTGCCACATCATCACCCCAATTTCAGTGCATTATTCTTCTGTCAGTGCCTACACTTCAGCAAGACACTTCAATCTCCATATTACTCCAGAAGCTTCTGCCAGATCAGCAAGCCCTAGGGTTCCTAACTAAACACCCCAAGCTTCCACAACAAGCTTCACCTAAACTCTATTAAGGATCTAGAACCTTCCCCCTAACCTCCTAGCTTAGGGTAGAAGCTAATCCCCTAACTAACTACTTCTAGAAGCCTCTTCCTCTAACTAACTTTTGGAGGGAAAATTCAAATTTAAATCCTAGAGCTAGGGTTTAGGAAACCCATAAATAGACCCTAAGGCTCACTTGAAAAAGGGGGTTCATTAGTTGTTCAATCTAGGGTTCAATTGTTAGCTAAACTCTAGTTGTTCTTTAGTTCCTCAATTCAATTGTTGTGGTTGTTCTTCATCTTCAACCCAACAACAACCACCTCAAACCCTAACCCTAATCCCAATCAAGATCAAGAATTCAAGATCCTTTGAGTGCAAGCCAAGCAAGTCTTCAAGATCCTTTAGAAGCGGAACCAGAATTGAACGGAGCACGAGATCCAAGTGATCCAAGACTCAAGGAGCCGAGCGATGCTAGATTCGACGAGCGAAGTTCCTACCTCTTGTAATTCTTGAGAGTTGTAACTACTTGTTGATGTAATAAAGGTGAAGATTCTTTAAACTTGCTTATTTTCAATTCAAGCATTATGATTCGTATTCAATTCTTGAATGTATTCTTCGTGATGATGCTTGAATAAAACTCCGCTCGTGGAGGAATCGAAACGATTGTAGAATGATGATGTTGACGAATCTTAAAACGTTTTCTTAAGTCTTATAACAATTGTAAATTCTTGAAAATCGAATGATCGATGATCTAGATTGATGCGAATGCGTTCTTGATTCCTTTCGCACGATCTAGAGATCAACGATCGATCATCCGACTTTCAAGAAGCTATCTAGTGAATGTGATTCATCGAAAGGACAAAGGATAGGATGAGGAACCCTAATTCTTCGCAAGATCCTTCATCCTCGATGAATCTACATCGATTTAGCATCAACTTGTTAATGGATAAGAAATCATATTCTTGAATCTTATTCACATCTACAATTTACTCGATTCCAACGAGTTTTACTTCAAATCTTGAAACCTAAATTGATTGGATTTCTATCGAAACTTGATTCTTGATGTTTATCGTTTTCTTGATTCTTGATTAGAATAGTGATACTTGAAACTTATCGATAAAAATCTTGAATCGTTTTCTTTTCTTTTCTATTAAATTTTCAATTCAAACAAATCAAAATACGAACGAATCGCGCAATCCCTGTGGACGATCCGCACTCACTAATGTGCTACAATCCGACACCGTTATTGATTGCGGTCAAATATTTTTGGTTATGATTCTATTCATTTTCTAAACCGACACACAAAAAAAAGACCAATCAAATGGCGCCGTTGCCGGGGACCATTTGAGTTACTTACACGAACCGAGAATTCATTCAATCAGTAGGCACAGTGTTGGTTGGAACCTGGTTCAAAAGATATGCAGCTGATTCTAGTGCATAACCCCAGAAAGATCGCGGTAACTCAGCCTTACTCATCATGGAACGAACCATATCCAATAGGGTTCGATTCCTCCTTTCCGATACACCATTGTGTTGTGGTGTGTATGGAGGAGTAAGCTGAGAGAGAATTCCTTCTCTTTTAAGTATCCCAGGAACTCGGCACTTAAGTATTCACCACCTCGATCAGATCTCAGTGTCTTGATACTTTTGCCTGTCTGTTTTTCCACTTCATTCTTGTATTCTCGGAATTTCTCAAAGGCCTCGGATTTATGCTTCATTAAGAAGATATATCCATACCTAGAGAAATCATCCGTAAAAGTAATGAAGTAGGAATAACCACCTCGCGCATGTGTAGACATTGGACCGCACACGTCACTGTGTACGAGTCCTAAGAGCTCGCTCGCTCTTACTCCGTGTCCAGTAAACGGAGTCTTTGTCATCTTTCCCCTGAGACAAGATTTACAAGTAGCATAAGATTGATATTCGAACGGATTCAAATATCCTTCTCTATGTAACTTCGTCAACCGTGTTTCATTGATGTGACCTAGTCTACAATGCCATAAGAAAGCCTGATTTATTTCTGAAGACTTTCTTTTAAGTGTGTTCTGGACATTGAAAACCTGAGCTTGATTCAATACGTATATACCGTCATCTAATGTACCGGACCCAATCAGAACTTGATTTAGGTGGATGTGAACTACATCAGTTACGAATGTAAAGTCATATCCCTCTCTCGAAAGTGAGGACACTGATATGATATTACAAGTCAAACTAGGTACATACAAACAGTTACGTAGAATCAATATCTGCCCACTTGTCAAACCTAGGTGATATTCTCCCACGGATTCAGCATCCACGCTCATTCCGTTTGCAACTTTGAGAGATAAATCACCTACTCTGATAACTCTACGGTTTCTCAAAGCATGTAATGAATTATATATATGAGATCCTGCTCCAGTATCTAGTACCCAGGAAGTAGAGTTAATTGACAAACAGTTCTCAATTACAAACACACATGAGGCCGAAGCCACAACATGCTTCGTATCCTGGCTACTGGCTTCCAAAGCCCTGCAATTCTTCTGCCAATGCCTGTTCCCATAACAATAGGAACATCCCTCCTTCCCTACGCCAAGTCCCGAAAATTTTGCTCTTACCTTTCCTTCTACTTTACTGACACGGTATATCGGCTTTGTAGAGGTCTTCTTCTTTTCACCCTTTGCTTTCGCCCTGGATATAGAAGAAGAAGGTCCCCCATTAAGCAGAGCTTGTGTTTCCCTGGTTTCTTTTAGGGTGTAAGTAGAGGGTAAGGTCTATGGAAATAAGTCAGCGCATGACCTGTTTCCCGACGTAGTCTCTAGGTCCGTGAGCTCATCAATATAGCTAGTCATCGTAAGGACGTTGTCCCTTACAGATGACCCGACAGCCAGCCTCACTTGAATTAATTCATTCGAGGTCTCATATCTTGCGATATGAGATTGCTCTCCATATAAATCTTTGTTATGGAGAAAGATGGAAACTAAGTCCATCTTCTCGTGCTGCTTCTGGTACACACTGTCAACTGAAGCCAACACGAGGCACATGGCATTCATATTATCCTTTTCCCTTGTTTGACGGATATCCATATCCATGACGGTGGAAACTGGATCTGGGACAGCGGGATCTTGAGTAGTAATAGGGTGATCCAGCTTGTTATAGGCAATGGACATCTGGAAAGACCTTTTCCAGTCATAAAAGTTAGATTCAGTCAACTTGTTATCTAGATGTAACCTAGTCATGGTCACAAGGTCGCTGCAATGAGAGAGAGAGAAGAAAACACTTTAGCATGATGCTCTTGCAAGTTTAGATTGGTTTTTAGTTTATCTAAACTGGATGGCTCCCACTGTTTCTCGAATCCTTCCTCAAACCATAAAAGAAGAATTAGCCAGGACTGATATCACCGTACAATACTTGCTTGACCGTTCAGCCAGGCCGATGTCGGTACTTCGAGAGAGGTTTTCCAACTCTTTCGCGAAGTTCCTTAATTAAATAACCTCTTTTCTATGGGGGCGTAGCCCCGCTGACACCTTTCTCGACACCTACTTGGTTTATAGCATTGATCGTTAAGTGACGAATCTCCTGATAAGTAGCATATACTCACAGTAGGATCGGGATCCAAATATCATCGTGTGATAATGTTGTAAGAATCCTACCAACATTCATCAAACTCCAAATGGTATGCAACACTAGCAAGTTTCAATTTCTTTAGAAACTCCCGATGTGGATTTTTGCCCCATGTTCTTATGACCTTGACTAAGGGCCAACAAATCATAAGTCACATGTCAAGTTCTACCCATCACTATCTTGTTAATTTAAACCCACCTGTATATACTCTTGACTAAGGGCCAAACAAAGTAATACGACTGTCCCAAACCAACTCATCTATCTATGCAACAAATGAATACCCCAGCAGCTACCAATCACTATGTCTTGACTAAGGGCCAAACAAACATAGCTTGAATACTACTGACCATCCATAAGAAATGACGGAGGGCTACGACTGGTTTTGGCGAAACTGTGAACGTAGTGAACTTGATATAATCGAAGGAACCTGATAGCCTTTTTAAAAGGAGTGGTTAAAGCTCCGCAATTAAAAATTCTGCTCTTTTAAAATAACTGAGTGGTTTCTTTTAAATTCGTTCCAATGATTCAACTTTGGTTTGTTTTCTTTGCATTAAAATAATGCGTCCCTTCAATTAACTTATCATTGCAGAAAACAAAGAAAATACAACGTCCTCTTATGCCATCCGTATTCGCCACTGGGTCCCGTCATCACCCGTTAGGTTACTTAACTAACGACAGAGCGGGGGCTGGGCTAGTGCGGGTGTAAAACATAAGTGACGTGTAAATAGCTATCATATATAGATATTGTATATTCGTCAGACGCAATAATAGGCATTCCAGATCACAGATGAACATTATTGGATATACAAGCAATCCGCGTTTCCTTTGAGTCTGCAACGAAAGACGGATTACACAGTTGTGATGAATAGCCATTACCCCATCCTAGACCCCTACGGGTATGGAAAACTACACGCCAAGTACCCGAAGTGAAGCGGTCTCAATCAACAACGTGAGTAGGCCACTAAACACTTCAAAGTACCCGGTAGTTTGTGCACCCCACCTTGGGTCTATCCTAGGAGCAAAAAACAGTAAATGAAATAATACAACGGTGGCTACAACCTCAGCCCGGATGTGCCCCGCAAAAGAATATTACATCATAGTACAATTTACATCGAATGAATGAATATAAAAACTCATCTCAAACCCCGGCTAATCATCACAACGATCCAATCAAGTTCATATACACAAACAGTAAAAACCATTACAGAAATGTGCAACCCCCTGCCAACCGACATACTAGCAGTTAGGGGAGGTTTACGAACACATTCAACATTACAGATAAAAACCCGATTAGCAAATAACTTAGAATATCGATCGACAACCTTTTTCCGTGTCTACCCCAAATGCAAGCCAGCACAGAAGTAACCTGGGCAAAAACAAAATATACTGGAAAACAAAATACCACAAAATAAGAATTACTGTGAAAATCCGAGTCAACTCGGAGTTGACTCGGCGGCGGATCCGCGGTCGAATGCACTCATCTGCCGCGGTTCCGCGGCTGTATCATTGAGTTACCTTCTCGTATTTTCCCAGTATTCTTAGAATCCCCTGTTGTGAATTTTCATACCTATCAAATAATTTTTTCGACACGTTTAAAATTGACAGACACTTGAGGGGTCCGGGGTTATGTTTTCGCGTTTTTCCGACGATCGAAGTTCTAATTAGTTGCTAACAAGCTAGTAAAGGTTTAGTAGGCTCTGATACCACTATAAGTCCATGTCACACACCCCACAAGCTTGCGGGGAGGCGGAATATATGAAAAACAATTATAAAAGCTTCGTAACACGGACTTGAGCACACGGATCGTGTCTAAACCATTACTAGAAAACTACGAAAGGTTTAACTACTCCGATTTGAAGTTATACCTCATGTTACTTGTCCTTCGGGTCTTCATCGCTGTCCTCCACTCCTTGTAGGCTCTATGGAACGTCGGCACCTCAACGACATTCTCGAGTCAAAGACGATCCACCCAAGAGCTACTACCTTTAACTTGAGGTAACTTGGTTATTAAAAGTGCTAATCAAAGCAACCTAGGGGATATAGAGTATGATTATGGATTAATAAGTCTTGCTAACCCTTGATCTCAACACATGAGAGGTTAAGGTTAGGGTTTGAAGAGAGAGAGCTTGAGGAGAGAGAAGGTGAGAATGAGAATCCTTTTGGAATAATGATATAATTGTCAATATATGAAGCATAACACATTATTAAATGAATAACAAATAATAATGTGTCATCATGCTTCATTAATACATATAGTGATTCATCTCATGAGTCATTTAAACCATAAATGCATCATTAACTCCATGGATGAATCACACCATGACTCATTAAACCAATTAATGCAAATGCCACCTTAGCCTCCAACTCATCATACTTCTAGAAGCTTCTTGACAAATTACGAGAACGCCCCTCCTATCCGTAAAAACACGGAAATACTTTAGACTGTATAAATCCAATAATCCAATACTAGAATCTGGCTTAAACCAAAGCCCGCTAGTAAAAACTGTTCGAACATCGTACGTGCGTAAAAACACGTATGCGTCCGAAACCTGTCGTAAAACCATACGACCTCTATATCGTTTCGCCCGAAGCAGGGAAACTCTCTATGTGGGACTCTAAAGACTCGACACTGCGCTGGCAGTGGGTTTAACCACAGACCGCAAGCGGCACTAGCTGTACGTAACGGTCCCCAGGTAGATGTCGATAAGAAGAACGATGAGTAACCCATCCGAACTCCTACAGAGCCTGATGTGACAATCTCCGTACAGTCCGGTCTGTTCGTCTAGGACTATCGCATATCGGGCCTAGGGTGGCGGTAAACGTCAGACTCCTAATAGCGGTATAAGTCGTGTCGGAGTGAAGCCCATTACACCTTGAGAAACTACTGGAAGCTACCAGTAAATCTCGCTTGCCCTGGCCAGGGACTTTGCGTAATGGCTCTCCATACACAGCGCGATATCAACCCCCAATACCGGGAGAGACGAATCCTATCTAACCGCCACTGCCTCCAAGTGCTTCGGGACTGCACCCAACTACTACCTGTTTGCACAACTCCTTTGAGCTGTGGTAGGGTAGTAGTCTAAGTACAGTGGGAACACACCCGAGGCGAAGTAGCAGTATCAAGTCGACGGACTAAGCTGTACTCATGTCACCTTGGAACTGTTATCTGACGATGGGTATAAATCCAACCTGCAGTTCCCGGCGAGTCCTGTCCGGTGTACCCCTAACCTAACGAGCACCTGCATACTATCTCCAGTACGACGTACTGATGGCTGTGGGACAGACGATCTCCCTATGCTGGGATGAGAAGCGTATACACCAGTCTACTCCGGAGTATCGATGCCCTATTTCGATAATCCTACGACCAGGGACCTGTATAGGATGTTGCTTATAGACTACCCAGCCCCCACTAGTGTGACTGCCATCACAACGCTGGTAATCAAGCAAAGATCCTAAGGGCTCTACTAATATGTATAAGCGATACGTTAAAAGAAACATATGAACATATTAAAGTAGAATTAAACCAAGTAGCATACTACCATTTTTAGCAAGACTGTCAATACAACTGTGAATATCCCAAGCTTCCATTAAGTAATATACAAACTAGTATGATACAGCAATGGCCTCTAGGGCATAAACACTAACATAGATAGCAAAAACATGCAAAGGAGTTAGAATGGTTATACCGAATGATCCATATCCTTCGGTCTTGAACCATCTTCCCAAGCTCCTAGAGGCCTCCTTGATCATGTTTGATCTCCGGTCTCCCTCCATCGAAGATGATCCACCCGAGAGTCTATGAATCGAGCTCCAACCTCATATCCGAGGTAACTAGGGTACCTAGATCGCTACACTAGATACCATAGAAGAAGTAGAGAGTGAAGAAGGATTAATTTTTCTCATGACACCCAAGGTTTCTCAACACATGAGAGGGTTTGGGTGGAGGAAGATGAAGATGCCATGAGGATGAGAGTGTTGTAGGAGAGAGAATGAATAATGGCTTAGTGTTTTTGTGTATTGTGTGAGTTGTAGAAATAATGGAGCCATCCCAAAAAAATATCTCAAGTCTCCAAAATATCTTAAGTCAACAAAAATATCTCAAGTCAACAAAATCTCACAACAAACAAAAACTTTAAACATGCTTAAATAGGAACCATGGATCACTAATAAGCCATGCCACCAAAAATGCAATAAACACCTCATCCTACACCTCAATAACCTTTAAATCCAAAAAAGTCTAAACCATAATGAGGTGTAATCTTCTAAAAGTAATCTTGTAAGAAATTACAAGAATACTCCTCAACTGTATATACATACCCTCATCCGTATTCCGAAGAATACGAATACAATGAGAAGAAAATAATCCAACAATATAATACTAGAATCCGGCTTAAACCAAAACCACTAGTATTATCCGTCTGAATCCTGATACATGCACAAGTGGACGTAAATGATCGAACCCTGCCGCAAAACCATACGGCCTCTACATCGTTTCACCCGAAGCAGGGAAACCCTCTGTGTGGGACTCTAAAGACTCGTCAAAACGCTGGCAATGGGTTTAACCATAAGCACCTCAGCTGCACTAGCTGTACGTAACGGCTACCCATGTATTGAGCGAAAGGGAGGCCGAAGAGCAAACTCATTATGAAACCCTGCTGAGCCTGACAGTGACAATATCCGTACAGTCCGGTCCGTTCGTCTATGAGTATCGCATATCGAGTCTAGGGGGTGGATAAAGTCAGACCACTAATAACGCAACATCTAGTGTCGGTATGAAACCCATCACCCACTGAGAAACTACTGATCCGAATCAGTAATTCTTGACTACCTTGGCCAAGGATTTTAGGTGATGGTCACTCGTGCACAACGCGACATCAACCCCAAATACTGGGAGAGACGAATCCCTGACGATCCACTCACTGCCTCCATGTGGCTCGGGACTGTACCCAACTAAAACCTGTTTGCACGACTCCTTTGAGCCATAGTAGGGTAGTAATCAGTAGGAACTCACATGAGAAAAATGACGATCTCAGGTCGATAGACTAACTTGTACACATGTCACCTGGGAACTGCTATCTGAAAATAAGTGTAATACCAACTAGCATGTTCCCGGCGAGTCCGTCCGGTGTACTCATAACCCAATGAGCACCTGTATACTATCTTAGGTGAACAAACTGACACCAATGGCTTGTGAGACCGGCTACCGCCCCTCGTCGGGGTCTCGATCAATATACACTAGTCTACTCTGGAGTATTGATGCCCGGTCTCAAAACTCCTACGACTAGGGACTTTTAAGGATGTGCTTATAAACCACCCAGCTCCCACGTATATGATCGCCATCATAATGTTGGTAGTCAAGCAAGAATCCTATGGGCTCTATCAACATGTAATAGTGATCTGTAATGCCACCTAATGTTGTACATGATGATAAAGGCAAACTAAATAGCATACTATCATCTCGAGTAAGACTGTTCTACTGGTATAGGTCCTCCCTCAATCATCATAATCAGCTGCCTGCGACTATAATAATTTCCTTGAGAGCACTATAGCCAACAATCTCCCACTTGCACTTAAGGCTAATAATTGCGATGTCGCATACTCACAGCCCGTGTGATACCGAACACCCAACTCCTCTACTAATCAGTCTCGCAAAGCTCATTTACGAAACTATTGTGTTCGAGAAATAGCCTCAGTGAGTGGATCCACTCAAATGTTTCTTTCTTTATCTCAACTTCGTGGAGAAAGCTATCTCCCGAAATGAGCAATACCTATCTTAGAATTTTTCCGGATATCTGATTGGACCTAGTTCACAAATGAACTCTAAATCCAGCAAAGTTCTTAGACTGTATCGTCCACTGAATTTAATCAGTATCCTGCGCCATGCCTTCCTCAGTATCCGTTTGGACCACCTGTCCAAACTACTGCCCCTTTTATGAGGGAAAACTATAACTCTGACAGTCGCTCTGTCATCCAGGTCACCTTGGAAGCCTGGAATGATAACCGTTTCCCGAAGGAGGCTGCAGTTACCATATCCCAAGAACATCCACTTATGTTCATAACTGCTTCCCAATGTTTCTCCAAGATTAGATTAATATATAAACTTATTGCAGTTAGTGCAAAAACAAATTCTGGTGTCGTACTTGATATCTCATGATTGAATCAATTGCCTAAGCAAGTGATATGCCAATCATGCAAATCTCTCTCCCCTTTAGTCTGTAAGACATCCTTTAGAGAGGGTGACTCTATCACCTGTAGGTACACCACATGCTGGGATCCTTAGCACCCTCACTAGGTTGCGGAAGGCATCAACCATGCAATTTAAAAAAATTCTAAGGTGCTAAAGAAACCTAACTAAGGATCTAATTAGAGGAATTAGGGTAAAGCAACATGTAATCAAACATTACACTAAGTGAATGAGGAATACAACCTTTGTAGACCGGTCCTTCACTTATAAAGCTCCGTGTAGTAGTCCCAGCGCTCTAAGTAGTGATCTCTCGGACTCAAGTTAGGCTTCACAAAGCGAAATGAACAAGCTTGCTTGAAGTCTTCGAGGCCGAAGATGATCTACGTCGAGGAGACTCTAACTCAAGCTACCTCTTCACTAATTGGGAATTAGTGAAGCAAACAACCTAAACTAAATGGCTAATCTAGTGTAGGTTGATGAAGTAGGATTTTTGCTCACATTAGAATAATTTTTCTCACAATATTTCTTCACCTCTAGAAATGTTAGAGAGCTTTTTTTAGATGAAGAAGATGAAGTGTAGAATGAATTGAGTGAGAATAGCAACCATGGGTAAGATAATATCTCATATTAACTCATGTAGAGACTTAACCATGGCTTAAGATAATGGTTGGGTTAATAAATATTTATGGTGAGACAAAATTAGTGGACCAAGTCAATGGTTCTACAAGCTTCCACTAAGCTTCAAACCATGTGATTATTCCAGCTAATTTTGCATTTACCTAAATAAATAAAAACCCCAATTATCTATGACATGGCATGTGTCTCATACACCCATGTTAGATGTATCATCAAGCATGACACAAATAATATATATCACATATATATTAAATGTGCACAAGTGAGAAAAAGAAATCCTTAAGTGAGCTAATATTAGTTAATGTATGTTAATATATCAAATATATAATTATACATTAAATTTTTAAATCAACACTTGATTTAATAATCCGGCTATATCACATATAACCGACTAATATCATTTGTATCAACTTATCGAATCAACACTTGATTCGATAACCCGGCTATATCACATATAACCAAATGATATCACATATAGTGAGATTAGAATACAGTATCACATACGCGTATTAATCTTGGTCCTGCACATATCACATATGTGCTCCTACTTCGTTTCTCCTGAGTCAGGAAACCTCTGTGTAGGACTCTAAAGACTCGTCAATACGCTGGCAGTAGTTGATGATCATATCAGTCACCCACAAGCCATCAGCGGTACTAGCTGGATGTAACGACTACCCGGGTATTGAGCGATCAGAAGATCAACAAGCAAGCATGATCATACTCTTGCGAATCCAATAAGTAACACTACCGTACAGTCCGGTCTCTTCATCTGATATGTCGCATATCCAGCCTGGGGGGAGGGTATGTAAGTCTACGTTACCCACCCCTGTACTTACGGGGAGGCGGAATAGGTAAAAAACAAATTTTTAACACAAGGTAACATAGACTAAAACTTGAGGATCTTTGCCAAACCATTGCTAACAAACTACATGAGGTTCTATCTACTATGCAAGGAGATTATACCTCATGCTACTAGTCCTTCGGGTCTTCTCTGCTATCCTCCTCGTCTCCGTAGGCTCAATGGGTCGATCCAGATCTTGGTCACCTCCGCGGCCTCCTTGAGTCGAAGACGATCCACCCGAAAGTCTATAGTCCGAGCTCCACCTCAAGCCGAGGTAACTAGGGCAACAAGTTTGCTACTCTTGATGTTCTATGTGATGTAGAGGAAGTAGATGGATTTGTATGTCTATTTAGATCCTTATTTTCTTAACACATGAGAGCTAAAGGACTTTGTAGTGAGGAGGAAGATGAAGCAACCATGGGAGCTCTCTTTTTGATGAGAGAGAATGAGCAAGAGATAATGATGCATAAGAAAAACCATTTACTAATCTCTTATCATGATAAAGTGTGATGGCTACTTGATTTGACCCTTATCATCTCAAGAATAAATCCAAAAGAATAAGAAGGATCTAGTGCTCTCAAGAAATGTCCAAGTCAACAATGGTCAACTTGGTCAAATGGTCAACATGGTCAAAGCAATTAGCCATAGCACAATTATCATTAGAAAAGATTAGTAAATAATTTCCTCACCTCATAATGGTTTTGACCGAATCAACGGTCAAAATCCCAATGAGGCACCTCCTTCTTCGCTCCTCACAACCGTGCATACACACCCACAACCGCATTCCGTAGAATGCGAATGCACAGAAGACAAAACTAATCCATCTATACAATACTAGGATCTGGCTTAAACCAAAGCCCACTAGTATCGTCTGCCCGAACATCATACGCGCACAAGTGCACGTAAGTGATCGTAGCCTTGCCGTAAAACCATACGGCCTCTACACCTTTTGCCCAGTGCAGGGAAACTCTCTGTGTGGTACTCTAAAGACTCGACACTACGCTGGCAGTGGGTTTAACCACAGACCGCAAGCGGCACTAGCTGTACGTAACGATCCCCAGGTAGATGTCGATAAGAAGGCCGATGAGGTAAACCCATCCGAACTCCTACTGAGCCTGAATGTGACAATCTCCGTACAGTCCGGTCTGTTCGTCTATGAGAATCGCATGTCGAGCCTAGAGGGGTGGTAAACGTCAGACCCCTAATAGCGGTACAAGTCATGCCGGAGTGTAGCCCAGAACACCCTGAGAAACTACTGGAAACACTACAAGTAATTCTCGCTTGCCCTGGCCAGGGACTTTATGTAATGGCTCTCCCAGACACAGCGCGATATCAACCCCCAATACCGGGAGAGATGAATCCTATCTAACCGCTACTGCCTCCAAGTGCTTCGGGACTGCACCTAACTACTACCTGTTTGTACGACTCCTTTGAGCCGTGGTAGGGTAGTAATCAAAGTACAGTGGGAACACACTCGAGCAAAAGTAGCAGTGTCAAGTCGACGGACTATGCTGTACTCCTGTCACCAGGGAACTGTTATCTGACGATAGGTATACTACCAACCAACAGTTCCCGACGAGTCCTGTCCAGTGTACTCGAAACCTAACGAGCACCTGCAAACTATCTCCAGTACGACGTACTAATGGCTGTGGGACAGACCATCTCCCCTGCTGGGATGAGAAGCGTATACGCTAGTCTACTTCGGAGTATCGATGCCCCGTCTCGATAATCCTACGACTAGGGACCTGTATAAGGATGTGCTTGTAGATTACCCAGCCCTCACAAGTGTGACTACCATCACAACACTGGTAATCAAGAAAAGATCCTAAGGGCTACACTAATATGTACAAGCGATATGCTAAAAGAAACACATGCTCATATTGAAGTAGAAACAAACCAAGTAGCATACTACCATTTTGAGCAAGATTGTCTATACAACTGCGAATATCCCAAGCTTCCATTAAGTAATATACAAACTAGTATGATACAGTAATGGCCTCTAGGGCATATACACTAACAATCTCCCACTTGCACTAGGGCCATGTACTGGCGTATCGAAGACCTATCATCTCGATCGGCCGCTCGAACTGAGTCTGAGGTATGGCCTTCGTGAGTGGATCTGCAGTGTTATTCTCCGAATCTACTCTCCCCACCTCGATCTCCCGGCGATCTACGATCTTCCTGATCAGGTGGTACAGCCTCAAAATGTGTCTGGACTTCTGATGGGACCTGGGTTCCTTCGCTAAAGCTATAGCGCCGTTGTTGTCACAATACATCGGTATTGGATCAACAATGGTAGGAACCACCTGAAGCTCCGTGAGGAACTTCTTCATCCAGACAGCTTCCTTTGCGGCATCGCAAGCAGCTATGTACTCTGCTTCTATAGTTGAGTCAGCAACGGTTTCCTGCTTGGAGCTCTTCCAGCAAACCGCCCCTCCATTGAGGGTAAAGACATAACCCGACATGGACTTGGAGTCATCCTTGTCACTCTGGAAGGTGGAGTCAACAAAGTCCTCGATCTGGAGGTCTTTTCCGCCATACACCAAGAACATCTCCTTATTCCTTCTCAGGTACTTGAGAATGTTTTTTACTGCTATCCAGTGTTTCTCCCCTGGGTCTGACTGATACTAGCTTACAACGCTCAATGCGTATGCTACATCTGGTCTGGTACACAACATCACATACATTATAGAGCCTACCGCAGATGCGTATGGTATAGATGACATGTGAGCCCTTTCCAAATCAGTCTTGGGAGACATCTCTTTGGAGAGGGTGATTCCGTGATAAGCCGGTAGATTACCGCGCTTTGAATCTTCCATACTGAATCGTTTCAGTATGGTGTCGATGTACCTGGACTGCGAAAGTCCCAACATCCTCTTAGATCTATCACGATAGATCTGGATCCCCAGAATGTAGTTGGCATCGTCCAGGTCCTTCATGGAGAACCTCTGTGACAAGAATCCTTTGACTGACTGTAGCATAGGAATGTCATTTCCTATTAGGAGAATGTCATCCACGTACAAGACGAGGAATACCACTGTTCTCCCTACAATCTTACTGTAAATGCATGGTTCATCCGGATTTTTGATAAAGCCGAATTCTTTGACAGTATCATCAAAGCAGATGTTCCAACTCCGCGATGCCTTCTTTAGTCCATAAATGGACTTAAGCAACTTGCATACTTTACCGCTGCTCCCACTCTGAATGAAACCCTCTGGCTGATCCATATAGACGCACTCTTCCAAATTTCCATTTAGAAAAGCCGTCTTTACGTCCATCTGCCAGATCTTATAATCGTGGAAGGAAGCAATGGCAAGAAGGATCCGAATGGATTTGAGCATAGCCACTGGAGAAAAGGTTTCGTCATAGTCCAAACCAGGTCTTTGACGAAAACCCTTTGCAACAAGTCTAGCTTTATAGGTTTCACCCTGCCCATCTACACCAATATTCTTTCTGAAGATCCGTTTGCAGCCTACGGGTTTTACCCCTTTTGTAGCAATGTCCAAAGTCCAAACTTTGTTGGTGTACATGGACTCCATCTCGGTCCGCATTGCATCCAGCCATTTTACCGAGTCACCGCTCCGAATGGCTTGCTGGAAGCTAGTAGGTCATCATTTTCAATGACGCAATCCTCTCGATCCCCGTCTATGAGAAAATCATAGTATCTCTCAGGCGGATGAGACTGCATACTACTTCTGCGGAGTGGCGCTGGGATGTCCGATTCTCCTGAAACTTCTGGTTCTACCAAGCTTTCAGTAATAGCTTGTGGTTCTGGAATTTCTTCCAGTTCTATTGCGCTCCCACTTATCTGATTTTCTAAAAATTCAGTTTCCAAGAAGTGGGCATGCTGAGAAACAAAAACCTTTTGTTCCTCTGCGGAATAGAAAAGATACCCCCTAGAGTTCTTGGGGTATCCCACAAACTTACACAGTACTGAGCGTGCCTCGAGCTTGTCTGCAGGCTGCCTCTTTACAAAAGCTGGACATCCCCATATCTTAAGATACTTAAGACATGGTTTCTTCCCACTCCACATATGATATGGAGTGGTAGGCACAGTCTTGGTTGGAACCTTGTTCAAAAGATATGCAGCTGATTCTAGTGCATAACCCCAGAAAAATCGTGGTAACTCAGCCTTACTCATCATGGAACGAACCATATCCAATTGAGTTCGATTCCGCCTTTCCGATACACCGTTGTGTTGTGGTGTGTATGGAGGAGTAAGCTGAGAGAGAATTCCATTCTCTTTTAAGTAGCCCAGAAACTCGGCACTCAAGTATTCACCACCTCGATCAGATCTCAGTGTCTTGATACTTTTGCCTGTTTGTTTTTCAACTTCATTCTTGTATTCCCGAAATTTCTCAAAGGCCTCGGATTTATGGTTCATCAGGAAGACATGTCCATACCTAGAGAAATCATCTGTAAAAGTAATGAAGTATGAATAACCACTTCGCGCATGTGTAGACATTAGACCACACACGTCACTGTGTATGAGTTCTAAGAGCTCGCTTGCTCTTACTCTGTGTCTAGTGAATGGAGTCTTTGTCATCTTTCCCATGAGACAAGATTCACAAGTAGCATAAGACTGATACTCGAACGAATTCAAGTATCCCTCTTTATGTAACTTTGTTAACCGTGTCTCATTAATGTGACCCAGTCTACAATGCCTTAAGAAAGCCTGATTTATTTCCGGAGACTTTCTTTTAAGTGTGTTCTAGATACTGAAAACCTGAGCTTGATTCAATATGTATATTCCGTTTTCTAATGTACCTGACCCAATCAGAACTTGATTTAGGTGGATATGGACCACATCGCTTACAAAAGTAAAATCATATCCTTCCTTAGAAAGTGAGGATACAGATATGATATTACAAGCCATACTAGGTATATACAAACAGTTACGCAGAATCAATATCTGCCCACTTGTCAATCCAAGGTGATATTCCCCTACGGATTCAGCATCCACGCTCATTCCGTTGGCAACCCTGAGAGTCATATCACCTATCCTGATAACTCTACGGTTTCTCAAAGCCTGTAATGAATTACAGATGTGAGATCCTGATCTGGTATCCAGTACCCAGGAAGTTGATTTAATTGACATACAATTTTCTATTACAAACACACCAGAAGTCGAAGCCACAACATACTTCGAATCGTGGCTACTAGCTTTGCTAACCCTGCAATCTTTCTGCCAATGTCCTCTCCAGTAACAATAGGAACGTCCCTCCTTCACTATATCCAGTCCCGAATCTTTTGCCCTTCCTTTTCGTTCTTCTTCCCTGGTTTCCTTCACGGTATAAGTAAAGGGCAGAGACGGTAGAATCAAGTCAGTATTTGACCGGTTCTTCAACGCGGTCTTCAGGTCTGTGAGCTTATCAAAATAGCTAGTCTCTGTAAGGACGTTATCCCCTACAGATGACCCGACAGCCAACCTTGCTTGAAGCAATTCATTCGAGGTCTCATATCTTGCGATACGAGATTGCTCCCCATATAAATCTTTGTTATGGAGGAAGACAGAAACTAAGTCCATCTTCTCGTGCTTCCTCTGGTATGCACCATCAACTGAGGCCAACACGAGGCACTTGGCATTCGCACAGTCCTTTTCCGATGTCTTACGGATATCAATATCCATGACAGGGGAAACTGGTCCTGAGATGGCAGGGGTTTGATTAGTTAGGAGGTGTCCCAGCTTGTCATGGTTAATGGACATCTGGACAGACCTTTGGCAGTCATAACAGTCAGATTCAGTCATTTTATTATCTAGATGTAACCTATGTCTGGTCACTGGGTCGCTGCAATTAAGAGAGAGAGAAGAAAACACTTAGCATGATGCTCTTGCAATTTTAGATTGGTTTTTAGTTTATCTAAACAGGATGGCTCCCACTGTTTCTCGAATCCTTCCTCAAACCATAAAAAAAGAATTAGTCGGGATTGATCTCACCGTACAATACTTGCTTAACCGTTCAGCCAGGCTGGTGTCGGTATTTCGAGGGAGGTTTTACGACGCTTTCGTGAAGTTTCTTAATTAAATAACCTCTTTTCCCTGTGGGCGTAGCCCCGCCAACACCTTTCTAGACACCTACTTGGTTTATAACATTGATCGTTAAGTGAAAAGTCTCCCGAGGAGTAGCGGATACTCACAGTAGGATCAGGATCCAAATATCATTGTGAGATAATGCTGAAGGAATCCTACCAACATTATCAAACTCCAAATGGTAAGCAGCACTAGCAAGTTTCAATTTCCTTAGAAACTCCCGTTGTGGATTTTTGCCCCATGCTTTTATGACCTTGACGAAGGTCAACAAATCATAAGTCACATGTCAAGTTCTACCCATCATTATCCAGGTTAATTTGAACCCACTCGTATATACCCTTGACGAAGGTCAACAAGGTAATACGACTGTCCCAAACCAACGCATCTATCTATGCTACATATGAACACCCAACAGCTACCAATCACTATGCCTTGACGAAGGTCAACAAACATAGCTTGAATACTATTGAATATTCATATGAAATAACGGAGGGCTACGAATGGTTTTGGAGAAACCGTGAACGTAGTGAACTTGATATAATCGAAGAAACCTTGATAGCTTTTAAAAGGAGTGGTTTAAGCTCCGCGTTTTTAAAATTTTTCTGTTTTTGGAAAAAACTGAGTGGTTTTGAAATTGTTCCAACGATTTAACTTTGGTTTATTTTCTTTGCATTAATATAATGCGTCCCATAAATTAATCCTACCATTGCAGAAAACAACGAAAATATGACGTACGCTTATGCCATCCGCATTCGCCACGGGGCCCGTCATCTCCCGTTAGGTTACTTAATTAACGACAGAGCGGGGGCTGGACTAGCGCAGATGCAAAACATAAGCAATGCCTACTAGATATCATATATAGATATATACATTCGTCAGATGCAATGATAGCGATTCCAGATCACAGATGAACACATTGGATATGCTAGGAATCCGCGTTTCGTTCGAGCCTGCAATGAAAGACGGATTACACGGTCGCGATGAATAGCCAAACCCCACCCTAGACCCCTACGGGTGCGGCAAACTACCCGCCAAGTACCCGAAGTGAAGCAACCTCCCTCAACAACGTGAGTAGTTCACTCGGCACTTCAAAGTACCCTGTAGTTTGTGCACCCCTCCTTGGGTCTATCCTAGGAGCAAAAACAGTAAAAGAAATAATATACAATGGCTGCTACAACCTCAACCCGGATGTGCGGCCATAAAATAATATTACATCAAATTACAAATTTTACATTGAATGAAAAATGAAAACTCTCATCTCACATCCCCGGCTATTCATCATGACAATCCAACAAGTTCATATACACAAACCAACATCACATATCACAGATATGCACAACCCCCACTAATTGACATATAGCGATTAGTAGACGTTTAGTACATATATCACATCACAGAAGATCCGATTAGCTAAAATACTTAGAATTTCTATCGATTACCAGATTTGAATCTACCCCAAGCACAATACAGTACTCAACAAAATCTGGGCAGAAACAAAATATCAGAGAAATCACAAAACACCAAGATAGACATTCTGCAGGAAAAACGAGCTGACTCGGAGTCGACTAGGCCGGGGATCCGCGGCGAAACCCATGGTTTCACCGCGCTTCCGCGGCGGTCTCACCGAGTCACGATCTCGTTTTTCTTGGGTCTTCTTAAAAAATCCTGCACGTATTTTTAAGGTCCCTGAATGAATTTTTGGACCAGTTTTTAAAAACGACAGAAAACGTGCATATTTGACGTGTTTTTGGGATTTCTCCGGCGATCGAATTTCTAACACTTTACTAACAAGTTAGTAATGGTTTAGCGAGGCTCTGATACCACTGTAAGTCTACGTTACCCACCCCGGTACTTACGGGGAGGCAGAATAGGTCAAAAACAAATTTTTAACACAAGGTAACATAGACTAAAACTTGAGGATCTTTGCCAAACTGTTAGTGTATATGCCCTAGAGGCCATTACTGTATCATACTAGTTTGTATATTACTTGATGGAAGCTTGGGATATTCACCTTGTATTGACAATCTTGCTCAAAATAGTAGTATGCTGCTTGGTTTGTTTCTGCTTTAATGTGTGCATGTGTTTCTTTTAGCATATCGCCTTTACATATTAGTGGAGCCCTTAGGATCTTTCCTTTATTACCAGCGTTGTGATGGCAGTCACACTCGTGGGGGCTAGGTAATCTACAAGCACATCCTTATGCAGGTCCTTAGTCGTAGGATTATCGAGACAGGGCATCGATACTCCGGAGTAGACTAGCGTATGCGCTTCTCATCCCAGCTTGGGAGACGGTCTGTCCCACAGCCGTCAGTACGTCGTACTTGGGATAGTATGCGGGTGCTCGTTAGGTTACGAGTACACTGGACAGGACTCATCGGGAACTGTTGGTTGGTATTATACCTATCGTCAGTTATCAGTTCCCAGGTGACAAGAGTACAGCTTAGTCCGTTGACTTGACACTGTCACTTCGCCTCGAGTGTGTTCCCACGGTACTTTGATTACTACCCTACCACGGCTCAAAGGAGTCGTGCAAACAGGTAGTTTTTGGGTGCAGTCCCGAAGCACATGGAGGCAGTGACGGTTAGACATGATTCGTCTCTCCCGGTATTGGGGGTTGATATCGCGCTGTGTCTAGGAGAGCCATTACACAAAGTCCCTGGCCAGGGCAAGCGAGATAGACTGGTAGGTTTCCAGTGTTATCTCAGGGTGTTCTGGGCTACACTCCGACACGACCTGTACCGCTAGTTGGGGACTGACGTTTCCTCCCCCTAGGCCTGCCATGCGATGTTCTTAGACCAACAAACCGGACTGTATGGAGACTGTCACATTCAGGCTCAGTAGGAGTTCAGATGGGTTTACCTTGTCAGTCTTCTTATTGGCATCTACCTGGGGACCGTTACGTACAGCTTGTAAGTACACGGCGGCGCCCCGGCCGTCAATCCGAGGCCAAAATGCGAAAACGATAATTTACTTTGACTTTTGAAACCGGCATCACCGCGCACTATAAACCCGGATCGGGCCATTAATCTAATCCTAGCTAACTAAAGAACGGGTAGAGAGATATACCGAGCGATCTGTGTCCTTCGGTCTTCTCGTCGTCGTCCCGATCTCCCCGCGGAATCTCCGGTCTTCACCTCCTCACCGGAAAGGCACCACGTCGCCGGCTTCTTTTACGGGCTCCCACCTATGGACCGAGGCAACTCGGGCATGAAGTTGGCGAGCCGACGTGCCCAAGGATGCTGTAGGTTGACTGTAGAACTCATGTCTCATTTGGGGTATTCGAAGTTGCCCTTTTTGGTGGAGGTAATGAAGTATCAACTTTTGGAGGAGAACCAAGAGAATTTTTGCGAGCAAATGAGATGAAATGGCACCACCAAAATTGGGACAGCCCCACCCTTTTAGTGGCCGGCCATGAGTGAGGAATGAGAGAATGGTGAGATCCCAAAAAATGAGTGAGTCAAAAGAATAATACTTGAGAGAGATAAAATGGTGATGATCAAAAAAATAATCCTCACACAAACATCATCACCCTCCATCACCAACCATCACTCATCAAGCATGATGACTCTAAAAGTAAACCATGATGAATAATAAAGTCAAGCAATGATTATCCAAAGAAAGTAAAATGAGGGTGCAACCATCATGAAGCAAATACTTGCAAAAACCACCCTCCAAAATGCTTATTTGCACAAATGCAAATAAGCCCTCCTCCACCAATCTTCAGCCAATGAAAGATACAAAGAAAACTGGCTGAAACAGAAAGCAAACTGGCAACTTCAAAAAACCGATCCCGTAATAAATTACAGGAAACCCCGCTACTGTATATACATACCCGCGTTTGTATTCCGACCGAAATACAAATGCAATGAGATAAAATCTACACTGTACTATACTAGGATCCGGCTTAAACCAAAGCCCGCTAGTATTATCCGTCCGATCATGATCCGTGCAATACCGCACATATCTGATCGAACCCTGCCATATCTCCATACGGCCTCTACAACGTTTCGCCCGAAACTTGAGAAAAGGGTCTGTGGGAGACTCTAAAGACTCGTCAATACTTTGGTTGTGGATTTAACCACTAGCATGTCAGAGGTATTAGCCATACGTAACGGGCTACCAGGTATTGACCAAAAGGGACGTCGATGAGCGAACTCATCCTGACACCCTACTGAGCCTGTCAGTGACAATATCCGTACAGTCCGGTCCGTTCGTCTATGAGCATTGTATGGCGGGCCTAGGGGTTGGTAAAAGTCAGACCCCCAAAAGCGATACAAGTCGTGTCGGAGTGTAGCCCAGAACACCCTGAGATACTACTGGAATACCTACCAGTAAATCTCCTGCCTCGGCCGAGGGCTTTGTGTAATGGCTCTTCTAGACACAGCGCGACCTCACCCCCAATACCGGGAGAGACGAACCCCTGAAGATCCGCTCACTGCCTCCATATGGCTCGGGACTGTACCCAACTAAAACCTGTTTGCACGTCTCCTTTGAGCGTGGTAGGGTAGTAATCAAAGTACAGTGGGAACTCACACGAGACAAATGACGATCTCAAGTCGATGAACTAACCTGTACACATGTCACCAAGGAACTGCTATCTGACGTCAGGTATAAGGCCAACTTGCATGTTCCCGGCGAGTCCTGTCCGGTGTACTCATAACCCAATGAGCACCTGTATACATCTTAGGTGAACCAACTGACACCAGTGGCTTGTGAGACCGGCCACCGCCCCTCGTCGTGGTCTCGACTGTATACACTAGTCTACTCTGGAGTATCGATGCCCTATCTCGAAACTCCCACGACTAGGGACCTTTTAAGGATGTGCTTATAGACTACCAGCTCCCACGTATATGATCGCCCTCATACTGCTGGCAGTCAATCAAGAATCCTAGGGGCTCTATCAACGCGCAATAGTGACCTGTAAGGTCACCTAAAGCAGTACATGATGATAAAGATAAACCAGATAGCATACTATCATCTTGAGTAAGACTGTCCTATCGGGATAGGTCCTCCCTCAATCATTGCAATCACGTGCCTGTGATCCAATAATTGACTCTAAGGGCACTATCTCCAACAATCTCCCACTTGCACTCAAGGCTAATTATTGCGATGTCGCATACTCACAGCCCGTGTGAAACCGAACACCCAACTCCTCTACTAGTCAGTCTCACAAAACCCGTTTCCGAAACTATTGCGTTAGAGGAATAGCCTCAGTGAGTGGATCCGCCTGGATGTTTCTTTCTATGTCTCTCTTTATCTCAAGTTCGCGGAGAAAACCATCTCCTGAAATGAGCAATACCTGTCTTAGAATGTGTGTGGATGTCTAATGGGACCTAGCTCATAAATGAACTCCAAATCCAAACTTCTTAAACTGTATCGTCAACTGAACTTAATCAGTATCCTGCGTCATGCCTCCCTCAGTATCCCCTTGGACCACCTGTCCAAAATACTGCCCCTCGTCAGAAGGAAAACTACAAATCTGACAACCTCTCTGTCATCTATGTCACCTTGGAAGCCTGGAATGATAACTGTCTCCTAAAAGAGGCTGTTGTTATCATATCCCTAGAACATTCACTTATGTTCTAAAACTGCTTCCGTTCGTTTCTCCAGGATTGGATCAATATCAACTTATTGCATCTACTGTAAAAACAACATCAGGTGTGGTACTTGACATCTCATGATTGACTCAATTGCCTAAGCAAGTGCCAATCATGCACATCCCTCTCCCCTTTAGTCTGTAAGACACCTTTAGAGAGGGTGACTCCATCACCTGCAGGTACACTACCGTGCCAGGAGTCGTCCATTCTAAAACACCTTTAGAATGCTGTCTAAGTACCCTGATTGGGAAACCACCCAAATCTAGATCTAAAACCATATATCCAGTAACCAGAATGTCTTGATATTGTATCCAAGTCCCATGTGGAGAAACCACTGTGTGATGACCAAAGTATAACCGATCGTAGTATAGGAGTTTCTTTTCCTACTCTGTGTGTGTCATCCAAACACCAGGACATCACACTCTACTACCTTCTTAACAGATTCATCCCCTATTCCGATGAAGTCAAACCTATGACTGTCACATCAGAATCAGATGATCTATCTCCGCTATTTCTTTTTTAGTCTATAAATAGACATAAGCCACTTGTCCACCAATGCTTCCGCTGCTCTCACTGACTACAACAACCCTCTGGCAGAGTCATATACACGTACAATTCTAAAGCTAGTTTAGAACGACGCTATACTCATCCTCCTGCCGGGTCTCGCAGCCTGGAACAACAGCATTGGCAAGTATGGGTAAACAAGAACCTCCCTGCCACCATTCTTGAGGCTACCGGAGTACCTCTCAGGTGCCTGAGGTTACCCACTATATCTGCGGAGTGACCAATGGAATGTCAAACCAAATTGAATCTTTAGGTTCTTATCAAATTTTCAGTAATCGTCTGCGGTTCTGGAATCACTTCCAGTTCTACCATACATCCACTACTGTTTTCTGAAAAAATCCATTTCTTTTAAAACTGTGGCGAGTCAAGAACAATATCACTATTGATCTTCCAGATGGTAGAAAGTCAACCCTCGTCATAGCCTGGGTCAAGCCACAAACAGCCATTACAGAAACGTGCCTTGAGTTATCCAGAGTCTGGTTTTAAGCATAAGCCGGACAACTCCCCGTACCTTAACATCGTTAAGATATGAACTGTTCTATACCCAATACAGAAACAGAGGCACTAATTTAATTGAACCAGATTCAAATCATGCAGCTGTCTCCAGTGCATGTCAACTAAATGGAAAAAGGCCGATCAGCGTTACTCAACTTAGGAATACTTCCATTTATGAGTAACCTGAAAGAGAAGCAAGTTCTCTTAATCATTACTATCAACTGAATACCATACACAAGTATCTACATATTCTATCACCTTGAAGAATCCTGATACTTGCAATACCTGGTTCTTTACTTTATTCATATACCTATAACTTCTCAAAACTCAGACCTTGTGTTTCTACGAAACACATGTCTAAGAACCAGAGAAGTCACAAGTAAACAGAATCTAGTACGAGTACCAACCCCTCTGTCCTGATGGACACTGGACAACATACAATACTCTGTATAAGTCCCTTGAGTCTAATAACTCATTCCCTGTGTGTCGTAGGTCGAAAACTGTACTTATGGTTATGAAGAATTACACCGCTGTTTAATGCTCCTTACCTAACCATCTACTGATATAGGTAAATGTTATGGACATAATTTCAAAAAGGTATATCTCACTCTATAAAAATAGACGTAAAGATATATCAATTTGAAATTGGTGCACAACGAAGGATATTCAAAACCAAATATTTGCCGTCCGGCAAACAACCCAGGCGATTTCCTCAAATATCACTAATTACAACGAATTCCGATGTAATGAGGATGATCACCTAATTCCCAATAACTTACTCCCACTCATCATCTGTAAAACCATACAGATGTGAGAATCATACCTGGTAAATACATACCGTGGAGCAAGTGTCTAATTAGGAAATCAGTTTTCTTCTAACAGTACACAGTGAAACTGAAACATTGAAATGTTTCGTAGGGGTATCCTGGTATTCCCAGTAATGCCTCTTCCATTATCCTGATTCACAACTGTAACCGTATAACTTTTTTCCATCTCTCCAAATCCCTTTATATGTCTTTAGTCATTACCTTCCATACACCCTCTTAGGCCAAATGGTTTTCTTCCTTCCCTACTGTTCGGCACCAGCCTATGGTTTGGAAGAAGACTATCCAATAAGTATAATGGGTGTACTGTCCTAATCCTAGGAGCACTCGCAATGCGAGAGAAGGTGAAGATAAAAGACAACCGAATAAACCTTATTCCTATTTCTCCTGAACCTAAATCCATCCCCGAACTGGAACAATTTCCTTTCGAGTTCGTATATAACCATACGATGGAGTATCCAATAAACTGTGGATCTTCGTAGTGATACGGAGTGTTCTGGAGAAATACAAAGGTGATTTAGGATTGGCGAAGAAATACTTGGTTTGGTCGTGAATAGCAGTCGCAATTTACTTTGCCCTCTTACTAATCCCTTGATATGTCTTTACTTAATACCTTATGTATACCATCGTTAGGCTAATTGGTTTTCTTCATTCCCTACCGGTCGACACCTGCCTATGGTTTGGAAGAAGACTATCCAATTTGCGTAATAGGTGTACTATCTCCTAAACCAAGGAGTACTCGCAACCTGAGAGAAGGTAAAAGGAAAAGATAACTGAATAGTCCTATTCGTTTTCTCCAGAACCGGAAACCATACTCGAATAAATTCCTTCGAGTTCGTATATAACCATACGATGGTTTTGTCCAATAGAAGTGGACGTTCGTAGTAATACGGGGCGTCCTGGAGAAAAGGGTAAAAGTAGGAGTGGCAATGAGGTTTGCAACTCTGACAATCCAAAAGCCTGTGTATAAGAAGGTTCGGTTAATTTGGTCACTGAGTCATAGTCAAGGGTCGGGTCATGGTCGCTGCCAAAGAGAGAGAGAAAAGAAACACTAAGCGTGCACTCTAACCTAGATCAGAATGGTTACCAATTTATCTAATCTGGAAACCTCCTACTGTACCGTCAAATTCTCCTCCAAACCTGAAAGAAGAATTAGTCGGGATCACCTGAGGAGTAAACCAACTCATCAGTGGGAATCGGGATCCAACTATCATCACATGATAACGTGAAGGACTTCGCTCACGTCATCACACTCCAGAAGGTATGCGCATATCTGGCAAGTTTCAGTTTCTTTAGAAACTTCCGATGTGATTTTTGCCCCATGCTCTTATGACCTTGACGAAGGCCAACAAATCATAAGTCACATGTCAAGTTCTACCCGTCATTCTCCAGGTTAATTTGAACCCACCCGTACAAGCCCTTAACTTTGGCCAATAAGGCTATACGACTTTCCCAAACCAACGCATCTATATATGCTGCAGAAAGGCAACAAGCAGCTACCATACACTATGCCTTGACGAAGGCCAACAAACATAGCATGAATACTACGTGCTACCCGTCTGAAACGACGGAGGGCTACGAATGGTTTCTGGCGAAAAACCTTTAACGTAATGAACTTGATATCGTTGAAGGAACTGGATAGCTTTTATAAAAATATAGTGGCGAAAACTTTTGCTAAAGAGGTCAGTCCCGGTGAAGGGATCTCGGCTCTTTCCCCGTAGAATGAGGTGCAAGATATTCCAACTGAATACCACGATGCAAAGCAAAAGTAAACGACTATAGTGAAGTTATTGCCCTGACGCAAACTTCTGTCCAAGGGGTCACTCCCGGTGAAGAGATCTCGGCCCTTGCCTCGTCGACTGAGGTGTTGGATATTCATAACCGAATACCACTGTGCAAAACAAAAGTGAACGTCCTTTCAATAACAGCTTTTTGAAAAAAAAGTTCCAACAACATCAGAATAGGTTTGTTTAGCTTGCATTGATCCGAATCAACGCAGTTCCATCATTGATCACACCAATAAAGAACGAAAATAATGATGTACGTATATGCCATCCGCATTCGCCACTGGGTCCCGTCATTACCCGTTAGGTTACTTAACTAACGACAGAGCGGGGACTGGACTAGCGCGGATGCAAAACATATACAACATCTACTAGTATATATATCAATATATAATATTTCGCTCAAGGTGTGATAAAATGTAACATCACAGAAATGTAATAAGCATAACAGAACAATACAGATATCTGGGATCCCCGGGTTTCACAGAGCCGCTACTGAAACCCGACGTTCCCCTGGTCGTGTGGATAGCCTGTGCAATGAAATCCTAGACCCCTACGGGCGCGGCAAGTTACCCGCCAAAACCTGAAGCGAGGAAGCCCCCTTCAGCAACGTGAATGGACCACCCAGCACTTCACGGAATCCGGTAACTTGGGCACCCCTCCTGGGTCAACCTGTACCCCCTACGAGTGCGGCGAATAGCCCGCCAATTCTAGAGTAAAGCCCCCTCCGTCTCAATGCCATGAGATGCGGGCTTGTTGCCCTCTAGAACCCGGCTATCCGTGCACCCCACCTTGGGGTAATCCTAGTACAGAAAGTAAAATATACATACAACGGGTACATCGACTTCACCCCGGTCGTGCCCCAAAAGAATAATATACAAACAGGCAGTGACAGCAGTCCACATGTCGGACGCTTGCCCCGCAATATCAAATATACATATAAAACAAAACTGTAGTATCATTGCATCCACGCTATCCCCCACGACCAATCCGCAACATCACTGCACAACACAGAACATCAACGTGAATGTCACGTTCGCAAATCCGTCTAACCGGGCTATAGCAGTTAGACAGGATTTACCGATCAAGTGACATTCACGGTCGCAGATATAATGTAAATACTGTGAACTAAGATGTTTAAACATTTCGATCGATCAAATTTACCCAAGTGGGCCCTCAAGCACTATTGTAGCACTTAAAGAAATTCTGGGCCTAAAAAGAATATACCAAAACCCATATTTTCAACACAGAGACTCTCTGTAAAAATTTGATGCACTGAACATTAAAGGTGGCGGCGGAACCACGGCCCAAACATGGGTTTGGCCGCGGTTCCACGGTGGAATAATTGGTTCATGCGACCAAATTTTACCAGAGTGCTTATACTTCCCTGCACATGTTTCTGCAACAATCTGAAAAAAATTTCGAGCCAAAAAAATTTCGACAGAGAACTGATGCTTTTGAAAACGCGGGTTTTGGAATTTTGTTCGATCGAAAATGTAAACACATTAGACCAAGCTAGACCAGATTAATGGCGTGGCTCTGATACCATGTAAGTGCACGGCGGCGCCCCGGCCGTCAATCCGAGGCCAAAATGCGAAAACGATAATTTACTTTGACTTCTGAAACTGGCACCACCGCGCACTATAAACCCGGATCGGGCCATTAATCTAATCATAGCTAACTAAAGAACGGGTAGAGTGATATACCGAGCGATCCGTGTCCTTCGGTCTTCTCGTCGTCGTCCCGATCTCCCCGCGGAATCTCCGGTCTTCACCTCTTCGCCGGAAGGGCACCACGTCGCCGGCTTCTTTTATGGGCTCCCACCTATGGACCGAGGCAACTCGGCCATGAAGTTGGCGAGCTGACGTGCCTAAGGATGCTGTAGGTTGACTGTAGAACTCATGTCTCATTTGGGGTATTCGAAGTTGCCCTTTTTGGTTGAGGTAATGAAGTATCAACTTTTGGATGAGAACCAAGAGAATTTTTGCAAGCAAATGAGATGAAATGGCACCACCAAAATTGGGACAGCCCCTTCCTTTTAGTAGACGACCATGAGTGAGAATTGAGAGAATGGTGAGATCCCAAAAAATGAGTGAGTCAAAAGAATAATACTTGAGAGAGATAAAATGGTGATGATCAAAAAAATAATCCTCACACAAACATCATCACCCTCCATCACCAACCATCACTCATCAAGCATGATGACTCCAAAAGTAAACCATGATGAATAAGAAAGTCAAGCAATGATTATCCAAGGAAAGTCAAATGAGGGTGCAACCATCATGAAGCAAATACTTGCAAAAACCACCCTCCAAAATGCTTATTTGCACAAATGCAAATAAGCCCTCCTCCACCAATCTTCAGCCAATGAAAGATACAAAGAAAACTGGCCGAAACAGAAAGCAAACTGGCAACTTCAAAAAACCGATCCCGTAATAAATTACAGGAAACCCCGCTACTGTATATTCATACTCGCGTTTGTATTCCGACAGAAATACAAATGCAATGAGACAAAATCTACACTGTACTATACTAGGATCCGGCTTAAACCAAAGCCCGCTAGTATTATCCGTCCGATCATGATCCGTGCAATACTGCACCTATCTGATCGAACCCTGCCATATCTCCATACGTCCTCTACAGCGTTTCGCCCGAAACTTGAGAAAACGGTCTGTGGGGGACTCTAAAGACTCGTCAATACTTTGGTTGTGGATTTAACCACTAGCACGTCAGAGGTATTAGCCATACGTAACGGGCTATCAGGTATTTACCAAAAGGGACGTCGATGAGCGAACTCATCCTGATACCCTACTGAGCCTGTCAGTGACAATATCCGTACAGTCCGGTCTGTTCGTCTATGAGCATCGCATGGCGGGCCTAGGGGGGTGGTAAAAGTCAGACCCCCAAAAGCGGTACAAGTCATGTCGGAGTGTAGCTTAGAACATCCTGAGATACTACTGGAATACCTACCAGTAATTCTCCTGCCTCGGCCGAGGGCTTTGTGTAATGGCTCTCCCAGACACAGTGCGACCTCACCCCCAATACCGGGAGAGACGAACCCCTGAAGATCCGCTCACTGCCTCCATGTGGTTCGGGATTGTACCCAACTAAAACCTGTTTGCACGTCTCCTTTGAGCGTGGTAGGGTAGTAATCAAAGTACAGTGGGAACTCACATGCGACAAATGACGATCTCAAGTCGATGAACTAACCTGTACACATGTCACCAGGGAATTGCTATCTGACATCAGGTATAAGACCAAGTAGCATGTTCCCGGCGAGTCCTGTCCGGTGTACTCATAACCCAATGAGCACCTGTATACATCTTAGGTGAACCAACTGACACCAGTGGCTTATGAGACCGGCCACCGCCCCTCGTCGGGGTCTCGACTGTATACACTAGTCTACTCTAGAGTATCGATGCCCTGTCTCGAAACTCCCAGGACTAGGGACCTTTTAAGGATGTGCTTATAGACTACCAGCTCCCACGTATATGATCGCCCTCATACTGCTGGCAGTCAAGCAAGAATCCTAGGGGCTCTATCAACGCGCAATAGTGACCTGTAAGGTCACCTAAAGCAGTACACGATGATAAAGATAAACCAGATAGCATACTATCATCTTGAGTAAGACTGTCCTATCGGGATAGGTCCTCCCTCAATCATTGCAATCATGTGCCTGTGATCCAATAATTGACTCTGAGGGCACTATCTCCAACACAGCTAGTGCTGCTTGCGGTCTGTGGTTAAACCCACTGCCAGCGTAGTGTCGACTCTTTAGAGTCCCACACAGAGGGTTATTCTCCTTTAGGCAAAATGAGTAGAGGTCGCATGGTTTTGCGACAGGGTTCGTTCACATCCGCGCACTTGTGCACGTTTTGTGTCCGGACAGCTTATACTAGCGGGCTTTGGTTTAAGCCGGATCCTAGTATATGATTTGGGATTGGTTTTATCTTATTGTATTCGTGTTCCTCGGAACACGGATACGGGTGTGTATGCACAGTTGACTGAGGCAAAGGCAGAGGACTTTCATTAGTGTTGATGACCATTGTCATTTTCTTAACCCTATTGTTTATGTGTGAAATATGATTTATTAATATTAGTTAATTATAATTGTGTATGGTTAGGGTTGTTGACCATTTGACTATGCTTGACTTGTTGACCTAGGTTGACAAGTTGACCATCATCATTTCATATGAAAGATGCTCTTTGATCCTTGTAAAAGTAATTAATGTGAGATGATAATGGTCATGTCAAGATTAACCATCACAATTATCTTTAGCTAATTATTTATTTATCATAATTCACATATATGTGAGAAGGTTGGTTTATTCTTCTCACTTTATCATTTTCATTCTCTCTCATCCTCTTCCTCTCTCTTTAGCTCTCCCCTCTCATGAGTTGAGAACCCTTTGAGCTTGAGATAAATCCCTTAAAATTACTCTCTACTCTTTCTAAGGTTCTAGGTTTAGCACACCAAGCACCTTAGTTACTTCTATTTTGAGGTTGGAGCCAAAGGTTGAGGCCCTCGGGTGGATCTTTCTTCGGCAAGAGAAGGCGACAAGGAGAACCCGTTATTTCACTCCAAGGAGCAAGAAGAGAAGGACTTGAAGACCTAGGTATAACCCCTTTTCCGAGTAGCTAACTCTTTTAGCTTGTTAGTTAGTTTTTGTTTAGCAAAGATCCCTCCTTTACATAGTCCATGTTGCCTAGCATTGTAAAAATCCGATTTTTCATAACGTTTCCGCCTCCCCGCAAGCACCGGGGTGGGCAACGTGGACTTACAGTGGTATCAGAGCCTAGCTAAACACAAACTAACTAGTTAGCAAAGTATCTAGAACTTCGATCGGAAAAAACCGCAAAACACTTTTCGAAAACCCTAAGTTTCTGCCGATTTTTATTTCTGCTTTAAAAATAATAAATCATACACTAAAAATCGGCTCAGGGTTTTTACAGAACACCCAAGAAAAACGAACCGGCGAGTCGACCAGCTCACCGCGGAACCGCGGCAAGAGCATGCTCTTGCCGCGGATCCGCGGTCGAGTTGACTCGGCCGTGGGTCGTTTTTCCTGCGGTGTTCTTCTGTTGCTGTTTTGGGATTTTTAGGATGGTTTGTTTCTTCCCAGATTTTTCAGAGAACAAGTTAGTTTTTAGGGTGGTCCCAAATCCGTATTTTGATCGAACTTCTTTACACTTTGGCTAATGGGTTATATCTGTGATGTGATATATGTATTGAACGTCTGCTAATCGCTATACGTCGATTAGTGGGGGTTATACATATATGTGATCTGTAATGTTGATGGTTTGTGTATATGAATTCGTTGGATTGTCGCGGTTGAATAGCCGTGGGGTTGTGAGATGAGAGTTTTCTTATTCTTTCAATTCTTGTAATATGTAAATTGAGGTAATATTATTTGTATGGCCGCACAACCGGGTAGGGGTTGTAGCCGTCATTGTATAATTTCTTTTTACTGTTTTTGATCCTAGGATAGACCCAAGGTGGGGTGCACAAACTACCGGGTATCTCGAAGTGCCGAGTGGCCTACTCACGGTGTTGAGGGAGGTTGCTTCGCTTCGGGTACTTGGCGGGTAGTTTGCCGCACCCGTAGGAGTCTAGGGTGGGGTTTGGCTATTCATCGCGACCGTGTAATCCACTCTTCGTTACATGCTCGTACGAAATGCGGATTCCTAGTATATCCAATGTGTTCATCTGTGATCTGGAATGGCTATCATTGCATGTGACGAATGTTTATATATATCTATATGATATCTATTTAGGCGTTGCTTATATTTTGCATCCGCGCTAGTCCAGCCCCCGCTCTGTCGTTAGTTAAGTAACCTAACGGGTGATGACGGGACCCCGCGGCGAATGCGGATGGCATAAGCGTACGTCATATTTTCGTTGTTTTCTACAATGGTAGAATTAAATGATAGGACGCATTTGAATTAATGCAAGAAAAAATAAACCAAGTAAAAGTCGTTGGGACATTTTCAAAACCACTCGGTTCTTTTCAAAACCAACTTTTAAATGCGGAGCTTGAACCACTCCTTTTGAAAGCTATCTCATTCCTTCGATTATATCAAGTTCACTACGTTCACGGTTTCGCCAAAACCATTCATAGCCCTCCGTCGTCTCACATTAATGGTCAATAAGTATTCAAGCTATGTATGTTGGCCAAAGTCAAGGCATAGTGATTGGTAGCTATTGGGTATTCATGTGCAGCATAGATAGATGTGTTGGTTTGGAGAAGTCGTTCTACCATGTTGGCCAAAGTCAAGGGTATGTGCGAGTGGGCTCAAATTAACCTGGAGAATGACGGGTAGAACTTGACATGTGACTTATGATATTTTGGCCAAAGTCAAGGTCATAAGAGCATGGGGCAAAAATCCACATCGGAAGTTTCTAAAGAAACCGAAACTTGCTAGCGCTGCATACCATTTGGAGTGTGATGATTCTGGTAGGATTCCTTCAGTTTTGTCACGCGATGATATTTGGATCCCGATCCTACTGTGAGTATATGCTACTCCTCCGGAACTTTCTCACTTAACGATCAATGCTATAAACCAAGTAGGTGTCTAGAAAGGTGTTAGCGGGGCTACGCCCACAGGGAAAAGAGGTTACTTAATTAAGGAACTTCGCGAAAGCATTGGAAAACCTCCCTCGAAGTACCGACACTGGCCTGGCTGAACGGTTAAGAAAGTATTGTACGGTGAGATTGATCCCGACTAGTTCTTCCTTTATGGTTTGAGGAGGGATTCGAGAGACAGTGGGAGCCATCCTGTTTAGACAAATTAAAGACCACTCTAAACTTGCAAGAGCATCATGCTAAAGTGTTTCTTCTCTCTATCCTAATTTCAGCGACCAATTATCATGACTGGACTTAAGTTACTTCTAGATAAAAACATACTGACATGGCCAAACTACAAAGATTGGCTCAGGAATGTCAAAATAGCAATCACTTATGACAAGTCGGGGTATCTTCTTACCACCAAAGCTCCCCCTGTCCCAGGTCCCAAAACCAGCGTCGTGGATAGGGAAATCCGCAAGACCTGGAAAATCGACTGCGCGAAGGCCAAGTGCCTCGTGCTTGCCTCTATGGACAATGAACATCAGAGGAGGCACGAGAATATGGACCTCGAATCCATATTTCTCCATACAAAAGAACTGTATGGAGAGCAATCCCGTATCGCCAGATACGAAGTTTCGAAGAAGTTGTTTTCGGCGAGATTGGCTGTCGGATCATCTGTAGCGGAACACGTGCTTAAGATGATTGGCTATATAGAGGAGCTCACGGACCTTGGGACCACGTTGGAGAATGAGCTTTATACGGACTTGATTCTTCAGTCCCTTCCTTCCACTTACGCCCAGTTCATCCTGAATTTCAACTTGCACGAAAAGGAAGTTGAACTTTCAGAACTCCTCAACATGCTGAGGAGTGCAGAGGGCACCCTACAGAAAGGTAGGGAAACATCCTCTTTGTTTGTAGGAGGATCTTCCTCTTCTAGGTCCAAGACGAAAGCCAAGGGAAAGAAGAAGAAAACCCCCGCCAAACCAAAGGGCGGTGTTAGTAAGGTGGATACGAAGGGAAAAGCAAAAGCAACAAAGGTAGCGGGAAAGCTTGTGGGGAAGGAAGAGTGCTTTTACTGTCACAAGAGTGGACACTGGAAGAAAGATTGCAGGGCTTGGAAGGCCAGAACACAGGATCTGAAGCAGGTTGCGGCTTCAGCTTCAGGTGTGTATGTTATTGAAAACTGTCTGTCAATAAACTCTACGTCCTGGGTATTGGATACCGGGTCAGGATCTCATATCTGTAATTCTTTGCCGGCATTGAGAAAGCGTAGGTTTTTGAAAGCAGGTGACATGACCCTCAAAGTTGCAAACGGAACTAGCATGGATGCTGAGGCCATGGGGGACTATCACCTGGGAATGTCAGATGGACATGTTTTGGTTTTACGTAATTGCTTTTTTGTACCCAATGCAACTTGTAATATCATTTCTGTATCTTTAATTTCTAAAGAAGGTTATGAATTTGCGTTTGTAAGTAATGTTGTAAACATTCACCTTAATCAAGTTCTGATTAGGTCAGGTACATTGAGCAATGGTATATACGTATTAAACCAACCACGGATTTTCAATGTCCAGAATACACACAAAAGAAAGTCTCCGGAAACAAATCAGGCTTTCTTATGGCATTGTAGACTGGGTCACATCAATGAGAGAAGGTTGATGAAGTTACATACAGAAAGATATTTGGATCCGTTCAAATATCAATCATATGCAACTTGTCAATCCTGTCTCAAAGGAAAGATGACAAAGACTCCGTTCATTGGACACGGAGTAAGAGCGAGCGAGCTCTTGGGACTCGTACACAGCGGCGTGTGCGGTCCAATGTCTACGCATGCACGAAGCGGTTATTCTTACTTCATTACTTTTACGGATGACCTTTCAAGGTACGGTTATGTCTTCTTAATGAAACATAAATCCGAAGCCTTTGGAAAATTCCAGGAATATAAGAATGAAGTAGAAAAAAAACAGGCAAAAGTATCAAGACACTAAGATCTGATCGAGGTGGTGAATACTTAAGTGCTGAGTTCCTGGATTACTTAAAAGAGAATGGAATTCTCTCTCAGCTTACTCCTCCATACACTCCGCAACATAACGGTGTATCGGAGAGACGGAACCGAACCCTATTGGATATGGTACGGTCCATGATGAGTAACGCTGAGTTACCGCGATCATTCTGGGGATATGCACTAGAATCAGCTGCATACCTTTTGAACCGAGTTCCAACTAAGACTGTGCCTACTACACCATATCAGATGTGGTGTGGGAAGAGACCCTATCTTAATCACATTAAGACAAGGGGATGTCTAGCTTTTGTCAAAAAGCAGCACGCGGACAAGCTCGAGGCACGCTCAATACAGTGCAAGTTTGTGGGATATCCAAAGAACTCCAAGGGATATTTCTTCTATTGCGAAGAGGAACAAAAGGTTTTTGTTTCTCGTCATGCCCACTTCTTGGAAACTCAGTTTTTGGAAAAACAAATAAGTGGGAGCGGAATAGAACTGGAAGAAATTCCATAACCACGAGCTATTACTGAAAGCTTAGTAGAACCAGAGGGTTCGAAAGATCAGGACATTCCTGCACCGCTCCGCAGAAGTAGTAGGTAGTCTCATCCGCCCGAGAGATACTACGGTTTTCTCATAGACGGGGATAGAGAGGATTGCATCATTGATAGTGATGAGCCGACTAGCTTCCAGCAGGCCATTCAGAGCGTTGACTCGGTAAAATGGCTGGATGCAATGCGGACCGAAATGGAGTCCATGTACACCAACAAAGTATGGACGTTGGACGTTGCTCCAGATGGGGTAAAACCCGTAGGATGCAAGTGGATCTTCAAAAGGAAGATTGGTGTAGATGGACAGGTTGAGACCTATAAAGCTAGACTTGTTGCAAAGGGTTTCCGTCAAAGACCTGGCTTGGACTATGACGAAACCTTTTCTCCAGTGGCTATGCTGAAATCCATTCGGATCCTTCTTGCCATTGCTGCCTTCCACGATTATGAGATCTGGCAGATGGACGTAAAGACCGCTTTTCTAAATGGAAATTTAGAGGAGTGTGTCTATATGGACCAGCCAGAGGGTTTCATTCAGAGTGGGAGCAGCGGAAAGGTGTGCAAGTTGCTTAAGTCCATCTATGGACTAAAGCAGGAATCGCGGAGTTGGAACATCTGTTTTGATGAGACGGTCAAAGAATTTGGCTTTATCAAAAATCCAGATGAACCATGCATCTATAGTAGATTTGTAGCAAGAACTGTTGTATTCCTCGTATTATACGTGGATGACATTCTCTTGATAGGAAATGACATTCCTATGCTACAATCTGTCAAAGGGTTCTTGTCACACAAGTTCTCCATGAAAGACCTGGGTGATGCCTCATACATTCTGGGGATCCGGATCTATCGTGACAGATCCAAGAGGATATTAGGACTTTCACAGTCCAGGTACATCGACACCATACTGAAAAGATTGTCACGGGATCACCCTCTCCAAAAAGATTGTCTCCCAAGACTGATTTGGAAAGGGATCGCATGTCTATTATACCCTACGCTTCTGCGGTAGGATCTATAATGTATGCGATGTTGTGAACCAGACCAGATGTAGCTTATGCACTGAGTGTGGTAAGCCGGTATCAGTCAAACCCTGGGGAGAAACATTGGATAGCGGTAAAGAACATTCTCAAGTACCTGAGAAGGACTAAGGAGATGATCTTGGTGTATGGCGGAAAAGACCTCCAGATCGAGGCCTTTGCTGACTCCAGCTTCCAGAGTGACAAGGATGATTCCAAGTCCATGTCGGGTTATGTCTTTACCCTCTATGGAGGGGCGGTGTGTTGGAAGAGTTCCAAACAGGAAACCGTTGCTGACTCGACGATGGAAGCGGAATATATCGCTGCTGCAGATGCCGCAAAAGAAGCCGTCTGGATTAGGAAGTTCCTAGCAGAACTTCAGGTGTTTCCGTCTATTGTTGATCCAGTACCTCTGTATTGCGACAACAATGGGGCTATAGCTTTAGCGAAGGAACCCAGGTCCCATCAGAAGTCCAGACACATCTTGAGGCGGTATCACCTGATCAGGGAAATCGTGGGTCGCTAGGAGATCGAGGTTCGGAGAGTTGCTACGGAAGATAACACTGCTGATCCATTCACGAAGGCCTTACCCCAGACTCAGTTCGAGCGGCCGATCGAGATGATAGGTCTTCGATACGCCAGTACATAGCCTTAGTGCAAGTGGGAGATTGTTAGTGTATATGCCCTAGAGGCCATTATTGTATCATACTAGTTTGTATATTACTTGATGGAAGCTTGGGATATTCACCTTGTATTGACAATCTTGCTCAAAATAGTAGTATGCTACTTGGTTTGTTTCTGCTTTAATGTGTGCATGTGTTTCTTTTAGCATATCGCCTTTACACATTAGTGGAGCCCTTAGGATCTTTTCTTGATTACCAGCGTTGTGATGGTAGTCACACTCGTGGGGGCTGGGTAATCTACAAGCACATCCTTATGAAGGTCCCTAATCGTAGGACTATGGAGACAGGGCATCGATACTCCGGAGTAGACTAGCG
Organism: Agapanthus africanus; assembly: GCA_030015575.1. Taxonomy (NCBI): domain Eukaryota; kingdom Viridiplantae; phylum Streptophyta; class Magnoliopsida; order Asparagales; family Amaryllidaceae; genus Agapanthus; species Agapanthus africanus. The sequence continues at coordinate 367,745,626 of JASDDO010000012.1, forward strand.
TATGCGCTTCTCATCCCAGCTTGGGAGACGGTCTGTCCCACAGCCGTCAGTACGTCGTACTTGGGACAGTATGCGGGTGCTCGTTAGGTTACGAGTACACTGGACAGGACTCGTTCGAGAACTGTTGGTTGGTATTATACCTATCGTCAGTTATCAGTTCCCAGGTGACATGAGTATAGCTTAGTCCGTTGACTTGACACTGTCACTTCGCCTCGAGTGTGTTCCCACAGTACTTTGATTACTACCCTACCACGGCTCAAAGGAGTCGTGCAAACAGGTAGTTTTTGGGTGCAGTCCCGAAGCACTTGGTGGCAGTGACGGTTAGACAGGATTCGTCTTTCCCGGTATTGGGGGTTGATATCGCGCTGTCTCTAGGAGAGCCATTACACAAAGTCCCTGGCCAGGGCAAGAGAGATAGACTGGTAGGTTTCCAGTGTTATCTCAGGGTGTTCTGGGCTACACTCCGACACAACTTGTACCGCTAGTAGGGGACTGACGTTTACCGCCCCCTAGGCCCACCATGCGATGTTCTTAGATGAACAGACCGGACTGTACGGAGACTGTCACATTCAGGCTCAGTAGGAGGTCAGATGGGTTTACCTCGTCAGTCTTCTTATCGGCATCTACCTGGGGACCGTTACGTACTGCTAGTGCTGCTTGCGGTCTATGGTTAAACCCACTGCCAGCGCAGTGTCGAGTCTTTAGAGTCCCACACAGAGGGTTTTTCGCCTTTAGGCAAAATGAGTAGAGGTCGCATGGTTTTGCGACAGGGTTCGTTCACATCCGCGCACGTGTGCATGTTTTGTGTCTGGACAGCTTATACTAGCGGGCTTTGGTTTAAGCCGGATACTAGTATATGATTTGGGATTGGTTTTATCTCATTGTATTCGTGTTCCTCGAAACACGGATACGGGTGTGTATGCACAGTTGACTGAGGCAGAGGACTTTCATTAGGGTTGATGACCATTGTCATTTTCTGAACCCTAATGTTTATGTGTAAAATATGATTTATTAATATTAGTTAATTATAATTGTGTATGGTTAGGGTTGTTGACCATTTGACTATGCATGACTTGTTGACCTAGGTGTTGGAGATAGTGCCCTCAGAGTCAATTATTGGATCACAGTCACGTGATTGCAATGATTGAGGGAGGACCTATCCCGGTAGGACAGTCTTACTCAAGCTGATAGTATGCTATCTGGTTTACCTTTATCATCGTGTACTGCTTTAGGTGACCTTACAGGTCACTATTGCACGTTGATAGAGCCCCTAGGATTCTTGCTTGACTGCCAGCTGTATGAGGGCGATCATATACGTGGGAGCTGGTAGTCTATAAGCACATCCTTAAAAGGTCCTTAGTCGTGGGAATTTCGAGACAGGGCATCGATACTCCAGAGTAGACTAGTGTATACAGTCGAGACCCCGACGAGGGGCGGCGGCCGGTCTCACAAGCCACTGGTGTCAGTTGGTTCACCTAAGATGTTTACAGGTGCTCATTGGGTTATGAGTACACCGGACAGGACTCGCCGGGAACATACAAGTTGGTCTTATACCTGACGTCAGATAGCAGTTCCCTGGTGACATGTGTACAGGTTAGTTCGTCGACCTGAGATCGTCATCTGTCTCGTATGAATTCCCACTGTACTTTGATTACTACCCTACCACGCTCAAAGGAGACGTGCAAACAGGTTTTAGTTGGGTACAGTCCCGAGCCACATGGAGGCAGTGAGCGGATCTGCAGGGGTTCGTCTCTCCCGGTATTGGGTGTGAGGTCGCGCTGTGTCTTGGAGAGCCCTTACACGAAGTCCTTGGCCAAGGCAGGAGATTTACTGGTAGGTATTCCAGTATTATCTCAGGGTGTTCTTGGCTACACTCCTGCACTACTTGTACCGCTTTTGGTGGTCTAACTTTTACCAACCCCCTAGGCCCGCCATGCGATGCTCATAGACGAACGGACCGGACTGTACGGATATTATCACTGACAGGCTCAGTAGGGTGTCAGGATGAGTTCGCTCATCGACGTCCCTTTTGGTCAATACCTGATAGCCCGTTACGTATAGGCTAATACCTCTGACGTGCTAGTGGTTAAATCCACAACCAAAATATTGACGAGTCTTTAGAGTCCCCCACAGATCGTTTTCTTAAGTTTCGGGCGAAACGCTGTAGAGGCCGTATGGAGATATGGCAGGGTTCGATCAGATATGTGCGGTATTGCACGGATCATGATCGGACGGATAATTCTAGCGGGCTTTGGTTTAAGCCGGATCCTAGTATTGTACAGTGTAGATTTTGTCTCATTTCATTTGTATTCGGTCGAAATACAAATGCGGGTATGTATATACAGTAGCGGGGTTTCCTGTAATTTATTACGGGATCTGTTTTATGAAGTTGCCAGTTTGCTTTCCGTTTCGGCCATTTTCCTTTGTTTCTTTCTCTGGCTGAAATTTGGTGGAGGGGGTTATTTGCAATTGTGCATTTGACAAAGGAGAAGACTTTTTATGGCACATGGTTGCTTCGTCATTGTGCACCATCCATTGACTTCATTAGATCATCATTGTTTGACCTTTGAGTGGTGATGGTTGTTGAGTGTGGACTTTGGTAATGATCATTTTTATTCTCTCATGATCACTCATCATTCTTGCTTATATGATTGATCCACTCTCTCTCCTCTATTCTTTTGGGATGAAGCAAGGGCCGGCCACTAGAGTGGGGGGGGGGTTGATTCATTTTGGTGTGGGATTTTTCACTCTCTTCATGCTTGAAAAAATCCCCAAGTTGATCTCAAAAAGTTCATATCTCCTTTCCTCCACTAAATGAGCAACTTCTAGTGACCCCAAATGAGACACAGCACTACACTACATTCTACAGCAATTCTTGGGCACGTCGGCTCGCCAACTTCGTGCCGGAGTTGCCTCGGTCCAGAGGTGGGAGCCCGTAAAAGAAGCCGGCGACGTGGTGCCCTTCCGGCGAGGAGGCGAAGACCGGAGATTCCGCGGGGAGATCGGGACGACGACGAGAAGACCGAAGGACACGGATCGCTAGGTATATCTCTCTACCCCTCTCTTGTTAGCTAGGACTATGTTAATGGCCCGATCCGGGATTATTGTGCGCGGTGGTGCCGGTTCAAAAGTTAAAGTAAATTATCGTTTCCGCATTCTGGCGTCGGATTGACGGCCGGGGCACCGCCGTGCACTTACACTGGTATCAGAGCCACGCCATTAACCAAGCCTAGCTTTGTCTAGTATGTTTAGAACTCGATCGAACAAAAATCCCAAAAACCGTATTTCCAATGCATCAGGTTTCTGTCGATTTTGTTTTGCCTCGAAATTTTTTTCAGTACATTGCAGAAACATGTGCAGGGTTTTTTAAGAGCACTTTAAAAATTTGGTGACCTGATCCTTCAATAGGGCCGCGGAACCGCGGCCATGTTGGAAATAGTGCCCTCAGAGTCAATTATTGGATCGCAGGTACGTGATTGCAATGATTGCGGAGGACCTATACCAGTAGGACAGTCTCACTCGAGATGATAGTATGCTATCTGGTTTGCCTTTATCAGTCGTGTACATATTCAGGTGACTGATTACATGTTACACTTTGATAGAGCCCTTAGGATCTTGCTTTACTACCAACAGTATGATGGCGATCATATACGTGAGAATTGGGTGGTTTATACGCATATCCTTAATTGTGGTCCCTAGTCGTGGGAGTTTCGAGACAGGGCATCGATACTCCGGAGTAGACTAGTGTATACAGTCGAGACCCCGACGAGGGGCGGTGGCCGGTCTCACAAGCCACTGGTGTCAGTTGGATCACCTAAGATGTATACAGGTGCTCATTGGGTTATGAGTACACCGGACAGGACTCGCCAGGAATCTGCTAGTTGGTATTATACATATCGTCAGATAGCAGTTCCCTGGTGACATGTGTACAGGTTAGTTCATCGACCTGAGGTCGTCATTTGTCTCGTGTGAGTTTCCACTGTGCTTTGATTTCTACCCTACCACGGCTCAAAGGAGTCGTGCAAACAGGTAGTTTTTGGGTACAGTCCCGAGCCACATGGAGGCACGTGAGCGGATCGGCAGGGGATTCGTCTCTCACGGTATTGGGGGTGAGATCGTGCTGTGTCTAGGAGAGCCATTACACAAAGCCCACGGCCATGGCAGGAGATTTACTGGTAGGTACTCCAGTAGTATCTCTGGGTGTTATTGGGCTACACTCCGACACGACTTATACTGCTATTGGGGGTCTGACGTTACTAGCCCCCTAGGCAGATATGCGATACTCATAGACGAATGGACCGGACTGTATATACATTGTCACTGTTAGGCTCAGTAGGGTTTCCGGATGAGTTCGCTCATCGGCCTCCCTTGAGGTCAGTCCATGGGCAGCCGTTACGCATAGCTAGTGCCGCTGACGGTTTGTGGTCAAACCCACTGCCAGGGTACTGACGAGTCATTAGAATCCCCCACAGACAGTTTCCAAAGTTCGTGCGAAACGTTGTAGAGGCCGTATGGTTTTATGGCAGGGTTCGGAAAATGCACGTGCGTTTACGCACGTGTCATATTTCGGACAGATAATACCGGTGGGCTTTGGTTTAAGCCGGATCCGAGTATTATATTGAGTAGATATAATATCTTTTTTCACAGTTGCATTTGTATTCGGTCGTAATACAAATGCGGGTATATTTATACAGTTACGGGGTTATCCTGAAATTCGTTTCGGGATCACTTTTGGAAGTTGCCAGTTTCCAGTTTTCTATCAGCCGTCTTTTAACATTCGGTTAAAGACGGATTTATCTTTTCTTTGGAAGAGTGTGGATGCTTCTAGAAGGTTCTAGAATTGGTGAGGTGTTATTGTTTCATTGGTTGCTTTGTTTGTGTTCACACTGTGTGTTCACACTAGATATTTATTTGTGTTCACACTAGATATTTGTTTGTGTTCACACTAGATATTTTCTCTTAAGGTTACCTCCCCTCTACTACACTCACGCCCCATTGCTATATATGGTCGGCCCCTTCCCCCTCTCTCACTCACTCTCACTTGATGTTTCATTTGGTAACAAGATTATGATAGATTTTGGGGTGTATGGAATTTCACAGCTCATTTCATTCCATCACCCGATTCCCATGGCAACTTCATTAACCGATCGTCCACGGCTTTGGACAAAGTGAGACAAAGTCTTCTACTCATTCTCTACATCATTCTTGGTCGTCTCTTTTAGCAAACTTGACGACCGAGTTGCCTCGAGTCAGAGGCGGGAGCCCGTTTAAAGAATCGTTGACGTGGTGCCACCTGGACGAGCAGATCGGAGATCGATGAGATCGGACCAGCCGCAACGGAGCGTGGGATGATGGTTAAAGAACGAAGGACTTGGATCATTCGGTATAACCTTTCTACTCTCTTTACAGTTTGTTAGTTTAGCAATAATGGCAGATCCGGGTTAAAGTATACGATAGCGCTAGTTAAAAAGTTTTTGTTCCGCATTTGGCGTCTGTAGACGGCCGGGGCGCTACCGTAGACTTAAAGTGGTATCAGATCCTCACCATTTTGCTTTACTAACTTGTGCTAACGCGATTAAAATATCAATCGAACCGGATATCGAAAACCGCAAAATTCAAGTTCTGAGTTTCTGTTGAATTTTAAAGGGTTCTAAAATTAATTTTACACATCACAGAAAATTCTGCAGGCTTTTCTAAGCACACCGTACAAATTTGGGCATGTGATCGTTCAAGACCGCCGCGGAATCGCGGTCAACCTAGGGTTTGACCGCGCATCCGTGGCCATTATGTAAGATCGTAGCCCCAAATTTGCACAGTATATTCTTCTCTGGAAATTGGGGTTTTTGGTATATATCTTTTGGGCCCAGATTTTGTTACTGTTCAACAGATGTTCGTGGGGCCCACTTCGTGATATTTAGTCGATCGAAATTTAAACATGTTAGTTTACAGTGCTTACATTATATCTCCGACCGGGAATGTCATTTGATCGGTAAACCGCGTCTGATTGCTATAGTTCTTTCGACGGGTTTGCGAACGTGACATTCGCGTTGATGTTCTATGTTGTGCTGTGATGTTGCGGATTTGTCATGGTGGATAGCAGTGTGCAATGATAGTGCAGTTTGGATTTATTTGTACATTTGATATTGCGGGGCGAGCGTCCAATATGTAGACTGCCGTCACTGCCTGTTGTATAATATTCTTTTGGGGCACGACCGGGTCGAGGTCGATGTACCCATTGTACATATTTTTCATTTCTGTACTAGTTTTACCCCGCGACGGAGTGCACGGATAGCCGGGTTCTGGAGGGCAACGGGTCCGCATCTCATGGCTTTGAGAGGCAAAGGGGCCTCACTCTAGAATTGGCAGACTATTCGCCGCACTAGTAGGGGGTACAGGTTGACCCAAGGAGGGGTGCTCAAGCTACCGGATTCCCTGAAGTGCTGGGTGGTCCATTCAATTTGCTGTAGGGGGCTGCCTCGCTTCAGGTTTTGGCGGGTAACTTGCCGCACCCGTAGGGGTCTAGGTTTCATTGCATAGGCTATCCACACGACAGGGGAACGTCGGGTTTCAGCAGCGGCTCGGTGAAACTCGGGGATCCCAGATTATCTGTATTGTTCTGTGATGCTTATTACTTTTCTGTAATATTGCATATTATCACGCCTGGAGCGATTATTGTATATTGGTTTATATACTATTAGATGTTGTATATGTTTTACACATGCGCTAGTCCAGTCCCCGCTCTGTCGTTAGTTAAGTAACCTAACGGGTGATGACGGGACCCAGTGACGAATGCGGATGGCATATACGTACATTTTATTTTCGTTCTTTTCTGGTGTGATTAATTGATGGGACTGCATTGATTCTGATCAATGCAAAGTAAAAAAAACCTATTTGGCAGTTGTTGGAACAAATTTAAGAAGTGTTATTACAAAGATGTTTCCTTTTGTTTTGCATAGTGATATTCGGTTGGAATATCCTGCACCTCATTCGACGGGGCAAGGGCCGATATCCCTTCACCGGGACTGACCCCTTGGGCAGAAGTTTGCGTCAGGGTAATAACTTCACTATAGTCGATTACAAGTTGCTTTGCATCGCGATATTCAGTGGAATATCCTGCACCTCATTCCACGAGGAAAGAGCCGAGATCCCTTCACCGGGAGTGACCTCTTTAGCAAAAGGTTTTCGCCACTATATTTTAAAAAGCTATCAGGTTCCTTCAGCGATATCAAGTTCGTTACGTTAAAGGTTTTTCGCCAAAAACCAGCCGTAGCCCTCCGTCACTTCTTTTAGGTATTCAGTAGTATTCAAGCTATGCATTTTAGCCAAAGTTAAGGCATAGTGTTTGGTAGCTGCTGGGTATTCATTTGTTGCATAGATAGATGAGTTGGTTTGGGACAGTCGTTCTGCCATTTGGCCAAAGCCAGGGGCTTGTGCGGGTGGGTTCAAATTGACAAGATAGTGACGGGTAGAACTTGGCATGTGACTTATGACATTTTGACCAAAGCCAAGGTTATAAGAGCATGGGGCAAAAATCATATCGGGAGTTTCTAAAGAAACTGAAACTTGCCAAGTATGCGCATACCTTCTGGAGTATGAGTAACGTGGATGCATTCCATCACGTTATCATGCGATGAGAGTTGGATCCCGATTCCGACTGATGAGTTGGTTTACTCTTCGGGTGATCCCGATGGATTCTTCTTTCAGGTTTGGAGGAGAATTTGACAGGACAGTGGGAGTTTTCCGGATTAGATAAAGTGATAACCATTCTGATCTAGATTAGAGTGCACGCAGAGTGTTTCTTTTCTCTCTCTCTTTGGCAGCGACCTTTGACCGACCCTAGACTATGACTCAGTGACCAAGTTGACCGAACCTTCTTAAAATACTGGCTTTTGGATTGTCTAAATTGCATAAGTCATTGCCACTTCTTCTTTTACCCTTTGTATTTCTCAGAACACCCGTATTACTACGGACATCCACTTCCATTGGATAGATCCATCGTATGGTTATATACGAACTCGAAGGGACTTCTTCGAGAATGGATCCAGGTTCAGGAGAAATAGAATTGGTTTATTCAGTTGTCTTTTATTATCACCTTCTCTCAGGTTGCGAGGGCTCCTTGGTTCAGGAGAGTACACCTATTACGCTTATTGGATAGTCTTATTCCAAACCATAGGCAGGCGCCGAAAGGTAGGAAATGAAGAAAACCAATTAGCCTAAGTAGGGTGTGCAGAAGGTAATATGTAAAGACAAAATAAAGGGATTAGAAAGAGGGCAAAGTAAATTGCAACTGATATCATTCACGACCAAACCGCGTACTTCATCGCCACTCCTATTTCACCTTTAAATGAATAAAGTATTATTCAGTTGTCTTTTATCATCACCTTCTCTCAAGTTGCGAGTACTCCTTGGTTTAGAAGGGTACACCTATTATGCTTACTGGATAGTCTTCTTCCAAACCATAGGCTGGTGCCGAACGGTAGGGAAGGAAGAAAACCATTTAGCCTAACGATGGTGTGCAGAAGGTAACGACTAAAGACAAATAAAGGGACTTGGAGAGATGGCAGTGAAATATACGGTTAAAGTCATGATTTGGATTATGGAAGAGGCATTACTATGAATACCAGGATACCCCTACGAAACATTTTCATGTTTCAGTGCATTGTTAAAGGAAAACTGTTTTCCCGATTGGGTACTTACTCCAGGATATGTATTTACCAGGTTTCATTCTCATATCTGTATGGTTTTACAGATGATGAGTGGGAGTAAGTTATTGGGAATTAGGTGATCATCCTCATTATATCGGAATTCGTTGTAATTGGTGATATTTGAGGAAATCGCCAGGGTACAGTTTTCAACCTACGACGCACAGGTTTTGAGTTGCTTAACTCAGCGGACTTATACAGAGTATTGTATATTGTCCAGTGTCCATCAGGACAAAGGGGTAGGTCCTCGTACTATGTTCTGTTTACTTTTGACCTCTCTAGTTTTTAGACAAGTGTTTCGTAGAAATACAAGGTCTAAGTTTTGAGAAGTTGTGGGTATAAGAATAAAGTAGAGAACCAGGTGTCACAAGTATCGGGATTCTTCAAAGAGATCGAAGATGTAGATTGTTGTGATTGGTATTCAGATGATAGTAATGGGTTTGAGAAACTTGTTTCTCTTTCAGGTTACTCATAATTGGATGGATTCCTAAGTTGAGTAATGTTGATTAGCCTCTTTCCATTAAGTTGATATGCACTGGAGACAGCAGCATGATTTGAATCTGTGTCACGACCCGAGTATTTCGACTCGTGACCGGCACTTAACCACGCTACGTCTACAGGCGTAACGCGACTAAGTAAGCCGAACCCAGAAATCAAAACCATTTAAAAAAAATAGTGAGTGTTGAAAACATTTAGTTAAAGCTTTTAGAAAACCTTAAATAATTCAATAAGTTCCCTTTAAAGTTACTTAATCATTTGAAAAATTTTGGCAGCATTTCCTTTGTAAAAGTAGCCCCGAGACCGGGTACAAAACAGGATATAAGTGAAATGAAATGTAATGAAATGAAACATCCCCAAACGGGAGCAATCACGCCCAACGGCGGAAACCAACATCACAAGAGTAATATACGACGCCGTAGCGAAGAATAAGCAATAAGTAGACATCACAGAAAATAAACTGCATATAAAAACAGTCGGCTCTTACGAGCTCGACACCAGAATACAAAATATACATCATCGTCCTCACACAGTATCTAAGTCCAGTACATAAATGGTAGATGGAGAGTACTAGATACAAAAGGGATACAATAAAAGTACTCAGAATACCACAACCCACCTAAATGCAAAGCAGCTCTCACCGCAACTGTAGTGGTATCTGTAGCCAAAAGATGCAAAAGACAGCCTGCCGCGACTATGCTGAGGGCAACCTGCAAATACTGTGGCACAACGGGGGTGAGTTGCCAACTCGTGAATAGAGATAACATATAAAGGTAATCGCGAGCATGCACGTACTGTGCTACTCTAACAAATGCCAGCAGATAATATCCATGCGTGATAATCAGTATGTGCAATAATCATGCAGATGCTCTATCAGGTAAAATAACTACAGGATGAGATATATGGTAATCAATGCTGAGCATGGGATAAACAACATCTACACGGAATATCAACGTGGAAAACAATCAGTGCCCACAACTGCACCCAAATCCCAAATAACTCAGGCGCCGGCACACCCATCGGCCCTCAAATCCTGTAAACCTCGGAGAAATAACGAGTGCCCAACATCGGCACCCAAAACCTCATAAAATACTCGTGTCCAGCATCGACACGCAAAACCTCAACTAACGGGCTCCGTCAGTCCGGATCAGCCCACGGGCTCCGTCTGCGGTATCGGCCCTCGGCCCCGGCAGTACGGATCATCCCACATCCACCTCTCTACTCTGGTCGGTATCCTCCGGATAACCGCCAGGTCCAACCAATCACCGGTAGGTACTCGCCACCTTGCTAGGCTCATCGTCTACTCCACGAAAAACATTTCTCGCCCCGGGGAACCATACCGGGTCCACCACGAACCCGCAAACGGATCATCCATCTCCTCGAATCGGATTTCAAGCACACGTCTCAGCACCGAGAAAACGCGTTGTGGACTGTAACATTTTCAAAAAGATAAAATATTAATTTTGGGAATTTTTATAATTTAATATTATTTTATTGAATATTTTAATATTTTGGTACTATTAAATGCAAATAAATAGGAAAAATTTGAGAAAAATTTATGGAAAATTCTAAAATAGGGTAAATTATAGAATTATGACATTTTAAAGTTTTTGTGATTAGTTTGACACTAATTTAGTGCTAATCGCGATTAAAAAAAAATCGCTAATCGGTTTTTAGCATTTTTGAGCAAAACATGCACATATCACTTTTTCTACACTTGTGTATTTTTCTTGCCATGGTTTCTCATTTGGGTTTACTATTTATGTGAGAAGGATTTTGAGAGAAAAGGAAAAGAAAAAGAAAAAAAGAGAAAAGAAAATAGGGTATGGTGAGAAGAGAGGGTAGGTGAGGACTTTGACTTGAACACTTAGCCATTTCTCCTCCATTTTTTTTCAACACTCATTCCTTTCTCACTCTCCCTTGCTACTGCTGCTTCTTCCTCCATCTTCCTCCCCTCTTCAACTCCTCACATCATCTCAAAAACAACCCCAAAACCTCACACTCATTTCATTAAAATTGTGCACAAGCCCGAGACCTACAAGATGGACTAAGAAAGCATGGATTTTGGCCACTAGGGGCAACTCAAGAAAATTCTTGAGTTGCCAAATGAGGTATTTTTCTGAACCATTAGCTTAGTTATAGCATTCCCTTTACCCCATGTTTAGTTTTTAATCGATATTGTGTGATATTAAGGAATTGAGAATAATCAAGTTAGGGTTTGAGGAAACTTGTGTTGTGTTGGGAAATTAAGCTCTGTTAAGGTTATACCAACACCCTAGTGTATGAATTGGAACCCAAAACCTGAAGCTAAAACCAGAATACGGATTTTAGAAACCGATATCGGGGAAAATGTGAAATCTGTGAAGGTTAACTTGAATCTGCTATCATACGAGACACCTGAAAATAACATTGAGTGGACAGTGACATGTGCAGGCACCATTGAACCATCACCCCAAACCCTAGCTCGCCACTCCACTTCGAGGCCGCCGGTTTTCCCTTTCTGGCAGCAATTTGCGGCCAGACCAGTGAGGAATTTCCTCGTTTTGCGTGCATGCCCCTATTTCCTCTAGTATTGACCCAGGGTACTTCTAGTTTTGACAGATTCTATCTAGGGTAAAATCTGGGACATATATCCTAAGTTGCTATTTTGGATTCGCGTTTCCGTATTCCGTATTTTTGATTCTGAAATTGTGGATTGTGTTTTGCCTCGACTATTTGGCGTTTGTACGACGATATAGAGGATTTATTTATGGTTTTGAAGGCGTGCCATAGGTTCTCACCTATAGGCCCCTTATCGTATCGTTTGGGTTTCGTGTGCCGTTTTAGCTTTGAATTGGTTTTAATGCGCATATACGATATTTTGATATGTAGTTACCCATGAAGACTTCGGGACGACCAGCAAATGCGTGGTGATGTCCGCAAATGATGATGCAGGTGAGTAGATTATATCTACAGGGGGAAGTCGGGTGGATGGCGTATAGCACCCCCGCAGTCCGTAATTAGTACTATGTAGTATATTTATATGTGTGATAGTTAGTGTGTTATGGTTAGTTAGGAGTAGAAATAACTAGCGTAGTTCCTAGTTGCGAACCATAGGATATATTTGCACCCACGCGCATACACTTATGTGTTTCTTATACTTGCACTGTGTTTGATGATATGGGATGACTTTGGAGTTAAGTCGATGATGTGGGCTTTGTGCCGCGAGATCGGTGATTTGATATGATTCGTATTTGGGATACGTAATGTGATTCTTGCGGGTTTGGGATGTGTGTTTACCCCCGCATTCATACTTTGTAGATGATATCAGTTGTACTAGACTTAGATCAGTACCCCAGATTATTGATATGATGATAAGTGATACCCGAAATGTGATGAGATGGGGTGATATTGACCCATACCCAGCTATTGGGATGCCGTACGACGATTTACCGTATGAGCTTTACATTGATGATAGATCCGCACTCATGACTTGAAGATGTCATATGATATACTGTATCGTACGCGATACTATTGAGGCGGAATCACCGACTATTATATCTATATATCGACTCAGATGTTAGGCGGTTTCCTTACCTGTAGCTCAGCTTGTTAGTTCGGCCGCTTAGTTTAGAGTAGTTGTTAGATTAGATTAGACTCCTACCTATTTCAAAACTAGCGGGTCGTGGGTATTTTAAAAGACAGGTCAAGGGATCTACGGATATTTAAAAAGGCGTATCTTTTCATAAAAACACCGTAGCCCCTATTTTCAAAACCCCATGATTCGTGTTCTTTCAAAAGGCACCATTTGTAGGACTTATGTTAGATTTATGCAGATTAGTTATAGTTGCGTCTAGTATTCAGCTCCCGCTCCTTTTTGTGGTTCGCTTCGCATCGCATGCTTATATTATGTTTCATACTCCGTTATTGATATCATGCTGTTAGGACACCAGCACCATTACCGATGATGCGTATGTACCACGTACACTTACTTGCCGGCTCACACACATCTTCAACGGTAATTGCCATGTCACGTACACCTTAGAAAATATATTATGGCTTGACATAGCCTATTAGCTAATAGTTTAGACATTGTAGTTATTACCTGCTACTTCATGCATACTGTTATTCATTGTTATGCCGCATTCATGGATTCTCATGCATATATTCACTATTTTACGTGCTATTGAGGTTTGGATTTGGATTTCTATGAGATTTTCTGGATTTGGAGGAAAACCGCAAAGACACAAATAATCATATTCTCTTTTAAAATAAAAAAGTGCGGTTTTCCCATGATGTATGAGTCGTCCACCATGAGTTTGCTGATGGATTTGGAAACCCGATTCGAGGAGACGGATGAACCGTTTCGGGTACATGGTGGACCCGGTGCGGTACCCCGGGGCAAGAGGAATGTGGTGATGACGTTGAGCCTGGCAGGGGAGTACTATCTACAGGTGATGTTACCCGACGCGTCGGATATCCGGAGGATACCGTCGTGGCCTTGAGATTGATGGTAGGGGCCGGTCTGGACTGACGGCGTCCTAGATTTTGTGGTTGAGACTTTGAGATATCGAGATATTGGGATTACGTTTTGTGCCGATGCTAGGCACAGTTTTATGCTGATTTCATTATGATACCTTTTTTTAAAAATACAAAGGAAATCTCACTAAATTATGAAAACAGTTGCTTCAAGTAAATGTATTCTGTTTTTACGCATTCATATCTCATTCATATGTTATATTGCTACCTGAGGCACTGACACAGGCACATGAGATTGCACTCGGGTTAGATATTTACCCTGGCCTTGTTATAGGCTGCATGTTATATATTGAAGATTTTATATACTGATCGTATTGACCTAGGATTATGTTTTGCTTTCGGTTTCTGCTTGTAGACATTTCTATTCACGAGTTGGCAACTCACCCCCGTTGTGCCCCAGTTCTTGCAGGTTTGCCGTACAGTTTCCATAGCGGCATTTCTGGCACACTGTTCCCTATGGGTGACTTGCGTTGGTAGGTGGGTTCTTTCGCATCAAGAACCACCATTGTATTTATTTTATTCATTGTATCTAGAATTTCCATCAACCAAAAAAACTTGTATATTGTTTCAGACCTAGACCTTAGTGATGTATTATTTGACCTTAGAGTCGCGCTTAATAGTATTGCGGTTTTCATGCTTACTGTGTTTCTTTTGGATTTGATCCTCGCCTTTCGGCGTTGTATATTATTGTTGCATGTATGGTTGTGGCCGTCATTTGACGAAGAGCTAGCTCCCGCTTGGGGATGCCTTTATCATTGCATATATTGTTATCCTTGTTGTACCCCATTCGGGGCCAGTTTTACAAAAGAAACTCTGCCGAAATTTTTAGAAAAGACTGTACTTTTTTAAAATGCATATTCGGCTTAGTTATTTAAAAACCTTGATTTCAAACATGTATTTCTTCACTTCTTTAAACCAGTTTCTTTACTTATTCCTAAAAATGGTTTTAGATTTCTGGGCTTTTGGCTTACTTGGATCAGATGGAGTCCTATAGACTTCATATGGTTCAAGGGCCAGTCACGTGCTCTTTCGGGTCGTGACAAAGTTGGTATCAGAGCGCTAGGTTGACCTTGGTTCGAGTCTAAGTTTGACTATGTGGAGCCTAGGGCGTTAATATATATACGGAACTTAGGCTTGACCTTACGGAAATTAGACTTGGTCGAGGGGGTATTAGACCCGAACTTTCGTCGCGTAGGATGACCCTTGGTTGATGGAATAGGTGACTAAAGTAGAGTGACGTACCGTTGGTATGTTCCGCGGCATACTTACGACACGCCACTCCGCTTAAGGAACCTTAGGATGTACATATTTTCGAGATCAGTAATTCTCTTTATATCCAGGATTATACATCCATTTGAGATCCCCGATTCTATTAGTTTCATGATCATACCCTTATTGATGATGTTCCTTCTTATGATCATGTATTCCCTCTGGATCTGTTGTTTCCTTTCTTGCCATTGATCTGCTCTCTTCGATACTCGATTGAGGTTCCTGTCGCCTTGTTTGAGCGCAGTTTGGGCTGCTGCTAGGGTTGCGGCCGGGGCGAGCTTGTCTGGTACGAGGGCCGACCATTGTGTTTTCTGGTGACATGGGAACGTCTCGAGTTAGTATTGGTGATTGTGACCTCTAGTGGAGGCGAGTGCTTGGTTTGTACCGGATGATCGGGCCATTGTTAGAGCTGCCAGTAGAGAGAGGACTGTTGATGTACGACATACCTCAGAGATTGTGATGTCGCCTACCGTGCAGACAGATGGACCAGCTGTTGCTGAGATTGACAGGATGTCGCTTCCGAAGCTTACGAGCTGAGATTGCCGGAGCTTTCAGGCAGATATGAGACAGATGATAGCTAGTCTACCCGATTAGAGAGACGAAGGTGATTCGTCCGATTTATGCGCCGGAGCGAGCCCAGTTGAGTTGAAGATTTCCAGTGTGGAGAGTCTTACTCAGATCTAGAGCAGACCGACTCAGAGATGACCACCTATGTATTGCCTTTCCTGGAGGATTGAGGCGCTGTTCGGCGTACAGGCGAATGAGCCAGTTGCTGCTGCAAATGACGAGATATCGCCCAGATGATTGGAACTACAGCAGCGTGAGCATATACTTAGAGAGATGATAGCGAGTCGCTAGTCACCTGAGGATGAATGACTAGGACAAGTGGTTCATTCGGTTACCGATGCGAAGTCATCAGATAGATTGTTTCCAGCTAGAGACGACTTCACGCAGGTTCGTTGAGAGTCGATAGAGACGATCGAATGTCAGGAGCCCATTTTCCAAGTTTAAAGTATACGGAAAGACATGCTGGTGATTCTATGGACCCTCTAGAAGAATGAAACCTTAACTCGACTTAATGACCGTGTGAAAGACTTTGAACCTTAGGGTTTGCGGCAGTTCCGCGGCGCCATTAGTGAGGCTTGGGTTTGCCCTTCTACGGCTGGACCACCGACGCTGTGGCATATACTCGATACTATTAAACTGTACTCAAGATGTTGATCTCTTGGGGGATTATATGGTTCTGGCGAGTCGATCGAATGTTTCGACATCATTCGGATATCAGGTGATGGGATGCTTTGCTTGGGAGACTCCAGATACGAGGATAGCCGTTGGAGCACAGTCCATGCAGCCATGATGAGACGAGTTCGAATCAGTCGACATGGAAGCCGAGTGAAGAAAAGAGTTCGCAAGATATTTCGACGAGATGACGTTCCACTCCGCTGATATCAGAGATGTGATACGCACCCAGAGGCGTTGCATATGGATATATCTTCCAGAAGGAGGCGCGATAAGTATGCAGCCATTCCGGAATAAGAATTAGCTTCAGCAATGGATGATGACTTCCGGGAAATGCGGCAGGAAATGAGATTTGAGAAAGAAACCTTGACAGGACCTTTCCGGAATACGATACGAGAAGACCTAGACCTAGGAGTGGTCATGGTTGCGCACACCCAGCAGGCCAGAGTTCGGCATTGTCGACGAGGTAGTTGACCAGATTCGGATAAAGGAACTTACCCAGATGCGTTGCGAATTGATCAAGGACGGACGAGTGACGGGTATTCCTCCGATGGTTGGGACGTGTTCCCGAGGACCTGTTCGGCCTGGCATCTTCTACAGAATGATGAAGCTACAGAGTACGCGATTTCGAGTCCGTGCCAGAGACTTCAGATTGACCGTGGACGAGAACAGTGCAGTGCGTAGATAGCATGGCGTGACGTCATAGTGGACGACGATAGAGACAGGTGGAACCAGAGGTTCGAGCGAGACGCTGACGAGCTGTCATTACTTCCCGTCGAGACTAGAGACCTGATATGCTTACAAAGACGTTGGGATGTGACCAGTTTCCGAGAAAATATTATGCTGAGGACACAGATGTCTTTTGAGCGAGAAGAGGTTGTGTAGGAGAGCCAGCCTCTGTACGGTTCGGCATAGGCGAGATCGGAAGAGACCTTGAGCAGGATTCCTTCCAGGACATTGCTGCAATGATGTTTGCACCCAGGATCAGATGTGTGACGTGCATTCAGAGAGCCAGAGGCCGACGCCAGCGATGGGCTGCCTCACGAGTGGTCGTGAGGATTGACCGATAGGTGACCAGAGAAGTGCCAGAACGGAATCGTCCCCGTTAGCACACCTGACAGGGCCGATGAGCCGATTGATTTCGAGATAGGTAATCCGCAGAAAAGATAAGAACCCAGAGTCAGAGGACGCCAGACCGTGAGCAAGAGACAAGTAGATATCCTGCGCTGCTAGCAGTGGATGCACCGACTCCTTCTCGACCTCGAAGGAGGAACTACCGACGACGGTATTTATGATTTGTGATTTTGTGATTCGATTATCACGTATCCGTCATTTTGGATTTCGGTATTTTGGGCGTTCTGTTTGCATGATTTAGTTTTGATGATTGAGTTTCATGATATTTGTTTCATGCACCCACTGGATATTTATATATTTTACGCATAGTTATTACATTTGAGATATTGATTGAGATTTCATGCCTACCGTATACAGTGATTTGATTTGCACTTCCAGCGTAGTTTTCATGCACCTTTAGTGTTTTGATATACGATTTTGGTGCACGCCAGATGCACTAAATCGGGATTCTTCGTGCATGTCACATGCACCTGATTTTTTTTTCTGTCAGGCACACACGTTGCCTACGACAGATGTTTCGTGCACACCAGTTGCACCTAGATGTTGTTTTGTACACCTGTTTGACACATATATGGATTTTGATTCCTTGCGCACCAGACGCATAGGATATTCTTAAATATGCATTTTGGGGAATTGATTCTAATAGAGCTGTACATTTTTATGATATCCTTTATGTATTGATGTTTTCGGAGCCCGACAAATTGGATTATTACTGAAAATTTTTTAGTATTGGGGGTTTAAATTTAAATTCAGGGACCGAATTTCTTTAAGGGGGGTAGATTGTAACATTTTCAAAAAGATAAAATATTAATTTTGGGAATTTTTATAATTTAATATTATTTTATTGAATATTTTAATATTTTGGTATTATTCAATGCAAATAAATAGGAAAAATTTGAGAAAAATTTATGGAAAATTCTAAAATAGGGTAAATTATAGAATTATGACATTTTAAAGTTTTTGTGATTAGTTTGACACTAATTTAGTGCTAATCGCGATTAAAAAAAACCGCTAATCGGTTTTTAGCATTTTTGAGCAAAACATGCACATATCACTTTTTCTACACTTGTGTATTTTTCTTGCCATGGTTTCTCATTTGGGTTTACTATTTATGTGAGAAGGATTTTGAGAGAAAAGGAAAAGAAAAAGAAAAAAAGAGAAAAGAAAATAGGGTATGGTGAGAAGAGAGGGTAGGTGAGGACTTTGACTTGAACACTTAGCCATTTCTCCTCCATTTTTTTTCAACACTCATTCCTCTCTCACTCTCCCTTGCTGCTGCTGCTTCTTCCTCCATCTTCCTCCCCTCTTCAACTCCTCACATCATCTCAAAAACAACCCCAAAACCTCACACTCATTTCATTAAAATTGTGCACAAGCCCGAGACCTACAAGATGGACTAAGAAAGCATGGATTTTGGCCACTAGGGGCAACTCAAGAAAATTCTTGAGTTGCCAAATGAGGTATTTTTCTGAACCATTAGCTTAGTTAGAGCATTCCCTTTACCCCATGTTTAGTTTTTAATCGATATTGTGTGATATTAAGGAATTGAGAATAATCAAGTTAGGGTTTGAGGAAACTTGTGTTGTATTGGGAATTAAGCTCAGTTAAGGTTATACCAATACCCTAGTGTATGAATTGGAACCCAAAACCTGAAGCTAAAACCAGAATACGGATTTTAGAAACCGATATCGGGGAAAATGTGAAATCTGTGAAGGTTAACTTGAATCTGCTATCATACGAGACACCTGAAAATAACATTGAGTGGACAGTGACATGTGCAGGCACCATTGAACCATCACCCCAAACCATAGCTCCCCACTCCTCTTCGAGGCCGCCGGTTTTCCCTTTCTTGCCGCAATTTGCGGCCAGACCAGTGAGGAATTTCCTCGTTTTGCGTGCATGCCCCTATTTCCTCTAGTATTGACCCAGGGTACTTCTAGTTTTGACAGATTCTATCTAGGGTAAAATCTGGGACATATATCCTAAGTTGCTATTTTGGATTCGCGTTTCCGTATTCCGTATTTTTGATTCTGAAATTGTGGATTGTGTTTTGCCTCGACTATTTGGCGTTTGTACGACGATATAGAGGATTTATTTATGGTTTTGAAGGCGTACCATAGGTTCTCACCTATAGGCCCCTTATCGTATCGTTTGGGTTTCGTGTGCCGTTTTAGCTTTGAATTGGTTTTAATGCGCATATACGATATTTTGATATGTAGGTACCCATGAAGACTTCGGGACGACCAGCAAATGCGTGGTGATGTCCGCAAATGATGATGCAGGTGAGTAGATTATATCTACAGGGGGAAGTCGGGTGGATGGCGTATAGCACCCCCGCAGTCCGTAATTAGTACTATGTAGTATATTTATATGTGTGATAGTTAGTGTGTTATGGTTAGTTAGGGGTAGAAATAACTAGCGTAGTTCCTAGTTGCGAACCATAGGATAAATTTGCACCCACGCGCATACACTTGTGTGTTTCTTATACTTGCACTGTGTTTGATGATATGGGATGACTTTGGAGTTGAGTCGATGATGTGGGCTTTGTGCCGCGAGATCGGTGATTTGATATGATTCGTATTTGGGATACGTAATGTGATTCTTGCGGGTTTGGGATGTGTGTTTACCCCCGCATTCATACTTTGTAGATGATATCAGTTGTACTAGACTTAGATCAGTACCCCAGATTATTGATATGATGATAAGTGATACCCGAAATGTGATGAGATGGTGTGATATTGACCCATACCCAGCTATTGGGATGCCGTACGACGATTTACCGTATGAGCTTTACATTGATGATAGATCCGCACTCATGACTTGAGGATGTCATATGATATACTGTATCGTACGCGATACTATTGAGGCGGAATCACCGACTATTATATCTATATATCGACTCAGATGTTAGGCGGTTTCCTTACCTGTAGCTCAGCTTGTTAGTTCGGCCGCTTAGTTTAGAGTAGTTGTTAGATTAGATTAGACTCCTACCTATTTCAAAACTAGCGGGTCGTGGGTATTTTAAAAGACAGGTCAAGAGATCTACGGATATTTAAAAAGGCGTATCTTTTCATAAAAACACCGTAGCCCCTATTTTCAAAACCCCATGATTCGTGTTTTTTCAAAAGGCACCATTTGTAGGACTTATGTTAGATTTATGCAGATTAGTTATAGTTGCGTCTAGTATTCAGCTCCCGCTCCTTTTTGTGGTTCGCTTCGCATCGCATGCTTATATTATGTTTCATACTCCGTTATTGATATCATGCTGTTAGGACACCAGCACCATTACCGATGATGCGTATGTACCACGTACACTTACTTTCCGGCTCACACACATCTTCATCGGTAATTGCCATGTCACGTATACCTTAGAAAATATATTGTGGCTTGACATAGCCTATTAGCTAATAGTTTAGACATTGTAGTTATTACCTGCTACTTCATGCATACTGTTATTCATTGTTATGCCGCATTCATGGATTCTCATGCATATATTCACTATTTTACGTGCTATTGAGGTTTGGATTTGGATTTCTATGAGATTTTCTGGATTTGGAGGAAAACCGTAAAGACACAAATAATCATATTCTCTTTTAAAATAAAAAAGTGCGGTTTTCCCATGATGTATGAGTCGTCCACCATGAGTTTGCTGATGGATTTGGAAACCCGATTCGAGGAGACGGATGAACCGTTTCGGGTACATGGTGGACCCGGTGCGGTACCCCGGGGCAAGAGGAATGTGGTGATGACGTTGAGCCTGGCAGGGGAGTACTACCTACCGGTGATGTTACCCGACGCGTCGGATATCCGGAGGATACCGTCGTGGTCTTGAGATTGATGGTAGGGGCCGGTCTGGACTGACGGCGCCCTAGATTTTGTGGTTGAGACTTTGAGATATCGAGATATTGGGATTACGTTTTGTGCCGGTGCTAGGCACAGTTTTATGCTGATTTCATTATGATACCTTTTTTTAAAAATACAAAGGAAATCTCACTAAATTATGAAAACAGTTGTTTCGTGTAAATGTATTCTGTTTTCACGCATCATATCTCATTCATATGTTATATTGCTACCTGAGGCACTGACACAGGCATATGAGATTGCACTCGGATTAGATATTTACCCTGGCCTTGTTATAGGTTGCATGTTATATATTGAGGATTTTATATACTGATCGTATTGACCTAGGATTATGTCTTGCTTTCGGTTTCTGCTTGTAGACATTTCTATTCACGAGTTGGCAACTCACCCCCGTTGTGCCCCAGTTCTTGCAGGTTTGCCATACAGTTTCCATAGCGGCATTTCTGGCACACTGCTTCCCTATGGGTGACTTGCGTTGGTAGGTGGGTTCTTTCGCATCAAGAACCACCATTGTATTTATTTTATTCATTGTATCTAGAATTTCCATCAACCAAAAAAACTTGTATATTGTTTCAGACCTAGACCTTAGTGATGTATTATTTGACCTTAGAGTCGCACTTAGTAGTATTGTGGTTTTCATGCTTACTGTGTTTCTTTTGGATTTGATCCTCGCCTTTCGGCGTTGTATATTATTATTGCATGTGTGGTTGTGGCCGTCATTTGACGAAGAGCTAGCTCCCGCTTGGGGATGCCTTTATCATTGCATATATTGTTATCCTTGTTGTACCCCATTCGGGGCCAGTTTTACAAAAGAAACTCTGCCGAAATTTTTAGAAAAGACTGTACTGTTTTAAAATGCATATTCGGCTTAGTTATTTAAAAACCTTGATTTCAAACATGTATTTCTTCACTTCTTTAAACCAGTTTCTTTACTTATTCCTAAAAATGGTTTTAGATTTCTGGGCTTTTGGCTTACTTGGATCAGATGGAGTCCTATAGACTTTATATGGTTCAAGGGCCAGTCACGTGCTCTTTCGGGTCGTGACATGGACGCACCAAAATATCATATCACGAGGAACCGGGTTTTCAAATAGTGCATCTTTTCTTAAAAATCCCACGGTCCTCAAAACCAGAAATCACATGAAAATCCAACACCAAAAAATAAATCCAATGCGATGTGCCATGTACATCAATCCATGATATAGGTATAGGGGAAAACCGCTTTTAAAACTAGTTTCCATTTTTAAAGATATCATGCGGCTCCCAATTTCCATGAAAGTCATATCGAATCATATATGAAATGAACTACAGCAATATAATCATGGCAGTTCTACAGTGAGTGTGTCATGGCAATTACTAACGGTGTGTGTGTAGCATGCAGATCAGTGCTCGTGCAACATGAACCGTTAGTAATAGTGCGGTGTTCTATCAATTCTAAGCAAACATACAGCAGGGAATGCAATATGCAATGACAGTACATGAGGTAAATGCAACATATAATGATAAGGTCCTATCAGCCCTGACGCATAACGCCATGCGGGCGATATCCCCGTAGATGTTAAATCTACTCACCGAAGTCTCGCGCTAAGTGTAGCCGACGACTTGCTTGCCCTTCTTCGCAGCGTCCGTCTCACTCGCCTGCGAACCTAGAACCAAATAACGTAAATCACACATAAGCTTAATTTCACAAAAACGTGGTATTATGGTCCAACTAGAAACCCGTGTCGCAAACCAATCGCGTGTGCGCGCGATACGCTAAAACGTGTGATCACGCGCCTGAAACTACCCTGACGCGTCGCGATACGCAGAAACCCCAAATTCACACACGTATCACGCGTGTCACGAAGGTTTAGAAAATACGAGAAATAGGTAATAAGCCCCAGATTTTTATACAGAACTTAACTTAAAAAAACATATATATCATAACACTACACACAGCAGAATACACCCAAGGGACCAAACCACAACCCAAACCCTACCCATCTGGCCGCAAATTGCGGCCAGATCGAACATTTCGGCGGCCTCATCATGAAGAAAGGGGTCGGGTTCTACCTGGGGTATCAGTACCTAGCCACTACACTGCAGTCTTCTCAAATTTAATCTGAACTCATCGGGTCGATAGCAGTTCCCAGAAACTCAATTTTTGCTTTAAAACGACGAAATGCATCAAATAGGGATCTGGTGGTAATTTAGTGCAATTGGGGGCTAAGCTGGGTTGAAATGGCCTTAACAACACTCTATCAACCTACTGAAACCAAATCACACATCACTTGGCCAAGGTTCACACTAAACACCTCATATCGCACTAAATCGCACCAAAAACCACTAACCGAAGCAAAACTACACTAAACAAGTAAACTAGGGAGTAAGTTTAGGAAATATACCTTACAATCGACCCTAGGGAGCTGGGGGAAGAAGAAGAAGAAGTGAAGGGAAGGAGGCTGCAGTCGAAGCTACTGCTGCTGTGCTTCTCTGTTGCTGCTGTTGCTGCTGCTCACTGATGCTGCTGTTGTTGCTCTCTGTTGCTTGCTTCTGCTGCTGGTGTAGAGGTAAGTGTGTGTGTGTGTGTGAGAGTGAGGTTTGAGAGAAGAGCAAAAAAGAAAATAAGAGGAAAACAAATCATCACCCCAATGTCAACCCCTCACTCTCTCTCTCTCTCCTAATTAATTGCAAGCATGGCTCAAGCCATGATGCACTCTCTCTCTCTCTCTCTCACCAAGTTAACACCCTAAGGAAAAATTCAATTTAAATCAACTATTAATTAACTAATTAAACGCAATTAAAACCCAAAAGACTTAATCCCCATGATTAACCCACCATGGTTACTAATCATGGTAATGATTCATTTAAAAACCATAGTTTACATGCACATGTGTGTGCAAGCCTAGGAAAATTTTAGAAAAATATTTATTAAATTAGGAAAAATATTTGAAACACAATTTGGTAAACTTTTCATTAAAAAAAACCCTTTATTTAAATATAATTAGTCACTAACACATCCTAAGGTGTTACAATCTCTCCCCCTTAAAGAAATTCGTCCCCGAATTTCAAAATTTAACTACACGTACCTTTGAAAAGATGGGGATACGTCTTCATCATCTCGCTTTCAGTCTCCCAAGTGACCTCCTCACGGTTCTGACCACGCCAAAGTACCTTAACTTATGAGATGTCCTTCGATCTCAATTTCTTCACTTGTCGATCCAAGATCATCACCGGCTGCTCTGCATAGGAAAGGTCGCGCTCCAGCTGGATCGTCGGGTGCTGAATCGCATGCGAAGGATCATGAAGATATCACGGAGCATCGAAACGTGAAATACGGGGTGCACATCTGGAAAACTGGGCGGAAGGGCTAATCGGTATGCTACTGCACCAACACGCTCGAGGATCTCGAAGGGGCCCACATATCTGGGACTGAGCTTCCCCTTCTTCCCAAACCTCATCACACCTTTCATAGTGGAGACCCTCAAGAAAACATGGTCACCAACAGAAAACTCAAGCCTGCGCCGCCGACGGTCTGCATAAGATCTCTGCCAACTCTGCGCTGCTCTCATCCTATCGCGAATCAACTGGACTTTCGCGGTCGTCTCCTCAACAATCTGTGGCCCTAAGATATTGCCCTCACTGAGCTCTGTCCAACAGGCGGGCGATCTGCATCTCCTCCCATAGAGAGCCTCAAACGGTGCCATCTGAATGGTCTCCTGGTAGCTGTTATTGTAGGAGAACTCTACCAAGGGTAAGTGATGATCCCAGCTACCTCCGAAATCTAATACACACGCTCTGAGCATGTCCTCGAGAGTCTGAATCGTCCGCTCTGACTGTCCGTCAGTCTGCGGATGAAATGCTGTACTGAAACTCAAGCGAGTGCCCAAAGCCTCCTTAAGCCTCTGCCATAATCGGCTGGTAAACTGGGTGCCTCTGTCGGACACAATACATGTCGGGACTCCGTGTAGTCGCACAATCTCGTCGATATAGATCTGGGCATACTGATTAAATCCGAAAGTCATCTTCACTGGTAGGAAGTGAGCCACCTTCGTCAAACGATCCACGATCACCCAGATGGAGTCATACCCTCGACTAGTCCTGGGTAGATCCACAACGAAATCCATCGAAATCTGCTCCCATTTACACTCCGGAATGGGTAACGGTTGTAGCTCTCCCGCGGGCCTCTGGTGCTCAGCCTTGACTTGCTGACAAGTCAGGCATCTCGACACGAAATCTGCGATGTCCCTCTTCATTCTGTCCCACCATTAAACATCTCTCATATCATGATACATCTTGGTGGAACCGAGATGGACGCTGTACACCGATCGATGTGCCTCCTCAAGAATCTCGCGCCGTAGTCCCTCAGCATCTGGTACGCACAGTCTAACTCCAAATCGTAGTACCCCCTGATCATCGATCACGAACTCGGAAAATCTGCCCTGTCCAATCTGTGCCATGATCTTCGAACATCGGTCATCACTGCGCTGTGCCTCATGTATGCGGCCAAGTAACTGTGGGCGTGCACGAACATGCGCGATCTGTCGTCTAATCGGTGTGAACTCGAAATGTACTCGGCTGTCGCATAATATCTGCCAATCTGCCGACGACTGTCCCCGAACCGCACTCAAATAAGATAGACTACCCCCGGGCCTCCTGCTCAACGCATCCGCCACTACATTCGCCTTGCCCGGGTGGTACAACCTCTCGCAGTCATAATCCTTCACTAACTCCATCCATCGGCGCTGTCTAAGGTTCAGGTCCCGCTGCTGAAATATATATTTTAGACTCTTTTGATCCGTGAATATCTGGCACGACTCGCCGTATAGGTAATGTCGCCAGATCTTAAGTGCAAAGACCACTGCAGCCATCTCCAAGTCATGAGTGGGGTAGTTTTGTTCATATTTCTTCAATTGTCGCGAAACATACGCGATCACCCTGTCGTGCTGCATCAAAACGCACCCTAGCCCCACTCGAGAGGCATCACAATAGACCACAAACCCGCCTGAGCCTGAAGGTAATGATAACACCGGTACCGTCATCTGCCGAGTCCGCAACTGCTGAAAACTGTGCTCGCACTCCTCCGTCCAATCGAAAGGGACTCCCTTCCGGGTCAACCCGATCAAAGGGGTAGCAATACTGGAGAAGTCCTGCACAAATCGCCTGTAGTAACCGGCCAACCCCAAAAAGCTGCGAATCTCCGTAACCGATGTGGGTCTGGGCCAATGCTGAACGGTCTCGATCTTCCTCGGGTCTACACATATACCGTCTCGTGAGATCACATGCCCTAAGAAGTCTACGCGGTCCAGTCAAAAAGCACACTTGGACAATTTCGCATAAAGCTGGTGCTCCCTCAAAGTCTGCAGTGTAATCCGCAGGTACTGCTCGTGCTCCTCACTACTCCGGGAATACACCAAGATATCGTTAATGAACACTATAATGAACAGATCCAAATATGGCCGGAAATTCCGGTTCATCAAGTCCATGAATGCTGCTGGCGCATTGGTGAGTCCGAAAGACATCACCAAAAACTCATAATGGCCGTAGCGCGTACGGAAAGCTGTCCTGGGAATGTCCTCCTGTCGAACCCGCAGCTGATGATATCCCGATCGTAAATCAATCCTCGAAAAGTACCCTGCCCCCTGAAGCTGGTCGAACAAATCGTCGATGTGCGGCAAAGGATACCTGTTCCGCACTGTCACCCTGTTCAGCTGCCGGTAGTCGATACACAGACGCAAACTGCCGTCCTTCTTCTTGACGAACAGGACTGGAGCACCCTAAGGAGAAACACTGGGTCGAATAAGTCCCTTATCCAGCAAATCTTGCAACTGACCCTTCAACTCTCGAAGTTCCGCCGGGGCCATCCGATAAGGCGGTATGGAAACAGGCCCCGTGCCAGGAACCAAATCAATACAGAAAGAAATGTCGCGCTCGGGCGGTAGCCCAGGAAGCTCGTCAGGGAACACATCAGGGAACTCGCTAACAACCGGAACCTAATCCAATGGAACCTGTGTAGCACTAGCATCGCAAACATAAGCGAGAAATCCCTGACATCCCTTCCTCAATAGCTGTCCAGCGCGAAAAGACGAAATCACACTGTGCGGGGCGGCACCACGGTCCCCCAACACAACAAAAACCGACTCGCCGGGAAAACAAAATCTAACTGTCTTCTCACGGCAGTCCACAGAAGCATAGCACGTGGCTAACCAATCCATGCCCAAAAGAACGTCGAAGTCCAACATCTCCAGAAGGATCAAGTCGACAGGCAACTCTCTCTCGCCAATACAGACGGTACAGGATCGGAACACGTAACTAGCAACAAACGACTCTCCCACAGGAGTGGTCACAACAAGCGGCTGATCAAGCAAACCGGACTCTCTATCCAAACTCGGTATGAAGTGTGTGGATACGTATGAGTGCGTGGATCCGGGATCGAACAATACGTGTGCATCAACTGTACAAACAGGAAGGATACCTGAAACCACCGCATTAGACGCCTGTGCGTCCTGATGCGTCAAAGCAAAAACCCGCGCCTGTCCACCACCTGCGACTGACTGTCCTCTGCCTCGGTCATCTCGTCCTCTTTGAGCAACTCCTCCATGCCCACGACCTCGCTGTGTATGAGTCTGGCGCGGAGCAACGGTAGGTACAACAGGCAACGCCCTCTGGGGGGTGAAGGTGGTAAGGTAACATGCGGTGCTGCCGCCTCCCTCCGGTGTATCTCAGGACAATCTCTAACGAGGTGAAGTAGACTGCCGCACCTAAAGCAACCCCGCGGCGACTGCTGACTCTCCTGGGGATACGAACTATACATCTGGCCTCGTCCCGAATCTCTGCTACTCCTCGTACCAGAACGATACCTGTCGCGGCGTCTGAATGACTGCCTCCGCGCGGATATACTGGTACGAACTCTCTTCGGCTCTGGAACTACCGAAGTCTCAGCAAGGTGCTCCTCGACTACTAGGGCTGCGTCTACCGCTGCTGCATAGGTCTCGTAGTGCTGCGCACTGATCGCGAGGAACAGTGGTGTAAGCAAGCCTCGAACAAATCTCTTGACTCGCAACTCCTCGGTAGCCACTAAATATGGAGCATAGACTGCTAGCTCTGTAAACAGCACGTCATACTCTGCCACTGTCATCCATGGCGTCTGGCGCAAGGACTCAAATCTGCGTGCTCGGGCATCCCTAACACTTTGGGGAAGGAAACGGGCTAGAAATACTGTCACAAACTCTGTCCAGGTCATAGGAGGATGACCTGCTGCTCTGCCCTTCTCAACTGAATCACACCACTTCTGCGCAAGACCTTCCAGGCGAAAGCTCGCGAACTCAACCCATCTCGTATCTGCGCATCTGAGGGAACGGCATATCCGGGCCATCCTGTCGATGAAAGACTGTGGGTCCTCGGCTGTATCGGTGCCTGTGAAGACCGGAGGCTTCAGCCTCATGAACTCTGATAGCGATACTGTAATCACCTCCGTGGCTGCAGGGGCAACTGGCTGTGCGGTAGGTACCATCGCGGTCTCTGGAACGGGTGGAGCTACCTCTGGTCGCTGCGCTCGAAGCGTCTCAACTAGCGATACTATCATCTGGCGCATCTCCTGCATGCTAGATCCCACCGTCCGGCGCATCTCCTGCATACCAGCCCCTAGCGTGGCGATCTGATCTGTCACGGCAGGAACAGCCTGCTCGGGTACAACCGGTGTACTGCCCGGTTCGGTCCTCGTCTCGGACGAGTCAACTCGAATCTCGGCCCTCGCGGCCGCTCTCTGCGCCCTCGTAGTATTTGGCGGCATAATGGCTGAAAGGAAATTAGGATTCGATAAGAATACAGGAATCGAATCACAAGAATATAAGAAGGGATTAAATCAATATGTCCTAAGGTCTCTTAGGCGGAGTACCGTGTCGTGAGTATGCCGCGGAACATGCACACGCTACGCTACCCTGCTGCAGCTACCTACTCCATCATACCAGGGTCATCCTACACTCCGAAGGTAAAACCTACGCTCTGATACCAACTTTGTCACGACCCGAGTATTTCAACTCGTGACCGACACTTAACCACGCTACGTCTACAGGCGTAACGCGACTAAGTAAGCCGAACCCAGAAATCAAAACCATTTCAAAAAAATAGTGAGTGTTGAATACATTTAGTTAAAGCTTTTAGAAAACCTTAAATAATTCAATAAGTTCCCTTTAAAGTTACTTAATCATTTGAATAATTTTGGCAGCATTTCCTTTGTAAAAGTAGCCCCGAGACCGGGTACAAAACAGGATATAAGTGAAATTAAATGTAATGAAATGAAACATCCCCAAACGGCAGCAATCACGCCCAACGGCGGAAACCAACATCACAAGAGTAATATACGACGCCGTAGCGAAGAATAAGCAAAAAGTAGACATCACAGAAAATAAACTGCATATAAAAACAGTCGGCTCCTACGAGCTCGACACCAGAATACAAAATATACATCATCGTCCTCACACAGTATCTAAGTCCAGTACATAAATGGTAGATGGAGAGTACTAGATACAAAAGGGATACAATAAAAGTACTCAGAATACCACAACCCACCTAAATGCAAAACAGCTCTCACCGCAACTGTAGTGGTATCTGTAGCCAAAAGATGCAAAAGACAGCCTGACGCGACTATGCTGAGGGCAACCTGCAAATACTGTGGCACAACGGGGGTGAGTTTCCAACTCGTGAATAGAGATAACATATAAAGGTAATCGCGAGCATGCACGTACTGCGCTACTCTAACAAATGCCAGCAGATAATATCCATGCGTGATAAGCAGTATGTGCAATAATCATGCAAATGCTCTATCAGGTAAAATAACTACAGGATGAGATATATGGTAATCAATGCTGAGCAAGGGATAAACAACATCTACACGGAATATCAACGTGGAAAACAATCGGTGCCCACAACTGCACCCAAATCCCAAATAACTCAGGCGCCGGCACACCCATTGGCCCTCAAATCCTGTAAACCTCTGAGAAATCACGAGTGCCCAACATCGGCACCCAAAACCTCATAAAATAATCGTGTCCAGCATCGACACGCAAAACCTCAACTATCGGGCACCGTCAGTCCGGATCAGCCCATGGGCTCCGTCTGCGGTATCGGCCCTCGGCCCCGGCAGTACGGATCATCCCGCATCCACCTCTCGACTCTGGTCGGTATCCTCCGGATAACCGCCAGGTCCAACCAATCACCGGTAGGTACTCGCCATCCTGCCAGGCTCATCGTCTACTCCACGAAAAACATTTCTCGCCCCGGGGAACCATACCGGTTCCACCACGAACCCGCAAACGGATCATCCATCTCCTCGAATCGGGTTTCAAGCACACGTCTCAGCACCGAGAAAACGCGTGGTGGACGCACCAAAATATGATATCACGAGGAACCGGGTTTTCAAATAGTGCATCTTTTCTTAAAAAACCCACGGTCCTCAAAACCAGAAATCACATGAAAATCCAACACCAAGAAATAAATCCAATGCGATGTGCCATGTACATCAATCCATGATATAGGTATAGGGGAAAACCGCTTTTAAAACTAGTTTCCGTTTTTAAAGATATCATGCGGCTCCCAATTTCCATGAAAGTCATATCGAATCATATATGAAATGAACTACAGCAATATAATCATGGCAGTTCTACAGTGAGTGTGTCATGGCAATTACTAACGGTGTGTGTGTAGCATGCAGATCAGTGCTCGTGCAACATGAACCGTTAGTAATAGTACGGTGTTCTATCAATTCTAAGCATACATACAGCAGGGAATGCACTATGCAATGACAGTACATGAGGTAAATGCAACATATAATGATAAGGTCCTATCAGCCCTGACGCATAACGCCATGCGGGCGATATCCCCGTAGATGTTAAATCTACTCACCGAAGTCTCGCGCTAAGTGTAGCCGACGACTTGCTTGCCCTTCTTCGCAGCGTCCGTCTCACTCGCCTGCGAACCTAGAACCACATAACGTAAATCACACATAAGCTTAATTTCACAAAAACGTGGTATTATGGTCCAACTAGAAACCCTTGTCGCAAACCAATCGCGCGTGTGCGCGATACGCTAAAACGTGTGATCACGCGCCTGAAACTACCCTGACGCGTCGCGATACGCAGAAACCCCAAATTCACACACGTATCACGCGTGTCGCGAAGGTTTAGAAAATACGAGAAATAGGTAATAAGCCCCAGATTTTTATACAGAACTTAACTTACAAAAATATATATATCATAACACTACACACAGCAGAATACACCCAAGGGACCAAACCACAACCCAAACCCTACCCATCTGGCCGCAAATTGTGGCCAGATCGAACATTTCGGTGGCCTCATCATGAAGAAAGGGGGTCGGGTTCTACCTGGGGTATCAGTACTGATTAGTCGAAAATATTGTATATTTTTACGGGCAATTTCCTCATCAGTTACATTCATATAAAAGTGTTCGGCATTCATATTCTACATATTAGCAAAACTGTCGCAAAATATCAGATTACATGTATTAGACTCTAAAACCAACACTATACAGGAAATTGACTGCATTTCATGGCATCGCATCTTCGCTACATGTGCGCTACACTTGTTTTGAGATCTGTGCAGGAAAATCCAGCAGAAAGGCTAAAATGTACAGGGTACAGCTAAAGCGTTACGCCAACTCAATGAATTCAGTTCTGGTATCAACCCAAAGGGACAAATAAAATTCAACAGATCAGAGAGAGCTACAAATAGCATTCCAAGACCTCTGCAAAAAGAGCAAAGCCCAAAGCTTCAACATGGCCGCGGAACTGCGGCTGGAGCCGGCTTGCGCCGCGGTTCCGCGGCGGTCTTGATCCTTCATCTCCTAAATTTCAGTGCACAACTCCTAGCTCAGCTCCTACACCTCAAAAAGACATGTCAACTTCCAGAAGACTCCAGAGGTTTCTGCCAGATCAGCAAACTAGGGTTTCTAATGCTTAATTAATCCTAGCTTAAACCCTAAGCTAGCTCCTAACAAACTCCTTCTAGAAACTCCTCAACAAACTTTTGGAGGGAATTGGAAGTTCAAACTTAGACCTAGGGTTTGGGAAGTCTATAAATAGAAGCCTAAACCTAAGGTTATGAAGAATCATCAATCCTAAATCTAGTATCAAACTAGAACCATTCTCTTTCTTCTTCTTCTTCCACAAGTTTAGTGAGAGAACTTGTGTGAAACCCTAACCCTAAATCCCAATCAAAAGCCAAGATCCTGAGTACCCATTCAAGCAAGAATCCTTGCAACCTTTTACGAGCCGAGCCGGTCTTCAACGGAGCAAGTGGTCAAAGCCGATCCGCGACTCACGGAGCCGAGCGAAGCCAAGTCGACAGTTTAATTCTTTCTCTTGTAGTTCTTGAGCGACTGTAATCAAATTGTTGATATAAATAAAAGGTGAAATTCTTTTATCTTGTTTTCTTTAAATTCTTGCATCATTAGTCAATCTAAATTTCTAGTTATAATTCTTGTTATGATGCTTGAGTAATACTCCGCTCGTCGAGGAGTCGAGACGGTCAACAGAATGATGATGTAATATATATCTTAAATCGATTCTTGATTCCTACGAGTTTTGTAAACCCTAGCAAATTCAAGAACCGACGACCCATTTCGTTGCGATGCTTTCTTGATTGATATCGCTCGCGATTGGGGAGTTACGATCGTTTCTTGAAATTGCTAGAGGCTAGAATGCGAATGAAATCAACGAAAGAACAAGGGTTAAAAGATGAAACCCTAGTTTCATCAAGAAAGCCCTAACTCTCGTCGATCATCATCGATCTAGTATCAATCCTTCGAAGGACAAGAACACGAAATCTTGAGGTTACATCACGTCTATAGATCCAATCGATTCCTACGAGCCTCATTAGATTCTTGACTTTTTGTTTGGAAATATTATCGAAACCCAATTATTGATTGTTTATCAGTTTCTTGATTCTTGATTAAACTCGTGACACATGAATCAATTGATAAATTCTGGAGTTATGTTTTCTTTTCTTTTCAATTAACTTTTTAATTCAAACGAAGCAAATATAAAAACGAATCGCACGATCCCTGTGGAAGATCCGCACTCACTTACAAACTACATCCGACACCGTAGTTGATTGCGGTCAAATAATTCTTTGATTGTGATTCTATACATTTTCTAATTACCGACACAAAGAAACTCATTCGCTTTGTTCGATTTACACAAACGAGAAGTCTAATTCAATCAAATGGCGCCGTTGCCGGGGATCGCGCGATAATTCGTTGTATATCAAAGTTTGAATTGAAAGAATTATTTCATTGTTATTTTGAGATCAAAATTCGTGCAAACCCTAAACAATTTGTTGTGTTTCATTGCAAGGAGATCTGGAGCTTGCTGGAAATTGATAAAAAATTTTGGAAAATTCCAAAGGGCTGAGGAAGTATACAGTAGCTTTGTAGTGAAATTTGGTGCATTGATCCCTTGAAAGGACCGCGGAAGGGCGGCACAAAGGCACTATTGCGGCGGAACCGCGGCCTCTTAGGGGGTTCTCTGAAAAAGTTTTGCTTCAGGTAAATTCTTATCTTCTCCTCTTTCCTCTTTTTAGCTCCAACTAATACTTTTCTGCAGGATTCTTTGCAAAGAATAGCAGCTCGCAAATTGCAAAGTTAAATTTGTGCGTATTTTGTTTCTTGGTTGTTTTGCATTATAAATACGGATATTAAGGGGCACGGCCAAATCCAAATTAGGTGGGGATTTCATTACCCTTCCTAGGCCCCGAAAACCACCAAACTTGCATCCGCATTGACCCACATTAACTAAAAGAAATCTAGAGATGACTCTAAGGACTGTCGCGCTCAATTAGGACAGAAGAAGGCCGTGGGTAATTCATTGCTTATCCGCGTTTTCCTGTGGTGCCTAAGGCGAGTGTGTCTAAGGCTAGTGGTTATTAATTAGGCCCACTACTTACGTAGTGGAGTACCTTCCCACTTACCTGGCACTTATCCGGCCACAGGGGAACAAAGAGGCAGTGGAGGATTCTATGCTGCGACTTGTCTTTTGGCAGTTAGGAGCGGTCTAGAGACGGACCTAGGTGACCACTAGATTCTAGGGTTTGTGTGCTGCATTTGTTGTGTCGCATCATTTTTTCAAAAATCCGTCCCTTTTTCAAAAGCAAACACCGCATTCATTTTTCCCCTAATTATAAGCCAACGCTGCCACTTGTACTAACCCTTTTTAGTACAAGATAGGCTGGACACGGGATTCTAGTGCCCGTTTAGTCCGCGTACCCTTTATCGACTCCGAAGTCGATAATTCTCTATTTACCTATTCTTTACCTACTACCACACCCACACCGATGGATCCGAATCCATCAAATTTCTTTAACCCTAATCTGCCGCCGTCCGTTGGTGCGCAGAATCCACCCCGCATCTCTCTCCAGGAGAGGTGCTACCCAATTCGAGGTCCTCTTTCGACCTGCTTATCCACACCACCAGCCAATGGGGATAACTTTGAGATTAAACCCCAGTACATCAACCTTTTACCCAAATTCCACGGACTCGAGACTGAGGACGCTTACGTTTTCATTACCAAATTTGAAAACGTATGCGCAATGATGGGTACGTCACAACTTTCAGTGGATGCGATGCGTCTACGAATTCTTCCATTTACTTTGTGTGATATAGCCGAGAAGTGGCTATATAACACTACCGCACACTCTATTACGAATTGGGAAGAATTAGTCGCCGCATTCCTTAAGAAATTTTACCCAATCCAAAAGACGGCTCGAATCCGTAGCGAACTGAATCAATTTGCCCAGCTCCCTACTGAACCATTCTCTAAATGCTTTGAACGTTTCAAGGATCTTTTGGTTCAGTGTCCTCATCACGGCATCCCGAGATGGGAGCTTTGCCGAATCATTTATGAGGGCATTAACCCAAACACTAAACAGAGCCTTGAAAACATGTGTCAAGATACATTTATGACTAAGGATGATGGGGAAGCTTGGAAGTACTTAGAAGAGTTCGCTGAAAAATCACTACAGTGGGAGAGTGGAACCCAACCATTGAATAGGGGTGGCATACACCAAATAGATGTGTCCATAGGTGTTCGAGCTGAGATGGCAGCAATGCAAAAGAAGCTTGACGCTATGGAACACAAATTTTCTGCAGCCTCCCTAAACCCAATGTCGCTGCCCAAAACTGTTTGTGGGTGCTGTTCTGATCCGTCTCATTTAACGGAAGAATGTCCATTAAACTCTGCGTTTCAAGGTCACGAGCATTCTAATGCCGCATTTCAAAGACCTCGAAACGATCCATATTCATCCCCGTACAATCAGGGTTGGAGGAATCACCCGAATTTTGCTTGGAACCAAAACCAATCTCAAAACACGGTTCCAAACACGAATCAATTTCAAAGGGCTCTTCTCCACCACAACAGCAACCCCTTCAACTCACTCAGCACCTCTATCAGTCACAAAATTTCCAAAATCAGGACAACACTCCTGCACAGTCTAATCCTATGCAGTTGTCCTGTTCTGACGAATTCTCTCAATTCACTCAAACCATGAAATCACTTTTATCAAATTTCATAGAGGTTTCGACTGAGGTTAGATCTTCCGTCAGTAAGATAAAGAAAAACTCAGCGTCCCAAGCTGAGAGTATCAGATCGATGGAAGCTGAAATCGCACGCCTAAAAGCCGAAATGAGTGCGAGAGAAAATGGGAAACTTCCCTCTCAACCCCTACAGAATCCTGGGCATTACAATGTAAATGCCATCACAACGTTGAGATCAGGGAGAGTGCTGAACAATCATGTCGGGGAAGGTATTGATGATACTGAAAATCATATCAACACCCCGGCTGAGACCTTTCCACACACACACACTTCTCCTTCTAATCCTTCTTCTTCTACCATACCACCTTCTCGAGAGCCTATTCTCCATTTCCCATTAGGCTCGACACCTTCTCCCAACCCTTATAGTTCTCCACAGACGGTCCCCACACCTCTTTTGGGACCTCGTCTACCCCATCTTCCTTCTCCTATGATGGACCCTGCGCTTATTACGAAAGCTCCTTACCCGAACCGGTTAAGGGGTAACAGAACGAGTCCTCATATGGAGAAAATTATAGAAATGTTCAAACAGGTTAACATCAATATCCCTCTCCTAGATGCGATTCAACAAGTCCCCGCTTATGCGAAAATTCTTAAGGACTTGTGCACTAGGAAGAGGAAGACTCAAGTGGCGAAGAAGGTCTTTATGTCTAATAATATCAGCACTGCTTTTATTCCCCAGCTACCAAAGAAACGAAAGGACCCAGGATGTCCTACAATATCGATTTCCATTGGGGGTAAAAACATAAATCGTGCTCTTTTAGACCTTGGCGCAAGTGTTAACCTACTCCCTTATTCTGTCTATAAGCAACTAGGGATTGGAGAGCTGAAACCTGCTCACTGCACTCTCCAGATGGCAGACCGATCGATCACCAAACCAAGGGGTGAATTAGAGGATGTGTTGATAAAGGTCGGGGAATTTGTTTTCCCTGTAGACTTCATTGTACTCGACACACATCCTGTAGCAAACCCCCGGGGCCAAATTCCGGTGATTCTAGGTCGTCCTTTCCTTGCCACTTCCAACGCTGTTATAAACTGTAGAAACGGTTCAATGAACTTATCATTTGGAAATATGACCATTGAACTAAATATCTACAAAGTTGGAAGTCAGCCATCAGAACCCTCTGCTCATATTTTAGATGTGTGCTCTGTCCATGAGATCGCTCCCGATAGTTGTGGAGCCGAGGAACTTTGCTTTACTGATCTCAATGACATTACCACATCTCTGTTTGACTTTACACAAGATCTTAGTGAGGACACTTTACCTGCACTTGAGTCCTGCACTTCTGACTTTTCTCCACCCGAGTCTGTATCTTTCACAGGCTCTGAGCTTCTTTGTAAATCCAAAAATCATTCAATGATCCCTCCTTCTATCATTTCTCCGTCCGAATTAGATCTCAAAATTTTAACCTGTCATCTGAAATATGCTTATTTAGGTGAGAAGGAGTCTTTACCGGTTATAATTTCCGCTTCTCTAGCATTAGAGCAAGAGAATGCACTTTTATCGGTATTGAGATCTAACAAAGAGGCGTTTGGTTGGAGTATGGCGGACATCAAAGGGATTAGTCCCTTGATAGTTGAACATCATATACATGTGATGGATGATGCCAGACCAACCCGAGAACCACAGAGACGGTTGAATCCCGTCATGAAGGAAGCGGTCATGAAAGAGATCGTCAAATGCTTAGATAATGGTATTATATACCCCATCTCCGATAGCCAATGGGTGAGTCCTATACATATCGTTCCTAAGAAATCCGGCATCACAGTTATAACCAATGAGGCGAATGAGTTGATTCAGACACGCACCCAAACTGGGTAGCGTGTATGTATCGATTATAGAAAACTCAACGCTGCCACGAGAAAAGACCATTTTCCTCTACCATTCATTGATCAGATGCTGGAACGCTTAGCAGGACGAGAATATTATTATTTTATGGACGGATACTCAGGCTACAATCAGGTCCCCATCGCTAAAAAGGATCAAGATAAAACCACTTTTACTTGTCCTTTTGGTACTTTTGCTTACAGTCGCATGCCCTTTGGGTTATGCAATGCTCCCGCTACCTTTCAGCGGTGTATGATGGGGATATTCTCTGATATGGTAGAGGATTTCCTGGAGATCTTTATGGACGACTTCTCGATTTTTGGAGACTCTTTTTCCGATTGCCTAGCGAATCTTGACGCTGTTCTTACTCATTGCAAAGAGAAGAACTTGACTTTGAACTGGGAAAAATGCCATTTTATGGTCCAAGAAGGAATTGTTCTTGGACATGTCATTTTACTGAAAGGCATTGAGGTTGACAGAGCCAAAATAGATGTCATTCAAAACCTCCCTCATCCCAAAAGCGTCAAAGATATTCGCTCTTTCCTTGGCCATGCGGGCTTTTATAGGAGATTCATTAAGGACTTTAGCAAAATTGCTAGACCTTTAACTCTTCTCCTGACCAAGGATACGACCTTCCATTTTGACTCGGATTGCGAGACAGCTTTCGACTCACTTAAACACTCACTCACTTCAGCTCCCGTTTTATCATCACCAAACTGGGACTACCCTTTTGAGCTGATGTGTGACACATCTGATTTTGCTGTAGGTGCAGTCTTAGGACAGCACATTGAAAAGATGCCACACGTAATATACTATGCAAGTAAGACCCTGAATGATGCGCAAATCAATTATACAACCACAGAAAAAGAACTCTTAGCGGTTGTATTTGCATTAGAAAAATTCAGGACTTACTTAATTGGCTCACCTATAGTTGTGTATACTGACCATTCCGCTTTAAAACATCTTCTGGCGAAGAAAGATGCAAAAGGTCGACTAATACGTTGGATCCTACTGTTACAAGAATTTGATCTTGTTATCAAAGATAAGAAAGGATGTGAAAACGTAGTAGCCGACCATCTTTCACGCATCATTTCTTCCCCTGTGACCCTGCCGATCAATGACTCGTTTCCTGACGAGCAACTCTTGAGCGTATCCAATGAACCATGGTTCAGGGATATTGTGAACTATCATGCCATGGGACTGATACCCAGCGATTGGTCAAAACAGGACAAATACCATTTTCTATCCCAAGTAAAACACTATTACTGGGACGAGCCCTACTTGTTTAAATATTGTCCTGATCAGATCATTCGCCGGTGCGTCCCGAATGAAGAATTCAAGA
This sequence comes from Agapanthus africanus, assembly GCA_030015575.1. NCBI lineage: Eukaryota > Viridiplantae > Streptophyta > Magnoliopsida > Asparagales > Amaryllidaceae > Agapanthus > Agapanthus africanus. The sequence continues at coordinate 367,784,600 of JASDDO010000012.1, forward strand.
GTGTTCTTTCTTTTTGTCATGATCAGGCCTGTAGGGGTCACTTTGGTCCTAGAAAGACAGCGCAAAAGGTTTTGCAATGTGGATTTTATTGGCTGACCTTATTCAAGGACGCATTTGAGCATTGCAAAACCTGTACACAATGTCAGTATACGGGTAGAATATCCCAGAGGAATGAAATGCCTCAGCAACCCATTTTGGTTGTTGAAATATTCGATGTTTGGGGCATAGATTTTATGGGTCCTTTTCCCAACTCCTTTGGGAATCTGTACATACTGCTGGCGGTTGATTATGTCTCAAAGTGGGTAGAAGCCATTCCATGTCGCACTAATGACAAGAAAGTTGTCATTAAGTTCTTAAAAGAGAATATCTTCTCGCGATTTGGACACCCACGCGCTATTATTAGCGATAATGGGACACATTTCTGCAACAGGTCTTTCGAGACTCTGATGCGGAAATACTCAATCAACCACTTACTTTCTACACCCTATCACCCCCAAACAAGCGGGCAGGCTGAAATCTCAAACAGACAAATCAAACTTATCCTGGAGAAAACTGTTGCTAAAAATAGAAAAGACTGGTCGACCAAACTGACGGATGCTCTTTGGGCATTCCGAACTGCATATAAGACCGACCTAGGGATGTCTCCATATAGGATAGTGTTTGGAAAAGCATGTCATTTACCCGTCGAGATAGAACATAAAGCATTGTGGGCTATTAAAGAGATAAATTTTGATTTAAACCTTGCTTGCAACTTTCGGAAGCTGCAACTTAATGAGCTAAGCGAACTCCGCGATGAAGCTTAGGATAACGCTATAATCACAAAGAATAGGACTAAGGTTTTTCACGATAAAAACATTTTGAGGAAAACATTTTCACCTGGTCAACAAGTCCTTCTTTATGATTCACGATTACACCTTCACGCGGGTAAGCTTCGATCTCGATGGAAGGGACCTTTTGTTGTGCGGTCTGTATATCCGCACGGGGCAGTAGAAGTAGAAAATGTTAAAAATGGCACCGTTTTCAAAGTAAATGGACATAGACTAAAGCCGTATTTTTCCACTGACCCAACGGAGGAGCTCTTGTTCTTACAAGAGCCAGTTTATTTGGATTAAAATTCCTCCGTCTCACCTTCATATCCAGTATATCACTGCATCATCTTTTGAATGGAGGTGAGTAAAAAGAATAAGTTTGGGGGAAATTCTTCACTTATATATTTTGCCCCCACTAATAATTCCTCCCAGATTTACAGGTTTTTGTAGATATAGCTGTCGGCAACAGTGAGGACACTGTTGAAAACAAGTTTGGGGGAGGTTTGTGCTTATTTTCGCATCATTTGCATATCATCTGCATAAGCACAAAACATTTCTTTTAAAAATCTATAAAAATTGAAAAATTTTCAAAACCCATAAAAATTTTCAAGTATAAAAATAATTTTAATATTTACACTTTTTTGTATATAAATAAGATAATGAAAGTTTAGTTAATGAACAATTACATCTATGAGATTAGAAATTTTTTAGAAAACTAAGAAAATTAGAAGTTTTCTTATACGAACTAGTAATAAGTAGTTATGAGCCGTTGTCCCAAGGGTTAGTAAGATGAAGGACGTCACTAATCTGAGGATAAAAATAAGTCTGAAAAATAGTTTCTATTCTGGAAGCCAAACATTTTGAATGTTGATAGCCTGCTATTCGCACTTACACACGTCTTAAAGCCTGGGATAGTAGAGGATACCTTGAAATGCTCTTGTCTTAAAGCCAAAAGTATGAAGGAAATAAAAAAAATGATGAATAAAATATAAAGTGGTGAGAAAAATGGACACTGGTTTTATTATCATCGAGGGCAATAAAAAATATATAGTGAGGGTGCTTCTTCACCTAGTGCCCTAAGGCCAACTGGTCTGGGAGTCACTGCTATGCCTGAGGTGGTGCAAGACGAGGAAAATACACCAAGTAAGCAAACACATGAGTAATCGGTCGGTTAGTACCTCAAGAAGTATTAACGGTCGCATGAAAGTGTGTGAGCAATCTCATCTAAATATTCATTAATTAAAAAGTACTGAGGCTGATGGGCAAGAGTATGATAGCTTGAATTGAATTCTCCGGGTGTAGGGATGTCTTTACACACACGCAGGGTTATATGATCGATGTTTGGAAAACAGATAGGAATGAAGAATAAGACGATGTTTTATCGAGGGAGGACGTGATTTCTAACATCTTTTCATGACTATTAAGATAGGGCTCATGACAACCGAAAAGCTAGCTTAGTTGGAAACCCTAATTTTCAAGGCTTTTCTTTTACAATTCTTTTCTTTAAATGTAATATTCACAGTCTTCCTTTTATTATTGGATTTTGTGGGTGCAATCCGCTGAAAACCCTCAGGAGACAACACTCCTCCTACTAGGGACACCTAGAGGTTAAAGGCTTGTTGCACGTGCTCAGTGCAATCGTGTTGCCTACGAAAGTGTGCTAGTTAGTTTTTCTCTTTCTTTATTTTCTCCTTCTCTTTTTAATAAAACAGTTCGCTCGAGACGATCGAAATTAAGTTTGGGGGAATTTGATTAGTCGAAAATATTGTATATTTTTACCGGCAATTTCCTCATCATTTGCATTCATATAAAAGTGTTCGGCATTCATATTCTACATATTAGCAAAACTGTCGCAAAATATCAGATTACATGTATTAGACTCTAAAACAAACACTATACAGGAAATTTACTGCATTTCATGGCATCGCATCTTCGCTACATGTGCGCAACACTTGTTTTGAGATCTGTGCAGGAAAATCCAGCAGAAAGGCTAAAATGTACAGGGTACCGCTAAAGCGTTACACCAACTCAATGAATTCAGTTCTGGTATCAACCCAAAGGGACAAATAAAATTCAACAGATCAGAGAGAGCTACAAATAGCATTCCAAGACCTCTGCAAAAAGAGCAAAGCCCAAAGCTTCAACATGGCCGCGGAACCGCGGCTGGAGCCGGCTTGAGCCGCGGTTCCGCGGCGGTCTTGATCCTTCATCTCCTCAATTTCAGTGCACAACTCCTAGCTCAGCTCCTACACCTCAAAAAGATATGTCAACTTCCAGAAGACTCCAGAGGTTTCTGCCAGATCAGCAAACTAGGGTTTCTAATGCTTAACTAATCCTAGCTTAAACCCTAAGCTAGCTCCTAACAAACTCCTTCTAGAAACTCCTCAACAAACTTTTGGAGGGAATTGGAAGTTCAAACTTAGACCTAGGGTTTGGGAAGTCTATAAATAGAAGCCTAAACCTAAGGTTATGAAGAATCATCAATCCTAAATCTAGTATCAAACTAGAACCATTCTCTTTCTTCTTCTTCTTCCACAAGTTTAGTGAGAGAACTTGTGTGAAACCCTAACCCTAAATCCCAATCAAAAGCCAAGATCCTGAGTACCCATTCAAGCAAGAAGCCTTGAAACCTTTTACGAGCCGAGCCGGTCTTCAACGGAGCAAGTGGTCAAAGCCGATCCGCGACTCACGGAGCCGAGCGAAGCCAAGTCGACAGTTTAATTCTTCCTCTTGTAGTTCTTGAGCGACTGTAATCAAATTATTGATATAAATAAAAGGTGAAATTCTTTTATCTTGTTTTCTTTAAATTCTTGCATCATGAGTCAATCTAAATTTCTAGTTATAATTCTTGTTGTGATGCTTGAGTAATACTCCGCTCGTCGAGGAGTCGAAACGGTCAATAGAATGATGATGTAATATATATCTTAAATCGATTCTTGATTCCTACGAGTTTTGTAAACCCTAGCAAATTCAAGAACCGACGACCCATTTCGTTGCGTTGCTTTCTTGATTGATATCGCTCGCGATTGGGGAGTTACGATCGTTTCTTGAAATTGCTAGAGGCTAGAATGCGAATGAAATCAACGAAAGAACAAGGGTTAAAAGATGAAACCCTAGTTTCATCAAGAAAGCCCTAACTCTCGTCGATCATCATCGATCTAGTATCAATCCTTCGAAGCACAAGAACACAAAATCTTGAGGTTACATCACGTCTATAGATCCAATCGATTCCTATGAGCCTCATTAGATTCTTGACTTTTTGTTTGGAAATATTATCGAAACCCAATTCTTGATTGTTTATCAGTTTCTTGATTCATGATTAAACTCGTGACACATGAATCAATTGATAAATTCTCGAGTTATGTTTTCTTTTCTTTTCAATTAACTTTTCAATTCAAACGAAGCAAATATAAAAACGAATCGCACGATCCCTGTGGACGATCCGCACTCACTTACAAACTACATCCGACACCGTAGTTGATTGCGGTCAAATAATTCTTTGATTGTGATTCTATACATTTTCTAATTACCGACACAAAGAAACTCATTCGCTTTGTTCGATTTACACAAACGAGAAGTCTAATTCAATCAAGTACCTAGCCACTACACTGCAGTCTTCTTAAATTTAATCTGAACTCATCGGGTCGATAGCAGTTCCCAGAAACTCAATTTTTGCTTTAAAACGACGAAATGCATCAAATAGGGATCTGGTGGTAATTTAGTGCAATTGGGGGCTAAGCTGGGTTGAAATGGCCTTAACAACACTCTATCAACCTACTGAAACCAAATCACACATCACTTGGCCAAGGTTCACACTACACACCTCATATCGCACTAAATCGCACCAAAAACCACTAACCGAAGCAAAACTACACTAAACAAGTAAACTAGGGAGTAAGTTTAGGAAATATACCTCACAATCGACCCTAGGGAGCTGGGGGAAGAAGAAGAAGAAGTGAAGGGAAGGAGGCTGCAGTCGAAGCTACTGCTGCTGTGCTTCTCTGTTGCTGTTGCTGCTGCTGCTCACTGATGCTGCTGCTGTTGGTCTCTGTTGCTTGCTTCTGCTGCTGGTGTAGAGGTAAGTGTGTGTGTGTGTGTGAGAGTGAGGTTTGAGAGAAGAGCAAAAAAGAAAATAAGAGGAAAACAAATCATCACCCCAATGTCAACCCCTCACTCTCTCTCTCTCCTCATTAATTGCAAGCAAGGCTCAAGCCATGATGCACTCTCTCTCTCTCTCACCCCAAGTCAACACCCTAAGGAAAAATTCAATTTAAATCAACTATTAATTAACTAATTAAACGCAATTAAAACCCAAAAGACTTAATCCCCATGATTAACCCACCATGGTTACTAATCATGGTAATGACTCATTTAAAAACCCTAGTTTACATGCACATGTGTGTGCAAGCCTATGAAAATTTTAGAAAAATATTTATTAAATTAGGAAAAATATTTGAAACACAATATGGTAAACTTTTCATTAAAAAACCCTTTATTTAAATATAATTAGTCACTAACACATCCTAAGGTGTTACAATCTGGTTCCAATTAAATAAGTGACAAAGTTTCTATATTGGGTATAGAATGGTTCATACCTTAAAAGATGTTAAGGTATGAGGAGTTGTCCAGCTTATGCTTAAAACCAGACTCTGGATAACTCAGGGCACGTTTCTGTAATGGTTGTTTGTGGGTTGACCCTGGCTATGACGAGGGTTGATATTTTACCATTTGGAAGATCAATAAATGATATTGTTCTTGACTCGCCACAGTTTTAGTAAAATGGATTTTTTTCAGAAAACAGTAGTGGGAGTATGGTAGAACTGGAAATGATTCCAGAACCGCAAACGATTACGGAAAATTTAATAGGACCTAAAAATTCAATCAGGTTTGACATTCCATTAGCCACTCTGCAGATATGGTGGGTAACCTCAGACACCCGAGAGGTACTCCGGTAGCCTCAAGGACGGTGACAGGGAGGTTCTTATCTACCCAGACTTGACACTACTGTTGTTCCAGGCTATGAGACCTGGTAGGAGGGTTGTTGTAGTCAGTGGGAGCAACGGAAGCATAGTGGGCAAGTAGCTTATGTCTATTTATAAACTTGAGCAGATATAGCGGAGATAGATCATCTAATTTTGATGTGACAGTCATGGGTTTGACTTCAATCAGGATAAGGGATGGATCTGTTAAGAAGGTGGTAGGGTGTGATGTCATGGTATATGGATGACATACACAGAGTAGGAAGTAAAATTCCTATACTACGATCGGTTGTACTGTGGTCGTCACACAGTTGTTTCTCCAGACAGGATATGGATATAATATTTGACATTCTGGTTTCTAGATCTGGATTTGGGTAGTTTCCCAATGTAGGTACTTTGACAGTATTCTAATGGTTTTTAGAATAGATGACTCCTGGCATGGTGGTGTACCTGTAGGTGATGGAGTTACCCTCTCTAAAGGTGTCTTACAGACTAAAGGGGCGAGGGATGGGCATGATTGGCAGATCACATGCTTAGGCAATTGAGTCAATCATGAGTTGTCAAGTACCACACCAGATGTTGTTTTTGCACTAGATGCAATAGGTTTGTATTAATCCAATCCTGGAGAAACATAAGGAAGCAGTTTTAGAACATAAGTGCATGTTCTACGGATTTGATAAATGGCAGCCTCCTTCGGGAGACGGCTATCATTCCAGGCTTCGAAGGTGACATGGATGACAGAGTGATTGTCAGATTTATAGTTTTCCCTCTTATGAGGGACGGTATTATGGACAGGTGGTCCAAGAGGATACTGTGGGGGGCTTGGTGCAGGATACTGATTAGGCTCAGTGATCGATACAGTCTAAGAAGTTTGGATTTAGAGTTCATTTATGAACTGGGTCCCATCAGATATCCAGACATATTCTAAGACAGGTATTACTCGATTCGGGAGATGGCTTTCTCCGTGAACTTGAGATTAAGAGAAATATAGAAAGAAACATCTAGGCGGATCCACTCACTGATGCTATTTCTCGAACACAATAGTTTTACAAACGGGCTTTGTGAAACTGATTAGTAGAGGAGTTGGATGTTCGGTTTCACACGGGCTGTGAGTAGTCGACATCGCAATAATTAGCCTTAAGTGCAAGTGGGAGATTGTTGGAGATAGTGCCCTCAGAGTCAATTATTGGATCGCAGGTACGTGATTGCAATGATTGCGGAGGACCTATACCGGTAGGACAGCCTCACTCGAGATGATAGTATGCTATCTGGTTTGCCTTTATCAGTCGTGTACATATTCAGGTGACTGATTACATGTTACACTTTGATAGAGTCCTTAGGATCTTGCTTTACTACCAATAGTATGATGGCGATCATATACGTGAGAGTTGGGTGGTTTATACGCATATCCTTAATTGTGGTCCCAAGTCGTGGGAGTTTCGAGACAGGGCATCGATACTCCGGAGTAGACTAGTATATACAGTCGAGACCCTGACGAGGGGCGGTGGCCGGTCTCACAAGCCACTGGTGTCAGTTGGATCACCTACGATGTATACAGGTGCTCATTGGGTTATGAGTACACCGGACAGGACTCGCCGGGAATCTGCTAGTTGGTATTATACATATCGTAGATAGCAGTTCCCTGGTGACATTTGTACAGGTTAGTTCATCGACCTGAGGTCGTCATTTGTCTCGTGTGAGTTCCCACTGTGCTTTGATTTCTACCCTACCACGGATCAAAGGAGTCGTGCAAACAGGTAGTTTTTGGGTACAGTCCCGAGCCACATGGAGGCACGTGAGCGGATCGGCAGGGGATTCATCTCTCCCGATATTAGGGGTGAGATCGTGCTGTGTCTAGGAGAGCCATTACACAAAGCCCATGGCCGTGGCAGGAGATTTACTGGTAGGTACTCCAGTAGTATCTCAGGGTGTTATTGGGCTACACTCCGACACGACTTATACTGCTATTGGGGGTCTGACGTTACTAGCCCCCTAGGCAGATATGCGATACTCATAGACGAACGGACCGGACTGTATGTACATTGTCACTGTTAGGCTCAGTAGGGTTTCCGGATGAGTTCGCTCATCGGCCTCCCTTGAGGTCAGTCCATGGGCAGCCGTTACGCATAGCTAGTGCCGCTGACGGTTTGTGGTTAAACCCACTGCCAGAGTACTGACGAGTCATTAGAATCCCCCACAGGCAGTTTCCCAAGTTCGGGCGAAACGTTGTAGAGGCCGTATGGTTTTATGGCAGGGTTCGGAAAATGCACGTGCGTTTACGCACGTGTCATATTTCAGACAGATAATACCGGTGGGCTTTGGTTTAAGCCGGATCCGAGTTTTATATTGAGTAGATATAATATCTTTTGTCTCAGTTGCATTTGTATTCGGTCGTAATACAAATGCGGGTATATTTATACAGTTACGGGGTTATCCTGAAATTCGTTTCGGGATCACTTTTGGAAGTTGCCAGTTTCCAGTTTTCTATAAACCGCCTTTTAACATTCGGTTAAAGACGGATTTATCTTTTCTTTGGAAGAGTGTGGATGCTTCTAGAAGGTTATAGAAGCGGTGAGGTGTTATTGTTTCATTGGTTGCTTTCTTTGTGTTCACACTGTGTGTTCACACTAGATATTTATTTGTGTTCACACTAGATATTTTCTCTTAAGGTTACCTCCCCTCTCCTACACTCACCCCCCCATTGCTATATATGGCCGGCCCCTTCCCCCTCTCCCACTCACTCTAACTTGATGTTTCATTTGGTAAAAAGATTATGATAGATTTTGGGGTGTATGGAATTTCACAGCTCATTTCATTCCATCACCCGATTCCCATGGCAACTTCATTAACCGATCGTCCACGGCTTTGGACGAAGTGAGACAAAGTCTTCTACTCATTCTCTACATCATTCTTGGTCGTCTCTTTTAGCAAACTTGACGACCGAGTTGCCTCGAGTCATAGGCGGGAGCCCGTTTAAAGAATCGTTGACGTGGTGCCACCTGGACGAGCAGATCGGAGATCGATGAGATCGGAGCAGCCGCAACGGAGCGTGGGATGATGGTTAAAGAACGAAGGACTCGGATCGTTCGGTATAACCTTTATACTCTCTTTACAGTTTGTTAGTTTAGCAATAATGGCAGATCCGGGTTAAAGTATACGATAGCGCCAGTTAAAAAGTTTTTGTTCCGCATTTGGCGTCTGTAGACGGCCGGGGCGCTACCGTAGACTTACAGGCCATAACCCCACTTTGGCTGCGGTTCCGCCGCAGGAATTAAGCTTCATTTCACCATTTGTTTCCAGTGGGCTTCTGGGTTGAAAATATGGCTTTTGGGACATTCTTTTTGGGCCCAGATTTTCTCTGAGTGCTACAGTTATGCTTGGGGCCCACTTGGGTAAATTTGATCGATCGAAAATTTTAAACACATTAGTTCACAGTGTTTACATTATATCTGCGACCGTGAATGTCACTTGATCGGTAAATCCTGTCTAACTGCTATAGCCCGGTTAGACGGATTTGCGAACGTGACATTCACGTTGATGTTCTGTGTTGTGCTGTGATGTTGCGGATTGGTCGTGGGGGATAGCCGGAATGCAATGGTAGTACAGTTTGGTTTATTATGTACATTTGTTATTGCGGGGCGAGCTCCGACATGTGGACTGCCGTCACTGCTTGTTTGTATATTATTCTTTTGGGGCACGACCGGGGTGAGGTCGATGTACCCGTTGAATGTATATTTTACTTTCTGTACTAGGATTACCCCGCGGTGGGTTGCATAGATAGCCGGGTTCTAGAGGGCAACAAGCCCGCATCTCATGGCATTGAGACGGAGGGGGCTTTACTCTAGAATTGGCGGGCTATTCGCCGCAATCGTAGGGGGTACAGGTTGACCCAAAAGGGGTGCCCAAGTTACCGGATTCTGTGAAGTGCTGGGTGGTCCATTCACATTGCTGAAGGGGGCTGCCCCACTTCAGGATTTGGCGGGTAACTTGCCGCGCCCGTAGGGGTCTAGGATTTCATTGCACAGGCTATCCACACGACCAGGGGAGCGTCGGGTTTCAGTAGCGGCACTATGAAACCCGGGGATCCCAGATATCTGTATTGTTCTGTGATGCTTATTACATTTCTGTGATGTTGCATTTTATCACGCCTTGAGCGAAATATTATATATTGATATATATACTAGTAGATGTTGTATATGTTTTGCATCCGCGCTAGTCCAGTCCCCGCTCTGTCATTAGTTAAGTAACCTAACAGGTGATGACGGGACCAAGTGGCGAATGCGGATGGCATATACGTACATCATTATTTTCGTTCTTTATTGGTGTGATCAATTGATGGGACTGCATTGATTCGGATCAATGCAAGTTAAACAAACCTTTTCTGATGTTGTTGGAACATTTTTTTTTCTTTCAAAATGCCGTTATTGCAAGGACGTTCTCTTTTGTTTTGCATCGTGGTATTCAGTTGGAATATCCTGCTCCTCAGTCGACGAGGCAAGGGCCGAGATCCCTTCACCGGGAGTGACCCCTTGGACAAAAGTTTGCGTCAGGGCAATAACTTCACTATAGCCGATTACTTTTGCTTTGCATTATGGTATTCAGTTGGAATATCCTGCACCTCATTCTACGGGGAAAGAGCCGAGATCCCTTCACCAGTAGTGACCTCTTTAGCAAAGGTTTTCGTCACTATATTTTTAAAAAAAAGCTATCCGGTTCCTTCAACGATATCAAGTTCATAAAGTTAAAGGTTTTCGCAAGAAACCATTCGTAGCCCTCCGTCATTTCAGGAAGGTAGCACTTAGTATTTATGCTATGTATGTTGGCCTTCGTCAAGGCATAGTGTAAGGTAGCTATTTGGTACTTTTCTGCAGCATAGATAGATGCGTTGGTTTGGGACAGTCGTACAACTATTTTGGCCTTCGTCAAGGGTATGTACGGTTGGGTTCAAATTAACCTAGACAATGACGGGTAGAACTTGACATGTGACTTATGATATGTTGGCCTTCGCCAAGGTCATAAGAGCATGGGGCAAAAATCCACATCGGGAGTTTCTAAAAAACTGAAACTTGCCAGATATGCGCATACTTTCTGGAGTGTGATAATGTGAGCAGATTCCGTCACGTTATCATGCGATGATAGTTGGATCCCGATTCCCACTGATGAGTTGGTTTACTCCTCGGGTGATCCCGACTAATTCTTCATTCAGGTTTGGAGGAGAATTTGACGGTACAGTGGGAGGTTTCCTGATTAGATAAATTGGTAACCATTCTGATCTAGGTTAGAGTGCACGCTGAGTGTTTCTTTTCTCTCTCTCTTTGGCACCGACCATTGACCCGACCCTAAGACTATGACTCAGTGACCAAGTTGACTGAACCTTCTTAACACTGGCTTTTGGATTATCAGAGTTGCAAACCTCATTTCCACTCCTACTTTTACCCTTTTCTCCAGGATACCCCGTATTACTACGAACGTCCACTTCCATTGGACAAAACCATCGTATAGTTATATACGAACTCGAAGGAATTTATTCGAGGATGGTTTCCGGTTCTGGAGAAAACGAATAGGACTATTCAGTTGTCTTTTCCTTTTACCTTCTTTCAGGTTGCGAGTACTCCTTGGTTTAGGAGAAAGTACACCTATTACGCAAATTGGATAGTCTTCTTCCAAACCATAGGCAGGTGCCGACCGGTAGGGAATGAAGAAAACCAATTATCCTAACGATGGTGTACAGAAGGTATTAAGTAAAGACATATCAAGTGATTAGTAAGAGGGCAAAGTAAATTGCGACTGCTATTCACGACCAAACCAAGTATTTCTTCGCCAATCCTAAATCACCTTTGTATTTCTCCAGGACACTCCGTATCACTACGAAGATCCACAGTTTATTGGATACTCCATCGTATGGTTATATACGAACTCGAAAGGAACTTGTTCCAGTTCGTGGATGGATTCTGGTTCAGGAGAAATAGGAATAAGGTTTATTCGGTTGTCTTTTATCTTCACCTTCTCTCGCATTGCGAGTGCTCCTAGGATTAGGACAGTACACCCATTATGCTTATTGGATAGTCTTCTTCCAAAGCATAGGCTGGTGCCGAACAGTAGGGAAGGAAGAAAACCATTTGGCCTAAAGGGGTGTACAGAAGGTAATGACTAAAGACATATAAAGGGAATTGGAAAGATGGCAAAGAATTATACGGTTACAGTTATGAATCTGGATAATGGAAGAGGGATTACTAGGAATACCCGGATACTCCATCGAAACATTTCAATGTTTCAGTTTCACTGTGTGCTGTTAAAGGAAAACTGATTTCCCGATTAGAGACTTACTCCAGGGTATGAATTTACGAGGTATGATTCTCACATCTGTATGGTTTTACAGATGATGAGTGGGAGTAAGTTATTGGGAATTAGGTGATCATCCTCATAATATCGGAATTCGTTGTAATTGGTGATATTTGAGGAAGTCACCCGGGTTGTTTGCCGGACGGCAAATATTTGGTTTTGAATATCCGCTGTTATGCACCATTATCAAGTTGATGTATCTGTACGTCTATTTTTATAGAGTGAGATATACCTTCTTGAAATTATGTCCAGGACATTTACCTATATCAGTGGATGGTTAGGTAAGGAGCATTGAATAGCGGTGTAATTCTTCTTAACCATCAGTACATTTTTCAACCTACGACACACAGTGAATGAGTTATTAGACTCAGGGGACTTATACAGAGTATTGTATATTGTCCAGTGTCCATGAGGACAGAGGGGTTGGTACTCGTACTGTATTCTGTTTACTTATGCCTTCTCTAATTCTTAGACATGTGTTTCGTAGAAACACAGAGTCCAAGTTTTGAGAAGTTATAAGTATAAGAGTAAAGTAGAGAACCAGGTGTTGCAAGTATCGGGATTCTTCAAGGTGATCGAAGATGTAGATACTTGTGTATGGTATTCAGTTGATAGTAATGATTAAGAGAACTTGCTTCTCTTTCAGGTTACTCATAATTGGAAGCATTCCTAAGTTGAGTAACGTTGATCGGCCTCCTTCCATTTAGTTGACATGCACTGGAGACAGCTGCATGATTTGAATCTGGTTCAATTAAATCAGTGCCTCTGTTTCTGTATTGGATATAGAACAGTTCATATCTTAACGATGTTAAGGTACGGGGATTCGTCCGGCTTATGCTTAAAACCAGACTCCGGATAACTCAAGGCACGTTTCTGTAATGGCTGTTTGTTGGTTGACCCAGGCTATGGCGAGGGTTGAATTTCTACCATCAGGAAGATCAATAGTGATATTGTTCTTGACTCGCCATAGTTTTAATAAAAATGGATTTTTTTCAGAAAACAGTAGTGGGAGTATGGTAGAACTGGAAGTGATTCCAGAACCGCAAACGATTACTGAAGATTTGATAAGAACCTAAAGATTCAATCTGGATTGACATTCCATTGGCCACTCCGCAGATAAGGTGGGTAACCTCAGGCACTCGAGAGGTACTTCGGTATGCTCAAGGACGGTGGCAGGAAGGTTCTTGTTTACCCAGACTTACCATTGTTGTTGTTCCAGAGTATGAGACCCGGCAGGAGGATGAGTATAGCGTCGTTCTGAACTGGCTTCAGAAGTGTACGTGTAAATGACTCTGCCAGAGGGTTGTCGTGGTCAGTGGGAGCAGTGGAAGCATGGTTGACAAGTGGCTTATGTCTATTTATAGACTAAAGCAGATTTAGCGGAGATAGATCATCTATTTCTGATGTGACAGTCATAGGTTTGATTTCATCAGAATAGGGGATGGATCTGTTAAGAAGGTAGTAGGGTGTGATGTCCTGGTATTTGGATGACATACACAGAGTAGGAAGTGATAATCCTATACTACGATCGGTTATACTTTGGTTGTCACACAGTGGTTTCTCCACATAGGAATTGGATATTATATCAGACATTCTGGTTACTAGATCTATGGTTTTAGATCTAGATTTGGGTGGTTTCCCAATCTGGGTACTTTGACAGCATTCTAAGAGTATTTAGAATGGACGACTCCAGGCACGGTAGTGTACCTGCAGTGATGGAGTCACCCTCTCTAAAGGTGTCTCATAGACTAAAGAGGAGAGGGATGTGCATGATTGGCAGATCACTTGCTTAGGCAATTGAGTCAATCATGAGATGTCAAGTATCACACCAGATGTTGTTTTTGCACGAGATGCAGTAAGTTGATATTAATCCAATCCTGGAGAAACGATCGGAAGCAGTTTTAGAACATAAGTTGATGTTCTAGGGAAATGATAACGGCAGCCTCCTTTGGGAGACAGTTATCATTCCAGGCTTCCAAGGTGACCTGGACGGCAGAGTGACTGTCAGAGTTATAGTTTTCCCTCTGACGAGGGGAGGTATTATGGACAGGTGGTCCAGGAGGATACTGAGGGAGGCATGGTGCAGGATACTGATTAAGTTCAGTTGACGATACAGTCTAAGAAGTTTGGATTTGGAGTTCATTTATGAGCTAAGTCCCATCAGACATCCAGATATATTCTAAGACAGGTATTGCACATTTCGGGAGATGGCATTCTCCACGAACTTGAGATATAGAGAGACATAGAAACAAACATCAAGGCGGATCCACTCACTGAGGCTATTCCTCGAACGCAATAGTTTCGCAAACGGGTTTTGTGAGACTGATTAGTAGAGGAGTTGGGTGTTCGGTATCACACGGGCTGTGAGTATGCGACATCGCAATAATTAGCCTTGAGTGCAAGTGGGAGATTGTTGGAGATAGTGCCCTCAGAGTCAATTATTGGATCACAGGCACGTGATTGCAATGATTGAGGGAGGACCTATCCCGGTAGGACAGTCTTACTCAAGATGATAGTATGCTATCTGGTTTACCTTTATCATCATGTACTGCTTTAGGTGACCTTACAGGTCACTATTGCACGTTGACAGAGCCCCTAGGATTCTTGCTTGACTGCCAGCATTATGAGGGCGATCATATACGTGGGAGATGGTAGTCTATAAGCACATCCTTAAAAGGTCCCTAGTCGTGGGTGTTTCGAGACAGGGCATCGTAGACTAGTGTATACAGTCGAGACCCCGACGAGGGGTGGTGGCCGGTCTCACAAGCCACTGGTGTCAGTTGGTTCACCTAAGATGTATATAGGTGCTCATTGGGTTATGAGTACACCGGACAGGACTCGCCGGGAACATGCTAGTTGGTGTTATACCTGACGTCAGATAGCAGTTCCCTGGTGACATGTGTACAGGTTAGTTCATCGACCTGAGATCGTCATTTGTCTCGTATAAGTTCCCACTGTACTTTGATACCACGCTCAAAGGAGACCTGGAAACAGGTTTTAGTTGGGTACAGTCCCGAGCCACATGGAGGCAATGAGCGGATCTGCAGGGGTTCGTCTCTCCCGGTATTGGGGGTGAGGTCGCGCTGTGTCTAGGAGAGCCCTTACACGAAGTCCTTGGCCAAGGCAGGAGATTTACTGGTAGGTATTCCAGTAGTATCTCAGGGTGTTCTGGGCTACACTACGACACGACTTGTACCGCTTTTGGGGGTCTGACTTTTACCAACCCCCTAGGCCCGCCATGCGATGCTCATAGACGAACGGACCGGATTGTACGGATATTGTCACTGACAGGCTCAGTAGGGTGTCAGGATGAGTTCGCTCATCGACGTCCGTTTTGGTCAATACCTGGTAGCCCGTTACGTATAGGCTAATACCTCTGACGTGCTAGTGGTTAAATCCACAACCAAAGTATTGACGAGTCTTTAGAGTCCCCCACAGATCGTTTTCTTAAGTTTCGGGCGAAACGCTGTAGATGCCGTATGGAGATATGGCAGGGTTCGATCAGATACGTGCGGTATTGCACGGATCATGATCGGACGGATAATACTAGCGGGCTTTGGTTTAAGCCGGATCCTAGTATTGTACAGTGTAGATTTTGTCTCATTGCATTTGTATTCGGTCGGAATACAAATGCGGTTATGTATATACAGTAGCGGGGTTTCCTGTAATTTATTACGGGATCTGTTTTATGAAGTTGCCAGTTTGCTTTCCGTTTCGGCCATTTTCCTTTGTTTCTTTCTCTGGCTGAAATTTGGTGGAGGGGGTTATTTGCAATTGTGCATTTGACAAAGGAGAAGACTTTTTATGGCACATGGTTGCTTCATCATTGTGCACCATCCATTGACTTCATTAGATCATCATTGTTTGACCTTTGAGTGGTGATGGTTGTTGAGTGTGGACTTTGGTAATGATCATTTTTATTCTCTCATGATCACTCATCATTCTTGCTCATATGATTGATCCACTCTCTCTCCTCTATTCTTTTGGTATGAAGCAAGGGCCGGCCACTAGAATGGGGTGGTTGATTCATTTTGGTGTGGGATTTTTCACTCTCTTCATTCTTGCAAAAATCCCCAAGTTGATCTCAAAAAGTTCATATCTCCTTTCCTCCACTAAATGGGAAACTTCTAGTGACCCCAAATGAGACACAGCACTACACTACATTCTACAGCAATTCTTGGGCACGTCAGCTCGCCAACTTCGTGCCCGAGTTGCCTCGGTCCAGAGGTGGGAGCCCGTAAAAGTAGCCGGCGACGTGGTGCCCTTTCGGAGAGGAGGCGAAGACCGGAGATTCCGCGGAGAGATCGGGACGACGACAAGAAGACCGAAGGACACGGATCGCTCAGTATATCTCTCTACCCCTCTCTTGTTAGCTAGGACTATGTTAATGGCCCGATCCGGGATTTTTGTGCGCGGTGGTGCCGGTTCAAAAGTTAAAGTAAATTATTGTTTCTGCATTCCGGAGTTGGATTGACGGCCGGGGCGCCGCCGTGCACTTACACTAGGTTGACAAATTGACCATCATCATTTCGTATGAAAGATGCTCTTTGATCCTTGCAAAAGTAATTAATGTGAGATGATAATGGTCATGTCATGATTAACCATCACAATTATCTTTAACTAATTATTTATTTATCATAATTCACATATATGTGAGAAGGTTGGTTTATTCTTCTCACTTTATCATTTTCATTCTCTCTCATCATCTTCCTCTCTCTCTAGCTCTCCCCTCTCATGAGTTGAGAACCCTTTGAGCTTGAGATAAATCCCTTAAAATTACTCTCTACTCTTTCTAAGGTTCTAGGTTTAGCACACCAAACACCTTAATTACTTCTAGTTTGAGGTTGGAGCCAAAGGTTGAGGCCCTCGGGTGGATCTTTCTTCGGTAAGAGAAGGCGACATAGAGAACCCGTTCTTTCACTCCAAGGAGCAAGAAGAGAAGGACTTGAAGACCTAGGTATAACCCTTTTTCCGAGTAGCTAACTCTTTTAGCTTGTTAGTTAGTTTTTGTTTAGCAAAGATCCCTTCTTTACATAGTCCATGTTGCCTAGTGTTGTAAAAATCTGATTTTTCATAATGTTTCTGCCTCCCCGCAAGCACCGGGGTGGGCAACGTGAACTTACACAAACAAATGCTAACAAACTACATGAGGTTCTATCTACTATGCAAGGAGATTATACCTCATGCTACTAGTCCTTCGGGTCTTCTCCGCTATCATCCTCGTCTCCGTAGGCTCCATGGGTCGATCCGGATCTTGGTCACCTCCGCGGCAGACGATCCACCCGAGAGTCTATAGTCCGAGCTCCACCTCAAGTCGAGGTAATTAGGGCAACAAGTTTACTACTCTTGATGTCCTAGGTGATGTAGAGGAAGAAGATGGATTTGTTTGTCTATTTGGATCCTTATTTTCTCAACACAAGAGAGCTAAAGGATTTTGTAGTGAGGAGGAAGATGAAGCAACCATGGGAGCTCTCTTTTTTATGAGAGAGAATGAGTAAGAGATAATGATGCATAAGAAAAACCATTTACTAATCTCTTATCTTGATAAAGTGTGATGGCTACTTGATTTGACCCTTATCATCTCAAGAATAAATCCAAAAGAATAAGAAGGATCTAGTGCTCTCAAGAAATGTCCAAGTTAGCAATGGTCAACTAGGTCAAATGGTCAATATGGTCAAATGGTCAAAGCAATTAGCCATATCACAATTATCATTAGAAAAGATTAGTAAATAATTTCCTCACCTCATAATGGTTTTGACCGAATCAACGGTCAGAACCCCAATGAGGCACCTCCATCTTCACTCCTCACAACCGTGCATACACACCCGCATCTGCATTCCGTAGAATGCGAATGCACAGAAGACAAAGCTAATCCATCTATACAATACTAGGATCCGGTTTAAACCAAAGCCCACTAGTATTGTCTGCCCAAACATAATACGCGGACAAGTGCACGAAAGTGATCGTAGCCTTGCCGTAAAACCATACGGCCTCTACACCTTTTGCCCAGTGCAGGGAAACTCTCTGTGTGGGACTCAAAAGACTCGACACTACGCTGGCAGTGGGTTTAACCACAGACCGCAAGTGGCACTAGCTGTACGTAACAGTCCCCAGGTAGATGTCGATAAGAAGGACGATGAGGTAAACCCATCCGAACTCCTACTGAGCCTGAATGTGACAATCTTCGTACAGTCCGGTCTGTTCGTCTATGAGTATCGCATGTCGGGCCTAGGGGGTGGTAAACGTCAGACCCCTAATAGCGGTACAAATCGTGCCGGAGTGTATCCCAGAACACCCTGAGAAACTACTGGAAACACTACCAGTAATTGTCGCTTGCCCTGGCCAGGGACTTTGTGTAATGGATCTCCCAGACACAGCACGATATCAACCCCCAATACCGGGTGAGATGAATCCTATCTAACCGCTACTGCCTCCAAGTGCTTCGGGACTGCACCTAACTACTACCTGTTTGTACGACTCTTTTGAGCCGTGGTAGGGTAGTAATCAAAGTACATTGGGAACACACTCGAGGCAAAGTAGCAGTATCAAGTCGACGGACTAAGCTGTACTCCTGTCACCTGGGAACTGTTATCTGACGATATGTATACTACCAACCAACAGTTCCCGACGAGTCCTGTCCAGTGTACTCGTAACCTAACGAGCACCCCTATACTATTTCCAGTACGACGTACTAATAGCTGTGGGACAGACCATCTCCCCTGCTGGGATGAGAAGCGTATATACTAGTCTACTCCGGAGTATCGATGTCCCGTCTCGATAATCCTACGACTAGGGACCTGTATAAGGATGTGCTTGTAGATTACCCAGCCCTCACAAGTGTGACTGCCATCACAACGCTGATAATCAAGCAAAGATCCTAAGGGCTCTACTAATATGCACAAGCGATATGCTAAAAGAAACACATGCTCATATTGAAGTAGAAACAAACCAAGTAGCATATTACCATTTTGAGCAAGATTGACTATACAACTGCGAATATCCCAAGCTTCCATTAAGTAATATACAAACTAGTATGATACAGTAATGGCCTCTAGGGCATATACACTAACAGGGTAAACGTCAGAACCCAATAGCCTGATAAGTCATGCCGATGTGATGCCCATAACGGTTCAAGAAACTACTGATAACACTTACCAGTAAATCTAAGCAACCCTGTCCAGAGATTTCCTGTTATGGCCAATTGAGCATAGCGTAACATAAAATACCGGGAGTGCTGGGTTATGGGAGCGCCCCGGCCATCAAATTGTGGCCAAATGCGGAACAAAATTTTTCTAAAACCCGGCGCTACCATTACCCGATGCCCAAGATCGAAACCATTAACCCTAAAACTAGAAAGCTAACAATAAGGATAGGAATGATTATACCAAATGAACCAAGTCCTTCGGGTCTTCAATCATTTCCAAGCTCCTAGGAATGTTGCGGATCGACTTTGGTCGCCGATCTTCCTCCATCTCCGATGATCCACCCGAGGGATGTAATTCCGACTCTAGCTCCACAACAAGAGGTGAGTGGAGCAACTAGGGTCTCTAGGATGCTACCCTAGAGAGCCTAGGATGTAGTGAATGCGGTCTAAGTGTTAGCTATCTCAAAACAAAGAAGGTGAAAGCAACTCGAGAAAGCTAGAGGAGGTGAAGCTAATGGTGAAGGAGGAGCTCAAGCTCAAGTGAAGAAAAACAACGATGCATCCAAAATGAGCTCTCTCATATGAAGAAAAATAATGCATGCTTGATTTTGCTAAAACCATTTTTCCATTTTTAAAATCCCACCATGCTTGAATAGTGAACACAAATGAATTAACAATTCATTTGTGTGCACTATTGCAACCATGGTTGTCACCATACCTTCTCATGCTAATATCCACCTCATTTACCATTTTCTATAAATGGTTAAAACAAAAATGAGGCGGCACCTTCTAGATTGTTATCCGGTAAAAATACGGATTACATTCTACGGTATATACATACCTGCATTCGTACCGAAATACGAATACCCAAAGAGATAGAATAACACAAAGAATATAATACTAGAATATACGTACCGAAATACATATACGTAAATTATTAAATCAATACCTGATTTAATAATCCGTCTCTAACCCGAGCTGTCTAGTATTATCAACTGTCCAATCGAAGGTCCGAGTACAATGTATATCAATCGATCGGAACCCTGCACGTTTCCAATTGTAACACCTTAGATTGTGTTTAGTAGCTAATTATATTTAAATAAATGGTTTTTAATAAAAAGTTTACCAAATTGATTTTCAAATATTTTATCAAATTTAATAAACATTATATTAGAATTTTCCTAGGCTTGCACACACTTGTGCATGTAAACAAAGGTTAAGATGGGGTTAAACCATGATTAGTAACCATGGTGGGTTAAGCCTTTAGAATTAAGTGTTTTGGGTTTTAATTAAGTGTGTTTTTTAAATGAAAATGGAAAATGATTTGAATTTGGTTGACTTGGAGGGAGAGAGAGAGGGAAAGAGAATGGGCATGATGGGCATCATGGCATGAGCCCATGCTTGCATTTAATGAGGTGAGAGAGAGGGGGGTTTGACTCTCTTGTGCTCTCATTCTCTTTTGTTTGCAACACTCACTTTTTTCTCACTTAACTCTCTCACATACACACATTACAACAATAGCAGCAGCCCCAGCAGCCTCAGCAGCAGCAGCAACATCAGCACAAACAGCAGCAGCAACATCAGCACAAGCAACAACACCAAGCAGGCAGCAGCAGCAGCAGTGAGCAACATCAACAACAATAGCAACAACAGCACCAAATCTTCTTCCTCTCCTCCTTCTCCTGCTTCCTAGGGTTGAGAGTGAAGTATATTTCTTAAACCTACTTCCTAGTTTGCTAAGTTTGTGTAGAATTAGCTTCGGTTAGAGATAAAAGTGAGTTTTTGTGCTAAATATGGCGTTTATAGTGGACTTTTGGTTAAGTGATTATTTTATTGGTTAGATTAACTTAGTTAAGTGTTGTTAGGGCCAATTAAACCTAGGTAAACCACAGATTTGACCAAAATACCATAGGGTTTCTTTTTATGCAAATTATATCGTTTTTAAGTGAAATTTTAGGTTTCTGTGATCTGCTTGTGGCCCGGCTCCTTCAGAGAAAATCTGAGCAAACTAGAGCATGTACACTAGGTATAGACCACACACACCAAGCGCGAACCCCTACCTCCACTGTTTGGCCGCCAGTTTAACCGTTCTGGCCGCAATTTGCGGCCAGATGGGGGAATTGGGTTCTGGGGTCTTGGCTAGGGTAGTCTGCTACATATTATAGTGTTTTGGCATGTGCAATTTTGTATGTTTTCACCTGTGTCAAAATCTGGGACGATATATCATTTTTCTAGTAGGTTTTGTTTGTGCGATACGCGCGATACGTGAGTGGGTTCTGTGATCCAGCGTATCGCGACGTGTCATGATAGTTTTAGATGCGTATACACACGTTTCGGCGTATCGTACACACGCGTGTTTAGTTCGCGACGCGAGTTTCTCGTTTGATTTCGATATCGCGTTTTGCGAGATATTTGCTTATATATGGATTCTTTGTGTAAATTCCAGGTTAGCAGGCGGGTACTTCGGATGCCGCCAAGAAGGGAAAGCAGGTGGTCGGCTACACTTAGCACGCGACCAGGTGAGTAGATTTAACATCTACAGGGAAATCGCCCGTATGGCGTTAAGCGTCAGGGCGTAATAGGATATTTTAGTTGTATGTGTTCATATAGATATACTATAGTAGCATATCTTCTTGTTGCTTATAGAACTGGTAGTATAAAACACTGCACTGTCACTAACAGTTCAAGCTGCACGAGCACTATTGGTATGTTACACTCACACCGTTAGTGATTGCCATGACACTCACATTATAGGATTGCTACGAATTATATATATCGTCTTGATTTTCGCTTCATCGATGATTGTCATGACTTGCCGCATATTGGTATATATATTTATATTCATACCAGTGCACAAATATATTGATATTTTCATACCTGCGCACATGCACACTGTATATTCATACCAGTGCACACATATATTGATATTTTCATAGCTGCGCACATGCACACTGTATATTCATACCAGTGCACACATATATTGATATTTTCATACCTGCGCACATGCACACTGTATATTTATACCAGTGCACACATATATTGATATTTTCATACCTGCGCACATGCACACTGTATATTCATACCAGTGCACACATATATTGATATTTTCATACCTGCGCACATGCACACTGTATATTCATACCAGTGCACACCTATATTGATATTTTCATACCTGCGCACATGCACACTGTATATTCATACTAGTGCTACACACATATTCGCGTATACATCCATTTGCACATCCATACCTACATACATACATATGTCACATACATGGATGATATTAATTTGATTTCATGAAAATAGGGACCGCATGAGATATTTTCAAACTGGATTCTTTTAAAAAGAGCGGTGTCCTCTTTTTACTCTTAGTGTCATACGACACATTGCATGGACTTACGCATTGAGTTTGGATTTATGTGATTTCTGGATTTGGGAACCGGGGTATTATCTTAAGAAAATATGCACTGTTTTAAAAACCCGGTTTTCCTTGATATGATATTTCAGTGCGTCCACCATGCGTTTTCTCGGTTTTGAGACGTGTGATATGTGAACCCGAATCGAGGAGCTGGACGAGGCTGATTGCGGGTACATGGTGTTAGTGTATATGCCCTAGAGGCCATTAATGTATCATACTACCTTGTATATTACTTAATGGAAGCTTGGTATATTCACAGTTGTATAGAAAATCTTGTTCAAAATAGTAGTATGCTACTTGGTTTGTTTCTACTTTAATGTGTACATGTGTTTATTTTAGTATATCACCTATACACATTAGTGGAGCCCTTAGGATCTTTGCTTGATTACCAGCGTTGTGATGGCAGTCACACTAGTGGGGGCTGGGTAATCTATAAGCACATCCTTATGCAGGTCCCTAGTCGCAGGACTATCGAGACAGGGCATCGATACTCCGGAGTAGACTAGGGCATGCGCTTCTCATCCCAGAGTGGGAGATGGTCTGTCCCACAGCCATCAGTACGTCGTACTGGAGATAGTATGCGGGTGCTCATTAGGTTATGAGTACACTGGACATGACTCGTCGGGAACTGACCGGTTGGTATTATACCTATCGTCAGTTATCAGTTCCCAGGTGACATGAGTACAGCTTAGTCCGCTGACTTGACACTGTCACTTCGCCTCGAGTGTGTTCCCACTGTACTTTGATTACTACCCTACCACGGCTCAAAGGAGTCGTGCAAACAGGTAGTAGTTGGGTGCAGTCCCGAAGCACTTGGAGGCAGTGACGGTTAGACAGGATTCGTCTCTCCCGGTATTGGGGGTTGACATCGCGCTATGTCTTGGAGAGCCATTACATGAGTAGTCCCTGGCCAGGGCAAGCGAGATATACTGGTAGGCTTCCAGTGTTATCTCAGGGTGTTTTGGGCTTCACTCCGACACGACTTGTACCGCTATTAGGGGACTGACGTTTACCGCCCCCTAGGCCCGCCATGCAATGTATGAGACGAACAGACCAGACTGTACGGAGATTGTCATAGTCAGACTCAGTAGGAGTTCAGATGGGTTTCACCTCGTCAGTCTTCTTGTCGGCATCTACCTAGGGACCGTTACGCACAGCTAGTGCCGCTTGCGGTCTGTGGTTAAACCCACTGCCAGCGTAGTGTCGAGTCTTTAGAGTCCCACACAGAAAGCTATTCGCCTTTAGGCAAAAGAGTAGAGGTCGCATGGTTTTGCGACAGGTCGCATGGTTTTGCGACAGGGTTCGGTCACATCCGTGCACTTGTGCACGTACAGTGTCCGGACAGTTAACACTAGCGGGCTTTGGTTTAAGCCAGATCCTAGTGTACGTTTTGGGATTGGTTTTATCTTGTTTGTATTCGTGTTCCTCGGAACGCGGATGCGGGTGTGTATGCACAGTTACAGAGAGACAGAGGCAGAGGATTCTCATTAGGGTGTTTGACCGTTGACTATTGACTTTTTGCTTAACCCTAATGAGAATATGAAACATAATTAGCAATAATATTAATTAAGTATTATAGTGACATGGTTGTTGAGGGGTTGACTTTGTTGACTTTGTTGACCGGTTGACTAGGTTGGACTAGTTGACCATCATCATCACAATGGTTGTCATTTTCATGCAAAGACTTTTGCTTACTTGTTGTGGTTTGCAAAATGAGTGCATGGAAATGATATTGCCTTTGACATGATATGAACCATCACATAATACTTGATTAACATTATGGCTTATGATGCTTTTGGATTATGTGAGGGTGTATGACAAAAGAGAGGCTTATTCTTTCATTGTTTTTCTCTCTCTTGGTTTTGAGCTCTCTCATTCTCTTGCTCTCACCCTCTTCCTCTTGCTCTCTCACTTGTCTATGGTTCACTTGTCTCATGTGTTGAGAAGCAATAACCATAGAGAAAATCCCATCACACTCTCCTCTACTCACTCTAGTTCACAAGGTTTAGCAAACCAAGTGAACTAGTTTCTTCAAAGTTCGAAGAAGAAGCCAAAGGTAGAAGCTTTCGGGTGGATCGATTTTCGGCGCAAGGAGACGACGGGGTGAAGCCGATCCGTACACCATCAAGAGATGAAGACGAAGGAGTTCAAGAAAGAAAGTTATAACCCCCTAACCGAGTAGTTAACAACTCGTAGTTAGGTTGTTAGGTAGATAGTTTAACAAAGATCCGTTTTGAGTCCATGTTACCTCCTCTAGAAAAATCGTTTTTCGTCATTTCCGCAAGCCCGTAAGTACCGGGAGCGGTAGCATGGACTTACAGTGATATCAGAGCTAGGTTAAACACTATCTAACATGTTAGCAAAGTTAGTAGAAATTCGATCGGAGAAAAATTCGCAAAATTCACCCGGAATTTATACTTTCTGCCGAATTTTTTTCAGTTCCAAAAATGATAAATCATACTTTAAAATTCGGCTCAGGGTTTTTAGAACAAACTGCAAAAATTTCATCCACTGATCCGATCAAAGCGCCGCAGAAATGCGGCGGGAGCGTGCTCCCACCGCGGTTCCGTGGCCGAGTTGACTCGGCCGTGGGAAATTTTGGTTGCAGTTTGTTCATAGGGGTGTTTTGGGATTTTTGGTATTTGTTTTTTCAGCCCAGATTTTCCAGAAAGAAAATTTTGTTTTTGGGGCTTTAAAAACCGTATTTTGATCGAGCTTCTAAAGACTTAAGCTGACGGGTATTTATCTGTGATGTGATATTTGTATTGAACGTCTGCTAATCGCTATATGTCGATTAGTGGGGGTTATACAAATCTGTGATCTGTAATGTTGTTGGAATGTGTATATGAATTCATTGGATTGTCGCGGGTGAATAGCCGGGGGTTTTGAGACGAGAGTTTTCTTTTCTTTCAATTCATGTAAATTTATAAATTGATGTAATATTATTTATATGGCCGCACAACCGGGTCGGAGTTGTAGACGTCATTGTATAATTTCTTTTTACTGTTTTTGCTCCTAGGATAGACCCATGGAGGGGGTGCACAAACTACCGGGTATCCCGAAGTGCCGAGTCGCCTACTCATGGAGTTGAGGGAGGTTGCTTCGCTTCGGGTACTTGGCGGGTAGTTTGCCGCACCCGTAGGGGTCTAGGGTGGGGTATTGGCTATTCACCGCGACCGTGTAATCTGCTTTTCGTTACAGGCTCGTACGAATTGCGGGTTCCTAGTATATCCAATGTGTTCATCTGTGATCTGAAATGGCTATCATTGCAATATATCTATATATGATATTATTTAGGCGTTGCTTATGTTTTACAGCCGCGCTAGCCCAGCCCCCGCTCTGTCATTAGTTAAGTAACCTAACGGGTAATGACGGGGCCCCGTGGCGAATGCGAATGGCATAAGCGCACGTCATATTTTGGTTCTTTTCTGCAATGGTAGAATTAATTGATGGGACGCATTAAAAGAACTAATGCAAGAAAAAGACGCATTAAAAGAACTAATGCAAGAAAAATAAACCATGTAAAAGTCGTTGGAACACTTTCAAAAACCCACTCGGTTTCTTTTCAAAAATAACTTTTAAACGCGGAGCTTAAGCCACTCCTTTTAAAAGCTATCAAGGTTCCTTCGATTATATCAAGTTCACTACGTTCAAGGTTTCGCCAAAACCATTCGTAGCCCTCCGTCGTTTCATATGAATATTCAATAGTATTCAAGCTATGTTTGTTGACCTTCGTCAAGGCATAGTGATTGGTAGTTGTTGGGTGTTCGTATGTAGCATAGATAGATGCGTTGGTTTGGGACAGTCGTATTACCTTGTTGACCTTCATCAAGGGTATATACGGGTGGGTTCAAATTAACCTGGACAATGATGGGTAGAACTTGACATATGACTTATGATTTGTTGACCTTCGTCAAGGTCATAAGAGCATGGGGCAAAAATCCACATCGGGAGTTTCAAAAGAACTGAAACATGCTAGCGTTGCATACCATTTGAAGTATGATGATTCTGGTAGGATTCCTTCAGTTTTGTCACGCGATGATATTTGGATCCCGATCCTACTGTGAGTATATGCTACTCCTCGGGAAATTTCTCACTTAACGATCAATTCTATAAACCTAGTAGGTGTCTAGAAAGGTGTTAGCGGGGCTAGGCCCCGAGGGAAAAGAGGTTCTTAAATTAAGGAACTTCGCGAAAGCGTTGGAAAACCTCCCTCAAAGTACCGACACTAGCCTGGCTGAACGGTTAAGCAAGTATTGTACGGTGAGATTGATCCTGACTAATTCTTCCTTTTTGGTTTGAGGAGGGATTCGAGAGACAGTGGGAGCCATCCTGTTTAGACAAATTAAAAACCACTCTAAACTTGCAAGAGCATCATGCTGAGTTTTTCTTCTCTCTCTCTCTTAATTGCAGCGACTAAGTGACCGCACCTAGGTTACATCTAGATAATAAAATGACTGAAAATGACTGTTTTGACTGGCAAAGGTCTGTCCAGATGTCCATTGCCCATAACAAGATGGGACACCTCTTAACTAATCCAACCCCTGCTGTCTCAGGTCCAGTTTGTTGGAGATAGTGCCCTCAGAGTCAATTATTAGGTCACAGGTACGTGATTGCAATGATTGAGGGAGGACCTATCCCGGTAGGACAGTCTTACTCGAGATGATAGTATGCTATCTGGTTTACCTTTATCATCGTGTACTGTTTTAGGTGACATGACACGTCGCTATTACACGTTGATAGAGCCCCTAGGATTCTATGCTTGACCACCAGCAGTATGAGGGCGATCATATACGTGGGAGCTGGTAGTCTATAAGCATATCCTTAAATGGTCCCTAGTCGTGGGAGTTTCGAGACAGGGCATCGATACTCCATAGTAGACTAGTGTATACAGTCGAGACCCCGACGAGGGGCGGTGGCCGGTCTCACAAGCCACTGGTGTTAGTTGGATCACCTAAGATGTATACAGGTGCTCATTGGGTTATGAGTACACCGGACAGGACTCGCCGGGAACATGCCAGTTGGTCATATACCAGACGTCAGATGGCAGTTCCCTGGTGACATGTGTGCAGGTTAGTTCATCGACCTGGGGATCGTCATTTGTCTCGTGTGAGTTCCCACTGTACTTTGATTACTACCCTACCACGGCTCAAAGGAGTCGTGCAAACAGGTTTTAGTTGGGTACAGTCCCGAGCCACATGGAGGCAGTGAGCGTATCTTCAGGGGTTCGTCTCTTCCGGTATTGGGGGTGAGGTCGTGCTGTGTCTAGGAGAGCCATTACACAAAGCCCTCGGCCGAGGCAAGGAGATTTACTGGTAGGTATTCCAGTAGTATCTCAGGGTGTTCTGGGCTACACTCCGACACGACTTGTACCGCTTTTGGGGGTCTGACTTTTACCAACCCCCTAGGCCCGCCATGCGATGCTCATAGACGAACGGACCGGACTGCACGGATATTGTCACTGACAGGCTCAGTAGAGTGTCAGGATGAGTTCGCTCATCGACGTCCCTTTTAGTCAGTACCTGGTAGCCCGTTACGTATTGGCTTATACCTCTGACGTGCTAGTGGTTAAATCCACAACCAAGGTGTTGACGAGTCTTTAGAGTCCCCCACATTCAGTTACTCAGCTCTCGGGCGAAAGGTTGTAGAGGCCGTATGGAGATATGGCAAGGTCCGATCAGATACGTGCGGTATTGCACGGATCAGGATCGGACAGTTTGTTCTATAGGCCCTATGGATATATGGCAGGGTTCGATCAGATACGTGCGGTATTGCACGGATCAGGATCGAACAGATATTACTAGCCGGTTTTGGTATAAGCCGGATTCTAGTATAGTAAAGTGGAGATTTTGTCTCACTGCATTTGTATTTCGGTCGAAATACAGATGCGGGTGTGTATGCACAGTATCGGGGTTTTCCTGTAATTTATTACGGGACCAGTTTTATGGAGTTGCCAGTTTGCTTTCCGTTTCGGCCGATTTCCATTGTTCCGTTCATTGGCCGAAGATTGGTGGAGGAGGGCTTATTTGCATTGTTGCAAATAAGTGTTTGTGGAGGGGGTCTTTGCTTGTTGGTTGTATCATGATAGCTTTTCATTGACCTTGACCTTTTGACTTGACTTCTTGTCATGATGGCATGACTTTTGTAGACATGATTGTTGATGATGAGAGATGGTTGAGTGTGGGTTTGATTTAGTGATGATTCTTTTTGCATGATAGCCTTCTCTTTCTCTCTCCCTTGGATTATTGGATGGCTCTCTCATTATCTTGCATATGACACTCTCATTCTCTCCTCTCTTTATGTCATGGCCGGCCTCCCCCTTGGAATGGCGGTCCAAGTTTTTTGAGGGTGGAAATCTTGTTCATTTCATGCTCCAAAAGCCTACAAGATCCTCCACATTAGTCTTGTATCATCCCTCCACCAAAATGGCATCTCCATGAACCCCAAAGTGAGACTTGAGTCCTACACAATATTCTACAGCGAATCTTGGGCACGTCGAGTAGCCGGCTTCGTGCCCGAGTTGCCTCGGCATTGAGGTGGGAGCCCGTAAACGATGAAGGAGATGTGGTGCACTTCCGGCGACGAGGAGGAGACGCGACATTCCGCAGGAGATCGGGACGACGACGAGAAGACCGGAGGACTCGGATCTGTCGGTATACTTCTCTTCCCTAACTTGTAGTTAGCTTAGACTTGTTAATGGTTACGATCCGGATGTTTAGTGCGCGGTGGTGCCGGTTTGCTAAGTCCGCAAAATTTAAGTTTATCACCGCTTCCGCTTTCCGGCGTCGGATTGACGGCCGGGGCGCCGCCGTGCACTTACAGTGGTATCAGAGCCTCGCCATTAACTTAGTCTAGCTTTGTGTAATGTGTTTGCATTTCCGATCGATCAAAAAGTTCCAAAACTGCATTTTACCTTCGCATCAGTTTCTGTTGAAAATTTTTGGTCTCTAAAAATTTTTCAGGTAGTCTCAGAATGATGTGCAGGAGATTCTAAGAACTCTGGGAAAATTCGACGCACTGTTCTCTTACACCGAGCGCGGATCCGCGGTGCGACCCTTCTATTGGGCCGCTCTTCCGCCGCCGTATAGAGAGTTCAGTGGGCCAATTTTTCCCAGTGGGCTTCAGGATAGAAATTAGGGGTTTTGGAATATTAAAATTGGGCCAATTATTTCTGTGAGTGCTACAGTTTTTCTTGGGGCCCACTTGTTAATTGTTTGATCAATCGGAAAATTTTAAACACATTTTTCACAGTATTTACATTATATCTGCGACCGTGAATGTCACTCGATCGGTAAATCCGGTCTAACTGCTATAGCCCGGTTAGACGGATTTGCGAACGTGACTTTCACGTTGATGTTTTGTTTTTGCTGTGATGTTGCGGATCGGTCGTGGGGGATAGCCTGGATGCAATGCTAGTACTGTTGTGGTTGTATTATGTACATTTGATATTGCGGGGCGAGCGTCCGACATGTGGACTGCCGTCACTGCCTGTTTGTATTATTCTTTTGGGGCACGACCTGGTTGCGGTCGATGTACCCGTTGTATGTATATTTTACTTTCTGTACTAGGATTACCCCGCGGCGGGGTGCACGGATAGCCGGGTTCTGGAGGGCAACAAGCCCGCATCTCATGGCATTGAGACGGAGGGGGCTTCACTCTAGGATTGGCAGGCTATTCGCCGCACTCGTAGGGGGTACAGGTTGACCCAGGAGGGGTGCCCAAGTTGCCGGATTCCGTGAAGTGCAGGGTGGTCCATTCACGGTACTGAAGGGGGCTGCCTCGCTTCAGGTTTTGGCGGGTGACTTGCCGCGCCCGTAGGGGTCTAGGTTTTCATTGCGCAGGCTATCCACACGACCAGGGGAACGTCGGGTTTCAGTAGTGGCTCTGTGAAACCCGAGGATCCCAGATATCTGTATTGTTTCTGTGATGCTGTTCATTCTCTGTGATGTTGCATTTCTTTTCACGCCTTGAGCGAAATATAATATATTGGTATATATATTAGTAGATGTTGTATATGTTTTACATCCGCGCTAGTCCAGTCCCCGCTCTGTCGTTAGTTAGCTAACCTAACGGGTAATGACGGGACCCAGTGGCGAATGCGGATGGCATATACGTACATCAATATATTTTCGTTTTTTGTGGTGTGATCAAATGATGGGACTGCATTGATTCGGATCAATGCAAGTTAAAAACAAACCTAATCTGATGTTGTTGGAACACTTTTCAAAAAGCTGTTATTGCAAGGACGTTCACTTTTGTTTTGCATAGTGATATTCAGTTGGAATATCCTGCTCCTCAGTCGATGAGGCAAGGGCCGAGATCCCTTCACCGGGAGTGACCCCTTGGACAAAAGGTTTGCGTCAGGGCATTAACTTCACTATAGCCGACTACTTTTGCTTTGCATCGCGGTATTCATTTGGAATATCCTGCACCCCATTCTACGGGGAAAGAGCCGAGATCCCTTCACCGGGAGTGACCTCTTTAGCAACGGTTTTCGTCACTATATTTTTAAAAAAAGCTATCCGTTCCTTCGACGATATCAAGTTCTTTACGTTAAAGGTTTTCGCCAGAAACCATTCGTAGCCCTCCGTCGTTTCAGACGGGTAGCACGTAGTATTCATGCTATGTTTGTTGACCTTCGTCAAGGCATAGTGTATGGTAGCTGCTTGTTACCTTTCTGCTGCATAGATAGATGCGTTGGTTTGGGACAGTCGTATAGCCTTGTTGACCTTCGTCAAGGGCTTGTACGGGTGGATTCAGATTAACCCTGGATAATGACGGGTAGAACTTGACATGTGACTTATGATTTGTTGACCTTCGCCAAGGTCATAAGAGCATGGGGCAGAAATCACATCGGGAGTTTCAAAAGAACTGAAACTTGCCAGATATGCGCATACCTTCTGGAGTGTGATACCGTGAGCGGATTCCGTCACGTTATCATGCGATAAGAGTTGGATCCCGATTCCCACTGATGAGTTAGTTTACTCCTCGGGTAACCCCGACTAATTCTTCTTTCAGGTTTGGAGGAGAATTTGAGGTACAGTGGGAGGTTTCCAGATTAGATAAATTGGTAACCATTCTGATCTAGGTTAGAGTGCACGCTGAGTGTTTCTTTTCTCTCTCTCTTTGGCAGCGACCATTGACCCGACCCTATGACTATGACTCAGTGACCAAGTTGACCAAACCTTCTTAACACAGGCTTTTGGATTGTCAGAGTTGCGAACCTCATTGCCACTACTACTTTTACCCTTTTCTCCAGGACACCCCGTTTTACTACGAACGTCCACTTCCATTGGACAAAACCATCGTATGGTTAGATACGAACTCGAAGGGATTTATTCGAGGATGGTTTCCGGTTCTGGAGAAAACGGATAGGATTATTCAGTTGTCTTTTCCTTTTACCCTCTCTCAGGTTACGAGTACTCCTTGGTTTAGGGGTAGTACACCTATTACGCAAATTGGATTGTCTTCTTCCAAACCTTAGGCTGGTACCGACCGGTAGGGAATGAAGAAAACCAATTAGCATAACGATGGTGTGCAGAAGGTATTAGGTTAAGACATAGCAAGGGATTAGTAAGAGTGCAAAGTAAATTGCAACAGATATTCATGACCAAACCAGGTATTTCTTCGCCAATCCTAAAATCACCTTTGAATTTCTCCAGGACACTCCGTATCACTACGAAGATCCACAGTTTATTGGATACTCCATCGTATGGTTATATACGAACTCGAAAGGAACTTGTTCCAGTTCGGAGATGGATTCTGGTTCAGGAGAAATAGGAATAAGATTTATTCAGGTGTCTTTTATCTTCACCTTCTCTCGCATTGCGAGTGTTCCTAGGATTAGGACAGTACACCCATTATGCTTATTGGATAGTCTTCTTCCAAACCATAGGCTGGTGCCGAACGGTAGGGAAGGAAGAAAACCATTTGGCCTAAAGGGTGTGAAGAAGGTAAAGACTAAAGACAAATCAAGGGATTTGGAGAGGTGGCAAAGAATTACACGGTTACAGTTGTGAATCTGGATACTGGAAGAGGCATTACTAGGAATACCAGGATACCCTATCGAAACATTTCGATGTTTCAGTTTCATTGTGTAATGTTAAAAGAAAACTGATTTCCCGATTAGATACTTACTCCAGGGTATGTATTTACCAGGTATGATTCTCACATCTGTATGGTTTTACAGATGATGAGTGGGAGTAAGTTATTGGGAATTGGGTGATCATCCTCATTATATCGGGATTCATTGTAATCGGTGATATTTGAGGAGATCACCTGGGCTGTTTGCCGGTCGGCAAATATTTGGTTGTGAATATCCGCTGTTATGCACCAATTTCAAATCGATATATCTGTACGTCTATTTTCATAGAGTGAGATATACTTTTTGAAATTATGTCGATGACATTTACCTATACCAGTGGATGGTTAGGTAAGGAGCATTAAACAGCGGTGTAATTCTTCTTAACCATAAGTACAGTTTTCAACCTACGACACACAGTGAATGAGTTATCAAACTCAAGGGACTTATACAGAATATTGTATGTTGTCCAGGGTCCATCAGGACAGAGGGGTTGGTCCTCGTACTATATTCGGTTTACTTATGACTTCTCTAGTTTTTAGACAGGTGTTTCGTGGAAACACATGGTCCGAATTCTGAGAAGTTATAGGTATTTGAATAGAGTAGAGAACCAGGTATAGCAAGTATCAGGATTCTTCAAAGTGATCGAAGATGTAGATACTTGTCAATGGTATTCAGTTGCTAGTAATGATAAAGAGATCTTGCTTCTCTTTCAGGTTACTCATAATTGGAAGCATTCCTAAGTTGAGTAACGCTGATCGGCCTCCTTCCATTTAGTTGACATGCACTGGAGACAGTTGCATGATTTGAATCTGGTTCAATTAAATCAGTGCCTCTGGTTCTATATTGGATATAGAACAGTTCATATCTTAACGATGTTAAGGTACGGGGAGTTGTCCGGCTTATGATTAAAGCCAGACACTGGACAACTCAAGGCACGTTTCTGTAATGACTGTTTGTGGGTTGACCCAGGCTATGACGAGGGTTGACTTTCTACCATCTGGATGAACAATAGAGATATTGTTCTAGACTCGCCACAGTTTTATTAAAAATGGATTTTTTCAGAAAACAGTAGTGGGAGTATGGTAGAACTGGAAGTGATTCCGGAACCACAAACGATTACTGAAGATTTGATAAGGAACCTAAAGATTCAATCTGGATTGACATTCCATTGGCCACTCCGCAGATAAGGTGGGTAACTTCAGGCACCCGAGAGGTACTCCGGTAGCCTCAAGGACGGTGACAGGGAAGTTCTTGTTTACCCACAATTACCATTGCTGCTGTTCCAGGCTGCGAGACCCGGTGGGAGGATGAGTATAGCGTCGTTCTGAACTCGCTTCAGAAGTGTACGTGTATATGACTCTGCCAGAGGGTTGTCGTAGACAGTGGGAGCAGCGAAAGCATTGGTGGACAGGTAGCTTATGTCTATTTATAGACTAAAGCAGATGTAGCGGAGATGGATCATCTATTTCTGATGTGACAGTCATGGGTTTGACTTCATCAGAATAAGGGATGGATCTATTGAGAAGGTAGTAGGGTGTGATGTCATGGTATTTGGATGACATACACAAAGTAGGAAAGGAAACTCCTATACTACGATCGGTTATACTTTGGTCGTCACACAGTGGTTTCTCCACAAAGGAAATGGATTTCATATCAGACATATTGGTTACTAGATCTATGGTTTTAGATCTAGATTTGGGTGGTTTCCCAATCAGGGTACTTGACAGCATTCTAAGAGTATTTAGAATGGACGACTCCTGGCACGGTAGTGTACCTGCAGGTAATGGAGTCACCCTCTCTAAAGGTGTCTTACAGACTAAAGGGGAGTGGGACATGCAAGATTGGCAGATCACTTGCTCAGGCAATTGAGTCAATCATGAGATGTCAAGTACCACACCAGATGTTGTTCTTGCAGTAGATGCAATAAGTTGATAATGATCCAATCCTGGAGAAACAGTCGGAAGCAGTTATAGAACATAAGTGGATGTTCTAGGGATATGATAACGACAGCCTCATTCGGGAGACAGTTATCATTCCAGGCTTCCAAGGTGACATGGACGACAAGGAGGTTGTCAGAGTTATAGTTTTCCTTCTGACGAGGGGCAGTATTTTGGACAGGTGGTCCAAGGCAATACTGAGGGAAGCATGGCGCAGGATACTGATTAAGTTCAGTTGACGATACAGTCTAAGAAGTTTGGATTTGGAGTTCATTTATGAGCTATGTCCCATCAGACATCCAGACACATTCTAAGACAGGTATTGCTCATTTCGGGAGATGGGTTTCTCCGCGAACTTGAGATATAGAGAGACATAGAAAGAGACATCAAGGCAGATCCACTCACTGAGGCTATTTCTCGAACGCAATAGTTTCGCAAGCGAGCTTTGTGAGACTGACTAGTAGAGGAGTTGGGTGTTCGGTATCACACGGGCTGTGAGTATACGACATCGCAATAATTAGCCTTGAGTGCAAGTGGGAGA
The DNA here is from genome assembly GCA_030015575.1 of Agapanthus africanus. Lineage (NCBI taxonomy): Eukaryota > Viridiplantae > Streptophyta > Magnoliopsida > Asparagales > Amaryllidaceae > Agapanthus > Agapanthus africanus. Next base: position 367,819,854 of record JASDDO010000012.1, read on the forward strand.
TTGTTGGAGATAGTGCCCTCAGAGTCAATTATTAGGTCACAGGTACGTGATTGCAATGATTGAGGGAGGACCTATCCCGGTAGGACAGTCTTACTCGAGATGATAGTATGCTATCTGGTTTACCTTTATCATCGTGTACTGTTTTAGGTGACATGACACGTCGCTATTACACGTTGATAGAGCCCCTAGGATTCTATGCTTGACCACCAGCAGTATGAGGGCGATCATATACGTGGGAGCTGGAAGTCTATAAGCATATCCTTAAATGGTCCCTAGTCGTGGGAGTTTCGAGACAGGGCATCGATACTCCATAGTAGACTAGTGTATACAGTCGAGACCACGACGAGGGGCGGTGGCCGGTCTCACAAGCCACTGGTGTCAGTTGGATCACCTAAGATGTATACAGGTGCTCATTGGGTTATGAGTACACCGGACAGGACTCGCCGGGAACATGCCAGTTGGTCATATACCAGACGTCAGATGGCAGTTCCCTGGTGACATGTGTGCAGGTTAGTTCATCGACCTGGGGATCGTCATTTGTCTCGTGTGAGTTCCCACTGTACTTTGATTACTACCCTACCACGGCTCAAAGGAGTCGTGCAAACAGGTTTTAGTTGGGTACAGTCCCGAGCCACATGGAGGCAGTGAGCGTATCTTCAGGGGTTCGTCTCTCCCGGTATTAGGGGTGAGGTCGTGCTGTGTCTAGGAGAGCCATTACACAAAGCCCTCGGCCGAGGCAAGGAGATTTACTGGTAGGTATTCCAGTAGTATCTCAGGGTGTTCTGGGCTACACTCCGACACGACTTGTACCGCTTTTGGGGGTCTGACTTTTACCAACCCCCTAGGCCCGCCATGCGATGCTCATAGACGAACGGACCGGACTGCACGGATATTGTCACTGACAGGCTCAGTAGAGTGTCAGGATGAGTTCGCTCATCGACGTCCCTTTTAGTCAGTACCTGGTAGCCCGTTACGTATTGGCTTATACCTCTGACGTGCTAGTGGTTAAATCCACAACCAAGGTGTTGACGAGTCTTTAGAGTCCCCCACATTCAGTTACTCAGCTCTCGGGCGAAAGGTTGTAGAGGCCGTATGGAGATATGGCAAGGTCCGATCAGATACGTGCGGTATTGCACGGATCAGGATCGGACAGTTTGTTCTATAGGCCCTATGGATATATGGCAGGGTTCGATCAGATACGTGCGGTATTGCACGGATCAGGATCGAACAGATATTACTAGCCGGTTTTGGTATAAGCCGGATTCTAGTATAGTACAGTGGAGATTTTGTCTCACTGCATTTGTATTTCGGTCGAAATACAGATGCGGGTGTGTATGCACAGTATCGGGGTTTTCCTGTAATTTATTACGGGACCAGTTTTATGGAGTTGCCAGTTTGCTTTCCGTTTCGGCCGATTTCCATTGTTCCGTTCATTGACCGAAGATTGGTGGAGGAGGGCTTATTTGCATTGTTGCAAATAAGTGTTTGTGGAAGGGGTCTTTGCTTGTTGGTTGTATCATGATAGCTTTTCATTCACCTTGACCTTTTGACTTGACTTCTTGTCATGATGGCATGACTTTTGTAGACATGATTGTTGATGATGAGAGATGGTTGAGTGTGGGTTTGATTTAGTGATGATTCTTTTTGCATGATAGCCTTCTCTTTCTCTCTCCCTTGGATTATTGGATGGCTCTCTCATTATCTTGCATATGACACTCTCATTCTCTCCTCTCTTTATGTCATGGCCGGCCTCCCCTTTGGAAGGGCGGTCCAAGTTTTTTGAGGGTGGAAATCTTGTTCATTTCATGCTCCAAAAGCCTACAAGATCCTCCACATTAGTCTTGTATCATCCCTCCACCAAAATGGCATCTCCATGAACCCTAAAGTGAGACTTGAGTCCTACACAATATTCTACAGCGAATCTTGGGCACGTCGAGTAGCCGGCTTCGTGCCCGAGTTGCCTCGGCATTGAGGTGGGAGCCCGTAAACGATGAAGGCGATGTGGTGCACTTCCGGCGACGAGGAGGAGACGCGACATTCCGCAGGAGATCGGGACGACGACGAGAAGACCGGAGGACTCGGATCTGTCGGTATACTTCTCTTCCCTATCTTGTAGTTAGCTTAGACTTGTTAATGGTTACGATCCGGATGTTTAGTGCGCGGTGGTGCCGGTTTGCTAAGTCCGCAAAATTTAAGTTTATCACCGCTTCCGCTTTCCGGCGTCGGATTGACGGCCGGGGCGCCGCCGTGTACTTACACAGTTTCCCCTGTCATGGATGGTGATATCCATAGGACATCGGGAAAGGACTGTGCGAAAGCCAAGTGCCTCGTGTTAGCCTCAGTTGATGGTGCTTACCAGGGGCAGCACGAGAAGATGGACTTAGTTTCAATCTTCCTCCATGACAAAGATTTATATGGAGAGCAAACTCGTATCGCAAGATATGAGACCTCGAACGAATTGCTTCAAGCGAGGTTGCCTATCGGGTCATCTGTAGGGGACAACGTCGTTACAGAGACCAGCTATTTTGAGCTCACGGACCTGGAGACCACATTGGAGAATGGGTCAAGTACTGACTTAATTCTATAGTCCCTGCCCTCTGCTTATACCCTGAAGGAAACCAGGGAAGAAGTTGGAAAAAAAGGGCAAAAGTTTCAGGACTGGATGTAGTAAAATAGGGACGTTCCTATTGCAACGGGAATGAACATTGGCAGAAAGATTGCAGGGCTTGCAAAGCCAGTAGCCAGAATTCGAAGCATGTTGTGGCTTCGGCTTCGGGTGTGTTTGTGATAGAGAACTGTATGTCAGTTAACCCTACTTCCTGGGTATTGGATACCGGATCAGGATCTCACATCTGTAATTCATTACAGGCTTTGAGAAACCGTAGGGTTATCAGGAAATGTGATATGAATCTCAGGGTTGCTAACGGAATGAGCATGGATGCTGAATCCGTAGGGGAATATCATCTTGGACTGACAACTGGGCAGATATTGATTTTGCGTAACTGTTTGTATGTACCAGGTGCGACTTGTAATATCATATCTGTATCCTTACTTTCTAAGGAAGGATATGAATTTACTTTTGTAAGCGATGTAGTAAACATCCACCTAAATCAAGTTATGATTGGGTCAGGTACATTAAATAACGGGATATACGTATTAAATCAAGCTCAGATATTCAGTGTCCAGAACACACTTAAAAGAAAGTATCCGGAAACAAATCAGGCTTTCTTATGGCATTGTAGACTGGGCCACATCAATGAGACACGATTAACTAAGTTACATAAAGAGGGATACTTGAATCCGTTCGAGTATCAGTCTTATGCCACTTGTGAATCTTGTCTCATAGGAAAGATGACAAAGACTCCGTTCACTGGACACGGAGTAAGAGCGAGCGAGCTCTTGGGACTCATACACAGTGATGTGTGTGGTCCAATGTCTACACATGTACGAAGTGGTTATTCATACTTCATTTCTTTCACAGATGATTTCTCTAGGTATGGACATGTCTTCTTAATGAAGCACAAATCCGAGGCCTTTGGGAAATTTCGGGAATACAAGAATGAAGTTGAAAAACAAACCGGCAAAAGCATCAAGATTCTAAGATCTGATCGAGGTGGTGAATACTTGAGTGCCGAGTTTCTGGACTACTTAAAAGAGAATGGAATTCTCTCTCAGCGTACTCCTCCATACACACCACAACACAACGGTGTATCTGAAAGGCGGAATCGAACCCTATTCGATATGGTTCGTTCCATGATGAGTAAGGCTGAGTTACCGCAATCTTTCTGGGGTTATGCACTAGAAGCAGCTGCATATCTCTTGAACAAGGCTCCAACCAAGACTGTGCCTACCACCCCATATCAGATATGGAGTGGGAAGAAACCCTGTCTTAAGTATCTTAAGGTATGGGGATGTCCAGCTTTTGTAAAAAAGCAGCATGCGGACAAGCTCGAGGCACGCTCAGTACTGTGTAAGTTTGTGGGATACCCAAAGAACTCCAGGGGGTATCTTTTCTATTCCGCAGAAGAACAAAAAGTTTTTGTTTCTCCGCATGCCCACTTCTGGGAAACTGAATTTTTGGAAAATCAGATAAGTGGGAGCGCAATAGAACTGGAAGAAACTCCAGAACCACAAACTGTTACTGAAAGCTTGGATGAACCAGAAGTTTCAGGAGAACCGAACATTCCTGCACCGCTCCGCAGAAGTAGTAGGCTGTCTCATCCGCCCGAGAGATACTACGGTTTTCTCATAGACGGGGATAGAGAGGATTGCACTATCGATTATGATGAGCCTACTAGCTTCCAGCAAGCCATAAAGAGCGGTGACTCGGTAAAATGGCTGGATGCAATGCGGACCGAAATGGAGTCTATGTACACCAACAAAGTATGGACGTTGGACATTGCTCCAGACGGGGTAAAACCCGTAGGATGCAAGTGGATCTTCAAAAGAAAGATTGGTGTGGATGGACAGGTTGAGACCTATAAGGCTAGACTTGTTGCAAAGGGTTTTCGTCAAAGACCTGGTTTGGACTATGACGAAACCTTTTCTCCAGTGGCTATGCTGAAATCCATTCGGGTCCTTCTTGCCATTGCTGCCTTCCACGATTATGAAATCTGGCAGATGGACGTAAAGACGGCTTTCCTAAATGGGTATTTGGAAGTGTGCGTCTATATGGATCAGCCAGAGGGATTCATTCAGAGTGGGAGCAGCGGTAAAGTGTGCAAGTTGCTCAAGTCCATCTATGGACTCAAGCAGGCATCGCGGAGTTGGGACATCTGCTTTGATGATACTGTCAAAGAATTCGACTTTGTCAAGAACCCAGATGAACCATGCATTTACAGTAAGATTGTAGGGAGAAGTGTGGTATTCCTCGTCTTGTACGTTGATGACATTCTCCTAATAGGAAATGATATTCCTATGTTACAGTCAGTCAGAGGATTCTTGTCACAGAGGTTCTCCATGAAGGACCTGGGCGATGCCAACTACATTCTGGGGATCTAGATCTATCGTGATAGATCTAAAAGGATGTTGGGACTTTCACAGTCAAGGTACATCGACACCATACTGAAACGATTCAGAATGGAAGATTCCAAGCGCGGTAATCTACCGGCTTGTCACGGAATCACCCTCTCCAAAGAGATGTCTCCCAAGACTGATTTGGAAAGGGCTCGCATGTCATCAATACCCTACGCATCTGCGGTAGGATCTATTATGTATGCGATGTTGTGTACCAAACCAGATGTATCATACGCATTGAGCGTTGTAAGCCGGTATCAGTCGAACCCAGGGGAGAAACACTGGATAGCAGTAAAGAACATTCTCAAGTACCTGAGAAGGACTAAGGAGATGTTCTTGGTGTATGGCGGAAAAGACCTCCAGATCGAGGCCTTTGCTGACTCCAGCTTCTAGAGTGATAGGGATGACTCCAAGTCCATGTCGGGTTATGTCTTTACCCTCAATGGAGGGGCGGTTTGCTGGAAGAGTTCCAAGAAGGAAACCGTTGCTGACTCAACGATGGAAGCGGAGTACATAGCTGCTTGCGATGCCGCAAAGGAAGCTGTCTGGATGAAGAAGTTCCTCACGGAGCTTCAGGTGGTTCCTACCAGTGTTGATCCAATACCGCTGTATTGTGACAACAACGACGCTATAGCTTTAGCGAAGGAACCCAGGTCCCATCAGAAGTCCAGGCATATTTTGAGGCGGTACCACCTGATCAGGGAGATCGTTGATCGCCGGGAGATCGAGGTGAAGAGAGTAAATACAGAAGATAACACTGCTGATCCACTCACGAAGGCCTTACCCCAGACTCAGTTCGAGCGGCTGATAGAGATGATAGGTCTTCGATACGCCAGTTCATGGCCTTAGTGCAAGTGGGAGATTGTTAGTGTATATGCCCTAGAGGCCATTATTGTATCATACTAGCTTGTATATTACTTAATGGAAGCTTGGGATATTCACAGTTGTATAGACAATCTTGTTCAAAATATTAGTATGCTACTTGGTTTGTTTCTACTTCAATGTGTACATGTGTTTATTTTAGTATATCACCTATACACATTAGTAGAGCCCTTAGGATCTTTGCTTGATTACCAGCGTTGTGATGGCAGTCACACTAGTGGGGGCTGGGTAATCTATAAGCACATCCTTATGTAGGTCCCTAGTCGCAGGACTATCGAGACAGGGCATCGATACTCCGGAGTAGACTAGCGCATGCGCTTCTCATCCCTGAGTGGGAGATGGTCTGTCCCACAGCCATCAGTACGTCGTAATGGAGATAGTATGCGGGTGCTCGTTAGGTTACGAGTACACTGGACATGACTCGTCGGGAACTGACCGGTTGGTATTATACCTATCGTCAGTTATCAGTTCCCAGGTGACATGAGTACAGCTTAGTCCGCTGACTTGACACTGTCACTTCGCCTCGAGTGTGTTCCCACTGTACTTTGATTACTACCCTACCACGGCTCAAAGGAGTCGTGCAAACAGGTAGTAGTTGGGTGCAGTCCCGAAGCACTTGGAGGCAGTGACGGTTAGACAGGATTCGTCTCTCCCGGTATTGGGGGTTGACATCGCGCTGTGTCTAGGAGAGCCATTACACGAGTAGTCCCTGGCCAGGGCAAGCGAGATATACTGGTAGGCTTCCAGTGTTATCTCAGGGTGTTTTGGGCTTCACTCCGACACGACTTATACCGCTATTAGGGGACTGACGTTTACTGCCCCCTAGGCCCGCCATGCGATGTATCAGACGAACAGACCGGACTGTACGGAGATTGTCACAGTCAGACTCAGTAGGAGTTCAGATGGGTTTCACCTCGTCAGTCTTCTTGTCGGCATCTACCTGGGGACCGTTACACACAGCTAGTGCCGCTTGCAGTCTGTGGTTAAACCCACTGCCAGCGTAGTGTCGAGTCTTTAGAGTCCCACACAGAAAGCTATTCGCCTTTAGGCAAAAGAGTAGAGGTCGCATGGTTTTGCGACAGGTCGTATGCTTTTGCGACAGGGTTCGGTCACATCCGTGCACTTGTGCACATACTGTGTCCGGACAGTTAACACTAGCGGGCTTTGGTTTAAGCCAGATCCTATTGTACGTTTTGGGATTGGTTTTATCTCATTTGTATTCGTGTTCCTCGGAACGCGGATGCGGGTGTGTATGCACAGTTACAGAGAGACAGAGGCAGAGGATTCTCATTAGGGTGTTTGACTGTTGACTATTGACTTTTTGGTTAACCCTAATGAGAATATGAAACATAATTAGCAATAATATTAATTAAGTATTATAGTGACATGGTTGTTGAGGGGTTGACTTTGTTGACTTGTTGACTTTGTTGACCGGTTGACTTGGTTGGACTAGTTGACCATTATCATCACAATGGTTGTCATTTTCATGCAAAGACTTTTGCTTACTTGTTGTGGTTTGCAAAATGAGTGCATGGAAATGATATTGCCTTTGACATGATATGAACCATCATATAATACTTGATTAACATTATGGCTCATGATGCTTTTGGATTATGAGAGGGTGTATGACAAAAGAGAGGCTTATTCTTTCATTGTTTTTCTCTCTCTTGGTTTTGAGCTCTCTCATTCTCTTGCTCTCACCCTCTTCCTCTTGCTCTCTCACTTGTCTATGGTTCACTTATCTCATGTGTTGAGAAGCAAGAACCATAGAGAAAATCCCATCACACTCTCCTCTACTCACTCTAGTTCACAAGGTTTAGCAAACCAAGTGAACTAGTTTCTTCAAAGTTCGAAGAAGAAGCCAAAGGTAGAAGCTTTCGGGTGGATCGATCTTCGGCGCAAGGAGACGACTGGGTGAAGCCGATCCGTACACCATCAAGAGATGAAGACGAAGGAGTTCAAGAAAGAAAGGTATAACCCCATAACCGAGTAGTTAACAACTCGTAGTTAGGTTGTTAGGTAGATAGTTTAACAAAGATCCGTTTTGAGTCCATTTTACCTCCTTTAGAAAAATCGTTTTTCGTCATTTCCGCAAGCCCGTAAGTACCGGGAGCGGTAGCATAGACTTACACATGGTAGACCCGGTATGGTATCCCGGGGCGAGAACGGATCGCTGTGCAGTAGACGGTGAGCCTGGCAGAGGGACCACTACCTACCGGTGATTGGTTGGACCTGGCGGTTATCCGGAGAATACCTACCAGAGTCGATAGATGGATACGGGACGACACGTACTGCCGGGGCCGAGGGCCGATTTCGCAGACGGAGCCCGTGGGCCGATCCGACTGACGGAGCCCGATACTTGAGGATTTGCATGTCGATGCTAGACACGACGATTTTATGATATTTCGAGTGCCGATGTTGGGCACTCACGATTCTATGAGATTTACAGGATTTGAGGGCCGATGAGGATGACGGCGCCTGAGTTTTACTGGGATTTGGGTGTATTGATGGACACCGATTATTTCCACGTTGACATTCCGTGTAGTTGTTATTTATTCCTATGCTCAACATTCAGTATTTTACATCTCATCCTGTATCTGTAGTGCCTGCTAGAGTACATATGACATGCATGATTATTGCATACCTGCTCACTCTATATAGATGTTGTTAGATTGCATTTGCTATGCACGACTATTGCATACCCTGCTCATCATATAGAGATGTTACTAGATCGCACCGTTGCATGATTATTGCTCATCTAGTTCATCATATAGATGTATCTGTTGGCTTAGGTTAGAGTATCGCAGCACGTGCATACTCGCGATTACCTTTATATGTTATCTACTATTCACAAGTTGGCAACTCACCCCCGTTGTTCCACAGTGTTTGCAGGTTGCCCCTCGGAGTAGTCGCGGCAGGCTACTTTCTTACATCTTTTGACATAGATACCACTGCAGTTGGCGTACTAGCCCTTTTGTTAATAGGTGGGTCTTTGTGCGATATCTGTTATTTCCAGTTGTACATACTATTGTATCTAGTACTCTCCATCTACTACTTATGTATTGACTTAGAGACCAGTTGTGAGGACGATGTATATTATTTTGTACTCTGGTGTCAAGCTCGTTGTGAGCCGACTTTATTTATGCAGTTTTATATTTTTACTCATTCTTCGCTACGGCGTCGTATATTATCATTGTGGTGATTGTTTCCGCCGTTGGGCATGATTGCTCCCATTTGGGATGCTTATTTCTTATTGTGTATCATTTTACTCATATATTGCCTTGTACCCGATTTCGGGGCTAGTTTTTACAAAGGAAATGCTGCCAAAATTTTTAAGATAATAACTTGAACTTTAAAGAATTCTACTAAACAACTTAAAGTTTTCTAAATGTTTTAACAAATATTCTAATAAATGTTTTAAACACTCTATACTTTTAATGGTTTTGATTTCTGGGTTTCGGCTTACTTAGTCGCGTTACGCCTGTAGACGTCATGTCGCTAAGTGCCGGTCACGGGCCGAACTTTGGGTCGTGACACCAATACGGCTACTACATCATTTCGCCAGAACCAGGGAAACCCTCTGTGTGGGACTCTAAAGACTCGTCAATACGCTGGTAGTGGGTTTAACCACAAGCACGTCAGCGGCACTAGCTGTACGTAACGGCTACCCAGTTTTTTAGCGAAAAGGAGGCCTACGAGCAAACTCATCCCGAACCCCTACTGAGCCTGTCAGTGACAATATTCGTACAGTCCGGTCTGTTCGTCTAAGAGTATCGCATATCGAGTCTAGGGGGGTGGATAAAGTCAGACCCCTAACAACGTGACATTTAGTGTCGGCATGAAACCCATCAACACCTGAGAAACTATCGATCCTGGATCGATAGTTCTCGTCCACCGTGGCCACGGATTTATGGTGATGGCCATCTGTACACAACGCGACATCAACCCCCAATACCGGGAGAGACGAAACCCCGACGATCCGATCCCTGCCTCCATGTGGTTCGGGACTGTACCCAACTAAAACCTATTTGCACGACTCCTTTGAGCCGTGGTAGGGTAGTAATCAAAGCACAGTGGGAACTCACACGAGACAAATGACGATCTCAGGTCGACAGACTAACCTGTACACATGTCACCTGAGAACTGCTATCTGACAATAGTTATAATACAAACTACCAGGTTCCCGGCGAGTCCGTCCAGTGTACTCATAACCCAATGAGCACCTGTATACTATCTTAGGTGAACAAACAAACACTAATGGCTTGTGAGACATGGCCACCGCCCCTCGTCGGGGTCTCGATCAGTATACAATAGTCTACACTGGAGTATCGATGCCCGGTCTCGATACTCCCATGTCTAGGGACAATTAAGGATATGCTTATAGACCCTCAGCTCTCACGTATATGATCGCCATCACAATGCTGGTAGTCAAGCAAGAATCATATGGGCTCTATCAACACATACATGATGATAAAGACAAACCAGATAGTATACTATCATCTTGAGTAAGACTGTTTTATCGGTATAGGTCCTCCCTCAATCATCATAATCATCTGCCTGCGATTACGATAATTGCCTTGAGGGCACTATAGCCAACAATCTCCCACTTGCACTTAAGGCCAATTATTGCGATGTAGCACACTCACAGCCCGTGTGATACCGAACACCCAACTTCTCTACTAATCAGATTCGCAAAGCCCGTTTGCGAAACTATTGCATTCGAGAAATAGCCTCAGTGAGTGGATCCACTCCAATGTTTCTTTCTGTATCTCTCTGTATCTCAACTTCGCGGAGAAAAGCTATCTCCCGAAATGAGCAATACCAGTCTTAGAATTTGTCTAGATATCTGATGGGACCCAGTTCATAAGTGAACTCCAAATCAAGCAAACTTCTTAGACTGTATCATTCACTGAATTTAATCAGTATTCTGCGCCATGAGTTTCCTCAGTTTCCGCTTGGACCACCTGTCCAACATACTTTCCCTCGAAAAGAGGGAAAACTATAACTCTGATAGTCACTCTGTCATCCAGGTTACCTTGGAAGCCTGAAATGATAATCGTCTCCCGAAGAAGGGTGCCTTAATCATTTCCCAAGAACATCCATCTATGTTCAATAAAATGCTTCACAATGTTTCCCTAGGATTGGATTAATATATCTTTATTGCAGCTAGTGCAATAACAACATCTCGTGTGGTACTTGACATTTCATGATTAACTCAATTTCCTAAGCAAGTAATATGCTAATCATGCAGATCCCTCTCTCCTTTAGTCTGTAAGACAACTTTAGAGAGGGTGACTCCATCACCTGCAGGTGGACCACCTTGGCAGGAGTCGTCCATTCTAAAATACCTTTAGAATAATGTCAAAGTACCCAAATTGGTATACTTCCCAAATCTAGATCTAATAACCAGAAACCTTGATATTATATCCATATCTTATGTGGAGAAACAACTTTGTGACAACCACAGTATAACCAATCGTAGTATAGGAATATCTCTTCCTATAAAGTGCATGTCATTCCAAATACCAGGACATCACACCCTACTACCTTCTTACCAGATACATTGTCATGACCCGAAAGAGCACGTGACTGGCCCTTGAACCATATGAAGTCTATAGGACTCCATCTGATCCAAGTAAGCCAAGCCCAAAAATCTAAAACCATATAAGGAGTAAATAAAGAGAACCCAGAAATCCAACTTTGTCACAACCACGCAAGCAATATGATATACAACGCCGAATGGCGAGGATCAAAACTCAAAGGAAACTCAAATAAGCATGAAAACCGTAACACTACTAAGCGCGACTCTAAGGTCGAAATAATACATCACTAGTGTCTGAGTCTGAAACAATATACAAGTTTTGGTTGATATAATTTCTAGATACAATGAGTAATACATATACAAGGGTGGTTCTGATGCAAAGAACCCACCTACCAAGCAAATCACCCGCAAAGGAAGCAACGTGCCGGAAATGCCACTATGGAACCTATACGGCAAAACCTGCAAGAACTGTGGCACAACGGGGGTGAGTTGCCAACTCGTGAATAGAAAATATCTACAAGCAGAAATTGAAAGCATGATATAATCCTAAGTCAAAACGATCAGATATATTATAAACCTCAAATGAATAAGTCGGAAGCATGGTAAAGTGGCAATGTAACATTTGAACATAAGTGTAGTGCCAAGAACTCGTGCCAGTGCCTCGCGTAATAACATATCATAAATATGATGTATGTATGCCGTAAAATGAAAACAGAAGGTATCACGAATAAAGTCATCAGAAAATCAGTGTCGAGCATCGACACAAATATATATCTCAATATCAAGTAAATCCCATATATCATGTATCCGATATGTATGCAACATTCATGAAGGTACTCTATCAGGTACTACTAATACATGATGCAATGCATATAAAATAAATTTGGCGTAGGGGAGATATAATATGCCATCGACCATAAAGGCTCCTCTCATATCGAGCACATTGGCTCCTTTCATATAACGGGCATCCGTCAGTCCGGGTCAGCCCCCACTATCATATATCGGGCATCCATCAGTCGGGGTCAGCCCCTGCTTTCATATATCGGTCATCTGTCAGTCCGGGTCAGACCCCACTCTCATATATCGGGCATCCGTCAGTCCGGGTCAGCCCCCACTCTCATATATCGGGCATGTATATATAAATTTGCATAGATCATCATGATGATATATTAAGTAGGCGTATATATATATATATATCAGCGTCCCATACCACTAATATATATATACTCTATGGGTATACATATATATTTCTGCATCCCATACCACTGATATATATACGCAGGAGTAAAACAATCCAGAATCATCATATGCAACCATATCACAGTGCGAAATCCATGAATTATAATACATGCAGCATGAACACTAATATGACCATGCAACTATGTAAAGGTATATGCACAAAGGAATAAGAATCAATAACATATAAGCATGAAATGCAATGCGAGCCGTAGAGTAAATGGTAAATGAATAGTAATGCAGCTTGCCATTTGAAATAAGACAAATCGGGGTTTTTAGTAAAGTAAGGGCTACAGTGTTTTTAAGATATTCCCGATTCGTTAGTTTTTGAAATAGGTATGATTCGGGTCTAGTCTAACATCTACTATGCAAACTACAGATCTAAGTATCAAGTCAACCGGGAGGGGTATGGAATCCACCTAAATCTGAGTCGATATAAAGATATATAAGTATAATAGTCGGTGATCCCGCCTCAGTAGTATCGCGTACGATACGGTATACCATATGACAATCCTCAAGTCGTGAGTGCGGATCTATCATCAATATAAAGCTCGTACGGTAAATCGTCCTAAGGCATCCCATTAGCTGGGTACGGGTCAATATCGCATCATCTCATCAATTACCTGGTATTCTTATCATCACATCACATGATCTGGGGTACTGATCTAAGTCTAGTATAAATCGATACCATCTTTATAAGTATGAATGCGGGGGTAAAACACATGCCCAAAGGCCCGCTAAGATCACGGTCGTATCCCAAATACGAATCATATCAAATCACCGATCTCACGGCACTATGCCCAATATCATCGACTCATCTCTAATGTCATCCAATATCATCAAACACAGTGCAAGTATAATGAATATGCAAGGGTGTACGTGTAGGTGTAAATCTATTCTAGGGGTCGCGACTATGACTACACTAGTTGCTTCTAATCCTAACTATCCATAATACACCTAACACAATATCCATGACGCACTATATATATATATATATATATATAGTATATCAACTACGGACTGCGGGGGTGCTATACGCCATCCACCCGACTTCCCCCTGTAGATATAATCTACTCACCTTGCGTCTTCATTTGTCGACGTCGCCATGCGCTTGCTCGTCGTCCCGAAGTCTTCATGGGGTACCTACACATCAAAGTATCGTAAATGCGTATTAAAACTGAATCAAAGCTAAAACGGCACACGAAACACAAAACGATACGATAAGGGGCCTATAGGTTAGAACCTATGGGCACGCCTTCCAAAACCTTCAATCAATCCTCGGTATCGTCGTATAAACGCCAAATAGTCGAGGTAAAACACAATACACTATTTCAGAACTAAAAATACGGAATACGGAAACACGAATCCAAAACAGCAACTAAGAAAATAGGCTCCAGATTTCACCCTAGGTCAAATTCGACAAATCTATACATTCCAGGGGTCTAATCTACTGATAGGGGGGCACCAAAACCAAAACGAGCCAATTTGGTGCAGGTCTGGCCGCAAATTGCGGCCAATGGGATTAAATCTACGGCCAGGTCATGGAGTTAGGGGCTAGGGTCTTGGTGGTATCTTCCTGGATGCCTGCACACTTCACTGTCCACTCAAAATAATTTTAAGAGTCTCGGGTTGATAGCAGATCCCAAATAACCTTCACAGATTCCACAAACTTTCCGATATCGGTTTCTAAATCCGTATTCCGGGCCTTAAGTCTCAGGTTTGTTTCTCAAATCATGCACTAGGGTGTTGATATAACCTCTACTGAGCTCAATTGCTCACCACAACTCACAATTCCCTCAAACCCTAACTAGATTTTCCTAAAGTCCAAAAAATCAAACAATATCGGTTCAATCTAAACATGGGGTAAAGGTAATGCAAAAACTAAGCTTAAGGTCCAGAAAATACCTCATTTGGCAACTCAAGAAATTTCTTGTGTTGCCCCTAGTGGCCAAAATCCTTGCTTTCTTGGTTCGATGTGTAGATCTTGAGCTTGTGCACACTTTTATTGAAATGGGGGTAGGGTTTTGGTGTTGTTTGTGAGATGATTTGGGGCTTGAAGAGGAGAGGGAGAAGAGGCAAACCTTTAGCTGAGAAATGGAGGGGAGAGATGAGGGAAATGAGAGGGAGAGAATGGCTAAAGTCCAAGGTCAACTCACCCCATACCTAATACATGCCCATGCCTCTCCTTTCTTTATTCCCTCTTCATTTTCTTTTCCTTCTCTCTCAAATTCCTTCTCACCCAAATAGTGAACCCAAATGAACAACCATGGTAGAAAATGAAACACAAGTGTGGAAAAAGATATGTGCATGTTTTGCACAAAATTGCTAAAAAAACCGATTAGTGATTTTTAATCGCGATTAGCACTAAATTATCATATAACTAATCATAACAACTTAGAAATGGCATAATTCCATAAAATAACCTATTTTAGAATTTTCCATAATTTTCCAAAAAAATTCCCTATTTATTTGTATTTAATTATACCGAATTATTAAAATATTCAATAAAGTAATATTTAAATTATAAAAATTCCCTAAAATAATATTTAATTTTTTTGAAATGTTACAATATACCCCCCTTAATTAATTCGGTCCCCGAATTTAAATTTAAACCCCCTAGTACTAAAACATTTCAGCAAAAATCCAAATTGTCGGGGCTCCGAAAACATCGATCCAAAGGCGTATATAAGAATACCCCGTGCGTCAGGTGCGCACGGAAAACAAAATCCATATATGTGCCGTACATGTGCACAAAACAACACCTAGGTGCAACAGGTGTGCACGAAACATCTGCCAAGGGCAACGGGCGTGGCCTGACAACGAGATCAGCGTGCACAAAACAAATCAAAACACCAAAGGTGTATACAATGCAGGCAGCGCAAGATATCTACTTGCCTCTTGCTCACGGTCTGGCGTCCTCTGTCTCTGGGTCCTTATCTTCTCTGCGGATTACCTATCTCGCAATCAATCGGCTCATTGGCCCTGTCAGGTGTGCTAACGGGGACGATTCCTTTCTGGCACTTCTTTGGTCATCTCTCGGTCAAACCTCACGACCACTTGTAAAGCAGCATGTCACTGGCATCGGCCTCTGGTCCTCTGAATACACATTACACATCCGATCCTGGGTGCAAATATCATGGCAGCAATGTCCTGGAAGGAATCCCGCTCAAGGTCTCTTCCGATCCTGCCTATGCCGGTCTGTACGGAGGCTGGTACTTTTGCATATCTCTTTTTTCGCTCGATGGACATCTGCGTCCTCAGCACAGCATTTTCTCGGAAATTGGTTGCATCCCAATGCCTCTGTAAGTATATCAAGTCTCTAGTCTCGACGGGAAGTAATGACAGCTCGTCAGTGTCTCGCACGAACCTCTGGTTCCACTTGTCTCTATCGTCGTCCACTATGACGTCACGCCAAGCTATCTACGCACTGCACTGTTCTCGGCCACGGTCAATCCGATGTCTCTCGCACGGACTCGAAATCGCATACTCTGTAGCTTCTTCATTCTGTAGATGATGTCTGGCCGAACAGGTCCTCGGGAACGCGTCCCAACCATCGGAGGAATACTCAATACTCGTCCGTTCTCGATCAACTCGCAACGCATCTGGGTAAGGTCCTTTATCCGAACCTGGTCAACTACCTCGTCGACGATGCCGAACTCTGGCCTGCTGGGTGTGCACAATATGACCCCTCCTGGGTCCAGGTCTTCTCGTATCGTATTCCAGAAAGGTCCTGTCGAGGTCTCTCTCAAATCTCATTCCTGCCTAATTGCCCGGAAGTCATCGTCCATTGCTGAAGCTAAATTTTGTTCCGGAACGGCTGCATACTCGTCGCAACTCCTTCTGGAAGGTATATCCATATACAATGCCTCTGCGTGCGTATCGCATCTCTGATGTCAGCGGAGTGGGACGTCATCGCGTCGAAATCTCTTGCGAACCCTTTACTTCACTCTGCTTCTATGTCGACTGATTCAGACTCGTCTCATCGTGGCTGCATGAACTGTGCTCCAACGGCTATGCTCGTATCTGGAGTCTCCCAAGCAGTGTGTCCCATCACATGATATCCGAATGATGTCGAATCATCCGATCGAATCGTCAGACCCTCATAATCCCCCAAGAGATCAACATCTTAGGCACAGTTTAATAGTATCGAGTACATGTCACAGCGTCGGTGGTCTAGCCGTAGAAGGGCAAACCCAAGTCTCACTAATGGCGCCGCGGAACTGCCACAAACCCTAAGGTTCAAAGGCTTTCACACGGTCATTAAGTCGAGTTAGGGTTTCATTCTTCTAGAGGGCTCCTGACATTCGATCGTCTCCATCGACTCTCAACGAATCTGCGTGAAGTCGCCTCTAGCTGGAATCAATCTATCTGATGACCTCGTATCGGTAAGCGAACGAACCACATGTCCTAGTCATTCGTCCTCGATGACTAGCGACCTTCTATCATCTCCTAGTACAACTCGTACCGCAATAGCTCCAGCATCTGGGGCGATATCTCGTCGTTCGTGGCAACAACTGGCTCCTTCTCCTGTACGCTGAACAGCGCCTCAATCCTCCAGGAAAGGCGATACATTGGCGGTCATCTCTAAATCGGTCTGCTCTAGATCTGAGTAAGACTCTCCACACTGGAAATCTCCAACTCAACTGGGCCTGCTCCGGCGCATAAATCGAACGAATCACCTTCGTCTCTCAAATCGGGTAGACTAGCTATCATCTGTCTCATATCCGCCTGGAAGCTCCGGCAATCTCAGCTCGTAAGCTCCGGAAGCGACATCCTATGAATCTCAGCAATAGATGGTCCATCTGTCTGCACGGTAGGCGACATCATAAACTCTGAGGTATGCTATACATCAACAGTCCTCTCTCAACTGAAAGCTCTAACAATGGCTCGATCATCCGGTGCAAAACCAAGCACTCGCCTCCACTAGTGGTCACAATCACCAATACTAACTCGAGACATTCCCATGTCACCAGAAAACACGACGGTCGGCCCTCGTACTAGACGAGCTCGCCCTGATCGTAACCCTAGCAGCAGCCCAAACTGTGCTCATACAATGGCGACAGGAACCTCAATTGAGTATCGAAGAGAGAAGATCAATGGCAAGAAAGAAAACAACAGATCCAGAGTGGGTACATGACAATAAGAAGGAACAACATCAATGAAAGTATGATCATGGAACTAATAGAATCGAGGATCTCAAATGGATGTATAATCATGGATATGAAGAGAATCACTGATCTCGAAAATATATGCATCCTAAGGTTCCTTAAGCGGAGTATCGCATCCTAAGTATGCCGCGGAACATACCCACGGTACGTCACTCTACTTTATTCACCTATTCCATCAACCAAGGGTCATCCTACGCGACGAAAGTTCGGGTCTAATACCCCCTTGACTAAGTCCAAGTTCCGTAAGGTCAAGCCTAAGTTCCGTATATATATATAGACGCCCTAGGCTCTACATAGTCAAACATAGACTCGAACCAAGGTTAACCTAGCGCTCTGATACCAACTTTGTCACGACCAGAAAGAGCACGTGACTGGCCCTTGAACCATATGAAGTCTATAGGACTCCATCTGATCCAAGTAAGCCAAACCCAGAAATCTAAAACCATATAAGGAGTAAATAAAGAGAACCCAGAAATCCAACTTTGTCACAACTACGCAAGCAATATGATATACACCACCGAATGGCGAAGATCAAAACTCAAAGGAAACTCAAATAAGCGTGAAAACCGTAACACTACTAAGCACGACTCTAAGGTCGAAATAATACATCACTAGTGTCTGAGTCTGAAACAATATACAAGTTTTGGTTGATGGAATTTCTAGATACAATGAGTAATACATATACAAGGGTGGTTCTGATGCAAAGAACTCACCTACCAAGCAAATCACCCGGAAAGGAAGCAACGTGCCGGAAATGACACTATGGAACCTGTACGGCAAAACCTGCAAGAACTGTGGCAAAACGGGAGAGAGTTGCCAACTCGTGAATAGAAAATATCTACAAGAAGAAATTGAAAGCATGACATAATCCTAAGTCAAAATGATCAGATATAATATAAACCTCAAATGAATAAGTCGGAAACATGGTAAAGTGCCAATGTAACATTTGAACATAAATGTAGTGCCTCGCGTAATAACATATCATAAATATGATGTATGTATGCGGTAAAATGAAAACAGAAGGTATCACGAATGAAGTCATCAGAAAATCAGTGTCGAGCATCGACACAAATATATATCTCAATATCAAGTAAATCCCATATATCATGTATCCGATATGTATGCAACATTCATGAAGGTACTCTATCAGGTACTACTAATACATGATGCAATGCATATAAAATAAATGTGGGGTAGGGGAGATATAATATGCCATCGACCATAAAGGCTCCTCTCGTATCGAGTACATAGGCTCCGAGCACATAGGCTCCTTTCATATAACGGGCATCCGTCAGTCCGGGTCAGCCCCCACTATCATATATCGGGCATCCGTCAGTCCGGGTCAGCCCCCGCTCTCATATATCGGGCATCCGTTAGTCCGGGTAAGCCCCTGCTCTCATATATCGGGCATCTGTCAGTCCGGGTCAGCCCCCACTCTCATATATCGGGCATCCGTCAGTCCGGGTCAGCCCCCACTCTCATATATCGGGCATCCGTCAGTCCGGGTCAGCTCCCACTCTCATATATCGGGCATGCATATATAAATTTGCATAGATCATCATGATGATATATTAAGTAGGCGTATATATATATATATATCAGCGTCTCATACCACTAATATATATATACTCTATGGATATACATATATATTTCAGCGTCCCATACCACTGATATATATACGCAGGAGTAAAACAATCCAGAATCATCATATGCAACCATATCACAGTGCGAAATCCATGAATTATAATACATGCAACATGAACACTAATATGAGCATGCAACTATGTAAAGGCATATGCACAAAGGAATAAGAATCAATAACATATAAGCATGCAATGCAATGCGAACCGTAGAGTAAATGGTAAATGAATAGTAATGCAGCTTGCCATTTGAAATAAGACAAATCGGGGTTTTTAGTAAACTAAGGGCTACAGTGTTTTTAAGATATTCCCGATTCGTTAGTTTTTTAACTAGGTATGACTCGGGTCTAGTCTAACATCTACTATGCAAACTACAGATCTAAGTATCAAGTCAACCGGGAGGGGTATGGAATCCACCTATATCTGAGTCGATATAAATATATATAAGTATAATAGTCGGTGATCCCGCCTCAGTAGTATCGCGTACGATACGGTATACCATATGACAATCCTCAAGTCGTGAGTGCGGATCTATCATCAATATAAAGCTCGTACGGTAAATCGTCGTACGGCATCCCATTAGCTGGGTACGGGTCAATATCGCATCATCTCATCAATTACCTGGTATTCTTATCATCACATCACATGATCTGGGGTACTGATCTAAGTCTAGTATAAATCGATACCATCTATATAAGTATGAATGCGGGGGTAAAACACATACCCAAAGGCCCGCTAAGATCACAGGTCGTATCCCAAATACGAATCATATCAAATCACCGATCTCATGGCACTATGCCCAATATCATCGACTCATCTCCAATGTCATCCAATATCATCAAACACAATTCAAGTATAATGAATATGCAAGGGTGTACGTGTAGGTGTAAATCTATTCTAGGGGTCGCGACTATGAACTACACTAGTTGCTTCTAATCCTAACTATCCATAATACACCTAACACAATATCCACGACGCACTATAACTACCATATATATATATGTATATATATATATGTATATATATATATGTATATATATATATAGTATATCAACTACGGACTGCGGGGGTGCTATACGCCATCCACCCGACTTCCCCCTGTAGATATAATCTACTCACCTTGCGTCTTCATTTGTCGACGTCGCCACGCGCTTGCTCGTCGTCCCGAAGTCTTCATGGGGTACCTACACATCAAAGTATCGTAAATGCGTATTAAAACTGAATCAAAGCTAAAACGGCACACGAAACCCAAAACGATACGATAAGGTCCTATAGGTTAGAACCGATGGGCACGCCTTCCAAAACCTTCAATCAATCCTCGGTATCGTCGTATAAACGCCAAATAGTAGAAGTAAAACACAATACACAATTTCAGAACTAAAAATACGGAATACGGAAACACGAATCCAAAACAGCAACTAAGAAAATAGGCTCCAGATTTCACCCTAGGTCAAATTAGACAAATCTATACATTCCATGGGTCTAATCTACTGATAGGGGGGCACCAAAACCAAAACGAGCCAATTTGGTGCAGGTCTGGCCGCAAATTGCGGCCAATGGGATTAAATCTGCGGCCGGGTCATGGATTTAGGGGCTAGGGTCTTGGTGGTAGCTTCCTGGATGCCTGCACACTTCACTGTCCACTCAAAATAATTTTAAGAGTCTCGGGTTGATAGCAAATCCCAAATAACCTTCACATATTCCACAAACTTTCCGATATCGGTTTCTAAATCCGTATTCCGGGCCTTAAGTCTCAAGTTTGGGTCTCAAATCATGCACTAGGGTGTTGATATAACCTCTACTGAGCTCAATTGCTCACCACAACTCACAATTCCCTCAAACCCTAACTAGGTTTTCCTAAAGTCCAAAAAATCAAACAATATCGGTTCAATCTAAACATGGGGTAAAGGTAATGCATAAACTAAGCTTAAGGTACAGAAAATACCTCATTTGGCAACTCAAGAATTTTCTTGAGTTGCCCCTAGTGGCCAAAATCCTTGCTTTCTTGGTTCGATGTGTAGATCTTGAGCTTGTGCACACTTTTAATGAAATGGGGGTAGGGTTTTGGTGTTGTTTGTGAGATGATTCGGGGCTTGAAGAGGGGAGGGAGAATAGGCAAAGCTTCAGCAGAGAAATGGAGGGGAGAGATGAGGGAAATGAGAGGGAGAGAAAGGCTAAAGTCCAAGGTCAACTCCCCTCATACCTAATACATGCCCTTGCCTTTCCTTTCTTTATTCCCTCTTCATTTTCTTTTCCTTTTCTCTCAAATTCCTTCTCACCCAAATAGTGAACCCAAATGAACAACCATGGTAGAAAATGCAACACAAGTGTGGAAAAAGATATGTGCATGTTTTGCACAAAATTGCTAAAAAAACCGATTAGTGATTTTTAATCGCGATTAGCACTAAATTAGCATATAACTAATGATAACAACTTAAAATTGGCATAATTCCATAAAATAACCTATTTTAGAATTTTCCATAATTTTCCAAATTTTTCCCCTATTTATTTGTATTTAATTATACCGAATTATTAAAATATTCAATAAAGTAATATTTAAATTATAAAAATTCCCTAAAATAATATTTAATTTTTTTGAAATGTTACATCCATCTTCTATTCTGATGAGGTCAAGTCCTATGACTGTCACATCAAAAATAGATGATCTATTTCCGCTATACTTGCTTTAGTTTATAAATAGACATAAGCTACTTGTCCTCTATGCTTCCGCTGCTCTCACTGACTACAACATGTACGATTAATAGGCACTAGAACAAGGATATACAAGGCATCAACCATGCCAAAATCAAAATTTTCATGTGCCGAACAACCCTAACCAAGATCTTAGACTAGAGATTAGGCGAAACAAAGAGCAAGTAAACAACTTTATTTCTAAGAGTTAGGGATTACAACCTTTGTAGTACGTTCCTTCACTTCTAAAGCTCCATGTTGAGGTCCCTTCGCTGCGATCATCGAGTACCCAGACTCAAGAGAGGCTCCATGAAGAGAAAGATGCAAGCTTGCTTCCAATATTCAACAACAAATATGATCTACTTTGAAGAAACTCAAACCCAAGCTCTTGCTTTGCTAATCAAGTATTAGCAAAGCAAACACCCTAATCTAAGTGGCTAGAACAGATGAGGATGATGAAGTAGGAATTTAGATCTCATTTATTTTCTTTATCTCACTCATTTTCATCACTTTGCAAAAAGCTAGAAAGCTTTTCATCAAAAAGAAAGAAGAAGAAGAAGCAAATCAATTTGTGATGAATAATGAAGTCAAGTGTGAGGTTAGAAATGAAACCATGGGTTAAGAATATAAACTTAACCCTTGTAGAGAAATAACTATGGTAAAGGGTTGGGTTGGGTTAAAGAAATATCTATGCAAAATATCACAAGTCAAAGTGAAAGCTTTAAGAAGCTTCTTGAAAGCTTCATGCAAGCTTAACCCTAATCCAAACCCTAACCATATTTAAACTCCACAAAACATGTTGCATTTATAACCTTAACTTGTTACAATATTATATATCGCATATACAATATTATTGTAACAAAATATAATAATACAATTAACATATATCACATATATATCAATGTATTACCCGAGTGAGAAAAAGAATCTTTAAGTGAGCTTATATTAGTTAATGTAATTTAATATATCAAATATATAATTATATATTAAATTATTGAATCAACACTTGATCCGATAATCCGGATATTTCACAAATAACCGACTAATATAATCTGTATCATTTCATCGAATCAACACTTGATCCGATGACTCGGCTATATCACATATACCCCACCGATATCTCATATCGCGAGAATCTAATACAGTATCGCATACTCGTATTATTCTCGGTCCCGCACATATCACATATGTGCTCCTACTCCGTTTTGTCTGAGCCAGGAAACCTCGGTGTAGGACTCTAAAAAATCGTCAATACGCTGGCAGTAGGTGATGATCATATCAAACACCCACAAGATGCAAGCAGTTAGCTAAACGTAACAGCCACCCAGGTATTGAGCAATCAGAAGATCAACAAGCAAGCCTGTACATTCTCCCTTGAATCCAACCAGTAACACTCCCGTACAGTCCGGTCTCTTCGTCTGATATGTCGCATATCTCGCCTAGGGGTGGTAAACGTCAGACCCCAGTTGCTTGATAAGTCGTGTCGATATGAAGTCCATAACGGTTCGAGAAACTACTGATAACACTTACCAGTAAATCTCAGCAACCCTGGCCAGGGATTTCCAGTTATAGCCAATCGAACACATCGCAACATCAACTCCCTATACCGGGCGAGACGAAACCTCTCCTATCGCACATTGCCTCCATGTGATTCGGGACTGTACCCTAAAGCCACCATTTTGCACGCCCTCTTGGACATGGTATTATAGAAATCAAAGCACAGTGGGAATCACATAAGACTCTATGACGATCTCAGGTCTACAGACTAACCTGTACCAGTGTCACCAGAGAACTGCCATCTGACGTGAGGTATAATACCATCTGGGAGTTCTCGACGAGTCCGTCCAGTGTACCCAGTCTCCACAGAGCACCCATACACCTTCTCTGATGTCAAACACCAATGGATAAGGGATCATCCATCGCCCATCATATGGGTCAAGAAGCGCATACACTAGTCTACTCTGGAGTATCGATGCCCTGTCTCGGCACTCCCACGACTAGGAACATTTGAAGGATGTACTTGGCGACTACACTGTCCCCACTAGTATGATCTGCATCATAGTCCTGGTAGTCAAGTACTCATCCTAAGGGCTTTATCAACATGTGACATAGAGACAATCAGAGTACATGTTAAGATAAAGAGTAACCAGATAGCATACTATCATGTCGAGCAAGAAAGTCCTCCCTATATATGTCCAAGCATCCATTACAATATACAACGTATGTACAGTAATGGCCTCTAGGGAATACATATAACTAACAATCTCCCACTTGCACTTGGGCCATCTGTTGTAGTATCTCATAACCAACAATAAGCTGTGGTTGAAGTTTCTCATACTCAACCATCCCATAAAAAGTCTCTACTGGGAAATAGGCCTTTGTGAGTGGATCCGCGCTGTTGTCCTCTGTGTCTACTCTCCTAACCTCGATCTCCCTGGAGATCAACCATCTCCATGATCAGGTAATACTGCCTTAGAATATGTCTGGATCTCTGATGGGATAGGGGTTCCTTGGCATAAGCCACAACTCCATTGTCACACAATGGTAGGAACGAAGTTCATCTCATGAACTTATATATATTTATTTATATAGACTGCCTCTTTGGTAGCATCCTCGGTAATGATGTATCTTGCCTTTAATTGTCTAGTAAGTCACGGTATCTAGCTTGGAACTCTTCCAACATACCGTCCCTCCACTGAGGGTAAAGACAATGCCTGCGACTGACATTCAGTCGTCCTTATCACCCTGGAACCTTTCCAGTGATTCTCCCCAGGATCGATTGATACTATCTCACTACAACTAGTGAGAGTCCTAACATCCAATTAGATCTATCTCATAGATCCATAATCCAGGATTTAGGAGGTATCACCTTGATCCTATATGGAGAATCTTTGTGATAAGAGGTGATTGACCAAGCGTAGCATAGGAAACTCCTTCCCTATCATGAGTATGTCATCCACGTACTATACGAGGATCACAACCATACTCCCTACTACCTTTTTGTATATACTAGGTTCATCTACCATTTTGATGAAGTCAAACTCTTTGACTACTACATCAAAACAGACGTTCCAACTCCGCGATGCCTGATTTATCCCATAAAACATCTTGCACATGTTTCCGCTGCTCCCACTATCTACGAAGCCCTCTGGCTGTGTACTTATAGACGCTCTCTTCCAAATAAATATTTAGAAAAGAAGTCATGACACCCAACCGCCAGATATCGTAGTCATGGTATGTAGCAGTGGCAAGTAGGATCTGGATGGACTTAAGCATAGCTTTGAAAGTCTCAACTTTTTCATGTACACCAAGTAATCTTCTCAAGATATACTTGCTCCTGATGGGGATTTAACCCTTCAGATAAAGCAACCAAAGTCCATACTTTGTCGGTGTATAAGGATTCCATCTCAGATCGCTAAGCATCCAGCCATTCTCACAGAGTCCCCACTCCTGATGGCATGCTCGAAACTAGTTGGGTCATCATCTCATGATGCAATCCTCTCTCCCACCGTCATAGAGAAAATGAAGTATCTCTCAGGTGGATGAGGAACCCTACCAGATCGACGGAGAGGCTGAGATTCGTTGGAAACTATTGAATCCTTCGGGTTTACCAAATCATCAGCTGCAGTTTGTATAGCTGGAACTCCTTCCAGTTCTACCTTATGACCACTAATTTCTTCACAAGAAATTCCCTTTTTCTCAAAAAAGTGGTATGCTGAGAAATAAAACATCTTTCATTCCTCGGTGTGGTAGAAGATATTCTTTTGTGAATGCTTGGGATATCCAACAAACTTCCACAGAACTGACCTTGCCTCGATCTTGTCCGGATTTTGCTTTTGACATAGGCCGGACAACCCCAAATCTTAACTTTCTTAAGAGATGGGCTCTTCCCATACCATATCACATATGGAGTGGTAGGCATCTGATTTGGTTAGAACCCTATTCAATAGGTATGCAACTTCTCAAGTGCATAACCCCAAAAGAAAATAGGCAACTCAGTAGTACTCATCATAGAGCACACCATATCACATAGGGTGTGATTGCTCCGCCACGATACACCGACGTGTTGTGGTGTATACGGAGGAGTAATGCTGAGAGAGAATCTCATTCTCCTTTAGAATAGTCCAGGAATTCCGTGCTCAAGTATTCTCCTCCTTGATCTCATCAAAGGATGATTGTAAAAAATTCCTGTTTGTGTAGTATTTGAGAAATTGTATAGAAATCACAACCAAAAATTATATTTGACCGCAATCAATTACGGTGTCGATTGTAGATCGTAAGCGAGTGCGGATCGTCCACAGGGATTGTGCGATTCGTTTTTATATTTTCTTTGTTTGAATCGAAAAGTTAATCGATAAGAAAAGAAAACATGATTCAAGAATTTATCAATTGATTCAGGTGTCACGAGTTTAATCAAGAATCAAGAAACTGATAAACAATCAAGAATTGGGTTTCGATAATATTTCCAACCAAAATGCCAAGAATCTAAATGAGGCTCGTAGGAATCGATCGGATCTATAGATGTGATGTAACCTCAAGATTTCGTGTTCTTGTCCTTCGAAGGATTGATACTAGATCGATGATGATCGACGAGAGTTAGGGCTTTCTTAATGGAACTAGGGTTTCATCGTTTAACCCTTGTTCTTTCGTTGATTTCATTCACATTCTAGCCTCTAGCAATTTCAAGAAACGATCGTAACTCCCCAATCTCGAGCGATATCAATCAAGAAAGCATCGCAACGAAATGGGTCGTCGGTTCTTGAATTTGCTAGGGTTTACAAAACTCGTAGGAATCAAGAATCGATTTAAGATATATTACATCATCATTCTATTGATCGTCTCGACTCCTCGACGAGCGGAGTATTACTCAAGCATCACAACAAGAATTATAACTAGAAATTTAGATTGACTCATGATGCAAGAATTTAAAGAAAACAAGATAAAAGAATTTCACCTTTTATTTATATCAACAATTTGATTACAGTCTCTCAAGAACTACAAGAGGAAGAATTAAATTGCCGACTTGGCTTCGCTCGGCTCCGTGAGTCGCGAATCGGCTTGGACCACTTGCTCTGTTGAAGACCGGCTCTGCTCCTAAAAGGTTGCAAGGCTTCTTGCTTGAATGGGTACTCGGGATCTTGGCTTTTGAATGGAATTAGGGTTAGGGTTTCACAAAAGTCCTCTCACTAGACTTGTGGAAGAAGAAGATGAAGAAAGAGAAAGAATGGCTCTAAATTGGCTACTAAAATCAACTAATCAAATATCAAGTCTAAGATATTGAATAATGTTTTACAAGTGAGCCTAGGGTCTTATTTATAGAGCACCCAAACCCTAAGCCTTTGAGTTCCCTCCAAAAGTTTGTTGAAAGACTTCTAGAAAGAGTTTGTTAGGCTTAGCTTAGGGTTTAAGCTAGGGTTTAGGAAGAAGTTTCTAGAATGATAGGCTTAGTTTAGTGTAGGAATAAGGGTTTGCTGATCTAGCAGAAGTCTCTGGAGTCTTCTGGAAGTTGACATGTCTTTTTGAAGTCTGGACCCAGAGATGAGAATTTTGCAGCAAAGATTTGTGGATGACGTGGCAAGACGGCCGGGGAACCGCGGCGCAAGCAGGCTCCGGCCGCGGTTCCGCGGCCATGTTGGCTCCTTGGGCTTTGATATTTCTTCTGTGGTCTTTTGATGATATTTGGGACTTTCTTTGATATGTTGATTTTTGTTTGTCCCTTTGGATTGATACCAGAACTGTAATCGTTGAGTTGGCGTAACGTTTTAGCTGTACCCTGTAAATTTTTGCCTTTCTTCTGGATTTTTCCTGCACAGATCTCAAAACAAGTGTTGCGCAAATATAGGGATGATGCGATGCAATGAAATGCGGTCAATTTCCTTTATAGTGTCGGTTTTAGAGTCTAATACATGTAATCTGATATTTTGCGACAGTTTTGCTAATATGTAAAATATGAATGCCGAACACTTCTATATGAATTGAAATGATGAGGAAATTGCCGGCTAAAATATACAATATTTTCGACTAATCAAATTCCCCCAAACTTAATTTCGATCGTCTCGAGCGAACTGTTTTATTAAAAAGAGAAGGAGAAAATAAAGAAAGAGAAAATACTAACTAGCACACTTTCGTAGGCAACACGATTGCACTGAGCACGTGCAACAAGCCTTTAAACCTCTAGGTGTCCCTAATAGGAGGAGTGTTGTCTCCTGAAGGTTTTCAGCGGATTGCACCCACAAAATCCAATAATAAAAGAAAGATCATGAATACTACATTTAAAGAAAAGAATTGTAAAAAAAAAACTTTGAAAATTAGGGTTTCCAACTAAGCTAACTTTTCGGTTGTCATGAGCCCTATCTTAATGGTCATGAAAAAAATGTCAGAAATCACGTCCTCCCTCAATAAAACATCGTCTTATTTTTCATTCCTATCTTTCTTCCAAACATCGATCATATAACCCTGCGTGTGTGTAAAGGACATCCCTACACCCGGAGAATTCAATTCAAGCTATCATTCTCTTGCCTATCAGCCTCAGTACTTTTTAATTAATGAATATTTAAATGAGATTTCTCACACACTTTCATGCGACCGTTAATACTTCTTGAGGTACTAACCGACCGATTACTCCTGTGCTTGCTTACTTGGTGTAATTTCCTCGTCTTGCACCACCTAAGGCATAGCAATGACTCCCAGACCAGTTGGCCTTAGGGCACTAGGTGAAGAGGCACCCTCGCTATATATTTTTTTATTGCCCTTGGTGATAACAAAACCAGTGTCCATTTTTCTCACCACTTTATATTTTCTTCAATTTTTTTTTATTTCCTTCATACTTTTGGCTTTAAGACAAGAGCATTTCAAGGTATCCTCTACTATCCCAGGCTTCAAGACGTGTGTAAGTGCGAATAGCAGGGTATCAACGTTCAAAATGTTTGGCTTCCAAAATAGAAACTATTTTTCAGACTTATTTTTATCCTCAGATTAGTGACGTCCTTCATCTTACTAACCCTTGGGACAACGGCTCATAACTACTTATTACTAGTTCGTATAAGAAAACTTCTAATTTTCTTAGTTTTCTAAAAAATTTCTAATCTCATGGATGTAATTGTTCACTATCTAAACTTTCATTATCTTATTTATATACAAAAAAGTGTAAATATTAAAATTATTTTTATACTTGAAATTTTTTTAAATTTTTATGGGTTTTGAAATTTTTTTAATTTTTATAGATTTTTAAAAGAAATGTTTTGTGCTTATGCAAATGATGTAAAAATAAGCACAAACCTCCCCCAAACTTGTTTTCAACAGTGTCCTCACTGTTGCCAACAGCTATATCTGAAAAACCTGTAAATCTGGGAGGAATTATTAGTGGGGGCAAAATATATAAGTGAAGAACTTCATCCAAACTTATTCTTTTCACTCACCTCCAATCAAAAGAGGATGCAATGATATACTGGATATGAAGGTGAGACGGAGGAATTTTAATCCAAATAAACTGGCTCTTGTAAGAACAAGAGCTCCTCCGTGAGGTCAGTGGAAAAATACGGCTTTAATCTATGTCCATTTACTTTGAAAAATGTGCCGTTTTTAACATTTTCAATCTCTACTGCCCCGTGCGGGTATACAGACCGCACAACAAAAGGTCCCTTCCATAGAGATCGGAGCTTACCCGCATGAAGGTGTAATCGTGAATCATAAAGAAGGACTTGTTGACCAGGTGAAAATATTTTCCTCAGAATGTTTTTATCGTGAAAAACCTTAGTCCTATTCTTTGTGATCACAGCGTTATCATAAACTTCATCACGGAGTTCGCTTAGCTCATTAAGTTGCAGCTTCCGAAAGTTGCAAGCAAGGTTTAAATCAAAATTTATTTCTTTAATAGCCCACAATGCTTTATGTTCTATCTCGACGGTTAAATGACATGCTTTTCCAAACACTATCCTATATGGAGACATCTCTAGGTCGGTCTTATATGCAGTTCGGAATGCCCAAAGAGCATCCATCAATTTGGTCGACCAGTCTTTTCTATTTTTAGCAACAGTTTTCTCCAGGATAAGTTTGATTTGTCTGTTTGAGATTTCAGCCTGCCCGCTTGTTTGGGGGTGATAGGGTGTAGAAAGTCGGTGGTTGATTGAGTATTTCCGCATCAGAGTCTCGAAAGACCTATTGCAGAAGTGTGTCCCATTATCGCTAATAATAGCGCGTGGGTGTCCAAATCGCGAGAAGATATTCTCTTTCAAGAACTTAATGACAACTTTCTTGTCATTAGTGCGACATGGAATGGCTTCTACCCACTTTGAGACATAATCAACCGCCAGCAGTATGTACAAATTCCCAAAGGAGTTGGGAAAAGGACCCATCAAATCAATGCCCCAAACATCGAATATTTCAACAACCAAGATGGGTTGCTGAGGCATTTCATTCCTCTGGAAGATTCTACCCGTATACTGACATTGTGTACAGGTTTTGCAATGGTCAAATGCGTCCTTGAATAAGGTCGGCCAATAAAATCCACATTGCAAAACCTTTTCCGCTGTCTTTCTAGGACCAAAGTGACTCCCACAGGCCTGATCATGACAAAAAGAAAGAACACTCTTGAACTCTTCATTCGGGACACATCGGCGAATGATCTGATCAGGACAATATTTAAACAAATAGTGCTCGTCCCAGTAAAAGTGTTTTAATTGGGATAGAAAGCGGTATTTATCCTGTTTCGACCAATCGCTGGGTATTAGTCCCGTGGCATGATAGTTCACAATATCCCTGAACCATGGTTCATTGGATATGCTCAAGAGTTGCTCGTCAGGAAATGAGTCATTGATCGGCAGGGTCACAGGGAAAGAAATGATGCGTGAAAGATGGTCTGCTACTACGTTTTCACATCCTTTCTTATCTTTGATAACAAGATCGAACTCTTGTAACAGTAGGATCCAACGTATTAGTCGACCTTTTGCATCTTTCTTTGCCAGAAGATGTTTTAAAGCGGAATGGTTAGTATACACAACTATAGGTGAGCCAATTAAGTAAGGCCTGAATTTTTCTAATGCAAATACAACCGCTAAAAGTTCTTTTTCTGTGGTTGTATAATTGATTTGCGCATCATTCAGGGTCTTACTTGCATAGTATATTACGTGTGGCATCTTTTCGATGTGCTGTCCTAAGACTGCACCTACTGCAAAATCAGATGCGTCACACATCAGCTCAAAGGGGTAATCCCAGTTTGGTGATGATAAAACGGGGGCTGAAGTGAGTGAGTGTTTAAGTGAGTCGAAAGCTGTCTCGCAATCCGAGTCAAAATGGAAGGTCGTATCCTTGGCCAGGAGAAGAGTTAAAGGTCTAGCAATTTTTCTAAAATCCTTAATGAATCTCCTATAAAAGCCCGCGTGGCCAAGGAAAGAGCGAATATCCTTGACGCTTTTGGGATGAGGGAGGTTTTGAATGACATCTATCTTAGCTCTGTCAACCTCCATGCCTTTCTGTGAGATGACATGTCCAAGAACAATTCCTTCTTGGACTATAAAGTGGCATTTTTCCCAGTTTAAAGTCAAGTTCTTCTCTGTGCAACGAGTAAGAACAGCGTCAAGATTTGCTAGGCAATCGGAAAAAGAGTCTCCAAAAATCGAGAAGTCGTCCATAAAGATCTCCAGAAAATTCTCTACCATATCAGAGAATATCCCCATCATACACCGCTGAAAGGTACTGGGAGCATTGCATAGCCCAAAAGGCATGCGACTGTAAGCAAAGGTACCAAAAGGACAAGTAAAAGTGGTTTTATCTTGATCCTTTTTGGCGATGGGGACCTGATTATAGCCTGAGTATCCATCCATAAAACAATAATACTCTCGTCCCGCTAAGCGTTCCAGCATCTGATCAATGAATGGTAGAGGAAAGTGGTCTTTCCTCGTGGCAGCATTGAGTTTTCTATAATCGATACATACACGCCACCCAGTTTGGGAGCGTGTCTGAATCAACTCATTCGCCTCATTGGTTATAACTGTGATGCCGGATTTCTTAGGAACGACATATATAGGACTCACCCATTGGCTATCGGAGATGGGGTATATAATACCATTATCTAAGCATTTGACGATCTCTTTCATTACTGCTTCCTTCATGACGGGATTCAACCATCT
The DNA here is from genome assembly GCA_030015575.1 of Agapanthus africanus. NCBI lineage: Eukaryota > Viridiplantae > Streptophyta > Magnoliopsida > Asparagales > Amaryllidaceae > Agapanthus > Agapanthus africanus. The sequence goes on from JASDDO010000012.1 coordinate 367,852,156, forward strand.
CTGTGGTTCTCGGGTTGGTCTGGCATCATCCATCACATGTATATGATGTTCAACTATCAAGGGACTAATCCCTTTGATGTCCGCCATACTCCAACCAAACGCCTCTTTGTTAGATCTCAATACCGATAAAAGTGCATTCTCTTGCTCTAATGCTAGAGAAGCGGAAATTATAACCGGTAAAGACTCCTTCTCACCTAAATAAGCATATTTCAGATGAGAGGGTAAAATTTTGAGATCTAATTCAGGCGGAGAAATGATAGAAGGAGGGATCATTGAGTGATTTTTGGATTTACAAGGAAGCTCAGAGCCTGTGAAAGATACAGACTCGGGTGTAGAAAAGTCAGAAGTGCAGGACTCAAGTGTAGGTAAAGTGTCCTCACTAAGATCTTGTGTAAAGTCAAACAGAGATGTGGTAATGTCACCGAGATCAGTAAAGCAAAGTTCCTCAGCTCCACAACTATCGGGAGCGATCTCATGGACAGAGCACACATCTAAAATATGAGCAGAGGGTTCTGATGGCTGACTTCCAACTTTGTAGATATTTAGTTTAATGGTCATATTTCCAAATGATAAGTTCATTGAACCGTTTCTACAGTTTATAACAGCGTTGGAAGTGGCAAGGAAAGGACGACCCAGAATCACCGGAATTTGGCCCCGGGGGTTTGCTACAGGATGTGTGTCGAGTACAATGAAGTCTACAAGGAAAACAAATTCCCCGACCTTTATCAACACATCCTCTAATTCACCCCTTGGTTTGGTGATAGATTGGTCTGCCATCTGGAGAGTGCAGTGAGCAGGTTTCAGCTCTCCAATCCCTAATTGCTCATAGACAGAATAAGGGAGCAGGTTAACACTTGCGCCAAGGTCTAAAAGAGCACGATTTATGTTTTTACCCCCAATAGAAATCGATATTGTAGGACATCCTGGGTCCTTTCGTTTCTTTGGTTGCTGGGGAATAAAAGCAGTGCTGATATTATTAGACATAAAGACCTTCTTCGGCACTTGAGTCTTCCTCTTCCTAGTGCACAAATCTTTAAGAATTTTCGCATAAGCGGGGACTTGTTGGATCGCATCTAGGAGAGGGATATTGATGTTAACCTGTTTGAACATTTCCATAATTTTCTCCATATGAGGACTCGTTCTATTACCCTTTAACCGGTTCGGGTAAGGAGCTTTCGCAATAAGCGCAGGGTCCATCATAGGAGAAGGAAGAGGGGGTAGACGAGGTCCCAAAAGAGGTGTGGGGACCATCTGTGGAGAACTATAAGGGTTGGGAGAAGGTGTCGAGCCTAATGGGAAATGGAGAATAGGCTCTCGAGTAGGTGGTATGGTATAAGAAGAAGGATCAGAAGGAGAAGTGTGTGTGTGTGGAAAGGTCTCAACCGGGGTGTTGATATGATTTTCAGTATCATCAATACCTTCCCCGACATGATTGTTCAGCACTTTCCCCGATTTCAACGTTGTGATGGCATTTACATTGTAATGCCCAGGATTCTGTAGGGGTTGAGAAGGAAGTTTCCCTTTTTCTCTCGCACTCATTTCGGCTTTAAGGCGAGCTATTTCATCTTCCATCGATATGATACTCTCAGCTTGGGACACTGAGTTTTTCTTTATCTCACTGACGGAAGATCTAACCTCAGTCGAAACCTCTATGAAATTTGATAAAAGTGATTTCATGGTTTGAGTGAATTGAGAGAATTCGTCAGAACAGGACAACTGCATAGGATTAGACTGTGCAGGAGTGTTGCTCTGGTTTTGGAAATTTTGTGACTGGTAGGGGTGCTGAGTGAGTTGAAGGGGTTTCTGTTGTGGTGGAGGAAGAGCCCTTTGAAATTGATTCGTGTTTGGAACCGTGTTTTGAGATTGATTTTTGTTCCAAGCGAAATTCGGGTGATTCCTCCAACCCTGATTGTACGTAGAAGAATATGGATCGTTTCGAGGTCTTTGAAATGCGGCATTAGAATGCTCGTGACCTTGAAACGCAGAGTTTAATGGACATTCTTCCGTTAAATGAGACGGATCAGAACAGCACCCACAAACAGTTTTGGGGAGCGACATTGGGTTTAGGGAGGCTGCAGAAAATTTGTGTTCCATAGCGTCGAGCTTCTTTTGCATTGCTGCCATCTCAGCTCGAACACCTATGGACACATCTATTTGGTGTACGCCACCCCTATTCAATGGTTGGGTTCCACTCTCCCACTGTAGTGATTTTTCAGCGAACTCTTCTAAGTACTTCCAAGCTTCCCCATCATCCTTAGTCATAAATGTACTTTGACACATGTTTTCAAGGCTCTGTTTAGTGTTTGAGTTAATGCCCTCATAGATGATTCGGCATAATTCCCATCTCGGGATTCCGTGATGAGGACACTGAACCAATAGATCCTTGAAACGTTCAAAGCATTTTGAAAATGGTTCGGTAGGGAGCTGGGCAAATTGATTCAGTTCGCTACGGATTCGAGCTGTCTTTTGGATTGGGTAAAATTTCTTAAGGAATGCAGCGACGAATTCTTCCCAATTCGTAATAGAGTGTGCGGTAGTGTTATATAGCCACTTCTCGGCTATATCGCACAAAGTAAATGGAAGAAGTCGTAGACGCATCGCATCCACTGAAATTTGTGACGTACCCATCATTGCGCACACGTTTTCAAATTTGGTAATGAAAACGTAAGCGTCCTCAGTCTCGAGTCCGTCGAATTTGGGTAAAAGATTGATATACTGGGGCTTAATCTCAAAGTTATCCCCATTGGCTGGTGGTGTGGATAAGCAGGTCGAAAGAGGACCTCTAAGTGGATAGCACCTCTCCTGGAGAGAGATGCGGGGTGGATTCTGCGCACCAACGGACGGCGGCAGATTAGGGTTAAAGAAGTTTGATGGATTTGGATCCATCGGTGTGTGGGTGTGGTAGTAGGTAAAGGAAAGGTAAATGGAGAAATATCGACTTCGGAGTCGATAAAAGGTACGCGGACTAAACGGGCACTAGAATCCCGTGTCCAGCCTATCTTGTACTAAAAAGGGTTAGTACAAGTGGCAGCGTTGGCTTATAATTAGGGGTAAATGAATGCGGTGTTTGCTTTGAAAAAGGGTCGGATTTTTGAAAAAAATGATGCGACACAACAAATGCAGCACACAAACCCTAGAATCTAATGGTCACCTAGGTCCGGCTCTAGACCGCTCCTAACTGCCAAAAGACAAGTCGCAGGATAGAATCCTCCACTGCCTCTTTGTTCCCCTGTGGCCAGGTAAGTGCCAGGTAAGTGGGAAGGTACTCCACTACGTAAGTAGTGTGCCTAATTAATAACCACTAGCCTTCGACACACTTTCCTAGGCACCACAAGAAAACGCGGATAAGCAATGAATTACCCACGGCCTTCTTCTGTCCTAATTGAGCGCGACAGTCCTTAGAGTCATCTCTAGATTTCTTTTAGTTAATGTGGGTCAATGCGGATGCAAGTTTGTGGTTTTCGGGGCCTAGGAAGGGTAATGAAATCCCCACCTAATTTGGATTTGGCCGTGCCCCTTAATATCCGTATTTATAATGCAAACAACCAAGAAACAAAATCATGCACAAATTTAATTTTGCAATTTGTGAGCTGCTATTCTTTGCAAAGAATCCTACAGCAAAGTATTAGTTGGAGCTAAAAAGAGGAGAGAGGAGAAGGTAAGAAATCACCTGAAAGAATTTTTTTTGCAGAGAACTCTCAAGTCCACCGCGGTTCCGCCGCAATAGGCTTCAAATGCCGCGCTTCTGCGGTCTCTTGATGAGATCACCCCACCAAAATTCTTCAGAGAGTCTCTGTAGACTCCCTCAGCTCTCTGGTATTTTCCAAAAATTTTTCCAAATTCCCAGCAAGCTCCAGATTTCCTTGCAATGAAACACAACAAATTGTTTAGGGTTTGCACGAATTTTGATCTCAAAAATCACAATGAAATAAATCTTTCAATTCAAACTTTAAAATGAAAACGAATTAGCGCGCGATCCCCGGCAACGGCGCCATTTGATTGTAAAAAATTCCTGTTTGTGTAGTATTTGAGAAATTGTATAGAAATCACAACCAAAAATTATATTTGACCGCAATCAAATACGGTGTCGATTGTAGATCGTAAGCGAGTGCGGATCGTCCACAGAGATTGTGCGATTCGTTTTTATATTTGCTTTGTTTGAATCGAAAAGTTAATCGATAAGAAAAGAAAACATGATTCAAGAATTTATCAATTGATTCAGGTGTCACGAGTTTAATCAAGAATCAAGAAACAGATAAACAATCAAGAATTGGGTTTCGATAATATTTCCAACCAAAATGCCAAGAATCTAAATGAGGCTCGTAGGAATCGATCGGATCTATAGATGTGATGTAACCTCAAGATTTCGTGTTCTTGTCCTTTGAAGGATTGATACTAGATCGATGATGATCGACGATAATTAGGGCTTTCTTGATGAAACTAGGGTTTCATCGTTTAACCCTTGTTCTTTCGTTGATTTCATTCACATTCTAGCCTCTAGCAATTTCAAGAAACGATCGTAACTTCCCAATCTCGAGCGATATCAATCAAGAAAGCATCGCAACGAAATTGGTCGTCGGTTCTTGAATTTGCTAGGGTTTACAAAACTCGTAGGAATTAAGAATCGATTTAAGATATATTACATCATCATTCTATTGATCGTCTCGACTCCTCGACGAGCGGAGTATTACTCAAGCATCACAACAAGAATTATAACTAGAAATTTAGATTGACTCATGATGCAAGAATTTAAAGAAAACAAGATAAAAGAATTTCACCTTTTATTTATATCAACAATTTGATTACAGTCGCTCAAGAACTACAAGAGGAAGAATTAAATTGTCGACTTGGCTTCGCTCGGCTCCGTGTCGCGAATCGGCTTGGACCACTTGCTCCGTTGAAGACCGGCTCTGCTGCTAAAAGGTTGCAAGGCTTCTTGCTTGAATGGGTACTCGGGATCTTGGCTTTTGAATGGAATTAGGGTTAGGGTTTCACACAAGTCCTCTCACTAGACTTGTGGAAGAAGAAGATGAAGAAAGAGATAGATTGGCTCTAAATTGGCTATTAAAATCAACTAATTAAAGATCAAGTCTAAGATATTGAATAATGTTTTACAAGTGAGCCTAGGGTCTTATTTATAGAGCACCCAAACCGTAAGCCTTTGAGTTCCCTCCAAAAGTTTGTTGAAAGACTTCTAGAAAGAGTTTGTTAGGCTTAGCTTAGGGTTTAAGCTAGGGTTTAGGAAGAAGTTTCTAGAATGATAGGCTTAGTTTAGTGTAGGAACAAGGGTTTGCTGATCTGGCAGAAGTCTCTGGATTCTTCTGGAAGTTGACATGTCTTTTTGAAGTCTGGACCCAGAGATGAGAATTTTGCAGCAAAGATTTATGGATGACGTGGCAAGACGGCCGCGGAACCGCGGTGCAAGCAGGCTCCGGCCGCGGTTCCGCGGCCATGTTGGCTCCTTGGGCTTTGATATTTCTTCTGTGGTCTTTTGATGATATTTGGGACTTTCTTTGATATGTTGATTTTTGTTTGTCCCTTTAGATTGATACCAGAACTGTAATCATTGAGTTGGCGTAACGTTTTAGCTGTACCCTGTAAATTTTTGCCTTTCTTCTGGATTTTTCCTGCACAGATCTCAAAACAAGTGTTGTGCAAATATAGGGATGATGCGATGCCATGAAATGCGGTCAATTTCCTTCATAGTGTCGGTTTTAGGGTCTAATACATGTAATCTGATATTTTGCGACAGTTTTGCTAATATGTAAAATATGAATGCCGAACACTTCTATATGAATGCAAATGATGAGGAAATTGCCGGCTAAAATATACAATATTTTCGACTTATCAAAGGACATAATACTTATACCCGTTTTTGGTTCTCTACTTCTAACTTATATTCTGTGATTATCTCAAAAGTTTCGGACTTGTGTTTCAACAGGAACATATGTCTGAATCTTGAGAGATCATCTGTGAATGTAATGAAGTATAAAGAACCTGTCCTAGCATATGTAGACATGGGACTATCATACATCATCATGTATCAATCCCAAGAGTTCACTAACTCTTTCTCTGTTTCTAATAAACAGAGCTGTGGTCATCTTATCTTTGTGACATGACTGGCAGGTTTTATAAGATGTAAATCCAAACTAATTTAAATATGCATCTTTATGTAACTTCAGCTAGTCGGGTCGCATTGATATGACCTAGTCTACAATGCCTCAAGAAGGATTCGTTAATTTCTGAACTCTTCCTCTTGTGTGTGTTCTGTATATTAAGAACTGTAGTTTGATTTAGAACGTCTATGCTTTTAGATAACGTGCCTGAACCGATCAACTCTTGATATAGGAAATGTTCAAAACATTATCCAACAATACAAAATTATATCCTTCTTTACTAATAAAGAGACTGATATGATATTGTATTATCAGGTTCGGTATCTAATAACACTCGTTCAGAATCAATGTATTCTGGTAATACAGGGTGATAACTGCCTACAGACTTGGCTGCAACACTTGCATCATTTCCAACTCTTGAAACTTATCACCCATTCTCAGTTCTCTACCTATCTGTAGCCCATATAACAAATTACATTTGCGGGATCCTGATCCGGTATCTAATACCCAGGACGTAAAGGATATACTGAGAAACAGTTCTTGGTAATAAACACACCCAAAGAAGATGCATTAGCATGCACTTTCTTCGTTTGGGTGGCGCAGGAATTCTGGTAATCCCATATTTCCTGCTCTTTCTTATAACAATTATAAGTTGGAGCGGGACCAACGTTCCCTAGCGCAGTATAACAAGCGGGTTTGGTCAATACATCCGTATTATTATCTTGATTAAGGCGTGACATGGTTGCTACCTGGAGAGAGATAGAAGAAAACATTCAGCGTAGGGTGTTTTCTTCACTAATACTTGATTAGTGAAGTGAGAGCTTGAGTTTGTGATTCTTCAAGGTAGATCATCTTGGATTTTGAATACTACTAGCAAGGATGCATCATTCTCTTCATGGAGCCTCTCTAGAGTCCGGTAGCATGATGATCGCAGCGAAGGGACCTCAACCCAGAGCTTATGAAGCGAAGGAACGGACTACAAAGGTTGTAATCCCTAACTCTTAGATATTAAGTTGTTAACATGTTAGTTTTGTTTGATTCTCTAGGTAAAGATCTTGTGTTAGGGTTGTCTATAACAGCAAAATTTTAAAATTGGCATGGGTGATTCCACCTGAAACCTTGCTGCCGTTGTAGGTAACCCAACAGTGGTATCAGAGCCTACCTATAGAATTAGACGGATAAGTGTAGGATTACGAAACCGAAACAACTCCGAAACACCCGACGAAAAACCCTAGTTTCTGTAAATTTTTCAGTATGTCAAAAAAAATTTTAAACAGTTTTAGAGTGATGTATGTGATACAATATGAGCACTGTACAAATTTCATCCCATTCCCTTGGAAAATGGCCGAGATCACCCCCCCCAAACCGGCCAGATCGGATCCAAACAGGCTGAAATTTGTACAGTGTTTTGGGCTCTGGGTTTTGGTACTTTTGGTGTTGTTTGCTTTTGCTAATTTTTCATGTGATGTTATCTTTTAGCAATGGAAATTCGGAGTGTTTCGTATTCGTAATTCTAGTTTTTGTTTCGGTTATTTTAGACGGTATTAAAAGGTTCGATCGGATATCAAATACACACTTTTTCCCTTGCTGAAATTTTTTCAAGAGTTGGATCTTTTTCATAGTTAAAGAACATTCAAATAGCATGCAAGTGATGCGGTGGACCCTCTAGAAGAACGAAACCTTAACTCGATTTTGTAACCGTCAAAACCGCCTCTAAACCCTAGGGTTTGTGGTAGTTTAGCGGTGCTACAAGTGAGGCATTGGTTGACCCTTCTACGGCTGGTCCATTGCTACTGTGGCATGTGATGGATAATTTTAAACTATGCTCAAGTGTTGAGCTTTTGGGAAATTTTGGGTGTTTGTTGATTCGATCGGAATGTTTAACATCGTCTAGCTTTTTCTGTAATGTGATATAATATGTGGAATTCATATAGTTAGGCATGAAATCCGTAATATGTGATATTTCGGGTTTACGATGTATAAGATGATTGTGGATTCCAAATGTTGTAGTATTTCATTTTCTTTTCTCCGACCATAAGTGTAATATGTGGTATATCGCCGTTTTCATTGCTATATGTCAACAATAATTGTAATAGGCATATTTACTTACGTTGATTACATGTGATTTTATGTGTTACTATGATATGTTATATTGGATCATCGTGTTCTGAATAGCCGGGGGTTTTATGTGAGATGAGGGTTTTCATTTTCATTCATGTAAAATTCATTGTATGTAATATACTTTTATTGGAGCACTTCCGGGTTGAGGATGATGTCACCATTGTATATTATTTACTTTTCCGCATTAGGATAGACCCAAGGAGGGGAGCACAAGCAACCGGGTTCTAGGGTCCAGTGGGAGGCCATCTCGAGGTGTCGAGACCGGGTCTCCTAACCCTAGAATTGGGAGGGTTACTTGTCGCTCTCGTAGGGGTCTAGAGATGTGGGTTTGTCTATTCATCGCGACCGTGGAATCCGTGTTTTATACAGGCTCAAAATAAAACACGGACCTCCTAGTATATCTAATATTTCATATGTTTCTTCTACTGCTGTTATACTGTGATGTGATCATATTATATGCGTGAGACGAATGCTTTATTATTGTATATATGATATATAATAAACGTTGCTTATGTTTTGCACCCGCGCTAGTCCCTCCCCGTTAAGTAACCTAATCGTGCATAACGGGACACAGTGGCGAATGCGGATGGCATAAGCATACGTTGTATTTTCGTTTCTTCTATGATGCTTAGGAAGCTTAAATGATGGCATTCATTAATGAGATTAATGAAAGGATAAGAAACGTAAAAGATGTTATAGAATCAAATTTATAAAAAGGGTAGCACTAGTTTCTGCTTTGCATAGCGGTATTCCTTGTAGAATATCCGGCACCTTATTCGATAAGGAAAGAGCCGAGAATATCCAGCACCGTTTTATTCCTCGTAGAATAAAAAGGGAGTGACCTCTTTAGCGAAACTAGCAGATGCTACAACTCACTCGGTTATGTTTTTTATTGCTTCTATAATTCTTGCTTTGCATAGTGGTATTTATGAAATATCCTGCACCTTATCTAGAAATAGTTAACTACTATGATAGATAATCTATACCTCAAGATACTAGTCCTTCTTGTTCTTGTTGTTCACCTCCTCGTCGGCCTCCTCGATCTAATAGAAGATCCACCCGAGAGTTCCTTCTTCAAGCTTTAACCTCTAACTTGAGGTAATTAAGTGGCTAGGATTGCTAATCCAAGTGACCTAGATAATATAGAGATAGATTAAGGATCTATTAGTCTTGCTAACCCCAGGGTTCTCAACACATGAGAGAATTAGGGTAAGGATGAAGAAGATGAAAGCTTGAGGAGAGAGAATGTGTATGTGATAATGAAATAAATCTTGAGTCTCTTAGATAATTATGAATAATGAAAAATATCTAAACAATAATAAATATATTCAACATCCACGCTTCATTAATTACCTTGAGGTGAATCACCTCATGACTCATGGTGTAATTAATGAAAATTACACATCACCTCTCCACCTCATTAAGTTTAATTCACAAATGAATTAAAACTAAATGAGTCACCTTTCTTCTAGAAGCTTCTCGACAAATTATGAGAATGCCCCTCCCATACGTATTTACGAAAAACACGGATATACTGAGACTGCATAAATCCAATAATCCAATATTAGAATCTGGCTTAAACCAAAGCCTGCTAGTATAATCTATCCAAACATCATACGTGCACAAGTACACGTATATGTCCGAACCCTGTCGTAAAACCATACGACCTCTATATCGTTTCGCCTGAAGCAGGGAAACCCTCTGTGTGGGACTCTAAAGACTCGACACTACGCTGGCAGTGGGTTTAACCACAGGCCGCAAGCGGTACTAGCTGTATGTAACGGTCGCCAGGTAGATGTCGATAAGAGGGTCGATGAAGAAACCCATCCGAACTCCTACTGAGCCTGATGTGACAATCTCCGTACAGTCCGGTCTGTTCGTCTAAGACTATCGCATATCGGGCCTAGGGAGGTAGCAAGCGTCAGTCCCCTAAAAGCGGTATAAGTCGTGTCGGAGTGAAGCCCATCACACCTTGAGAAGCTACAGGAAAACCTACCAGTAAATCTCGCTTGCCCTGGCCAGGGACCTTGCGTAATAGCTCTCCAAACACAGCGCGATATCAACCCCCAATACCGGGAGAGACGAATCCTATCTAACAGCCACTGCCTCCAAGTGCTTCGGGACTGCACCCAACTTCTACCTGTTTGCACGACTCCGTCGAGCCGTGGTAGGGTAGCAATCTAAGAACAGTGGGAACACACTCGAGGCGAAGCAGCAGTGTTAAGTCTACGGACTATGCTGTACTCATGTCACCTGGGAACTGTTAACTGACGACGGGTATAATACCAACCAACAGTTCCCTCTGAGTCCTGTCCGGTGTACCCGTAACCCAACGAGCACCTGCATACTATCTCCAGTACAACGTACTAATGGCTGTAGGACAGACCATCTCCCCTACTGGGACGAGAAGCGTATACACTAGTCTACTCTGGAGTATCGATGCCCTGTCTCGATAATCCTACGACTAGGGACCTAAAAAAGAATGTGCTTGTAGACTACCCAACCCCTACTAGTGTGATTGCCATCACAACGCTGGTAGTCAAGCAAGATCCTATGGGCTCTATTAATATGTATTCGCGATATGCTAAAAGAAACATATACACATATTAAGATAGATATAAACCAAGTAGCATACTACTATGTTTATCAAGACTGTTAATACAACTGTGAATATCCCAAGCTTCCATTAAGTAATATACAAGCTACTATGATAAGATAATGGCCCCTAAGGCATATACACTAACAATCTCCCACTTGCACTAGGGCCATGTACTGGCGTATCGAAGACCTATCATCTCGAATAGCCTCTCAAACTGTGTCTGAGGTAAGGCCTTTGTGAATGGATCTGCAGTGTTCTCTTCTGTAGCAACTATTCGGACCTCGATCTCCTGGCGATCTATGATCTTCCTGATCAGGTGATACCGCCTCAAGATGTGTCTGGACTTTTGATGGGACCTGGGTTCCTTCGCTAAAGCTATAGCCCCGTTTTGTCACAATACTGAGGTATTGGATCAACAATGGATGGAACCACCTGAAGTTCTGTTAAGAACTTCTTTACCCAGACTGTTTATTTTGCGGCGTCAGAAGCTGCGATATACTCTGCTTCCATCGTCGAGTCAGCAACGGTGTCCTCCTTGAAACTCTTCCAGCACACCGCCCCTCCATTAAGGCTAAAGACATAACCTGACATGGACTTGGAGTCATCCTTGTCACTCTGGAAGCTGGAGTCAGCAAAAGCATCGATCTGGAGGTCTTTTCTGCCGTAAACCAAGAACATATCCTTAGTCCTTCTCAGGTACTTAAGAATGTTCTTTACTGCTATCCAGTGCTTCTCCTCTGGGTCTGACTGATACCGGCTTACCACGCTTAGTGCGTAAGCTACATCTGGTCTGGTACACAACATTGCATACATTATAGAGCCTACCGCAGAAGCGTAGGGTATAATCGACATGCGATCCCTTTCCAAATCAGTCTTGGGAGACATCTCTTTGGAGAGGGTGATTCCGTGACAAGCCGGTAAATTACCGCGCTTAGAATCTTCCATACTGAATCTTTTCAGTATAATGTTGATATACCTGGACTGTGAAAGTCCCAACATCCTCATTAGATCTATCACGATAGATTTGGATCCCCAGAATGTAAGAGGCATCACCCAGGTCTTTCATAGAGAACCTGTGTGACAGGAATCCTTTGACGGATTGTAGCATAGGAATGTCATTACCTATCAAGAGAATGTCATCCACGTACAAGACGAGGAATACGACAGTTCGTTCTACAATCTTACTATATATACAAGGCTCATCTGGATTTTTGATAAAGTCATATTCTTTGACCGTTTCATCAAAACAGATGTTCCAACTCCGCGATGCCTGCTTTAGTCCATAAATGGACTTAACCAACCTGCACACTTTCCCGCTGCTCCCACTCTGATTGAAACCTTCTGGTTGATCCATATAGACGCACTCGTCCAAATTTCCATTTAGAAAAGCCGTCTTTACGTCTATCTGCCAGATTTCATAATCATGGAAGGCAGCAATGGCAAGAAGGATCTGAATGGATTTGAGCATAGCCACTGGAGAAAAAGTTTCGTCAAAGTCCAAACCAGGCCTTTGACGAAAACCCTTTGCAACAAGTCTAGCCTTATAGGTTTCCACCTGTCCATCTACACCAATCTTCTTTCTGAAGATCCACTTGCATCCTATGGGTTTTACCCCATCTGGAGCAAAGTCCAAAGTCCATAATTTGTTGGTGTACATGGACTCCATCTCGGTCCGCATTGCATCCAGCCATCTTACTGAGTCGCCGCTCTGGATGGCCTGCTGGAAGCTAGTAGGTTCATTATTATCAATGACGCAATCCTCTCTATCCCCGTCTATGAGAAAACCGTAGAATCTTTCAGGCGGATGAGACGGCCTACTACTCCTGCGGAGGGGTGTAGGAATGTCCTGTTCTTTTGGAACTTCTGGTTCTACCAAGTTTTCAGTAGTAGCTTGTGGTTCTGGAATTTCTTCCAGTTCTATTGCGCTCCCACTTGTTTCCTTTTCTAAAAACTGTTGTTCTAGAAAATGGGCATTGCGAGAAACAAAAACCTTTTGTTCCTCTGCGTAATAGAAAAAATACCCCTTGGAGTTCTTTGGATATCCCACATATTTACATTGTACTGAGCGTGCCTCGAGTTTGTCCACATGCTGCTTTTTAACAAAAACTGGACATCCCCATATCTTGAGATACTGAAGATAGGGTTTCTTCCCACTCCACATTTGATATGGTGTGGTAGGCACAGTCATAGTAGGAACTCTGTTCAAAAGATATGCAGCCGATTCTAGTGCATAACCCCAGAAAGATTGCGGTAACTCAGCATTACTCATTATGGAACGAACCATATCCAATAGGGTTTGGTTCCGTCTCTCCGATACACCGTTGTGTTGTGGAGTGTATGTAGGAGTAAGATGAGAGAGAATTCCTTTCTCTTTTAGGTAACCCAGGAACTCGGCACTTAAGTATTCACCACCTCGATCAGATCTCAGTGTCTTGATACTTTTGCCGGGTTGGTTTTCTACTTCATTCTTATATTCTCGGAATTTCTCAAAGGCCCGGATTTATGTAACATTTTCAAAAAGATAAAATATTAATTTTGGGAATTTTTATAATTTAATATTATTTTATTGAATATTTTAATATTTTGGTATTATTAAATGCAAATAAATAGGAAAAATTTGAGAAAAATTATGGAAAATTCTAAAATAGGGTAAATTAGAGAATTATGCCATTTCTAAGTTTAATTAATTAGTTATATGCTAATTTAGTGCTAATCGCGATTAAAAACCGCTAATCGGATTTTTGGCTTTTTGTGCAAAAATGTGCACATATCTTTTTCTACACTTGTGTTACATTTTCTACCATGTTACTTTGGGTTTACTATTGGTGTGAGAAGGATTTGGATTAAAGGATAAAGAAAAAAGAAAATGAGAAATATGTATGGTGAGAAGAGAGGGTAGGTAAGGACTTTGACTAAAACCTTAGCCTTCCCTTGGTTTTCCTCTCATTTCCCCCCCCCCCCTCTTCCTGAGCTGCTGCTGCTGCTCCTGCCACTCATTTTTCCCCCCATCATCAATCCCTCTAATCACCTCAAAAATCACTCCAAAACCCCACCCTCTTTTCATTAAAAAGATGCACAAGCTCGAGATCTACGTAATGGACCAAGAAAGCATGGAGTTTGGCCACTAGGGGTAACTCAAGAAAATTCTTGAGTTGCCAATTGAGGTAATTTCTGAAACATTAGCTAAATTCTAGCATTCCCTATACCCCAATGTTGTTATAGAATCGATATTGTGTGATATTATGGACTTGATGAAAACCTAGTTAGGGTTTGAGAGAAACTTGTGTTGTATTGGGAAATTAAGCTCAGTTGAGATTATATAAACACCATAGTGCCTAAATTGAGACCCTAACCTGAAGCCTAAAACCAGTATACGGATTTTAGAAACCGATATCGGGGAAAAACTGGAATCTGCCACTGTTATTAAGAATCTGCTAACACCCCGAGACCCCTAAAATAATATTGGGTGTACAGTGAGATGTGCAGGCACCAGAGAACCATCACCCCAAACCCTAGCTCCCTACTCCAAAGTGAGGCCACCGGTTTTCCCATTCTGGCCGCAATTTGCGGCCAGAGCAGAGGGGATTTGCCTCGTTTTGCGTGCATGCCCCCATTTCCTCTATTCTTGGCCCAGGGTACTTCTAGTTTTGACTGATTCCATCTAGGGTGAAATCTGGGACATATATCCTAAGTTGCTATTTTGGATTCGTGTTTCCGTATTCCGTATTTTTAATTCTGCAATTGTGGATTGTGTTTTGCCTCGACTATTTGGCGTTTATACGACGATATAGAGGATTTATTGATGGTTTTGAAGGCGTGCCATAGGTTCTCACCTATAGGCCCCTTATCGTATCGTTTTGGATTTCATGTGCCGTTTTAACTTGGATTTGTTTTTAATGCACATATACGATACTTTGATATGTAGGTACCCATGAAGACTTCGGGACGACAAGCAAATTGCGTGGTGATGTCCGCTATGATGATGCAGGTGAGTAGATTATATCTACAGGGGGAAGTCGGGTGGATGGCGTATAGCAGCCCCGCAGTCCGTAGATAGTATACTATGTAGTTTATTTACGTGGTAGTTGTAGTGTGTTGTGGTTAGTTAGAGATAGAAATAACTAGCGTAGTTCCTAGTTGCGAGCTCTAGGATAGAGGTGCACCAGCACGCACAACCTTGCTTACTCATTATACTTGCACTGTGTTTGATGATATGGGATGACTTTGGAGATGAGTCGATGATGTGGGCTTTGTGCCGCGAGATCGGTGATTTGGTATGATTCATATTTGGGATATGACTTGTGATTCTTGCGGGCTTGGGATGTGTGTTTACCCCCGCATGCATACTTTATTGATGGTATCGATTTGTACTAGACATAGAGTAGTACCCCAGATTATATGATCTGATGATAGTGATACCTGTTATGTGATGAGATAGTGAGATGTTGACCCGTACCCAGCTATTGGGATGCCGTACGATGATTTACCGTACGAGCCGATATTGATGATAGATCCGCACTCATAACTCGAGGATGTCCTACGATATATATTATTGAGGCGGGATCACCGACTAGTACATCTATATATATCGACTCAGATTTAGGTGGTTTCCACACCTACCCCTCATGTGTGACCTGATACTTAGATCTGTAGTTTGCATAGTAGATTCTTCACTGTGGTGTTGACTATTTTGATTTCCGCATATTCATGCTATTCGCATTGCTGGCATATGTTTATTGCTATATTATTATCATGCTGTTAGGACACCAGCACCATTATCGATGATGCGTATGTTCCACGTACACTGTTTGCCGGCTCACACACTTCATCATCGATAATTGCCATGCCACTACACTGTAGTACTGTTGCATGACTTCTGATATGATTACCTTTCTTTACATGTCGCATACATCATGGATTGATTGCATAGCACATCGCATTTGATTTACTTCTTGATGTGGGATTTTCATGTGATTTCTGATTTTGAGGACCGAGGGATTATTTAAGAAAGGATGCTCTATTTGAAAAACCCGGTACCTCGTGATATGATATTTTGGTGCGTCCACCACGCGTTTTCTCGGTGCTGAGACGTGTGCTTGAAACCCGATTCGAGGAGTGGATGATCCGTTTACGGGTTCGTGGTGGGCCCGGTATGGTTCCCCTCGGCAAGATGATCGATGGGTTTTGCCGATTGAGCCTGGAGGCGGGCGAGTACCTACCGGTGATTGTATTTGAGCTCGGCGGATATCTGGAGGATACCGACCGGAGTTGAGAGATAGGTGTACTGCCGGGGCCGAGGGCCGATTCCGCAGACATAGCCCGCGGGCCGATCCGGACTGACGGAGCCCGATGGATGAGGATTTACGTGTCGATGCTAGGCACGGGTTTCATGATGTTTTTCCATGATTTTGTTTATATCCTCATATTGCATACATGATGCTTATTGTCATTGGGTGATGGTGGACGGGTTCCACATATATACAGACATGGATCATATACAGACTGGATTTACACTGATCATACTTCATTTGTATATATAACAGGGTATGAGGGCGCTGTTATATATACCCTTACACCAATATTAGTGGTATGGGACGCTAATATATGTGTATTGATATCCTTGATACTTCATCATTTTACTTCATGCAGACATACCTTATACTGATGACATGTTATTACCTGAGTACTTGGCACTACATACCTGTTTAGATGTTGCTTTGCCACCTTATCATGTATCAGGCTTATTCCTTGAGGTTTATTACTGATTGTTGACCTAGGTTTATGTCTTGCATTCGGTTTCTACTTGTAGATATTTCTATTCACGAGTTGGCAACTCACCCCCGTTGTGCCACAGTTCTTGCAGGTTCTGCCGTACAGGTTCCATTGCGGCATTTCTGGCACACTACTTTCTTGCGGGTGAATTGCTTTTGCTAGGTGGATTCTTTCGCATCAAGAACCACCATTGTATTTATTTTATTCATTGTATCTAGAATTTCCATCAACCAAAACTTGTATATTGTTTCAGACCTAGACTTTAGTGATGTATTATTCGACCTTAGAGTCGCGCTTAGTAGTATTGCGGTTTTCTTGTTGCTTTTGAGTTCTTTTGGTTTAACCCTCGCCTTTCGGCGTTGTATATTCTTATTGCATGTGTGGTTGTGACCGTCAATTGACGAAGAGCTAGCTCCCGCTTGGGGATGCCTTTATCATTGCTTATATTGTTATCCTTGTTGTACCCCATTCGGGGCCAGTTTTACAAAAGAGACTCTGCCGAAATTTTTAGAAAAGACCTTACTGTTTTCAAAACGTACTTTCGGCTTAGTTATTTAAAAACCTTGATTTCAAACATGTATTTCTTCACTTCTTTAAACCAGTTTCTTTACTTATTCTTAAAAATGGTTTTAGATTTCTTGGCTTTTGGCTTACTTGGATCAGATGGAGTCCTGTAGACTTCATATGGTTCAAGGGCCAGTCACGTGCTCTTTCGGGTCGTGACAATTTATGTTTCATCAAGAAAATGAATCCATACCTGGAGAAATCATCCGTAAAAGTAATGAAATATGAAAAACCGCTTCTTGCATGTGTAGACATTGGACCACATACATCGCTGTGTATGAGTCCTAAGAGCTCACTCGCTCTTACTCCATGTCCAGTGAATGGAGTCTTTGTCAATTTTCCTTTGAGACATGATTGACAAGTTGCATAAGATTGATATTCGAACGGATCCAAATATCCTTCTCTATGTAACTTAGTTAACCTTGTCTCATTGATGTGACCCAGTCTACAATGCCATAAGAAAGCATGATTTATATCTGGAGACTTTCTTTTTAGTGTGTTCTGGAAATTGAAAATCTGTAATTGGTTTAGCACGTATATACCGTTATCTAGTGTACCGGACCCAATCAAACCATGATTAAGGTGGAGGTTAACAACATCGCTTACAAACGTGAAATCATAACCTTCTTTTGATAACAACGATACTGATATGATATTACACGTTAAACTAGGTACAAAAAAACAGTTGCGTAAAACCAAAATATGTCCACTCGTAAATCCAAGGTGACAATCCCCTACGGACACAACATCCACGCTCGCTCCGTTCGTAACTTTCAGGGTCATATCACCAGTCTTCAGCACTCTACGGCTTCTCAGTGCCTGCAATGAATTGCATATATGAGATCCTGATCCGGTATCTAATACCCAGGAAGTAGAGTTGATTGACAGACAATTTTCAATTACAAACACACCTGAAGCTGAAGCCACAACTTGCCTCGGGTCCTGGTTCTTGGCAATCCAAGCTTTGCAATCCTTCTTCCAATGGCCTTTTCTACGATAGTGGAAGCACTCCTCCTTTGCTACTACCGGCACTGCAACCATTGCCTTTCCCTTGACTTCCACCTTACCAACACCACCTCTTGGTTTGGTAGCGGCCTTCTTCTTTCCTTTGGCCCTTGCCTTGGACGTGGAAGAGGAAGCACAACGAACAAACATAGCGGGTGTTTCCCTTGCTTTCTGCAAGGTGCCCTCTGCACTCCTCAATATGTTAAGGAGTACTAGAAGTTCAACTTCTTTACCTTGAATATTGAAATTCAAGATAAACTGGGCGTAGGTGGAAGGAAAGGACTGGAGAACCAAGTCTGTATACAGCTCGTTCTCTAATGTTGTCCCAAGGTCCGCGAGCTCCTCAATATAGCCAATTATCTTAAGGACATGTTCCCCTACAGATGATTCGATGGCCAGCCTCGACTGAAACAAGTTCTTCGAGGTCTCGTATCTATCTATACGAGATTGCTCTCCATACAGTTCCTTGGTGTGGAGAAATATGGATTCAAGATCCATATTTTCGTGCCTCCTCTGATGTTCATTATCCGTAAAGGAAAGCACGATGCATTTAGCCTTCCCGCAGTCAATCTCCCAGGTCTTGCGGATTTCCTTATCCGCGACACTGGATTCTGGACCTGGGACGGCAGGGGCTGTAGTAGTAAGGACATACCCCAATTTGTCATAGGTGATTGCCATCTTGATATTCCGGAACCAATCTTTATAGTTTGACCCTGTCAAAATATTTTTATCTAATAATAACTTAAAACCCGTCATGTTCTGGTCGCTGTAATCAGGAGAGAGAGAAGAAATACTTTAGCATGATACTCTTGCAAGTTTAGAGTGGTTTTTAGATTATCTAAACAGGATGGCTCCCACTGTTTCTCGAATCCTTCCTCAAACCATAAAAGAAGAACTAATCAGGACTATTCTCACCGTACAATACTTGCTTAACCGTTCAGCCAGGCCAGTGTCGGTAATTCGAGGGAGGTTTTACGATGCTTTCACAAAGTTCCTTAATTAAATAACCTCTTTTCCCTGGGGGCGAGCCCCGCTGATACCTTTCTCAACACCTACTTGGTTTATAGCATTAATCGCTGAGTGAAAGAATCTCCCGATGAGTAACATATGCTCACAGTAGGATCTGGATCCAAATATCATCGTGTGATGAAGCTGAAGGAATCCTACCAAAATTATCACACTCCAAATGGTATGCAACTCTAGCAAGTTTCAATTTCTTTAGAAACTCCCGATATGGATTTTTGCCCCATGCTCTTATGACCTTGACGTTGGCCAAAATATCATAAGTCACATGTCAAGTTCTACCCATCATTATCTTGTTAATTTGAACCCACCCGTACATACCCCTGTGTTGGCCAAATGGCAGTACGACTGTCCCAAACCAACTCATCTATCTATGCAACAGATGAATACCCAGCAGCTACCAAACACTATGCCTTGGCGTTGGTCAAAATACATAGCTTGAATACTACTGAATACCCAAATGAAATGACAGAGGGATATGAATGGTTTTGGCGAAACCGTGAACGTAGTGAACTTGATATAATCGAAGGAACCTGATAGCTTTTAAAAGGAGTGGTTTAAGCTCCGCAATTAAAAAATCTTCTGTTTTAAAAAAACCGAGTGGTTTCTTTTAAACTGTTCCAACGATTCAATTTTGGTTTATTTTCTTTGCATTAATATAATGCATCCCATCAATTAACCTATCATTGCAGAAAACAACGAAAATACAACGTCCGCTTATGCCATCCGCATTCGCCACTGGGCCCCGTCATTCACCCGTTAGGTTACTTAACTAACGACAGAGCAGGGGCTGGGTTAGCACGGATGCAAAACATAAGCAACGCCTACTAGATATCATATATAGATATTGTACATTCGTCAGACGCAATACTAGACATTCCAGATCACAGATGAACATATTGGATATTCTAGGAATCCGCATTTCTTTTGAGCCTGCAATAAAAGACGGATTATATAGTCGTGATGAATAGCCAACCCCACCCTAGACCCCTACGGGTATGGAAAACTACCCGTCATGTACCCGAAGTGAAGCGGTCTCCCTCAACGACGTGAGTAGGCCACTAAGCACTTCAAAGTACCCGGTAGTTTGTGCACCCCACCTTGGGTCTATCCTAGGAGCAGAAAACAGTAAATGAAATAATACAACGGTGGCTACAACCTTAACCTGGATGTGCCCCGCAAAAGAATATTACAAAAAATTACAATTTACATTTGAATGAATGAAACACTCGTCTCACATCCTCGGCTATCCATTCACGACAATCCAATAAGTTCATATCCACAAACATAAAGTACCATTACAGAAATGTGCAACCCCCTGCTAACCGACATACTAGCAATTAGGGGTGCTTTACGAACACATTAATCACAACACAGATATAATCCAATTAGCCAAAGTTCTTAGAATTTCGATCAAGCATCGCATATGAATCTACTCCGAATAATTCTCTGTGCACATAAAACCTGAGCAGAAACAAAATATCCCAGAAAATTCAACATTAACACAGAAGAATAACTGAGCAAAATTGGGTTGACTCGGTGTCAAATCGGCCGCGGATCCACGGCAGATCGCTTGGATCTGTAGGGTTCCTAGGCACTCTTGTGAAGTTTCATAAGGCATCAAACATGCCCGGATTAAATTTTAGACGTGCCGAACAACCCAAAGCCGGGATCTTTGCTAGATTATTAGGGTTTAATATGCAAGATGATAACTTTTATCTAAGTGTGAGGGATTACAACCTTTGTAGTCCGCTCCTTCACTTCACAAGCTCCGAGTAGAAGTCCCTTTGCCGCGATCCACGATCTCCCGGACTCATGAGAGGCTCCACGACTCGAACGATCCATTCTAGCTTGTCGTATTCCAAATCTCCGATGATCTACCTTGAAGTTGCTTCGACTCAAGCTTTCTCACTCAAAAGAGAAGAACACACTAATCCCATGGGATAGATGAGATGAGGATGAGAGAGTAGTGATTTTGCTTTCTTTTTATATCATTTTCTCATATTTTATCATCACTTAAGAATTTTCAAGAGAGCTTCTTCAAGAGAGAAGAAGAAGAAGAAGATAATGGATAATGATAATATGAATAATCATAAATCCTTTTGTGATGAATAGAATATAATCATATGATTGAATTGTAAACCATGGTCAAGGATGAGTGGCTAAGAATATGTAGAGAAACAACTAGGGTTAGGGTTTGGTTAGGTTTAGAAATGTGTCATCCAAAATAATCATTACAATGACAAAAGAAAAATGCTTCTAGAAGGAACTTGAAGCATCCAACCCTAATCAAACCTTAACCTCAATTAATCATCCTTAAACATGTTTAACAATTAATCATATCATGTCACAATAATATATATCACATATATATTATATATTTGCAACAAAAGAAAATAATACAATTAACATATATCGCATATATATCAATGTATCATCCACTGAGAAAATGAAATAATAAAGCAAGCTAATATTAGTTAATATAATAATATATCATATATATTATTATATATTAAATCATCGAATCAACACTTGATCCGACGATCCGGCTATATCGAATATAACCGTCTAATATATCATGTACCGATTCATCGAATCAACACTTGATCCGATGTCCCGGTTCATATCTAAATATCGCGAGAATATAATACGGTATCCCATATCGCATTATTCTCGGTCCTGCGCATATCGCATATGTGCCACTACTCCGTTTCGCCTGAGCCAAGAAACCTCTGTGTAGGACTCTAAAGAATCGTCAATACGCCGGTAGCAGGTGATGAACATATCAAACACCCACAAGCTGCAAGCGGTCAGCTAAACGTAACAGCCACCCAGGTATTGAGCGATCAGAAGATCAACAAGCTAGCCTGTGCGTTCTCCTGTGAATCCGATCAGTAACACTCCCGTACAGTCCGGTCTGTTCGTCAGATATGTCGCATATCAAGTCTACGGGTGGTGTACGTCAGACCCCAGTAACCGATAAGTCGTGTCGATGTATGGCTCATAACGGGTCGAGAAACTACTAGTAACACTTACCAGTAAATCTCTATATCAGCCCTGGCCAGAGACTTCCAGTTATAGCCAATCGAACACAGCACAACATCAACTCCCTATACCGGGAGAGACGAATCCCCTCCTATCGCTCATTGCCTCCATATGATTCGGGACTGTACCCAAAAGCCACCGTTTTGCACGCCCTCTTGGACGTGGTAAGGTGGAAATCAAAGCACAGTGGGAATCACACAAGACTCTATGACGATCTCGGGTCTACAGACTACCCTGTACCAGTGTCACCGGAGAACTGCCATCTGACGTGTGGTATATCACCATCTGGGAGTTCTCGGCGAGTCCGTCCAGTGTACCCAGTCTCCACTGAGCACCCGTACACCATCTCTGATGTCAAACACCGATGGATATGGGATCATCCATCGCCCATCATATGGGTCAAGATGCGTATATGCTAGTCTACTCTGGTGTATCGATGCCCTGTCTCGATATACCCTCGACTAGGAACAGTTATAGGATGTATTCATCGACTACCGCGGCCCCACTAGTATGATCTCATCATAGTCCCAGTAGTCGAGTACAGATCCTAAGGGCTTTATCAACATGTGAGAGTAAAACAGTAAACCAATACAAGTCAACATGTTAAGATAAAGTGAAACCAAATAGCATACTATCATGACGAGCAAGAAAGTCATCTCTATATATAACCAAGCATCCATTATAATATACATCATATGTACAACAATAGCCTCTAGGGCATATACATAACTAACAATCTCCCACTTGCACTAAGGCCAGCTGCTGTAGTATCTCATACCTAGCATCCCGAATAATCTCTCAAACTATATCTGGGGAATGGCCTTCGTGAATGGATCCGCAGTGTTGTCCTTCGTATCTACTCTCCTGACCTCGATCTCCCGGCGATCAACTATCTCCCTGATCAGGTGATATCGCCTCAGAATATGTCTGGACTTCTGATGGGACCTGGGTTCCTTGGCCAAAGCCACAGCTCCATTGTTATCGCAATACAGAGGTATTGGATGCTCAATAGATGGAACCACACCAAGTTCACTAATGAACTTCTTGATCCAGACAGCCTCTTTGGCAGCATCGTTGGCAGCGATGTATTCAGTCTCCATCGTTGAGTCTGCAACGGTATCCTGTTTGGAACTCTTCTAACATACCGCCCCTCCATTGAGGGTAAAGACAAAACCCGAATGCGACTTAGAGTCGTCCTTATCACTTTAGAAGCTGGAATCGGTAAAGGACTCCACCTGGAGTTCTCCGTTACCATACACCAAGAACATCTCCTTAGTCCTTCGTAAGTACTTGAGAATGTTCTTCACTGCTGTCCAATGACTCTCTCCTGGATCTGCTTGATACCGACTCACTACACTTAGTGAGTATGCTACATCGGGTCTGGTACATAGCATCGCATACATGATAGAGCCTACTGCCGAAGCATAGGGTATCCCTTGCATGCGAGCTCTCTCCAAATCAGTCTTGGGAGACATCTCTTTGGAGAGAGTGAGTCCAGAGATCGTGGGTTGGTTCCCATGCTTGGATTCTTCCATACTAAACCTCTTTAGTATGGTGTCAATGTACCTGGATTGGGACAATCCCAATATCCGTTTAGATCTATCTCTATAGATCATGATTCCCAATATGCAGGAGGCATCACCTAGATCTTTCATTGAGAATCTCTGTGATAAGAAGAGCTTGACTGATTGCAGCATAGGAATATCATTTCCTATCAAGAGTATGTCATCCACGTACAATACGAGGAAGACAACCTTACCCTCTGCTACCTTCTTATAGATACAAGGTTCATCTATATTTTTGATGAAGTCAAACTCTTTGACTACAACATCAAAACAGATGTTCCAACTCCGCGATGCTTGCTTTAACCCATAAATGGATTTAAGCAGCTTGCACACTTTTCCGCTGCTCCCACTATCTACGAAGCCCTCTGGCTGAGTCATGTACACGCTCTCTTCTAAATCACCGTTTAGAAAGGCAGTCTTAACATCCATTTGCCAGATTTCGTAGTCATGGTATGCAGCAATGGCAAGTAAGATCCGGATGGACTTAAGCATAGCCACTGGAGAAAAGGTTTCGTCATAATCCACACCTGGTCGTTGACGAAAACCCTTTGCTACAAGTCTAGCTTTGAAAGTCTCAACCTTTCCATCTACACCAAATTTCTTTTTAAAGATCCACTTGCTCCCAATGGGTTTTACCCCTTCAGGAGCATTTTCCAAAGTCCATACTTTGTTGGTGTACATGGATTCCATCTCAGATCGCATTGCATCCAGCCGTTTCACAGAGTCACCACTCGTGATGGCCTGCTCGAAACTAGTTGGTTCATCATCATCCATGATGCAATCCTCGCTTCCACCATCAATGAGAAAACCGTAGTATCTCTCAGGTGGACGAGAAACCCTACTAGATCGGCGGAGAGGCTGGGGTTCGTCGGGTATTATTGAATCCTCTGGTTCTACCAAGTCTTGTGTTATAGTTTGTGTCGCTGGAACCTCTTCCAGTTCTACCTCATTGCCATCAATTTCTTTCATAAGAAAACCTTTTTCTAAGAAAGTAGCATGTCGAGAAACAAACACCTTTTGTTCCTCGGGGTGGTAGAAGATATACCCTTGTGAATTTCTGGGATATCCTACAAACTTACATAAGACTGATCTTGCCTCGAGTTTGTCCGGATTTTGTCTTTTGACATAGGCTGGACAACCCCATATCTTAACATACTTAAGAGATGGTCTCTTCCCTTTCCATATCTCATATGGAGTGGTAGGCACTGATTTGGTAGGAACCATATTCAATAGATGTATGGCTGTCTCAAGTGCATACCCCAAGAAGGAAATAGGTAACTCAGCCTCGCTCATCATAGAGCGCACCATATCTAATAGGGTGCGATTCCTCCGCTCGGATACACCGTTGTGCTGTGGTGTATAAGGAGGAGTAAGCTGAGAGAGAATCCCATTCTCTTTTAGATAATCTAGGAACTCACCGCTTAAGTATTCACCTTCTCGATCAGATCGAAGAATCTTAATACTTTTGCCCGTTTGGTTCTCTACTTCGTGCTTATATTCTCTGAATTTCTCAAAAGCTTCAGACTTGTGTTTCATCAGAAACACATGTCCGTATCTAGAGAGATCGTCAGTGAATGTAATGAAGTAGGAAGAACCGTTCCTGGCATGCGTAGACATGGGACCATAAACATCACTATGTATCAGTCCTAAGAGTTCAGTAACTCTTTCTCCGTGTCCACTAAACGGAGCTTTGGTCATTTTTCCTTTGAGACATGAATGGCAAGTATCATAAGATGATAATTCGAACGGATTCAAATAACCATCCCTATGTAACTTAGCCAGTCGTGTCGCATTGATATGACCAAGTCTACAATGCCACAAGAAGGATTCGTTCATGTCTGAACTTTTCCTCTTGTGTGTGTTTTGTATATTTAGAACTGTATTCTGATTTAGAATGAATATGCCATTATGTAACGAGCCTGATGCAATCAACTTTTGATCTAGGAATATGTTCATAACATTATCCTGTACTACAAAATTATATCCCTCTTTACTCAATAAAGAAATTGATATAATGTTGCACATCATGTTCGGTATATAATAGCACTCATTTAGAATCAGTGTATTACGACTTGGCAATACAAGGTGATATTCGCCAACTGCTTTGGCTGCAACATTTGCACCGTTCCCTACTAGAACGGAATGATCATCTTTTCCCAGTTCTCCACCTTTACGTATCCCATGCAACTGTTTGCATATGTGGGACCCTGATCCGGTATCTAATACCCAGGACGTAGGATGAACTGAGAAACAGTTCTCAATAACAAACACACCCGAAGAAGATGCATCAACATGCATGTTCTTTTGGGCGGCGTGAGAATCCAGATATTCTCCTGTTTCCTGTTCAGTCTTATAACTCTTATAAGAAAGAACGGGTCCAACGTTCCCTTGCTCAGTACAATAATCGGGTTCAGTCAATACATCAATATTATTATCTTGATTATGGCCTGACATGGTCGCTACCTGGAGAGAGAGAGAAGAAAACACTTTAGCGTATGCTCTTGCAAGATTAGATTGGTTATTATCTTATCTAATCAGGATGTCTCCCACTGTTTTTATCAAATCTACCTTAAAACCCTAAAAGGTAAGATTAGCCGGGATTAATTACACCCTACAATTTCGTCAATCTTTCAGCCAGATCAGTGTCGGTACTTTGAGGGAGGTTCCCCGTGCTTTCGCACGGACCTAATTAAAGTAAACCTCGTTTTCCTAGAGGCGTAACCTCGTTAACACTTTTCTAGACACCTACTTGAATGACTAATTGTCCTGTGTAAAACTCTCCCAGGAGTAACTCTTACTCGCAGTGGGTATCGGGATCCAACTATCTCATAGGAGGTATGCAATCTCATTGCAAATTTCAACGCTTGAAATTCCCGATAAAACTTTTACCCCTAGTGTTCTATGACCTTGACGAATGCCAAACAACCCATAGTCCACTAGTCAAGTTCAACCCGTACATTTCTTGATTGAATTAAACCCACCCGTACGACCCTTGACGAATGCCAAACTACGCCGTACGAATACCCTAATCCAATCTGCATCATATGCATAAGTAGATAAATACTAGTTAGCTACCGTACACTACGCCTTGACGAATGCCAAACTACCGTAGCACGAATACTAAGTAGTACTTATCTGAAATGACGGAGGGCTACGCAGGTTTTTCAGAAAACCCTGAGCGTAATGAACTTGATATCGTCGTAGAATCATGTGTTTTTGAAAAGGAGTGTTTTTGAGGCTTTTCTTAGTTTCGCTAAAGGGGTCACTCCCGGTGAAGGGATCGTCGGCCCTTTCCTCATCGAATAAGGTACAGGATATATCATATATACCGCTGTGCAAAGCAATACACTAAAAGCAATCAAAAGACAAACCGCGTTTTGTAGCATCTGCCAGTTTCGCTAAAGGAGTCACTCCCAGTGAAGGGATCTCGGTCCTTTCCTCATCGAATAAGGTGCAGGACATATCATATATGTCACTGTGCAAAACAAAACTGTAACTACCCTTTTTTATAAAGTTTTTGATTCTACAACATCTTTAGGTTTCTTTTCTTTTATTAATCTCATTAATAAAAATCCCATCAGCTTATGCTTCCTAAGAATCACAGAAGAAACGAAAGCAGTAATATTTATATATCAGCATATATATATAGTATAAGCATTCGTCTCAGGCAATAATATGATCTCATCACAGAACATAGCAGCAGAAGAACATATATGAAATATTGGATATACTAGGACGTCCGTGTTTTCAATACGAGCCTGTATAAAACACGGATTCCACGGTCGCGACGAATAGCCAAACCCACATCCCAAGACCCCTACGAGAGCGGCAAGTAACACTGCCAATTCTAGGGTTAGAAGACCCGGTCTCGACTCCTCGAGATGGCCTCCCACTGGACCCTAGAACCCGGTTACTTGTGCTCCCCTCCTTGGGTCTACCTAATGCGGAAAAGTAAATAATATACACTGGTGACATCAACCGCAACCTGGAAGTGCCCCAAATAAAAGAATATTATATTACAAATGAATTTTACATGAATGAAAATAAAAAACCCCATCTCACATAAAACCCCCGGCTATTCTGATCGCGACGATCCAATATAACATATCACAGCAACACATAATATCTCATACCATCAACGTAAGTAAATATGCGCATCCCAATTGTCGTTGACATATAGCAACGAAACCGGCGATATCACATATTACACTTACGGTCACAGAAAAGAAAGTGTAAAACTACAATATTTGGAATCCACAATCACTTTAGATATCATAAATCCGAAATATCACATACTCCGCATTTCATGCCTAACTCTATGAATTCCACATATTGTATCACATTCCAGATAAATATAAAGTATTAAACTTTCCGAACAGATTATCAAACACCCAAAATTTCCTAAACTGCTCAACACTTGAGCGGGGTTCAAATAATCCGAGAATATGTCACAGTACCGGTGATCCAGCCGTAGAAGGGTCAAGCCAACGCCTCACATGTGGCACGCCGTACTGCCCCAAACCCGAAGATTCAAAAGGCAGTTCAAGACGGTCACATAATCGAGTTAAGGTTTGTTGTCTTCTAGAGAGTCCACCGCTTAACTTGTACAATTGTTCCGAACGATTTAAACCCGAATAAATTTCAACACTTGAAAATTTGCCGTACCGGGAAACAGTAAGTTAATGATATCCGTTCAAATAGTTTAACAGTTTCTAAATATCCGGAAAGAAATACGAATTTTAAATTTCCGATCGAGTCTACTATTACAAAACAAACCCCAGAATTTTAAACACCTGGAATAGATTAAAAATACCCAGAATAGTCAGCAAGTACCTACGGTCATTACCATAAAAGCCACGTGTCAAGATCTCACTGTTCCGCCGCGGAAGCGCCGCGCAAGCCATGCTTGCGCCGCGCTTCCGCCGCCGTTTAGTCGAATTAGGGGCACGGGTTTTATGGTAATTCTTAGATTTCCCTGCTGATTTTTTTACATATTTTTAATTCAGAAAAATCCCAAAATTTAAAAAATTTCCAGAGAGGGGTCAAGTTTCGTCGTTTCGGGTTCGATCGGAGTTTTAACTTCGTAAACACATCGCCTAATGCTCTAGCTAGTCTCTGATACCACTGTAGGGTTCCTAGGCACTCTTGTGAAGGTTCATAAGGCATCAAACATGCCCGGATTAAATTTTAGACGTGCCGAACAACCCAAAGCCGGGATCTTTGCTAGATTATTAGGGTTTAATATGCAAGATGATAACTTTTATCTATGTGTGAGGGATTACAACCTTTGTAGTCCGCTCCTTCACTTCACAAGCTCCGAGTAGAAGTCCCTTTGCCGCGATCCACGATCTCCCGGACTCATGAGAGGCTCCACGACTCGAACGATCCATTCTAGCTTGTCGTATTCCAAATCTCCGATGATCTACCTTGAAGTTGCTTCGACTCAAGCTTTCTCACTCAAAAGAGAAGAACACACTAATCCCATGGGATAGATGAGATGAGGATGAGAGAGTAGTGATTTTGCTTTCTTTTTATATCATTTTCTCATATTTTATCATCACTTAAGGATTTTCAAGAGAGCTTCTTCAAGAGAGAAGAAGAAGAAGATAATGGATAATAATAATATGAATAATCATAAATCCTTTTGTGATGAATAGAATATAATCATATGATTGAATTGTAAACCATGGTCAAGGATGAGTGGCTAAGAATAAGTAGAGAAACAACTAGGGTTAGGGTTTGGTTAGGTTTAGAAATGTGTCATCCAAAATAATCATTACAATGACAAAAGAAAAATGCTTCTAGAAGGAACTTGAAGCATCCAACCCTAATCAAACCTTAACCTCAATTAATCATCCTTAAACATGTTTAACAATTAATCATATCATGTCACAATAATATATATCACATATATATTATATATTTGCAACAAAAGAAAATAATACAATTAACATATATCGCATATATATCAATGTATCATCCACTGAGAAAATGAAATAATAAAGCACGCTAATATTAGTTAATATAATAATATATCATATATATTATTATATATTAAATCATCGAATCAACACTTGATCCGACGATCCGGCTATATCGAATATAACCGTCTAATATATCATGTACCGATTCATCGAATCAACACTTGATCCGATGTCCCGGTTCATATCTAAATATCGCGAGAATATAATACGGTATCCCATATCGCATTATTCTCGGTCCTGCGCATATCACATATGCGCCACTACTCCGTTTCGCCTGAGCCAAGAAACCTCTGTGTAGGACTCTAAAGAATCGTCAATACGCCGGTAGCAGGTGATGATCATATCAAACACCCACAAGCTGCAAGCGGTCAGCTAAACGTAACAGCCACCCAGGTATTGAGCGATCAGAAGATCAACAAGCTAGCCTGTGCGTTCTCCTGTGAATCCGATCAGTAACACTCCCGTACAGTCCGGTCTGTTCGTCTGAAATGTCGCATATCAAGTCTAGGGGTGGTGTACGTCAGACCCCAGTAACCGATAAGTCGTGTCGATGTATGGCTCATAACGGGTCGAGAAACTACTAGTAACACTTACCAGTAAATCTCTATATAAGCCCTGGCCAGGGACTTCCAGTTATAGCCAATCGAACACAGCACAACATCAACCCCCTATACCGGGAGAGACGAATCCCCTCCTATCGCTCATTGCCTCCATGTGATTCGGGACTGTACCCAAAAGCCACCATTTTGCACGCCCTCTTAGACGTGGTAAGGTGGAAATCAAAGCACAGTGGGAATCACACAAGACTCTATGACGATCTCGGGTCTACAGACTACCCTGTACCAGTGTCACCGGAGAACTGCCATCTGACGTGTGGTATATCACCATCTGGGAGTTCTCGGCGAGTCCGTCCAGTGTACCCAGTCTCCACTGAGCACCCGTACACCATCTCTGATGTCAAACACCGATGGATATGGGATCATCCATCGCCCATCATATGGGTCAAGATGCGTATACGCTAGTCTACTCTGGTGTATCGATGCCCTGTCTCGATATACCCTCGACTAGGAACAGTTATAGGATGTACTCATCGACTACCGCGGCCCCACTAGTATGATCTCATCATAGTCCCAGTAGTCGAGTACAGATCCTAAGGGCTTTATCAACATGTGAGAGTAAAACAGTAAACCAATACAAGTCAACATGTTAAGATAAAGTGAAACCAAATAGCATACTATCATGACGAGCAAGAAAGTCATCTCTATATATAACCAAGCATCCATTATAATATACATCATATGTACAACAATGGCCTCTAGGGCATATACATAACTAACAGGATCGGCAGCGGTTCCTCGGTGGTTTGGACGAGTCACGATCCCAAATTTCTTCACAATTCTTAAAAAACCTTGCTTGTATTTTTAAAGGTCCCTGAAAAAATTTTAGACCCCAATTTAAAATCGGCAAAAACTTGGTGAAAATGTTGTTTTTTCGGGATTAAATCACGATCAAATTTCTAAAGACTTTGCTAACATGTTAGTTATGGTTTAGCTAGTCTCTGATACCACTGTAAGTCAACGTTACACACCCCACAAGATGCGGGGAGGCGGAATAGGTAAAACAATCATTTTGTTCAAAGTAACATCAACTATCAAACGGATCTTTGCTAAACCCTAACTAACAAACTATCTAAAAATAGTTAACTACTATGATAGATAATCTATACCTCAAGATATTAGTCCTTCTTGTTCTTGTTGTTCACCTTCTCTTCGGCCTCCTCGATGTAATAGAAGATCCACCCGAGAGTTCCTTCTTCAAGCTTTAACCTCTAACTTGAGGTAACTAAGTGGCTAGGATTGCTAATCCAAGTGACCTAGAGGATATAGAGATAGATTAAGGATCTATTAGTCTTGCTAACTCTAGGGTTCTCAACACATGAGAGGATTAGGGTTAGGATGAAGAAGATGAGAGCTTGAGGAGAGAGAATGTGTATGTGATAATGAAATAAATCTTGAGTCTCTTAGATAATTATAAAGCATGAAAAATATCTAAACAATAATAAATATATTCAACAACCATGCTTCATTAATTACCTTGAGGTAAATCACCTCATGACTCATGGTGTAATTAATGAAAATTACACATCACCTCTCCACCTTATTAAGTTTAATTCACAAATGAATTAAAACTAAATGAGATACCTTTATTCTAGAAGCTTCTCGACTAATTACGAGAATGCCCCTCCCATCCATATTTACGAAAAACACGGATATACTGAGACTGCATAAATCCAATAATCCAATACTAGAATCTGGCTTAAACCAAAGCCTGCTAGTATAATCTGTCCGAACATCATACGAGCACAAGTACATGTATATATCCGAACCCTGTCGTAAAACCATACGACCTCTATATCGTTTCTCCTGAAGCAGAGAAACCCTCTGTGTGGGACTCTAAAAACTCGACCCTACGCTGGCAGTGGGTTTAACCACATGCCACAAGTGGTACTATCTGTACGTAACGGTCCCCAGGTAGATGTCGATAAGAAGGTCGATGAGGAAACCCATCCGAACTACTACTGAGCCTGATGTTACAATCTCCGTACAGTCCGGTCTGTTCGTCTAAGACTATCGCATATCGGTCCTAGGGGGCGGCAAGCGTCAGTCCCCTAAAAGCGGTATAAGTCGTGTCGGAGTGAAGCCCATCACACCTTGAGAAGCTACTGGAAAACCTACCAATAAATCTCACTTGCCCTGGCCAGGGACCTTGCGTAATGGCTCTCCAAACACAGCGCGATATCAACCGCCAATACCGAGAGAGACGAATTCTATCTAACCGCCACTACCTCCAAGTGCTTCGGGACTGCACCCAACTGCTACCTGTTTGCACGACTTAGTCGAGCCGTGGTAGGGTATCCATCTAAGAACAGTGGGAACAAACTCGAGGCGAAGCAGCAGTGTCAAGTCTACGGACTATGTTGTACTCATGTCACCTGGGAACTGTTAACTGACGACGGGTATAATACCAACCAACAGTTCCCTGTGAGTCCTGCCCGGTGTACCCGTAACCCAACGAGCACCTGGATACTATCTCCAGTACAACGTACTAATGGCTATGGGACATACCATCTCCCCTGCTAGGACGAGAAGCGTATACACTAGTCTACTCTTGAGTAGCGATGCCCTGTCTCGATAATCCTACGACTAGGGACCTGAAAAAGAATGTACTTGTAGACTAACCAGCCCCCACTAGTGTGACTGCCATCACAACGCTGGTAGCCAAGCAAGATCCTATGGGCTCTATCAATATGTATTCGCGATATGCTAAAAGAAACATATACACACATTAAAATAGATATAAACCAAGTAGCGTACTACTATGTTGAGCAAGACTGTTAATACAACTGTGAATATCCCACGCTTCCATTAAGTAATATACAAGCTAGTATGATACAATAATGGCCCCTGGGGCATATACACTAACAGGTGTCTAGAAAGGTGTTAGTGGGGTTATGCCTCTGGGAAAAAGAGGTTTATTTTAATTAGGTCCGTGCGAAAGTACGGGGAACCTCCCTCAAAGTACCAACACTGACCTGGCTGAAAGATTGGCGAACTTGTAAGGTGTAATTAATCCCGGCTAGTCTTTCCTTTTAGGGTTTTAAGGAAGATTTGATAAAAACCAGTAGGAGCCATCTTGATTAGATAAGATAATAACTAATCTAATTATGCAAGAGCATACGCTATAGTGTTTTCTTCTCTCTCTCTCCAGGTAGCGACCATGTCATGCCTTAATCAAGATAATAATATGGATGTATTGACCGAACCCGCTTGTTATACTGAACAGGGAACGTTGGCCCCGCTCCAACTTATAGTTATTATAAGTCCGAGCAGGAAATAGGAGAATATCTGGATTCTCCCGCCACCCAAATGAAGAATAAGCATGCTGATGCATCTTCTTTGGGTGTGTTAGTTATCGAGAACTGTTTCTCAGTTCACTCTACGTCCTGGGTATTAGATACCGGATCGGGATCCCACATATGTAATATGTTACATGGGCTTAAGAAAGGTAGGGAACTGGGAATGGGTGATCATTCCATAAGAGTAGGGAATGGTGCAAATGTTGCAGCCAAAGCAGTTGGCTAATATCACCTTGTGTTACCAAATGGTAATACATTGATTCTGAACGAATACTATTACATTCTGACCCTGATATGCAATCTTATATCAGTTTCTTTATTAAGTAAATAAGGATATAATTTTGTAGTAGAGGATAATGTTATGAACATCTTCCTGAATCAAAAATTTATTGGATCAGGCTCGTTAAATAATGGCATATACGTTCTGAATCAAACTACAGTCCTTAACGTACAAAATACACACAAGAGGAAGAGTTTAGAGATGAACGAATCCTACTTGTGGCATTGTAGATTTGCTCACATCAATGCGACACGACTGGCTAAGTTACATAAGGATAGATATTTGAATTCGTTCGAATTTTCATCTTATGACACTTTCCAATCATGTCTCAAAGGCAAGATGACCAAAACTCCGTTTAATGGACACGGAGAAAGAGTTACAGAACTCTTGGGACTGATACATAGTGATGTATGCGGTCCCATGTCTACATATGCCAGGAATGGTTCCTCGTACTTCATTACATTCAATGACGATCTCTCAAGATACGGACATGTGTTTCTGTTGAAACACAAGTCTGAAGCTTTTTAGAAATTCAGAGAATATAAGAACGAAGTAGAGAACCAAACGGGTAAAAGTATTAAGATCCTTCGATCTGATCGAGGAGGAGAATACTTGAGCAATGAGTTCCTGGACTATTTAAAAGAGAATGGGATTCTCTCTCATCTTACTCCTCCCTATACACCATAGTACAATGGTGTATCGGAATGGAGGAATCGCACCCTATTAGATATGGTGAGCTTAATGATGAGCACCGCTGAGTTACCTATTTCCTTTTGGAGTTATGTACTTGAGACAGCTGCATACCTATTGAATCAAGTTCCGTCTAAATCTTTACCTACCACACCATATGAGATATGGAGTGGGAAGAGACCATGTCTTAAACGTGTTAAGATATGGGGTTGTCCGGCCTATGTCAAAAGGCAAAATCCGGAAAAACTCGAGGCACGGTCAGTTCTTTGAAAGTTTGTGGGATATCCCAAACATTCAAATGGATATCTATTCTACCATGGCGAGGAACAAAAGGTGTTTGTTTCTCGACATGCCACCTTTTTAGAAAAGGAATTTCTTGCAAAAGGAATTAGTGGCAATAAGGTAGACCTGGAAGAAGTTCCAGAAGCACAAACTACAACTGAAGATTTAGTGGAACCAGAGGATTCAATAGTTCCCAACAAACCTCAGCCGCTCCGCCGATCTAGTAGGGTTCCTCATCCACCTGAGAGATACTACAGTTTTCTCATTGATGGTGGGAGCGGGATTGCATCATGGAAGATGATGACCCGACTAGCTTCGAACAGGCCATCACGAGTGGGGACTCTGTGAAATGGCTGGATGCAATGTTATCTGAGAAGGAATCCATGTACACCAACAAAGTATGGACTTTAGAAGTTGCTCCTGAACGTGTAAAACCCATTGGAAGCAAATGGATCTTTAAGAATAAACTTGGTTTAGATGGAAAAGTTGAGACTTTCAAAGCTAGACTTGTTGCAAAGGGTTTTCGTCAACGACCAGGTGTGGATTATGACAAAACATTTTCTCCAGTGGCTATGCTTAAGTCCATCCGGATCCAACTTGCCATTGCTGCATACCATGGTTACGAAATCTGGCAAATGGATGTTAAGACCGCCTTTCTAAATGGTGATTTAGAGGAGTGCATGTACATGACTCAGCCAGAGGGCTTCGTAGACAGTGGGAGCAGCGGAAAGGTATCCAAGCTGCTTAAATCCATCTACGGGTTAAAGCAGGTATCGCGGAGTTGGAACACCTGTTTTGATGTTGTAGTCAAAGAGTTTGACTTCATCAATAACGTAGATGAACCTTGTATCTACAAGAAGGTAGCAGAGAGTAAGGTTGTTTTCCTCGTATTGTACGTGGATGACATACTCTTGATAGGAAATAACGTTCCCATGCTGCACTCGGTCAAACTCTTCTTATCACATAGATTCTAAATGAAATATCTAGGTGATGCCTCTTGCATTTTAGGGATTAGGATCTATAGAGATAGATCTAAGAGGATACTGGGATTGTCCCAATCCAAGTACATTGACACCATACTAAAGAGGTTTTGTATGGAAGAATCCAAGCGTAGGTATTTACTCACAATCTCTGGACTCACTCTCTCCAAAGAGATGTCTCCTAAGACTGATTTGGAGAGAGCCCGCATGCAAGGGATACCCTATGCTTCGGCAGTAGGCTCTATCATATACGCGATGCTATGTACCAGACCCGGTGTTGCATACTCACCAAGTGTAGTGAGTAGGTATCAAGCAGATCCAGGAGAGAATCACTGGACAGCTGTGAAGAACATTCTCAAGTACTTGAGAAGGACTAAGGAGATGTTCTTGGTGTATGGTAACGGAGAACTCCAGGTGGAGTCCTTTACCGATTCGAGCATCCAAAGTGATAAGGACGACTCTAAGTAGCACTCGGGATTTGTCTTCACCCTCAATGGAGGGGCGGTTTGTTGGAAGAGTTCCAAACAGGAAACCGTGATAGACTCGACGATAGAGGCTGAATACATCGTTGCCAACGATGCTGCTAAAGAGGCTGTCTGGATGAAGAAGTTCATAACTGAACTTGGAGTGGTTCCTTCCATTGAGCATCCAATATCTTTGTATTATGATAACAATGGAGCTGTGGCTTTAGCCAAGGAACCCAGATCCCATCAGAGATCCAGACATATTCTGAGACGGTATCACCTGATCCGGGACATAGTTGATCGCCGCAAGATCGAGAACAGGAGAGTTGACACGAAGGACAACACTACGGATCCACTCACAAAGGCCATACCCCAGATACAATTTGAGAGACTCTTCGGGATGTTGAGTATGAGATACTACAACAGCTGGCCTTAGTGCAAGTGGGAGATTGTTAGTTGTATATATGCCCTAGAAGCCATTATTGTACATATGATGTATATTATAGTGGATGCTTGGATATATATAGAGAGGACTTTCTTGCTCGACATGATAGTATGCTATTTGGTTTCACTTTGTCTTAACATGTTGACTCGTATTGGTTTACTTTCTTGCTCTCACATGTTGATAGAGCCCTTAGGATATGTACTCGACTACTAGGACTATGATGCAGATCATACTAGTGGGGCCAGGGTAGTCCAAGAGTACATCCTATAACTATTCCTAGTCAAGGGTGTATCGAGACAGGACATCGATACAACAGAGTAGACTAGCGTATACGCGTCTTGACCCATATGATGAGCGATGGATGATCCCATATCCATTGGTGTTTGACATCAAAGATGGTGTACGGGTGCTCAGTGGAGACTGGGTACACTGAACGGACTCGTCGAGAACTTCTATATGGTATTATACCTATCGTCACATAGCAGTTCTCTGGTGACACTGGTACAGGTTAGTCTGTAGACCCGAGATCGTCATAGAGTCTTGTGTGATTCCCACTGTGCTTTGATTTCCACCTTACCACGTTCATGAGAACGTGCAAAACGGTGGCTTTTTGGTACAGTCCCGAATCACATGGAGGCAATGAGCGATAGTAGGGGTTTCGTCTCTTCCGGTATTGGGAGTTGATGTTGCGCTGTGTTCGATTGGCTATAACTGGAAGTCCCTAGCCAGGGCTGATATGGAGACCTACTGGAAAGTGTTATCAGTAGTTTCTCAACCCGTTATAAGCCTCACATCGACACGAATTATCGATTACTGGGTCTGACGTTTACCACCCCTAGATTGGATATGCGACATATCGGACGAAGAGACCGGACTGTACGGTAGTGTTCCTGATTAGATTCACAGGAGTGTGTGCAGGCTTGCTTGTTGATCTTCTGATCGCTCAATACCCGGGTGGCTGTTACGTTTAGCTGACCACTTGCAGCTTGTGGGTGTTTGATATGATCATCACCCACTGCCGGCGAATTGACGATTCTTCAGAGTCCTACACAGTGGTTTCCTAGCTCAGGCAAAACGGAGTAGGAGCACATATGTGATATGTGCGGAACCGAGATTAATACGATATGAGATACCGTATTCTGTTCTCGCGATATGTGATATCGGCCGGGTATATGTGATATAGCCGGGATATCAGATCAAGTGTTGATTCGATAAAATGTTACATGTTATATTAGTCGGTTATATGTAATATAGCCGGATTATCTGATCACGTGTTGATTCGATAATTTAATGTATAATTATATATGTGATATATTACATTATATTAACTAATATAAGCTCACTTAAATGATTCTTTTTCTCACTTAAGAATACATTGATATATGTTAATTGTATCATTTTCTTTTGTTACATTATATATTATATATGTGATATATAATATTGTAACATGTTAGGGTTACAAATGCAACTAGGATTTTGAGATTAAACCATGCTAGGGTTTGGATTAAGGTTAATATATTTATTTTGGTAATTCATTTTGTATGGATAATATTTGGATATTTATCCTTGTTGACCTTGTCAACCCTCCTTGATATTTTGCTAGATATGTTTTAACCAAAACCTAACCCTAGACCATGGTAAAGTCTCTACAAGGGTTAAGCATGACATGCTTAACCCTTGGTTCCAATTCTAACCTAAACAATAATTCATTTCATCACAACTTCATCTTCTTCCTCCTCTTCACAAAAAGCTTGCTAGTTTTTGATTTGTGATGAAATATTGTGAGAAATAGAAAACAAAAGAGAGCAAAATTCCTACTTCTTCATCCTCATCTATTCTAGCCACTTAGATTAAGGTGTTTGCTTCACTAATACTTGATTAGTGAAGTGAGAGCTTGGGTTTTTGATTCTTCAAGGTAGATCATCTTGGATTTTGAAGATTACTAGCAAGGATGCATCATTCTCTTCATGGAGCCTCTATAGAGTCCGGTAGCATGATGATCGCAGCAAAGGGATCTCAACCCGGAGCTTATGAAGCGAAGGAATGGACTACAAAGGTTGTAATCCCTAACTCTTAGATGTTAAGTTGTTAACATGTTAGTTTTGTTTAATTCTCTAGGTAAATATCTTATGTTAAGGTTATCTATAATGGAAAATTTTTAAAATTGGCATGGGAGATGCCACCGGAATCCTTGCTGCCGTTGTAGGTAACCCAACAGGATTAGACTGAGTTCTTTGCCTTCCTCTGGTCTTGCAACCTCTATCTTTGAGCTTGCAAAATTAGATTTTGGTAGTTGAATTCATTTGCTTGTATTTGGATGTCATTGCAATAAAACCTTCATTAAAGTTCATGTTTGATTCTTTTGTCTCTTCTCTATTTCATTGTTATTTCCTTTTATTATTCATTTGTGCTAATTCTATGATGATGTGTGAGTAGTTATTCTTGGGTTATGGTGAGGTAGGTTGTGGAACGACTTTACTTCCAATCTCTCCCTTTTGATTCTTGCATTTTACGCTTCTTTTCTTAATCATGCAATGTTATTTTGTTTTGCTTGATAGGATAAATCGTTTTGAATGGTTGTAAATCAACCTTTAACATATATCCTATTCCTTCTTTACATTTTATTATTGCTATATTAGGATTTGAAATTAAAATGAATATGGAATTATGTTAAGTGTCGCAACTAGATAGATAGGATATATAGCATACATGCATATATTCTATACTTGCTAAACTTCACCTAACTAATTACATATTCATTTCATTCTCAATTTCATTCTTTTTAGTTTCCGTTTTATTTTAACTTTGATATCGTATTCTATCCCGACGCATGTTTCGGACAGATGCGGCATGCTTTCGCAATTTAAATGGAAACTAAAAGAAATGAACCTTGAATCAAAACGAAGAGTTAGGGGTAAATATCGTATTTCACTCATACTAAACCTTAGCCTAAGCTTTCCTTAAAACAAAACCTTTTTTCTTTTGATTATTGTAAAAAAAACGTGACAAACATCCATTTTCTAACCCATTGTTTCATAACTCAAATTGATGTTGTGATGTCCACTCCTTGTGGTTCGACCCGTGCTTGCCGGCTTGCTTCAACGCACTGTGCACTTGCGGTCGAGAATCACGTCGTGCACTATTTTCATTAACAAAACCGACATATCCGATATTGACCATATCCTTTCAAAGCACGACACCGTGAATTTTCGAACACTTGCACGGTTGTGATTCTGCCGATTGGCGAAGACCTAGCTCCCGCTTGGGGATGCTTTTATATATTGCTTGTATGTGGTTTTGGATCAAAATATACAAGGGGGGTGCTGCCTAAATTTTTAAAGACGAAAAATGTTTTCAACTATAGTATAATCCACTTGCATTTTCATATATCATTACCTATACATTTTAAAGGAAAATTCGATTTCATTATACCTTTATTTTAAAAAACTTCACCTCTTATTTCCTAAAATGGTTTAGATTTCTGGGTTTTGACTTACTTAAATTAGGTGGGGTCCTATAGACTTCACATTATTCAAGTGTCAGTCACATGCTTTTTTCCAGGTCGTGACAGACTTGAGGCATTTAAGGATGTGCTTATAGACTATCCAGCCCCCACAAGTATGATCGCCATCATAACGCTGGCAGTCAAGCAAAATTCTACGTGCTTTATCAATATGTATCAGCCATATAGATATCAAGTAAAATATATACATATGTTAAGATAAAGACAAACCAAAATAGTATACTACTGTATCGAGTTTTTATCAACATGTATAAACAATACAAAGTATCAAGAGAAACAAATACATATGTTCAGATAAAGACAACTTAAATAGTATATGTTCAGTTGATAAAACTGCACATTTAATATGACAGTTTTCCTACTATTTCTATATAATAAAAGGTGTTTATTATAATATATAACACATATAAGGGTTTATCTGTAAAAATACTATTTTCATGTGTTTATATATTATAATTAAACATTTGGTAGGAAAAAGTAAGCATATAATATCCATGTAACATTTGGCCCATTTAAATATGCTTACCATATTATACCTTTGACCAATACTTAATGGTTATGTCAATATCTCAATAAAACAAACTCTACTAATATTATTTTTTGAGTTGTTGTGCAGAATTTTCAGGGCTGAAATCAAGGAAATCAAAGTTGTTGGAACAAACCTGCCTAATTAAGAAAGTAAACTAAAGAAATTAAGTCTGGCAGTGACGTAGAAAAGATTTTCAGTTTCCAGAGATTAAAAAGATCACCACGTGTCATAAAGATTAAGCCTCAGAAGATAAAATCCTGTGATCCATCTATAAGGTCGCGGATCCGCGGCCAAACCAACCTATTGGCCGCGGATCCGCCGCGTATTGAAAGATTTGGGAATTGGGATTTTGCTGTTTGGATCATAACTACTGGTTTCCAAATTAGGAGACTAGGGTTCTGGCTCTGAGACTATAAATAAGGACCGAGAGCCTCTTGAAAAAATAATCAAGCTGAAGAGATCAAGAAGTCCAAGACGGCTCACGCATCCAGGCTGATCATCAACGGTTCATCTACCTCCTTGGAAGAGATCGAGAAACAAACTTGTAAGTCTACGGTAGCGGCCCGGCCGTCTTTCAGACGCCAAATGCCGAACAAAAAACTTTTATAACTGGCGCTATCGCATACTATAACCCGGAATTGCCATTAACGCTAAACTAACAAACTACAAAGTGGGTAGAAAGGCTATACCGAACGATCCGAGTCCTTCGATCTTTAACCATCATCCCACGCTCCGTTACGGCTGCTCCGATCTCCTGGCTCCTCGTCGAGGTGGCACCACATCTACGGATCATTAAACGGGCTCCCGCCTCTGAACCGAGGCAACTCGGACATGAAGTTTGCTAGCCAACATGTCCAAGATTGATGTAGAGAAAGAGTAGAACACTTTGTCTCGCTTCATCCAAAACCATGGATGAACGGTTAATGAAGTTGCCTTTTAATGGAGAGAAATGAGCTATCAAATTTCCAAGAATCAAAATTCCATACTTTTCTTACAAGGGGGCCGGCCACTATATGAGAGGAGATGGGTTAGTGTAGGAGCAAAGGGTGACCATAAGAAATTCTTATCATAAAATATCACAACCATAATATCCTAAGCATAACAAAAGGCATTAATGGAAAAGGTGACTCACTAATAACACCTCATCAACCATTAATGCAAAATGGTGACACACTAAACCTAGTCATCAAACAAGAAGCTTCCACTCATGACTCACCTTCATGACTCACCCAAAGAAGAAAAGATAAATCCGCATTAAACCGAATGTTTAAGACGGGTGATAGAAAACTGGCAACTTCGAAAAGCGATCCCGAAACGAATTTCAGGATAACCCCGTAACAGTATAAACATACCCGCATTTGTATTACGACCGAATACAAATGCAACTGAGACAAACATATTATATCTACACAGTATAATACATGGATCCGGCTTAAACCAAAGCCCACCAGTATT
The DNA here is from genome assembly GCA_030015575.1 of Agapanthus africanus. NCBI lineage: Eukaryota > Viridiplantae > Streptophyta > Magnoliopsida > Asparagales > Amaryllidaceae > Agapanthus > Agapanthus africanus. Next base: position 367,894,514 of record JASDDO010000012.1, read on the forward strand.
ATCTGCCCGAAATATGACACGTGCGTAAACGCACGTGCATTTTCCGAACCCTGCCATAAAACCATACGGCCTCTACAACGTTTCGCCCGAACTTGGGAAACTATCTGTGGGGGACTCTAATGACTCATCAGTACCCTGGCAGTGGGTTTAACCACAAGCCGTCAGCGGCACTAGCTGCGCGTAACGGCTGCCCATGTACTGACCTCAAGGGAAGCCGATGAGCGAACTCATCCTGGAACCCTACTGAGCCTAACAGTGACAATATACATACAGTCCGGTCCGTTCGTCTATGAGTTTCGCATATCGGGCCTAGGGGGCTGGTAACGTCAGACCCCCAATAGCGGTATAAGTCGTGTCGGAGTGTAGCCCAGAACACCCTGAGATACTACTGGAGTACCTACCAGTAAATCTCCTGCCTCGGCCTAGGGCTTTGTGTAATGGCTCTCCTAGACACAGCGCGATCTCACCCCCAATACCGGGAGAGACGAATCCCCTGTCGATCTGCTCACTTGCCTCCATATGGCTCGGGACTGTACCCAAAAAAGACCTGTTTGCACGACTCCTTTGAGCCGTGGTAGGGTAGAAATCAAAGTACAGTGGGAACTCACACGAGACAAATGACGACCTCAGGTCGATGGACTAACCTGTACACATGTCACCAGGGAACTGCTATCTGACGCTAGGTATAAATACCAACTAGCAGGTTCCCGGCGAGTCCTGTCCGGTGTACTCATAACCCAATGAGCACCTGTATACATCTTAGGTGATCCAACTGACACCAATGGCTTGTGAGACCGGCCACCACCCCTCGTCGGGGTCTCGACTGTATACACTAGTCTACTCCGGAGTATCGATGCCCTGTCTCGAAACTCCCATGACTAGGGACCACTATTAAGGATGTGCTTATAGACTACCCAACTCTCACGTATATGATCGCCATCATACTGTTGGTAGTCAAGCAAGATCCTAAGGGCTTTATCAACGCGTAATAGTGATCAGTCACCTGAACCTGTACACGACTGATAAAGGCAAACCAGATAGCATACTATCATCTCGAGTAAGACTGTGCTGCCGGTATAGGTCATTCTCAATCATTGCAATCACGTACCTGCGATCCAATAATTGACTTTGAGGGCACTATATCCAACAAAACTAGCATTTTGTAATTATTTTCTAAGGGAACAAAGTGTAAATGAATTTTGTTGATTAATAAAGGTAGTTCTTTTTCTTATTCTATTTCTTGTAGTTTCATTATGATTTCCCTCTCCATCTCTTCTTCTCCCATCATGTGCGAGTAATTCTCCGCTTGTTAGGGTTCGTAGGATTAGGGTAGATTAATGGATGATGAAGATCTTTAAACTATTTTTACGTCCTATAAAGTTTATAAACTTTACCAAAAGAATCATTAATATCCTAATCGGGCGCGCTACCAATTTATTGCTAGTCTTGACCGCGATTAGAGATTAGATCAATGATTGTTTTGGTAAAGTCTAGCTATGAACGGAGTTCCATGTCGAGTTAGGGGTTAAGAGTGGGAACCCTTTTCCCTCCAGAAACCCTAATTATACATGCATCTCTGTCGTTCTAGTTTTAAATCTATTAAAGGATAAAAAGAGTAATCTTTAATTAATCATCCATAACTACTAAATCCTAATGAACCCAACAAGCCCCCTTTTATATTAAACTTACATCCATAATTAATCTAGATCTATATTTTGCATCCGTGTTTAACATAGATCTAGAACCTACAACAATTCTTTATTCTTCCTCCTTTCTTTCTCAACACACCTAAAGTAAGAATAAAATATTCCACGTTTCCCAGAGGACGACCCGTACTCATCTCGGTCTAGCTACGCGTGACACCGTTACTGATTGCGGTTAATTACTACTACACATAAAAAACAGATCAATCAAACGGCGTCGTTGCCGGAGATACATGCGTATTTTTCTATTTTTACTATTTGTGTTGAATTCTTATTCGATCATTATCATAAACAAAACAAAACTGCAAATTGTATATTTAACGATTATTGTGTGAATTTTGCGAGGAGATCTGGAGTCACAGACTTGAGGAAACAGAAAGACAGAGACAATCATCGAGATCCAGAGGAGTACAGGAGGCCACGTAGCAAACTTCATCAATTGATCCTTCCTTCTCGCGGCGGATCCGCGACAAATAAGACACATTCGCTGCGGAAGCGCGGCGGGATTGAGGATCTAGGGTTCCAAACTTCTCTTGTGAAATTTTCAACTCATTCTCTCTCCTCTGAAATCCAATAAAATATCTTTTCTCCAGGATTCTTTGCAAAATATCGCCGCTCAAAAATCTTCTTGCAAAGTTTTGTTATTGGTTTGTTTTGCATATTTTAATACGGACTTTGAGGGGCAAAGACCAAATCCATATTAGGTGGGGATTTTATCACCCTTCCTAAGCCCCACAAATCACAAACCGAGCATCCGCATCAACCTTATATTAATTTAAAAAATATCTAGATAAGGCTCTAAGGACTGTCGCGCTCAATAAGGAGAGAGGAAGGTCGTGGGTAATCTATCGTTTATCCGCATTACTTTTGTGGTGTCTAAGCAAGTGTGTCTAAGACAAGTGGTTACTTAATTAGGCCCACTACTTACGTAGTGGATACCTCCCACTTACCTGGCACTTACCTGGCCACAAGAGTAGTAAAGAGGCGGTAGAGGATTGATCCTGCGGCTTGTCCTTTGGAAGTCTAGGAGCGGTCTAGAGACTTGACCTAGGTAACTTTAGTTCTAGGGTTGTTTGTGCATTTTTGTGTGATTTGTCTTAAGTCCCACTTTTTCAAAACAGACCAATTTTAAATCACAGACACGCTGCCACTTGCGCTAAACCCGCTTAGTGCATGCTTGGCTGGACACGGGATTCTAGTGCCCGTCTTGTCCGCGTTCCTGCTATCAACTCCGAAGTCGGTGCTTCTTCATCTTCTTTTCCCCCACCACACACCACATCAACCGAGATGGATGGTGCTCCATCTAATTATAACACCACGCTTCCACCGCCCGTAGGTGAGCAGAATCAACCGCGCATCTCTCTCCAAGAAAGATGCTCTCCTATCCGTGGTCCACTTCCCACTTGCTTATCTATTCTACCAGCCAACAGGGATAATTTTGAAATTAAACCCCACTACATCAATCTGTTGCCCAAATTTCATGGGCTTGAGTCTGAAGACGCGTACGTTTTCATCACTAAATTCGAAAACGTATGCGCAATGATGGGTACTTCACAACTGATTGTGGATGTTATGCGCTTGCGTCTTCTCCCATTCACTTTGTGCGACTTGGCAGAAAAATGGCTTTATAATACTGCCGCACACTCTATCACTAATTGGAATGAATTCGTAATAGCATTTCTTAAGAAGTTTTACCCAAACCATAAGACCGCCCGTGTTAGGAGCGAGATCAACCAGTTTACCCAGCTTCCCAATGAACCATTTTGGAAGTGCTTTGAACATTTCAAGGATCTGCTTGTCCAATGTCCTCATCATGGAATCAATAGATGGGATTTGTGCCGAATTATATATGAGGGCATTAATCTAGCGACAAAGTAGATGCTTGAAACAAATTGTCAATGCAATTTCATGTCTAAAGATGATGGTGAAGCTTGGAAAAATCTGGAAGACCTCGCTGAAAACACTTTGCAGTGGGAAAGCGTAAGACCACCATCATCTAGGGGAGGTATTCATCAGCTCGATGTTTCCATCGCAGTAAAAGACGAAATGGCAGCGATGCATAAGAAACTCGACGCTATTGAGAACAAATTCTCATCAGTCTCCCTAAATCAGGTAACGCTTCCCAAGACCTTGTGTAGTTGCTGTTCAGATCCTTCACACTTGACGGAAGAATGTCCTATGAATGCACCGTTTCAAGGTCACGAGCAAACTAATGCTGCTTTTCAGCAGCGACCTAGAAACGATCCTTATTCTTCCATGTACAATCAAGGATGGAGGAATCATCCTAACTTTGCTTGGAACCAAAACTAACCCAAAAATCAAAACCAGTTCCAAAGCAATTATCAAAGACCTCCTCCACAGCAACCACAACCACAAAGTCAGCTCCCCTTTCAGTCACAAAATTTTCAAATTCCGGCCAACACTTCTGTACCGCAATTGGCCGGTACTGATAACTCTTCACTCGCACAAACTTTGGATTTGTTTATGAAATATACCATTCAAATGTCGGATGATATGAAGTCTTCTATTGATACCATAAAGAAAGACTCTGCCTCCGCCGGTGAGAGTATTAAATCAATAGAAAACCAAATTGCACAGTTGAACGCCACAATGAGTGCGAGAGAGAAAGGAAAACTCCCATCTCAACCCCTACCGATTCCTGGCCACTCACAAAATCATAACATGAGTGCCGTTACTACGTTGAGATCGGGAAAAGTGCTGAATAACCGAGTGGGTGAGCAATTTGATGATGTTAGTGATACCAATGATACCCCAGCTTCTACTGTTTCCCCTAATTCGTCTAGTCTCTCACCTTCATTCGAGCCTATTCTCCGCTTCCCACAAGGCTCAAACCCTCAGCCCACTTCCACAAATCTATCTAAAACGATCCCCACTCCAATTCTGGGGTCCATTCCATCCCCAAAATCCTCTCCAATTTTGGACCCAAACCTTATTGATAAAGCACATTATCCAAACAGGTTAAGGGGCAACAGACCAAGTCCACAAATGGAGAAGATTATAGAAATTTTTAAGCAAGTTAACATAAACATTCCTCTCCTAGATGCTATTCAACAAGTTCCGTCTTATGCGAAAATCCTAAAGGACTTATGCACTAGGAAGAGAAAAGTTCAAGTAACTAAAAAAGTTTTCCTTGCGAGTAATGTGAGCACTGCTTTTACCCAACAACTACCCAAGAAACAAAAGGACCCCGGAAGTCCTACAATTTCTATTTCTATTGGGGGTAAAAATATCAATCGTGCTCTACTAGATTTAGGTGCTAGTGTTAACTTGCTTCCGTATTTTGTTTATGAGCAATTAGGGATCGGAGAGTTAAAACCGGCGCATTGCACTGTTCAGATGGTCGATCGATCTATCACCCAACCTAGGGGTGAGCTAGAGGATGTGTTAATCAAAGTCGGGGAATTTATATTTCCTGTGGACTTTATCGTTATAGATACACAACCTGTAGCGAACCCACGAAACCAAATTCCGGTGATTTTAGGTCGACCTTTTCTTGCGACTTCCAACACTGTAATCAATTGCCGTAACGGCTCTATGAACCTATCCTTCGGGAAGATGTCAATTGAGCTTAACATTTACAAATTGGGAAGTGAACCCTTCGAACCCTATGCTCATGTGTGTTCTGTCGAAACAATAGATTCTGACGGCAGCAAAATTGAAAAGCTTCACGATACTGATCTCGACTCCGCTATTACGTTGTTGTCCGGGTCAACATCTAACGTAGAATATGAACCTTTTATGGAGTCCGAGTATAATCTTGTTCTTTCCGATGAGATTATTATTCGGGATATCGATGAAAGTTTTGAAGAAATTTTTGCTAAAGAACTCGCATTCTTAGAAAATACGGTTGGTGTGATGAATCAACCTCAACACAAAGAAGTTAAACCATCACCACTTCTTCTTATCGATAACAACAATGCGAGTAATCCATCATCATTGTTTCGTCTCTACAAACCGAGACGTAAACCTTTTCCATTACACCTCTTATCTCCTCCCCACTTCTTCACATCAATAGGTGACATGTTCTTCCACCAACCTTGGTGCTTCATCGATAAATTTTTTGAATGGTTGGTGTTGACTTTTGGTCTTTGCAAGGCTTTACTTTGACCAATAATTTTAACCCCCCCAATAATTTTAAATGCTTAATACGATTTTACTTATGTTTGGGGGGGGGGATATTTTGGCTCTTGAAAGAAATTTTTTATAAGATTGTGATCCAAAAATAAGTTTGGGGGAGGATTTCACTTTCATTATTTCTTATCCCCTTTTTCTTCCCATGTCTACAGGTTTTTGAGCTTAACGGATGACATCAGTGAGGACACTGCTGTAAACAGGTTTGGGAGAGGTTTGTGCTTATTTACGCGTTACTTTGCATTATACTTTGCATAAGCACAAAAAAAAATTGATAATGAAAGTTTGAAAGTGAAAATTTAAATATGAAAGATAGAAATAGTTTGAGAAAACCAAGAAAATTAGAAGTTTTCTTAAACGAACTAGTAATAAGTAGTTATGAGCCGTTGTCCCAAGGGTTAGTAAGATGAAAGAAGTCACTAATCTGAGGATAAAAATAAGTCTGAAAAATAGTTCCTATTCTGGAAGCCAAACATTTGATTGTTGATACCCTACTATACGCACTTACACACGTCTTGAAACTTGGGATAGTAGAAGATACCTTGAAATGCTCTTGTCTAAAAGCCAAAGTATGAAGGAAGTAAAAAAATGAATAAAAGATAAAATGGTGAAGAAAAATGAACACTGGTTTTGTTATCACCGAGGCAGCAATAAAAAAATATAGCGAGGGTGCTTCATCACCTAGTGTCTTAGACCAACTGGTCTGGGAGTCACTGCTAAGCCTTAGGTGGTGCAAGACGAGGAAAATACTAATACACCTAATCAGCAAGCACATGAGTAATCGGTCGGTTAGTACCTCAAGGAGTATTAACGGTCGCATGAAAAATGTGCGAGCAAATCCATCCAAATATTCATTAAATTAAAAGGTACTGAGGTAGATGGACAAGAGTATGATAGTTTGAATTGAATTCTCCGAGTGTAGGGATGTTCTATACACACACGTAGGGGTATATGATCGATGTTTGGATGAAAGGTAAGAATGAAGAATAAAGACGATGTTTTATTGAGGGATGATATGATTTCTAACATCTTTTCATGACTATTAAGATAGGGCTCATGACAACTGAAAAGCTAGTGTAGTTGGAAACTCTAAATTTTTAAAGTATTTCTTTTATAGTTCTTATCTTTATATGTAACTTTCACCATCTCTCTTTTATTATAGGATTTTTTGGGTGTAATCCGCTGAAAACCCTCAGGAAACAACACTCCTCCTATTAGGGACACCTAGAGGTTTAACGGCTTGTTGCACATGCTCAGTGCAATCGTGTTGCCTACGAAAGTGTGCTTAGCTTTCTCCTTTCTTTTTCTCCTTCTCTTGAATAAACTAGTTTGCTCGATACGATCAAAGATAAGTTTGGGGGTATTTGTTCAGTTGATAAAACCCTCACGGCTCATAAGATTTAGAAGTCTAAAGCTATAGGGATCTAAACCTGTTCTTAAGCAGCCACCACAACCTCCAACACTGCCCTACAAGCGGCTCAACGCTGACCCTTGTATACAATCCACAGGCGCGAATAAAAGATTGTCCTGTACATACATATCCCTAGCATCCTACACATACATGCCTCTAGGGCATACATATCCAACAAGAGTGACTTTACTTAACTCGGTTCTGTCAGCTGTTCCTCAGTATTACATGTCTTTTTACTTGCTTCTAGAATGGGTGGTAAAAAGAATTGATCAGATTCGGCGGAATTTTTTGTGGAAAGGGGCGTCTGCAGAGAAAAAGAAGTATAATTTGGTTCAATGGGATAAGGTTTGTAGATTGAAAAAAGAAGGAGGCCTGGATGTTAAAAACTTAAAAGATATGAATAGGGTCCTGCTGGGAAAGTGGTGGTGGAGGTGGGTGGAAAGTAACAAAAAAGGTTGAGTGTCCAATATTAATGCAGCTTATAGTAATAAATATGGAGCGGTTAATGCACTAAATAAGATTGTTGCTATAGCTTCCAGATATTGCAAAGGAGTGATGTTAGTAAAGGAATCTTTCTTCTAGGGCATTTCTTACACGATAGGGGATGGCAGTTCGATTAACTTTTGGAGGGACTACTGGTGTGGGGACATAACACTGCAAGAGAGATTCTCAACATTTTTCGAGATGACAAAGAATAAAGAGACATCGGCCATTCGCCAGTGGAAGGGTAACAAATGGTGGCCATGTCACGACCCAAAATATTAGCTCGCGACCAGCACTTAAATCACGCGACCTCAACAGGCGTAACGTAATTCAAGTTAACTGAAACCCAGAAATCTAAACCTTTTTAAGAAATAAAGAGGTGAAGTTTTGAAATAAAGGTATAGTAAATCATGTTTCGTCTTTTGAAAAATTTGGGCAGCACCTCCCTTGTAAAAACTAACCCCGAAAACGGGTACAACACAGAATATATATATATATATATATATATATATATAGCATCCCAAACGAGAGCAAATCACGCCCAACGGCGAAAAAAACCACCACAAGTATAAAAACAAGTATACGACGCCCAACGGCGAAGATCCACATAAGGAAAGTAAAGCAAGACATCAACCCCAAAAGCGAACATAAAACTCATCGCTCAAGTCTCGCAACTACAAGTCCTCTAAGTCTGCAACATATACAATTTGCTAGTTTCTGAATTGATGGAGTTTACTAGATGCAATAGGAATAATGAATACAAGAGGGGCACGATCCAACATGTACCATCTACCATAAGCAAGTCACCCGAAAATAGCTGTATGCCAGCGATGCCGCAACTGATCCTTGCGGTCTACCTGCAAGAACTGTGGCACAACGAGGTGAGTTGCCAACTCGTGAATAGAAAAACATCATAAGGTAGAAATCGAAATAAACAACGATTCCTAGGTCAACTATATCATAAAGGTAATACTATGATATCTAGGTTGACCGTATCTGCATATGTGCCAACACATAAATAACTGCCTATCAGCAAGTGGATATCATCCAACAATAAAATCAATGCATGTATGCAGTGGATCTCATCCACAATATAATCAATGCATGTATGCAGTGGATCTCTTCCAACAATATAATCAATGCATGTATGCAGTGGATCTCGTTCACGTGTCAACCACTGACACAACAACTCCTGCATGTAAATATCAAAAAAGCATATGCAGGTAAAAATGAGGATATGAAACAACGTGTGTCCCTCGCGACACAACAAAATCATGGAAACAGAATGTCTACATCGACACTCGAAACATCATGAAACCCGTATCTAGCATCGACACGTAAATCCTCATCTGCCAGGTGCCGTCGCCATGACCGGCCCTGATGTCAATACATCTCATAGAACCTGAGTGTCCACATCGACACGCGAAATCCACGTAGCATGTCTGAACATGACTCCGGTTGGTATCCCCCAGATATCCACCGAGTACAACCAATATCACCGGTAGGTAGTGGTCCCTCTGCCAGGCTCATCGTCTACACTACGATATCATCTCTCTCCCCGGGGTACCATACCGGGTCCACCATATACCCGCAAACGGTGCCTCCCGCTCCTCGAATCGGGTTTCACATGCCAATCTCAGAACCGAGAAAACACATGGTGGACGCACTGAAATATCATATCAAGAGAAACCAGATTTTCAAACAATACATAGTTTCTTGAAAATACCCCCACGGTTCTCAAATCCATAAATCGCAAGAAATCCATATCTCAATGCGTATAATTCATATAAAACTGATATATGTAACATAAAACATCAATATGAGCATATAAAGGGAAAACCGCTCTTTTAAATGATTCCAGCTTTAGAATATATCTTGCGGTTCTCACATCCTCCGAAAAAAAGTGCAGCATCATATGAAGTGTACATGTAACTGTAGTAAGGTATAAGTATCTACATGTAATCAAGTATGTATGATGCATTTCATAAGTGCAATGGCGCAATAGTCAACATCTCAATATCATATGCCAATGCAATATCACCTAGGGGTATATGCAATTGTAACGGGATATGTGGGTGAACATGTCAGTATGTATGCATGATGTACATGTAGCTGTAGCAAGGTATGTGGGGGTACATGTCAATATATCATGCAACCTAGCATAGTGATATGAACATGGCAGTATATCCTAGCATGATATAGCAATTCTACTGTATAAGTGACATAGCAATTATCGATGAAGAAGTGTGTGCGCCGGCAATCTGTGTAAGTGTAAAATACGCATCGATAATGGTGTAGGTGTACTAACACAGGTATAAGAAATGCAATGAGAATAGCATGAATGCAGCACAATACATATAGTGAATCAAATGCTATAAGGTATACATGTCAACAAGACCGAGTCGGTGAGTATATCAATCAGCATCCAGCCTCACAATAACACGTACGGTATAATCTATCCTACGGCATCCTCTAATTAGGGGTATGGATAAATCAACAGGTAAAAGTCATCGCGTACGGTAATCTAACGTACAACAGCATTAACAAATAGGGATTTTATCAACCTATACAACATCGGGGTACGGATCTAAGTCTCGTACGGCATATCACTCATTATGCAAATCATTATCCATATAAATATATATACCTATCTCTCAGGTCACATCCATGTCAAACTCGTATCAGGGGACCTACAAAGGTATCAACAATCTCATATCGACTCGAATCCATAAAAGGACTGTAAGTCGACGTTAGACACCCCACATGATGCGGGGAGGCGGAATAGGTAAAACAATCATTTTGTTTAAACTAACATCGACTAACTTTACGTATCTTTGCTAAACCCTAACTAACAACAACATGGAAGTGATAAGCTACTATGGAAGATGATTATACCTAATGAATCAAGTCATTCTTGTTCTCGTAGACCACCTCATCGTCGGCCTCCTCATTGTGATAGAAGATCCACCCGGGAGCTACTTCTCCAAGCTTAACCTCTCACTTGAGGTAACTAGGTTTCTATGAGTGCTAATCAAAGTAACCTAGAGAATATAGAATAGGATTAGGGATCTATTAGTCTTGCTAACCCTTGGATCTCAACACATGAGAGGTTAGGGTTAGTTCTTTGAACAGAGAGAGCTTGAGGAGAGAGAAGGTGAGAGTGAGAATTGATATGGAAAAATATGTCATTTGTGAATATATGAAGCATAAGATATTATTAAATGAATAACAAATAAAATATCAACCATGCTTCATTAACTCACTTTGTGTGATTCATCCCATGAGTCATTAAGCAATAAATGCATCATTAACTCCTTTGGATGAATCACACCATGAGTCATTAAACCATTTAATGCAAATTCCACCTAAGCCTCCAACTCATCAATCTTCTAGAAGCTTCTCGACTAATTACGAGAATGCCCCTCCCATCCGTGAAAACACGGAAATACTGAGACTGTATAAATCCAATAATCCAATACTAGAATCTGGCTTAAACCAAAGCCTGCTAGTATAAACAGTCCGAACATCGTACGTGCGTAAAAACACGTATGTGTCCGAACCTTGTCGTAAAACCATACGACCTCTATATCGTTTTGCCCGAAGCAGGGAAACTCTCTGTGTGGGACTCTAAAGACTCGACACTATGCTGGCAGTGGGTTTAACCACAGACCGCAAGCGGCACTAGCTGTACGTAAAGGTCCCCAGGTAGATGTCGATAAGAAGGCCGATGAGGAAACCCATCCGAACTCCTATTGAGCCTGATGTGACAATCTCCATACAGTCCGGTCTGTTCGTCTATGACTATCGCATATCGGGCCTAGGGGGGCGGCAAGCGTCAGTCCCCTATAAGCGGTAAAAGTCGTGTCGGAGCGAAGCCCATTACACCTTGAGAAGCTACTGGAAATCCTACCAGTAAATCTCGCTTTCCCTGTCCAGGAACTTTGCGTAATGGCTTTCCAAACACAGTGCGATATCAACTCCCAATACCGGGAGAGACAAATCCTATCTAACCGCCACTGCCTCCAAGTGCTTCGGGACTGCACCCAACTGCTACCTGTTTGCACGACTCCTTTGAGCCGTGGTAGGGTAGCAATCTAAGAACAGTGGGAACACACTCGAGACGAAGCAGCAGTGTCAAGTCTGCGTACTATGCTGTATTCATGTCACCTGGGAACTGTTAACTGACGACGAGTATAATACCAACCAACAGTTTGTTAGTGTATATGCCCTAGGGGCCATTATTGTATCATACTTGTATGTATATTACTTAATGGAAGCTTAGGATATTACAGTTGTATATATAGTCTTGCTAAACATGGTAGTATGCTACTTGGTTTGAGTCTACTTTAATATGTGCATATGTTTCTTGTTTCGTATCATTTATACATATTAGTAGAGCCCATAGGATCTTTGCTTGATTACCAGCGTTGTGATGGCAGTCACACTAGTGGGGGCTAGGTAATCTGTAAGCAACATCCTATACAGGTCCCTGGTCGTTGCATTATCGAGATAGGGCATCGATATTCCGGAGTAGACTAAGTGTGTACGCTTCTCATCCCAGTTGGGGAGATGGTCTGTCCCACAGCCATCAGTACGTCGTACTGGAGATAGTATACAGGTGCTCGTTAGGTTACGGGTACACCGGACAGGACTCGCAGGGGAACTGATTGGTTGGTATTATACCCGTCGTCAGTTAACAGTTCCCAAGTGACATGAGTACAGCATAGTCCGCAGACTTGAGACTGCTACTTCGCCTCGAGTGTGTCCCACTGTTCTTAGATTGCTACCCTACCACGGCTCAAAGGATTCATGCAAACATGTAGCAGTTGGGTGCGGTCCCGAGCACTTGGAGGCAGTGGCAGTTAGATAGGATTCGTCTCTCCCGGTATTGGGAGTTGATATAGCGCTGTGTCAGAGAGCCATTACGCAAAGTCCCTGGCCAGGGCAAGCGAGATTTACTGGTAGGTTCCAGTAGTTTTCTCAGGGTGTAATGGGCTACGCTCCGACACAACTTATACAGCTATTAGGGGACTGACGCTTGCCGCCCCCTAGGCTCGATATGCGATAGTCTTAGACGAACAGACCGGACTGTACGGAGATTGTCACATCCGGCTCAGTAGGGGTTCGGATGGTTTTCCTCATCGGCCTTCTTATCGACATCTACCTGGGGACCGTTACATACAGCTAGTGCCGCTTATGGTCTGTGGTTAAACCCACTGCCAGCGTAGTGTCGAGTCTTTAGAGTCCCACGCAGAGAGTTTCCCTGCTCCAGGCGAAACGATATAGAGGTCGTATGGTTTTACGACAAGGATTCGGACGCATACGTATGTTTACGCATGTACGACGTTCGGACAGTTTTTACTAGTCGGCTTTGGTTTAAGCCAGTTTCTAGTATCAGGTTATTGGATTTATACAGTCTAAAGTTTTTCCGTGTTTTCACGGATTGGAGGGGAGTTCTCGTAATTTTCCGGGAAGCTTCTAGAAGCATGGTGACTTGGGGGCTAAGGTGGCATTTGCATTAATTGGATTAGTGAGTCATGTAGTGATTCATGCAATGAGTTAATGATTCATTTAATGATTTATTGACTCATATGATGAATCACTTAGGGTATTAATGAAACATGATGATAATGCTTTATTTATTATTTACTTAATAATATCATATGTTTCATATATACTCAAATGATTTCATTCATCCAAAGTAATTCACTTTCTCACCTTCTCTCTCATCAAGCTCTCATTCTTGAAACCCTAACCCTAACCTTTCATGTGTTGAGATCAAGGGTTAGCTAGACTAATACATTCATAACCTCACTCTATATCCCCTAGGTAGCTTAGATTAGCACTTTGAGCAACCTAGTTATCTCAAGTTAGAGATATAGCTTGGCATAGGAGCTCTCGGGTAGATCATCTTTGATTCGAGGAGGCCGTTGAGGTGCCGATATTCCAAGAAGCCTACGAGGAGTGGAGGACCACGATGAAGACCCGAAGGACAAGTATCGTGAGGTATAACTTCGAATTCGAGTAGTTAAACCTCTAGTAGTTAGTTAGCAATGGTTTAGATACGATTCTTGCGCTCAAGTCCCTGTTACGAAGCTTTGATAATCGTTTTTCAAATATTCCGCCTCCCCGCAAGTTCGTGGGGGTGCGTGACATGGACTTACAGTGGTATCAGAGCCAACTAAACCATTACTAGCTTGTTAGCAACTTATTAGAAGTTCAATCGACAGAAAACACGAAAACAAAACCCTAACCCCTTAACAGTTTCTGTTAATATTAAACATGTCACAATTTTTTTTTGACATACCTTAAAATTCACAGCAGGGTATTTTAAGAATACTGGGAAAATACGAGCCAGTAACTCGACAAAATGGCCGCGGATCCGCGGCAATAGAGTGCTTGTGCCGCGGATCCGCCGCCGAGTCAACGCTGAGTTGATTCGGATTTGCTTAGTAATTTCTATTTTGTGGTTTTCTGTTTTCTTGTATGTTCTGTTTCTACCCAGGTTGCTTCTTTGCTGGTTTGCTTTTGGGGTAAACACGGAATATGGTAATCGATCGATTTTCTAAGATATTTGCTAATCGGGTTATTATCTGTAATGTTTAATGTGTTCTTAAACCTCCCCTAACTGCTAGTATGTCAGTTGGCAGGGGGTTGCACATTTCTGTAATGTTTACTGTTTGTGTATATGGACTTGATTGGAATGTTGTGATGATTAGCCGGGGTTTGAGATGGGTTTAATATTCATTCATTTGATGTAAATGTAATATGATGTAATATTCTTTTGCTGGGCGCATCCAGGTTGCGGTTGTAGCCACTGTTGTATTATTTCTTTTTACTGTTTTTGCTCGTAGGATAGACCCAAGGAGGGGTACACAAACTACCGGGTACTTTGAAGTGTTTAGTGGCCTACTCACTTTGTTGAGGGAGACCGCTTCACTTCGGGTACTTGGCGGGTAGTTTGCCGTACCCGTAGGGGTCTAGGGTGGGGTAATGGCTATTCATCACAACTGTGTAATCCGTCTTTTATTGCAGGCTCAAAGCAAATGAGGATTGCTAGTATATCCAATAAAGTTCATCAGTGATCTGGAATGCTTATTATTGCGTCTGATGAATGTACAATATCTATATATGATAGCTATTAGACGTCACTTATGTTTTACACCCGCGCTAGCCCAGCCCCCGCTCTGTCGTTAGTTAAGTAACCTAACGGGTGATGACGGGACCCCGTGGCGAATGCGGATGGCATAAGAGGACGTGGTATTTTTGTTGTTTTCTACAATGATAGGATAAATGATGGGACGCATTATTATAATGCAAAGAAAATAAACCAAACTTAAGTCGTTGGAACAAATTTAAAAGAAACCACTCGATTATTTTAAAACGATCAGAATTTTTAATTGCGGAGATTTAACCACTCCTTTTAAAAAGTACCAGGTTCCTTCGATTAAATCAAGTTCACTACGTTCACGGTTTTGCCAAAACCATTCGTAGCCCTCCGTCATTTCTTATGAATGGTCAGTAGTATTCAAGCTATGTTTGTTGGCCTTCGTCAAGGCATAGTGTTTGGTAGCTGCTGGGATATTCATTTGGTGCATAGATAGATGTGTTGGTTTGGGACAGTCGTATTACCTTGTTGGCCTTCGTCAAGGGTATGTACGGGTGGGTTCAAATTAACTAGATAATGATGGGCAGAACTTGACATGTGATTTATGATTTGTTGGCCTTCGTCAAGATCATAAGAGCATGGGGCAAAAATCCACATCGGGAATTTCTAAAGAAACTGAAATTTGTAGAGAGAAGCATACCATTTTGGAGTTTGATGAATGTTGGTAGGATTCCTTAAACATTATCATACGATGATATTTTGGATCCCGATCCTACTGTGAGTATATACTACTTATCAGGAGATTCGTCACTTAACGATCAATGCTATAAACCAAGTAGGTGCCTAGAAAGGTGTCAGCGGGGTTACGCCCCCAGAGAAAAAAGGTTATTTAATTAAGGAACTTCGCAAAAGCGTTGGAAAACCTCCCTCGAAGTATCGACACTGACCTGGCTGAACGGTAAAGCAAGAATTGTACGGTGAGAATAGTCCTGGCTAATTCTTCTTTTATGGTTTGAGGAGGGATTCGAGAAACAGTGGGAGCCATCCTGTTTAGATAAATTAAACCACTCTAAACTTGCAAGAGTATCATGCTAATAGTATTTTCTTCTCTCTCTCTTAAAATTGCAGCGACCTTGTGACCACACATAGGTTACTGCAATTTTAAGAGAGAGAGAAGAAAATACTTTGAATCTGACTTATATGACCGGCAAAGGTCTGTCCAGATGTCCATTACCTATGACAAGTTGGACCACCCTGTTACTACTCAAGATCCCGCCGTCCCAGGTCCAGTTTCCACTGTCACATATATGGATATCCGTCAGACAAGGGAAAAAGATAAAGCGAAAGCTAAGTGCCTCGTGTTAGCTTCAGTTTATGGTGTATACCAGAAGCAGCACGAGAAGATGGACTTAGTTTCCATCTTTCTCCATAACAAAGATTTATAGAAATCTCATATCGCAAGATATGAGACCTCAAACGAATTAATTCAAGCGAGGTTGGCTGACGGGTCATCTGTAGGGGACAACGTCCTTACATTGACTAGCTGTATTAATGAGCTCCAGGACCTGGAGACCGCGTTGGGAAACGAGTCAGATACTGACTTGATTCTACAGTCTCTACCTTCTACCCTGAAGGAAACCAGGGAAGTAAAAGGAAAGAGAAGGGCAAAAGTTTCGGGACTGGAAATAGTAAAAGAGGGGCGTTCCTATTGTTATGGAATTGGGCATAGGCAGAAAGATTGCAGGGCTTTGGAAACCAGTAGCTAGGATACGAAGTATGTTGTGGCTTCGGCCTCAAGTGTGTTAGTAATAGAGAACTGTTTGTCAATTAACTCTACTTCCTGGGTACTAGATACCGGAGCAGGATCTCATATCTGTAATTCATTACATGCTTTGAGAAACCGTAGAGTTATAAGGGTAGGTGATTGGTCTCTCAGAGTTGCAAACGGAATGAGCGTGGACGCTGAATCCGTGGGAGAATATCGCATAGGTTTGACAAGTGGGCAGATATTGATTTTACGTAACTGTCTGTATGTACCTAGTATAACTTGTAATATCATAACAGTGTCCTCACTTTCAAGAGAGGGATATGATTTTACATTCGAAAGCGATGTAGTATACATCCACCTAAATCAAGTTCTGATTGGGTCAGGTACATTAGATGACGGTATATACGTATTAAGTCAAGCTCAGGTTTTCAATGTCCATAATACACTTAAAAGAAAGTCTCCGGAATTAAATCAGGCTTTCTTATGGCATTGCAGACTAGGTCACATCAATGAAAGAAGGTTGACTAAGTTACATAGAGAAGGATATTTGAATCCGTTCGAATATCAATCTTATGCTACTTGTGAATCTTGTCTCATAGGAAAGATGACCAAGACTCCGTTTACTGGACACAGAGTAAGAGCAAGTGAGCTCTTGGGACTCATACACAGTGACGTATGCGGTCCAATGTCTACACATGCGAGAGGTGGTTATTCCTACTTCATTACTTTTACGGATGATTTCTCTAGGTATGGACATGTGTTCTTGATGAAACATAAATCCGAGGCCTTTGAGAAATTCCAGGAATACAAGAATGAAGTAGAAAACCAAAAAGGAAAAAGTATCAAGACACTGAGATCTGATCGAGTTGGTGAATACTTAAGTGCCGAGTTCCTGGGTTACTTAAAAGAGAATGGAATTCTCTCTCAGCTTACTCCTCCATACACACCACAACACAATGGTGTATCAGAAAGGAGGAATCGAACCCTATTGGATTTGTTTAGTTCCATGATGAGTAAGGCTGAGTTACCGCGATCATTCTGGGGATATGCACTAGAATCAGCTGCATATCTTTTGAACAAAGTTCCAACCAAGACTGTGCCTACCACACCATATCAGATGTGGAGTGGAAAGAAACCCTATCTTCAGTACCTGAAGAAATGGGGATGTCCAGCTTTTGTAAAAAGGCAGCATGCGGACAAGCTCGAGGCCGCTCAGTACAGTGTAAGTTTGTGGGATGTCCAAAGAACTCTAAGGGGTATTACTTCTATTACGCAGAGGATCAAAAGGTTTTTTTTTCTCGTCATGCCCACTTCTTAGAAGCTGAATTTTTAGAAAATCAGAAAAGCGGGAGCGCAGTAGAACTGGAAGAAATTACAGAACCACAAGCTATTACTGAAACCTTGGTAGAACAAGAAGGTTCAGGAGAACAGGACATCCCAACGCCACTCCGCAGGAGTAGTATGCAATCTCATCCGCCCGAGAGATACTACGGTTTTCTCATAGACGGGGGTAGAGAGGATTGCACTATTGACTATGATGAGCCTACTAGCTTCCAGTAAGCCATTCAGAGCGGTGACTCGGTAAAATGGCTGGATGCAATGCGGACCGAAATGGAGTCCATGTACACTAACAAAGTATGGACTTTGGACGTTGCTCCAGATGGGGTAAAACCCGTAGGATGCAAATGGATCTTCAAAAAGAAGATTGGTGTAGATAGACAGGTTGAAACCTATAAGGCTAGACTTGTTGCAAAGGGTTTCCGTCAAAGACCTGGTTTGGACTATGACGAAACATTTTCTCCAGTGGCTATGCTTAAATCTATTCGGGTTCTTCTTGCTATTGCTGCCTTCCACGATTATGAAATCTGGCAGATGGACGTAAAGACGGCCTTTCTAAATGGTAATTTGGAAGAGAGCGTCTATATGGATCAGCCAGAGGGATTCATTCAGAGTGGGAGCAGCGGTAAAGTATGCAAGCTGCTTAAGTCCATTTATAGACTAAAGCAGGCATCGCGGAGTTGGAACATCTGTTTTGATGATGCTGTCAAAGAATTTGACTTTATCAAAAATCCAGATGAACCATGCATATACAGTAAGATTGTAGGGAGAGCTGTAGTATTCCTCGTCTTGTACGTGGATGACATTCTCCTAATAGAAAATGATATTCCTATGTTACAGTCAGTCAAAGGATTCTTATCACAGAAATTCTCCATGAAAGACCTGGGTAATGCCACCTACATTCTGGGGATCCGGATCTATCATGATAGATCAAAAAGGATGTTGGGACTTTCACAGTCCGGGTACATAGACACCATAGTGAAGAGATTCAGTATGGATGATTCTAAGCGCGGTAACCTACCGGCTTGTCACGGAATCACCCTCTCCAAAGAGATGTCTCCCAAGACTGATTTGGAAAGGGATCGCATGTCGATTATACCCTACGCTTTTGCGGTAGGTTCTATAATGTATGCGATGTTTTGTACCAGACCAGATGTAGCATACGCATTGAGCGTAGTAAGCCGGTATCAAGCAAACCCAGGGGAGAAGCACTGGATAGCAGTAAAGAACATTCTCAAGTACCTGAGGAGGACTAAGGAGATGTTCATGGTGTATGGCGGAAAAGACCTCCAGATGGAGGCCTTTGCTGACTCCGGCTTCCAGAGTGAAAAGGATGACTCCAAATCCATGTCGGGTTATGTATTTACTCTCAATGGAGGGGCGGTCTGTTGGAAGAGTTCCAAGCAGGAGACCGTTGCTGACTCAACAATGGAAGCGGAGTACAGAGCTGCTTGCGATGCCGCAAAAGAAGCAGTCTGGATGAAGAAGTTCCTCACAGAACTTCAGGTGGTTCCTACCAGTGTTGGTCCAATACCTCTGTATTGTGACAACAACGGCGCTATAGATTTAGCGAAGGAACCCAGATCCCATCAGAAGTCCAGACACATCTTAAGGCGGTATCACCTGATCAGGGAGATCGTAGATCGCCGTGAGATCGAGGTGAAGAGAGTAGAGACGGAGAATAACATTGTTGATCCATTCATAAAGTGTAACATTTCAAAAAGATAAAATATTAATTTTGGGAATTTTTATAATTTAATATTATTTTATTGAATATTTTAATATTTTGGAATTATTAAATACAAATAATTGGGGAAAATTTTTGGAAAATTATGGAAAATTCTAAAATAGGGTAAATTAGAGAATTATGACATTTTAAAGTTTTTGTGATTAATTTGACACTAATTTAGTGCTAATCGCGATTAAAAATCGCTAATCGGTTTTTAGCTTTTTTGTGCAACACCTGCACATATCACTTTTTCACACTTATGCATTTTCTTGCCATGGTTCACTTTGGGTTTACTATTCTTGGAAGAAGGATTTTGAGAGAATAAGAAAAGAAAAGGAAAAGAAATGGAAAAAGATTAAAGATATTGGTAGTAGGTGAGAGAGAGAGGTATGGGCACCTTTGACTAAAGACTTAGCCATTCTCCTCCATTTTCAACACTCATTTCTCTCTCCCCCTTCCTTGCTTGCTGCTGCTCCTCCTCCTTCATCTCCCTCCCCTCTTCAACCCCTCTAAACACATCCAAAACAACTCCAAAACCCCAATCTCATTTCACTAAAAAGATGCACAAGCTCAAGACCTTCATGATGGACCATGAAAGCATGGATTTTGGCCACTAGGGGCAACTCAAGAAAATTCTTGAGTAGCCAAATGAGGTAATTACCGAACAATTAGCTTAGTTTTAGTATTACTTATACCCCATGCTTAGTTTTGAACCGATATTGTGTGAATTGGTGACTTGAGGTAAAACCTAGTTAGAGTTTGAGGGAACTTGTGTTGTATGTGAAATTGAGTTCAATTGAGGTTATACAAACAGCCTAGTGTATGAATTGAGACCCTAACCTGAAGCTTAAACCCATAATACGGATTTTAGAAACCGATATCGGGGAATTTGTGAAATCTGTGCAGGGTATATTGAATCTGCTATCACCCGAGACACCCTAAACTAAAATTGATTGGACAGTGACATGTGCAGGCACCCAGGAAGCTACCACCAAGACCCTAGCCCCTACTTCGACTTCCAGGCCGCAAATTCCTCCATTCTGGCCGCAATTTGCGGCCAGACCATGATGGAATTGGCTCGTTTTGGTTTTGGTGTTCTCTTATCTGTAGTTTAGGCCCCTGGTATACATAGAATTGTCTAATTGGACCTAGGGTGAAATCTGGAACATATTTCCTAAGTTGCTGTTTTGGATTCGTGTTTCCTTATTCCGTATTTTTAAGTCTGAATTTGTGTCTTGTGTTTTACCTCGACTATTTGGCGTTTATACGACGATATAGAGGATTTATTGATGGTTTTGAAGGCGTGCCATAGGTTCTAACCTATAAGCCTCTTATCGTATCGTTTTGGGTTTCGTGTGCCGTTTTAGCTTTGATTTGGTTTTAATGCGCATATATGATATTTTGATGTGTAGGTACCCTATGAAGACTACGGGACGACAAGCAAACGCGTGGTGACATCGAAAGATGGAGACGCAAGGTGAGTAGATTATATCTACTGGGGGAAGTCGGGTGGATGGCGTATAGCACCCCCGCAGTCCGTAGTTGTTATTATATGATAGTTAGGTGTATTATGGATAGTGTAGGGTTAGAAGTGACTAGTGTAGTTCATAGTCGCGAACCCTAGAATAGAATTACACCTACACGCACACCCTTGCATATTACCTATACTTACACGGTGTTAATGATATAGGATGACTTTGGAGGTGAGTCGATGATATTGGGCTTTGTGCCGCGAGATCGGTGATGTGATATGATTCGTATTTGGGATAGGAAATGTGTTTCTTGCGGGCTTAGGATGTGTGTTTACCCCCGCATTCATACTTTGTAGATGGCATCAGTTGTACTAGACTTAGATCAGTACCCCAAATTATATGATATGATATGATAATAGTGATACCTGAAGTGTGATGAGATAGTGTGATATTGACCCGTACCCAGCTATTGGGATGTCGTACGACGATTTACCGTACGAGCCTATATTGATGATAGATCCGCGCTCATGACTCGAGGGTGTCAGATGATATACCGTATCGTACGCGATACTATTGAGGAGGGATCACCGACTTAGATATATTTATATATATCGACTCAGATGTTAGGCGGTTTCCTTACTGTAGCTCAGCTTGTTAGTTCAGCTGTATAGTTTAGTGTAGTTGCTAGATTAGATTAGACTCCTACCTATTTCAAAACTAGCGGGTCGTGGGTATTTTAAAAGACAGGTCAAGGGATCTACGGACATTTCAAAAGGCGTATCTTTTCATAAAAATACTGTAACCCCTATTTTCAAAACCCCATGATTCGTGATATTTCAAAAGGCACCATTTGTATGACTTATATTAGATTAATGCAGATTAGTTATAGTTGCGTCTAGATTCAGCTCCCACTCTTTTTGTGGTTCGCTTTGCATCGCATTCTTATATTATGTTTCGTACTCCATTATTGATATCATGCTGTTAGGACACCAGCACCATTACCGATGTTGCGTATGTACCACGTACACTTACTTGCCGGCTCACACACATCTTCATCGGTAATTGCCATGTCACGTACATCTTAGAAAATACTATTGCTTGTCATAACCTATTAGCTAATAGTTTAGACATTGTAGTTAATACCTGCTACTTCATGCATACTGTTATTCATTGTTATGCCGCATTCATGGATTCTCATGCATATATTCACTATTTTACGTGTTACTGAGGTTTTGGATTTGGATTTCCGTGAGATTTTCTGGATTTGGAGGAAAACCGCAAAAACACAAATAAACATTTTCTCTCATTAAAATAAAAAGTGCGGTTTTCCCATGATGTATGAGTCGTCCACCATGAGTTTGCTGATGGATTTGGAAACCCGATTCGAGGAGACGGATGAACCGTTTCGGGTACATGGTGGACCCGGTGCGGTACCCCGGGGCAAGATGAATGTGGTGATGACGTTGAGCCTGGCAGGGGAGCACTACCGACCGGTGATTTTACCTGACGCGTCAGATATCCGGAGGATACCGTCGTGGTCTTGAGATTGATGGTAGGGGCCGGTCTGGACTGACGGCGCCCTAGATTTTATGATTGGGACATTGAGATTTCGAGATATTGAGGTACAGAGACTGTAATACAGAGATATCGAGATATTTGGATTACGTTTTGTGCCGATGTTAGGCACTGTTTTATGCTGATTTCATTATGATACCTCATTTTAAAAATAAAAAGGGAAATCTCACTAAATTATGAAAACAGTTTCTTCATTTACATGTATTCTGTTCTCATGCATTCATACCTCATTCA
The DNA here is from genome assembly GCA_030015575.1 of Agapanthus africanus. Taxonomy (NCBI): domain Eukaryota; kingdom Viridiplantae; phylum Streptophyta; class Magnoliopsida; order Asparagales; family Amaryllidaceae; genus Agapanthus; species Agapanthus africanus. The sequence goes on from JASDDO010000012.1 coordinate 367,917,487, forward strand.
TATGATATATTGTTACCTGAGGCACTGACACAGGCACATGAGATTACACTCGGGTTAGATATTTACCCTAGCCTTGTTATAGGCTGCATGTTTTATATTGAGGATTTTGTACTGATCGTTTTGACCTAGGATCATGTCTTACTTTCGGTTTCTGCTTGTAGATATTTTCTATTCACGAGTTGGCAACTCACCCCCGTTGTGCCACAGTTCTCGCAGGTTTTGCCGTACAGGTTCCTTTGCGGCATTTCTGGCACATTGCTTCCTTGAGGGTGAATTGCATTTGGTAGGTGGTTTCTTTTGCATCAAGAACCACCATTGTACTTATATTATTCTTTGTATCTAGAATTTCCATCAACCAAATTTGTATATTGTTTCAGACTCAGACTTTAGTGATGTATTATTTGACCTTAGAGTCGCGCTTAGTAGTATTGCGGTTTTCATGCTTACTGTGTTTCTTTTGGATTTGATCCTCGCCTTTCGGCGTTGTATATTCTATTGCTTGTGTGATTGTGACCGTCAATTGACGAAGAGCTAGCTCCCGCTTGGGGATGCCTTTTATCATTGTATATGTGATGTGCTTGTCGTACCCCATTCGGGGCCAGTATTTACAAAAGAAACTCTGCCGAAATTTTTAGAAAAGACTTTACCTTTTAAAAATGTACATTCGGCTTAGTTATTTAAAAACCTTGACTTCAAACATGTTTTCCCTCACATCTTTAAAAACCAGTTTTCTTTACTTACTCTTAAAATGGTTTTAGATTTCTGGGCTTTTGGCTTACTTGGATCAGATGGGGTCCTATAGACTTCATATGGTTCAAGGGCCAGTCACGTGCTCTTTCGGGTCGTGACAAAGTTGGTATCAAAGCGCTAGGTTGACCTTTGTTCGAGTCTAAGTTTGACTATGTGGAGCCTAGGGCGTTTATATATATACGGAACTTAGGCTTGACCTTACGGAACTTAGACTTAGTCGAGGGGGGTATTAGACCCGAACTTTCGTCGTATAGGATGACCCTTGGTTGATGGAATCGGTAACTAAAGTAGAGTGACGTACCGTTGGTATGTTCCACGGCATACTTACGACACGCCACTCCGCTTAAGGGACCTTAGGATGTACATATTTTCAAGATCAGTGATTCTCTTTATATCCATGATTATACATCCCTTTGAGATCCCCGATTCTATTAGTCCATGATCATACGTTCATTGATGTTGTTCCTTCTTATGATCATGTATCCACTCTGGATCTGTTATTCTCTTTGCCATTGATATGCTCTCTTCGATACTCGATTGAGGTTCCTGTCGCCATGTTTGAGCGCAGTTTGGGCTGCTGCTAGGGTTACGGTCAGGGCGAGCTCGTCTGGTACGAGGGCCGACCATTGTGTTTTCTGGTGACATGGGAACGTCTCGAGTTAGTATTGATGACTGTGACCTCAAGTGGAGGCGAGTGCTTGGTTTTGCACCGGATGATCGGGCCATTATTAGAGCTGCCAGTTGAGAGAGGACTGTTGATGTACAGCATACCTCAGAGATTATGATGTAGCCTACCGTGCAGACAGATAGACCAGCTGTTGCTGAGATTGACAGGATGTCGCTTTCGGAGCTTACGAGCTGAGATAGTCGAAGCTTCCATGCGGATATGAGACAGATTATAGCTAGTCTACCCGAATTGAGAGACGAAGGTGATTCGTCCGATTTATACACCGGAGCGGGCCCAGTGGAGTTGAAGATTTCCAGTATGGAGAGCCTTACTCAGATCTAGAGCAGACCGATTCTGAGATGACCGCCAATGTGTCGTCTTTCCTGGAGGATTGAGGCGCTGTTCGGCGTGCAGGTGAATGAGCCAGTTGCTGCTGCAAATGACGAGATATCGCCCAGATGGTTGGAGTTGCTGCAGCGTGAGCATATACTTAGAGAGATGATAGCGAGTCGCCAGTCACCTGAGGATGAATGACTAGGACATTTGGTTCGTCCGTTTACCGATGCGAGATCATCAGATAGATTGATTCCAGCTAGAGACGACTTCGCGCAGATTCGTTGAGAGTCGATTGAGACGATCGAATGTCAGGAGCCATTTTCCAAGTTTAAAGTATACGGAAAGACATGCAGGTGATTCTATGGACCCTCTAGAAGAATGAAACCATAACTCGACTTAATGACCGTGTGAAAGCCTTTGAACCTTAGGGTTTGCGGCAGTTCCTCGGCGCCATTAGTGAGGTTTGGGTTTGCTCTTCTACGGCTGGACCACCGACGCTGAGGCATGTACTCGATACTATTAAACTGTACTCGAGATGTTGATCTCTTGGGGGATTATAAGGTTCTGACGAGTCGATCGAGTGTTTCGACATCATTCGGATATCATGTGATGGGATGCATTGCTTGGGAGACTCCAGATACGAGTATAGCCGTTGGAGTATAGTCCATGCAGCCACGATGAGACGAGTCCGAATCAGTCGATATTGAAGCAAAGTGAAGAAAAGAGTTCGCAAGAGATTGCGACGAGATGACGTCCCACTCCGCTGACATCAGATATGTGATACGCACCCAGAGGCGTTGTATATGGATATATCTTCCAGAAAGAAGCGCGATAAGTATGCAGCCGTTCCGGAATAAGAATTTGCTTCAGCAATGGATGATGACTTCCGGGCAATCCTGCAGGAAAGAGATTTGAGAGAGAAATCTCGATAGGACCCTTCTGGAATGCGATACGAGAAGACCTAGACCCAGGGGTGGTCATATTGCGCACACCCAGCAGGCCAGAGTTCGGCATTGTAGACGAGGTAGTTGACCAGGTTCGGATAAAGGAACTTACCCAGATGCGTTGCGAATTGATCAAGGATGGACGGGTGTTGAGTATTCCTCCGATGATTGGGACGTGTTTCCGAGGACCTGTTCGGCCAGACATCTTCTACAGAATGATGAAACTACAGAGTACGCGATTTCGAGTCCGTGCGAGAGACTTCAGATTGACCCTGGCCGAGGACAGTGCAGTGCGTAGATATGCATGGCGTGACGTCATAGTGGACGACGATAGAGACAGGTGGAACCAGAGGTTCGAGCGAGACGCTGACGAGCTGTCATTACTTCCCGTCGAGACTAGAGACCTGATATGCTTACAGAGACGTTGGGATGTGACCAATTTCCGAGAAAAGATTGTGCTGAGGACACAGATGTCTTTTGAGCGAGAAGAGGTTATGCAAGAGAGCCAGCCTCCGTACAGATCGGCATAGGCATGACTGGAAGAGACCCTGAGCAGGATTCCTTCCAGGACATTGCTGCAATGATGTTTGCACCCAGGATCAGATGTGTGATGTGCATTCAGAGAGCCAGAGGCCGACGCCAGTGATAGGCTGCCTCACAAGTGGTCGTGAGGATTGACCGAGAGACGATCAGAGAAGTGCCAGAACGGAATCGTCCCCGTTAGCACACCTGACAGGGCCGATGAGCCGATTGACTGCGAGATAGGTAATCCGCATAGAAGATAAGGACCTAGAGTCAGAGGACGCCAGACCGTGAGCAAGAGGTAAGTAGATATCTTGCGCTGCTAGCATTGGATGCACCGACTCCTTCTCGACCTCGAAGGAGGAACTACCGACGACGGTATTTATGATTTGTGATTTTGTGATTCGACTTTCACGTATCCATCGTTTTGGATTTCGGTATTTTTGGGCGTTCTGTTTGCATGATTTAGTTTTGATGACTGAGTTTCATGATATTTGTTTCATGCACCCACTGGATATTTATATTTTGCGCATAGTTATTACATTCGAGGTATTGATTGTGAATTCACGCCCATCTTATACAGTGATTTGATTTACACTTCCAGCAGAGTTTTCATGCACCTTTAGTGTTTTGATATACGATTTTGGTGCACGCCAGATGCACTAAATCGGGATTCTTCGTGCATGTCACATGCACCTGATTTTTTTTTTACTATCAGGCACACACGTTGCCTACGACAGATGTTTCGTGCACACCAGTTGCACCTAGATGTTGTTTTGTACACCTGTTTGACACATATATGGATTTTGATTCCTTGCGCACCAGACGCACAGGATATTCTTATATATGCATTTTGGGGATTGATTTCTAGTAGAGCAGTACATTTTTATGATATTCTCTATGTATTGATGTCTTCGGAGTCCCGACAAATTGGAGTATTACTAAAATTGTTTTAGTATTGGGGGTTTAAATTTAAATTCGGGGACCGAATTTCTTTAAGGGGGGTAGATTGTAACATTTCAAAAAGATAAAATATTAATTTTGGGAATTTTTATAATTTAATATTATTTTATTGAATATTTTAATATTTTGGAATTATTAAATACAAATAATTGGGGAAAATTTTTGGAAAATTATGGAAAATTCTAAAATAGGGTAAATTAGAGAATTATGACATTTTAAAGTTTTTGTGATTAATTTGACACTAATTTAGTGCTAATCGCGATTAAAAATCGCTAATCGGTTTTTAGCTTTTTTGTGCAACACCTGCACATATCACTTTTTCACACTTGTGCATTTTCTTGCCATGGTTCACTTTGGGTTTACTATTCTTGGGAGAAGGATTTTGAGAGAATAAGAAAAGAAAAGGAAAAGAAATGGAAAAAGATTAAAGATATTGGTAGTAGGTGAGAGAGAGAGGTATGGGCACCTTTGACTAAAGACTTAGCCATTCTCCTCCATTTTCAACACTCATTTCTCTCTCCCCCTTCCTTGCTTGCTGCCGCTCCTCCTCCTTCATCTCCCTCCCCTCTTCAACCCCTCTAAACACATCCAAAACAACTCCAAAACCCCAATCTCATTTCACTAAAAAGATGCACAAGCTCAAGACCTTCATGATGGACCATGAAAGCATGGATTTTGGCCACTAGGGGCAACTCAAGAAAATTCTTGAGTAGCCAAATGAGGTAATTACCGAACAATTAGCTTAGTTTTAGTATTACTTATACCCCATGCTTAGTTTTGAACCGATATTGTGTGAATTGGTGACTTGAGGTAAAACCTAGTTAGAGTTTGAGGGAACTTGTGTTGTATGTGAAATTGAGTTCAATTGAGGTTATACAAACAGCCTAGTGTATGAATTGAGACCCTAACCTGAAGCTTAAACCCATAATACGGATTTTAGAAACCGATATCGGGGAATTTGTGAAATCTGTGCAGGGTATATTGAATCTGCTATCACCCGAGACACCCTAAACTAAAATTGATTGGACAGTGACATGTGCAGGCACCCAGGAAGCTACCACCAAGACCCTAGCCCCTACTTCCACTTCCAGGCCGCAAATTCCTCCATTCTGGCCGCAATTTGCGGCCAGACCATGATGGAATTGGCTCTTTTTGGTTTTGGTGTTCTCTTATCTGTAGTTTAGGCCCCTGGTATACATAGAATTGTCTAATTGGACCTAGGGTGAAATCTGGAACATATTTCCTAAGTTGCTGTTTTGGATTCGTGTTTCCTTATTCCGTATTTTTAAGTCTGAATTTGTGTCTTGTGTTTTACCTCGACTATTTGGCGTTTATACGACGATATAGAGGATTTATTGATGGTTTTGAAGGCGTGCCATAGGTTCTAACCTATAAGCCTCTTATCGTATCGTTTTGGGTTTCGTGTGCCGTTTTAGCTTTGATTTGGTTTTAATGCGCATATACGATATTTTGATGTGTAGGTACCCTATGAAGACTACGGGACGACAAGCAAACGCGTGGTGACATCGAAAGATGGAGACGCAAGGTGAGTAGATTATATCTACTGGGGGAAGTCGGGTGGATGGCGTATAGCACCCCCGCAGTCCGTAGTTGTTATTATATGATAGTTAGGTGTATTATGGATAGTGTAGGGTTAGAAGGGACTAGTGTAGTTCATAGTCGCGAACCCTAGAATAGAATTACACCTACACGCACACCCTTGCATATTACCTATACTTACACGGTGTTAATGATATAGGATGACTTTGGAGGTGAGTCGATGATATTGGGCTTTGTGCCGCGAGATCGGTGATGTGATATGATTCGTATTTGGGATACGAAATGTGTTTCTTGCGGGCTTAGGATGTGTGTTTACCCCCGCATTCATACTTTGTAGATGGCATCAGTTGTACTAGACTTAGATCAGTACCCCAGATTATATGATATGATATGATAATAGTGATACCTGAAGTGTGATGAGATAGTGTGATATTGACCCGTACCCAGCTATTGGGATGCCGTACGACGATTTACCGTACGAGCCTATATTGATGATAGATCCGCGCTCATGACTCGAGGGTGTCAGATGATATACCGTATCGTACGCGATACTATTAAGGCGGGATCACCGACTTACATATATTTATATATATCGACTCAGATGTTAGGCGGTTTCCTTACTGTAGCTCAGCTTGTTAGTTCAGCTGTATAGTTTAGTGTAGTTGCTAGATTAGATTAGACTCCTACCTATTTCAAAACTAGCGGGTCGTGCGTATTTTAAAAGACAGGTCAAGGGATCTACGGACATTTCAAAAGGCGTATCTTTTCATAAAAATACCGTAACCCCTATTTTCAAAACCCCATGATTCGTGATATTTCAAAAGGCACCATTTGTATGACTTATATTAGATTAATGCAGATTAGTTATAGTTGCATCTAGATTCAGCTCCCACTCTTTTTGTGGTTCGCTTTTCATCGCATTCTTATATTATGTTTCGTACTCCATTATTGATATCATGCTGTTAGGACACCAGCACTATTACCGATGTTGCGTATGTACCACGTACACTTACTTGCCGACTCACACACATCTTCATCGGTAATTGCCATGTCACGTACACCTTAGAAAATACTATTGCTTGTCATAACCTATTAGCTAATAGTTTAGACATTGTAGTTATTACCTGCTACTTCATGCATACTGTTTTTCATTGTTATGCCGCATTCATGGATTCTCATGCATATATTCACTATTTTACGTGTTACTGAGGTTTTGGATTTGGATTTCCGTGAGATTTTCTGGATTTGGAGGAAAACCGCAAAAACACAAATAAACATTTTCTCTCATTAAAATAAAAAGTGCGGTTTTCCCATGATGTATGAGTCGTCCACCATGAGTTTGCTGATGGATTTGGAAACCCGATTCAAGGAGACGGATGAACCGTTTCGGGTACATGGTGGACCCGATGCGGTACCCCGGGGCAAGATGAATGTGGTGATGACGTTGAGCCTGGCAGGGGAGCACTACCGACCGGTGATTTTACCTGACGCGTCGGATATCCGGAGGATACCGTCGTGGTCTTGAGATTGATGGTAGGGGCCGGTCTGGACTGACGGCGCCCTAGATTTTATGATTGGGACATTGAGATTTCGAGATATTGAGGTACAGAGACTGTGATACAGAGATATCGAGATATTTGGATTACGTTTTGTGCCGATGTTAGGCACTGTTTTATGTTGATTTCATTATGATACCTCATTTTAAAAATAAAAAAGGAAATCTCACTAAATTATGAAAACAGTTTCTTCATTTACATGTATTCTGTTCTCATGCATTCATACCTCATTCATATGATATATTGTTACCTGAGGCACTGACACAGGCACATGAGATTACACTCGGGTTAGATATTTACCCTAGCCTTGTTATAGGCTGCATGTTTTATATTGAGGATTTTGTACTGATCGTTTTGACCTAGGATCATGTCTTGCTTTCGGTTTCTGCTTGTAGATATTTTCTATTCACGAGTTGGCAACTCACCCCCGTTGTGCCACAGTTCTCGCAGGTTTTGCCGTACAGGTTCCTTTGCGGCATTTCTGGCACATTGCTTCCTTGAGGGTGAATTGCATTTGGTAGGTGGTTTCTTTTGCATCAAGAACCACCATTGTACTTATATTATTCTTTGTATCTAGAATTTCCATCAACCAAATTTGTATATTGTTTCAGACTCAGACTTTAGTGATGTATTATTTGACCTTAGAGTCGCGCTTAGTAGTATTGCGGTTTTCATGCTTACTGTGTTTCTTTTGGATTTGATCCTCGCCTTTCGGCGTTGTATATTCTATTGCTTGTGTGATTGTGACCGTCAATTGACGAAGAGCTAGCTCCCGCTTGGGGATGCCTTTTATCATTGTATATGTGATGTGCTTGTCGTACCCCATTCGGGGCCAGTATTTACAAAAGAAACTCTGCCGAAATTTTTAGAAAAGACTTTACCTTTTAAAAATGTACATTCGGCTTAGTTATTTAAAAACCTTGACTTCAAACATGTTTTCCCTCACATCTTTAAAAACCAGTTTTCTTTACTTACTCTTAAAATGGTTTTAGATTTCTGGGCTTTTGGGTTACTTGGATCAGATGGGGTCCTATAGACTTCATATGGTTCAAGGGCCAGTCACGTGCTCTTTCGGGTCGTGACATAAAGGCCCTTCCTCAGACGCAGTTCGAGAGGCTATTCGAGATGATAGGTCTACGATATGCTAGCTCATGGCCCTAGTGCAAGTGGGAGATTGTTAGTGTATATGCTATAGGGGCCATTATTGTATCATACTTGTATTTATATTACTTAATGGAAGCTTGGGATATTCACAGTTGTATATATAGTCTTGCTAAACATGGTAGTATGCTACTTGGTTTGAGTCTACTTTAATATGTGCATTTGTTTCTTGTTACGTATCACTTATACATATTAGTAGATCCCATAGGATCTTTGCTTGATTACCAGCGTTGTGATGGTAGTCACACTAGTGGGGGCTGGGTAGTCTGTAAGCAACATCCTATACAGGTCCCTGGTCGTTGGATTATCGAGATAGGGCATCGATATTCCGGAGTAGAATAAGTGTGTACGCTTCTCATCCCAGTTGGGGAGATGGTATGTCCCACAGCCATCAGTACGTCGTACTGGAGATAGTATACAGGTGCTCGTTAGGTTACGGGTACACCGGACAGGACTCGCAGGGGAACTGATTGGTTAGTATTATACCCATCGTCAGTTAACAGTTCCCAGGTGACATGGGTACAGCATAGTCCGCAGACTTGACACTGCTACTTCGCCTCGAGTGTGTCCCACTGTTCTTAGATTGCTACCCTACCACGGCTCAAAGGAGTCATGCAAACAGGTAGCAGTTGGGTGCAGTCCCGAGCACATGGAGGCAGTGGCAGTTAGATAGGATTCGTCTCTCCCGGTATTGGGAGTTGATATCGCGCTGTGTCAGAGAGCCATTACGCAAAGTCCCTGGCCAGGGCAAGCGAGATTTACTGGTAGGTTCTAGTAGTTTTCTCAGGGTGTAATGGGCTACGCTCCGACACGACTTATACAGCTATTAGGGATTGAAGCTTTCCGCCCTATAGGCTCGATATGTGATAGTCTTAGACGAACAGACCGGACTGTACGGAGATTGTCACATCAGGCTCGGTAGAGGTTCGGATGGTTTTCCTCATCGGCCTTCTTATCGACATCTACCTAGGGACCGTTACGTACAGCTAGTGCCGCTTACGGTCTATGGTTAAACCCACTGCCAATGTAGTGTCGAGTCTTTAGAGTCCCACGCAGAGAGTTTCCCTGCTCCAGGCGAAACGATATAGAGCTCATATGGTTCGGATGCATACGTGTGTTTACGCACGTACGACGTTCGGACGGTTTTTACTAGTCGGCTTTTGTTTAAGCCAGTTTCTAGTATCAGGTTATTGGATTTATACAGTCTAAAGTTTTTCCGTGTTTTCACGGATTGGAGGGGCGTTCTCGTAATTTTCCGGGAAGCTTCTAGAAGCATGGTGACTTGGGGGCTAAGGTGGCATTTGCATTAATTGGATTAGTGAGTCATGTAATGATTCATGCAATGAGTTAATGATTCATTTAATGATTTATATAACTCATATGATGAATCACTTAGGGTATTAATGAAACATGATGATAATGCTTTATTTATTATTTACTTAATAATATCATATGTTTCATATATACTCAAATGATTTCACTCATCCAAAGTAATTCACTTTCTCACCTTCTCGCTCCTCAAGCTCTCATTCTTGAAACCCTAACCTCTCATGTGTTGAGATCAAGGGTTAGCTGACAAATACATCCATAACCTCACTCTATATCCCCTAGGTAGCTTAGATTAGCACTTTGAGCAACCTAGTTATCTCAAGTTAGAGATATAGCTTGGCATAGGAGCTCTCGGGTGGATCATCTTTGATTCGAGGAGGCCGTTGGGGTGCCGATGTTCCAAGAAGCCTACGAGGAGTGGAGGACTGCGATGAAGACCCGAAGGACAAGTATCGTGAGGTATAACTTCGAATCCGAGTAGTTAAACCTCCAGTAGTTAGTTAGCAATGGTTTAGATACGATTCTTGTGCTCAAGTCCGTGTTACGAAGCTTTGATAATCGTTTTTCATATATTCCGCCTCCCCGCAAGTTCGTGGGGTGCGTGACATGGACTTACACAGTTCCCTGTGAGTCCTGTCCGGTGTACCCGTAACCCAACGAGCACCTGTATACTATCTCCAGTACAACGTACTGATGGTTGTGGGACTGTTAGTTATATGTATGCCCTAGAGTCCATTAATATACATAGGATATATATTGTAGTGGATGCTTGGACATATATAGGGATGACTTTCTTGCTCGATATGATAGTATGCTATCTGGTTACTCTTTACCTTAACGTGTACACTGATTGTCTCTCTGTTACATGTTGGTAAAGCCCTTAGGATGTGTACTTCACTACATGGACTATGATGCGGATCATACTAGTGGGGACATGGTAGTCCATAAGTACATCCTTCAAGGTCCCTAGTCGTGGGTGTATCGAGACAGGGCATCAATATACCAGTGTAGACTAGCGTGTACCTTCTCGACCCATATAGATGGGCGATGGATGATCCCATATCCATTGGTGTTTGACATCAGAGATGATAGACGGATGCTCAGTGTAGACTGGGTATACTGGACGGACTCGCCGAGAACTCCCAGATGGTATTATACCTCACGTCAGATGGCAGTTCTCTGTTGACACTGGTACAGGTTAGTCTGTAGACCCGAGATCGTCATAGAGTATTGTGTGATTCCCACTGTGCTTTGATTTCCATCATACCACGTCCAAGAGGGCATGCAAAAAGGTGGCTTTTGGGTACAGTCCCGAATCACATGGAGGCAATGAGCGATAGGAGGGGTTTCGTCTCTCCCGGTATAGGGAGTTGATGTTGCGCTGTGCTCGATTGGCTATAACAGGAAGTCCTTGGCCAAGGCTGCTTTAGGGATTTACTGGTAAGTGTTACCAGTAGTTTCTCGACCCGTTATGAGCCTCATATCGACATGACTTATCGAGTTATTGGGGTCTGACGTTTACCACCCCTAGGCGAGATATGCGACATATCAGACGAACAGAGCGGACTGTACGGTAAGTGTTACTGGTTGGATTCACAGGAGTGTGAGCGGGCTTGCTCGTTGATCTTCTGATCGCTCAATACCCGGGTGGCCGTTACGTTTAGCAGACCGCTTGCGGCTTGTGGGTGTTTGATATGATCATCACCTGCTGCCGGCGTATTGACGAGTCTTTAGAGTCCTACACAGAGGTTTCCTGGCTCAAGCGAAACGAAATAGGAGCGCATATGAGATATGTGCGGGACCGAGAATAATACCAGTATGTGATACTGAATTCTATTCTCGCGATTTGTATCATCGGACGGTTATATGAGATATAGCCGGGTTACCGAATCAAATGTTGATTCGATATATTGATACACTTAATATTAGTCGGTTATATGCGATATGACCGGATCATTAAATCAAGTGTTGATTTAATGATTTAATGTATAATTATATATTTGATATATTACTTTACATTAACTAGTATTTGTTCACTTAAGATTATTTTTCTCACTAGATTGTGCACAAGTTGTATATGTGATATATGTTTGTGCACTAGTTTGTATCATGCTTGATGATACATGCAAACTTGGGTGTGTGTATGCTTTAAACCATGTTTATTTTAATGGTTAGGGTTTTAACTTATTTATTTATTTTATTTTTAGCAAAAATAAAATGGTGGCTTTCTTTGTTTTTATTCTTGAAGCTTCATGAAGCATTTCAAGCATCTTTGAAAAGTCTAACCATTTTGTTTTATGCTTTAACCTAACCATCAACCTAAACCCTAGTTTATTCTCTACATGAGTTTACTCACCCATGGTTGCATTATGATAAGTCTTCACTTGATTATTCATTTTTGATAATTCTTTTCTTTTGCTTCTTCTTCATCTTCTTCATGAAGTGAAGAAAGCTTTCTTGAAAAATTTCAAGTGTTGAAATCAAGTGAGAAATCCAAATCCAAAGTGAACCCACTTCCTATTTCTTCATCCTCTACCACTTGCCATGTTGTATAGAGTATTTTCTTCACAAGGTTCATGACCAAGTGAAGATGGAGCTTGAGTTTGAGTCGCCTCGACGTAGATCATCTTCGGCATCGAAGTCAACGACCTAGCCCGATTATTTCTCCGACGAAACCATCACTAGATTCCGGGATTTCGATGATCGCAGCGGAGGGACGTCATCACGGAGCTAAAGAAGTGGAGGACCATATCTACAAAGGTTGTAATCCTTTTCACTTACTAGTAAAGTTGTTTGCTAGCTTATAGTTTCGCCTATCCTCTAGTTAACGATCTTAGTTAGGGTTTCTCGGCACCTAAAAATTTGAATTTGGCATGGTAGATGTCTTGTGGAACCACTTGAGTATGCCTAGGAACCCTACAGTGGTATCAGAGCCTAGCTAGAGCTTTAAACGATGTGTAGACGATATTTGAATCCCGATCGAACCCCAAAACCCTAAACTTCACCCTTCTCTGTACATTTTTCAAAACAGTGGATTTTTGTGAATTAAAAATGCTCAGAAAATAGAGCAGGAAATTCTAAGGCAAACTGCAGAAAACGACAAGCTAATGCTACAGTACCACCGTGGAACCGCGGCCATACCCTACTTTTGGCGGCTGTTCCGCGGCCGTATGTGATGATCATGCGCTTTATTTTCTACTGTAATGCCCGTAGCAGTTTCCTCTGTTCTCTGGGAAATTTTAATCTGTACTCAACAGTTGAGTTTTCTGGGTTGTTTTGGGGACTCGATGATTCGATCGGATTGTTTAACTTTGTCTATGTGTTTTTCCAGATATTTTAGAACATGTTAAAAAGTTCGACCGTATATAAATACCCACTTTTTCCCCTGTCGGGAAATTTCCAAGTGTTGGATTTTTCCGTAGTTTAAGAACGTTCTAAGTAGTGCAAGTAACGTGATGGACCCTCTAGAAGACAACAAACCTTAACTCGATTATGTGACCGTCTTGAACTGCCCTTTGAACCTTTGGGTTTGGGGCAGTACGGCGTGCCACATGTGAGGCGTTGGCTTGACCCTTCTACGGCTGGACCGTTGGTACTGTGGCATGAAGTGAATGTTTTTAAACTTATTTCATATGTTGAGCTGTTTCGGGAAAACTTGGGTGTTTGATTGTTCGATCGGAAAGTTTAACATTTTCCATTTATCTGGAATGTGATACAATATTTGGAATCCACAAGTAGTTATGAGATAACTGAATGAATGTTATAAATCTAGCAGTTTAGTCTCACTTGATCGGTTGCCACAGAATTTTGATGTGATCAAAAGTCCGTCGCAATCACGTTGCGTACGCGGATACTCGCCGGGTAAACTTAATAGACAGCCACGCCCCATAGCCCCGACCAAGTGACTGTAGGAGAACCCCGTCGCCGAAAGCATCCGTTCGGATGCTCGCGGCAGCGGTGTTCCGCCTTGGTGCACTTCGTCGACGGCAACCGGGGGTGCGGCCGTCTACTAAAGTTTGCGACGAGCATTCGATCAGGATGTCGGGAATCTTGCTGAATTGCCCGACTTGATATTGAAAAGAGTTTTCGATAATGAGACTAAAATGCGGGGTTTATAATTGTTAGGCATGCGATGTCTAAGGAATTCATTTGGTTAGGCATGCGATGTCTAAAGGGGTTGCGGATTCCAACTGTTGTAGTTTTACACTTTCTTTTCTGTGACCGTAAGTGTAATATGTGATATCGCCGGTTTCGTTGCTATATGTCAACGACAATTGGGATGCGCACATTTACTTACGTTGATGACATGTGATGTTATGTGTTGATGGATATGTTATATTGGATCGTCGCGTTTTGAATAGCCGGGGTTTTTATGTGAGATGAGAGTTTTTATTTTCATTCATGTAAAATTTATTGTATGTAATATTCTTTTATTGGGGCACTTCCGGGTTGAGGTTGATGTCACCATTTGTATATTATTTACTTTTCCGCACTAGGATAGACCCAAGGAGGAGAGCACAAGTAACCGGGTTCTAGAGTCCAGTGGGAGACCAACTCGAGGAGTCGAGTCCGGGTCTCCTAACTCTAGAATTGGTAGGGTTGCTTGCCGCTCTCGTAGGGGTCTAGAGGTGTGGGTTTGGCTATTCATCGCGACCGTGGAATCCGTGTTTTATACAGGCTCGTATTGAAAACACGGACGTCCTAGTATATCCAATATTTCATATGTTTCTTCTGCTGCGATATCTGTGATGTGATCATTTGATATGTTGTGATAGATACTGTATATAGTATATATGATATATTATATAGACGTTACTTATGTTTTACACCCGCGCTAGCCCTGCCCCGCTCTGTCGTTAGTTACCTAACCTAACGATGCATGAGGGGACATCGAGGAGAATGCGGACGGCATAAGTCTACGTCGTATTTATCTGTGATGTTTAGGTGATTTAAATGATGGGAATTCATTAATATGATTAATGAAATAAAAGAAACCTAAAAGATGTTGTGGAATCGAATTTTCAAAAACAGGTAGCTACAGTTCTTGCTTTGCATCATGGTGTTCCTTGTAGAACATCCTGCACCTTATTCGATAAGGAAAGGGCCGAGATCCCTTCACCGGGAGTGACCCCTTTAGCAATGACTGGCAGATGCTACACCCCTCGGTTTGTCTTTTGATTGCTCCTATAGTTCTTGCTTTGCACAACGGTATATATGATATATCCTGCACCTTATTCGATGAGGAAAGGGCCGACGATCCCTTCACCGGGAGTGACCCCTTTAGCAAAACTAGAAAAGCCTCAAAAACACTCCATTTTAAAATTATTTGATTCTACAATGATATCAAGTTCATTACGCAATAGGTTTCCAGAAAAACCTGTCATAACCCTCCGTCATTTCAGATAAGTAGTAGTTAGTATTCGTGCTGCGTTTGTTGGCCTTTGTCAAGGCGTAGTGTGCGGTAGCTGACTGGTGCTTATCTGCTTATGCATATGATGCAGATTGGGTTAGGGTAGTCGTGCGACCTTGTTGGCCTTTGTCAAGGGTCATGCGGGTGGGTTTAATTCAATCAGGAAATGACGGGTTGAACTTGACTAGCATCCTATGGTTTATTGGCCTTTGTCAAGGTCATAGGAGGTTAGGGGCAAAATTATCAGGAATTTCAAGTGTTGAAATTTGCAATGAGATTGCATACCTTCTATGAGATAGTTGGATCCCGATACCCACTGCGAGTAATTGTTACTCCTGAGAGAGTTTTACACATTACAATTAGCCGATCAAGTAGGTGTCGAGAAAAGTGTCAACGGGGTTACGCCTCTGGGAAAACGAGGTTTACTTTAATTAGGTCCGTGCGAAAGCACGGGGAACCACCCTCAAAGTACCGACACTGGCCTGGCTGAAAGATTGGCGAACTTGTAGGGTGTAATTAATCCCGGCTAGTCTTTCCTTTTAGGGTTTGAAGGAAGAGTTGATAAAAATAGTGGGAGCCATCCTGATTAGATAAAATAATAACCAATCTAATCTTGCAAGAGCGCACGCAGAGTGTTTTCTTCTCTCTCTCTCCAGGTAGCGACCATGTCACGCCTTAATCAAGATAATAAAACGGATATATTGACCGAACCCGCTTGTTATACTAAGCTGGGGAACGTTGGTCCCGCTCCAACTTATAAATGTTATAAGAAAGAGCAGGATTTAGGGGATTACCAGAATTCCCGTGCCACCCAAACGAAGAAAGTGCATGCTGATGCATCATCTTCGGGTGTATTCATTACCGAGAACTGTTTCTCAGTGTCCTTTACGTCCTGGGTATTTGATACCGGATCAGGATCCCACATATGTTATATATTACATGGGCTACAGAAAGGTAGAGAACTGAGAACGGGTGATAAGTTTCATGAGGCAGAAAACGGTGCAAGTGTTGCAGCCAAGTCTGTTGGTCACTGTCACCCTGTATTACCAGAATACATTGATTCTGAACAAATGTTATTAGATACCGAACCTGATATACAAAATCATATCAGTCTCTTTATTTAGATAAAGAAGGATATAATTTTGTATTGTTGGATAATGTTTTGAACATTTCCTAAATCAAGAGTTGATCGGTTCAGGCACGTTATCTAAAAGCATTAACGTTCTAAATCAAACTACAGTTCTTAGTATACAGAACACACACAAGAGGAAGAGTTCAGAAATGAACGGATCCTTCTTGAGGTATTGTAGACTAGGTCATATCAATGCGACCTGACTAGCTAAGTTACATTAAGATGCATATTTAAATTTGTTTGAATTTACATCTTGTGAAACTTGCCGGTCATGTCACAAAGATAAGATGAACATAGCTCCGTTTATTGGAAACAGAGAAAGAGTTGGTGAACTCTTGGGATGATACATGTTGATGTATGAAAGTCTCCTGTCTACACATGCCAAGACCGGTTCTTTGTACTTCATTACATTCTCTGATGATCTCTCGAGATTCAGACATATGTTCCTGTTGAAACACAAGTCCGAACCTTTTGAGATATTCACAGAATATAATTTAGAAGTAGAGAACCAAAAACGGGTATAAGTATTATGTCCTTTGATGTGATCAAGGAGGAGAACACTTGAGCACGGAATTCCTGGATTATTCTAAAGGAGAATGAGATTCTCTCTCAGCATTACTCCTCCGGATACACCACACCACCTCGGTGTATCGGGGCGGAGCAATCACACCCTATTAGATATGGTGTGCTCTATGATGAGTACTACTGAGTTTCCTATTTCCTTTTAGGGAGTTACGCACTTATGAAGTTGCATACCTATTGAATAGGGTTCCGATCAAATCAGTTGCCTACCACTTCATATGTGATATGGAAAGGGAAGAGCCCATATCTTAAGTTTGTTAAGATTTGGGGTTGTCCGGCCTATGTCTGAAAAGTAAAATCCGGACAAGCTCGAGGCAAAGTCAGATCTGTGGAAGTTTGTTGGATATCCCAAACATACGCAAGGGAATATCTTCTACCTAACCGATGAACAAAAATGTTTTGTTTCTCAGCATGCCACCTTTGTGAAAGGGAATTTCTTATGAAGAAATAAGTGGACATGAGGTAGAACTGGAAAGAGTTCCAGCTATACAAACTGCAGCTGCTGATTTGGTAGAACCAAAGGATTCAATAGCAACCAACGAACCTCAGCCTCTCCGCCGATCTAGTAGGGTTTCTCACCCACCTGAGAGATACTTCGGTTTCTCTATGACAGTGGGAGCGAGGATTGCATCATGAGATGATGACCCAACTAGTTTCGAGCTGGCCATCAGGAGTGGGACTCTGTAAGAATGGCTGGATGCTTATCGATCTAAGATGGAATCCTTATACACCAACAAAGTATGGACTTTGGTTGCTTTATCTGAAGGGTTAAATCCCCATCAGGAGCAAGTATATCTTGAGAAGATTACTTGGTGTACATGGAAAAGTTGAGAGTTTCAAAGCTAGACTTGTTAAAAGTTTGCATCATTGACCAGGTATGGATTATGATGAAACCTTTTCCGGTGGCTATGCTTAAGTCCATCCAGATCCTACTTGCCACGGCTACATACCATGACTATGATATCTGGCGGTTGGGTGTCATGACTGCTTTTCTAAATACTCATTTAGAAGAGAACGTCTATAAGTATACAGCCAGAGGGCTTCGTAAACAGTGGGAGCAGCGGAAACGTGTGCAAGTTGCTTTACAGATTAAAGCAGGCATCGCGGAGTTGGAATGTCTGTTTTGATGTGTTAGTCAAAGAGTTTGACATCATCAAAATGGTAGATGAACCTTGTATATACAAAAAGGTAGTAGGGAGTATGGTGGTGATCCTCGTAGAGTACGTGGATGACATACTCTTGATAGGGAAGTAGTTTCCTATGCTACGCTCGGTCAATCTCCGCTTATCATAAGGATTCTCCATATAGGGAGAATCACAGGAAAGGTTCCAGAGTGATAAGGATGACTGAATGTCAGTCACAGGCATTGTCTTTACCCTCAGTAAAGGGACGGTATGTTGGAAGAGTTCCAAGCTAGATACCGTGGCATACTAGACGATAAAGGCTGGATACATCGCTACCAAAGATGCTACTAAAGATGCAGTCTGGGTGTATACTAGTTCATGAGATGAACTTCGTTCCTCCCATTGTGTGACAATGGAGTTGTGGCTTATGCCTAGGAACGCCCGACCCATCCGTGATCCAGACATATTCTAAGGCAGTATCACCTGATCATGGAGATGGTTGATCTCCAGGGAATCGAGGTTAGGAGAGTAGACTCAGAGGACAACACGGCGGATCCACTCACAAAGGCCTTTTTCCCAGAGAGAGACTTTTATGGGATGGTTGAGTATGAGATACTACAACCACTGCTATCAGCTGGCCCTAGTGCAAGTGGGAGATTGTTAATTATATGTATGCCTTAGAGGCCATTACTATACATAGGATGTATATTGTAGTGGATTCTTGGACATATATAGGGATGACTTTCTTGCTCGATATGATAGTATGCTATCTGGTTACTCTTTACCTTAACGTGTACACTGATTGTCTCTCTGTTACATGTTGGTAAAGCCCTTAGGATGTGTACTTCACTACATGGACTATGATGCGGATCATACTAGTGGGGACATGGTAGTCCATAAGTACATCCTTCAAGGTCCCTAGTAGTGGGTGTATCGAGACAGGGCATCGATATACCAGAGTAGACTAGCGTGTACCTTCTCGACCCATATAGATGGGCGATGGATGATCCCATATCCATTGGTGTTTGACATCAGAGATGATATATGGGTGCTCAGTGTAGACTGGGTACACTGGACGGACTCGCCGAGAACTCCCAGATGGTATTATACCTCACGTCAGATGGCAGTTCTCTGGTAACACTGGTACAGGTTAGTCTGTAGACCCGAGATCGTCATAGAGTCTTATGTGATTCCCACTGTGCTTTGATTTCCATCATACCACGTCCAAGAGGGCGTGCAAAAAGGTGGCTCTTGGGTATAGTCCCGAATCACATGGAGGCAATGAGCGATAGGAGGGGTTTCGTCTCTCCCGGTATAGGGAGTTGATGTTGCGCTGTGCTCGATTGGCTATAACAGGAAGTCCTTGGCCAAGGCTGCTTTAGGGATTTACTGGTAAGTGTTACCAGTAGTTTCTCGACCCGTTATGAGCCTCATATCGACACGACTTATCGAGTTATTGGGGTCTGACGTTTACCACCCCTAGGCGAGATATAAGACATATCAGACGAACAGACCGGACAGTACGGTAAGTGTAACTGGTTGGATTCACAGGAGTCTGAGCGGGCTTGCTCGTTGATCTTCTGATCGCTCAATACCCGGGTGGCCGTTACGTTTAGCAGACCGCTTACGGCTTGTGGGTGTTTGATATGATCATCACCTGCTGCCGGCGTATTGACGAGTCTTTAGAGTCCTACACAGAGGTTTCCTGGCTCAAGCGAAACGAAATAGGAGCGCATATGAGATATGTGGGGGGCCGAGAATAATACCAGTATGTGATACTGAATTCTATTCTCGCGATTTGTATCATCGGACGGTTATATGAGATATAGCCGGGTTACCGAATCAAATGTTGATTCGATATATTGATATATTTAATATTAGTCGGTTATATGCGATATGACCTGATCATTAAATCAAGTATTGATTTAATGATTTAATGTATAATTATATATTTGATATATTACTTTACATTAACTAGTATTTGTTCACTTAAGATTATTTTTCTCACTAGATTGTGCACAAGTTGTATATGTGATATATGTTTGTGCACTAGTTTGTATCATGCTTGATGATACATGCAAACTTGGGTGTGTGTATGCTTTAAACCATGTTTAGATTAATGGTTAGGGTTTTAACTTATTTATTTATTTTACTTATTTATTTTTAGCAAAAATAAAATGGTGGCTTTCTTTGTTTTTATTCTTGAAGCTTCATGAAGCATTTCAAGCATCTTTGAAAAGTCTAACCATTTTGTTTTATGCTTTAACCTAACCATCAACCTAAACCATAGTTTATTCTCTACATGAGTTTACTCTCCCATGGTTGCATTATGATAAGTCTTCACTTGATTATTCATTTTTGATAATTCTTTTCTTTTGCTTCTTCTTCATGAAGTGAAGAAAGCTTTCTTGAAAAATTTCAAGTGTTGAAATCAAGTGAGAAATCCAAATCCAAAGTGAACCCACTTCCTATTTCTTCATCCTCTACCACTTGCCATGTTGTATAGGGTGTTTTCTTCACAAGGTTCATGACCAAGTGAACATGGAGCTTGAGTTTGAGTCTCCTCGACGTAGATCATCTTCGGCATCGAAGTCAACGACCTAGCCCGATTATTTCTCCGACGAAACCATCACTAGAGTCCGGGATTCCGATGATCGCGGCGGAGGGACGTCATCACGGAGCTAAAGAAGTAGAGGACCGAATCTACAAAGGTTGTAATCCTTTTCACTTACTAGTAAAGTTGTTTGCTAGCTTATAGTTTAGCATATCCTCTAGTTAACGATCTCGGTTAGGGTTTCTCGGCACCTAAAAATTTGAATTTGGCATGGTAGATGCCTTGTGGAACCACTTGAGTGTGCCTAGGAACCCTACAGGGACAGACCATCTCCCCAACTGGGATGAGAAGCGTACACACTAGTCTACTCCGGAGTATCGATACCCTGTCTCGATAATCCTACGACTAGGGACCTGAAAAAGGATGTGCTTGTAGACTACCCAGCCTCCACTAGTGTGACTGCCATCACAACGCTGGTAGTCAAGCAAGATCCTAAGGGCTCTATCAATTTGTATTCTCGATATGCTAACATATACACATATTAAGATAGAAATAAACCAAGTAGCATACTACCATGTTTAGCATGACTGTTAATATAACTGTGAATATCCCGAGCTTCCATTAAGTAATATACAAGCTAGTATGATACAATAATGGCCCCTAGGGCATATACACTAACAATCTCCCACTTGCACTAGGACCATGTACTGGCGTATCGAAGACCTATCATCTCGAGTAGCCTCTCGAACTGAATCTGAGGTAAGGCCTTAGTGAATGGATCTGCAGTGTTCTCCTCTGTAGCAACTCTCCGGACCTCGATCTCCTGTCGATCTATGATCTCCCTGATCAGGTGATACCGTCTTAAGATGTGTCTGGACTTCTAATAGGACCTGGGTTCTTTCGCTAAAGCTATAGCTCCGTTGTTGTCACAATACAGCGGTATTGGATCAGCAATGGTAGGAACCACCTGAAGTTCTGTTAGGAACTTCTTTATCCAGACTGCTTCTTTTGCGTCCTCGCAAGCAGCGATATACTCCGCTTCCATCGTCGAGTCAGCAATGGTGTCCTGCTTGGAACTCTTCCAGCACACTGTCCCTCCATTGAGGATAAAGACATAACCTGACATGGACTTGGAGTCATCCTTATCACTCTGGAAGCTGGAGTCGGCAAAAGTCTCGATCTGGAGGTCTTTTCCGCCGTAAACCAAGAACATTTCCTTAGTCCTTCTCAGGTACTTGAGAATGTTCTTTACTGCTATCCAGTTCTTCTCCCATGGGTCTGACTGATACCTTCTTACCACGCTCAGTGCGTAAGCTACATCTGGTCTGGTGCACAACATCGCATACATTATAGAGCCTACCGCAGAAGCGTAGGGTATAATTGACATGCGATCCCTTTCCAAATCAGTCTTGGGAGACATCTCTTTGGATAGGGTGATTCTGTTGGAGATAGTGCCCTCAGAGTCGATTATTGGATCACAGGCATGTGATTGCAATGATTGAGGGAGGACCTATCCCGGTAGGACAGTCTTACTCGAGATGATAGTATGCTATCTGGTTTATCTTTATCATCGTGTACTGCTTTAGGTGACCTGGCATGTCGCTATTACACGTTGATAGAGCCCCTAGGATTCTTGCTTGACTGCCGGCAGTATGATGGCGATCATATACGTGGGAGCTGGTAGTCTATATGCACATCCTTAAAAGGTCCCTAGTCGTAGGAGTTTCGAGACAGGCCGTCACTGCCTGTTTGTATTATTCTTTTGGGGCACGACCTGGTTGCGGTCGATGTACCCGTTGTATGTATATTTTACTTTCTGTACTAGGATTATCCCGCGGAGGAGTGCACGGATAGCCGGGTTCTAGGGGGAAACGGGCCCGCATCTCATGGCATTGAGATGAAAGGGGCTTCACTCTAGGATTGGCGGGCTATTCGCCGCACTCGTAGGGGGTACAGGTTGACCCAGGAGGGGTGCCCAAGTTACCGGATTCCGTGAAGTGCTGGGTGGTCCATTCACGGTGCTGGAGGGGGCTGCCTCGCTTCAGGTTTTGGCGGGTGACTTGCCGCGCCCGTAGGGGTCTAGGATTTCATTGCACAGGCTATCCACACGACCAGGGGAACGTCGGGTTTCAGCAGCGGCTCTGTGAAACCCGGGGCTTCCAGATATCTGTATTGTTCTGTGATGCTATACATTTCTGTGATGTTGCATTTCTTATCACGCCTTGAGCGAAATATAATATATTGGTATATATATTAGTAGATGTTGTATATGTTTTACATCCGCGCTAGTCCAGTCCCCGCTCTGCCGTTAGTTAGCTAACCTAACGGGTGATGACGGGACCCAGTGGCGAATGCGGATGGCATATACGTACGTCAGTATATTTTCGTTCTTTGTGGTGTGATTAATTGATGGGACTGCGTTGATTCGGATCAATGCAAGATAAACAAACCTATTCTGATGTTGTTGGAACATTTTTTCAAAAGCTGTTATTGCAAGGACGTTATCTTTTGTTTTGCATCGTGGTATTCATTTGGAATATCCTGCTCCTCAGTCGACGAGGCAAGGGCCGAGATCCCTTCACCGGGAGTGACCCCTTGGACAAAAAGTTTGCGTCAGGGCATTAACTTCACTATAGCCGATTACTTTTGCTTTGCATCGTGGTATTCATTTGGAATATCCTGCACCTCATTCTACGGGGAAAGAGCCGAGATCCCTTCACCGGGAGTGACCTCTTTAGTAAAGGTTTTCGTCACTATATTTTATAAAAGGTTGTGCAGTTCCTTCAACGATATCAAGTTCATTACGTTAAAGGTTTTTCGCCAAAAACCAGTCGTAGCCCTCCGTCATTTCAGATTAGTATTACTTAGTATTCGTGCTGCGTATGTCGTGCTTAGCCGAGGCGTAGTGTTCGGTAGCTATGTAGTGCTTTTCTGTTGCATGGATATGTGATTGGTTAGGACAGTCGTACGGTCATTTTGGCTCAGTCAAGGACTCGTGCGGGTGGGTCTAATGCAATCAAGATAATGACGGGTTGAACTTGACTAGGATCCTTTGATATGTTGGCTCAGTCAAGGTCACTTGGGTCCTAGGGGTAAAAATCACATCGGGAGTTTCAAAAGAACTGAAACTTGCCAGGCATGCGCATACCTTCTGGAGTGTGGTGACGTGAGTGGATTCCGTCACGTTATCATGCGATGAGAGTTGGATCCCGATTCCCACTGATGAGTTGGTTTACTCCTCGGGTGATCCCGACTAATTCTTCTTTCAGGTTTGGAGGAGAATTTGAGGTACAGTGGGAGGTTTCCTGATTAGAAAAAGTGATAACCATTCTGATCTAGGTTAGAGTGCACGCTGAGTGTTTCTTTTCTCTCTCTCTGGCAGCGACCATTGACCCGACCATGGACTATGACTCAGTGACCATGTTGACCGAACCTTCTTAAACACTGGCTTTTGGATTGTCAGAGTTGCAAACCTCATTGCCACTCCTACTTTCACCCTTTTCTCCAGGACACTCCGCATTACTGCGAACGTCCACTTCCATTGGACAAAACCATCGTATGGTTATATACGAATTCGAAGGACTTCGAGGATGGTTTCCGGTTTTGGAGAAAACGAATAGGATTATTCAGTTGTCTTTTCTTTTCACCTTCTCTCATTGCGAGTACTCCTTGGTTTAGGAGATAGCACACCTATTACGCAAATTGGATAGTCTTCTTCCAAACCTTAGGCTGGTGCCGACCGGTAGGGAATGAAGAAAACCAATTAGCCTAAACGGTGTGCAGAAGGTATTAAGATTAAGACAAAGCAAGGGATTAGTAAGAGGGCAAAGTAAATTGCGACTGCTATTCACGACCAAACCAAGTATTTCTTCGCCAATCCTAAATCACCTTTGTATTTCTCCAGGACACTCCTTATCACTATGAAGATCCACAGTTTATTGGATACTCCATCGTATGGTTATATACGAACTCGAAAGGAACTTGTTCCAGTTCGGGGATGGATTCTGGTTCAGGAGAAATAGGAATAAAGTACATTCAGGTGTCTTTTATCTTCACCTTCTCTCGCATTGCGAGTGTTCCTAGGATTAGGACAGTACACCCATTATGCTTATTGGATAGTCTTCTTCCAAACCATAGGCTGGTGCTGAACGGTAGGGAAGGAAGAAAACCATTTGGCCTAATGGGGTGTACAGAAGGTAATGACTAAAGACATATAAAGGGATTTGGAGAAGTGGCAAAGAATTATACGGTTACAGTTGTGAATCTGGATAATGGAAGAGGCATTACAAAGAATACCAGGATACCCCAACGAAACATTTCAATGTTTCAGTTTCACCGTGTACTGTTAATGGAAAACTGATTTCCCAGTTAGACACTTGCTCCAGGGTATGTATTTACCAGGTATGATTCTCACATCTGTATGGTTTTACAGATGCTGAGTGGGAGTAAGTTATTGGGAATAGGGTGATCATCCTCATTATATCGGGATTCGTTGTAATCGGTGATATTTGAGGAGATCATCTGGGTTGTTTGCCGGTCGGCAAATATTTGGTTTTGAATATCCGATGTTGTGCACCAATTTCAAATTGATATATCTGTACGTCTATTTTCATAGAGTGAGATATACCTTTTGATATTATGTCGATGACATTTACCTATATCAGTGGATGGTTAGGTAAGGAGCATTAAACAGCGGTGTAATTCTTCTTAACCATAAGTACAGTTTTCAACCTACGACGCACAGTGAAAGAGTTGTTAGACTCAGCGGACTTATACAGAGTATTGTATGTTGTCCAGTGTCCATTAGGACAGAGGGGTTGGTCCTCATACTATATTCTGTTTACTTTTAACTTCTCTAGTTCTTAGACATGTGTTTCGTGGAAACACAGGGTCTAAGTTTTGAGGAGTTATAGGTATTTGAATAGAGTAGAGAACCAGGTATAGCAAGTATCGGGATTCTTCAAAGTGATCGAAGATGTAGATTCTTGTGTATGGTATTCAGTTGATAGTAATGATAAAGAGAACTAGCTTCTCTTTCAGGTTACTCATAATTGGAAGCATTCCTAAGTTGAGTAACGCTGATCGGCCTCCTTCCATTTAGTTTACATGCACTGGAGATAGCTGCATGATTTGAATCTGGTTCAATTGAATCAGTGCCTCTGGTTCTATATTGGATATAGAACAGTTCATATCTTAACGATGTTAAGGTACGGGGAGTTGTCCGGCTTATGCTTAAAACCAGACACTGGACAACTCAAGGCACGTTTCTGTAATGGCTGTTTGTGGGTTGACCCAGGCTATGACGAGGGTTGACTTTCTACCATCTGGCAGATCAATAGAAATATTGTTCTAGACTCGCTACAGTTTTATTAAAAAAATGGATTTTTTCAAAAACAGAAGTGGGAGTATGGTAGAACTGGAAGTGATTCCAGAACCACAAACGATTACTGAAGATTTGATAAGGAACCTAAAGATTCAATCTGATTTGACATTCCATTGGCCACTCCGCAGATAAGGTGGGTAACTTCAGGCACCCGAGAGGTACTCCGGTAGCCTCAAGGACGGTGACAGGGAAGTTCTTGTTTACCCAGACTTACCATTGCTGTTGTTCCAGACTGTGAGACCCGGCAGGAGGATGAGTATAGCGTCGTTCTAAACTAGCTTTAGAAGTGCACATCTATATGACTCTGCCAGAGGGTTGTCGTAGTCAGTGGGAGCAGCGGAAGCATTGGTGGACATCAGGCTTATGTCTATTTATAGACTAAAGCAGATGTAGCGGAGATAGATCATCTATTTCTGATGTGACAGTCATAGGTTTGACGTCATCAGAATAGGGGATGGATCTGTTGAGAAGGTAGTAGGAAGTGATATTCCTATACTACGATCGGTTATACTTTGGTCGTCACACAGTGTTTTCTCCGTATGGGATTTGGACATTATATCAGACATACTGGTTACTAGATCTATGGTTTTAGATCTAGATTTGGGTGGTTTCCCAATCAGGGTACTTAGACAGCATTCTAAGAGTATTTAGAATGGACGACTCCTGGCTCGGTAGTGTACCTGCAAGTGATGGAGTCACCCACTCTAAAGGTGTCTTATAGACTAAAGGGGAGAGGGATACGCATGATTGACAGATCACTTGCTTAGGCAATTGAGTCAATCATGAGATGTCAAGTACCACACCAGATGTTGTTCTTGCAGTAGATGCAATAAGTTGATATTAATCCAATCCTGGAGAAACAATCGGAAGCAGTTTTAGGACATAAGTGCGTGTTCTAGGGATGTGATAACGACAGCCTTTTTTAGGAGACGGTTATCGCTCCAGGCTTCCAAGGTGACATGGATGGCAGAGTGGCTGTCAGAGTTATAGTTTTTCCTTCTGACGAGGGGCAGTATATTGGACATGTGGTCCAGGTGGATACTGAGGGAAGGCTTGGCGCAGGATACTGATTAAGTTCAGTTGACGATACAGTCTAAGAAGTTTGGATTTGGAGTTCATTTATGAGCTAGGTCCCATCAGACATCCAGACATTCTAAGACAGGTATTGCTCATTTCGGGAGATGGCTTTCTCCGCGAACTTGAGATAAAGAGAGACATAGAAAGAAACATCACAGCGGATCCACTCACTGAGGCTATTCCTCGAACGCAATAGTTTCGCAAACGATCTTTGTGAGACTGACTAGTAGAGAAGTTGGGTGTTCGGTATCACACGGGCTGTGAGTATGCGGCATCGCAATAATTAGCCTTGAGTGCAAGTGGGAGATTGTTGGAGATAGTGCCCTCAGAGTCGATTATTGGATCACAGGCACGTGATTGCAATGATTGAGGGAGGACCTATCCCGGTAGGACAGTCTTACTCGAGATGATAGTATGCTATCTGGTTTATCTTTATCATCGTGTACTGCTTTAGGTGACCTGGCATGTCGCTATTACACGTTGATAGAGCCTCTAGGATTCTTGCTTGACTGCCGGCAGTATGATGGCGATCATATACGTGGGAGCTGGTAGTCTATAAGCACATCCTTAAAAGGTCCCTAGTCGTAGGAGTTTCGAGACAGGGCATCGATACTCCATTAGTAGACTAGTGTATACAGTCGAGACCCCGACGAGGGGCGGTGGCCGGTCTCACAAGCCACTGGTGTCAGTTGGTTCACCTAAGATGTATACAGGTGCTCATTGGGTTATGAGTACACCGGACAGGACTCGCCGGGAACCTGCTAGTTGGGATTATACCAGACGTCAGATTGCAGTTCCCTGGTGACATGTGTACAGGTTAGTTCATCGACCTGAGATCGTCATTTGTCTCGTGTGAGTTCCCACTGTGCTTTGATTACTACCCTACCACGGCTCAAAGGAGTCGTGCAAACAGGTTTTAGTTGGGTACAGTCCCGAGCCACATGGAGGCAGTGAGCGGATCTGCAGGGGTTCGTCTCTCCCGGTATTGGGGGTGAGGTCGCGCTGTGTCTAGGAGAGCCATTACACAAAGCCCTCGGCCGAGGCAGGAGATTTACTGGTAGGTATTCCAGTAGTATCTCAGGGTGTTCTGGGCTACACTCCAACACGACTTGTACCGCTTTTGGGGGTCTGACTTTTACCAACCCCCTAGGCCCGACATGCGATGCTCATAGACGAACGGACCGGACTGTACGGATATTGTCACTGACAGGCTCAGTAGGGTGTCAGGATGAGTTCGCTCATCGACGTCCCTTTTTGGTCAATAGCTGGTGGCCCGTCACGTATTGGCTAATACCTCTGACGTGCTAGTGGTTAAATCCACAGCTATAGTATTGACGAGTCTTTAGAGTCCACCACACTTACAGTTACTCAGGCTTTCGGGCGAAACGCTGTAGAGGCCGTATGGAGATATGGCAGGGTCCGATCAGATACGTGCGGTATTGCACGGATCAGGATCGGACATTTTTGTACTAGTGGCCGTATAGTTATATGGCAGGGTTCGATCAGATACGTGCGGTATTGCACGGATCAGGATCGAACGGATATTACTAGCCGGCTTTGGCTTAAACCGGTCCTACTTTAGTACAATGTAGATTTTGTCTCTTTGCATTTGTATCCGGTCGGAATACAGATGCGGGTGTGTATGCACAGTATCGGGGTTTTCCTGTAATTTATTACGGGACCAGTTTTCTGGAGTTGCCAGTTTGCATTCCGTTCCGGCCGGTTTTCCTTTGTTCTTTCCCGGCCGGACTTTTCTGATGGAGGGGGTAATTTGCAGTTTTGCAAATTACATTTTGTGGAGGTTTTTCTTGCAAATGTATTTATTATGAAAGCATCTTTTGATACCTTTCTTATCCATCATTATCATTTGCTTTTTGTTGATGAGATAGGATTAAGATTGATTTAGAGTTGATGTGAGGTTGTGATGATGGTTTAGGATATGGTCACCCTTCATGCTCTCCTTCACTCACCTCCCTCTTGTTTCATATACATTCTTTCCTCCACCATTTTATTGATGCATGATAAGTTTTTCATGGTTGAAAAGAAGAAGAAGAAGAGAGCTTCATTCTTGAGAGTTTCTTTCTTTCATGCTAGAAAAATGCAAGCACCATTTTTCTAATCCTTGTTTTCCTCCATCATCCTCAATGGCAACAACATAACCCCAAGGAGACAAACATCTTCTACACTATATTCTACAGCATATCTTGAGCATGTCGAGTTGCTGGCTTCATGCCCGAGTTACCTCGGTATTGAGGCGGGAGCCCGTAAAAGACGCAGGCGATGTGGTGCCCTTTCCGGCGAGGAGGCGACGATATGGAGACAAGACTTTCCGCGGGAGATCGGGACGATGAAGAGAAGACCGGAGCACTCGGATCACTCGGTATACTTCTTTTCCCATCTCTTGATTGCTAGTATTAGGTTAATGGTAAACGATCCGGGTTTTCTTTGTCCGCGGTAGCGCCGGTTTCCGAGTAAGGAAATTTTTTGATTCCGCATTTTGGCCTCGAGTACGAGGCCGGGGCGCTGCCGTGGCGCAACAGATTCCGTGACAAGCCGGTAAATTACCGCGCTTAGAATCTTCCATACTGAATCTTTTCAGCACAGTGTTGATATACCTGGACTGCGAAAGTCCCAACATTCTCTTATATCTATCACGATAGATCCGGATCCCCAGAATGTAAGAGGCATCACCCAGGTCTTTCATGGAGAACTTGTGTGACAAGAATCCTTTGACGGATTGTAGCATATGAATGTCATTTCCTATTAATAGAATGTCATCCACGTACAAGACGAGGAATACGACAGTTCGTGCTACAATTTTACTATATATACATGGTTCATCTGGATTTTTGATAAAGTCGTATTCTTTGACCGTTTCATCAAAACAGATGTTCCAACTCCGCGATGCCTGCTTTAGTACATAAATGGACTTAAACAACTTGCACACTTTCCCGCTGCTCCCATTCTGATTGAAACTTTCTGGCTGATCTATATAGACGCACTCTTTTAAACTACCATTTAGAAAAGCCGTCTTTACGTCCATCTGCCAGATCTCATAATCATGGAAGGCGGCAATGGCAAGAAGGATCCGAATGGATTTGAGCATAGCCACTGGAGAAAAAGTTTCGTCATATTCCAAACCAGGTCTTTGACGAAAACCCTTTGCAACAAGTCTAGCTTTATACGTTTCCACCTGTCCATCTACACCAATCTTTTTCTTGAAGATCCATTTGCATCCTATGGGTTTTACCCCGTCTGGAGCAAAGTCCAAAGTCCATACTTTGTTGGTGTACATTGACTCCATCTCGGTCCGCATTACATCCAGCCATCGTACCGAGTCGCCGCTCTGGATAGCCTGCTGGAAGCTAGTAGGTTCATCATTCTCAATGACGCAATCCTCTCTATCCCCATCTATGAGAAAACCGTAGTATCTCTCAGGCGGATGAGACGGCCTACTACTCCTGCGGAGGGTTGCGAGAATGTCCTGTTCTTCTTGAACTACTGGCTCTACCAAACTTCATAGTTACAAGAAAAGGCGTCAAATTGCATGCTAGACAGTTAATTCAAAAATTTCCAACAATGGAAGCAACAATTGAATATTAACATGGATATGTGAAATCTCCTAAGAAAAAACTATTATTTTGCAGAGCTGTTTGAATTTTGACATGCTTAACATGATCATTTTTCAAGGAGAAAAGAAAATTTGTACTTATTATAATTGGTTATTATATGTACAAAAGCAAATATTTTAAGGAATTTTTTTTGCAAAGGTCAAGGCAACGAAGGCTTTGAACAAGATAGGGAAGTTAGAAAGGCTTGATGGAAAGAACTAAGTTGAATCTACTATCGACTCACGATCACCAAAATCGTTTATGTTGTTACTATTTCGTACTCGTAAGAACAATCACCTGCTGAAGAATACACCGAAACTCAGAAGAAGTCGCTCGAAAATGATTACATTTGTCACTACACAAATTTCAATGCATTGATCAATGAGCTTTTCGATGAATTCCATAAGTTTGCTACAGCTTATGCATTATGGATGGCTCTTAAGCAAAAGTATGTCAATGAAGATGAAGGTCATCGATCCTTTATTATTAACATATATGTTGAATTTACAATGGTTGATTCTAAACCTATTATCGAGCAAATTAATTATCTTCAAAATGTCGCAAGAGAACTTGCCGATAATGGAGAAGAAATTTCGGAGAATTTCCAAGTGTCAAATATTATTGGTAAACCCACTCCTTTGTGGAAGGATTATCAAAAGATTTTGAAATACAAAAAGAAGACATAATTTTTGAATTAACATATTCAAATTGAGAATGAGAATGGTAAAAGAGCCTTCTTGTTAAAAGAGAAAAGGTTCATAAAATTCATAATCTTGAAATTTCTACATCTAGTTCTAGAATTTTAAGTGCAAAACCTAACAATAACAATAGAAAACCAAATCTGGAAAAAGAAATTTTCCAAGTCCAAAAAAGATTTCAAGAAGAGGCATGAGAACGGAAATGGTCCTTGTTTCATTTGTGGAAAAACGGAACATTGGGCCGGTCGCCGTCGCTGTCGCAAACGCCAAAATTCTAAGAGTGAAGCCAACATCGTTGAGGATGTTCATGATCACAGAAATTAATATGATAAATATTAATGAGGGTTGGTGGATTGATTCAGGCACATGCCATATCATTCAATTTAAAACTTACGAAGCCATTAAAGAAGAAAAAGGTGTGTTCAGGAAAACTCTTCTACAAGTGCGGTAGTCGGCAATTGGACCGTTCAAATTTCTTTCTTCTGGAAAAAATATTACTCTGCAAGATGTCTATCATATTCCAGGATTTAGAAAAAGTCTTATTTCCGTTATGAAATTAGATGACCGTGATTTTCGTATTGTATTTGATTCCTCTAAAGTTATTATATCTAAGAAGTGATCCTTTGTTGGGAAAAATTATGCATAAAAGAATATGTAATTTTTGAGTATTAATAATAAATCCGAGAATTTTGCTTATATGGTTGACTTTGATAGTAATGTTTGGCATTATAGATCAGGCCACATTGGTAGGAGTACTTTGATGATCGATATTGATTTGGTTCCTAAAGTTCAATGTAATTTATCTACTTAACATGCGGATGTTATGTGCAAGCTAAGATTTGTAAAATCTCTTTTAAATCCGTTAGTAGAGATAGATCCTTATTAGAATTAATCCATACAGATATCTGTCATAATAAGGATAATTTAACCAGATATGGAAAGTGTTATTTTATAACATTTATAGATGATTTTTCAAAATTTACCTAGGTTTATTTGTTAAAATATAGAAGTGAGGCTTTTGAAAAATTTAAACGCAGAAGTGAAAAATCAACTTGGCTTAAAAATCAAGAGTGTAATATCCGACCGCGGCAGAGAATATTTATCAGATGAGTTTAACAATTTTTGTGAAACTAATGGGATCATTAGAGAAGTAACGGCTCCCTATACTCTACAACAAAATGGAGTTACTTAATGAAAAAATCGAACCTTGCTTGAAACGGTCAGTGCTAAGTTGATTTATTCTCATTTGCCTATAAGTTTATGGGATGAAGCATTTTTTACCGCATGTTATATTATAAATAGAGTTCTGCATAAAAATCAAGATAAAACCCCTTTTAAGTTTTGGAAAAATCGAAAACCGGTTTTTAATTATTTTAAAGTTTGAGATTGTATTGCATAGATTCTTCTTATAAAAGACCTAAACTTTGCAATAAGGCTATTAAGTCTTTATTTTTGGGTTATGCTAAGAATAGTAAATTAAGCATTTAGATTTTTGAATTTAAAAACAAATTCAATTTTTGAAACTATTTTTGCACAATTTTTTTAAAAATCTAACTATTAATTAAAGATGCCAATTCCTTAGAATTAGAAAAAGATTTGGCTAATGAATTAGAATAGCATGTTGATGTTTCTAATGATAATCTTGAAAATTTCTATTCTAATACTATCTCTCAAGTTCGGATTAATGTTGAACAGGAATTAAGGAGAAGCAACAGACAAAGAATTGAAAAGGGTTTAGGACCCGGCACATTTACTTATTTGCTAGATGTAATCCTAGGAATTTTGAGGAGGCTATGTCTTTTGCCCGATGCACATTTATGAAAAAGGGTTTTGGATGATGAAAATATGTCTATTCATGATATAACGAAATATGGGTTTTGACTTCTCTTCCTCCTAATACCAAGACTATTGGTAGCAAATGGGTTCTCACTAAAAAGTATAAAACCGATGGTAGCATCGACAAATATAAAGCTAGATTGGTTGCTAAAGGTTTTTCTTAAAAATATAGTTTTGATTATTTTGATACTTTTTCGCGGTTACTAAAATCATTTCTATTAGATCTATGTGTTGAGATAAAAATATTACATCCCACTACTAAAATCTAAAGGTCAAAATCAGAAAGTCAAGGTCAAAGTCAGAGTCAAGGACCAAAATATGGGCCCGAGCTCAAGTCCGAACCTAAGCCAGTAGGCCCAAGCCTGGCTTAAACCGGTCCAAACTCAAGCATGGGTGCCGGTCCTATGCCAAGAAAGGAAAAGAAAAATATGATAAATAAATTTGATATGTAATAAATAAATTTAATATGTAAGAAAAATAGGCAAAAAACCAATTTTGTAAAGCCCAAGGGCTCAAATATAAAATGTAAGGGGTATTTAAATCTCACTAAATAAAGAAATGATAACTACTTTCATTCCCTCAATCTCTAGGGTTGTGTGCCTTCGTTACTCTCTTGAGGTGAGATCTCTCTTTTTCTTTCTCAAAAGAAATCCAAAGGAAAAGAGAGTTCATTTTGGGTCTTTCCCATCTTCTCTATCTTTTTCTTCTCCAAACACTATCCATAAAAAAGAACCCATCTCTTGAGGAAAACTCCATCCCTCAAAGCTCAAGATCCAGGATCAAAACCCAACAAAAGAGCAAGATTTTCTCACCAAACTTGAAGAACCAGAGAGAAGAAGTGTTCTCGGGGTGAAAGTCCATGGCTTTCACCCAGAGCATGAGCTTTCGAATGAAGAACCCGATAAAAGTCATCGACTTTCATCATCATATACCCGCGGAAACCCTTGTAAAAGGACTTTCCTCCCTCGGACTGTAGGGTTCCCTAGTGCCCGCGGCACAGTGGTGGCGCAAATGGCGAACAAAAATTTCAAGCAAACACAAAGGAACCCCGAACCTAGAATTGATCCAAACTCCTAAATTAGCAAACCAAGCATGCAAAGATGCGGAATATTACATTCGACGCGTGTCCACCCAATCGTGGAAGACCCTTCCAAGCTCCGTGTATGCTGTCCGGATCGTGTTTGAGTGGCGACCGCCTTTGCCGAAGAAGATCCACCTGAGGGAAACCGATCCAAGCTCCGGTTTCACCTAGTGAAGTGATCGACGCTCCAAGCTCGCTACGAATGGACAGTAGGGATGTAGGAATATTCTCACAATCTTTTTCTCTCTTTTCTAAGTTCATATGAGCTACCTAGAAGAAGAAGGAGGTGGTGAAGAAGAAGAAGCCTTGAAGAAAAATGACTTAAGTCTTTTTTTTGTGAAGAGCTAGTAGCAAAACTAGAAAAGAGAATGGCTTATTATCTTTTTAGCAACCATGCCACAATAGTAAATCCAAATGATTATACAATATAATAACGAAGGCCATCTCTCTCTACCATATTTTTTAACACATCATCTTCCACCTCATTCTTGATTTTCTTTTTAGGGAAAATCAAGAAATGAAGTGTCCATCTTCTAGAAAAAATTCCGTATCAATACGGAATATAACCCGGTATACGTATCGAAATATATAAACGCGTATTCGTACAAAAAATACCAATAGCCAAGAGAGAAAATGAATAGTGAACAATAATACTAGAATATACAAATTAAAAATATATATATATTTATAAATTATTACATCAAAACCTGATTTAATAATCCGGCTTAATCCTAAACCGCTAGTATTATTAACTGACTGGATTCGAATAGGTGTGTGTATGCTTGTTTTGTAAATAACCGCAATCAAGACGGTGTTGTAAATAGCTAGCCGCGATGAGTACGGGTCGTCTGTAGGGAAACGTGAACTTCTTTTCTTAGTTTAGACGAGTTGATAAAAGAGAGGATGGTTTGTTGTTGTTTTATATTAATATGAATATAAAATTTTATAATAGAAGAGCTTGTAGTGTTTAAGGACTTAGTAGTTAATAGATGAATATTTAGAAATGTCTATTTTTATTTTTTAATAGTTTAAAACCTATAGAGATAGCGATGAATGTGGATTAGGGGTTCTTGGAGGGAACTAGGGTTTCCCACTACTGCCCTTTGTCCTTCTATTGATCTCTATTAATCTCAACACTAGTAAAATAAGGGGTTGCCCCTACGGATATTGACATCCGTAGGGGCAATTTAAGTTTGGCCCTACGGATTAATCCGTAGGGCTAAAAGGTTGCCCCTACGGGCATAGACGTCCAAGAATAAAAATATTAATTCTTAATTTGGTGTTTGCCCCTACGGAGCCGCAAACAAAGGACCTACGGGTATATCCGTAGGGGCAAGTAAATATCGATTTAACAAAATCCCAGATCGATCGCCTACGCTCGCTCACTTTCTCTCTCTCTCGATCGCGCGCGAAATCTCTCTCGATCGCGCGCGAAAAAATTCCCCAATTCGCCACGCCGTCGTCGCCAACGTCGTTCTCCTTGTCGCCACCGCCGGTTTCGTCGCCACCTCAGCTCTCGTCGCCACCGCGGTTCAGGTCGTCGCCCCAGCCCCAGCGCAGCAGCGGTTCAGGTGAGTAAATCTTTGGATTACTTCGGGATTAGGGTTCAGGTGAGGTAAATTAAAGATTTTTGGGATTATTTTGGGCTTAGGGTTCATGGCGCGCGAGTTGGGGTTGGGCAGGGGTCGCGGTCGCAGTCGGGGTCGGGGTCGGGGTCGGGGTCGGGGTAGGGTTAGGGTTGGTGTTCGGCTGCTGTGGGGTGGGGCCGGGGTTAGGGTTTGCCTTAGGGTTGGTGTTGGGGTTTAGCTGGCCGCACTGGGTTTAGGGTTAGGGTGGGGCTGGGCTGGGGTGGGGCTGGGGCTGGGGGCGGGGGCTGGGGCTGGGTTGGGGTTAAGTGGTGGGGAGTTGGAAAATTATTCTAGTATGTATCCTTACACTCTAGTTAGTATAGCAAGATGCCCAGATGTGTTCTTGTGTACTGCTGTGTAAACCATTCTTTCACCAACTAATTCGTAGCAAAACTGGCTTTGGTGTTGTCAATTGATGTAGCCTTGAAAACTGGCTTTGGTGCTGGCTTTGGTGTTGTCAATTGATGTAGCCTTGAAAACATTGTTATATCATCCGATCACATTTATTTCTTGTAGATGTTGTTTGGATATTGGATGCATTGTTCATATTTGATATGTAAAAATAAAAAAATAAAAAATTGTAGTCAGATTCATATTGAAAATGGATGTTAAGTGTTCTTTGGGCTCATATCGAATATGTTGGATGATTAGTGTCCTTGGGCACATGGATTCTCAAAGTCTTAAGGTTGATTCATGAATTTATGTGTCTTTTTTGTTTGTTTTGTACTAAATGAAAATGAAAGATGATGGTTTACGAGTTTCTTATTCTTTTGTTTGGTTGTGCCCAAATTGTGGACATCGATTTTTTTGCAAATCCTTACTTTTTTCGACGGAATGGAAAGGGCTCCAAATATCCTAGTTCCATCAATCAATCCTAAAATCAAGTTTGCAAACCAAATACAAAACTGGCAAGTTTTTATGGATTTGATATTCCAAAAATCCAACTCCAATCCAAATCCACTGAGGGGTTGTTTGTTTCATGGAATTAGAGCGTAAGTATGGAGGGGACAATTACTGTAGTAACACCAATGTCATGTTTTTAGTTTGGACGAGTATTGTTGCCGAAGGCTAGTGATTTGGTACTAAATGCTGTTGAATTGCTTGAATTATTAAGCAACTTGGGGTTAGGGTTAGGTGGATTGATGACAACAAAATACCATAATTTATAACTATATTACTCATATAATGTGTATATCATGTGAAAGCTAGATGAAGGTCGAGGCAAGCACAACAAATTTGTTGGATGGGACAATATCAATAGGAGCTCAATGCTATTTGGAAAAATAATAATTCAAAAACATAGTGGAGTTTCCGATTGGTGGCATAGACTAGTTTGATGTATGTTGTTGGTTTGATTTATGAAAAAATAGGGAGACAACATGCATGTATGCATATAGGTAACATCTGCCAATATGCCATATCCAGACCGCAATCTATTTTTGCCTATTGGCTAATATGAAAATATCGGCCCGCGTATATGACATAATCAAAGTTGTTAAATCTTGATACGGTTTGTGTTTCGTTTTTTTATTTATCAGTTCTATCAATGTTGCGTATAACGCTTTATGATATCAGTATCCTACATTTGTAGTTTTAATTGTTGATTGTTATAGATGAATACCATTGCAATAATAGTTTTTGGTTGATGAATGCTATTGCAATGTAGGATGATCAGTTCTATCAATCTTGATCTCAATGGTTTAAAATCATGTTACACATACAACACGAATGCACAACAAACGCATAATTAGAGAGCGACTCGAGATATTCAGGTTAAAACCAATATATGATACTCGATGATAATATGAAACCTTCATATTCCCATCGATACTCATATATGAAACTAAAAGCGCCACTTTGTCCCTACGGTGCCCGACATTTTAATTTAAAAATATTAAATCTTAATTTGTTGTTTGGCTCTACGGAGCCGCAAACCAATAACCTACGGTTATGTCCGTAGAGGCATCTAAATGGGAATTTAATTAAAAAAGGCACAGAAATGCCCTACGCCTCGATATCTTTCCCTCTCGTTCCCAAAATTTTCTCTCGTTCCCGCGTCTCCAATTTTCTCTTCGTCGCCACCGCGCGCCCTCCGTTCTCAGCCCGCCACCGCCTTCCGTTCTTGGCCCACCACCGCCCTCGTTCTTCCTCGTCGAGTTCCTCGTCGCCGATATTTGTGCCTACATTGATGCCTCAAGCAACGAATCAAATGATGTGGATCACAAACTAATTAAATAAATTTTGAATACCAATCTGGACTGGGATTTGAATACCAATCCTAATTTGCTATATTTTTTTATATATAGTAGATGGTGATACTTCTTTAAGTAAAAACAACCCTACACTTAAGCGAAATCATAAATCGAAATACACATATATAGAATACAACTCATACATGGGTATCCTCAAATCTAACTTTCATTGAATTTGCACGCGCACTTAAAATAACAACCTTTATACTAAAAAATTATGTATGCCATTACTTAGTAGTTTATGGTTTTTAGACGCAAAAGCCATTTGAGAAATACTTTTCCAACCCACTATTAATCCATATTCTCAATATAGTCATTGAATTTGCACGCGCACATAATAAGAAGGAGAAGACAATAATGTGGCAGAAGAAGAAGGAGAAGACAGTAATGTGGCAGAAGAAGAAAAAAATGACATTCCTCGTTCTCTGTTTCAGCATCAATCTTCTGATATGAACTAATGATGGCTTTCACATAGGCTTTTCCCTTTAGAGACTTCTTAGTGTCCAATGGAAAGCATACATCAGATTTGTGCAGGTCGGGTTCTTCTATGACTTTCAAGAGTCTCAACTGATTCTGTAAATTACACTCTAGTTGGGTGGTACTTTTACCACTTCTCACTGCAGGTGCGCTCTCTAATATCCATTTTGAATGTAATATTATCGATATTCAAAATGGATATTAGAGAGCGCACCTGCAGTGAGAAGTGGTAAAAGTATCACCCAACTAGGGTGTAATTTACAGAATCAGTTGAGACTCTTAAAAGTCATAGAAGAACCCGACCTGCACAAATCTGATGTATGCTTTCCATTGGACACTAAGAAGTCTCTAAAGGGAAAAGCCTATGTGAAAGCCATCATTAGTTCATATCAGAAGATTGATGCTGAAACAGAGAACGAGGAATGTCATTTTTTTCTTCTTCCGTCACATTACTGTCTTCTCCTTCTGCCACATTACTGTCTTCTCCTTCTTATTATGTACGCGTGCAAATTCAATGACTATATTGAGAATATGGATTAATAGTGGGTAGGAAAAGTATTTCTCAAATGGCTTTTGCGTCTTAAAACCATAAACTACTAAGTAATGGCATACATAATTTTTTTAGTATAAAGGTTGTTATTTTATGTTTTCCCTTATAGAGATATGATCTAACTGCATCTATAAACTATAAGTGTGCAGAAAATTATGATAAGAAACCATAAGAAAGGGTCGTAGCCATGCATAACCTTGAATCTACATACCAAATCATGCAAAAGCATGCACTTATTGTCATCTTGCCTTGGAATATAAAATATCTTGGAAGACTATAAGCGAGCATTTAAATCTTGATAGCTTTTGACTTCAACATATATTTTTCTCAAGTACCATGAAATATACTTGCTCCGTATAAACCGTTTTCAGGAAGATGGATTAATAATGACAAATTATCCATTGTGGCTCACTAGGTTAGCATTTTCTCTTCTATTGACCATCTTACTAATCTGCTTGGTAAATTTATTCGGAACCGGCTGCGAATCATTAAAAGACATGCATAAGAAAGAAAGCTAAAATACAGATATATAGCATACCGATACATCGAAACTTCATAGTTGCGATGGAAATCCAGAGATATTTATTTCTACACACGTGGTGGGCGTGCGAATGCGTCAGGCATCATGGACAAATATTTCAGAACATGGAAAGTATTATTCGTATAAAGTAATTAAAACTTTTAAACACCTTGGGTAGATATTTTCTTAGTTGATGCAATCATATCATGAGGACTAAATTTAAGCTATTATACATATGCATATGTATTTTTCTAACCTAATATATCACACACACACACACACACAGAGAGAGAGAGAGAGAGAGAGAACACCAGGTAGATAGAGAAATCAGGTAGCAGGATCCTGAAGAAATGGAGTCCATAGCATTGCTCATCATCATCATCCGTGATCCCTTTGAAAAAATATTATCAAAGGGATCATGGATGATGATGATGAGCAATGCTATGGACTCTATTTCTTCAGGATCCTGCTACCTGATTTCTCTACCTACCAGGTGTTCTCTCTCTCTGTGTGTGTGTGTGTGTGTGTGTGTGATATATTAGGTTAGAAAAATACATATGCATATGTATAATAGCTTAAATTTAGTTCTCATGATATGATTGCATCAACTAAGAAAATATCTACCCAAGGTGTTTAAAAGTTTTAATTACTTTATACGAATAATACTTTCCATGTTCTGAAATATTTGTCCATGATGCCTGACGCATTCGCACGCGCACCACGTGTGTAGAAATAAATATCTCTGGATTGCCATCGCAACTATGAAGTTTCGATGTATCGGTATGCTATATATCTGTATTTTAGCTTTCTTTCTTATGCATGTCTTTTAATGATTCGCAGCCGGTTCCGAATAAATTTACCAAGCAGATTAGTAAGATGGTCAATATAAGAGAAAATGCTAACCTAGTGAGCCACAATGGATAATTTGTCATTATTAATCCATCTTCCTGAAAACGGTTTATACGGAGCAAGTATATTTCATGGTACTTGAGAAAAATATATGTTGAAGTCAAAAGCTATCAAGATTTAAATGCTCGCTTATAGTCTTCCAAGATATTTTATATTCCAAGGCAAGGTGACAATAAGTGCATGCTTTTGCATGATTTGGTATGTAGATTCAAGGTTATGCATGGCTACGACCCTTTCTTATGGTTTCTTATCATAATTTTCTGCACACTTATAGTTTATAGATGCAGTTAGATCATATCTCTATAAGGGAATACTTAAAATAACAACCTTTATACTAAAAAAATTATGTATGCCATTACTTAGTAGTTTATGGTTTTAAGACGCAAAAGCCATTTGAGAAATACTTTTCCTACCCACTATTAATCCATATTCTCAATATAGTCATTGAATTTGCACGCGCACATAATAAGAAGGAGAAGACAGTAATGTGGCAGAAGGAGAAGACAGTAATGTGACGGAAGAAGAAAAAAATGACATTCCTCGTTCTATGTTTCAGCATCAATCTTCTGATATGAACTAATGATGGCTTTCACATAGGCTTTTCCCTTTAGAGACTTCTTAGTGTCCAATGGAAAGCATACATCAGATTTGTGCAGGTCGGGTTCTTCTATGACTTTTAAGAGTCTCAACTGATTCTGTAAATTACACCCTAGTTGGGTGATACTTTTACCACTTCTCACTGCAGGTGCGCTCTCTAATATCCATTTTGAATTTAATATTATAGATATCCATGCCTGTTTATGTCAAAATTACTTATATTGTCAATATTTGATTGTCTAGTTGTTGGTGATGCGTCCATATCAGGGACAGAGGCCACTCCCGTTCCTCTAGGTATTTATATATTATAGAGGGCATGTATATTGATTTAGAATGCTATATCATAAATATACACACATTCCTTTTGCTCTTAGTCGTCCAACTCATTATCATGGGCTGCTTGATGAGATTAGATTTGCGCCTGATGATCTACAAGAGCTTGTTCACTCCCTGTCATATGTGTAAGCAGCGCTATATGCGAGTTTACCTTGTTAGTATGTATGTACTGAAATTAATTAATATTATTCAAATTTTGATACATGCAGATACCAGAGGAGCACATCTTCTATCTCTGTAGGTAAGGCTTTGAATTTGTTGATTTTGGTGTTTCTTGTCAATTTTATAGACCAGTATGTGCTAAATATAATGTTCTGACAGTTGCTAGGGGGAAGGCAACATTCGAGGCTGCTGACCCCAGTCCTGGACGCCGCACACGGACGGCACCACGGAGGTTGGGAGAGAGGCCGAGGACTGGGCTCTAGCAGGGCCCATATGAGGTTGGACTCCACCCCGGTGGTTACTTCCTCCGTCTCCAGTGAGCGACGTATCCAGTAGGAACAGGAGAGCTTGAAGGCCACCGTTCAGGAGTTGAATGAGATGCTGGTATGTATACTACTTAATAGTAAAATATAATGTCATATTATAGATATCAACATATCCAATATCAGTACATAGCCTGAGCTTATTTGGTTGTAGACTTATGTTTTATTAATCATACATGTACATATCTAATTAAAATAAACTACAGTTTTCCAAACTAGATATCCAAATGGGGTTTCGAAATAACTCGATAATGATAAGAATTCGAATGTGGGTGTAGGAGCGGGTGGTTGAGCAGGCCCAGGCCTGGGGAACGATTTTACCGGACAGAACGATCCGAGGCTGCTGACCCCAGTTCTGGACGCCGCACACGGAGGGCACCACGGAGGTTGGGAGAGGCCGGGGATTGGGCCCTAGCAGGGCCCATATGAGGTTGGACTCCACCCCGGCGGTTACTTCTGTAAGTCCACGTTGCGACCCCCGGTTCTTACGGGGAGGCGGAAACGGTATAAAAAACAAATTTTTGGCGCATGGGGCAACATGGACTAAACAAGGTCGGGATCGTGTCTAAACTAAACTAGCAAACATGCAAAGGAGAGTTAACTACTTGGCAAAGTGGTTATACCTAACTTGAACTCCTTCTTCTTGAAACCTAGTAGAGGTTGATGGTTCTCTTCTCGTCGCCTTCTTCCGTCGAAGATGGATCCACCTGAGGGTTCAACCTTCGGGCTCTTTCTCGAACTTTGAGTGAACTAGAATCTCCGGCTTGCTAAACCCTTGATCCTAAAGTGAGTAGAGAGTGTCTAAGGGGTGCTTTTCTTTTAAGGAGAGGGATTCTCAACTCATGAGAAGGGTTCTCCTTTTGCTAGAGGAAGAAGAAGATGAAGTGAGGAGAGAGAAGCCAAAATGAAAAAGAGTGAGCTCTTTTTCTTTTGCAACCATAACATAAAGCAAAAGAATTATCAAATAATAATAATAATGAAAATGAAAAAGGTTGATGGAAGGTTTAGGAATGACCATTATCATTTCAAACATTAAATGAATTTGCTAGAATCAAAGAGCATCTTTCTTTTGTAATGATGATGGTCAAAACTTCAACCATGGTCAACAAGTCAACCATGGTCAACAAGTCAACATAAAAACCAACCATGAAACAATTTCATTTTATTAATATTATTAATTGATATAAAATAAATCCATTAGGGTTTGGAAAAAGACGACTGTCAACTGTGCATACGCACCCGTTCCGAAACCCTAATGAAAGTCCTTTTCCTCTTCCTCAAATAACTGTGCATACACACCTGCATTCTTGTTCCGAGGAACATGAATACTGAGAGATAAAAGAAACCCCAAAACATATACCAGTATCTGACTCAAACCAGAGCCAGCCAGTAATATCCGTCCGGACTCCAAACGTGCACAAGTGCGCAGATGAGAACGAACCCTGTCGCAAAACCATGCGACCTCTACTCTGTTTTGCCCAGAGGCGAATACCCTCTGTGTGGGACTCTAAAGACTCGACACTACGCTGGCAGTGGGTTTAACCACAGACCGCAAGTGGCACTAGCTGTGCGTAATGGTCCCCAGGTAGATGCCGACAAGAAGGCTGACGAGGTGAAACCCCATCTGTACTCCTACTGAGTCTGAATGTGACAGTCTCCGTACAGTCCGGTCTGTTCGTCTGATACATCGCATGTCGGGCCTAGGGGGCGGTAAAACGTCAGTCCCCTAATAGCGGTACAAGTCGTGTCGGAGTGAAGCCCAAAACACCCTGAGATAACACTGGAAGCCTACCAGTATATCTCGCTTGCCCTGGCCAGGGACTACTCGTGTAATGGCTCTCCTAGACACAGCGCGATGTCAACCCCCAATACCGGGAGAGACGAATCCTGTCTAACCGTTACTGCCTCCAAGTGC
The DNA here is from genome assembly GCA_030015575.1 of Agapanthus africanus. Lineage (NCBI taxonomy): Eukaryota > Viridiplantae > Streptophyta > Magnoliopsida > Asparagales > Amaryllidaceae > Agapanthus > Agapanthus africanus. The sequence goes on from JASDDO010000012.1 coordinate 367,961,432, forward strand.
TTCGGGACTGCACCCAACCACCACCTGTTTGCACGACTCCTTTGAGCCGTGGTAGGGTAGTGATCAAAGTGCAGTGGGAACACACTCGAGGCGAAGTGCCAGTGTCAAGTCAGCGGACTAAGCTGTACTCATGTCACCTGGGAACTGATAACTGACGATAGGTATAATACCAACCTGTCAGTTCCCGACGAGTCCTGTCCAGTGTACTCGTAACACAACGAGCACCCGTATACTATCTCCAGTACGACGTACTGATGGCTGTGGGACAGACCATCTCCCACACTGGGATGAGAAGCGCATACGCTAGTCTACTCTGGAGTATCGATGCTCTGTCTCGATAGTCCTGCGACTAGGGACCTGTATAAGGATGTGCTTATAGATTACCCAGCCTCCACTAGTGTGACTTCCATCACAACGCTGGTAATCAAGCAAAGATCCTAAGGGCTCCACTAATGCGTATAAGTGATATACTGAAATAAACACAAGTACACATTGAAGTAGAAACAAACCAAGTAGCATACTACTATATTGAGCAAGATTGTTTATACAAGGTGAATATCCCAAGCTTCCATTAAGTAATATACAATCTAGTATGATACAGTAATGGCCTCTTGGGCATATACACTAACAATCTTCCACTTGCACTAAGGCCATGTACTGGCGTATCGAAGACCTATCATCTCGATCAGCCGCTCGAACTGAGTCTGGGGTAGGGCCTTGGTGAATGGATCTGCAGTGTTCTCTTCTGAAGCAACCCTCCGAACCTCGATCTCCTTGCGATCCACGATCTCCCTGATCAGGTGATACCGCCTCAAGATGTGCCTGGATCTCTGATGGGACCTGGGTTCCTTCGCTAAAGCTATAGCCCCGTTGTTGTCGCAATACAGTGGTATTGGGTCAACAATGGACGGAACCACCTGAAGTTCTTTTAAGAACTTCTTCATCCAGACAGCTTCTTTTGCGGCATCAGATGCAGCGATATATTCCGCTTCTATAGTCGAGTCTGTAGGGTTCCTAGGCACCCTAGTGAGGTCTCTAAAGGCATCGAACATGCCCGTTTCAAAAATTCGGTGCCGAGAAACCCTAATGTACGGATCGTTTGCTAGATTTCTAGGCGAAAAGATAACTAGTTAACAATTAACTAAGGGAATACGGAATTACAACCTTTGTAGATCCGTTTGTCCACCTCCATAGCTCCGCAACGAAGTGCCTTCGCTGTCCAAGTGAACTCCCGGGCTCTAGCGTCGGCTTCGTCGAAGAATAAGCGAGCTAGGTCGTCGATGTCCATGCCGAAGATGATCTACGTCGAGGCATCGCTAGATCAAGCTCCACCTTCACCTTGCCATGAAAACTTGTGAAGGAAACACACTCTACTACTTGGCAAGAGGTAGAGGATGAAGAAATAGGAAGTGGGTAAACTTTAGAATTGGATTTCTCACTCATTCTCATCACTTGCCATTAATGGAGCAAGCTTTCTTCATGTGAAGAAATGAAGAAGAAGAAGCTAAATATGATAAGTTAATTAAAAATTGGAAAAGAAATGAATACTTATCATATTAGAACCATGATTAGGTGTAGAGAATCAATCATGGTTAAAAGAGATGGTTAGGGTTAAGCATGAGACAAAATTGGTGACAAAGTCAAACATTCATGAAGCTTCATGAAAGAACAAATGAATTCCACCATTTTTCTCTTTGCATTTTCTTTTATTCATTTATCATAAATAAATAGATAATTAAATAAGATAAATGAATAACAAATAATAAACCCTAACCATTTCATTAACCAAGGTTTAATACTTTACACTTAACCAAAAAGCATGTATCATCAAACATGATACAAGCAAGTGCACAAAAATCATATCGCATATGTAATGCGCACACCCGAGTGAGAAAATCCATCTTAAGTAAACCAATACTAGTTAATGCAAAGTAATATATCAAATATATAATTATGCATTAAATCATTAAATCAACACTTGATTTAACGATCCGGTCATAACGCATATAACCGACAAGTATCATTAGTAACAACTTATCGAATCAACACTTGATCCGATAACCCGGCTATATCGGATATAACCGATCAATGTCACATCGCGAGAATCGAATACAGTATCACATACTGGTATTATTCTCGGTCCCGCACATATCTCATACGCGCTCCTATTTCGTTTTGCTTGAGCCAGGAAACCTCTGTGTAGGACTCTAAAGACTCGTCAATACGCCGGTAGCAGATGATGATCATATCAAACATCCACAAGCCGCAAGCGGTCTGCTAAACGTAACGGCCACCCGGGTATTGAGCGATCAGAAGATCGACGAGCAAGCCCGCTCACACTCCTGTGAATCCAACCAGTAACACTACCGTACAGTCCGGTCTGATCATCTGATATGTCGCATATCTCGCCTAGGGGTGGTAAACGTCAGATCCCAATAGCTCGATAAGTCGTGTCGATATGAGGTCTATAACAATTCGAGAAACTACTGGTAACACTTACCAGTAAATCTCAGCAACCCTGGCCAGGGATTTCCTGTTATAGCCAATCGAACACAGTGCAACATCAACCCCCTATACCGGGAGAGACGAATCCCCTCCTATCGCTCATTGCCTCCATGTGACTCGGGACTGTACCCAAAAACCACCGTTTTGCACGCCCTCTTGGACGTGGTAAGATGGAAATCAAAGCACAGTGGGAACCACACAAGACTCTATGACGATCTCGGGTCAACAGACTACTCTGTACCAGTGTCACCTGAGAACTGCCATCTGATGTGAGGTATAATACCATCTGGGAGTTCTCGGCGAGTCCGTCCAGTGTACCCAGTCTCTACTGAGCACCCGTATATCATCTCCGATGTCAAACACCAATGGATATGGGATCATCCATCGCCCATCTGTATGGGTCGAGAAGGTATGCGCTAGTCTACTCTGGTATATCGATGCCCTGTCTCGATACACCCACGACTAGGGACTTTGAAGGATGTACTTGTGGACTACCTTGTCCCCACTAGTATGATCCGCATCATAGTCCAGGTAGTCAAGTACACATCCTAAGGGCTTTACCAACATGTAACAGAGAGACAATCAGTATACACGTTAAGGTAAAGAGCAACCAGATAGCATACTATCATGTCGAGCAAGAAAGTCCTCCCTATATACGTCCCAGCATCCACTACAATATACATCCTATGTACAATAATGGCCTCTAGGGCATACATATAACTAACAATCTCCCACTTGCACTAGGGCCATCTGTAGCAGTGGTTGCAGTATCTCATACTCAACCCTCCCATAAAAGTATCTCTCTGGGAATAGGCCTTCGTGGGTGGATCCGCTGCGTTATCCTCTAAGTCTGCTCTCCTTGCCTCGATCAACCTGGAGATCAACCATCTCCATGATCAGGTGATACTGCCTTAGAATAAGTCTGGATCACTGATGGGACCGGCGTTCCTTGGCATAAGCCACAACTCCATTGTCTCACAATGGTAGGAACGTAGTTCATCTCATGAACCATTATACACCCAAACATCCTCTTTGGTAGCATCTTAAGTAGCGATGTATTGTGCCTTTATCGTCTAGTATGCCACGGTATTTAGCTTGGAACTCTTCCAACATACCGTCCCTTTACTGAGGGTAAAGACAATGCCTGCGACTGACATTCAGTCGTCTTTATCACCCTGGAACACTTCCAGTGATTCTCCCCAGGATCGACCGATACCATCTCACTACAACTAGTGAGAATCCTAACATCCAATTAAATCTATTTCATAGATCCAAAACTCAGGATTTAGGAGGTATCATCTTGATCCTATATGGAGAATCATAGTGACAAGCGGAGATTGATCGAGCGTAGCATAAGAAACTCCTTTCTTATCAAGAGTATGTCATCCACGTACTCTACGAGGATCACCACTATACTCCCTACTACCTTTTTGTTTATACAAGGTTCATCTACCATTTTGATGATGTCAAACTCTTTGACTAACTCATCAAAACAGATGTTCCAACTCCGCGATGCCTGCTGTAATCCTATAAAGCATCTTGCACACGTTTCCGCTGCTCCCACTATCTACGAAGCCCTCTGGCTGTGTGCTTATAGACGAACTCTTCTAAAACATCATTTAGAAAAGCAGTCATGACACCCAACCACCAGATATCGTAGTCATGGTATGTAGCCGTGGCAAGTAGGATCTGGATGGACTTAAGCATAGCTACTTGAAAAGGTTTCATCATTATCCACACCTGGTCAATGATGCAAACTTTTAACAAGTCTAGCTTTGAAAGTCTCAACCTTTCCATATACACCAAGTAATCTTCTCAAGATATACTTGCTCCTGATGGGGATTTAACCCTTCAGATATAGCAACCAAAGTCCATACTTTGTTGGTGTATATGGATTCCATCTCAGATCACTAAGCATCCAGCCATTCTTATAGAGTCTTACTCCTGATGGCCAGCTCGAAGCCAGTTGGGTCATCATCTCATGATGCAATCCTCGCTCCCACTGTCATAGAGAAACAGAAGTATCTCTCAGGTGGGTGAGGAACCCTACTAGATCGGCGGAGAGGCTGAGGTTCGTTGGAATCTACTGAATCCTTTGGTTCTATTAAATCATCAGCTGCAGTCTGTACAGCTGGAACATTTCCAGTTCTACACAACAGATCTTGCCTCGAGCTTGTCCGGATTTTGCTTTTCAGACATAGGCCGGAAAACCCCAAATCTTAACTGACTTAAAAGATGGGCTCTTCCCTTTCCATATCACATATGAAGTGGTAGACTGCTGATTTGATTTGAACCCTATTCAATAGGTATGCAGCTTCTCAAGTGCATGACCCCTTAAGGAAAAAGGTAACTCAGTATTACTCATCATGGAGCACACCTTATCATATAGGGTGTATCTGCTCCGCCCCGACATATCATCGTGCAATGGTGTATACAGAGGAGTAATGCTGAGAGAGAATCTCATTCTCCTTTAGAATAGTCCAGGAATTCCATGCACAAGTATTCTCCTCCTTGATCATATCAAAGGACATAACACTTATACCCGTATTTTTGGTTCTCCACTTCTAATTTATATTCTGTGAATATCTCAAAAGGTTCGGACTTGTGTTTCAACAGGAACATATGTCTGAATCTAAAGAGATGATCAGAGAACGTAATGAAGTATAAAGAATCAGTCCTGGCATTTGTAGACAGGAGACCTTACATACATCATCATGTATCAGTCCCAAGAGTTCAATAACTCTTTCTCTGTTTCCAGTAAACGGAGCTATGGTCATATTATCTTTGTGACATGACTGGCGAGTTTCACAAGATGTAAATTCAAACTGATTTAAATATGTATCTATATGTAACTCTAGCTAGTCGGGTCACATTGATCTGACCTAGTCTACAATACCTCAAGAAGAATTCGTTCATTTCTGAACTCTTCCACTTGTGTGTGTTCTGTATACAAAGAACTGTAGTTTGATTTAGAACATTAATGCTTTTAGATAACGTGCCTGAACCGATCAACTTTTGATATAGGAAATGTTCAAAACATTATCCAACAATACAAAATTTTATCATTTCTTTACTAATAAAGGGACTGATATGATTTTGTATATCAGGTTCGGTATCTAATAACATTCGTTCAGAATCAATGTATTACAATACAGGGTGACAGTGACCAACAGACTTGGCTGCAACACTTGCCCCGTTTTCTGTCTCATGAAACTTATCACCCGTTCTCAGTTTTTCTACCCTTTTGTAGCCCTATGTAACATCTTACATATATGGGATCCTGATCCGGTATCAAATACCATGGATGCGGAGGATACTGAGAAACAGTTCTGTATAATGAACACACCCGAAGATGATGCATCAGCATGCACTCTCTTCGTTTGGGCGGCACGGGAATTCTGGTATTCCCCAATTTCTTGCTCTGTCTTATAACAATTATAAGTTGGAGCGGGACCAACGTTCCCCAGCTCAGTATAACAAGCGGGTTCGGTCAATAATCCGTATTATTATCTTGATTAAGGCATGATATGGTCGCTACCAGGAGAGAGAGAGAAGAAAACACTCAGCGTGCGCTCTTGCAAGAATAGATTGGTTTTATTTTATCTAATCAGGATGGCTCCCACTGCTTTTTATCCAATCTTCCTTCAAGCCCTAAAAGGAAAGACTAGCCGGGATTAATTACACACTACAAGTTCGCCAATCTTTCAGCCAGGCCAGTGTCGGTACTTTGAGGGAGGTCCCCCGTGCTTTCGCACGAACCTAATTAATGTAAACCTCGTTTTCCCAGAGGCGTAACCTCGTTAACACCTTTCTAGACACCTACTTGATCGGCTAATTGTAATGTATAAAACTCTCCCAGGAGTAACTCTTACTCGCAGCGGGTATCGGGATCCAACTATCTCATAGAAGGTATGCAATCTCATTACAAATTTCAACACTTGAAATTCCCGATAATATTTTGCCCCTAGCGTCCTATGACCTTGACGCAGGCCAACAAACCATAGTCCGCTAGTCAAGTTCAACCCGTCATTTCCTGATTGAATTAAACCCACCCGCACGACCCTTGACGCAGGCCAACAAAGTCGCACGACTACCCTAATCCAATCTGCATCATATGCATAAGCAGATAAATACCAGTTAGCTACCGCACACTACGCCTTGACGCAGGCCAACAAACGTAGCACGAATACTAACTACTACTTATCTGAAATGACGGAGGGCTACGACAGGTTTTTCTGAAAACCTATTGCGTAATGAACTTGATATCGTTGTAGAATCAAATGATTTTAAAATGGAGTGCTTTTGAGGCTTTTCTAGTTTTGCTAAAGGAGTCACTCCCGGTGAAGGGATCGTCGGTCCTTTCCTCGTCGAATGAGGTGCGGGATATATCATATATATCACTGTGCAAAGCAAAAACACTTAAAAGCAATCAAAAGTCAAACCGAGTGTGTAGCATCTGCCAGTTATTGCTAAAGGAGTCACTCCCGGTGAAGGGATCTCGGTCCTTTCCTTATCGAATAAGGTGCAGGATATATCGTATATACCGCTGTGCAAAGCAAGAACTGTAGCTACCTGTTTTATTTTGAAATTCGATTCTACAACATCTTAGGTTTCTTTTATTTCATTAATCACATTAATGAAGTCCCATCATATAATGTACCTAAACATCACAGATAAATACGACGTACATTTATGCCATCCGCATTTGCCTCGATGTCCCCTCGTGCACCGTTAGGTTAGATAACTAACGACAGAGCGGGGCAGGGCTAGAGCGGGTGTAAAACATAAGTAACGGCTATATAATATATCATATATACTATATACTGTATCTATCAGAGAACATCACATGATCACATCACAGATATCGCAGCAGAAGAATCATATGAAATATTGGATATACTAGGACGTCCGTGTTTTCAATACGAGCCAGTATAAAACACGGATTCCACGGTCGTGATGAATAGCCAAACCCACACCCCTAGACCCCTACGAGAGCGGCAAGCAACCCTACCAATTCTGGAGTTAGGAGACCCGGACTCGACTCCTCGAGATGGTCTCCCACTGGACCCCAGAACCCGGTTACTTGTGCTCTCCTCCTTGGGTCTATCCTAGTGCGGAAAAGTAAATAATATACAAACGGTGACTACTTCCGCTACCTGGAAGCGCCCCAATAAAAGAATATTACATACAAGTTTTTACATGAATGAAAATGAAAAACACTCATCTCACATAAAAAACCCCGGCTATTCAAACACGACAATCCAATATAACATATCCAGCAACACATAACATCACATGTCATCAACATAAGTAAATATGCGCATCCCAATTGTCGTTGACATATAGCAACGAAACCGGCGATATCACATATTACACTTACGGTCACAGAAAAGAAAGTGTAAAACTACAACAGTTGGAATCCGCAATCTCTTTAGACATCGCATGCCTAAACAAATGAATTACTTAGACATCGCATGCCTAACAATTATAAACCCCGCATTTTAGTCTCATTATCGAAAACACTTTTCAATATCAAGTCGGGCAATTCAACAAGATTCTCGACATCCTGATCGAATGCTCGTCGCAAACTTTAGTAGACGGCCGCACCCCCGATACCGACGACGAAGTGTACCAAGGCGGAACACCGCCACCGCGAGCACCCGAATGGATGCTTTCGGCGACGGGGTTCTCCTACAGTCACTTGGTCGGGGCTATGGAGTGAGGCTGTCTATCAAGTTTACCCGGCGAGTATCCGCGTACGCTACGTGATTGCGATGGACTTTTGATCACATCAAAATTCCGTGGCAACCGATCAGTTGAGACTAAACTGCTATGTTTATAACATTCATTTAGTTATCACATAACTACTTGTGAATTCCAATTATTGTATCCCATTCCGGATAAACAGAAAATGTTAAACTTTCCGATCGAACAATCGAACACCCAAGTTTTCCCGATACAGATCAACACATGAAATAAGTCTAACAACATTCCGTTCGTGCCTCAGTACCAACGGTCCAGCCGTAGAAGGGTCAAGCCAACGCCTCACATGTGGCACGCCGTACTGCCCCAAACCCGAAGGTTCAAAGGGCAGTTCACGACGGTCACATAATCGAGTTAAGGTTTGTTGTCTTCTAGAGGGTCCATTGCATTACTTGCACTACTTAGAACGTCATTAAACTACGGAAAAATCCAACACTTAGAAATTTCCCGATAGGGGAAAAATTGGGTATTTATATCCGGTCGAACTTTTTAACATATTCTAAAATTTATCCGGAAAGCCACACAGACAAAATTTGATACTCCGATCGATTTACCGAATCCCCAAAACAATACCAGAAAATTCAACTCTGGAAAATATTTTAAAAGATCCCAGAAAACTCAGCATATTAAAAAGGGAATTACTGTGCAAAAAGAAATCAAAGAATCAACAGTAGCGCCGCGGAACCGCCGCGCCACGTGGGATTAGGCCGCGGTTCCGCGCCGTTATGACGGAGTTAGCTCTTCGTTTTTCACAGTTTTTCATAAAAATCCCTGCTGAATTTTTTAGCACCTTTTAATTTGGAAAAATCCACGATTTTACAAAATGTCCAGAGAGCATGATTGTGATCGGGATTCGGGTTCGTTCGGACTTCAATTTCCGTCTGGACTTCGCCTAAGGCTCTAGCTAGGCTCTGATACCACTGTAGGGTTCCTAGGCACCCTAGTGAGGTCTCTAAAGGCATCGAACATGCCCGTTTCAAAAATTCGGTGCCGAGAAACCCTAATGTACGGATCGTTTGCTAGATTTCTAGGCGAAAAGATAACTAGTTAACAATTAACTAAGGGAATACGGAATTACAACCTTTGTAGATCCGTTTGTCCACCTCCATAGCTCCGCAACGAAGTGCCTTCGCTGTCCAAGTGAACTCCCGGGCTCTAGCGTCGGCTTCGTCGAAGAATAAGCGAGCTAGGTCGTCGATGTCCATGCCGAAGATGATCTACGTCGAGGCATCGCTAGATCAAGCTCCACCTTCACCTTGCCATGAAAACTTGTGAAGGAAACACACTCTACTACTTGGCAAGAGGTAGAGGATGAAGAAATAGGAAGTGGGTAAACTTTAGAATTGGATTTCTCACTCATTCTCATCACTTGCCATTAATGGAGCAAGCTTTCTTCATGTGAAGAAATGAAGAAGCAGAAGCTAAATATGATAAGTTAATTAAAAATTGGAAAAGAAATGAATACTTATCATATTAGAACCATGATTAGGTGTAGAGAATCAATCATGGTTAAAAGAGATGGTTAGGGTTAAGCATGAGACAAAATTGGTGACAAAGTCAAACATTCATGAAGCTTCATGAAAGAACAAATGAATTCCACCATTTTTCTCTTTGCATTTTCTTTTATTCATTTATCATAAATAAATAGATAATTAAATAAGATAAATGAATAACAAATAATAAACCCTAACCATTTCATTAACCAAGGTTTAATACTTTACACTTAACCAAAAAGCATGTATCATCAAACATGATACAAGCAAGTGCACAAAAATCATATCGCATATGTAATGCGCACACCCGAGTGAGAAAATCCATCTTAAGTAAACCAATACTAGTTAATGCAAAGTAATATATCAAATATATAATTATGCATTAAATCATTAAATCAACACTTGATTTAACGATCCGGTCATAACGCATATAACCGACAAGTATCATTAGTAACAACTTATCGAATCAACACTTGATCCGATAACCCGGCTATATCGGATATAACCGATCAATGTCACATCGCGAGAATCGAATACAGTATCACATACTGGTATTATTCTCGGTCCCGCACATATCTCATACGCGCTCCTATTTCGTTTTGCTTGAGCCAGGAAACCTCTGTGTAGGACTCTAAAGACTCGTCAATACGCCGGTAGCAGATGATGATCATATCAAACATCCACAAGCCGCAAGCGGTCTGCTAAACGTAACGGCCACCCGGGTATTGAGCGATCAGAAGATCGACGAGCAAGCCCGCTCACACTCCTGTGAATCCAACCAGTAACACTACCGTACAGTCCGGTCTGATCGTCTGATATGTCGCATATCTCGCCTAGGGGTGGTAAACGTCAGACCCCAATAGCTCGATAAGTCGTGTCGATATGAGGTCTATAACAATTCGAGAAACTACTGGTAACACTTACCAGTAAATCTCAGCAACCCTGGCCAGGGATTTCCTGTTATAGCCAATCGAACACAGCGCAACATCAACCCCCTATACCGGGAGAGATGAATCCCCTCCTATCGCTCATTGCCTCCATGTGACTCGGGACTGTACCCAAAAACCACCGTTTTGCATGCCCTCTTGGACGTGGTAAGATGGAAATCAAAGCACAGTGGGAACCACACAAGACTCTATGACGATCTCGGGTCAACAGACTACTCTGTACCAGTGTCACCTGAGAACTGCCATCTGACGTGAGGTATAATACCATCTGGGAGTTCTCGGCGAGTCCGTCCAGTGTACCCAGTCTCTACTGAGCACCCGTATATCATCTCCGATGTCAAACACCAATGGATATGGGATCATCCATCGCCCATCTGTATGGGTCGAGAAGGTATGCGCTAGTCTACTCTGGTATATCGATGCCCCGTCTCGATACACCCACGACTAGGGACTTTGAAGGATGTACTTATGGACTACCTTGTCCCCACTAGTATGATCCGCATCATAGTCTAGGTAGTCAAGTACACATCCTAAGGGCTTTACCAACATGTAACAGAGAGACAATCAGTATACACGTTAAGGTAAAGAGCAACCAGATAGCATACTATCATGTCGAGCAAGAAAGTCCTCCCTATATACGTCCCAGCGTCCACTACAATATACATCCTATGTACAGTAATGGCCTCTAGGGCATACATATAACTAACAGAGTCCGCAACGGTTTCCTGTTTGGAGCTCTTCCAACACACCGCCCCTCCATTGAGGGTAAAGACGAAACCCGACATGGACTTGGAATCATCCTTGTCACTCTGGAAGCTGGAGTCAGCAAAGGCCTCGATCTGGAGGTCTTTTCCGCCATACACCAAGAACATCTCCTTAGTCCTTCTCAGGTACTTGAGAATGTTCTTTACCGCTATCCAGTGTTTCTCCCCAGGGTTTGACTGATACCGTCTTACCACACTCAGTGCATAAGCAACATCCGGTCTGGTACACAACATCGCATACATTATAGAGCCTACCGCAGAAGCGTAGGGTATAATAGACATGCGATCCCTCTCCAAATCAGTCTTGGGAGACATCTCTTTAGAGAGGGTGATCCCGTGACAAGCCGGTAGGTTACCGCTTTTGGAATCTTCCATACTGAATCTTTTCACTATGGTGTCGATGTACCTGGACTGAGAAAGTCCTAATATCCTCTTGGATCTATCACGATGGATCCGGATCCCCAGGATGTAAGAGGCATCACCCAGGTCTTTCATGGAGAACCTGTGCGACAAGAACCCCTTGACAGATTGTAGCATAGGAATGTCATTTCCTATTAAGAGAATGTCATCCACGTATAAAACGAGGAATACTACAGTTCTTGCTACAAATCTACTATAGATGCATGGTTCATCTGGATTTTTGATAAAGCCAAATTCCTTGACCGTCTCATCAAAACAGATGTTCCAACTCCGCGATGCCTGCTTTAGTCCATAGATGGACTTAAGCAACTTGCACACCTTTCCGCTGCTCCCACTCTGAATGAAACCCTCTTGCTGATCCATATAGACGCACTCCTCTAAATTTCCATTTAGAAAAGCGGTCTTTACGTCCATCTGCCAAATCTCATAATCGTGGAAGGCAGCAATGGCAAGAAGGATCCGAATGGATTTCAGCATAGCCACTGGAGAAAAGGTTTCGTCATAGTCCAAGCCAGGTCTTTGACGGAAACCCTTTGCTACAAGTCTAGCTTTATAGGTCCCAACCTGCCCATCTACACCAATCTTCCTTTTGAAGATCCACTTGCATCCTACGGGTTTTACCCCGTCTGGAGCAATGTCCAACGTCCATACTTTGTTGGTGTACATGGACTCCATTTCGGTCCGCATTGCATCCAGCCATTTTACCGAGTCAACGCTCTGAACGACCTGTTGGAAGCTAGTAGGCTCATCATAATCTATGATGCAATCCTCTCTATCCCTGTCTATGAGAAAACCGTAGTATCTCTCGGACGGATGAGACTGCCTACTACTCATGCGGAGCGGCGTAGGAATGTCCTGTTCATTTGAACCCTCTGGTTCTACTAAGCTTTCAGTAATAGTTTGTGGTTCTGGAATTTCTTCCAGTTCTACTGCGCTCCCACTTATCTCCTTTTCTAAGAACTGGTGTTCTAGAAAGTGGGCATTACGAGAAACAAGGACTTTTTGTTCCTCTGCGTAGTAGAAAAGATACCCCCTGGTGCTCTTTGGGTATCCCACAAACTTGCACAGTACTGAGCGTGCCTCGAGTTTGTCCGCATGCTGCTTTTTGACAAAAGCCGGACATCCCCAGATCTTCAGATATTGAAAATAGGGTTTCTTCCCACTCCATAACTCATATGGTGTGGTAGGCACAGTCTTAGTAGGAACTCGGTTCAAAAGGTACGCAGCTGATTCTAGCGCATACCCCCAGAATGATCGCGGTAACTCAGCGTTACTCATCATGGACCGTACCATATCCAATAGGGTGCGGTTCCATCTCTCCGATACACCGTTATGTTGCGGAGTGTATGGAGGAGTAAGCTGAGAGAGAATTCCATTCTCTTTTAAGTAGTTCAGGAACTCGGCACTCAAGTATTCTCCACCTCGATCCGATCTTAGAATCTTGATACTTTTGCCGGTTTGTTTTTCTACCTCATTCTTATATTCCTGGAATTTTCCAAAGGCTTCGGATTTATGTTTCATCAAGAAGACATGTCCGAACCTTGAAAAATCATCCGTAAAAGTAATGAAGTAAGAAAAACCGCTTTGCGCAAGTGTAGACATTGGACCGCACACGTCGCTGTGTACGAGCCCCAAGAGCTCGCTCGCTCTTACTCCGCGTCCAGTGAACGGAGTCTTTGTCATCTTTCCTTTGAGACAGGATTGACAAGTGGCATACGATTGATATTCGAACGGATTCAAATACCCTTCTGTATGTAACTTAGTCAACCTTCTCTCATTGATGTGACCCAGTCTACAATGCCATAAGAAAGCCTGATTGATATCTGGAGACTTTCTTTTGTGTGTATTCTGGACATTAAAAATCTGTGGTTGGTTTAACACGTATATACCATTGCTCAGTGTACCTGACCCAATCAGAACTTGATTAAGGTGAATGTTTACAACATTACTTACAAACGCAAATTCATAACCTTCTTTAGAAACTAAAGATATAGAAATGATATTACAAGTTGCGTTGGGTACAAAAAAGCAATTACGCAAAACCAAAACATGCCCATCTGACATTCCCAGGTGATAGTCCCCCACGGCTTTAGCATCCATGCTAGCTCCGTTCGCAACTCTGAGGGTCATGTCACCTGCCTTCAAAACCCTACGGTTTCTCAACGCCTGCAAAGAATTACAGATATGAGATCCTGATCCGGTATCCAATACCCAGGAAGTAGAGTTTATAGAAAGACAGTTTTCAATAACATACACACCTGAAGCTGAAGCCGCAACCTGCTTCAGTTCCTGTGTCTTGGCCTTCCAAGCCCTGCAATCTTTCTTCCAGTGTCCACTCTTATGACAATAGAAGCATTCCTCCTTTCCCACAAGCTTCCCCGCAATCTTTGTTGCCATTTCTTTTCCCTTCGTACCCACTTTACTAACACCGCCCCTTGGTTTGGCGGGGGCTTTCTTCCTCTTTCCCTTGGCTTTCGCCTTGGACCTAGAGGAAGAAGATCCTCCTACAAACAAAGCGGGTGTTTCCCTACCTTTCTGTAGGGTGCCCTCTGCGCTCCTCAGCATGTTGAGGAGTTCTGAAAGTTCAACTTCCTTTTCTTGCAAGTTGAAGTTCAGTATAAACTGGGCGTAAGTGGATGGAAGGGACTGGAGAATTAAATCCGTATAGAGTTCACTTTCCAACGTGGTCCCAAGTTCCGCGAGCTCCTCAATGTAGCCAATCATCTTAAGCACGTGGTCCGCTACCGATGATCCGACGGCCAACTTTGCCGAAAACAACTTCTTCGACACTTCGTATCTTGCGATACGAGACTGCTCTCCATACAGTTCTTTTGTATGAAGAAATATGGATTCCAAATCCATATTCTCGTGCCTCCTCTGGTGTTCATTGTCCATAGAGGCAAGCACGAGGCACTTGGCCTTCGCGCAATCAATCTCCCAAGTCTTACGGATTTCCTTATCCGCGACGCTGGAGGTGGGACCTGGGACGGGGGGAGCTTTGGTGGTAAGAAGATACCCCAGCTTGTCGTAAGTGATTGCCATTTTGACATTCCTGAGCCAATCTTTGTAGTTTGGCCCTGTCAGTTTGTTTTTATCTAGAAGTAACTTAAGTCCAGTCATGTCGATTGGTCGCTGCAATTAGGAGGGAGAGAAGAAACACTTTAGCACGATGCTCTTGCAAGTTTAGAGTGGTTTTTAATTTGTCTAAACAGGATGGCTCCCACTGTCTCTCGAATCTCTCCTCAAACCATAAAGGAAGAATTAGTCGGGATCAATCCCACCGTACAATACTTGCTTAACCGTTCAGCCAGGCCAGTGTCGGTACTTCGAGGGAGGTTTTCCAACGCTTTCGCGAAGTTCCTTAATTAAATAACCTCTTTTCCCTGGGGGCGTAGCCCCGCTAACACCTTTCTAGGCACCTACTAGGTTTATAGCATTGATCGTTTAGTGAGAAATTTCCCGAGGAGTAGCATATACTCACAGTAGGATCGGGATCCAAATATCATCGCGTGACGAAACTGAAGGAATCCTACCAGAATCACCACACTCCAAATGGTATGCAAATCTAGCAAGTTTCAGTACTTATGAAACTCCCGATGTGGATTTTTGCCCCATGCTCTTATGACCTTGGCGTGAGGTCAAAATGTCATAAGTCACATGTCAAGTTCTTCCCATCATTATCCTGGTTAATTTGAACCCACCCGTACCTACCCTTGACGTAGGCCAAAATGGCAGTACGACTGTCTCAAACCAACGCATTCTATCTATGCAACAGATAAATATTCGGTAGCTACCAATCACTATGCCTTGGCGTGAGGTCAAAATACATAGCTTGAATACTACCGTACATTTAACTGAAATGATGGAGGGCTACGAATGGTTTTGGCGAAACCGTGAACGTAGTGAACTTGATATAATCGATGGAACGAGATAGCTTTTAAAAGGAGTGGCTCAAGCTCCGTGTTTTAAAAGTTAGTTTTGAAAAGAACCGAGTGGTTTTTCGAAAGTGTTCCAACGACTTTAACTTGGTTTATTATCTTGCATTAGTTCTTTTAATGCGTGATATTCTTGCATTAGTTCTTTTAATGCGTCCCATCATTTAATCCTACCGTTGCAGAAAACAACCAAAATATGACGTACGCTTATGCCATATGCATTCGCCACGGGGTCCCGTCATCACCCGTTAGGTTACTTAACTAACGACAGAGCGGGGGCTGGGCTAGCGCGGCTGTAAACATAAGCAACGCCTAAATAGTAAGCAATGATAGACATTACAGATCACAGATGAATACATTGGATATACTAGGAATCCGCAATCCGTTCGAGCCTGCAACGAAAAGCGGATTACACGGTCGCGGTGAATAGCCAATACCCCACCCAAGACCCCTACGGGTGCGGCAAACTACCCGCCAAGTACTCGGCAGTTTGTGCACCCCTCCATGGGTCTATCCTAGGAGCAAAAACAGTAAAAAGAATTATACAATGACGGCTACAACCCCGACCCGGTTGTGCGGCCAAACAAATAATAATATTACATCAATTTACATTTACAATGAATGAAAGAAAAACAAAAGCTCATCTCACATCCATCCCGGCTATTCACCCGCGACAGTCCAACACATTCATATACACATTCCAATATCAAACACAGATCACAGAGATGTATAACCCCGACTAATCGACTTATAGCGATTAGCCGACGTTCAATACATTCAAACATCACAGATATAACCAATATAGTCCAAGTGCAGTGAAGTTCGGAAAAAATACGGAATTATAGGACCCCAAAAGTAAATTTCTGTTCTGGAAAATCTGGACACATATAATATATCTTAAAAATCCCAAAACCAACACAGAGACACACTGCACGAAAAACGATCACGAGAGGACAACAAACGGCGGCGGTTCCGCGGCAAATGCCTACCTCATGCCGCGGAACCGCGGCGGTTTGAATGAATCAGGGGATCGTTTTTCTTGGGTGTTCACACAAAACGCTGAGCCGAATTTAGGTGTAAAACAAATCTCGTTTTGACCAGAAAATTTTTTAACAGAAACTAGGGTTTTGTAAAAGTTTGGTTTTTGGATTTTCCGGTTCCGAACTTCGTTACACTTCACTACCAAGCTAGTTTAAGTTTAGTTAGGCTCTGATACCACTGTAAGTCCACGTTGCGACCCCCGGTTCTTACGGGGAGGCGGAAACGGTATAAAAAACAAATTTTTGGCGCATGGGGCAACATGGACTAAACAAGGTCGGGATCGTGTCTAAACTAAACTAGCAAACATGCAAAGGAGAGTTAACTACTTGGCAAAGTGGTTATACCTAACTTGAACTCCTTCTTTTTGAAACCTAGTAGAGGTTGATGGTTCTCTTCTCGTCGCCTTCTTCCGTTGAAGATGGATCCACCTGAGGGTTCAACCTTCGGGCTCTTTCTCGAACTTTGAGTGAACTAGAATCTCCGGCTTGCTAAACCCTTGATCCTAAAGTGAGTAGAGAGTGTCTAAGGGGTGCTTTTCTTTTAAGGAGAGGGATTCTCAACTCATGAGAAGGGTTCTCCTTTTGCTAGAGGAAGAAGAAGATGAAGTGAGGAGAGAGAAGCCAAAATGAAAAAGAGTGAGCTCTTTTTCTTTTGCAACCATAACATAAAGCAAAAGAATTATCAAATAATAATAATAATGAAAATGAAAAAGCTTGATGGAAGGTTTAGGAATGACCATTATCATTTCAAACATTAAATGAATTTGCTAGAATCAAAGAGCATCTTTCTTTTGTAATGATGATGGTCAAAACTTCAACCATGGTCAACAAGTCAACCATGGTCAACAAGTCAACATAAAAACCAACCATGACACAATTTCATTTTATTAATATTATTAATTGATATAAAATAAATCCATTAGGGTTTGGAAAAAGACGACTGTCAACTGTGCATACGCACCCATTCCGAAACCCTAATGAAAGTCCTCTTCCTCTTCCTCAAATAACTGTGCATACACACCTGCATTCTTTTTCAGAGGAACTTGAATACTGAGAGATAAAAGCAACCCCAAAACATATACCGGTATCTGACTCAAACCAGAGCCAGCCAGTAATATCCGTCCGGACTCCAAACGTGCACAAGTGCGCGGATGAGAACGAACCCTGTCGCAAAACCATGCGACCTCTACTCTGTTTTGCCCAGAGGCGAATACCCTCTGTGTGGGACTCTAAAGACTCGACACTACGCTGGCAGTGGGTTTAACCACAGACCGCAAGCGGCACTAGCTGTGCGTAACGGTCCCCAGGTAGATGCTGACAAGAAGGCTGACGAGGTGAAACCCCATCTATACTCCTACTGAGTCTGAATGTGACAGTCTCCGTACAGTCCGGTCTGTTCGTCTGATACATCGCATGTCGGGCCTAGGGGGCGGTAAAACGTCAGTCCCCTAATAGCGGTACAAGTCGTGTCGGAGTGAAGCCCAAAACACCCTGAGATAACACTGGAAGCCTACCAGTATATCTCGCTTGCCCTGGCCAGGGACTACTCGTGTAATGGCTCTCCTAGACACAGCGCGATGTCAACCCCCAATACCGGGAGAGACGAATCCTGTCTAACCGTCACTGCCTCCAAGTGCTTCGGGACTGCACCCAACCACCACCTGTTTGCACGACTCCTTTGAGCCGTGGTAGGGTAGTGATCAAAGTGCAGTGGGAACACACTCGAGGCGAAGTGCCAGTGTCAAGTCAGCGGACTAAGCTGTACTCATGTCACCTGGGAACTGATAACTGACGATAGGTATAATACCAACCTGTCAGTTCCCGACGAGTCCTGTCCAGTGTACTCGTAACCCAACGAGCACCTGTATACTATCTCCAGTACGACGTACTGATGGCTGTGGGACAGACCATCTCCCACACTGGGATGAGAAGCGCATACGCTAGTCTACTCCGGAGTATCGATGCCCTGTCTCGATAGTCCTGCGACTAGGGACCTGTATAAGGATGTGCTTATAGATTACCCAGCCCCCACTAGTGTGACTGCCATCACAACGCTGGTAATCAAGCAAAGATCCTAAGGGCTCCACTAATGCGTATAAGTGATATACTGAAATAAACACAAGTACACATTGAAGTAGAAACAAACCAAGTAGCATACTACTATATTGAGCAAGATTGTTTATACAAGGTGAATATCCCAAGCTTCCATTAAGTAATATACAATCTAGTATGATACAGTAATGGCCTCTGGGGCATATACACTAACAACTTCCTCCATCTCCAGTGACCGACATGTCCATCATGAACTGGATAGCTTGAGGGCCAGCGTTCAGGAGTTGAAGGAGATGCTGGTATGTATACTATTTTATAGTAAAATATCATTTCATATTATATACATATCAACATATCCATAATTAGTACGTAGCTTGAGCTTATTTGGTTTTAGACTTAAGTTTGATTAATCATACATACATATGTAATTGAAATAAACAACGCTTTTCCAAACTAGATATCCAAACAGGGTTTCGAAATAACTTAATAATGATACGAATTCAAATAATAAACAGTTCTTACACGCTTCTTACACACGTTATATCCAGACGCGACAGGGTAGATCGGCCGAGCCTCCACACGCAACTCCTTCGGCTGCGGCTCCGCAAGCCACTACATCGGCTGCGGTTCCGCAGACAGCTCCTGTAGCTCCACCGCCCACTCAGACTCCCGCAGCCGCGGCTCCGCAAGCGACTACCTCGACGGCGGCTGCGCAGACCACATCGCCGGCTCCACATGCCGCTCAGACTCCCGCTCGCGACAAATTGCATAGTTTATTGACCGAGGAGCAGGCGCGCGTTATTCTATCGTTATTCAGAGGTGGAGTTGGACCGAGCTAGGGTAGATTTTTGGTTCTTTTTTTTTGAAACATGTATTTATTTATATCATACACATTGTACTACATTTTGAAACGATATTGATATTGGTTTGTATTTATATCATATTCAGTTTTTGTGTTTCTTTTGTATATTATATATATGCGTGAGATGTGATTATGAATACTGCAATATATGATTTGATTGATGTATATATTATTGTGCACAGGGCGGGAAAAAATCAAACAGCCCATTTTTTAAAAAAAATTTCAGACAATATGTACCTGCGGATTAATCCGTAGGCACACATGTTACCCCTACGGATATGTCCGTAGGGACAAAATATCAGCAGTAACTGATATTTCCCCCAGATCTCAGTACCAGGGGGTTGGGAAAGCCCCTACGGATATATCCGTAGGGGCCACTGACTCTCCCCTACGGCGTTATCCGTAGGGGCAAAATATCAGGAATCCTGAATTTATGCCCCTACGGAAACGTACCTACGCATATATCCGTAGGGGGTAGTACATGCCCCTACGGGTATATCCGTAGGGCCAAGTAATTTATTAAAATAAACCGTAAATAATATAAAATCTTATACCCTACGGCTTAATCCGTAGGGGCAACAGGACCTACACAGAAATTCGTAGGGGCAAGAATTTGCCCGTAGGGGCAAGTTTAGGGCCTCAACTTGCACCTGCGGCCTTTGCACCTACGGGGTATTTTTTCGCCCCTACGTATATATCCGTAGGGGCAGTGGGTTGCCCCTACGGATAAATCCGTAGGGGCAACCCCTATTTGTAGTAGTGCAAGCCCTTAACAAAACAAGTGTTTAACAGGTCTCAAATCGTGGTCGTGATTATTAATAAATTGATAGCGCGCCCGATAAGAGGGTTAGCATTTATTTTGCTAAAGTTTATAAACATTAAAATGTCAATAGGAGTTAAAAGATATTTCATCCATTATTCTACCCTATTTTACAAAACCCAAGCAAGTAAGAAATTACTCGCTCATGGTCAGCAGTGATTTAAAAGAAAAGCTGAAGATGAATGAAACCATAATTAAAAGTGTAGAAAAGTAATGTCGAAAATTAATGCGGAAAAATAATGCGTAAAGTAAATACGGAAAAATAAATGCAAAAAGAATTAAAACAAAAACTATCTTTATTAATCAACTATTGCATTACAATTTTTCTCCTTCAAAAGTAGATTACAAGAACCCTAGTTTCGCTTTAGATCTCTCTCCTTTGATGGATGCAGATGAATAGATGATTAGATTGTAGGATTATTTTGGAATGCACAGCTCTCGGTCCTTTATATAGCCCTTGAAAGTACAAACCTAGATTCCATATTGGATTAGGTGTGATTACAATCATGTCCCCAAAATCCCAGATCTAACTTCCACCACCAGACAGCGGTCCCGCCGCCCAAGCCCATGATTGACCGCGGATCCGCCGCCCTCTGGTGGGTTTGAAACTTGGGATTTTTTCTGGCTTTTCTTCTTGATATTTGGAGATCCTCTTGATATATAGATTCTGAAATATTGCTCTGAGTCTCTGCCGTTGCTAGATTCTTCGATTTGCTTCTAAAATTTGGCAGATTCGGTTTCGATATCTCGATTTGACTTGGATCTCTTACTTAGATTTCAGACCTGAGCCAATACCTGCACAATATCTCAAATCAAATTGTTAGTAGTATTTAGTATTTTTGAGATATTATTCCAACCATTTACATGATACAATATCTTAAGAATATTGATTAGGAATATTTGATATGATATGCTTATTTTAATTACTAATATTTCATTTAAATATTATATGCATATATTTTCCCTAATTATATTAATTATAAATGAAGAAAAATATGATAATAATCTTTTACCAATAAACCCACATATGTTCTTTATTTACAATTAACACTTTTTAGCACTTAAACATAATAGGGAAAATGTCCATACAAATGTGCAATATTTTAGACTAATCATCAACCATCCGATTAAAGTCCGTATTGCCTGTACACGTATTTAATCAGACGTCCTGTATGTACCAACATACATCATCTATATCATATCACCTGAATCGGAAAAACCCTATATGTGGGACTCTAAAGACTCGACAATACGCCAACAGTGATTTACTAGATAAATCCAAAAACCACAAGCACGTCAGCGGCACTGGTTGTACGTAGCGGCTACCCAGATATCTATCGAAAGGGAGGTCGACAATCAAGTCCGTCCGTACCCTACCGAGCCTGAATGTGACAATCTCCATATAGTCCGGTCTCTTCATCTGAGAGTATCGCATATCGGGTTTACGGGGTGGAAACGTTACACCCCTAATAACCCGATAAGTCATGTCGGAGTAAAATTCACCACCAACCGAGAAACTACTGAACTCATATCAGTAAATCTCATCTACCGTGGCCACGGGTTTAGGGTGATAGCCAACAGAACACAGCACGGTATCGACTCCAAATATCAGGAGAGACGATCCCCGACAATCGCTCACTGGCTCCATGTGTCTTGGAACAGTACCCAACTAAAACATGTTTGCACGACTCATTTGAGCCGTGGTAGGGTAGTAATCAAAGTACAGTGGGAACTCATAAAAGACAAATGACGATTGATTGAAACAAATTCCGGTGTGTGTATGTACAGAAAATGTATATAAATCACATCCAAAAATATTTTACCGCAATCAATAACGGTGTCGAATGTAGCGCATTAGTAAGTGCGGATTGTCCACAGGGAAAGTGTAATCGTTCGTATTTCGAATTAGATGAGTCGAAAATTTAAAGAAAAGAAAAGAAAGAACAATTCATGATTTGTAAAATGAAGTTCAAGAATTAGAAAAATCTAGATCTAATAACAAGAAAACATTAAAATCAAGAATTGAGATATGATGATTTCCAATCCAAGAATCAAGAATCGAAGTGAGGCTCGTAGGAATCGATCGGATCTATAGATGTGATGAAATCTATTGATTACTTATTCTTAACCATCGATGAATTGATACTAGATCGATGATGATCAATGAGAATTAGGAATTTCTTGTGAAACTAGGGTTTCATCATCTATCCCTTGTTCCTTCGCCGATATCATTCACATTCTAGCCTCTAGTAAATTCAAGAATCGATCGTGGATCCCTAATTTCGAGCGAACACAATCAAGAAAGCATCGCATCGAAACTAGGTCGTCGATTCTTCAATTTACAAGAGTTTACAAAACTCAGGACTTAAGAATCGTTTCAAGATTTGTCACATCATCATCTATTGATCCTCTCGACTCCTTTACAAGCGGAGCTTTACTCAAAGATCACAACAAGAACCCCAATCACAAATTGAGATCGAATCATGATGCAAGAATTTAAAGAAAGCAAGATTAAAGAATTTCATCTTTTATTTATCAACAATTCCGTTACAATTCGCTCAAGAACTACAATGAGGAATGAACTCGATTGTCGATTTGGCTTCGCTCGTATCCTTGAGTCGTGGATCGGCTTGGATCACTTGCTCGATTGAAGATCAGCTCCGCTCCTAAAAGAACGAAGGCTTCATGCTTGATTTGGTACTCGAAGTTCTTGATTTTGGCTTTGGAATTTGAATTGGGGATTTAGGGTTTTGAGGCACATGTTGTGTCACTCAACTTGTGGGTGGAAGAAGTGATAGAATGAACAACCTTTAACAACCTTTTTAAGTGAAGCCGAGGGTCCTTTTTATAGGCTTAAGAATGATTAGCTTCCTTAAGAAGCTTGGATTAGGTTAGCTTCCCTTGTAAGCTAGTTAGTTAGGTAGAAGCCTCTAGAACTAGTTAGTTAGGGTTTAGCTTCCACCTTAAGCTAGGAGGTTAGGGAGATGGTTCTAGGCTTTAGGATAGTTAAGGTGAAGCTTGCTTTGGAAGCTTGGACATAATTAGCTTGATCAAGGAGCTTGCTGATCTGGCAGAGGACTCTGGATATTTCTGGAATTTGACATATCTTGATGAGGTGTATGACTTAAGAGAAGCATTCTGCAGCTAAGCTTTGATGACGTCATCACATTATGGCCGCGGATCCGCGGCACGTGCCTGCTCAGGCCGCGGATCCGCGGCCGTTCTGCTGCCTCTCTGCTTCAGTTTTCCTCACTTGCTTTGTATTGGCTTCAGTGATATTTCCTGATATGTGGAATCCTTTAAATGTTCTTTGATCACTGCCAGATTATATGTTTTGGAGTTGGCGTAGTTTATCAGCATTATTTTCACAATTTTGGCTCGGTTCCTGGAATTTCCAGCACAGACTTCTAAATAAGTGTTGCGCTATACAAAGATGATGCGATACCATGATAAACAGTTAATTTCCCTCGAAATGTCAGTTTAAGTATACAACACAGGTAATCTGTTATTTTATAGCTGTTTTGCTAATATGTGTAATATGCAAACCGAACACTGCTAGATGAATGCAAATGATAGGGAAATTGACGTGTTAAAAATACATTATTTTCGACTGATCAAATTCCCCCAAACTTATTTTCGGTCGTCTCGAGCGAATTGTTTTATTAAAAAGAGAAGGAGAAAATAAAGAAAGAGAAAAACTAACTAGCACACTTTCGTAGGCAACACGATTGCACTGAGCATGTGCAACAAGCCTTTAAACCTCTAGGTGTCCCTAGTAGGAGGAGTGTTGTCTCCTGAGGGTTTTCAGCGGATTGCACCCACAAAATCCAATAATAAAAGGAAGACCGTGAATGTTACATTTAAAGATAAGAATTGTAAAAGAAAGACTTTGAAAATTAGGGTTTCCAACTATGCTAGCTTTTCGGTTGTCATGAGCCCTATCTTAATAGTCATGAAAAGATGTTAGAATTCACATAACCCCTCAATAAAACATCATCTTTATTCTTCATTCCTATCTTTCTTCCAAACATCGATCATATAACCCTACGTGTGTGTAAAAGACATCCCTTCACCCGGAGAATTCAATTCAAGCTATCATACTCTTGCCCATCTGCCTCAGTACTTTTTGAATATTTAGCTGAAATTGCTCACACACTTTCATGCGACCGTTAATACTTCTTTAGGTACTAACCGACCGATTACTCATGTTCTTTCTTATTTGGTGTTTTTCCTCGTCTTGCACCACCTAAGGCTTAGCAGTGACTCCCAAACCAGTTGGCCTTAGGGCACTAGGTGAAGAGGCACCATCGCTATATTTTTTATATTGCTGCCTTGGCGATAACAAAACCAGTGTCCATTTTTCTGCACCATTTTATATTTTATTCAATTTTTTTTATTACCTTCATACATCGACTTTTAGACAAGAGCATTTCAAGGTATCCTCTACTATCCCGAGCTTCAAGACGTGTGCAAGTGCGTATAGTAGGGTATCAACGTTCAAAATGTTTGGCTCCAGAATAGGAACTATTTTTCAGACTTATTTTTATCCTCAGATCAGTGACTTCCTTCATCTTACTAACCCTTGGGACAACGGCTCATAACTATTTATTACTAGTTCGTATAAGAAAACTTCTAATTTTCTTGGTTTTCTTAAATTTTTCCAATCTTTTGGATGTAATTTTTCACTATCTAATCTTTTATTATCTTATTTATGTACAAAAAAATATTATTTTTATTTTATTTTTGAAATTTTTGAAATTTTTGAAATTTTTATAGGTTTTCCAAAAATGTTTTGTGCTTATGCAAGGTGATATGCAAATGATGTACAAATAAGCACAAACCTCCCCCAAACTTGTTTTCAACAGTGTCCTCACTGTTTCCATCCGCTAAATCTCGAAAACCAGTAAGCCTGGGAGGAAATTTATTAAATGGGGGTGTAGGGTGTTTTTCGTCACCCTATTGAGATGGGAATACGCGCGCGCTTGTCAGGCGTACTACAGATTCCCCCTGCCTAGGGTAGGCCGAGGTTTAATGATTATGGGGATCCGAATCTCCGGCAGCCGTGGACTAAGCTGCCGTTAATTACCCCTCGCCTCTGGGGCGAGAGAACCTCCGATTAACGGGTTAAACTGGTCATGCGAACTCAATGTGCGGTGTGTGTGTGTTGTGTTTTGAAAAGGGGTTTTGGATATATCGGGAGCCACACAGAGTTTTTACGGGGTCCCGCTACCCGGATAGCGGGTTGGGGGTCAAGGGGGCTAGCAGCCCCCTTGCGGGGTGCGGGTCAGCGCCCCGTTAGAAATTTTTTTTCTAACAGGGACAGTGTCGTGGAGCACGTGTGTGTGCAAATATGTATACATATGTATATGTATGTACATAAAAAGAGGGGGAAAAGGCATCCAAGGGATGCGTGGGGGCCAGCCCCTCGAGCGCTGTGTGCTTAGGTGCTGTGCGCTCAGGCGCTAGCGCGCCACGTGTCGGCACGTGGGCGCTCTGCGCTTGAGCGCAAGTGCGCCACGTGTCGGCACGTGGGCGCTTTGCGCTTCAGCGCTAGACGCCTAAGCGCAAGTGCGCCATGTGTCGGCACGGGGGCGACTTGCGCCATAGCGCTGTGCGCTTGAGCGCAAGCGCGCCACGTGTCGGCATTGGGGCGACTTGCGCTCGAGCGTTTGCGCTTGAGAGCAAGCGCGCCACGTGTCGGCACGTGGGCGCTTTGCGCTCGAGCGCAGGGCGCTGTTGTGCAAGCGCGCCACGTGTCGGCACGTAGGCGCTCTGCGCTTGAGTGCTGAGCGCTTGAGCGCAAGCGCGCCACGTGTCGGCACGTGGGCGCTCTGCGCTTCAGCGCCGGCGAGGAAAAGAGGCTTTTAGCCTAAAAAGATTCTCGGAGGAGAAATGAGAGAGGAGTTGGACTCCTAAGTGTGTTTTTGGGGTTAATGGAAGGGGTTCTTCTTCTTCCTCCTCTGTTAGCTGGATCTTGAAGATCAAGAGATGTGAGATCTCAAAATCTCTCCTTTTTGAGATCTGATGACAGATCCAAGTTCCCCTTTGTGGGTTTCGTGGTGAAAAACTATTTTGTTTTTGAAAAGGAAGAGTAAAACTCTTGATTTAATTCAAAAGAAAGAAGAAGGTTTGAGACCTTCAGAAAAGGGAATGAGATACAAACCCTGGGTTTTTTGTGAGAATGAAAAGTGTATTCTTTATTCATCATCATGTTTCCTTATATAGGCTTACATATTTACATATAGCCCCTTGGGCTTTACAAAAATGGCATTTTAGCCATCCCATGGCTCATGTGCCATTTCATTTTTGCACATAAGCCATGGGCTTACAAAATATTGGCTTTATGCCCATTTTGTTTACATTCATGCATAAACAATTACATAAAAATTATTTATTACATGATTTTATTGTTGGCATGGGGAGGCTGGCTGCGGGTTCGACTTGGGCATGGGCCCGCTTGACCTAGGCTTGGGCCTACCTGGCTTGGGGTTGACTTTGATTTTGACTTGGTCAACTGGGGTGTAAATTTTTACCCCAACAAATTGCACCCCATCAATAAATGCACACAGCATATGTGGGTCGTGTGCATGAAATTGATGGATCTTCTTTTACGTGGAGGCGACTTGCTTTGGTTCCCACCTTTTGGGATGCACTGCCCTTTTTACGACTTGGACGGTCGGCGCTTGACGCATCTCCGAGATCGAGTGTCCGTGGTAGACGTTTCCCTAGCCCGGAGTGATTTCGTTGACGTGCCCCCGGCGCGGAGTGTCGTTGGTCGACGTTTCCCCTAGGCGGAGTATCGGCCGGTTGACGTGTCCCCGAGACGGAGTGTCTGCTTGACGTTTCCCCGAGATGGAGTGTCGCTGGTCGACGTGTCCCCGGCACGGAGTGTCTACTTGTTGACGTATCCCCGAGATGGAGTGTCGCTTGTTGGACGTTTCCCCGGTACGGAGTGTCGTTGGTCGACGTTTCCCCGAGGCGGAGTTTCGGCTGGTTGACGTGTCCCCGAGACGGAGTGTCTGCTTGACGTTTCCCCGAGACGGAGTGTTGTTGGTCGACGTGTCCCCGACGCGGAGTGTCTGCTGGTTGACGTATCCCCGAGACAGAGTGTCGCTTATTGACGTGTCCCCGGCACGGAGTGTCGCTGATTGACTTTTCCCCGGCGCGGAGTGTCGCTGGTTGACTTTTCCCCTGCACGGAGTGTCGCTGATCGACTTTTCCCCAGCGCGGAGTGTCACTGATCGACTTTTCCCCGGCGCGGAGTGTCGCTGGTTGACTTTTCCCCGGCACGGAGTGTCGCTGATCGACTTTTCCCCGGCGCGGAGTGTCGGGTTGACTTTTCCCCTGCACGGAGTGTCGATGGTCGACTTTTCCCCTGCACGGAGTGTCGCTGGTCGACTTTTCCCCGGCACGGAGTGTCTGTGTTGGACGTTTCCCCGATGCGGAGTGTCGCTGGTTGACGTGTCCCCGAGACGGAGTGTCTGCTCGACGTTTCCCTGTTACGGAGTGTCGCTGTTGGACGTTTCCCCGGTACGGAGTGTCTGCTATTGGACGTTTCCCTGATGCGGAGTGTCTGTGTTGGACGTTTCCCCGATGCAGAGTGTCGCTGGTTGACGTTTCCCCGAGACGGAGTGTCTGCTGTTGGACGTTTCCCCGGTATGGAGTGTCTGTGTTAGACGTTTCCCCGAGACGGAGTGTCGCTGTTGGACGTGTCCCTGATGCGGAGTGTCTGTGTTGGATGTTTCCCCGATGCAGAGTGTCACTGTTGGACGTTTTCCTGATGCGGAGTGTTTGTGTTGGACGTTTCCCCGATGCAGAGTGTCGCTGGTTGACGTGTCCCCGGTACGGAGTGTCTGCTTGACGTTTCCCCGGCACGGAGTGTCGTTGTCGGACGTTTCCCTGATGCGGAGTGTCTGTGTTGGACGTTTCCCTGATGCAGAGTCTCGCTGTTTGACGCAAAGGTCGATGTTG
Source organism: Agapanthus africanus (assembly GCA_030015575.1). NCBI lineage: Eukaryota > Viridiplantae > Streptophyta > Magnoliopsida > Asparagales > Amaryllidaceae > Agapanthus > Agapanthus africanus. The sequence continues at coordinate 367,990,004 of JASDDO010000012.1, forward strand.
GAATTGGTTGGTTTGATTTGTTTGATTTGAGTTGACATCAGCATCGCTATACTGGAATATGGTACCAGGAGCGAATCATCATCTGTCTTTGAGAGGATTTGGGAATTGGGGTTTTTGTTTGGCATCTGCATTGCTGCACTGGAATAATGCCAGGAGCAACTCATCATGTGCCCCGAGAGGATTTGGATTTGGTTTGTTTGGCATCTGCATTGCTGCACTGGAATAATGCCAGGAGCAACTCATCATGTGCCCCGAGAGGATTTGGGAATTGGTGGCTTAAGAGACAGGTTTAGATCCCTGTCACCTGAGGCTTTTCAATTTTATAGGCCGTAAGGGTCCCATGAAAGCATTTTCTCCTACGAGTCGAAAGGATCTCGTAGGTGTATTTTCTCCTTAGGAGTCGTGGGGACCCCTAAGTGTGTTTCTCCTTTGTGAGTCGTAAGGATCTCACGCGGGAATTTTCTCCTCACAAAGTCGAGAGGACTTTGCGAGTGCATTTCATCTCTTTTTCACGAGTTTGCGCCATTTCGGGTTTTCACAAACTTGCCGGCAGTCCTGCTTTTCTTACTCACGGCGCCCGTTCGGGTTTTCATCCGTGCCCATTTTGCTTGTGGACATACCGTTCTTTTTTTTCTTTTTCTTTTTTGGAGAGATCGGGATTGTTTTACGCCCGTGGATTGTATACGATTTTGCAGGATGTATGATCCAGACCATAGGGCCGGAAAAATTTCAGGACTTTGTTGGCGTCTGCATCGCTGCACTGGAATGTGGAACCAGGAGCGACTCATCATTCGCCGTTGGGGTATGGGATTTGGAATTTGGTTAGCGTCTGCATCGCTACACTGGAATATGGTACCAGGAGCGACTCATCATTCGCCACTTTGGGGTTGGGGAGCGATGGCTTAGGAGACAGGTTTAGATCCCTGTCACCTAAGACTTTTCAATTTTATGGGCCGTGAGGGTCCCATAAAAGCATTTTCTCCCTGCGAGTCGTAAGGATCCCGTAGGTGTATTTTCTCCTTAGGAGTCGTGAGGATTCCTAAGGGTGTTTTTCCTTTGTGAGTCGTAAGGATCCCACAAAGGTTTGTTCTCCTCATGTATCGTGAGGACACATGAGTGGATTTCCCTCGTTCCCAGTTTAATGACTTAGAGGTCGACTGTTTCCAGTTTAACGACTTAGAGGTCATCTGTTTCCAGTTTAACGACGTGGTAGTCATCTGTTTCTAGTTTAACGACGTGTTGGTCATCTGTTTCCAGTTTTAAAGACGTGGAGGTCGATTGTTTCCAGTTTAACGACTTAGAGGTCATCTGTTTCCAGTTTAAAGACTTAGAGGTCATCTGTTTCCAGTTTAAAGACTTAGAGGTCTACTGTTTCCAGTTTAACGACGTAGTGGTCATCTGTTTCCAGTTTAACGACGTAGTGGTCTATTGGATTGATTTGGAATTTTGGGATAGGGGTCGGCCTCAGCGTTGTTAACACTGAAGCACATGCGCCAGGACACATGTGTGGGTCTTCCCAATGGAGCATAATTCCAAAGGCGGAGACCAGCCGTGTAGCTGGTGGTTGCGGTGGGGCATAGATATGCTGAGAATTATTTGAGCCCGTGGATTGTATACGGTAGTCAATTTGGGGACTAACCATGGGGCCGGGGGAATTTTGGAAAATCGGATTTTTGTTGGCGTCTGCATTGCTGCACTGGAATAATGCCAGGAGCAACTCATCATCCGCCCTTGTTTTTTTTGTTTTTGTTTTTGTTTTACCGCGATTGCTCTATCATTTCAGCTTTTCTTATCGCGAAGGTCACGATTGCCCGATCATTTCGGCTTTTATTCGCGGTTGCCCCATCATTTCGGCTTTTATTTCATCTTTATTTTACTCGCTGATTTTTATTGCGAGTTGCCCCATCATTTCGTCTTTTATTTTTTCCTTTTATTTACACATTTTTTTATTTACATTTTTTTTTACATTCCCAGTTTAACGACTTAGAGGTTAATTATTCCCAGTTTAATGACATGATGGTCGATTGTTACCAGTTTAACGACGTGGTGGTCAGCTGGCATTCCCAGTTTAACGACGTGGTGGTCCTTTGTTTCCAGTTTAACGACTTAGAGGTCATCTGTTTCCAGTTTAACGACGTAGAGGTCATCTGTTTCCAGTTTAAAGACTTAGAGGTCATCTGTTTCCAGTTTAACGACGTAGAGGTCATCTGTTTCCAGTTTAATGACGTAGAGGTCATGTGACGAGGAGCTTAGAGAAGTACCTGATTGAGCAGTTGTAAGGGGCATCGCTGGAGCTTCCCCGAGATGCCTTATTACTTTATCGGTGTTGATGGCCTTGCCCCCAGCTGGGGTCAAGGAAATTCGTTCAAATACAGACTTGCGTTCGAAGATGGCAATTGGAAATTGTTAACCTGCACAAATAAAAACATGATTTTAGTACAGGCAACTGATATGCATATTAATTGAGTTCGCATGAAAGCTTAACCCGAAATATGGGAGGAGAAATTGGTCCCACCGGGCGTGCCAGAATCTGTAGGGTGTTTTTCGTCACCCCATTGAGATGGGAATACGCGCGCGCTTGTCAGGCGTACTACAGATTCCTCCTGCCTAGGGTAGGCCGAGGTTTAATGATTGTGGGGATCCGAATCTCCGGCAGCCGCGGACTAAGCTGCCATTAATTACCCCTCGCCTTTAGGGCGAGAGAACCTCCGATTAACGGGTTAAACTGGTCATGCGAACTCAATGTGCGGTGTGCGTGTGTTGTGTTTTGAAAAGGGGTTTTGGATATATCGGGAGCCACGCAGAGTTTTTATGGGGGTCCCGCTACCCGGATAGCGGGCTGGGGGTCAAGGGGGCTAGCAGCCCCCTTGCGGGGTGCGGGGCAACGCCCCGTTAGAAATTTTTTTTCTAACAGGGACAGTGTCGTGGAGCACGTGTGTGTGCAAATATGTATACATATGTATATGTATATGTATGTACATAAAAAGAGGGGGGAAAGGCATCCAAGGGATGCGTGGGGGCCAGCGCCTCGAGCGCTGTGTGCTTATGTGCTGTGCGCTCAGGCGCTAGCGCGCCACGTGTCGGCACGTGGGCGCTCTGCGCTTGAGCGCGTGGCGCTGTAGCGCATGGCGCTGTAGCGCAAGAGCGCCACGTGTCGGCACGTGGGCGCTTTGCGCTTCAATGCTAGGCGCCTGAGCGCAAGTGCGCTACGTGTCGGCACAGGGGCGACTTGCGCCAGAGTGAGCGCCAGAGCGCTGTGCGCTTGAGGGCAAGCGCGCCACGTGTCGGCACTGGGGCGACTTGTGCTCGAGCGTTTACGCTTGAGCGCAAGCGCGCCATGTGTCGGCGACTTGCGCTCGAGCGCTTGCGCTTGAGCGCAAGCGCGCCACTTGTCGGCACTGGGGCGACTTGCGCTAGAGCGCTTGCGCTTGAGCGCAAGCGCGCCATGTGTCGGCACGTGGGCGCTTTGCGCTCGAGCGCAAGCGCGCCACGTGTCGGCATGTAGGCACTTTGCGCTCGAGCGCAGGGCGCTGTTGTGCAAGCGTGCCACGTGTCGGCACGTGGGCGCTTTGCGCTTGAGCGCTGAGCGCTTGAGCGCAAGCGCGCCACGTGTCGGCACGTGGGCGCTCTGCGCTTGAGCGCCGGCGAGGAATAGAGGCTTTTAGCCTAAAAAGATTCTCGGAGGAGAAATCAGAGAGGAGTTGGACTCCTAAGTGTGTTTTTGGGGTTAATGGAAGGGGTTCTTCTTCTTCCTCCTCTGTTAGCTGGATCTTGAAGATCAAGAGATGTGAGATCTCAAAATCTCTCCTTTTTGAGATCTGATGATAGATCCAAGTTCCCCTTTGTGGGTTTCGTGGTGAAAAACTATTTTGTTTTTGAAAAGGAAGAGTAAAACTCTTGATTTAATTCAAAAGAAAGAAGAAGGTTTGAGACCTTCAGAAAAGGGAAAGAGATACAAACCCTGGGTTTTTTGTGAGAATGAAAAGTGTATTCTTTATTCATCATCATGTTGCCTTATATAGGGTTACATATTTACATATAGCCCCTTGGGCTTTACAAAAATGGCATTTTAGCCATCCCATGGCTCATGTGCCATTTCATTTTTGCACATAAGCCATGGGCTTACAAAATATTGGCTTTATGCCCATTTTGTTTACATTCATGCATAAACAATTACATAAAAATTATTTATTACATGATTTTGTTGTTGGCATGGGGAGGCTGGCTGCGGGCTCGACTTGGGCATGGGCCAGCTTGACCTGGGCTTGGACCCACCTGGCTTGGGGTTGATTTTGATTTTGACTTGGTCAACCGGGGTGTAAATTTTTACCCCAACAGGGGGCAAAATATTTAAGTGAAAATCCTCCCCCAAACATATTTTTGGCTCATCATTTTGTAAAAAATTTTCATTTCAAGAGCCAGATTATACCCCCCAAACTTGAGTTAAACAATGTTAAGCTTTTGAAAATCACATGAGGGTGTCAAAAATCATTGGTCGATGCCAAGCTTTGCAAAGACCGAAGGGCAACACCAACCATTCGAAGATTTTATCAATGCAGTGCTCAGGTTGGTGGAAGAAGAAGTAGGGAAAGGGTAAGTGGTGGAATAGAATGTGTGTGCGTCTCCTTTTGGAGAGACGATGTAGTGAATGTGATGGATTGCTCGCATTCTTTTTAAGTTCTGAAGAAGGGGTGGAGGTTCAATTTCATTGTTTGGGAGATGATTCATCTCAACACCCGTGTCATTCAAAAATGCGAGTTCATCAACGAAGATTTCCTCAAAAGTCTGATCAATACCCGGAAGAATAATGTCATTACAAAGTGCGGGGTGATCTTCAGACTCTAAAAACGGTTCAGAATCAGTGTTAGTTGTTGACCCGGACAACTCGGTGGAAGAGTCCGTATGTGTATGATACATAGTAGGGTCAAACAACAACGTATGAAAAGAGTCTAGATAAGTATCATGAGGATCGTCAAATTCCCTGCTGTCGACATCCATTAAGTCGACAGAACAGACCTGAGCAGTAGGTTCGGAGGGTACACTTCCCAACTTGTAAATGTTTATCTCAATTGACCTATTCCCGAAAGATAGGGTCATAGAACCATTACGACAGTTGATGACAGTATTGGAAGTGGCCAAAAAGGGGCGACCTAAAATCACAGGAATTTGGTTCCGTGGGTTCTCTACAGGCTGTGTATCAATTACAATAAAGTCCACAGGGAATACAAATTCCCCGATTTTTATTAACACATCCTCCAGTTCACCCCTAGGTTTGGTGCTTGATCGGTCAGCCATCTAGAGAGTGCAATGGGCTGGTTTCAACTCTCCGATCCCTAACTGCTCGTATACTGAGAAAGGAAGCAGGTTAACACTTGCGCCAAGGTCAAGTAGAGCATGGTTGATGTGTTTCTCCCCAATAGAAATGGAAATAGTAGGATAGCCAGGATCCTTACGTTTCTTCGGTAATTGTTGGAGGAAGGCCGTGTCTACTGTTTTTGCCATGAATATCTTCTTGGGCACTTGAGTCTTCCTCTTTCTAGTGCACAAGTCCTTAAGAGTTTTCGCATAAACGGGGACTTGTTGGATTGCATCTAGAAGAGGGATGTTGATGTTAACCTGTTTCAAGATTTCAGTAATCTTCTCCATTTGTGGACTTGGTCTGTTTCCCCTTAACCGATTCGGGTAAGGAGCTTGAGCAATATGGTCGGGGTACAACATTGGAGAAGATCATGTGGGTGGAAACGATCTAAGAATAGGAGTGGGGATCATTTTCGGTGGACTAGAAGAGCTGGGCTGAGGTGTCGAGCCTTGTGGGAAACGGAGAATAGGCTTGGAAGAAGATGGTGGGGTAGAAGAACTGGGGTTAGAATTAGAAGTAGAAGTGGAAGGAAAGGTCTCAGCCGGGGTATTATCGATAGAATTTTCTGTGTCATCAATCTCTTCCCCAACGTGATTGTCAAGCACTCTTCCAGATCTCAACGTGATTGCATTCACATGATGTGAATAGCCAGGATTGGACAAGGGTTGAGATGGAAGTTTCCCTTTCTCTCTTGCACTCATTTCAGCTTTTAATCGTGCAATTTCTTCTTCCATCGATTTAATAGTCTCGCTTTGGGACGCAGAGTTTTTCTCAATTTTATCGACGGAAGAATTTATTGTCCAAAGAAAATTCATGAATGAAGAGGATTCATCAGTACCGGTCAACTGCAAAGGATTAGACGGTGCAGGTGTGTTGACCGGATTTTAGAAGTTTTGTGCTTGGAAGGGGTGCTGACTCAATGGAAGTGGTTGCTGTTGTGGTGGAGGAGCCCTTTGAAAATTGTTTTGATTTGGAACCATGTTTTGAGTTTGTGATTGGTTCCAAGCAAAGTTAGGGTGATTTCTCCAACCCTGATTATATGTGGAAGAATATGGATCGTTCCTAGGTCTTTGAAAAGCAGCATTGGTATGCTCGTGACCTTGAAATGGAGAATTTCGTGGACATTCTTCTGTCAAATGAGAAGGATCAGAACAGCATCCACATACAGTTTTTGAGAGTGACTTTTGACTTAGGGCGGCAGCTAAAAATTTATTTTACATAGTCTCGAGTTTCTTATGTAGGGCTGAAATGTCAGCTCTAACTCCTATGGAAACTTCCGATTGGTTATTGCCAGCCCTAGACGATTGACTCACATCCTCCCATTGTAACGATTTTTCAGCGAAATCTTCTAGGAATTTCCAAGCTTCCCTATCATCTTTGGTCATGAAATTGCCCTGACACATTAATTCAAGGGTCTGTTTTGTGTTAGGATTCATGCCCTCATAAATGATTCGGCACAGATCCCATCTGGGGATTCCGTGATGTGGACATTGAACTAACAGATCCTTAAAGCGTTCAAGACATTGTGAAAATGTTTCATTTGGAAGCTGGGTGAATTGATTTATTTCGCTGCGGACTCGAGCTGTTTTATGATTGGGGTAAAATTTCTTTAGGATTGCATTTACGAATTCTTCCCGGTTTGAAATGGAATGTGCGGTTGTGTTATACAGCCACTTCTCGGCTATATCGCACAAGGTAAATGGGAGAAGACGAAGATGCATAACATCCACAGAAAGCTGTGAAGTACCCATCATTGTGCATACGTTTTCAAATTTGGTGATAAAGACATATGCGTCTTCAGACTTGAGACCGTGATATTTGGGCAGTTGATGTATTGGGGTTTAATCTGAAAATTGTCCCCGTTGGCTTGTGGAATGGAGAGACAGGTCGAAAGAGGATCTCGTGTAGGATAGCACCTCTCTTGGAGAGAGATGCGGGGTGGATTCTGCGCACCAACGGACTGCGGCAAAGTAGTGGTAAAGAAGTTCGATGGGGAATCGTCCATCGAAATGGGTGTGGTGGTGGGGAAAGAAGAAGTAAATGTAGAAATACCGACTTCGGGGTCGATAAAAGGAATGCGGACTAAACGGGCACTAGAATCCCGTGTCCAGCCTATCTTGCACTAAAAAGGGTTAGTACAAGTGGCAGCGTGGATATAATTTGGGAAAATGAATGAAGTGTTGGTGTTTGTTTTGAAAAATATACGGATTTTTAAAAAAATGATGCGATCACAACAAATGCCACAAGCAAAACCCTAATTCTAGTGGTCGCCTAGGTCAAAGCTCTAGACCGCTCCTAACTGCCAAAAGATAAATCGCAGGATCAATCCTCCACTGCCTCTTTGTTTTTCCTGTGGCCAGGTAAGTGCCAGGTAAGTGGGAGGTTCTCCACTACATAAGTAGTGAGCCTAATTAAGTAACCACTTGCCTTAGACACACTTGCCTTAGACACCACAAAAGAAACGCGGATAAGCAATGAATTACCCACGGCCTTCTTCTGTCCTAAGTGAGCGCGACGGTCCTTAGAGTCATCTCTAGATTTTTTTTTAGTTAATGAGGGTAATGCGGATGCAAGTTTGTGATTTTCGGGGCTTAGGAAGGGTAATGAACTCCCCACCTAATCTGGATTTGGTCGTGCCCCTTAAATTCCGTATTAATATGCAAACAACAAAGATCAAAAACACGCACAATTTTAGCTTTTTTGCGGCGCTGCGAATTTTGCAAAGAAACCTGCAGCAAATTTGTTATTGGAGCAGATGAGGAAGGAGATAAGAAAGTAAGAAGTTACCTGAGTGAATTTGGTACAGTGATCTTCCTGAACAGCCGCGGAAATGCGGTGGGAGTCGCCTAATGCCGCGGAAATGCGGTGAAGTGAGTTGATCACTGCACAAAAATTTCAACCACTGTTCATGTTCACCTTCTTAGCTCTCTGGAAAATTCAAAATATTTTTCCTCAAGCTCCACCGATTCCAGATTTCCTCGCAGCAAATCACAACGAATCGTTTAGTATTTGCGCGAATTTTGATCTCAAAATTATAATGGAATAAACTTTTTAACTCAAATTTCAAAAACGAACGAATTAGCGCACTATCCCCGGCAACGACGCCATTTGATTGAATGAATTCTCGTTGTGTAGTTGGAAAATTGTAAAGAAGTCACAACCAAAATTATATGACCGCAATCAATAACGGTGTCGGTTGTAGCGCGTTAGTAAGTGCCGATCGTCCACAGGGAAAGTGTAATCGTTCGTATTTCGAATTAGATGAGTCGAAAATTTAAAGAAAAGAAAAGAAAGAACAATTCATGATTTGTAAAATGAAGTTCAAGAATTAGAAAAATCTAGATCTAAGAAAACATTAAAATTAAGAATTGAGATGTGATGATTTCCAAACCAACAATCAAGATTCGAAATGTGGCTCGTAGGAGTCGATTGGATCTATAGATGTGATGAGATCTAATGATTACATACTCTTATCCATTAACGAATTGATACTAATTCGATGACAATTTATCGAAGTTAAGGATCTTGCGAAGAAACTAGGGTTTCCTCATCTCATCCTTTGTCCTTTCGATGAATCTCATTCACAAACTAGCTTCTCGTAAATCAAATGATCGATCGTTGATCTTTAGTTTCGAGCGAACACAATCAAGAAAGCATCGCATCGAAACTAGGTCATCGATCATTCGATTTCCAAGAATTTACAAACGTTATAGGACTTAAGAATTGTAAAAGAATCTAAATCATCATCATTCTATCGATCGTCTCGACTCCTTTACGAGCGGAGTTTTACTCAAACATTATCACAAAGAACACATTCAAGAATCTAGATTGAATCATAATGCTTGAATTAAAAAGATAAGCAAGATAAAAGAATTGTCACCTTTATTATATCAACAATTAGTTACAACTCTCAAGAACTACAAGAGGAAGGAACTTGATCGTTGAATTTGGCGTCGCTCGGCTCCTTGAGTCGCGGATCGGCTTAGATCACTTGCTCGGATGAAGTCCGGCGTTGCACTCTAAAGGATCTAGGCTTCTTTCTTTGATTGAACTCGGAATTCTTGATCTTGGATTGGATTTTGAATTAGGGTTTACAAGTTGTGTCACTCAACTTGTATTGAATTTGGGGAGAGAGGAGAACTAAAGAACAACCCTTAACCCTAGATCTAGGCTCCCTTTTATAAGCTTCCATAACCCTAGATCTAGGATTCAAAATTTGAATTTCCCTCCAAAAGTTTGTTAGAGGGAGGCTTCTAGAAATAGTTTGTTGGAGGGATGCTTCTAGAACTAGGTTGTTAGGCCGAGCCTTCTAGATGAAGCCACGTGGCATTCTGGAAGCTTTAACCGTTACATAGGACACGTGGAGAAAATCAGCTGTGCTGCTGACGTCATACCACCGCGGATCCGTGGATCCAAAGGCACTATGGCCGCGGATCCACGGCATAGTTGAAGCTCTGGGCCATGTAAATTTCTGGTATCTCTTGGGCTGACATTTTGGCTTTTATAAAATATGTGTAATCTCATTTTGCTTTCTGTATCACTGCCAGATCACGAGTCTTGGACTTGGCGTATTTTTGTCAGCACTTTTAACTGTTTTGGCTTTTCTCATGCAATTTTTTGCATAGATTCTCGAAACAAGTGTTGCGCTACACAAGAATGATGCGATGCCATGATAAACACACAATTTCCCTCAGAAATGTCGGTTTAAGTATACAACACAGGTAATCTGGTATTTTACGACTGTTTTGCTAATATGTGTAATATGCAAATCGAACACCTCTAGATGAGTGCAAATGATAGGGAAATTGACGTATTAAAAATATAATATTTTCGACTGATCAAATTCCCCCAAACTTATTTTCGGTCGTCTCGAACGAACTGTTTTATTAAAAAGAGAAGGAGAAAATAAAGAAAGAGAAAAACTAACTAGCACACTTTCGTAGGCAACACGATTGCACTGAGCACGTGCAACAAGCATTTAAACCTCTAGGTGTCCCTAGTAGGAGGAGTGTTGTCTCCTGAGGGTTTTCAGCGGATTGCACCCACAAAATCCAATAATAAAAGGAAGACCATGAATATTACATATAAAGATAAGAATTGTAAAAGAAAGACTTTGAAAATTAGGGTTTCCAACTATGCTAGCTTTTCGGTTGTCATGAGCCCTATCTTAATAGTCATGAAAAGATGTTAGAAATCACATCATCCCTCAATAAAACATCGTATTTATTCTTCATTCCTATCTTTCTTCCAAACAACGATCATATAACCCTACGTGTGTGTAATATACATCCCTACACCCGGAGAATTCAATTCAAGCTATCATACTCTTGTCCATCTGCCTCAGTACTTTTTAACTAATGAATATTTAGATGAATTTGCTCACACACTTTCATGCGACCGTTAATACTTCTTGAGGTACTAACCGACCGATTACTCATGTGCTTGCTTATACGGTGTTTTTCCTCGTCATGCACCACCTAAGGCTTAGCAGTGACTCCCAGACCAGTTGGCCTTAGGGCACTAGGTGAAGAGGCACCCTCGCTATATTTTTTTATTGCTGCCTTGGCGATAACAAAACCAGTGTTCATTTTTCTAACCATTTTAATATTTTATTCATTTTTTATTTCCTTCATACTTTGTCATTTAGACAAGAGCATTTCAAGATATTCTCTACTATCCCGAGTTTCAAGACGTGTGTAAGTGCGAATAGCAGGGTATCAACGTTCAAAATGTTTGGCTTCCAGAATAGGAACTATTTTTCAGACTTATTTTTATCCTTAGATTAGTGACTTCCTTCATCTTACTAACCTTTGGGACAACGGCTCATAACTACTTATTACCAGTTCGTATAAGAAAACTTCTAATTTTCTTGGTTTTCTTAAAATTTTCAAATCTTTTGGATGTAATTTTTCACTATCTAATCTTTTGTTATCGTATTTATGTACAAAATATTTTTATTTTTTTGAAATTTTTGAAATTTTTATCGGTTTTTTCAAAAATGTTTTGTGCTTATGCAAAGTATGATGCAAATGATGCGAAAATAAGCACAAAGCTCCCCCAAACTTGTTTTCAACAGTGTCCTCACTGTTTCCTTCTGCTAAATCTCAAAAAACATGTAAGCTTGGGAGGAAATTTATTAACGGGGGCAAAATATATAAGTGAAGATCCTCCCCCAAACTTATTTTTGGCTCATCATTTTGTGTAAAAATTTTCTTTTCAAGAGCCAGAAAATCCCCCCAAACTTGAGTTAGACAATGTTAATCTTTTGAAAATCACATGAGGGGGTCAAGAATCATTGGTCGATGCCAAGCTTTGCAAAGACCGAAGGTCAACACCAACCATTTGAAAATTTTATCAATGTAGTGCTCAGATTGGTGGAAGAAGAAGTGGGGAAAGGGTAAGTGGTGGAATAGAATGTGTGTGCGTCTCGTTTTGGAGAGACGATGCAGCGAATATGATGGATTACTTGCATTCTTTTTACAGTTCAGAAGAAGGGGTGGATGTTCAATTTCTTTGTTTGGGAGATGATTCATCTCAACACCCGTGTCATTCAAAATTGCGAGTTCATCAGCGAAGATCTCCTCAAAAGTCTCATCAATACCCCGAAGAATAATGTCATCACAAAGCGCGGGGTGATCTTCTGACTCCAAAAGCATTTCATAATCAGTGTTGGTTGTTGACCCGGACAACTCGTGGAAGAGTCCGTATGTGTATGATACATAGTTTGGTCAAACAACAATATATGAAAAGAGTCTAGATCGGTATAATGAGGATCGTCAAATTCGCTGCTGTCGACATCCATTACGTCGACAGAACAGACCTGAGCAGTAGGTTCGGAGGGTACACTTCCCAACTTATAAATGTTCAGCTCAATTGACCTATTCCCGAAGGATAGGGTCATATAACCATTACGACAATTGATGATAGCATTGGAAGTGGCCAAAAAGGGGCGACCTAAAATCACAGGAATTTGATTCCGTGGATTCGCTACAGGCTGTGTATCAATTACAATAAAGTCTACAGGGAATACAAATTCCCTGATTTTTATTAACACATCCTCCAGTTCACCCCTAGGTATGGTGCTTGATCGGTCAGCCATCTGGAGAGTGCAATGGGCTGGTTTCAACTCTCTGATCCCTAACTGCTCGTATACCGAGAAAGGAAGCAGGTTAACACTTGCGCCAAGGTCAAGTAGAGCACGGTTGATGTGTTTCTCCCCAATAGAAATGGAAATAGTAGGATATCCAGGATCCTTACGTTTCCTCAGTAATTGTTGGGGGATGGCTGTGTCTACAGTCTTTGCCATGAATATCTTCTTGGGCACTTGAGTCTTCCTCTTTCTAGTGCACAAGTCTTTAAGAGTTTTCGCATAAGCGGGGACTTCTTGGATAGCATCTAGAAGAGGGATGTTGATGTTAACCTGTTTTAAGATTTCAGTGATCCTCTCCATTTGTGGACTTGGTCTGTTTCCCCTTAACCGATTTGGGTAAGGAGCTTAAGCAATAAGGTCGGGGTCCAACACTGGAGAAGATCGTGTGGGTGGAAACGATCTAAGAATAGGAGTGGGGATCGTTTTCGGTGGACTAGAAGAGCTGGGCTGAGGTGTCGAGCCTTGGAGAAAACGAAGAATAGGGTCGGAAGAAGATGGTGGGGTAGAAGAACTGGGGTCAGAATTAGAAGTAGAAGTGGAAGGAAAAGTCTCAGCCGGGGTATCATTGATAGATTTTTCAGTGTCATCAATCTCTTCCCCAACGTGATTGTCAAGCACTCTTCCAGATCTCAACGTGATTGCATTCACACGATGTGAATAGCCAGGATTGGGCAAGGGTTGAGATGGAAGTTTCCCTTTCTCTCTTGCACTCATTTCAGCTTTTAATCGTGCAATTTCTTCTTCCATCGATTTAATAGTCTCACTTTGGGACGCAGAGTTTTTCTCAATTTTATCGACGGAAGACTTTATTGTCCAAAGCAAATTTCTGAATGAAGAGGATTCATCAGTACCGGTCAACTGCAAAGGATTAGACGGTGTAGGTGTGTTGACCGGATTTTGGAAGTTTTGTGCTTGGAAGGGGTGCTGACTCAATGGAAGTGGTTGCAGTTGTGGTGGAGGAGCCCTTTGAAAATTGTTTTGATTTGGAACCGTGTTTTGAGTTTGTGATTGGTTCCAAGCAAAGTTAGGGTGATTCCTCCAACCTTGATTATATGTGGAAGAATATGGATCGTTCCTAGGTCTTTGAAAAGCAGCATTGGTATGCTCGTGACCTTGAAACGGAGAATTTTGTGGACATTCTTCCATCAAATGAGAAGGATCAGAACAACATCCGCATACAGTTTTTTAGAGTGACATTTGACTTAGGGCGGCAGCTAAAAATTTATTTTCCATACTCTCGAGTTTCTTATGTAGGGCTGAAATGTCAGCTCTAATTCCTATGGAAACTTCCGATTGGTTATTGCCAGCCCTAGAAGATTGACTCACACCCTCCCACTGTAACGATTTTTCAGCGAAATCTTCTAGGAATTTCCAAGCTTCCCCATCATCTTTGGTCATGAAATTTCCCTGACACATTAATTCAAGGGTCTGTTTTGTGTTAGGATTAATGCCCTCATAAATGATTCGGCACAGATCCCATCTGGGGATTCCGTGATGTGGACATTGAACTAACAGATCCTTAAAGCGTTCAAGACATTGTGAAAATGTTTCATTTGGAAGCTGGGTGAATTGATTTATTTCGCTGCGGACTCGAGCTGTTTTATGATTGGGGTAAAATTTCTTTAGAAATGCTTTTACGAATTCTTCCCAGTTTGAAATGGAATGTGCGGTTGTGTTATACAGCCACTTCTCGGCTATATCGCACAAGGTAAATGGGAGAAGACGAAGACGCATAGCATCCACAGAAACCTGTGAAGTACCCATCATTGCATGTACATTTTCAAATTTGGTGATAAAGACATATGCGTCTTCAGACTCGAGACCGTGATATTTGGGTAGAAGGTTGATGTATTGGGGTTTAATCTGAAAATTGTCCCCGTTGGCTGGTGGAATGGAGAGACAGGTTGAAAGAGGACCTCGTGTAGGATAGCACCTCTCTTGGAGAGAGATGCGGGGTGGATTCTGCGCACCAACGGACGGCGGCAGAGTAGTGGTAAAGAAGTTCGATGGAGAAAGATCCATCGATGTGGGTGTGGTGGGGGGTAAAGAAGAAGTAAATGTAGAAATACCGACTTCGGGGTCGATAAAAGGAACGCGGACTAAACGGGCACTAGAATCCCGTGTATAGTGGTGAGTATTCCCTCCTGTCACGCGGGTGACCCGGGTTCGATCCCCGGCAACGGCGCCATTTGATTGAAACTAATTCCGGTGTGTGTATGTAAAGAAAATGTATAGAAATCATAACCAAAAATATTTGACCGCAATCAATAACGGTGTCGAATGTAGCGCGTTAGTAAGTGCGGATCGTCCACAGGGAAAGTGTAATCGTTCGTATTTCGAATTAGATGAGTCGAAATTTAAAGAAAAGAAAAGAAAGAACAATTCATGATTTATAAAATGAAGTTCAAGAATTAGAAAAATCTAGATCTAATAACAATAAAACATTAAAATCAAGAATTGAGATATGATAATTTCCAATCCAAGAATCAAGAATCGAAATGAGGCTCGTAGGAATCGATCGGATCTATAGATGTGATGAAATCTATTGATTACTTATTCTTATCCATCGATGAATTGATACTAGATCGATGATGATCAACGAGAATTAGGGATTTTTTGTGAAACTAGGGTTTCATCATCTTTCCCTTGTTCCTTCGCCGATATCATTCACATTCTAGCCTCTAGTAAATTCAAGAATCGATCGTGGATCCCTAATTTTGAGCGAACACAGTCAAGAAAGTATCGCATCGAAACTAGGTCGTCGATTCTTCAATTTACAAGAGTTTACAAAACTCATAGGACTTAAGAATCGTTTCAAGATTTGTCACATCATCATCTATTGATCGTCTCGACTCCTTTACAAGCGGAGCTTTACTCAAACATCACAACAAGAACCACAATCACAAATTGAGATCGAATCATGATGCAAGAATTTAAAGAAAGCAAGATTAAAGAATTTCACCTTTTATTTATCAACAATTCCGTTACAATTCGCTCAAGAATTACAATGAGGAATGAACTCGATCGTCGATTTGGCTTCGCTCGTCTCCTTGAGTCGTGGATCGGCTTGGATCACTTGCTCGATTGAAGATCGGCTCCGCTCCTAAAAGATCGAAGGCTTCATGCTTGATTTGGTACTTGAAGTTCTTGATTTTGGCTTTGGAATTTGAATTGGGGATTTAGGGTTTTGAGGCACAAGTTGTGTCACTCAACTTGTGGGTGGAAGAGGTGATAGAATGAACAACCTTCAACAACCTTTTTAAGTGAAGCCTAGGGTCCTTTTTATAGGCTTAAGAATGATTAGCTTTCTTAAGAAGCTTGGATTAGGTTAGCTTCCCTTGTAAGCTAGTTAGTTAGGTATAAGCCTCTAGAACTAGTTAGTTAGGGTTTAGCTTCCAGCTTAAGCTAGGAGGTTAGGGAGAAGGTTCTAGGCTTTAGGGTAGTTAAGGTGAAGGTTGCTTTGGAAGCTTGGACATAATTAGCTTGATCAAGGAGCTTACTGATCTGGCAGAAGACTCTGGATATTTCTGGAATTTGACATATCTTGATGAGGTGTAGGACTTAAGAGAAGCATTCTGCAGCTAAGCTTTGATGACGTCATCACATTATGGCCGCGGATCCGCGGCACGTGCCTGCTCAGGCCGCGGATCCGCGGCCGTTCTGCTGCCTCTCTGCTTCAGTTTTCCTCACTTGCTTTGTATTGGCTTCAGTGATATTTCCTGATATGTGGAATCCTTTAAATGTTCTTTGATTACTGCCAGATTATATGTCTTGGAGTTGGCGTATTTTATCAGCATTACTTTCACAATTTTGGCTCGGTTCCTGGAATTTCCTGCACAGACTTCGAAACAAGTGTTGCGCTATACAAAGATGATGCGATGCCATGATAAACACTTTATTTTCCTCGAAATGTTGGTTTAAGTATACAATACAGGTAATCTGTTATTTTATAGCTGTTTTGCTAATATGTGTAATATGCAAACCGAACACTGCTAGATGAATGCAAATGATAGGGAAATTGACGTGTTAAAAATACATTATTTTCGACTGATCAACGATCTCAAGTCAAAAGACTAACCTGTACTAATGCCACTCGAGAACTTCCATCTAAGGATAGATATAATACCATCTAGAAGTTCTCGGCGAGTCCGTCCAGTGTACTCACCTCCAGTGAGCACATGCATACTATCTTAGGTGATATAACACTAATAGCTTGTGAGACCGGCCACCGCCCCTCGTCGGGGTCTCGAAACGTATACACTAGTCTACTCCGGAATATCGATACCTAGTCTCGATACTTCCATGACTAGGGACATTTAAGGATGTGCTTATAAACTACCCAGCTCTCACGTATATGATCGCCATCATAATACTAGTAGTCAAGCAAGAATCCTACAGGCTTCATCATCATGTATTAGCGATACGTAATAACAAGTGAAACATGTACACATTAATGATAAAACAAACCAGATAGCATACTATCATTTCGAGTAAAATTGTTCTACCTGTATAGGTCCTCCCTCAATTATTATAATCGCGTGCCTGCAATTACAATAATTGTCTTGAGGGCACTATATCCAACATGGACATCCCTGCAAGGGGATGTTCCACCTTGGATATCCCCACAAGAGAGAATGACCATTCGGAAATCCCCGCAAAGGGATTTTCCATTATCGATGATAACCGCTCGGATATATCAAAGAGATACCCGCTCGCGGATATCTCAAGAGATGCCCGCTCGCGGATATCTCAAGAGATGCCCGCTCATGGACATCTCTAAAAGATATCTGCAGCGGACATATCCTATAAGATATCCGCTGCGGGACCCCTATGGGGATATCCGCTTCTCTCTCTTCCTTCTTATACACTCATACACCATAATTTTTTTTGTTTCGGAGCGCTGCCTGGAGCCCCGCAAGGGGGCTGCTTGCCCCCTGGACCCCCTGCCCACTGATCGGGCAACGGGACCCCCATGTGATGACCCCCGATATATTCAAAGAGGCCTAAAATTGTTTTGAAACACAACTTCACACACATAAACACATATTTTACAGTGAGTTCGCATGATACGCATGACCCGTTAATAGGAGTTACTCTCATGTCAAGAATGAGAGGCAATTAACAACAGTTTTGTCTGCGGCTGCTGGAAATTAGAATCCCCACGATTAATAAACCCCGGACTATCATCGGTCGGGGAAATCTGTAAAAACCTGGAACACGAGCGCATCCATCTGCATGGGGTGACAAAAAGGTGTAACGACCCCAAAATCCCTATACCTTTGCATGCTCTCTCTTGAATAAAATACCGCTTCCTTTCGAACACAGGCATATATTTAATTCTTGTTAAATATGCGCAAGAGTAATCTTGTAGCTAATTAGTTAAGTTATTGCACTACTGTCCTATTGGCTGCATTTTCGAACCCTTGATCTTGCAATTATTTTTATCAATTATTTTTTAAACTATCTCATAACCTACAAATGACCTTTCAATTTCTTTTTCTCAAAACCTCCAAAATGAATTCACATAATAATCAGAATGGTTATGCATAATTATTTTAACTATTAAACCTAGTTAATTCTCTTTTAGTACATATAACTCTCTCTTCACCATTTCCACCATAGTTCTTCTCCTTGATCAAATCTGAAATCCTTTCCCTTGGAGTTTGGAGAGGCAACGATTTCTTCGAAGCTTCGAAGCCTCAGTCTAGTCAAGGCTTTCACTTCTCTTCGGCAATACGGTTGTTATACCATATTGCTAAACCCGTAAGTCCCGTGGTTCCTTCCTCCTCTCCCCATCACTTTTCTATTGCCATGCTAACATAAGTCTTGTAATGTTTGTAAACAAAGAATTTCATATTTTGCCAAAACCTTTAGGGTAGCCATTAAAAATCGATGTAAAAATGATATCTTGATAATGTTGTGTTCATATTACCTTCAATATGGTTAGATTAACTAACTCATAATATTCCAATCTCGATAAAAATCGCCACCGTGTCGATATCCTACACTCGCATGATTGCATACCATAAGTTTACACAAGAAGCTTTTTGAATACGAACCATATGTTTTTAAAATGGAACCCTTATGTTTTAAAATCAATTTTTTTTATACTAAATCAATTTCAGGAAGGGACCAAAATATAATTTTAATATTCAAACCTTTCAAGAAAACTAGGTCTAATAATTAGATAGCTTTTATACACGCCTTAAACAAATTTCAGAATCAAAACGGAACATAGTTTAGGTTTTTCGTTGCATTTTTGTCACCGTTTCGAAATTCGGAAAGCTGTTTTGAATGTTTGTCTTTGAAAATCATAACTTAGTCTTCCGAGATCCAAATTGAGTGAACTAACATGTTTTTGAAACTAGATCAAATGAACTAGATTTTCTTAATTCATTCCGATATATGAAAACCGATGGAATTAATAGAATTCTGTTTTTTTAAATCGCGTGTCGAATCTAAACAGATTCTGTCCTGATTTGAGCATTGTTTTTAAAAAAGACTTAACTTGATCTACAGAACTCAGATTTTGAAAAACCTTAGATGTATAGATGCCAAATTGATAGCTCTACATTTTTTTATGTAATCCGAGACTCAGAATTGAGTATATCAACACAATATATGACCCGCAAGTCACCCCCTCACTGGTGCCCAGAAAACGAAATCTGTATTAAAACCCTTATGTTTAAATAAATGTAACTAGAGTTTCAGAGATCTAAATCTCGCAAACTCAAGTGGTTTAAATAACTAGACGGAAAGAACTACCTTTTCCTAGTTAAACCTAAGACCTGAAAACCGACAACAAATATCGTAAAATGCACATTTAAAACATATGACGGTGCTGGACAGATTCTGATCAGTTCTGCACAGCGATACCAAAACGCAAATCTTCCAAACCAACAGTCAGAATTAAGCGAGATTTGAACTCATGTCTGGACCACGTTTCTTGTTTTTATCCTAAGTTCATATGAGTTGAGTAACTATTAGTTTTTTTTTATTTCTTATGCTATTGTTCCTGGTTTATGCTTATGGATATTTCACTTTATATCTTTTCATGATATACGAACTCACATGAACTTCGTAAATACGTGTATCCTTGAATCCGTGACTCGACATGAAATCATACAATACGTATCCATAGGCTCATGTTTGATTAATATATGAGACTGGTAGATTAGAAACGAGGTTGGGATAGTTTGGGAAATGAGATGCTTTCAATTTGCTCCGGGAGTCCCCTTACTAACACATGAATCTGTAGCTCCGTGTTGTTGTGGTACCGAGCCGGAATGGTGCATTACTAACTCATGAATCCGTGTTGCTGTGGTACCGGGCCGAAACGGTACAGCTCCTATAGCGGGTTGAACTCTCACGAACAAAACTCACGTTAGTATAACAAAACTTATTTTATGCTTTTTCATTCTTAACATGCTCATTACCCTTGTTACATGCTTAGTCATTTCATGTTTATTACTATGCTTATCTGTATACTTTATAATATGTTGTTCACATGTTTATATTACTGCATTAAAGTTGTTTTTCAAAATAACCATGCTTTAAGTGTTGGAATTACCGAACGCAAGTCCGCCGATGGATATTCCGTTTTGCTTCTTTTCTTTTTGGAAATATTCATCAGGTGATACAGGGATAGGTGGGGCGTTTGAGGAAGAGGATGAGATATCAGAGGATTTCTAGCCGCCTTTTAGTTCCTTTCATAGTATGCCTATATGTTAAGGCTTTTCATTTATTTCCTTTTCAGTTGTATAGATATTTTGACTTGTGTCGGCTTTCTTTTGAATATTATGAAATTTAAAATGTAATAAATGTAGTTGGATTTATTTCTTGCTAAAATTCTTGTTTTTATTTAACCGCTTATTTAACTCTTAACATGTCTATGTCGAGGAAGAACCTTTCTCGGTTTAGATACGTCGCGGGACTAGTCACGTGCCTGCTACCATTTTTTGGAAAGTGGGACGTGACAAAAACACTCTACAGTATCCATCTCAATGGGTGACGAAAAACACTTTACACTGCGTTTCCTATTGCATTTCTATATAATCTTAAAATTCATCAAATGGACGTCAAAATTGCATTTTTAAATGGTGAATTAGAAGAAGAGATATATATGTAAGTACTTGGTGCTAGAGTCGTAACACTTGCGGACCGCGGTGGAAATATAGAGTAAAAATTTCTATAACATAGTACCAAACACTATATCCTAAATCATCCATATAATAGTAGTTGCTAAAAACAAGAGAGCTAAACATACTAAACTAGGAGTTTAGAGGGGCTACAACTTTTGTAGTGTGTCCACTCTCTAGTGGAAGACCCAAGCTAGACTCCATATCGTAGGGATCGAGCTTGTTTACGGACCTCCTTGCTGAAGATGATCTGCTTCGAAAAAACCCAACCCAAGTTTCAACTTCACCAAAGAACACTTCTCTGTGAGCAACTTATTCTCATAATTTGCTAGAATGGAGAGGAAGGAGAGCCCACTCTCTATATTTATCTCCTTTTCTCTTTAGCTCTCAAAAATGAGGAGAGAGAAAGTGCATGAAGGAATGATGTAGAGAGAAGAGATGCAACCATGCTAGAATAGAACATTATATCTAATATAATAATTCTCATACCTAGCAACCCATACCTCTCTACCCATGCCTCAATATAAAGAAATGAGGTGTCCCTTCTAGAAGTGTATGAGTATCATATACACAATATTTTAGTATGAGTATCATATACACATACATGTATTTGTATCACATACAAATAGTAAATGTGTGTGTGTGTGTGTGTGTGTGTGAGAGTAAACATAATACTAGAATACATATCAATATATATTTCATTATTAAATTAACACTTGATTTAATAATCCGGCTTTATAATAAACCGTCTAGTATTATCAAATGTCCGATTAATATATGTATATCATATACACGTGTTTAATCGAACTCCTGTACATATCATCATTTCTAGAAGTATATGTGTATCATATACACAATGCTTTAGTATATGTATCATATATATATACATGTATTTGTATTACATACAAATAACAAATGAGAAAGAAAGAGAGAGAGAGAAAACAAAATACTGGAATACATATCAATGTATGTTTTATTATTAAATCAACACTTGATTTAATAATCCGGTTTTATAATAAACCGGTTAATATTATTAAACATCCGATTAATATACGTGTTTAATCGAAACCCCATGCGTATCATCATACGCACACTATATCGTTTCGCCAAAGTGGGGAAACATTCTGTGTGGGACTCTAAACACTCAACAATACGTTGGCAGTGAGTTACTGGATCATATCCATAACCCATAAGTACATCGGTGGCACTAGCTACATAACGACTATCCAGGTATATGTCAAAAGAAAAGTCGACAAGCAAACTCATCCATATCCAACGGAGTTTATCAGTGACAATTACTGTACAGTCCGGTCTCTTCGTCAAAGAGTGTCGCATGCCAGGTCTGGAGGGTGGATACTGTTAGGCCCCCAATAACCTAATAAGTCTTTTCGAAGTTGTTACTCCCCGCTTTCCAAAATAAGGAAATCAATGGTGACTAGACAAGCCATGCTCCTACGGTCAAGGAATAATCCTGTCGTAGTCACACTTTGGCTCCTAGCAGTATATGGTAAGCAGTAAACACAACACAAATAACGAGAATTACAATCACTAAATCTATCACATTAGAGTGCAACAAATACCAATTTCTAACATCAAGGAAACAACTAAGCAGATAGTGACAAAGGAAATGATAGCGCTGACGTCACTAGTCTAGATTTCCGCAATATTCTCGAAGTAGGATAGGTCCTAATCTTGGTTAAATCCACTTCTTTCTCTGAGCATGCATAATTAGGTTGTCAGGGTGACACAATAATATAATGATACACAGTATGTTGCAGAGCAATATGTATGAACTAGAAATTATAAAGCAATAACCCGAAAACATGAAGCAATATGAACATGTGGGCATTGTAACATATGGGTCATGACAAAGTGTCATAATTTGGCTATTATATTCTAACTTGTTTGTTTGTAGTTTAATAATGAAAATTTGCATGTATGCGAGAGTAGTTCGACAAACGCCATGGACCAACGACAAGTTTAGTAAAAGGCCTCGTCAAATCCCACAGGACAACGGCATACGGGATTCATGTTAGGTGATTTTTAAGTAGACTCTCGTGCCATGACATACGTTCATTACCCAACTACCTCTTATCCTAGGTTAAAGTATAAGTTCATGTATCAAATTGGTTGTATACAAGTACACATCACTTTCGCTGTTCAATCAGGCTTTCTTTTATATCACTTTCAGTTTTAAACACTTCCACTAAGGTACTTGTCACATCCCGATCGATACCACTTATCACTCGACAATACACTACAGTTATTAAGGTATCAATGTAAGTGGTCAGTAATCACTGAGTATAAAGCAGTCATACGATATGATAGAAATGCAGTAAGTACACTTCAAGTAAAATATGGGCAGCCAATGTCATTCAGTTTGCAAAATTCATCATAATCCATACGTGCATAATTAAGTAAAAAAATATAGAAGCATATAAATTATACTCATTTATATAAACGGTAAAATTGGTTTCATCTCAATCGGCATTCAGGCTTGGGAGATACGATCATTTTAACACAGGTGTTCACTGCTGAAATTCCAGTTTCAGAACTTAATGTCCAACTTCGAACGCAGATTTCTATTAGTTGTGTATAAAATTGAGGGTCACTACTGTTAGTCATATGTATGCCCTAGAGACCATTATTATATATTATAGTGGATACTTGGACATATATATATATATATATATATATATATATATAGGACTTTCTTACTCGACATGAAAGTATGCTATCCGGTTGCTCTTTATATTAACATGTACACTCGTATTATTATACTGTCTCTCTGATATATGTTGATAAAGACCTTAGGATGTTAGCTTGACTACCAGGACTATGATGCAGATCATACTAGTGGGTCTTGTGTTGTCCGCAAGCATATCCTTTAACCGTTCCTAGTCGAGGGAGTATCGAGACAGGGTATCGATATTCCAGAGTAGACTAGTGTGTACGTTTCTTGACCATGTATGGGGGCGATAGTTGATTGATACGTTTTCGGGTGTGTAGGTAGAAAATTGTATAAATCACAACCAAAAATATTTTGACCGCAATCAATAACGGTGTCGTATATAGCGCGTTAGTAAGTGTTGATCGTCCACAGGGATTGTGAGATTCGTTCGTATTTGTTTTGTTTGAATTGAAAATTAAGAGAAAAGAAAAGAAAATGATTCAAGATTTTTATCAATGAATTTCGAGAATTATCTAGATCTAATCAAAAATCAAGAAAGCATTTAAAAATCAAGAATCAAGAAGTGATAGAAGTCCAATCGATTTAAGTTTCAAGAATAGAAGTGAAGCTCGTAGGAGTCGATTAAATCTATAGACGTGAAGAAGACTAGCGATTAATATTTTTTATCCATTAACGAATTGATACTAGATCGATGACGATTTATTGAGGTTTAATGATCTTGCGAGTTTCCTCATCTCATCATTTGTCCTTTCAATGAATCTCATTCACAAACCAGCTTCTAGTAAATCAAATGATCGATCGTTGATCTCTAGTTTCGAGCGAAAATAATCAAGAACGCATTTCGCATCGAAACTAGATCATCGATCATTTGATTTTCAAGAATTTACAAACGTTATAGGACTTAAGAAATGTTTCAAGATTTGTCAACTTCATCATCTATTGATTCTCTCGACTCCTCCACGAGCGGAGTTTTACTCAAGCATCATCACAAAGAACACATTCAAGAATCTACAGTGAATCATAATGCTTGAATTAAAAAGATAAGCAAGATAAAAGAATTTCACCTTTATTTATCGACAAATTCGTTACAACTCTCTTGAAATTTACAAAAGGAAGGAACTAGATCGTCGATTTGGGCGTCGCTCGGCTCCTTGAGTCGCGGATCGGCTTTGATCACTTGCTCCGATGAAGTCCGGCTTCGCTTCTAAAGGCTTTGAAGGATTCTTGCTTTGATTGAACTCAATGATCTTGAACTTTTGGCTTTTTGATTGGATTAGGGTTAGGGTTTGAGGCACAAGTTGTGTCACTCAACTTGTGGGGTAGATGATGGAATTGTTGAACAACCTTTGAAAGTGAAGCCTAGGGTCCTTTTTATAGGCTTAAGAATGATTAGGTTCCTTAAGAAGCTTGGATTAGGTTAGCTTCCCTTGTAAGCTAGTTAGTTAGGTAGAAGCCTCTAGAACTAGTTAGTTAGGGTTTAGCTTCCACCTTAAGCTAGGAGGTTAGGGAGAAGGTTCTAGGCTTTTAAGGTAGTTAAGGTGAAGCTTGCTTTGGAAGCTAGGACATCATTAGCTTGTATAAGGAACCTTTCTGATCTGGCAGAAGCTTCTAGGGTTATCTGGAAATTGTCATAGTTTTCTAAGATGTAGGCATTGAATGAAGAGTTCTGCAGTGAAGCTGAAGTGGTGACGTGGCACATCAACTGTGGATCCGCGGCGCAAGCCTCCTCTTGCCGCGGATCCGCGGCCCAATAGGAGACTTAGTGCTTCAATTTTACAGAGATGTTTCCTTATAATCTCATGGTATTTTTCTGATATATATATTGAATCTCACAATTCCTTCTAGATTACTACCAGATCTCAAGTCCTTGAGTTGGCGTCTTTTTAACAGCACTGTTTCACAAATTTGGCCTTTCTCCTAGAATTTCCTGCATAGACTTTGAAACAAGTGTTGCGCAATACAAGGATGATGCGATGCCATGAAAAACAGTCAATTTCCCTAAAAATGCCGGTTTTAGTATACAACACAGGTAATTCGGTATTTTACAGTCAATTTGCTAATATGTGCAATATGAATACCGAACACCTCAAGATGAATGCAAATAATAGGGAAATTGCCGTGTTAAAAATGCAGTATTTTCGACTAATCAAATTCCCCCAAACTTATTTTCGGTCGTCTCGAGCGAATTGTTTTATTAAAAGAGAGAAAATAAAGAAAGAGAAAAAACTAACTAGCACACTTTCGTAGGCAACACGATTGCACTGAGCACGTGCAACAAGCCTCTAAACCTCTAGGTGTCCCTAGTAGGAGGAGTGTTGTCTCCTGAGGGTTTTCAGCGGATTGCACCCACAAAATCCAATAATAAAAGGAAGACCGTGAATGTTACATATAAAGATAAGAATTGTAAAAGAAAGACTTTGAAAATTAAAGTTTCCAACTATGCTAGCTTTTCGGTTGTCATGAGCCCTATCTTAATAGTCATGAAAAGATGTTAGAAATCACATCATCCCTCAATAAAACATCGTCTTTATTCTTCATTCCTATCTTTCTTCCAAATATCGATCATATAACCCTACGTGTGTGTAATATACATCCCTACACCCGGAGAATTCAATTCATGCTATCATACTCTTGTCCATCTGCCTCGGTACTTTTTAATTTGATGAATATTTAGATGAATTTGCTCACACACTTTCATGCGACCATTAATACTTCTTGAGGTACTAACCGACCGATTACTCATGTGCTTGCTTATACGGTGTTTTTCCTCGTCTTGCACCACCGAAGGCTTAGCAGTGACTCCCAGACCAGTTGGTCTAAGGCACTAGGTGAAGAGGCACCCTCGCTATATTTTTTTATTGCTGCCTTGGCGATAACAAAACCAGTGTTCATTTTTCTCACCAATTTTATATTTTATTCATTTTTTTTCCTTCATACTTTTGGCTTTTAGACAAGAGCATTTCAAGGTATCCTCTACTATCCCGAGTTTCAAGACGTGTGTAAGTGCGAATAGCAGGGTATCAACGTTCAAAATGTTTGGCTTCTAGAATAGGAACTGTTTTTCAGACTTATTTTTATCCTCAGATTAGTGACTTTCGTCATCTTACTAACCCTTGGGACAACGGCTCATAACTACTTATTACTAGTTCGTATAAGAAAACTTCTAATTTTCTTGGTTTTCTTAAATTTTACTAATCTTTTGGATGTAAT
The DNA here is from genome assembly GCA_030015575.1 of Agapanthus africanus. Taxonomy (NCBI): domain Eukaryota; kingdom Viridiplantae; phylum Streptophyta; class Magnoliopsida; order Asparagales; family Amaryllidaceae; genus Agapanthus; species Agapanthus africanus. The sequence continues at coordinate 368,016,553 of JASDDO010000012.1, forward strand.
TTTTCACTATCTAATCTTTTATTTTCTTATTTATGTACAAAAAAAATATATTTCTATAATTTTGAAATTTTTAAAATTTTTATAGGTTTTGAAAATATTTTGTGCTTATGCAAAGTATGATGCAAATGATACGAAAATAAGCACAAACCTCCCCCAAACTTATTTTCAACAGTGTCCTCACTGTAGCCAACCGCTATATCTACAAAAACCTGTAAGCCTGGGAGGAAATTTATTAGTGGGGGCAAAATATTTAAGTGAAGATCCTCCCCCAAACTTATTCTTTTCACCCACCTCCATTCAAAAGAATGATGCAGTAATTTACAGGACATGGAGGTGAGACGGAGGAATTTTAATCAAGATAAAATGGCTCCTGTAAGAACAGGAGCTCCTCCGTGGGGGAAAAATACGGCTTTAGTCTATGTCCATTCACTTTGAAAAATGTGCTGTTTTTAACATTTTCAACCTCAACTGCCCCGTGCGGGTATACAGACCGCACAACAAAAGGTCCCTTCCACCGAGATCGTAGCTTACCCGCGTGAAGGTGTAATCGTGAATCATAAAGAAGGACTTGTTGACCAGGTGAAAATGTTTTCCTCAAAATGCTTTTATTGTGAAATACCTTAGTCCGATTCTTTACAATTACAACGTTATCATAAGCTTCATCGCGGAGTTCGCTTAGCTCATATAATTGCAGCTTCCGAAAGTTGCAGGCTTGGTTTAAGTCAAAGTTGATTTCTTTAATAGCCCACAATGCTTTATGCTCAATTTCGACTGGCAAGTGACAAGCCTTCCCAAACACTAACCTATATGGAGACATCCCTAGATCGGTTTTATATGCTGTTCGGAATGCCTAAAGAGCATCCGTCAATTTGGTCGACCAATCTTTTCTATTCTTAGCAACAGTCTTCTCCAAGATTTGTTTGATCTGTCTATTCGAAATCTCAGCCTGCTCGCTCGTTTGGGGATGATAGGGTGTAGAAAGTCTGTGGTTGATTGCGTATTTCAGCATCAAAGTCTCGAAAGACTTGTTGCAGAAATATGTCCCGTTATCGCTAATGATAGCGCGTGGGTGTCCAAATCGCGAAAAGATATTTTCTTTTAAGAACTTTGTAAGTCCACGGTAGCGCCCCGGCCGTCTAACAGACGCCAAATGCGGAACAAAAACTTTTTATAACTGGCGCTATCGCGTACTATAACCCGGATCTGCCATTAAAGCTAAACTAACAAACTACAAAGTGGGTAGAAATGTTATACCGAACGATCCGAGTCCTTCGGTCTTCAACCATCATCCCACGCTTTGTTGCGGCTGCTCCGATCTCCTGAATCTCCAATCTTCACATCCAGGTGGCACCATATCGACGGATCTTTAAACGGGCTCCTGCCTCTGAACCGAGGCAACTCGGTCATCAAGTTTGCTAAAAGAGACGACCAAGATGAAGTAGAGAATGAGTAGAACACTTTGTCTTGTTACGTCCAAAGTCACGGACGAACGGTTAATGAAGTTTCCTTTTGGATCGGGTGATGGAATGAAAAGAGTTATGAAATTTTCATACACATAAACTATAATCTTTTCTCAAAACAACAACCATTATCTTCCACCAAGGGGTGGCCGGCCACTAAATAGGCAAGGGGGGTGAGTGTAGGAGGAGGGATGGTGACCATAAAGATAAAGCTTATCAATGACTCACTTAAACACCTAGTATGAACACATTAATGTAAAGAATGACTCATTAACCTTAGTCACCCTTTCATTAATGCACCATTAATGAACCAATGAGTCATAAGCCACCTCATCATCCTAGTCACCATTTAGAAGCTTCCACACTCATCTCAAAAAAAGATAAATCCGCATTTAACCGAATGTTAAATACGGCTGATAGAAAACTGGAAACTGGCAACTTCCAAAAGTGATCCTGAAACGAATTTCAGGATAACCCCGTAATGGTATAAACATACCCGCATTTGTATTACGACCGAATACAAAAGCATCTAAGACAAAGATATTATATCTACACTGTAAAATACTCGGATCCGGCTTAAACCAAAGCCAACCAGTATTATCTACCCGAAATATGACACGTGCGAAAACGCACGTGCATTTTCCGAACCTTGCCATAAATCCATACGGCCTCTACAACGTTTCGCTCAAACTTGGGAAAGTGTCTGTGGGGGATTTTAATGACTCATCAATACACTGGCACTGGGTATAATCACTAGCACGTCACAGGTACGAGCTGTACGTAACGTTTGCCTATGTATTGATTGGAAGGGAAGCTGACAAGCGAACTCATCCATAAACCTACTGAGCCTAACAGTGACAATATACATACATTCCGGTCCGTTCATCTATGAGTATCGCATATCTGCCTATGGGTTGGTAACGTCAGACCCCCAATAGCAGTATAAGTCGTGTCAGAGAGTGGCCCAGAACACCCTGAGATACTACTGGAGTACCTACCAGTAAATCTCCTGCCTCGGCCGAGGGCTTTGTGTAATGGCTCTCCTAGACACAGCGCTATCTCACCCCAAATACCGGGAGAGGCGAATCCCCTGCCGATCCGCTCACTTGCCTCCATGTGGCTCGGGACTATACCCAAAAAAGACCTGTTTGCACGACTCCTTTGAGCCGTGGTAGGGTAGAAATCAAAGCACAGTGGGAACTCACACGAGACAAATGACGACCTCAGGTCGATGAACTAACCTGTACACATGTCACCAGGGACTGCTATCTGACGATATGTATAATACCAACTAGCATGTTCCTGGCGAGTCCTGTCCGGTGTACTCATAACCTAATGAGCACCTGTATACATCTTAGGTGATCCTATTGGCACCAATGGCTTGTGAGACCGGCCATCGCCCCTCTTCGGGGTCTCGACTGTATACACTACTCTACTCTGGAGTATCGATGCCCTGTCTCGAAACTCCCACGACTAGGGACACTTTAAGGATGTGCTTACAGACCTCAGCTCCCATGTATATGATCGCTATCATACTGCTGGTAGTCAAGCAAGAATCCTATGGGCTCTATCAATATGCAATAGCGAACTAAAGCATGTATACGATGATAAAGACAAACCAGATAGCATACTATCATCTCGAGCAAGACTGTCATATCGGTATAGGTCCTGCCTCAATTATTGCAATCACGTACCTGCGATCCAATAATTGGCTTTGAGGGCACAATCTCCAACAATCTCCCACTTGCACTTAAGGCTAATTATTACGATGTCGCATACTCACACCCCGTGTGATACCGAACATCCAACTCTTCTACTAATCAGTTTCACAAAGCTAGTTTGTAAAACTCTTGTGTTCGAGAAATAGCCTCAATGAGTGGATCCGCCCTGATGTTTCATTCTATGTCTCTCTTAATCTCAAGTTCGCGGAGAAAGCTATCTCCTGAATCGAGTAATACTTGTCTTAGAATATGTCTGAATATCTGATTGGACCTAGTTCATAAATGAACTCCAAATCCAAACTTCTTAGACTGTATCGATAACTGAACCTAATCAGTATCCAGCACCATGCCTCCCACAGTATCCTCTTAGACCACCTGTCCACAATACTATCCCTCGTCAGAGGGAAAACTATAACTCTGACAATCACTCTGTCATCCATGTCACCTTGGAAGCCTGGAATGATAACCGTCTCCCGAAGGAGGCAGCCGTAATCAAATTCGTAGAACAAGCACTTATGTTCTAAAACTGCTTCCTTATGTTTCTTCAGGATTGGATTAATATAAACTTATCGCATCAAGTGTAAAAACAATATCTGGTGTGGTACTTGACATCTCATGATTGACTCAATTGCCTAAGCAAGTGATCTGCCAATCATGCACATCCCTCTCTCCTTTAGTCTCTAAGACACCTTTTAGAGAGGGTGACTCCATCACCTGCAGGTACACCACCATGCCATGAGTCATCTATTCTAAAATACTATTAGAACATTGTCAAAGTATCCATATTGGGAAACTACCCAAATATAGATCTAAAACCATAGATCTAGTAACCAGAATGTCTGATATTATATCCAAATCCTTTGTGGAGAAACAACTGTGTGACGACCAAAGTACAACCAATCGTAGTATAGGAACTTTACTTCCTACTTCTTGTATGTCATACCAGGACATCACTTCCTACTACCTTCTTAACAGATCCATCCCCTATTCTTATGAAGTCAAAGCCATGACTGTCACATCAAAATTGGATGATCTTTCTCTGTTATATCTGCTCAAGTCTATAAATAGACATAAGCTACTTTCCCACTATGCTTCCGCTTCTCCCACTGACTACGACAACCCTCTGGCAGAATAATATACACGTGCACTTCTAAATCTAGTTTAGAACGACGCTATACTTATCCTCTTGCCGGGTCTCATAGTCTGGAACAACAGTAGTGTCAAGTCTGGGTAAACACGAACCTCCCTGTCACCGTCCTTGAGGCTACCGGAGTTTCTCTCAGGTGTCTGAGGTTACCCACCATATCTGCGGAGTGGCTATTGGAATGTCAAACCTTATTGAAAATATAGGTCCTATTAAATTTTCCGTAATCGTTTGCGGTTCTGGAATCACTTCCAGTTCTACCATACTCCCACTACTGTTTTCTGAAAAAATCCATTTTACTAAAACTGTGGCGAGTCAAGAACAATATCACTATTGATCTTCCAGATGGTAGAAAATCAACCCTCGACATAGCCCGGGTCAACCCACAAACTGCCATTACAGAAACCTGCCTTGAGTTATCCAGAGTCTGGTTTTAAGCATAAGCTGGACAACTCCCCGTATCTTAATATCGTTAAGATATGAACTATTCTATATACAATATAGAAAATTTGGCACTTATTTAATTGGAACCAGATTCTAATCATGCAGCTGTCTCCAGTGTATATTAACTTAATGGAGAGAGGCTAATCAGCATTACTCAACTTAGGAATCCATCCAATTATGAGTAACCTGAAAGAGAAACAAGTTTCTCAAAACCATTACTATCATCTGAATACTATCACAAGAATCTACATCTTCGATCTTTTTGAAGAATCCCGATACTTGCGATACCTGGTTCTCTACTTTATTCTTATGCCCACAACTTCTCAAAACTTAGACATTGTATTTCTACGAAACACTTGTCTAAAAACTAGAGAAGTCATAAGTAAATAGAACATAGTATGAGGACCTACCCCTTTGTCCTGACGGACTCTGGACAACATACAATACTCTGTATAAGTCTGCTGAGTCGAATAACTCAAAACCTGTGCATCGTAGGTTGAAAACTGTACCCTGGCGATTTCCTCAAATATCACCAATTACAACGAATTCCGATATAATGAGGATGATCACCTAATTCCCAATAACTTACTCCCATTCATCATCTGTAAAACCATACAGATATGATAATGAAACCTGGTAAATACATACCCTGGAGTAAGTATGTAATCGGGAAATCAGTTTACAATTAACAATGTACAGTGAAACTGAAACATGAAAATGTTTCGTAGGGGTATCCTGGTATTCCTAGTAATGCCTCTTCAATAAATCAGTTCATGACTATAACCGTATATTTTATTGCCATCTCTCCAAATCCATTTATTTGTCTTTATTCATTACCTTCTGTACACCTTCGTTAGGCTAAATGGTTTTCTTCCTTCCCTACCATTCGGCACCAGCCTATGGTTTGGAAGAAGACTATCCAGTAAGCATAATAGGTGTACTCTCCTAATCCTAGGAGTACTCGTAACTTGAGAGAAGGTGGTGATAAAAGACAACTGAATAATACCTTATTCTTTTAAAGGTGAAAAAAGAGTGGCGATGAAGTACGCGGTTTGGTCGTGAATGATAACAGTCGCAATTTACTTTGCCCTCTTTCTAATCCCTTTATTTTGTCTTTACATATTACCTTCTGCACACCCTACTTAGGCTAATTGGTTTTCTTCATTCCCTACCTTTTAGCACCTGCCTATGATTTGGAAGAAGACTATCCAATAAGCGTAATAGGTGTACTCTCCTAAACTAAGGAGCCCTCGCAACCTGAGAGAAGGTGATAATAAAAGACAACTGAATAATCAATTCTATTTCTCCTGAACCTGGATCCATCCTCGAAGAAGTCCCTCCGAGTTCGTATATAACCATACGATGGATCTATCCAATGGAAGTGGATGTCCGTAGTAATACGGGGTGTTCTGAGAAATGCAAAGGGTAAAAGAAGGAGCGGCAATGACTTATGCAACTCAGACAATCCAAAACCCAGTATTTTAAGAATGTTCGGTCAACTTGGTCACTGAGTCATAGTCTAGGGTCGGTCAAAGGTCGCTACCAAAGAGAGAGAGAGAAAAGAAACACTCTGCGTGCATTCTAACCTAGATCAGAATGGTTATCACTTTATCTAATCAGGAAACCTCCCACTGTAATCTCAAATTCTCCTCTAAACCTGAAAGAAGAATTAGTCGGGATCACCCGAAGAGTAAACCAACTCATCAGTGAGAATCGGGATCCAACTTTCATCGCATGATAACTTGATGGAAGCCACTCAAGTTATCACACTCCAGAAGGCATGCGCATGCCTGGCAAGTTTGCTTTATGTTTGAAACTCCCGATGTGATTTTTGCCCCATGCTCTTATGACCTTGACTAAGGGCCAACAAATCATAAGTCACATGTCAAGTTCTTCCCGTCATTGTCTTGGTTGATTTGAACCCACCCGTACATACTCTTGACTAAGGGCCAACAAAGTAGTACGACTGTCCCAAACCAACGCATCTATCAATGCAACAAATGAATACCCAGCAGCTACCAAACACTATGCCTTGACTAAGGGCCAACAAACATAGATTGAATACTACTGACCATCCATAAGATACGACGGAGGGCTACGGCTGGTTTTTGGCGAAAAACCTTTAACGTAATGAACTTGATCTCGTTGAAGGAACCCGATAGCTTTTTATAAAAATATAGTGACGAAAACCTTTGCTAAAGAGGTCACTCCCGGTGAAGGGATCTCGGCAATTTCCTCGTGGAATGAGGTACAGGATATTCCAACTGAATACCGCGATGCAAAGAAACTTGTAATCGACTATATTGAAGTTGTTACCCTGACGTAAACTTTTGCCCAAAGGGTCACTCCCGTTGAAGGGATCTCGGCCCTTGCCTCGTCGAATGAGGTGCAGGATATTCCAACTGAATATCACTATGCAAAACAAAAGGAAACATCTTTGTAATAACAGCTTTTAAAATTTGTTCCAACAATATCAAATATAGGTTTGTTTTATTCTTGCATTGATAAGAATCAATGCAGTCCCATCAATCAATCACACCAGAAAAGAACGAAAATAAAATGTACGTATATGCCATCCGTATTCGTCACTGGGTCCCGTCATCACCCGTTAGGTTACCTAACTAACGACAGAGCGGGGGCTGGACTAGCGCGGGTGTAAAACATATACAACATCTAATAGTATATATACCAATATACAATAATCGCTCCAGGCGTGATAATATGAAACATTACAGAAAAGTAATAAGCATCACAGAACAATACAGATAATCTGGGATCCCCGGGTTTCACAGAGCCGCTACTGAAACCCGACGTTCCCTTGGTCGTGTGGATAGCCTGTGCAATAAAACGTAGACCCCTACGGGTGCGGCAAGTTACCCGCCAAAACCTGAAGCGAGGTAGTCCCCACATCATAGTGAATGGAACACCCGACACTTCACGGAATCCGGTAACTTGAGCACCCTTCCTTGGGTCAACCTGTACCCCCTACGAGTGCGGCGAATAGTCTGCCAATTCTAGAGTGAGGTCCCTCTGCCTCTCAAAGCCATGAGATATGGACCCGTTGCCCTCCAGAACCCGGCTATCCGTGCACTCCTTCACGGGATAAACCTTGTACAGAAATAAAAATTTATACAACGGGTACATCGACCTCAACCCGGTCGTGCCCCAAAAGAATATTATACAACAGGCAGTGACGGCAGTCCACATGTTGGACGCTCGTCCCGCAATATCAAATGTACAAATAAATCCAAACTGCACTATCATTGCACCCTCCTATCCACCACGACAAATCCGCAACATCACAGCACAACACAGAACATCAACGCGAATGTCAAGTTCGCAAACCCGTCTAAAAGAACTATAGCAATTAGACGCGGTTTACCGATCAAATGACATTCCCGGTCAGAGATATAAAGTAAGTACTGCATACTAACAAGTTTAAATTTTCGATCGACTAAATTTCCCAAAGTGGGCCCCACGTACATCTTCTGTACAGTAACAAAATCTGGGCCCAAAAGAACAGTACCAAACACCACAATTTCCAATTTAGAAACAACAGGAGAAAAATTGCCAACTGAGTCACCAAATGCGCCGCGGTTCCGCGGTCAAAGCCATGCTTTGACCGCGTTTCCGCGGCCGTACGGTCGACGCAGTTGGTCGTTTTTCTCCAGTATTCTATAAAAGCCCTGCTTGATTTTCTGGAATACGTAAAATTATTTTTAGACATTATTTAAAATTAACAGAAACTCAGAACTTGGAATTTGCGGTTTTTGAAAATCCGTTCGATCGATATTTTAAACGCGTTAGCACAAGTTAGTATAGCTTAATGGTGAGGCTCTGATACCACTGTAAGTCCACGGTAGCGCCCCGGCCGTCTAACAGACGCCAAATGCGGAACAAAAACTTTTTACAACTGGCGCTATCGCGTACTATAACCCGGATCTGCCATTAAAGCTAAACTAACAAACTATAAAGAGGGTAGAAATGTTATACCGAATGATCCGAGTCCTTCGGTCTTCAACCATCATCCGACGCTTTGTTGCGGCAGCTCCGATCTCCTGAATCTCCAATCTTCTCGTCCAGGTGGCACCACGTCGATGGATCTTTAAACGGGCTCCCGCCTCTGAACCGAGGCAACTCGGTCGTCAAGTTTGCTAAAAGAGACGACCAAGATGAAGTAGAGAATGAGTAGAACACTTTGTCTCGTTACGTCCAAAGTCACGGACGAACGGTTAATGAAGTTGCCTTTTGGATCGGGTGATGGAATGAAAAGAGTTATGAAATTTCCATACACATAAACTATAATCTTTTCTCAAAACAACAACCATTATCTTCCACCAAGGGGTGGCCGGCCACTAAATAGGCAAGGGGGGTGAGTGTAGGAGGAGGGATGGTGACCATAAAGATAAAGATTATCAATGACTCACTTAAACACCTAGTATGAACACATTAATGTAAAGAATGACTCATTAACCTTAGTCACCCTTTCATTAATGCACCATTAATGAACAAATGAGTCACAAGTCACCTCATCATCCTAGTCACCATCTAGAAGCTTCCACACTCATCTCAAGAAAAGATAAATCCGCATTTAACCGAATGTTAAATACGGCTGATAGAAAACTGGAAACTGGCAACTTCCAAAAGTGATCCTGAAACGAATTTCAGGATAACCCCGTAATGGTATAAACATACCCGCATTTGTATTACGACCGAATACAAATGCATCTGAGACAAAGATATTATATATACACTGTATAATACTCGGATCCGGCTTAAACCGAAGCCGACCAATATTATCTGCCCGAAATATGATACGTGCGAAAACGCACGTGCATTTTCCGAACCTTGCCATAAATCCATACGGCCTCTACAACATTTCGCCCGAACTTGAGAAAGTGTCTGTGGGGGACTCTAATGACTCATCAATATGCTGGCACTGGGTATAACCACCAGCACGTCAGAGGTACGAGCTGTACGTAACGTTTGCCTATGTATTGATTGGAAGGGAAGCTGACGAGTGAACTCATCCATAAACCCTACTGAGCCTAACAGTGACAATATACATACGGTCCGGTCCGTTCGTCTATGAGTATCGTGTAAGTCCATGTCACACACCCTACGAACTTTCGGGGAGGCGGAATATATGAAAAACGATTATCAAAGCTTCGTAACACGGACTTGAGCGCATGAATCGTTTCTAAACCGTTACTAGCAAACTACGAAAGGTTTAACTACTCGGATTCGAAGTTATACCTCACGTTACTTGTCCTTCGGGTCTTCATCGCGGTCCTCCACTCCTCGTTGGCTCCTTGGAACATCGGCACCTCAACGGCCTCCTCGAATCAAAGATGATCCACCCGAGAGCTCCTACGCCAAGCTTTATCTTTAACTTGAGATAACTAGGTTACTCAAAGTGCTAATCTAAGCTACCTACGGGATATAGAGTGAGGTTATGGATGTATTAGTCTAGCTAACCCTTGATCTCAACACATGAGTGGTTAGGGTTAGGGTTTCAAGAATGAGAGAGCTTGAGGAGAGAGAAGGTGATGATGAGAATGAATTGAAATTGTTTCTCACTTCTAATATATTATGAAGCATAAAGAATTATCAAATGAATAAATCAAATGCATTATCATCATGCTTCATTGAATATGTGCAATGAATCATCAAGTGAGTCATTAAGCAATAAATGCTTCATTAACTCACTTGAATGATTCATCTCATGAGTCACAAAATCAATTAATGCTAATGCCACCTTACCCTCCAAGTCACCTTGCTTCTAGAAGCTTCCCGGAAAATTACGAGAACTCCCCTCCAATCCGTGAAAACACGGAAAAACTTTAGACTGTATAAATCCAATAACCCGATATAGAATCTGGCTTAAACCAAAGCCAGCTAGTAAAAACTGTCCGAACGCCGTACGTGCGTAAACACATGTATGCATCCGAACCCTTGTCGTAAAACCATACGACCACTATATCGTTTCGCCTGGAGCAGGGAAACTCTCTGTGTGGGACTCTAAAGACTCGACACTACGCTGGCAGTGGGTTTAACCACAGACCGCAAGGGGCACTAGCTGTACGTAACGGTCCCCAGGTAGATGTCGATAAGAAGGCCGATGAGGAAAACCATCCGAACTCCTACTAAGCCTGATGTGCCAATCTCCGTACAGTCTGGTCTGTTCGTCTAAGACTATCGCATATCGAGCCTAAGGGACGGCAAGCGTCAGTCCCCTAATAGCGGTATAAGTCGTGTCGGAGCATAGCCCATTACACCCTGAGAAACTACTGGAACCTACCAGTAAATCTCGCTTTCCCTGGCCAGGGACTTTGCGTAATGGCTCTCTGACACAGCGCGATATCATCTCCCAATACCGGGAGTGACGAATCCTGTCTAACCGCCACTGCCTCCAAGTGCTCGGGAATGCACCCAACTGCTACCTGTTTGCACGACTCCTTTGAGCTGTGGTAGGGTAGCAATCTAAGAACAGTGGGACACACTCGAGGCGAAGTAGCAGTGTCAAGTTTGCGGACTATGCTGTACTCATGTCACCTGGGAACTGTTAACTGACGATGGGTATAATACCAACCAATCAGTTCCCCTGCGAGTCATGTCCGGTGTACCCGTAACCTAACGAGCACCTGTATACTATCTCCAGTACGACATACTGATAGCTGTGGGACAGACCATCTCCCCAACTGGGATGAGAAGCGTACACACTAGTCTACGCTGGAGTATCGATGCCCTGTCTCGATAATCCTACGACTAGGGACAAGTATAGGATGTTGCTTATAGACTATCCAGCCCCCACTAGTATGACTGCCATCACAACACTGGTAATCAAGCAAAGATGCTATGGGCTCCACTAATATGTATAAGTGATACGTTACAAGAAACATATGCACATATTAAAGTAGACACAAACCAAGTAGCATACTACCATTTTTAGCAAGACTGTATATACAACTGTGAATATCCCAAGCTTCCATTAAGTAATATACATACAAGTATGATACAATAATGGCCCCTAGGGCATATACACTAACAATCTCCCACTTGCACTAGGGCCATGAGCTGGCATATCGTAGACCTATCATCTCGAATAGCCTCTCGAACTGCGTCTGAGGAAGGGCCTTTGTGAATAGATCAGCAATGTTATTCTCTGTCTCTACTCTTTTCACCTCGATCTCCCGGCGATCTACGATCTCCCTGATCAGGTGGTACCGCCTTAAGATGTGTCTGGACTTCTGATGGGACCTGGGTTCCTTCGCTAAAGCTATAGCGCCGTTGTTGTCACAATACAGAGGTATTGGATCAACACTGGTAGGAACCACCTGAAGTTCTGTGAGGAACTTCTTCATCCAGACAGCTTCTTTTGCGGCATCGCAAGCAGCTATGTACTCTGCTTCCATCGTTGAGTCAGCAACGGTCTCCTGTTTGGAACTCTTCCAACAGACAGCCCCTCCATTGAGGGTAAAGACATAACCCGACATGGACTTGGAGTCATCTTTGTCAATCTGGAAGCCGGAGTCGGAAAAGGCCTCAATCTGGAGGTCTTTTCCGCCATATACCAAGAACATATCTTTAGTCCTCCTCAGGTACTTGAGGATGTTCTTTACTGCTATCCAGTGCTTCTCCCCTGGGTTTGCTTGATACCGTCTTACAACGCTCAGTGCGTATGCTACATCTGGTCTGGTACATAACATCGCATACATTATAGAGCCTACTGCAGAAGAGTAGGGTATAATCGACATGCGATCCCTTTCCAAATCAGTCTTGGGAGACATCTCTTTGGAGAGGGTGATTCCGTGACAAGCCGGTAGGTTACCGCGCTTAGAATCATCCATACTGAATCTCTTCACTATGGTGTCTATGTATCTGGACTGTGAAAGTCCCAACATCCTTTTTGATCTATCACGATAGATCCGGATCACCAGAATGTAGGTGGAATCACCGAGGTCTTTCATGGAGAATTTTTGTGATAAGAATCTTTTGACTGACTGTAACATAGGAATATCATTTCATATTAGGAGAATGTCATCCACGTACAAGACGAGGAATACTGCAGCTCTCCCTACAATCTTACTGTATATGCATGGTTCATCTGGATTTTTGATAAAGTCAAATTCTTTGACAGCATCATCAAAACAGATGTTCCAACTCCGCGATGCTTGCTTTAGTCCATAAATGGACTTAAGCAGCTTGCATACTTTACCGCTGCTCTCACTCTGAATGAATCCCTCTGGCAGATCCATATAGACGCTCTCTTCCAAATTACCATTTAGAAAGGTCGTCTTTACGTCCATCTGCCAGATTTCATAATCGTGGAAGGCAGCAATAGCAAGAAGGACCCGAATGGATTTAAGCATAGCCACTGGAGAAAAGGTTTCGTCATAGTCCAAACCAGGTCGTTGACGGAAACCTTTTGCAACAAGTCTAGCCTTATAGGTTTCAACCTGTCTATCTACACCAATCTTCTTTTTGAAGATCCATTTGCATCCTACGGGTTTTACCCCATCTGGAGCAATGTCCAAAGTCCATACTTTGTTAGTGTACATGGACTCCATTTCGGTCCGCATTGCATCCAGCCATTTTACTGAGTCACTGCTCTGAATGGCTTGCTGGAAGCTAGTAGGCTCATCAAAGTCAATAGTGCAATCCTCTCTATCCCCGACTATGAGAAAACCGCAGTATCTCTCGGGCGGATGAGATTGCCTACTACTCCTGCGGAGTGGCGTCGGGATGTCCGGTTCTTCTGAAACCTCTGGTTCTACCAAGCTTTCAGTAATAGCTTGTGGTTCTGGAATTTCTTCCAGTTCTATTGCGCTCCCACTTATCTGATTTTCTAAAAACTCAGTTTCCAAGAAGCGAGCATTATGAGAAACAAAAATCTTTTGTTCCTCTGCGTAATAGAAATAATATCCTTTGGAGTTCTTTGGATATCCCACAAACTTACACTGTACTGATCGTTCCTCTAGCTTGTCCGCATGCTGCTCTTTACAAAAGCTGGACATCCCCATATCTTAATATGTTTAAGATAGGGTTTCTTTCCACACCACATTTGATATGGTGAAGTAGGCACAGTCTTAGTTGGAACTCGGTTTAAAAGGTAAGCAGCTGATTCTAGTGCATATCCCCAGAATGATCGTGGTAACTCAGCTTTACTTATCATGGAACGAACCATATCCAATAGGGTTCGAATCCTTCTTTCCGATACACCGTTGTGTTGTGGTGTGTATGGAGGAGTAAGCTGAGAGAGAATTCCATTCTCTTTTATGTAACCTAAGAACTCGGCACTTAAGTATTCACCACCTCGATCAGATCTCAGTGTCTTGATACTTTTGCCTGTTTGTTTTTCCACTTCATTCTTGTATTCTTGGAATTTCTCAAAGGCCTCGGATTTATGTTTCATTAAGAAGACATATCCATACCTAGAGAAATCATCTGTAAAAGTAATGAAGTAGGAATAACCACCTCGCGCATGTATAGACATTGGACCGCACACATCACTGTGTATGAGTCCCAAGAGCTCGCTCGCTCTTACCCCGTGTCCAGTAAACGGAGTCTTTGTCATCTTTCCCATGAGACAAGATTCACAAGTAGCATAAGATTGATATTCGAACGGATTCAAATATCCTTCTCTATGTAACTTAGTTAATCGTGTTTCATTGATGTGACCTAGTCTACAATGCCATAAGAAAGCCTGATTTATTTCTGGAGACTTTCTTTTCAGTGTGTTTTGGATATTGAAAACCTGAGCTTGACTTAATACGTATATACCATTATCTAATATACCTGACCCAATCTGAACTTGATTTAGGTGGATGTTAACTACATCGCTTATGAATGTAAAATCATATCCCTCTCTCGAAAGTGAGGATACTGATATGATATTACAAGTCATACTAGGTATATACAAACAGTTACGTAGAATCAATATATGCCCACTTGTCAAACCCAGGCGATAGACCTACGGATTCAGCGTTCACTGTCATTCCGTTTGCAACTCTGAGAGACCAATCACTTACCTTTAGAACTCTACGGTTTCTCAAAGCATGTATTGAATTACAGATATGAGATCCTGCTCCGGTATCTAGTACCCAAGAAGTAGAGTTAATTGACAAACAGTTCTCAATAACAAATACACTTGAGGCTGAAGCCACAACATGCTTCAAATCCTGGCTACTGGCTTTGCTAGCCCTGCAATCATTCTGCCAATGTTCATTCCTGTAACAATAGGAACGTCCCTCTTTTACTATATCCAGTCCCGAAAGTTTTGCCCTTCTCTTTTCTTCTACTTCCCTGGTTTCCTTCAGGGTAGGAGGCAGAGACTGTAGAATCAAGTCAGTATCTGACTCGTTTCCCAACGCGGTCTCCAGGTCCTGGAGCTCATCAATACAGCTAGTCATTATAAGGACGTTGTCCCCTACAGATGACCCGTCAGCTAACCTCGCTTGAATTAATTCGTTCGAGGTCTCATATCTTGCGATATGAGATTGCTCTCCATATAAATCTTTGTTATGGAGAAAGATGGAAACTAAGTCCATCTTCTCGTGCTGCTTCTGGTATACTCCATCAACTGAAGCTAACACGAGGCACTTAGCTTTCGCTTTATCTTTTTCCCTTGTCTGACGGATATCCATATCCGCGACAGTGGAAACTGGACCTGGGACGGCGGGATCTTGAGTAGTAATAGGGTGGTCCAGCTTGTCATAGACAATGGACATCTGGACAGACCTTTGCCAGTCATATAAGTCAGATTCAGTCAATTTGTTATCTAGATGTAACCTAGTCGTGGTCACACTGCAATTAAGAGAGAGAGAAGAAAACTTTTTAGAATGATGCTCTTGCAAGTTTAGAATGGTTTTTAATTTATCTAAACAGGATGGCTCCCACTATTTCTCGAATTCCTCCTCAAACCATAAAAGAAGAATTAGCCAGGTCAGTGTCGATACTTCGAGGGAGGTTTTCCAACGCTTTCACGAAGTTCCTTAATTAAATAACCTCTTTTCTCTGGGGCGTAGCCCCTCTGACACCTTTCTAGGCACCTACTTAGTTTATAGCATTGATCGTTAAGTGACGAATCTCCTGATAAGTGGTATATACTCACAATAGGATCGGGATCCAAAATATCATCGTATGATAATATTGAAGGAATCCTACCAACATTCATCAAACTCCAATATGGTATGCTCTTTCTGCAAATTTCAGTTACTTTAGAAATTCCCGATGTGGATTTTTTCCCCATGCTCTTATGACCTTGACTTTGGCCAAACAAATCATAAGTCACATGTCAAGTTCTACCCGTCATTATCCAGGTTAATTTGAACCCATCCGCACATACCCTTGACTTTGGCCAAACAAGGCAGTACGACTGTCCCAAACCAACGCATCTATCTATGCTACATATGAATATCCAACAGCTACCAAACACTGTTCCTTGACTTTGGCCAAACAAACACAGCTTGAATACTATTGACTATCCATATGAAATGACGGAGGGCTACAACTGGTTTTGGCAAAACCGTGAACGTAGTGAACTTGATATAATCGAAGGAACCTGATACTTTTTAAAAGGAGTGGTTAAAGCTCCGCAATTAAAAATTCTGATCTTTTAAAATAACCAAGTGGTTTCTTTTAAATTTGTTCCAACGATTAAACTATGGTTTATTTTCTTTGCATTATAATAATGCGTCCCATCTTTATCCTAACATTGCAGAAAATAACGAAAATACCACGTCCTCTTATGCCATCCGCATTTGCTACGGGGTCCCGTAATCACCCGTTAGGTTACTTAACTAACGACAGAGCGGGGGCTGGGCTAGCGCGGGTGTAAAACATAAGTGATGTCTAATAGCTATCATATATAGATATTGTACATTCGTCAGACGCAATAATAGGCATTCCAGATCACTGATGAACTTTATTGGATATACTAGCAATCCGTATTTGCTTTGAGCCTGCAATAAAAGACGGATTACACAGTTGTGATGAATAGCCATTACCCCACCCAAGACCCCTACGGGTACGGCAAACTACCCGCCAAGTACCCGAAGTGAAGCGGTCTCCCTCAACAAAGTGAGTAGGCCATTAAACACTTCAAAGTACCCGGTAGTTTGTGCACCCCGCCTTGGGTCTATCCTAGGAGCAAAAATAGTAAAAAGAAATAATACAACGGTGGCTACAACCGCAACCTGGATGCGCCCCGCAAAAGAATATTACATCATATTACATTTACATCGAATGAATGAATATTAAAACCCATCTCAAACCCCGGCTAATCATCACAACATTCCAATCAAGTCCATATACACAAACAGTAAACATTACAGAAATGTGCAACCCCCTGCCAACCGACATACTAGCAGTTAGGGGAGGTTTACGAACACATTAAACATTACAGATAATAACCCGATTAGCAATTAGTTTAGAACATCGATCGACTACCTTTATCCGTGTCTACCCCAAAAGCAAACCTGTACTGAAGTAACCTGGGTAGAAAACAGAATATACAGGAAAACAAAAAACCAGAAAACATGAATAACAGAGCAAATCCGAGTCAACTCGGAGTTGACTCGGCGGCGGATCCGCGGCACAAGCACTCTATTGCCGCGGATCCGCGGCCATAACACCGAGTTGGAACTTCGTATTTTCCCAGTATTCTTATATTTCCCTGCTGTGAATTTTAAGGCATATCAAATATTTTTTTTAGACATGTTTAAAATTAACAGAAACTTAGGGATCCCGGGGTTTCGTTTTCGCGTTTTCTGACGATCGAAGTTCTAATCATTTGCTAACAAGATAGTAATGGTTTAGTTGGCTCTGATACCACTGTAAGTCCATGTCACGCACCCCACGAACTTGCGAGGAGGCGAGATATATGAAAAACGATTATCAAAGCTTCGTAACACGGACTTGAGCGCATGAATCATTTCTAAACCGTTACTAGCAAACTACGAAAGGTTTAACTACTCGGATTCGAAGTTATACCTCATGTTACTTGTCCTTCGGGTCTTCATCGCGGTCCTTCACTCCTCGTAGGCTCCTTGGAACAACGACACCTCAACGGCCTCCTCGAATCAAAGATGATCCACCCGAGAGCTCCTACGCCAAGCTTTATCTCTAACTTGAGATAACTAGGTTGCTCAAAGTGCTAATCTAAGCTACCTAGGGGATATAGAGTGAGGTTATGGATGTATTAGTCTAGCTAACCCTTGATCTCAACACATGAGAGGTTAGGGTTAGGGTTTCAAGAATGAAAGAGCTTGAGGAGAGAGAAGGTGATGATGAGAATGAATTGAAATTGTTTCTCACTTCTAATATATTATGAAGCACAAAGAATTATCAAATGAATAAATCAAATGCATTATCATCATGCTTCATTGAATATGTGCAATGAATCATCAAGTGAGTCATTAAGCAATAAATGCTTCATTAACTCACTTGAATGATTCATCTAATGAGTCACAAAATTAATTAATGCTAATGCCACCTTACCCTCCAAGTCACCATGCTTCTAGAAGCTTCCCGGAAAATTACGAGAACGCCCCTCCAATCCGTGAAAACACGGAAAAACTTTAGACTGTATAAATCCAATAACCCGATACTAGAATCTGGCTTAAACCAAAGCCGACTAGTAAAAACTGTCCGAACGTCGTACGTGCGTAAACACACGTATGCGTCCGAACCCTTGTCGTAAAACCATACGACCTCTATATCGTTTCTCCTGGAGCAGGGAAACTTTCTGTGTGGGACTCTAAAGACTCGACACTACGCTGGCAGTGGGTTTAACCACAGACCGCAAGCGGCACTAGCTGTACGTAACGGTCCCCAGGTAGATGTCGATAAGAAGGCCGATGAGGAAAACCATCCGAACTCCTACTGATCCTGATGTGCCAATCTCCGTACAGTCCGGTCTGTTCGTCTAAGACTATCGCATATCGAGCCTAGGGGGCGGCAAGCGTCAGTCCCCTAATAGCGGTATAAGTCGTGTCGGAGCGTAGCCCATTACACCCTGAGAAACTACTGGAACCTACCAGTAAATCTCGGTTGCCCTGGCCAGGGACTTTCCGTAATGGCTCTCTGACACAGCGCGATATCATCTCCCAATACCGGGAGAGACGAATCCTGTCTAATCGCCACTGCCTCCAAGTGCTCGGGACTGCACCCAACTGCTACGTGTTTACACGACTCCTTTGAGCCGTGGTAGGGTAGCAATCTAAGAACAGTGGTGTATATGCCCTAGAGGCCATTACTATTGTAAGTGCACGGCGGCGCCCCGGCCGTCAATCCGACGGCCAAACGCGGAAACGGTGATAAACTTTAAATTTTGCGGACTTAGCAAACCGGCACCACCGCGCACTAAACCCCGGATCGTGCCATTAAACTAGTCTAAGCTAACAAGAGGATGGGTTAGAGATGTACCGACTGATCCGAGTCCTCCGGTCTTCATCTCCACTCCGATCTCCTCGCGGGATCTCCGGTCGTCGCCTCCTCTCCGGAAGGGCACCACATCGCCTGTAGCTTTTACGGGCTCCCACCTCAATACCGAGGCAACTCGGGCGCGAAGTAGGCTAGCCGACGCGTCCAAGATTTGCTGTAGAATGTAGTGTAGAGTGCATGTCTCACTTTGGGGTTATGTTGCCATTGATGGAGGATACAAGATAAGAAAAATGGTGCTTGCATTTTTCTTAGCATGAAAAGAGATCAAGAATGAAAACACTCTCAAAGATGAAGCTCTCTCCTTCTTCTCTCTTTTCTAAAATGAAAACTTATCATATTAGAAAATGGTGGAGGAAAGATTATCAAGCATGAAGGGAGGTGATGGTAGGAGCATAAGTGGTGACCACATCCAAAACATAATTATCACAAAAATCAAATCCAAATCAAATCCATTCACTTCACAATAAATGCATGAAAAGCAAAGATGCTTTCATAATCAAACCTTATGCAATAAAACCCTCCACAATGTGTTATTTGCAAACTTGCAAATAACACCCTCCATCGGAAAAGTCCGGCCGGGAAAGAACAAAGGAAAACCGGCCGGAACGGAATGCAAACTGGCAACTCCAGAAAACTGGTCCCGTAATAAATTACAGGAAAACCCTGATACTGTGCATACACACCCGCATCTGTATTCCGTCCGGATACAAATGCAATGAGACAAAATCTACACTGTACTAAACTAGGACCGGCTTAAACCAAAGCCGGCTAGTAATATCCGTCCGATCCTGATCCGTACAATACCGCACGTATCTGATCGAACCCTGCCATATAACCATACGACCACTAGTACAAACCGTCCGATCCTAATCCGTGCAATACCGCACGTATCTGATCGGACCCTGCCATATCTCCATACGGCCTCTGCAGCGTTTCGCCCGAAAGCTTGAGTAACTGAAAGTGTGGTGGACTCTAAAGACTCGTCAATACTATGTCTGTGGATTTAACCACTAGCACGTCAGGGGTATAAGCCAATACGTGACGGGCCACCAGCTATTGACCAAAAGGGACGTCGATGGGCGAAACCATCCTGACACCCTACTGAGCCTGTCAGTGACAATATCCGTACAGTCCGGTCCGTTCGTCTATGAGCATCGCATGTCGGGCCTAGGGGGTTGGTAAAAGTCAGACCCCCAAAAGCGGTACAAGTCGTGTCGGAGTGTAGCCCAGAACACCCTGAGATACTACTAGAATACCTACCAGTAAATCTCTTGCCTTGGCCAAGGACTTTTAATGTTCTGGCTCTCCTAGACACAGCGCGACCTCACCCCCAATACCGGGAGAGACGAACCCCTGAAGATCCGCTCACTGCCTCCATGTGGCTCGGGACTGTACCCAACTAAAACCTGTTTGCACGACTCTTTTGAGCCGTGGTAGGGTAGTAATCAAAGCACAGTGGGAACTCACACGAGACAAATGACGATCCTCAGGTCGATGAACTAACCTGTACACATGTCACCAGGGAACTGCTATCTGACGTCAGGTATAAGACCAACTAGCATGTTCCCGGCGAGTCCTGTCCGGTGTACTCATAACCCAATGAGCACCTGTATACATCTTAGGTGAACCAACTGACACCAGTGGCTTGTGAGACCGGCCACCGCCCCTCGTCGGGGTCTCGACTGTATACACTAGTCTACTCTGGAGTATCGATGCCCTATCTCGAAACTCCCACGACTAGGGACCTTTTAAGGATGTGCTTATAGACTACCAGCTCCCACGTATATGATCGCCCTCATACTGCCGGTAGTCAAGCAAGAATCCTAGGGGCTCTATCAACGTGCAATAGCGACCTGTCATGTCACCTAAAGCAGTACACGATGATAAAGGTAAACCAGATAGCATACTATCACCTCGAGTAAGACTGTCCTACCGGGATAGGTCCTCCCTCAATCATTGCAATCACGTGCCTGTGATCCAATAATCGACTCTGAGGGCACTATCTCCAACAATCTCCCACTTGCACTCAAGGCTAATTATTGCGATGTCGCATACTCACAGCCCGTGTGATACCGAACACCCAACTCCTCTACTTGTCAGTCTCACAAAGCTCGTTTGCGAAACTATTGCGTTCGAGGAATAGCCTCAGTGAGTGGATCCGCTCTGGTGTTTCTTTCTATGTCTCTCTATATCTCATGTTCGCGGAGAAAAACCATCTCCCGAAATGAGCAATACCTGTCTTAGAATGTCTGGATGTCTGATGGGACCTAGCTCATAAATGAACTCCAAATCCAAACTTCTTTAGACTGTATCGTCAACTGAACTTAATCAGTATCCTGCGCCATGCCACCCTCAGTATCACCTTGGACCATCTGTCCAAAATACTGCCCTTCGTCAGATAACTATAACTCTGACAACCTCCTTGTCGTCCAGGTCACCTTGGAAGCCTGGAATGATAACTGTCTCTCGAATGAGGCTGTCGTTATCATATCCCTAGAACATACACTTATGTTCTAAAACTGCTTCCGACTGTTTCTCCAGGATTGGATCAATGTCAACTTATTGCATTTAGTGCAAGAACAACATCTGGTGTGGTACTTGACATCTCATGATTGACTCAATTGCTTAAGCAAGTGATCTGCCAATCATGAGTATCCCTCTCCTCTTTAGTCTATAGGACACCTTTAGAGAGGGTGACTCCATTACCTGCAGGTGTACTACCGTGCCAGGAGTCGTCCATTCTAAATACTCATAGAATGCTGTCAAGGTACCCAGATTAGGAAACCACCCAAATCTAGATCTAAAACCATAGATCTAGTAACCAGAATGTCTGATATAATATCCAAGTCCTGTGTGGAGAAACCACTGTGTGACGACCAAAGTATAACCGATCGTAGTATAGGAATGTCACTTCCTACTACCTTCTCAACAGATCCATCCCCTATTCTGATGACGTCAAACCTATGACTGTCATATCAGAAATGGATGATCTATCTCCGCTACATCTGCTTTAGTCTATAAATAGACATAAGCCTGATGTCCACCAATGCTTCCGCTGCTCCCACTGACTACGACAACCCTCTGGCAGAGTCATACAGACGTGCACTTCTAAAGCTAGTTTAGAATGACGCTATACTCATCCTCCTGCCGGGTCTCGCAGCCTGGAACAACAACAATGGCAAGTGTGGGTAAACAAGAACTTCCCTGTCACCGTCCTTGAGGCTACCGAAGTACCTCTTGGGTGCCTGAAGTTACCCACCTTATCTGCGGAGTGGCAAATGTAATGTCAAATCAGATTGAATCTTTAGGTTCCTTATCAAATCTTCAGTAATCGTTTGTGGATCTGGAATCACTTCCAGTTCTACCATACTCCCACTGCTGTTTTTGAAAAAATCCATTTCTTTTAAAATTGTGGTGAGTGAAGAACAATATCACTATTGATCTTCCAGATGGTAGAAAGTCAACCCTCGTCATAGCCTGGGTCAACCCACAAACAGCCATTACAGAAACGTGCCTTGAGTTATCCAGAGTCTGGTTTTAATCAGAAGCCAGACAACTCCCCGTACCTTAACAACGTTAAGATATGAACTGTTCTATATCCAATATAGAACCAGAGGCACTGATTTAATTGAACCAGATTCAAATCATGCAGCTGTCTCCAGTGCATGTCAACTAAATGGAGAGAGGCCGATCAGCGTTACTCAACTTAGGAATACTTCCAATTATGAGTAACCCGAAAGAGAAGCAAGTTCTCTTAACCATTGCTATCAACTGAATACCATGTACAAGTTTCTACATCTTCGATCACTTTGAAGAATCCCGATACTTGCAACACCTGGTTCTCTACTTTATTCTTATACCTATAACTTCTCAAAACTTCGACCCTTTGTTTCTACGAAACACCTGTCTAAGAACTAGAGAAGTCATAAGTAAACAGAATACAGTACGAGGATCAACCCCTCTGTCCTAGTGGACACTGGACAATATACAATACTCTGTATAAGTCCCCTGAGTCTTGCGACTCAATCACTGTGTGTCGTAGGTTGAAAACTGTACTTTTGGTTAAGAAGAATTACACCGCTGTTCAATGCTCCTTACCTAACCATCCACTGATATAGGTAAATGTCATCGACATAATATCAAAATGTATATCTCACTCTATGAAAATAGACGTACAGATATATCAATTTGAAATTGGTGCACAACAGCGGATATTCAAAACCAAATATTTGCCGACCGGCAAACAACCCAGGTGGCATCCTCAAATATCACCAATTACAACGAATCCCGATATAATGAGGATGATCACCCAATTCCCAATAACGTACTCCCACTCATCATCTGTAAAACCATACAGATGTGAGAATCATACCTGGTAAATACATACCCTGGAGTAAGTGTCTAATCGGGAAATCAGTTTTCCATTAACAGTACATAGTGAATCTGAAACATTGAAATGTTTCGTTGGGGTATCCTGGTATTCCTAGTAATGCCTCTACCATTATTCAGATTCACAACTATAACCGTATAATTCTTTGCCACCTCTCCCAATCCCTTCATATGTCTTTAGTCATTACCTTCTGTACACCCCTTTAGGCCAAATGGTTTTCTTCCTTCCCTACCGTTCGGTACCAGCCTATGGTTTGGAAGAAGACTATCCAATAAGCATAAAGGGTGTAATCTCCTAATCCTAGGAGCACTCGCATCGCGAGAGAAGGTGAAGATAAAAGACACCTGAATAAACCTTAATTCCTATTTCTCCTGAACAAGGATCCATCCCCGAACTGGAACAAGTTCCTTTCGAGTTCGTATATAACCATACGATGGATTATCCAATAAACTGGGATCTTCGTAGTCATACGGAGTGTCCTGGAGAAATACAAAGGTGATTTAGGACTGGCGAAGAAATACTTGGTTTGGTCGTGAATAGCAGTCGCAATTTACTTTGCCCTCTTACTAATCCCTTGCTTTGTCTGAACTTAATACCTTTTGTACACCGTTTAGGCTAACTGGTTTTCTTCATTCCCTACCGGTCGACACCAGCCTATGGTTTGGAAGAAGACTATCCAATTTGCGTAATAGGTGTACTACTCCTAAACCAAGGAGTACTCGCAACCTGAGAGAAGGTGAAAGGAAAAGACAACTGAATAATCCTATCTGTTTTCTCCAGAACCAGAAACCATCCTCGAAGTCGTTCGAGTTCGTATATAACCATACGATGGTTTTGTCCAATGGAAGTGGACGTTCGTAGTAATACGGGGTGTCCCGGAGAAAAGGGTAAAAGTAGGAGTGGCAATGAGGTCTGCAACTCTGACAATCCAAAAGCCAGTGTTAAGAAGGTTCGGTCAAATTGGTCACTGAGTCATAGTCTAGGGTCGGGTCAATAGTCGCTGCCAGAGAGAGAGAGAAAAGAAACACTCAGCGTGCACTCTATCCTAGATCAGAATGGTTATCACTTTTTCTAATCAGGAAACCTCCCACTGTACCTCAAATTCTCCTCCAAACCTGAAAGAAGAATTAGTCGGGGTCACCCGAGGAGTAAACCAACTCATCAGTGGGAATCGGGATCCAACTATCATCGCATGACAACGTGACGGAATCCGCTCACGCTATCACACTACAGAAGGTATGCGCATATCTGGCAAGTTTCAGTTCTTTTGAAACTCCCGATGTGATTTTTACCCCATGCTCTTATGACCTTGACTTTGGCCAACAAATCATAAGTCACATGTCAAGTTCTGCCCGTCATTCTCCAGGTTAATTTGAGCCCACCCGTACAAGCCCTTGACTTTGGCCAACAAGGCTATACGACTGCCCCAAACCAACGCATCTATCTATGCTGCATATGAATAACCAACAGCTACCAAACACTGTGCCTTGACTTTGGCCAACAAACACAGCTTGAATACTATTGACTACCCATATGAAACGACGGAGGGCTACGAATGGTTTCTGGAGAAAACCTTTAACGTAATGAACTTGATATCGTTGAAGGAACGGATAGCTTTTTAGAAAATATAGTGACGAAAACCTTTACTAAAGAGGTCACTCCCGGTGAAGGGATCTCGGCTCTTTCCCCATAGAATGGGGTGCAGGATATTCCAACTGAATACCACGGTGCAAAGCAAAAGTAATCGGCTATAGTGAAGTTAATGCCCTGACACAAACTTCTGTCCAAGGGGTCACTCCCGGTGAAGGGATCTCGGCCCTTGCCTCGTCGACTGAGGAGCAGGATATTCCAAATGAATACCACGATGCAAAACAAAAGTGAACGTCCTTGCAATAACAGCTTTTTGAAAAGTGTTCCAACAACATCAGAATAGGTTTGTTTAACTTGCATTGATCCGAATCAACGGAGTCCCATCAATTAATCACACCACAAAGAACGAAAATATACTGACGTACGTATATGCCATCCGCATTCGCCACTGGGTCCCGTCATCACCCGTTAGGTTAGCTAACTAACGGCAGAGCGGGGAATGGACTAGCGCGGATGTAAAACATATACAACATCTACTAATATATATACCAATATATTATATTTCGCTCAAGGCGTGAAAAGAAATGCAACATCACAGAAATGTATAGCATCACAGAACAATACAGATATCTGGGATCCCCGGGTTTCACAGAGCCACTACTGAAACCCGACGTTCCCCTGGTCGTGTGGATAGCCTGTGCAATGAAATCCTAGACCCCTACGGGCGCGGCAAGTTACCCGCCAAAACCTGAAGCGAGGCATCCCCCTTCAGCGCCGTGAATGGACCACCCAGCACTTCACGGAATCCGGTAACTTGGGCACCCCTCCTGGGTCAACCTGTACCCCCTAAGAGTGCGGCGAATAGCCCGCCAATCCTAGAGTGAAGCCCCCTCCGTCTTAATGCCATGAGATGCGGGCTTGTTGCCCTCCAGAACCCGGCTATCCGTGCACCCCACCGCGGGGTAATCCTAGTACAGAATGTAAAATATACATACACCGGGTACATCGACCGCAACCTGGCCGTGCCCCAAAAAAAATAATACAAACTGGCAGTGGCGGCAGTCCACATGTCGGACGCTCGCCCTGCAATATCAAATGTACATAATACAACAGAACAGTACTAGCATTGCACCCAGGCTATCCCCCACGACCGATCCGCAACATCACAGCTTAAACATAGAACATCAACGTGAAAGTCACGTTCGCAAATCCGTCTAACCGGGCTATAGCAGTTAGACCGGATTTACCGATCAAGTGACATTCACGGTCGCAGATATAATGTAAATACTGTGAAATAATGTGTTTAAAATATTTTCCGATTGACCAAAAATTAACAAGTGGGCCCCAAACCAATACTGCAGCACTCACAGAAATAATTGGCCCAATTTTAATATTCCAAAACCCCTAATTACTCTCCTGAAGCCCACTGGAAAAAGTTGGCCCATTGATCTCTCTAGGCTGCGGCGGAACCGCGGCCCAATAGTGGGCTGTGGCCGCGGATCCGCGCTCTGGCTGAGAGATCGCTGTGTCGAAATTTTCCAGAGTTCTTAGAACTCCCTGCACATCATTCTTAGATCACCTGAAAAATTTTTAGACTTCAAAAAATTTAAACAGAAACTGATGTGAAGGAAAAATACGGTTTTTGGAAATTTTGGTCGATCGGAAATGCAAACACATCAAACGAAGCTAGACGAAGTTAATGGCGAGGCTCTGATACCACTGTAAGTGCACGGCGGCGCCCCGGCCGTCAATCCGACGGCCAAACGCAGAAACGGTGATAAACTTTAAATTTTGCGGACTTAGCAAACCGGCACCACCGCGCACTAAACCCCGGATCGTGCCATTAAACTAGTCTAAGCTAACAAGAGGATGGGTTAGAGATGTACCGACTGATCCGAGTCCTCCGGTCTTCATCTCCACTCGGATCTCCTCGCGGGATCTCCGGTCGTCGCCTCCTCTCCGGAAGGGCACCACATCGCCTGTAGCTTTTACGGGCTCCCACCTCAATACCGAGGCAACTCGGGCGCGAAGTAGGCTAGCCGACGCGTCCAAGATTTGCTGTAGAATGTAGTGTAGAGTGCATGTCTCACTTTGGGGTTATGTTGCCATTGATGGAGGATACAAGATAAGAAAAATGGTGCTTGCATTTTTCTTAGCATGAAAAGAGATCAAGAATGAAAACACTCTCAAAGATGAAGCTCTCTCCTTCTTCTCTCTTTTCTAAAATGAAAACTTATCATATTAGAAAATGGTGGAGGAAAGATTATCAAGCATGAAGGGAGGTGATGGTAGGAGCATAAGTGGTGACCACATCCAAAACATAATTATCACAAAACTCAAATCCAAATCAAATCCATTCACTTCACAATAAATGCATGAAAAGCAAAGATGCTTTCATAATCAAACCTTATGCAATAAAACCCTCCACAATGTGTTATTTGCAAACTTGCAAATAACACCCTCCATCGGAAAAGTCCTGCCGGGAAAGAACAAAGGAAAACCGGCCGGAACGGAATGCAAACTGGCAACTCCAGAAAACTGGTCCCGTAATAAATTACAGGAAAACCCCGATACTGTGCATACACACCCGCATCTGTATTCCGTCCGGATACAAATGCAATGAGACAAAATCTACACTGTACTAAACTAGGACCGGCTTAAACCAAAGCCGGCTAGTAATATCCGTCCGATCCTGATCCGTACAATACCGCGCATATCTGATCGAACCCTGCCATATAACCATACAGCCACTAGTACAAACCGTCCGATCCTGATCCGTGCAATACCGCACGTATCTGATCGGACCCTGCCATATCTCCATATGGCCTCTACAGCGTTTCGCCCGAAAGCTTGAGTAACTGAAAGTGTGGTGGACTCTAAAGACTCGTCAATACTATGGCTGTGGATTTAACCACTAGCACGTCAGAGGTATAAGCCAATACGTGACGGGCCACCAGCTATTGACCAAAAGGGACGTCGATGGGCGAAACCATCCTGACACCCTACTGAGCCTGTCAATGACAATATCCGTACAGTCCGGTCCGTTCGTCTATGAGCATCGCATGTCGGGCCTAGGGGGTTGGTAAAAGTCAGACCCCCAAAAGCGGTACAAGTCGTGTCGGAGTGTAGCCCAGAACACCCTGAGATACTACTGGAATACCTACCAGTAAATCTCCTGCCTTGGCCAAGGACTTTTCATGTTCTGGCTCTCCTAGACACAGCGCGACCTCACCCCCAATACCGGGAGAGACGAACCCCTGAAGATCCGCTCACTGCCTCCATGTGGCTCGGGACTGTACCCAACTAAAACCTGTTTGCACGACTCCTTTGAGCCGTGGTAGGGTAGTAATCAAAGCACAGTGGGAACTCACACGAGACAAATGACGATCCTCAGGTCGATGAACTAACCTGTACACATGTCACCAGGGAACTGCTATCTGACGTCAGGTATAAGACCAACTAGCATGTTCCCGGCGAGTCCTGTCCGGTGTACTCATAACCCAATGAGCACCTGTATACATCTTAGGTGAACCAACTGACACCAGTGGCTTGTGAGACCGGCCACCGCCCCTCGTCGGGGTCTCGACTGTTTACACTAGTCTACTCTGGAGTATCGATGCCCTATCTCGAAACTCCCACGACTAGGGACCTTTTAAGGATGTGCTTATAGACTACCAGCTCCCACGTATATGATCGCCCTCATACTGCCGGTAGTCAAGCAAGAATCCTAGGGGCTCTATCAACGTGCAATAGCGACCTGTCATGTCACCTAAAGCAGTACACGATGATAAAGGTAAACCAGATAGCATACTATCATCTCGAGTAAGACTGTCCTACCGGGATAGGTCCTCCCTCAATCATTGCAATCACGTGCCTGTGATCCAATAATCGACTCTGAGGGCACTATCTCCAACAACTGTATCATACTAGTTTGTATATTACTTAATGGAAGCTTGGGATATTCACCTTGTATAGACAATCTTGCTCAATATAGTAGTATGCTATTTGGTTTGTTTCTGCTTTAATGCGTACATATGTTTATTTTAGTATATCACCTATACACATTAGTGGAGCCCTTAGGATCTTTGCTTGATTACCAGCGTTGTGATGGCAGTCACACTCGTGGGGGCTGGGTAATCTATAAGCACATCCTTATGCAGGTCCCTAGTCGCAGGACTATCGAGACAGGGCATCGATACTTCGGAATAGACTAGCGTATGCGCTTCTCATCCCAGTGTGGGAGACAGTCTGTCCCACAGCCGTCAGTACGTCGTACTTGAGATAGTATGCGGGTGCTCGTTAGGTTACGAGTACACTGGACAGGACTCGTCGGGAACTGTTGGTTGGTACTATACCTATCGTCAGTTATCAGTTCCCAGGTGACATGAGTACAGCTTAGTCCGCTGACTTGACACTGTCACTTCGCCTCGAGTGTGTTCCCACTGTACTTAGATTACTACCCTACCACAGTTCAAAGGAGTCGTGCAAACAGGTAGTAGTTGGGTGCAGTCCCGAAGCACTTGGAGGCAGTGACGGTTAGACAGGATTCGTCTCTCCCGGTATTGGGGGTTGACATCGCGCTATGTTTAGAAGAGCCATTACTCGAGTAGTCCCTGGCCAGGGCAAGCGAGGTATACTGGTAGGTTTCCAGTGCTATCTCAGGGTGTTCTGGGCTACATTCCGACACGACTTGTACCGCTATTACGGGACTGACATTTACCGCCCTGTAGGCCCGCCATGCGATATATCAGACGAACAGACCGGACTGTTTGGAGATTGTCACATTCAGGCTCAGTAGGAGTTCAGATGGGTTTCACCTCGTCAGTCTTCATGTCGGCATCTACCTGGGGACCGTTACGCACAGCTAGTGCAGCTTGCGGTCTTTGGTTAAACCCACTGCCAGCGTAGTGTCGAGTCTTTAGAGTCCCACACAGAAAACTATTTGCCTTTTGGCAAAAGAGTAGAGGTCGCATTGTTTTGCGACAGGTCGCATGGTTTTGCGACAGGATTCGGTCACATCCGTGCACCTGTGTAACGTTTTAGAAATCGTTTTGCGAATTTTCCCGTTTTAGGGCAAAATTGTCGGTTTTTCCCGTTTTAACCCGATTTCGATCAAACGACCGTATAAGCTTACCGACAACTAATTTGGCCAAAATAAAGCTTGTGCGCGAACTTTGGGAGTATTTGGGAGGTTTTGGTTCAGATAGATTTTTTCCCGAAAAAAATATTATTTTAAGCGGTGTTTTGTGCACGTAAATCGGGAAAAATTTTCTTTTGTGAATAAATTAATTTTGTCACTAGAATTATTTTAGAAACTTCTTTTTAAATATCTAGATATTTTTGGAGTGAAAAAGGAATTATTTTAAAAAGAAAAGAAAAGGTGAAAAGGTGGCAAAATGCATTTATTAGCTTTTATTACTCATTTTCCTAGCAATTTCTTCACCCAAAATTCACAAAAATACCCCCCACTCACCTTGGCCGACCCTAACTCCCCCATTTCTGTCCAAAATCATTCCAAGCTCATTTCTCTCTCATTTCCTTTCAAAAACACAAAAAGATATCCAAAAATAAATCCAAAAATTCCTATATAAATATTAAACCTTTTTCCTTCACTAATCCTTCATGGATCTTCTTCAAAGCTTGAGTTTTGGAGGCTAAAGTGATGGATCTAAGTTCTTTTTGGTGTTCTTGAGGAGGTATAATTTCTTATATTAATCCATAATTAATTGCTTTAATCTTTAACTAGTTAAGTGCTTAGTTTAGCATTTAAATCATGATTAATTCATTATATTTGGTTTAAGAAATTCATGTTAGGGTTAAATTTTGATTAAGTGATTAGTGTTTAATTCAAGTGTTAAATTGTGTTTTGGAAAAGAATAATCTAGTTGAAAGTGTTAAAATTTGCTAATAAGCATTTTGTTTAATAAAGCAAAATTGCTTACTAGATTTTTGCTAAATCATAATTAGCGAGTGTAAAAAATATAGGATTGGTTTAGATAGCTTAGTTAAGCTATTTTAAGGTATTTGTAATTGTTAGATTTGTGTTATCTTGAATCTAGTGCGATATATTGCGATAGGTTGCTTACTAGATTTCGGCGTTTTCCGACGTAGGGTTCGTTTGGTAGTTGCGAGGTTATATCCAGTGTATTCCTCGTAATTTTTGTGTTGTGTTGCATGATCGGGACGATCGGGGTCCAGACGTGGTGTTTTGTAGTTTAGCGACCCCAATTAGGGTTTTGGCCGGTATCGTGCGCGATAGATGCGCTAAGCGCGCAGTGTAATTTTCCGGGCGTTTTCGTCGCGTTTCGTTGTCTTTCCGTCATTATAGGATATTTAGATTATGTGTTGTATTTATGAAATTTTAGGTTCGCAAGCAGGGACTTCGGGTGCTGCGGACAAGGGGAAGCAGGTGGTCGGATTTTCTTAGCTCGAGACCATCGGTGAGTAGATTTAACATCTACGGGGAAATCGCCCGTATGGCGTTATGCGTCGGGGCGAATATGATATGATAGCTGCATGTATTTGCATATTAGTTACTTTCATATGAATGTCATTGCATAGCATTATCTGTTGTACTTGACTCGTACCTTTAGATATAACACATTACTGACGGTTCATGTTGCACGAGCACTAAATTGTATGCTACACCCACACCGTCTGTAATTGCCATGACACGCACAAACACCTACATATGTGATATGATAGTGGATAGGAATGATTAGAGTAGTAACTCATATTCTATTGTGCATATGAAATACTGTGGACACATACATACGTGATATTGCATTGGGCAGGAATAGTTAAGGTAGTGAACCTTATTCCACTTCACTTATATCTTGCTATAATTACTTATACATCATGCATACAAATTGACATGTACACCCTCATACTTGATTACATGTAGATACTTAAACCTTACTACACTTACATGTACACTTCAAATGATACTGCATTTATTTTCGAAGGAATTGGGAACCACATGATATGTTTTTAAAGCTAGATTCAATTTAAAGAGCGGTTTTCCCTTTATATGCTCATATTGATGTTTTATGTTGCATATATCAGTTTTATATGGATTTTACGCATTGATATATGGATTTCATATGATTTATGGATTTGAGAACCGTGGGGGATATTTTCAAGAAAACATTGTATTGTTTGAAAACCCGGTTTCTCTTGATATGATATTTGATGCGTCCACCATATGATTTCTCGGTTCTGAGATTTGGCTTGTGATACCCGATTCGAGGAGCGGGATGCACCGTCTGCGGGTACATGGTGGACCCGGTATGGTACCCCGGGGTGAGTGGTGATTTCGTGGTGTAGACGATAAACCTGACGGTGGGACCACTACCTACCGGTGATTGTATTTGGACTCGGCGGTTATCATGGAGATACCGACCGGAGTGAGGTATGACATATCGTCAGGGCTAGTCATGGTGACAGCGCCTGAGTTATGAGGATTTACGTGTCGATGCTAGACACGGGTTTCATGATGTTTCGAGTGTCGGTGTTTGACACTCAGGTTTTCGTGAGACATACAGGATTTGAGGGCCGATCTGAGGATGCGGTGCCTGAGGATTTGGGATTTGATGTGTCAGTGAGGGACACTGGTGCTTTTCCATGCTGATGATTTTTGCATGAGATTTTATATTATATCATCCCACACTCAGGATTATGTTGATATGCATTGTTTCATGTAGTTGTAGTACCCTGATGATGTACCTTTACATGATTGTTGCATATTCACTTATCATACTTATGCTATCGGATTAGTTGTGATAGATAGATCGCTGTTCGTGCATACTTGCGATTACTGTATGATGTTATTTACTATTCACGAGTTGGCAACTCACCCCCGTTGTGCCACAGTGTTGTGCAGGACTTACCCTCTGAGTAGTCGCGGCAGGGCATCTTTTCATCTCTACTTTTGCGAATACCGCTACGGTTGGCTGTGAAGCCTTGCTTTTAGGTGGGTTGCGGTTATCTGTTTGTACTTTGTATATTTTTTGTTGGATCTAGTATTCTCCATCTACCACTATGTTGTATATGACTTAGAGACGACTTGTGAGGATTCAGTGTTATATTTTGTGGTGACTTTGGGTGCCGTGCTCGTGGGAGCCGGTTTTTTGTTGAAAAGTTTTACTTCTTTATGCAGTTTTCTTTTATATTTCTTCGCTTCGGCGTCGTATATAAGTTGTGGTGGTTGTCTCCGCCGTTGGGCGTGATTTGCACCCGTTTGGGATGCTTTTATTATTATCTATGTTGTACCCGTTTTCGGGGTTAGTTTTTACAAAGGAGGTGCTGCCAAAATTTTTAAGAACGAAAACTAAACTTAAAGATTTTTACTTGAAAATTTCCGAATATTTAAAACTATGTTTTTCTCCGTTGATCCAGTTTTGGGTGGTTTAGATTTCTGGGTTTCGGCTTACTTAAGTTGCGTACGCCTTTAGACGTTACGTAGTTTAAGTGCCGGTTACGGGCCAAATTTGGGTCGTGACAAAGTTGGTATCAGAGCGCCAGGTTTTTACCTTTCGGAGTGTAGGATGACCTCGGTATGATGGAGTAGGTAGCTTAAGCAGAGTGGCGTAGCGTGTGTATGTTCCGCGGCATACTTACGACACGGTACTCCGCCTAAATGACCTTAGGACTTGTTGATTTAAATTCCTTCCGTGATTGATATACATCCTTGTGATTCGATTTCCGTTTCCTTATTGAATCTTGTTTCAATTTCCAGCCTATATGCCGCCGAAGACTACGAGGGCATAGAGAGCGGCCGCGAGGGCCGAGGCCAGAGTCGACTCGTCTGAGGCGAGGGTTGACCAGGGCGATACACCTGTGGTACCGGAGCACATTGCTATGATTGGTGCTGGTATGCAGGATCTGCACCAGATTGTGGGGACTTTAGTAGAGGCCATTCGAGCGCAGGGGCAGGCTGTTGTTCCACCCGTTGCAGGGACCACGATGGTACCTACTGATCCGGTAGTCGTAGTTGCAGCTCCAGAGGTTATTACCGTGTCACTGACAGAGTTCATGAGGCTGAGGCCTCTGGTGTTTACTGGCACAGATGTTACTGAGGATCCGCAGTCGTTCATCGACCGGATGGCCAGGATTTGTCGCTCACTCCGATGCTCTGACGAGAGATGGGTAGAGTTTGCGAGTTTCCAGCTGGAGGGTATGGCCCAGAAGTGGTGTGAGTCATTGGAGAGGGGCAGAGCCACTGGTCTTGCTCCTATGACCTGGGCTGAGTTTGTGACGTCGTTTCTTGCCCGTTTTCTTCCACCGAGCGTCAGGGATGCGCGAGCGCGCAGATTTGAGTCTTTACGTCAGACGCCGGGGATGACGGTGTCGGAGTATGATGTATTGTTTACTGAGCTGTCGGTGTATGCTCCGTACTTGGTGGCGACTGAGGAGATGTGGGTGAAGAGGTTTGTTCGAGGCCTGCTTACCCAGTTGTTCCTAGCCATCAGCATTCAGCATTGCGACATGTATGCGGCAGCTGTCGATGCAGCCCTATTGGTCGAGGAGCGTCTAGCTGAGTCATCGGTTGTTCCAGAACCGAAGAGGACTCGTACGGATGAGCCAGCACGAGGACCGAGGTTTGTCCGCAGAGGCAGAGTTCCATCAGAATCGGGGAGTAGCAGAGACGTGGGACGTGGCCAGTTATTCAGTTCTTATTCCCAGGAGGGCCAGCGACCGTCTTATGGATGCTTTGGTTGTGGCAGTTTGCAGCATCTTGTTCGAAATTGTACTGTGGTGCGTCAGAGAGGGCCACCAGTACCGCAGGTTACCTTACCACCTTCTCCGCCTCAGAGAGCGTTGCCTCTTATTCCTGTTGTTGCGCCGCGTCAGACTCCTACTCAGAGAGGTCGTGGTCGCGGTGGTTTTGTGCCGAGAGGACGAGGTGGCAGAGGCAGAGGACAGCCAGTAGCCGGTAGAGGGCAGGCACGGGTTTTTGCCTTGACTCACCAGGACGCTCAGGCGTCTAATGCTGTGGTTTCAGGTACCCTTTCCTTATGTTCTTTTGATGCATATGTTCTTTTCGATCCGGGATCTACGCATTCGTATGTTTCTACGCACTTCGCGCCGAGGTTAGGCCGAGAGTCGTGTTTGCTAGATCAGCCGTTAGTAGTGACTACTCCTGTGGGAGAGTCGTTTGTTGCGCGGCACGTGTTCCGATCATGTGCTGTCCGCTTAGGAGACAGAGATCTGTCCGTCGACTTGATCCTTCTTGGGATGTTGGACTTCGACGTTCTGTTGGGCATGGATTGGCTAGCTACTTGATATGCGTCCGTGGATTGCCGCGAGAAGACAGTTAGATTTTGTTTTCCCGGCGAGTCAGTGTTTGTTGTGCAGGGAGACCGTGGTGTCGCCCCTCACAGTTTGGTTTCTGTTCTGTGCGCTAGTCGGCTTTTGAGGAGGGGATGTCGGGGATTCTTAGCTTTCATTCATGATACTGGAGTTACGGTGGAGTCGTTGGACCAGGTTTCTACCGTGCGAGAATTTTCCGATGTCTTTCCCGATGAATTACCTGGGTTGCCGCCAGAGCGCAATATTGAGTTTTGCATTGATCTGATTCCTGGCACGGAGCCTATTTCTATACCGCCTTATCGGATGGCTCCGGCAGAGCTTAGAGAGCTTAAAGATCAATTGCAAGAGTTGCTTGTTTTGGGACTTGTGCGTCCGAGTGTTTCGCCGTGGGGAGCTCCTGTTCTGTTCGTCAAGAAGAAGGACGGCAGTTTGAGGCTATGTGTGGATTATCGTCAGTTGAACCGAGTTACGGTGCGAAACAGGTATCCTTTACCCCGCATTGACGATTTATTTGATCAGCTCCAGGGTGCGAAACATTTTTCGAAGATTGATTTGCGTTCGGGTTATCATCAGTTGCGGGTTCGGAATGATGATATTCCGAATACTGCTTTTTATATGCGCTATGGGCATTATGAGTTTTTGGTGATGTCGTTCGGACTCACCAATGCGCCAGCAGCGTTCATGGATCTGATGAACCGGATTTTCAGGCCGTTCCTCGACCAGTTCATTATAGTGTTTATTGATGACATACTGGTCTACTCTAGGAGTCATGAGGAGCATGAGCAGCACTTGAGGATTAGTTTGCAGATATTGAGAGAGCACCGGCTGTATGCTAAATTCTCAAAGTGCGCATTTTGGCTTGATAGAGTTGACTTCCTGGGTCATGTGGTGACTGGTGATGGTATTCTTGTGGACCCGAGGAAGATCGAGGCTGTACAGCTTTGGCCCAGACCTGTATCGGTGACGGAGGACCGCAGCTTTTTGGGCTTCGCTGGTTATTATCGCCGTTTTGTGCAGTATTTCTCGAGTATCGCTGCACCGCTGACTGGACTGACCCGGAAGGGGATTCCTTTTCTCTGGACTGATGCGTGCGAGCAGAGTTTTCAGCAGTTGAAGACTCGGTTGACGATAGCACCGGTTCTTTCTTTACCTTCTGGATCAGGCGGCTTTGTTGTTTATTGTGATGCTTCTCGAGTGGGGCTCGGCTGTGTTTTGATGCAGCATGATAGGGTGATTGCATATGCTTCTAGGCAGCTGAAGAAGCACGAGCAGAATTACCCCACTCACGATCTTGAGATGGCAGCGGTAGTCTTTGCGTTGAAGATTTGGAGACACTACTTGTACGGAGAGTCGTGTCAGATCTTCACGGATCACAAGAGTTTGAAGTACATCTTCCAGCAGCGAGATCTGAACCTGAGACAGCGCCGATGGATGGAGCTAGTGAAGGATTATGATTATGAGATCCTTTATCACCCGGGCAAGGCGAATGTGGTAGCTGATGCTTTGAGTCGTAGGCCCGTGGGTAGCTTGTCCCAGTTGAGCGCAGTTCAGTGTCAGTCTTCTACAGATTGGCAGCTCTTGTGTGATAGTAGAGTGCAGTTCGAGTTCACTTCCGCTGGGGGACAGCTTGCTCATGTCCGCGCCCGTCCACTTCTTTTTGATCGTATCCGTGAGGTGCAGCCCAGCGATGCCCGTTTGATTGAGATTCTTGAGCTTGTTCGGCAGGGAAGAGTTTCGGAGTTCATGATTGATGACCAGGGTGTGCTACGATGCGGGACTCGTTTGTGTGTACCAGATGTTGATGGGTTGAGATGCGAGATCCTAGAGCAGGCACATCAGTCGGCCTTTAGCGTTCATCCAGGTTCCACCAAGATGTACCGAGACTTGAGGGACTTCTACTGGTGGGAAGGGATGAAGCGTGATATATCGGACTTCGTTTCGAGGTGCCTGACTTGTCAGCAAGTCAAGGCTGAGCATCAGAGACCGGCTGGAGAGTTGCAGCCTTTACCCGTTCCGGAGTGGAAATGGGAGCAGATTTCCATGGACTTCATTGTGGGTCTACCCAGGACTAGTCGAGGGTATGACTCCATTTGGGTTATTGTAGACCGGTTGACGAAAGCGGCTCACTTTCTTCCAGTGAAGACCACTTTCGGTTATGCTCAGTATGCTCAGTTATACATAGATGAGATTGTGCGTTTGCACGGTGTTCCCACATGCATAGTATCCGACAGAGGCACCCAGTTTACTAGCCGTCTTTGGCAGAAGCTTCAGGAAGCTTTGGGTACCCGGCTGAGTTTTAGTACCGCTTTTCATCCACAGACCGATGGCCAGTCGGAGCGGACTATACAGACTCTGGAGGATATGCTCCGTGCATGTGTGCTTGATTTTGGTGGCAGTTGGGATCGTCACTTGCCGTTGATTGAGTTCTCCTACAACAACAGCTTTCAGGAGACTATCAGATGGCACCTTTTGAGGCTTTATATGGTAGGAAGTGTCGATCGCCAGTCTGTTGGACCGAGCTTAGTGAGAGTTTGGTTTTGGGACCCCAGCTAGTTCAGGAGACCACGGAGTAGATCCAGCTGATTCAGGATAGGATGAGAGCAGCCCAGTGCAGGCAGAAGTCTTATGCCGACCGTCGTCGTCGCAGACTTGAGTTCGCAGTGGGGGATCATGTATTCCTGAGATTTCTCCGATGAAGGGCGTTATGCGATTTGGGAAGAGAGGGAAGCTCAGTCCCAGATTTGTAGGTCCTTTCGAGATCCTTGAGGGAGTGGGTTCTGTTGCTTATCGTTTGGCGCTCCCTCCCAGTTTTCCGGATGTTCACCCCGTTTTTCATGTGTCGATGCTTCGTAGATACCTTCATGATCCTTCTCACACGATTCAGCACGAGACCATTCAGCTTGAGCGCGATCTTTCGTTCACCGAGCAGCCGGTTGTTATTTTGGATCGGCAGGTGAAGAAACTTCGGTCAAAGGTCTTGCCATCTGTGAAGGTTCTTTGGCGTAGCCCGACTAGTGAGGAGATCACTTGGGAGGCCGAGAGCGAGATGCGGAAGAAATTCCCTCATCTTTTTGAAGGTACGCTTAGTATGAAATTTTAATTCGGGGACCGAATTTCTATAAGGAGGGGAGATTGTAACGTTTTAGAAATCGTTTTGCGAATTTTCCCGTTTTAGGGCAAAATTGTCGGTTTTTCCCGTTTTAACCCGATTTCTATCAAACGACCGTATAAGCTTACCGACACCTAATTTGGCCAAAATAAAGCTTGTGCGCGAACTTTGGGAGTATTTGGGAGGTTTTGGTTCAGATAGATTTTTTTCCGAAAAAAATATTATTTTAAGCGGTGTTTTGTGCACGTAAATCGGGAAAATTTTTCTTTTGTGAATAAATTAATTTTATCACTAGAATTATTTTAGAAACTTCTTTTTAAATATCTAGATATTTTTGGAGTGCAAAAGGAATTATTTTAAAAAGAAAAGAAAAGGTGAAAAGGTGGCAAAATGTATTTATTAGCATTTATTACTCATTTTCCTAGCAATTTCTTCACCCAAAATTCACAAAAATACCCCCCACACACCTTGGCCGACCCTCACTCCCCCATTTCTGTCCAAAATCATTCCAAGCTCATTTCTCTCTCATTTCCTTTCAAAAACACAAAAAGATATCCAAAAATAAATCCAAAAATTCCTATATAAATATTAAACCTTTTTCCTTCACTAATCCTTCATGGATCTTCATCAAAGCTTGAGTTTTGGAGGCTAAAGTGATGGATCTAAGTTCTTTTTGGTGTTCTTGAGGAGGTATAATTTCTTAGCTTAATCCATAATTAATTGCTTTAATCTTTAACTAGCTAATTTAGTTAACTAGTTAAGTGCTTAGTTTAGCATTTAAATCATGATTAATTCATTATATTTGGTTTAAGAAATTCATGTTAGGGTTAAATTTTGATTAAGTGATTAGTGTTTAATTAAAGTGTTAAATTGTGTTTTGGAAAAGAATAATCTAGTAGAAAGTGTTAAAATTTGCTAATAAGCATTTTGTTTAATTAAGCAAAATTGCTTACTAGATTTTTGCTAAATCATAATTAGCGAGTGTAAAAAATATAGGATTGGTTTAGAAAGCTTAGTTAAGCTATTTTAAGGTATTTGTAATTGTTAGATTTGTGTTATCTTGAATCTAGTGCGATATATTGCGATAGGTTGCTTACTAGATTTCGGCGTTTTCCGACGTAGGGTTCGTTTGGTAGTTGCGAGGTTATATCCAGTGTATTCCTCGTAATTTTTGTGTTGTGTTGGGTGATCGGGACGATCGGGGTCCAGACGTGGTGTTTTGTAGTTTAGCGACCCCAATTAGGGTTTTGGCCGGTATCGTGCGCGATAGATGCGCTAAGCGCGCAGTGTAATTTTCCGGGCGTTTTCGTCGCGTTTCGTTGTCTTTCCGTCATTATAGGATATTTAGATTATGTGTTGTATTTATGAAATTTTAGGTTCGCAAGCAGGGACTTCGGGTGCTGCGGACAAGGGGAAGCAGGTGGTCGGATTTTCTTAGCTCGAGA
Source organism: Agapanthus africanus (assembly GCA_030015575.1). Taxonomy (NCBI): domain Eukaryota; kingdom Viridiplantae; phylum Streptophyta; class Magnoliopsida; order Asparagales; family Amaryllidaceae; genus Agapanthus; species Agapanthus africanus. The sequence goes on from JASDDO010000012.1 coordinate 368,056,612, forward strand.
CCATCGGTGAGTAGATTTAACATCTACGGGGAAATCGCCCGTATGGCGTTATGCGTCGGGGCGAATATGATATGATAGCTGCATGTATTTGCATATTAGTTACTTTCATATGAATGTCATTGCATAGCATTATCTATTGTACTTGACTCGTACCTTTAGATATAACACATTACTGACGGTTCATGTTGCACGAGCACTAAATTGTATGCTACACCCACACCGTCTGTAATTGCCATGACACGCACAAACACCTACATATGTGATATGATAGTGGATAGGAATGATTAGAGTAGTAACTCATATTCTATTGTGCATATGAAATACTGTGGACACATACATACGTGATATTGCATTGGGCAGGAATAGTTAAGGTAGTGAACCTTATTCCACTTCACTTATATCTTGCTATAATTACTTATACATCATGCATACAAATTGACATGTACACCCTCATACTTGATTACATGTAGATACTTAAACCTTACTACACTTACATGTACACTTCAAATGATACTGCATTTATTTTCGAAGGAATTGGGAACCGCATGATATGTTTTTAAAGCTAGATTCAATTTAAAGAGCGGTTTTCCCTTTATATGCTCATATTGATGTTTTATGTTGCATATATCAGTTTTATATGGATTTTACGCATTGATATATGGATTTCATATGATTTATGGATTTGAGAACCGTGGGGGATATTTTCAAGAAAACATTGTATTGTTTGAAAACCCGGTTTCTCTTGATATGATATTTGATGCGTCCACCATGTGATTTCTTGGTTCTGAGATTTGGCTTGTGATACCCGATTCGAGGAGCGGGATGCACCGTCTGCGGGTACATGGTGGACCCGGTATGGTACCCCGGGGTGAGTGGTGATTTCGTGGTGTAGACGATAAACCTGACGGTGGGACCACTACCTACCGGTGATTGTATTTGGACTCGGCGGTTATCATGGAGATACCGACCGGAGTGAGGTATGACATATCGTCTGGGCTAGTCATGGTGACAGCGCCTGAGTTATGAGGATTTACGTGTCGATGCTAGACACGGGTTTCATGATGTTTCGAGTGTCGGTGTTTGACACTCAGGTTTTCGTGAGACATACAGGATTTGAGGGCCGATCTGAGGATGCGGTGCCTGAGGATTTGGGATTTGATGTGTCAGTGAGGGACACTGGTGCTTTTCCATGCTGATGATTTTTGCATGAGATTTTATATTATATCATCCCACACTCAGGATTATGTTGATATGAATTGTTTCATGTAGTTGTAGTACCCTGATGATGTACCTTTACATGATTGTTGCATATTCACTTATCATACTTATGCTATCGGATTACTTGTGATAGATAGATCGCTGTTCGTGCATACTTGCGATTACTGTATGATGTTATTTACTATTCACAAGTTGGCAACTCGCCCCCGTTGTGCCACAGTGTTGTGCAGGACTTACCCTCTGAGTAGTCGCGGCAGGGCATCTTTTCATCTCTACTTTTGCGGATACCGCTACGGTTGGCTGTGAAGCCTTGCTTTTAGGTGGGTTGCGGTTATCTGTTTGTACTTTGTATATTTTTTGTTGGATCTAGTATTCTCCATCTACCACTATGTTGTATATGACTTAGAGACGACTTGTGAGGATTCAGTGTTATATTTTGTGGTGACTTTGGGTGCCGTGCTCGTGGGAGCCGGTTTTTTGTTGAAAAGTTTTACTTCTTTATGCAGTTTTCTTTTATATTTCTTCGCTTCGGCGTCGTATATATGTTGTAGTGGTTGTCTCCGCCGTTGGGCGTGATTTGCTCCCGTTTGGGATGCTTTTATTATTATCTATGTTGTACCCGTTTTCGGGGTTAGTTTTTACAAAGGAGGTGCTGCCAAAATTTTTAAGAACGAAAACTAAACTTATAGATTTTTACTTGAAACTTTTCGAATATTTAAAACTATGTTTTTCTCCGTTGATCCAGTTTTGGGTGGTTTAGATTTCTGGGTTTCGGCTTACTTAAGTTGCGTACGCCTTTAGACGTTACGTAGTTTAAGTGCCGGTTACGGGCCAAATTTGGGCCGTGACAACCTGTGCACGTTTGGTGTCCGGACAATTAACACTAGCAGGATTTGGTTTAAGCCAGATCCTAGTGTACATTTTGGGATTGGTTTTATCTCGTTTGTATTCGTGTTCCTCGGAACGCGGATGCGGGTGTGTATGCACAGTTGACAGAGAGACAGAGGCAGAGGATTCTCATCGGGTTGTTGACTGTTGACTGTTGACTATTGACTTTTGGCTAAACCCTAATGAGAATAAGAAATATAATTAACAATAATATTAATTAAGTATTATGGTGACATGGTTGTTGAGGGGTTGACTTTGTTGACCGGTTGACTAGGTTGGACTAGTTGACCATCATCATGACAATGGCTATCATTTCATGGCAAAGACTTTTGCTTGCTTGTTTGTTTTTGCAAAATGAGTGCATGAAATGATATAGCCATTTTGACTTGAACCATCACATAATACTTGATTACTATTTTGTTATGATGGTTTTGGATTATGAGAGCTTGGATGGCAAAAGAGTTACTCATTCTCTCATTTCATTTCTCTCTTTTGCTTGAGCTCTCCCTCTTGCTCTTCCTCTTGCTCTCTCTCTAGCTCAAGACAACACCCTCTCATGAGTTGAGAAATATTGCCTTAGAGATAAAAGAAAACCCAAATCACTTCTCTACTCATCCTAGTTCACAAGGTTTAGCAAACCAAGTGTTCTAGTTTCTTCAAGATTGAAGAAGAAGCCAAAGGTAAAAGATTTCAGGTGGATCCATCTTCGGCGCAAGGAGACGACGAGGTGAGGCCGATCCGTACACCGGAAAGAGTTGAAGACGAAGGAGTTCAAGAAAGGTATAGCCCCCTAACCGAGTAGGTAAAACTCTAGTTAGGTTGTTAGGTAGTTGTTTAACAAAGATCCGTATTTTGAGTCCATGTTACCACCTCTTGAAAAATCGTTTTTCATCATTTCCGCGAGCCCGTAAGTACCGGGAGAGGTAACGTGGACTTACAGTGGTATCAGAGCCTAGTTAAACGTAATCTAACATGTTAGCAAAGTAAGTAGAAGTTCGATCGGAGAAAAAGTCGCGAAACGAATCCGTAAAATCAACTTTCTGCCAATTTTTTTTTTCTGTTTCAAAAATGATAAATCTTATCTTAAAATTCGGCTCAGGGTTTTTAGAAGCAACTGTGGAAAAATGGTCCATTGAACCGATCAACGCGCTGCGGAACCGCGGTGGGAGCTTGCTCCCGCCGCGGATCCGCGGCCGAGTTGACTCGGCCGTGGGCGATTTTTCTCACAGTTTGTTCAGTGGGGTATTTTGGGATTTTTACAATATGATTTTTCTGCCCAGATTTTCCAGAAAGAAAAATTTGTTTTTGGGGCTTGAAAATCCGTATTTTGATCGAACTTCTAAAGACTTAAGCTGACGGGTATATATCTGTGATGTGTTATATGTATTGAACGTCCGCTAATCGCAATACGTCTATTAGTGGGGGTTATACATATCTGTGATCTGTAATGTTGATGGTATGTGTATATGAATTCATTGGATTGTCGCGGATGAATAGCCGGGGGGTTGTGAGATGAGAGTTTTTCCTTTTATCTTTCAATTCATGTAATATGTAAATTGATGTAATATTATTTTTGGCCGCACAACCGGGTCGGGGTTGTTCAACTTAGCCCTTTTGCCTTCTTTCTCGGCGAGCCGTCATTATATAATTTCTTTTTACTGTTTTTGCTCGTAGGATAGACCCAAGGTGGGGTGCACAAACTACCGGGTATCTCGAAGTGCCGAGTGGCCTACTCACGTCGTTGAGGGAGGTTGCTCCACTTCGAATATTTGGCGGGTAGTTTGCCGCACCCGTAGGGGTCTAGGGTGGGGTATTGACTATTCATCGCGATTGTGTAATCCGCTTTTCGTTACAGGCTCGTACGAATTGCGGATTCCTAGTATATCCAATGTATTCACCTGTGATCTGAAATGCCCATCATTGCAATATATCTATGTATGATATTATTTAGCCGTTGCTTATGTTTTGCATCCGCGCTAGTCCAGCCCTCGCTCTGTCGATAGTTAAGTAACCTAACGGGTAATGATGGGGCCCCGTGGCGAATGCGGATGGCATAAGCGTACGTCATATTTTGGTTGTTTTCTGCAATGGTAGGATTAAATGATGGGACGCATTGGAATTAATGCAAGAAAAAATAAACCAAGTAAAAGTCGTTGGAACACTTTCAAAACCACTCGGTTTCTTTTCAAAATAACTTTTAAACGCGGAGCTTAAGCCACTCCTTTTAAAAGCTATCTCGTTCCTTCGATTATATCAAGTTCATTACGTTCACTGTTTTGCCAAAACCATTCGTAGCCCTCCGTCGTTTCACATGAATGGTCAATAAGTATTCAAGCTATGTTTGTTGGCCAAAGTCAAGGCATGGTGATTGGTAGCTATTGGGTATTCATGTGCAGCATAGATAGATGTGTTGGTTTGGGGCAGTCGTTCTACCTTGTTGGCCAAAGTCAAGGGTATGTGCGGGTGGGCTCAAATTGACCTGGAGAATGACAGGTAGAACTTGACATGTGACTTATGATTTGTTGGCCAAAGTCAAGGTCATAAGAGCATAGGGCAAAAATCCACATATGGAGTTTCAAAAGAACTGAAACTTGCTAGCGCTGCATACCATTTGGAGTGTGATGATTCTGGTAGGATTCCTTTAGTTTTATCACGCAATGATATTTGGATCCCGATCTTACTGTGAGTATATGCTACTCCTCGGGAAATTTCTCACTTAACGATCAGTGCTATAAACCAAGTAGGTGTCTAGAAAGGTATTAGCGGGGCTACGCCCCCAGGGAAAAGAGGTTATTTAATTAAGGAACTTCGCGAAAACGTTGGAAAACCTCCCTCGAAGTACCGACACCAGCCTGGCCGAACGGTTAAGCAAGTATTGTACGGTGAGATTGATCCTGACTAATTCTTCCTTTTTGGTTTGAGGAGGGATTCGAGAGACAGTGGGAGCCATCCTGTTTAGACAAATTAAAAACCACTCTAAACTTGCCAGAGTATCATGCTAAAGTGTTTCTTCTCTCTCTCCCAATTGCAGCGACCAAACATCATGACAGGACTTAAGTTATTACTAGGTAAAAACATACTGACAGGGCCAAACTACAAAGATTGGCTCAGGAATGTCAAAATGGCAATCACTTATGACAAGTTGGGGTATCTTCTTACCACCAAAGCTCCCCCTGTCCCAGGTCCCACCTCCAACGTCACGGATAAGGAAATCCGTAAGACTTGGGAGATCGATTGCGCGAAGGCCAAGTGCCTCGTGCTTGTCTCTATGGACAATGAACATCAGAGGAGGCACGAGAATATGGACCTTGAATCCATATTTCTCCATACAAAAGAACTGTGTGGAGAGCAATCTCGTATTGCAAGATACGAAGTGTCGAAAAAGCTGTTTTCGGCAAGGTTGGCCATCGGATCATCGGTAGCGGAACACGTGCTTAAGATGATTGGCTTCATTGAGGAGCTCGCAGACCTTGGGACCACGTTGGATAATGAGCTCTATACGGACTTGATTCTTCAGTCCCTTCCTTCCACTTACGCCCAGTTCATCCTGAATTTCAACTTGCAAGAAAAGGAAGTTGAACTTTCAGAGCTCCTCAACATGCTGAGGAGTGCAGAGGGCACCCTACATAAAGGTAGGGAAACATCCACTTTGTTTGTAGGAGGATCTTCCTCTTCTAGGTCCAAGGCGAAAGCCAAGGGAAAGAAGAAGAAAACCCCCGCCAAACCAAGGGGCGGTGTTAGTAAGGTGGATACGAAGGGAAATGCAAAAGCAACAAAGGTAGCGGGGAAGCTTGTGGATAAGGAAGAATGCTTTTACTGTCACAAGAGTGGACACTGGAAGAAAGATTGCAGGGCTTAGAAAGCCAGAACACAGGATCTGAAGCAAGTTGCGGCTTCAGCTTCAGGTGTGTATGTTATTGAAAACTGTCTATCAATAAACTCTACTTCCTGGGTATTAGATACCGGATCAGGATCTCATATCTGTAATTCTTTGCAGGCATTGAGAAACCGTAGGTTTTTGAAGGCAGGTGACATGACCCTCAAAGTTGCAAACGGAGCTAGCATGGATGCTAAGGCCGTGGGGGACTATCACCTGGGAATATCAGATGGACATGTTTTGGTTTTACGTAATTGCTTTTTTGTACCCAACGCAACTTGTAATATCATTTCTGTATCTTTGATTTCTAAAGAAGGTTATGAATTTGCGTTTGTAAGTAATGTTGTAAACATTCACCTTAATCAAGTTTTGATTGGGTCAGGTACATTAAGCAATGGTATATACGTATTAAACCAACCACAGATTTTCAATGTCCAGAATATACACAAAAGAAAGTCTCCGGAAATAAATCAGACTTTCTTATGGCATTATAGACTGGGTCACATCAATGAGAGAAGGTTTACGAAGTTGCAGACAGAAGGATATTTGGATCCGTTCGAATATCAATCATATGCAACTTGTCAATCCTGTCTCAAAGGAAAGATGACAAAGACTCCGTTCACTGGACACGGAGTGAGAGCAAGCGAGCTCTTGGGACTCGTACACAGCGACGTGTGCGGTCCAATGTCTACACATGCGCGAAGCTGTTATTCTTACTTCATTACTTTTACGGATGACTTTTCAAGGTACGGTTATGTCTTCTTAATGAAACATAAATCCGAAGCCTTTGGAAAATTCCAGGAATATAAGAATGAAGTAGAAAAACAAACCGGCAAAAGTATCAAGACACTAAGATCTGATCGAGGTGGTGAATACTTGAGTGCCGAGTTCCTGGATTACTTAAAAGAGAATGGAATTCTCTCTCAGCTTACTCCTCCATACACTCCGCAACATAACGGTGTATCGGAGAGACGGAACCGAACCCTATTGGATATGGTACGGTCCATGATGAGTAACGCTGAGTTACCGCGATCATTCTGGGGATATGCACTAGAATCAGCTGCATACCTTTTGAACCGAGTTCCAACTAAGACTGTGCCTACTACACCATATCAGATGTGGTGTGGGAAGAGACCCTATCTTAATCACATTAAGACATGGGGATATCCAGCTTTTGTCAAAAAGCAGCATGCGGACAAACTCGAGGCACGCTCAGTACAGTGCAAGTTTGTGGGATATCCAAAGAACTCCAAGGGATATTTCTTCTATTGCGAAGAGGAACAAAAGATTTATGTTTCTCGTCATGCCCACTTCTTGGAAACTGAGTTTTTGGAAAATCAGATAAGTGGGAGCGCAATAGAACTGGAAGAAATTCCAGAACCACGAGCTATTACTGAAAGCTTAGTAGAACCAGAGGGTTCGAAAGATCATGACATTCCTACGCCGCTCCGCAGGAGTAGTAGGCAGTCTTATCCGCCCAAGAGATACTACGGTTTTCTCATAGACGGGGATATAGAAGATTGCGTCATTGATTATGATGAGCCGACTAGCTTCCAGCAGGCCATTCAGAGCGTTAACTCAGTAAAATGGCTGGATGCAATGCGGACCGAAATGGAGTCCATGTACACCAACAAAGTATGGACGTTGGACGTTGCTCCAGATGGGGTAAAACCCGTAGGATGCAAGTGGATCTTCAAAAGGAAGATTGGTGTAGATGGACAGGCTGAGACCTATAAAGCTAGACTGGTTGCAAAGGGTTTTCGTCAAAGACCTGGTTTGGACGATGACAAGACCTTTTCTCCAGTAGCTATGCTGAAATACATTCGGATCCTTCTTGCCATTGCTGCCTTCCACGATTATAAGATTTGGCAGACAGACGTAAAGACCGCTTTTCTAAATGGAAATTTAGAGGAGTGTGTTTATATGGACCAGCTAGAGGGTTTCATTCAGAGTGGGAGCAGCGGAAAGGTGTGCAAGTTGCTTAAGTCCATCTATGGACTGAAGCAGGCATCACGGAGTTGGAACATCTGTTTTGATGAGACGGTCAAGGAATTTGGCTTTATCAAAAATCCAGATGAACCATGCATCTACAGTAGATTTATAGCGAGAACTGTAGTATTCCTCATTTTATACGTGGATGACATTCTCTTAATAGGAAATGACATTCCTATGCTACAATCTGTCAAAGGGTTCTTGTCATACAAGTTCTCCATGAAAGACCTAGGTGATGCCTCATACATTCTGGGGATCCGGATCTATCGTGACAGATCCAAGAGGATATTGGGACTCTCACAGTCCAGGTACATCGACACCATACTGAAAAGATTCAGTATGGAAGATTCCAAGCGCGGTAATCTACCGGCTTGTCATGGGATCACCCTCTCCAAAGAGATGTCTCCCAAGACTGATTTGGAAAGGGATCGCATGTCTATTATACCCTACGCTTCTGCGGTAGGCTCTATAATGTATGCGATGTTGTGTACCAGACCAGATGTAGCTTATGCACTGAGTATGGTAAGCCGGTATCAGTCAAACCCTGGGGAGAAACACGGGATAGCAGTAAAGAACATTCTCAAGTACCTGAGAAGGACTAAGGAGATGTTCTTGGTGTATGGCGGAAAAGACCTCCAGATCAAGGCCTTTGCTGACTCCAGCTTCCAGAGTGACAAGGATGATTCCAAGTCCATGTCGGGTTATGTCTTTACTCTCAATGGAGGGGCGGTGTGTTGGAAGAGTTCCAAACAGGAAACCGTTGCTGACTCGACGATGGAAGCGGAATATATCGCTGCTGCAGATGCCGCAAAAGAAGCCGTCTGGATAAGGAAGTTCTTAACTGAACTTCAGGTGGTTCCGTCCATTGTTGATCCAATACCTCTGTATTGCGACAACAACGGGGCTATAGCTTTAGCAAAGGAACCCAGGTCCCATCAGAAATCCAGACACATCTTGAGGCGGTATCACCTGATCAGGGAGATCGTGGGTCGCCAGGAGATCGAGGTTCGGTGAGTTTCTACGGAAGATAACACTGCTGATCCACTCACAAAGACCTTACCCCAGATTCAGTTCGAGCGGCTGATCGAGATGATAGGTCTTCGATACGCCAGTACATGGCCTTAGTGCAAGTAGGAGATTGTTAGTGTACATGCCCTAGAGGCCATTACTGTATCATACTAGTTTGTATATTACTTAATGGAAGCTTGGGATATTCACCTTGTATAGACAATCTTGCTCAATATAGTAGTAGGCTACTTGGTTTGTTTCTGCTTTAATATGTACATGTGTTTATTTTAGTATATCACCTATACACATTAGTGGAGCCCTTAGGATCTTTGCTTGATTACCAGCGTTGTGATGGCAGTCACACTCGTGGGGGCTGGGTAATCTATAAGCACATCCTTATGCAGGTCCCTAGTCGCAGGACTATCGAGACAGGGCATCGATACTCCGGAGTAGACTAGCGTATGCGCTTCTCATCCCAGTGTGGGAGACGGTCTATCCCACAGCCGTCAGTACGTCGTACTTGAGATAGTATGCGGGTGCTCATTAGGTTACGAGTACACTGGACAGGACTCGTCGGGAACTGTTGGTTGGTACTATACCTATCGTCAGTTATCAGTTCCCAGGTGACATGAGTACAGCTTAGTCCGCTGACTTGACACTGTCACTTCGCCTCGAGTGTGTTCCCACTGTACTTAGATTACTACCCTACCACGGCTCAAAGGAGTCGTGCAAACAGGTAGTAGTTGGGTGCAGTCCCGAAGCACTTGGAGGCAGTGACGGTTAGACAGGATTCGTCTCTCCCGGTATTGGGGGTTGACATCGCGCTGTGTCTAGGAGAGCCATTACACGAGTAGTCCCTGGCCAGGGCAAGCGAGGTATACTGGTAGGTTTCCAGTGCTATCTCAGGGTGTTCTGGGCTACACTCCGACGCGACTTATACCGCTATTAGGGGACTGACATTTACCACCCCTAGGCCCGCCATGCGATGTATCAGACGAACAGACCGGACTGTATGGAGATTGTCATATTCAGTCTCAGTAGGAGTTCAGATGTGTTTCACCTCGTCGGTCTTCTTGTCGGCATCTACCTGGGGACCGTTACGCACAGCTAGTGCCGCTTGCGGTCTGTGGTTAAACCCACTGCTAGCGTAGTGTCGAGTCTTTAGAGTCCCACACAGAAAGCTATTCGCCTTTAGGCAAAAGAGTAGAGGTCGCATGGTTTTGCGACAGGTCGCATGGTTTTGCGACAGGGTTCGGTCACATCCGTGCACTTATGCATGTTTGGTGTCCGGACAGTTAACACTAGCAGACTTTGGTTTAAGCCAGATCCTAGTGTACATTTTGGGATTGGTTTTATCTCGTTTGTATTCGTGTTCCTCGGAACGTGGATGCGTGTGTGTATGCACATTTGACAGAGAGACAGAGGCAGATGATTCTCATTGGTGTTGTTGACTGTTGACTATTGAATTTTGGCTAAACCCTAATGAGAATAAGAAATATAATTAACAATAATATTAATTAAGTATTATGGTGACATGGTTGTTGAGGGGTTGATTTTGTTGACTTGTTGACTTTGTTGACCGGTTGACTAGGTTGGACTAGTTGACCATCATCATGACAATGGCTATCATTTCACGGCAAAGACTTTTGCTTGCTTGTTTGTTTTTGCAAAATGAGTGCATGAAATGATATAGCCATTTTGACTTGAACCATCACATAATACTTGATTACTATTTTGTTATGATGGTTTTGGATTATGAGAGCTTGGATAGCAAAAGAGTTACTCATTCTCTCATTTCATTTCTCTCTCTTGCTTGAGCTCTCCCTCTTGCTCTTCCTCTTGCTCTCTCTCTAGCTCAAGGCAACACCCTCTCATGAGTTGAGAAACATTGTCTTAGAGATAAAAGAAAACCTAAATCACTTCTCTACTCATCCAAGTTCACAAGATTTAGCAAACCAAGTGTTCTAATTTCTTCAAGTTTGAAGAAGAAGCCAAAGGTAGAAGCTTTCAGGTGGATCATTCTTCGGCGCAAGGAGACGACGAGGTGAGGCCGATCCGTACACCGGAAAGAGTTGAAGATGAAGGAGTTCAAGAAATGTATAGCCCCCTAACCGAGTAGGTAAAACTGTAGTTAGGTTGTTAGGTAGTTGTTTAACAAAGATCCGTATTTTGAGTCTATGTTACCACCTCTTGAAAAATCGTTTTTCATCATTTCCGCAAGCCCGTAAGTACCGGGAGAGGTAACGTAGAATTACACAGTGGGACACACTCGAGGCGAAGTAGCAGTGTCAAGTCTACGGACTATGCTGTACTCATGTCACCTGGGAATTGTTAACTGACGACGGGTATAATACCAACCAATCAGTTCCCTGCGAGTCCTGTCCGGTGTACCCGTAACCTAACGAGCACCTGTATACTATCTCCAGTACGACGTACTGATGGCTGTGGGATAGACCATCTTCCCAACTGGGATGAGAAGCGTACACACTAGTCTAAGCTGGAGTATCAATGCCCTGTCTCGATAATCCTACGACTAGGGACAAGTATAGGATGTTGCTTATAGACTACCCAGCCCCCACTAGTGTGACTGCCATCACAGCGCTGGTAATCAAGCAAAGATCCTATGGGCTCCTCTAATATGTATAAGTGATACGTTACAAGAAACATATGCACATATTAAAGTAGACACAAACCAAGTAGCATACTACCATTTTTAGCAAGACTGTATATACAACTGTGAATATCCCAAGCTTCCATTAAGTAATGTACATACAAGTATGATACAATAATGGCCTATAGGGCATATACACTGACATATCGCATATCTGCCTAGGGGCTGGTAACGTCAGACCCCCAATAGCAGTATAAGTCGTGTCAGAGAGTGGCCCAGAACACCCTGAGATACTACTGGAGTACCTACCAGTAAATCTCCTGCCTCGGCCGAGGGCTTTGTGTAATGGCTCTCCTAGACACAGCGTGATCTCACCCCCAATACCGGGAGAGACGAATCCCCTGCCGATCCTCTCACTTGCCTCCATGTGGCTCGGGACTGTACCCAAAAAGACCTGTTTGCACGACTCCTTTGAGCCGTGGTAGGGTAGAAATCAAAGCACAGTGGGAACTCACACGAGACAAATGACGACCTCAGGTCGATGAACTAACCTGCACACATGTCACCAGGGAACTGCTATCTGACGATATGTATAATACCAACTAGCATGTTCCTGGCGAGTCCTGTCCGGTGTACTCATAACCTAATGAGCACCTGTATACATCTTAGGTGATCCTACTGACACCAATGGCTTGTGAGACCGGCCATCGCCCTTCGTCGGGGTCTTGACTGTATACACTAGTCTACTCTGGAGTATCGATGCCCTGTCTCGAAACTCCCACGACTAGGGAAACTTTAAGGATGTGCTTACAGACCCCAGCTCCCACGTATATGATCGCCATCATACTGCTGGTAGTCAAGCAAGAATCCTATGGGCTCTATCAATATGCAATAGCGAACTAAAGCATGTATACGATGATAAAGACAAACCATATAGCATACTATCATCTCGAGTAAGACTATCATATCGGTATAGGTCCTGCCTCAATCATTGCAATCATGTACCTGCGATCCAATAATTGACTTTGAGGGCACTATCTCCAACAAACTTAATGACAACCTTCTTGTCATTAGTGTGACATGGAATAGCTTCAACCCACTTTGAGACGTAATCAACCGCAAGCAGTATGTACAGATTCCCAAAGGAGTTGGGAAAGGGACCCATAAAGTCAAATACCCCAAACATCGAAAATTTCAACCACTAAGATGGGTTGCTGTGGCATCTCATTTCTCCGGGAAATCCTACCCGTGTGTTGACACTGCGTACAGGTTTTGCAATGATCAAATGCGTCTTTGAACAAGGTCGGCCAATAAAAACCGCATTGCAAAACCTTCTCCGCCATCTTTTTAGGACCGAAATGACCCCCACATGCCTGATCATGACTAAAAGATAGAACACTCTTGAATTCCTCATTCGGGAAACACCGGCGAATGATCTGCTCAGGACAATACTTAAATAGATAGGGTTCATCCCAGTAAAAATGTTTTACTTGGGATAGAAAACGATGTTTGTCCTGTTTTGACCAATCGCTGGGTATCAGTCCCGTGACAAGATAGTTCACAATATCCCTGAACTATGGTTCATCGGATACGTTCAAGAGTTGTTCGTCTGGAAAAGCATCATTGATCGGCAGGGTCACCGGTGAAGAAGAGATGCGTGAAAGATGGTCGGCTACAACGTTTTCACATCCTTTCTTATCTTTGATAACAAGATCAAATTCTTGTAATAGAAGGATCCAACGTATTAGCCTACCTTTAGCATCCTTCTTCGCCAAAAGATGTTTCAAGGCGGAGTGGTGAGTGTACACAACTATTTGTGAGCCAATCAAGTAAGGCCTGAATTTTTCTAATGCAAATACAATCGCCAAAAGTTCTTTTTCGGTAGTTGTATAGTTAATTTGAGCATCGTTCAAGGTCTTACTTGCGTAATAGATCCCGTGTGGCATCTTTTCAATGTGTTGTCCTAAGATTGCACCAACTGCAAAATCTGATGCATCACACATAAACTCAAAAGGGTGGTCCCAATCTGGAGACGATAGAACGGGGGCTGTAGTGAGGGAGTGTTTGAGTGAGTCGAATGCTGCCTCACAATCCGAGTCAAAGTGGAAGGTCGTATCCTTGGCCAAGAGAAGAGTTAAAGGTCTAGCAATTTTGCTAAAATCCTTAATGAATCTCCTGTAAAAGCCCGCATGGCCAAGAAATGATCGGATATCCTTGACGCTCTTAGGATGAGGAAGGTTTTGAATGACATTTATCTTAGCTCTGTCAACCTCAATGCCTTTTCGTGAAATAACATGTCCAAGCACAATTCCCTCTAGGACCATGAAATGGCATTTTTCCCAATTCAAGGTTAAGTTCTTCTCTTTGCAACGAGTAAGAACTGCGTCAGGATTCGATAGGCAGTCAGAAAAAGAGTCTCCGAAAATCGAGAAATCGTCCATGAAAATCTCCAAGAAATTCTCGACCATATCCGAGAATATCCCTATCATACACCGCTGAAATGTAGCGGGAGCAATGTATAACCCAAAGTGCATGCGACTATAAGCAAAGGTACCAAAAGGAAAAGTAAATATGGTTTTATCTTGATCCTTTTTGGCAATAGGGACCTGATTATAGCCAGAGTATCCGTCCATAAAGCAATAATACTCACGTCCGGCTAAGCGTTCCAGCATCTGATCAAGGAAAGGTAGAGGAAAATGGTCTTTCCTCGTAGCGGCATTGAGTTTTCTGTAATCAATACATACACGCCACCCAGTTTGGGCGCGTGTCTGAATCAACTCATTTGCCTCATTGGTAATAACAGTGATGCCAGATTTCTTAGGGAATACATGAATTGGACTCACCCATTGGCTATCGGAGATTGGGTATATAATACCATTATCAAGGCATTTGACAATCTCTTTCATCACCGCTTCCTTCATGACGGGGTTCAACCGTCTCTGAGGTTCTCGGGTTGGTTTGGCATCATCCATCACATGTATATGATGTTCTACAATCAAGGGACTAATCCTTTTGATGTCCGCCATGGTCCAACTAAACGCCTGCCTATTAGATCTCAATACCGACAAAAGTGCATTCTCTTACTCTGATGCTAGAGAAGCGGATATGATAACCGGTACAGACTCATTCTCACCTAAATATGCATATTTAAGATGAGAAGGTAAAATTTTGAGATCTAATGCTGGAGGAGAAATAATAGAAGGTGGGATCATCGAATGATTTTCGGAGTCACAAAGAAGCTCATAGCCTGTGAAAGATACAGACTCGGGTGGTGATGAGTCAGGAGTGTCGGACTCAAGCGTGAAAAAGGTGTCCTCACTAAGATCATGCGCAAGATCAAACAGTGATGTGGTAGTGTCGTCGAGATCTGTAAAGCAAAGTTCATCAACTCCGCAACTTTCGGGAGCAATCTCGTGGACAGAGCACACATCAAGGATATGAGCAGAGGGTTCTGATGGCTGACTTCCAATTTTGTAGATGTTCAGTTCAATGGTCATATTTCCAAAGGATAAGTTCATTGAACCGTTTCTACAGTTAATGACAGCATTGGAAGTGGCAAGGAATGGTCGACCCAAAATCACCGGAATTTGGCTCCGGGGGTTCGCTACAGGTTGTATATCGAGAACAATGAAGTCTACAGGGAATAAAAATTCCCCGACCTTTATCAACACATCCTCTAGTTCACCCCTAGGTTTGGTGATCGAACGGTCTGCCATTTGGAGAGTGCAGTGAGCTGGTTTCAACTCTCCAATCCCTAGCTGCTCATAGACAGAATATGGAAGTAGGTTAACACTTGCGCCAAGGTCTAAAAGAGCACGGTTGATGTTTTTACCCCCAATAGAAATCGATATCGTAGGACATCCTGGGTCCTTACGTTTCTTTGGTAGCTGTGGGATAAAAGCAGTGCTAATATTATTAGACATGAAGACCTTCATTAGCACTTGAGTCTTCCTCTTCCTAGCGCACAAGTCTTTAAGAATTTTCGCATAAGCGGGGACTTGTTGAATAGCATCTAGGAGAGGGATATTGATGTTAACCTGTTTGAACATTTTCATAATTTTCTCCATATGTGGACTCGATTTGTTACCCCTTAACCGATTCGGATAAGGAGCTTTAGCAATAAGTGCTGGGTCCATCATAGGAGAAGGTGGTAGGTGTAGACGTGATCCCAAAAGAGGAGTGGGGATCGTCTCTGGTGAACTAGAAGAGGTTTGCTGAGGTAACGAGCCTTGTGGGAAACGGAGAATAGGCTCGTGAGAAGGCGGTGGGGTAGAAGAACAAGGATCAGAAGTAGAAGTGTGTGTGTGCGGAAAGGTCTCAGCCAGGGTGTTATTGATAGGATTTTCAATATCATCAATTTCTTCCCCAATATGATTATTCAGCACTCTTCCTGATCTCAACATTGTGATGGCATTTACATTGTGATGCCCAGGATTCGGTAGGGGTTGAGACGGAAGTTTCCCTTTTTCTCTCGCACTCATTTCGTCTTTTAGTCATGCAATTTCTGCTTCCATCGATTTTAAACTCTGAGCCTGGAGGTCAGAGTTTTTCTCAAATTTATCGAGGGAAGACTAAACTTCAGCCGACATTCGTTTCATGTACGTTTCAAAAGTCTGTTCGAGTGAAGCAGAGAGATCAGTACCAGTCAACTGTGCAGGTGCATGTGTGTTGACTGGATCTTGAAAATTTTGTGATTGGTAGGGGTGCTGAGTCAGATGAAATGGTTGCTGTTGTGGTGGAAGAGCCCTTTGAAAATTGTTTTAGTTTGGAACCGTGTTTTGATTGTGTTGTTGGTTCCAAGCAAAATTAGGGTGATTCCTCCAACCCTGATTATATGTGGAAGAATAAGGATCGTTTCTAGGTCTTTGAAATGCGGCATTGGTATGCTCATGACCTTGAAACGGATATTCTTCCGTCAAGTGAGAAGGATCAGAACAGCATCCACATACAGTTTTGGAGAGTGACATTTGATTTAGGGCGGCAGCTAAAAATTTGTTTTCCATAGTCTCGAGTTTCTTGTGTATAGCTGAAATGTCAGCTCTAACTCCTATGGAAACATCCGATTGGTTATTGCCACCCCTAAACGATGGACTCTCCCACTGTAAAGATTTTTCAGCGAAATCTTCTAAGTATTTCCAAGCTTCCCCATCGTCTTTGGTCATAAAATTGCCTTGACACATGTTTTCAAGGCTCTGTTTAGTGGTAGGGTTATTGCCCTCATATATGATTCGGCACAGTTCCCATCTTGGGATTCCGTGATGTGGACATTGAACCAACAGATCCTTGAAGCGGTCAAGACATTTTGAAAATGGTTCATTTGGAAGCTGGGTGAATTGATTTATTTCGCTACGGACTCGAGCTGTCTTGTGATTAGGTAGAATTTCTTAAGGAATGCTGCAACGAATTCTTCCCAATTCGTAATGGAATGTACAGTAGCGTTATACAGCCACTTCTCGGCTATATCGCACAAGGTAAATGGAAGAAGACGAAGACGCATAGCATCCACAGAAAGCTGTGAAGTACCCATCATTGCGCATACATTTTCAAATTTGGTAATAAAGACATATGCGTCTTCAGTCTCGAGACCGTGATTTTGGGTAGAAGGTTGATGTATTGGGGTTTAATCTCAAAATTATCCCCGTTGGCTGGTGGAATGGATAAACAGTGTATGTCCACGGTAGCGCCCTGGCCGTCTAACAGATGCCAATATGCGGACCAAAACTTTTACAACTGGCGCTATCGCGTACTATAACCCGGATCTGCCATTAAAGCTAAACTAACAAACTACAAAGAGGGTAGAAATGTTATACCGAACGATTCGAGTCCTTCGGTCTTCAACCATCATCCCACGCTATGTTGCGGCGGCTTCGATCTTCTGAAACTCCAGTCTCGTCGTCCAGGTGGCACCACGTCGACGGATCTTTAAACGGGCTCCCGCCTCTGAACCGAGACAACTCGATCGTCAAGTTTGCTAAAAGAGACGACCAAGATGAAGTAGAGAATGAGTAGAACACTTTGTCTCGTTATGTCCAAGGCTATGGACGAACGGTTAATGAAGTTTCCATTTGGAATCGGGTGAATGGAAATTGAACTATGAAATTTCCATACACTAAACTACCATAATCTTTTCAAAGGAAATCAATCATACATTCCAACAAGAGGGGCCGGCCATATAAAGGAGAGGGGGGAGGTGAGTGTAGGAGTGGGGAAGGTGACAATAAGATTAAAGAAGAGAATGAGTCACAAGACACCTTGTATGAACACAATCAATGCATACATTGAACCTTCTAACCTAGTCATCATGCATTAATTGCACAATAAATGCATTAGTGACTCACTACCCTAATCACCTTATCTAGAAGCCTCTAGAAACTTCCACACTCATCTCAAGAAAAGATAAATCCGTATTTAACCAAATGTTAAATACGGGTGATAGAAAACAGGAAACCGGCAACTTCCAAAAGTGATCCTGAAACGAATTTCAGGATAACCCCGTAAGAGTATAAACATACCCGCATTTGTATTATGACCAAATACAAATGCAACTGAGACAAAGATATTAAATCTACACAGTATAATACTGGTATCCGTCTTAAAACAAAGCCTACCGGTATTATCTGCCCGAAAAATGGCACGTGCGAAAACACACGTGCATTTTCCGAACCCTGCCATAAAACCATACGGCATCTACAACGTTTCGGCCGAACTTGGGAAAGTGTCTGTGGGGGACTGTAATGACTCATCAACACACCGGCACTTGGTATAACTACTAGCACGTCAGAGGTACAAGCTGTACGTAACGGTTTGCCTATGTATTGATTGGAAGGGAAGCTGACGAGCGAACTCATCCAGAAACCGTACTGAGCCTGACAGTGACAATATCTGTATAGTCCGGTCTATTCGTCTATGAGTATCGCATATAGGGCCTAGGGGGCCGGTAAACATCAGACCCCCAATAGCTGCATAAGTCGTGTCAGAGAGCAGCCCAGTACACTCTGAGATACTACTGGAATATCTTCCAGTAAATCTCGATTACCCTGGCCAGGGATTTCGTGTAATGGCTCTCCTAAACACCGCGTGATCTCACCCCCAATACCGGGAGAGACGAATCCCCGACGATCTGCTCACTGCCTCCATGTGGCTCGGGACTGTACCCAAAATATACCTGTTTGCACGACTGCTTTGAACCGTGGTAGGGTATAAATCAAACTACAGTGGGAACTCACACGAGACAAATGACGACCTCAGGTCGATGAACTAACCTGTACACATGTTACCAGGGAACTGCTATCTGACGCTGGGTACAATACCAACCAGCAAGTTCCCGGCGAGTCTTGTCCGGTGTACTCATAACCCAATGAGCACCTGTATACATCTTAGGTGAACCAACTAACACCAATGGCTTGTGAGACCGGCCACCGCCCCTCGTCGGGGTCTCTAATGTATACACTAGTCTACTCCGGAGTATCGATGCCCTGTCTCGAAACTCCCACGACTTGGGACACTTTTAAGGATGTGTTTATAGACCCTAGCTCCCACATATATGATCGCCATCATACTGCTGGTAGTCAAGCAAGAATCCTATGGGCTCTATCAACATCTACATGATGATAAAGACAAACCAGATAGCATACTATTATCTCGAGTAAGACTGTTCTATCGGTATAGGTCCTCCCTCAATCATTGCAATCACGTACCTGCGATCCAATAATTGACTTAGAGGGCACTATATCCAACCATCTCCCACTTGCAGTTAAGGCTAATTATTGTGATGTTGCGTACTCACAGCTCGTGTGATACCGAATATTCAACTCGTCTACTAGTCAGCTTCACAAAGCTCGTTTGCAAAACTATTGTATTCGAGAAATAGCCTCAGTGAGTGGATCCGCCCTGATGTTTCTTTCTATGTCTCTCTTAATCTCAAACTCGCGGAGAAAGCCATCTCCCGAATTGAGTAATACCTGTCTTAGAATATGTCTGGATATCTGATGGGACCTAGTTCATAAATGAACTCCAAATCCAAACTTCTTAGACTGTATCGATCACTGAAACTAATCAGTGTCCAGCACTATGCCTCCCACAGTATTCTCTTGGACAACCTGTCCATAATACTGTCCCTCGTCAGAGGGAAAACTATAACTCAGACAATCACTCTGTCATACATGTCACTTTTGAAGCCTGGAATGATAATCGTCTCCCGAAGGAGGCTGCTGTCATCAAATCCGTAGAACATGTACTTATATTTTATAACTGCTTCCTAATGTATCTCCAGGATTGGATTAATATAAACTTATCGCACCAAGTGCAAAAACAACATCTGGTGTAGTACTTGACATCTCACGATTGACTCAATTGCCTAAGCAAGTGATCTGCCAATCATGCACGTCCCTCTCCCTTTTAGTCTGTAAGACACTTTTAGAGAGGGTGACTTCATCACCTGCAGTTACACCACCATGCCAGGAGTCATCTATTCTAAAATACTATTAGAATACTGTCAAAGTACCCACATTGGGAAACTACCCAAATCTAGATCTAAAACCATAGATCTAGTATCCAGAATGTCATATATTATATCCAAGTCCTCTGTGGAGAAACTACTGTATGACGACCATAGTACAACCGATCGTAATATAGGAATTTTACTTCCTACTCTGTGTATGTCATTCAAATACCAAGACATCACACCCTTTTACCTTCTTAACAGATTTATCCCCTATTCTGATGAAGTCAAATCCATGACTGTCACATCAAAAATTAGATGATCTTATCTCCACTATATGTGCTCAATCCTATAAATAGACATAAGCTACTTGCCCACTATTCTTCCGCTGCTCCCACTGACTACGACAACCCTCTGGCAGAATAATATATATACGTACACTTCTAAAACTAGTTTAGAACGACGCTATACTTATCCTTCTGCCGGGTCTCATAGTCTGGAACAACAGTAGTGTCAAGTCTGGGTAAACAAGAACCTCTCTGTCACCGTCCTTGAGGCTACCGGAGTACCTCTCGGGTGTCTGAGGTTACCCACCATATCTGCGGAGTGGCTATTGGAACGTCAAACCTGATTGAATATATAGGTTCTATTAAATTTTCCGTAATCGTTTGCGGTTCTGGAATCACTTCCAGTTCTACCATACTCCCACTACTGTTTTCTGAAAAAATCCATTTTATTAAAACAGTGGAGAGTCAAGAACAATATCACTATTGATCTTCCAGATGGTAGAAAATCAACCCTCGTCAAAGCTAGGGTCAACCCACAAACTGCCATTATAGAAACGTGCCTTGAGTTATCCAGTGTCTGGTTTTAAGCATAAGCTGGACAACTCACTGTACCTTAACATCGTTAAGATACGATCCATTCTATATCCAATATAGAAACTTTGGCACATATTTAATTGGAACCAGATTCAAATCATGCAGCTGTCTCCAGTGCATATCTACTTAATGGAGAGAGGCTAATCAGCATTACTCAACTTAGGAATCCATCCATTTATGAGTAACCTGAAAGAGAAAAAAGTTTCTCAAAACCATTACTATCAACTGAATACCAATCATAAGAATCTACATCTTCGATTTCTTTGAAGAATCCCGATACTTGCGATACATGGTTCTCTACTTTATTCCTATACCCACAGCTTCTCAATGCTTAGACATTGTATTTCTACGAAACACTTGTCTAAAAACTAGAGAAGTCACAAGTAAATAGAATATAGTACGAGGACCAACCCCTTTGTCCTGATGGACACTGGACAACATACAATACTCTGTATAAGTCCGCTGAGTTGAATAACTCATAACCTGTGCGTCGTAGGTTGAAAACTGTACCCAGGCGATTTCCTCAAATATCACCAATTACAAAGAATTCCGATATAATGAGGATGGTCACCTAATTCCCAATAGCTTACTCCCACTCATCATCTGTAAAACCATACAGATGTGAGAATCTTACCTGGTAAATACATACCCTGGAGTAAGTATCTAATCGGGAAATCACTTTTCCATTAACAATGCACTGAAACAATAAAATGTTTCGTAGGGGTATCCTGGTATTCTTTAGTAATGCGTCTTTCATAATCCAAATCATGACTTTAACCGTATATTTCCCTGCCATCTTTCCAATTCCTTTATTTGTCTTTAGTCGTTACCTTCTGTACACCATCATTAGGCTAAATGGTTTTTTTCCTTCCCTACCGTTCGGCACCTGCCTATGGTTTGGAAGAAGACTATCCAGTAAGCATAATAGGTGTACTCTCCTATTCCTAGGAGTACTTGCAACTTGAGAGAAGGTGATAATAAACGACAACTGAATAAACCTTATTCCTTTTTCTCCTGAACCAGAATCCATCCTCGAAAAAATATCCTTCGAGTTCGTATATAACCATACGATGGATTTATCCAATGGAATTGGATGTTCGTAGTGATACGGGTTGTTCTGGAGAAATTAAAGGTGAAGTAGGAGTGGCGATGAAATACGTGGTTTGGTTGTGAATGTTAGTAGTCACAATTTACTTTGCCCTCTTTCTAAATCATTTATCTTGTCTTTACATATTACCTTCTGCACACCCTACTTAGGCTAATTGGTTTTCTTCATTCCCTACCTTTCGGCACCTGCCTATGGTTTGGAATAAGACTATCCAATAAGCGTAATGGGTGTACTCTCCTAAACTAAGGAGCCCTCGCAACCTGAGAGAAGGTGATAATAAAAGACAACTGAATAAACCAATTCTATTTCTCCTGAACCTGGATCCATCCTCGAAGAAGTCCCTTCGAATTCGTATATAACCATACGATGGATCTATCCAATGGAAGTGGATGTCTGTAGTAATACGGGGTGTTCTGAGAAATACAAAGGGTAAAAGAAGGAGCTGCAATGACTTATGCAACTATAGACAATCCAAAAGCCAGTATATTAAGAAGGTTCGGTCAACTTGGTCACTGAGTTATAGTCAAGGGTCGGTCAAAGGTCGCTGCCAAAAAGAGAGAGAAAAGAAACACTCTGCGTGCACACTAATCTAGATTAGAATGGTTATCACTTTATCTAATTAGGAAACCTCCCACTGTAATCTCAAATTCTCCTCCAAACCTTAAAGAAGAATTAGTCGGGATCACCCGAAGAGTAAACCAACTCATCAGTGAGAATCGGGATCCAACTCTCATCGCATGATAACGTGAAGGAATACACTCATGTTATCATACTACAGAAGGTATGCTCAAGTTTTGCAAGTTTCCTGTATGTTTGAAACTCCCGATATATTTTTATCCCATGCTCTTATGACCTTGACGTAGGCCAACAAATCATAAGCAACATGTTAAGTTCTACCCGTCGTTGTCCGGATTAATTTAGGACATCGTACATGCCCTTGACGTAGGCCAACAAGGCTGTATGTCTGTCCTAAACTAATGCATCTATCTATGCAACAAATGAATACCCAGCAGCTACCAAACACTATGCCTTGACGTAGGCCAACAAACATAGCTTCAATACTACTGACCATCCATAAGAAATGACGGAGGTTTACGGCTGGTTTTTTGCGAAAAATCTTTAACGTAATGAACTTGATCTCGTTGAAGGAACCTGATAGCCTTTTATAAAAATATAGTGACGAAAACCTTTTGCTAAAGAGGTCACTCCCGGTGAAGGGATCTCGGCTCTTTCCTCGTGGAATGAGGTGCAGGAAATTCCAACTGAATACCGCGATGCAAAGCAACTTGTAATCGACTATATTGAAGTTATTACCCTGACGCAAACTTCTGCCCAAGGGGTCACTCCCGGTGAAGGGATCTCGGCCCTTGCCTCGTCGAATGAGGTGCAGGATATTCTAACTGAATACCGCTATGCAAAACAAAAAGAAACATCTTTTTAATAACTCCTTTTTAAAATTTGTTCCAACAACATCAAATATAGGTTTGTTTTATCCTTGCATTGATAAGAATCAATGCAGTCCCATCAATCAATCATACCAGAAAAGAACGAAAATAAAATATACGTATATGCCATCTGCATTCGTCACTGGGTCCCGTCATCACTCGTTAGGTTACTTAACTAACGACAGAGCGGGGGCTGGACTAGCGCGGGTGTAAAACATATACAACATCTAATAGTATATATACTAATATACAATAATCGCTCCAGGCGTGATAATATGCAACATTTCAGAAAAGTAATAAGCATCACAGAACAATACAGATAATATGGGATCCCCGGGTTTCACAGAGCCGCTACTGAACCCGACGTTCCCCTGGTCGTGTGGATAGACTGTGCAATGAAACCTAGACCCCTACGGGTGCGGCAAGTTACCCGCCAAAACCTGAAGCGAGGCAGCCCCCTACAGCAAAATGAATGGACCACCTTGCACTTCACGGAATCCGGTAACTTGAGCTCCCCTCCTTGGGTCAACCTGTACCCCCTATGAGTGTGGCGAATAGTCTGCCAATTCTAGAGTAAGGCCCCTTTGCCTCTCAAAGCCATGAGATACGAACCCGTTGCCCTCCAGAACCCGGCTATCCGTGCACTCCGTCGCGGGGTAAGCCTAGTACAGAAATAAAAAATATATACAATGGGTACATCGACCTCAGCCCGGTCGTGCCCCAAAAGAATATTATACAAACAGGCAGTGACGGCAGTCTACAAGTCGGACGCTCGCCCCGCAATATCAAATGTACAAATAAATCCAAACAGCACTACCATTGCACAATGCTATCCACCACGACAAATCCGCAACATCACAGCACAACACAGAACATCAACGCGAATGTCACGTTCGCAAACCCGTCTAAAAGAACTATAGCAATCAGACACTGTTTACCGATCAAATGACATTCCCGGTCGGAGATATAATGTAAATACTGTAAACTAACACGTTTAAATTTCGATCGACAAAATTTCCCGAAGTGGGCCCCACGTACATCTGGTGTACAGTAACAAAATTTTGGCCCAAATGACATATACCAAAAACCATAATTTCCCATGGAAAACTCACTGGAAAAATTTGGCGCATTGTTCACAAAAAAGAGCTGCGGATCAGCGGCTAAACCCTGGTTTGAGCCGCGGATTCGCGGCCGTTCTGTGGGATCATGTGACCAAATTTCACCAGTTTGCTTAGAATTGCCTGCATAGTTTTCTGTGATATGTAAAATAATTTTTAGACCAGATTAAAAATCGACAGAAACTTTGAACAGAAAATTGTAGTTTTGCGAAAATCCGTTCGATCGATGTTTTAAACGTGTTAGCACAAGTTAGTATAGCTTAATGGTGAGGCTCTGATACCACTGTAAGTCCACGGTAGCGCCCTGGCCGTCTAACAGACGCCAATATGCGGAACAAAACTTTTACAACAGGCGCTATCGCGTACTATAACCCGGATCTGCCATTAATGCTAAACTAACAAACTACAAAGAGGGTAGAAATGTTATACCGAACGATTCGAGTCCTTCGGTCTTCAACCATCATCCCACGCTTTGTTGCGGCGGCTTCGATCTTCTAAAACTCCAGTCTCGTCGTCCAGGTGGCACCACGTCGACGGATCTTTAAACGGGCTCCCGCCTCTGAACCGAGGCAACTCGATCGTCAAGTTTGCTCAAAGAGACGACCAAGATAAAGTAGAGAATGAGTAGAACACTTTGTCTCGTTATGTCCAAGGCTATGGACGAACGGTTAATGAAGTTGCCATTTGGAATCGGGTGAATGGAAATTGAACTATGAAATTTCCATACACTAAACGACCATAATCTTTTCAAAGGAAATCAATCATACATTCCAACAAGAGGGGCCGGCCATATAAAGGAGAGGGGGGAGGTGAGTGTAGGAGAGGGGAAGGTGACAATAAGATTAAAGAAGAGAATGGGTCACAAGACACCTTGTATGAACACAATCAATGCATACATTGAACCTTCTAACCTAGTCATCATGCATTAATTGCACAATAAATGCACTAGTGACTCGCTAGCCTAATCACCTCATCTAGAAGCCTCTAGAATCTTCCACACTCATCTCAAGAAAAGATAAATCCGTATTTAACCGAATGTTAAATACTGGTGATAGAAAACAGGAAACCGGCAAATTCCAAAAGTGATCCTGAAACGAATTTCAGGATAACCCCGTAAGAGTATAAACATACCTGCATTTGTATTACGACCAAATACAAATGCAACTGAGACAAAGATATTAAATCTACACAGTATAATACTGGGATCGGGCTTAAAACAAAGCCTACCAGTATTATCTTCCCGAAAAATGACACGTGCGAAAACGCACGTGCATTTTCCGAACCCTGCCATAAAACCATACGGCATCTACAACGTTTCGCCCGAACTTAGGAAAGTGTCTATGGGGGACTCTAATGACTCATCAACACACTGGCACTGGGTATAACCACTAGCACGTCAGAGGTACAAGCTGTACGTAACGGTTTGCCTATGTATTGATTGGAAGGGAAGCTGACGAGCGAACTCATCCAGAAACCCTACTGAGCCTGACAGTGACAATATCTGTATAGTCCGGTCCATTCGTCTATGAGTATCGCATATAGGGCCTAGGGGGCCGGTAAACGTCAGACCCCCAATAGCTGCATAAGTCGTGTTAGAGAGCAGCCCAGAACACTCTGAGATACTACTGGAATATCTTCCAGTAAATCTCGATTACCCTAGCCAGGGATTTCGTGTAATGGCTCTCCTAAACACCGCGCGATCTCACCCCCAATACCGGGAGAGACGAATCCCCGACGATCTGCTCACTGCCTCCATGTGGCTTGGGACTGTACCCAAAATATACTTGTTTGCATGACTCCTTTGACCCGTGGTAGGGTATAAATCAAAGTACAATGGGAACTCACACGAGACAAATGACGACCTAAGGTCGATGAACTAACCTGTACACATGTCACCAGGGAACTGCTATCTGACGCTAGGTATAATACCAACCAGCAAGTTCCCGGCGAGTCCTGTCCGGTGTACTCATAACCCAATGAGCACCTGTATACATCTTAGGTGAACCAACTAACACCAATGGCTTGTGAGACCGGCCACCGCCCCTCGTCGGGGTCTCGAATGTATACACTAGTCTACTCCGGAGTATCGATGCCCTGTCTCGAAACTCCCACGACTAGGGACACTTTTAAGGATGTGCTTATAGACCCCAGCTCCCACATATATGATCGCCATCATACTGCTGGTAGTCAAGCAAGAATCCTATGGGCTCTATCAACATCTACATGATGATAAAGACATACCAGATAGCATACTATTATCTCGAGTAAGACTGTTCTATCGGTATAGGTCCTCCTTCAATCATTGCAATCACGTACCTGCAATCCAATAATTGTATTAGATGGCACTATATCCAACAGACAGGTCGAAAGAGGACCTCGCATAGGATAGCACCTCTCTTGGAGAGAGATGCGGGGTGGATTCTGCGCACCAACGGACGATGGCAGATTAGTGGTAAAGAAGTTCGATGGAGAAGGATCCATCGATGTGGGTGTGGTGGCGGGTAAAGAATAAGTAAATGTAGAAATACCGACTTTAGGGTCGATATGGAAAACGCGGACTAAACGGGCACTAGAATCCCGTGTCCAGCCTATCTTGCACTAAAAAGGGTTAGTACAAGTGGCAGCGTGAATATAATTAGGGGAAAGAATGAATGTGGTGTTTGTTTTGAAAAATATACGGATTTTTGAAAAAAATGATGCAAATCACAACAAATGCAACAAACAACCCTAAGTCTAGTGGTCACCTAGGTCAAGGCTCTAGACCGCTCCTAACTGCCAAAAGACAAGTCGCAGGATCAATACTCCACTGTCTCTTTGTCTCTCCTGTGGCCAGGTAAGTGCCAGTTAAGTGGGAGGTTCTCCACTACGTAAGTAGTGTGCCTAATTAAGTAACCACTTGCCTTAGACACACTTGCCTTAGACACCACAAAAGTAACGCGGATAAACAATGGATTACCCACGTCCTTCTTCTGTCCTAAGTGAGCGCGACGGTCCTTAGAGTCATCTCTAGATATTTTTTAGTTAATGAGGGTAAATGCGGATGCAAGTTTGTGATTTTTGGGGCTTAGGAAGGGTAATGAACTCCCCACCTAATCTGGATTTGGCCATGCCCCTTAAATTCCATATTAATATGCAAACAACCAAAAACCAAAAACATGCACAATTTTTTTTATTGCTTTTTGCGGCGCTGCGAATTTTTTTTTGCAAAGAAACCTGCAGCAAATTGTTAATTGGAGCAGATGAGGGAGAAGATAAGAAAGTAGAGGATTCACCTGAGAATTTTGGTACAGTAAAGCTTCCACCAAGCCGCGGAACCGCTGCTGGAGCTTGCAATTACCGCGGAAACGCGGTCACATCAACTGTTCACTGCACAAAATTTTAACAGAGAGCTTCTGTTCAGCCCCAGAGTCCTCTGCAATATTCTGAAAAAAATTTCACTTGCTCCACAGCTTCCAGATTTCCTCGCAATAAATCACAACAACACATTTAGAGTTTGCGCGAATCTTGATCTCAAAATTATGATGGAATAAATCTTTCAATTCAAATTTCAAAAAACGAATGATTTAGCGCACGATCCCCGGCAACGGCGCCATTTGATTGATACGTTTTCGGGTGTGTAGGTAGAAAATTGTATAAATCACAACCAAAAATATTTTGACCGCAATCAATAACGGTGTCGTATATAGCGCGTTAGTAAGTGCGGATCGTCCACAGGGATTGTGAGATTCGTTCGTATTTGTTTTGTTTGAATTGAAAATTAAGAGAAAAGAAAAGAAAACGATTCAAGATTTTTATCAATGAATTTCGAGAATTATCTAGATCAAATCAAAAATCAAGAAAGCATTTAAAAATCAAGAATCAAGAAGTGATAGAATTCCAATCAATTTAAGTTTCAAGAATTGAAGTGAAGCTCGTAGGAGTCGATTAAATCTATAGACGTGAAGAAGACTAGCGATTACTATTTCTGATCCATTAACGAATTGATACTAGATCGATGACGATTTATTGAGGTTTAAGGATCTTGCGAGTTTCCACATCGCATCCTTTGTCCTTTCAATGAATCTCATTTACAAACCAGCATGTAGTAAATCAAATGATCGATCGTTGATCTCTAGTTCCGAGCGAAAATAATCAAGAACACATTTCGCATCGAAACTAGATCATCGATCATTTGATTTTCAAGAATTTACAAACGTTATAGGACTTAAGAAATGTTTCAAGATTTGTCAACTTCATCATCTATTGATTCTCTCGACTCCTCCACGAGCGGAGTTTTACTCAAGCATCATCACAAAGAACACATTCAAGAATCTAGATTGAATCATAATGCTTGAATTAAAAAGATAAGAAAGATAAAAGAATTTCACCTTTATTTATCGACAAATTTGTTACAACTCCCTTGAAATTTACAAAAGGAAGGAACTAGATCGTCGATTTGGGCGTCGCTCGGCTCCTTGAGTCGCGGATCGGCTTTGATCACTTGCTCCGATGAAGTCCGGCTTCGCTTCTAAAGGCTTTGAAGGATTCTTGCTTTGATTGAACTCAATGATCTTGAAATTTTGGCTTTTTGATTGGATTAGGGTTAGGGTTTGAGGCACAAGTTGTGTCACTCAACTTGTGGGGGAGATGATGGAATTGTTGAACAACCTTTGAAAGTGAAGCCTAGGGTCCTTTTTTAGGCTTAAGAATGATTAGCTTCCTTAAGAAGCTTGGATTAGGTTAGCTTCCCTTGTAAGCTAGTTAGTTAGGTAGAATCCTCTAGAACTAGTTAGTTAGGGTTTAGCTTCCACCTTAAGCTAGGAGGTTAGGGAGAAGGTTCTAGGCTTTTAAGGTAGTTAAGCTGAAGCTTGCTTTGGAAGCTAGGACATCATTAGCTTGTACAAGGAACCTTTCTGATCTGGCAGAAGCTTCCAGGGTTATTTGGAAATTGTCATAGTTTTCTGAGATGTAGGCATTGAATGAAGAGTTCTGCAGTGAAGCTGAAGTGGTGACGTGGCACATCAACCGCGGCACAAGCCTCCTCCTGCCGCGGATCCGCGGCCCAATAGGAGACTTAATGCTTCAATTGTACAGAGATGTTTCCTTATAATCTCATGGTTAAAAATACAGTATTTTCGACTGATCAATAGTTGATCCCACAACCATTGGTGTTTGACATCAAAGATTGTACACATGTGCTCATTACAGAATGGGTACACCCAACAAGACTCGCCAAGAACTCCTAGTTGGTACCATACCTATCGTCAGATAGAAGTTCTCTGGTGACACTGGTACAGGTTAGTCTATAGATCCGAGATCGTCATAGTGACTTGTGTGGTTCCCACTGTGCTTTGATTTCCTACCTACAACGGCTCAAAGGAGTCGTGAAAATAGGTGGATTTTAGGTACAGTCCCGAGTCACATGGAGGCAATGAGCGATGAGAGGGGTTTCGTGTCTCCCGGTATAGGGAGTTGATGTTGCGCTATGCTCGATTGACTATAACAACAAGTCCCTGGCTAGGGCTGATGAGATTTACTGGTAAGTGTTATCAGTAGTTTCTCGAACGGTTATAGGCCACACATCGGCATAACTTATCAAGTTACAGGGGTCTGACGATTCCACCCCTAAACTTGATATGCGACATATCAGACGAAGAGACTAGACTGTACGGTAAGTGTTGCTTATAGGATTTGCGAGAGTTTGGACAAGCTTGCTTGTTGATCTTCTATTCGCTCAATACCTGGGTAGCCGTTACGTCTAGCCAGTATCGCTGACGGCTTATGGGTGACTGATGTGATCATTACCGACTGCTGGCGTATTGACGAGTCTTTAGAGTCCCACACAGAGGTTTCCTAGCTCAAGAGAAACGAAGTAGGGCACATATGATGATATGAGCTTGAGCTTGATTAAATACGAGTATGTGATACCGTATTCTAATCTCGCGATATTTTATATCGGTTAGGTTATATATGATATAACCGGATTGTTGAATCAAGTGTTGATTCAATGATATGTTATATATATTTATATTTGATTCTAGCCGGTTATATATGATATGACCGGATTATTGAATCAAGTGTTGATTTAATATAGTATTGAATATTTGTCGGTTATATGTGATATGACTGGGTTATTGAATCAAGTGTTGATTTGATAATATGATATACATATAAGTGATATTAGTCGGTTATATATGATATAACCAGATTATTGAATCAAGTGTTGATTTAATAATTTGATATATATTAATATATTTGATATATAAATATATATTAACTAATATTAGCTCACTAATGATTTTCTTCTCTTTATTATATATAATGATATATAAATATATATGATATATATATATATATATTTATATAAAACACTATTTATATATAAAACACTATTGTGTCAAGGTGGATGATACATGGAACATGGGTGTATGAGACTCACACCAAGGATAAAGATAATTTGGGTAATTATTTATTTAGAGTAAATTCAAAATGAAGTGGAAATGAGCATGGCTTAGATGCTTATAGAAACATGTAGAAGTTATGACTCATTCCACTAATTTTTGTTTTACTCTAGATATTTTTCTCACCCAACTCTTATCTTTAAACCATGGTTCACTCTCTCACTTCACTACTTGAGATTTTTCTTCACCCATGTTCATCTTCATCCTCTCTAGATTTTCTTGAGTTGAAAAAGAAAAAGAGAAGAATTTCTAAAGTGAGCAAAATTCCTTCTTCATCAACCTACTCTCATCTAGCTCATAAGATTCGGTTGTTTGCTTCAC
The DNA here is from genome assembly GCA_030015575.1 of Agapanthus africanus. Taxonomy (NCBI): domain Eukaryota; kingdom Viridiplantae; phylum Streptophyta; class Magnoliopsida; order Asparagales; family Amaryllidaceae; genus Agapanthus; species Agapanthus africanus. Next base: position 368,087,959 of record JASDDO010000012.1, read on the forward strand.
TAATTCCTTGATTAGTGAAGAGATAGTTTGAGTTAGAGAAACTTCAAGGTGGATCATCTTCGGCCTCGAAGACGACGAAGCAAGCTCGTTCATTTCACCAAGTGGAGCCTAAGAAGAGTTCTAGGGACTACTACTTAAAGCTTAGGGACTACTACTTGGAGCTTTAGAAGTGAAGCACCGGTCTACAAAGGTTGTATTCTCTATTCACTTAGTGTAAAGCTTGTTTATATGTTTTCAAACCCTAATTCTCTAGTTCGATTTTAAGTTAGTGTTGCTTAGCACTCTAGATTTTTTAAAATTGCATACTTAATGCTTGTCTAAACCTAGTGGTAGTGCTAAGACACACTTTCATGGAATGAAAGCCAAGCTAGAGCATTAGGCGATGTCTAAACGACGTTAATGTATTTGATCGAAATTCGAAACCCATATTTTGCGATGCTGTAAGTCCGTGGCGGCGCCCCGGCCGTCAATCCGACGCCGGAAACGCGGAAACGAAAACTTTCAAAAACTATTGAACCGGCACCACCGCGCACTTTTCACCCGGATCAGGCCATTAACCTAGCAACTAGCAAAGTAAAATACGGGTAGAGAAGTATACCAAGCGATCCGTGTCCTTCGGTCTTCGTCTCCACTCCGATCTCCCGCGGAAACTCCGTCCGTCACCTCCTCGTCAAAAAGGGCACCACGTAGCCGGAATCTTTTACGGGCTCCCACCTCTTGAACGAGGCAACTCGGGCGCGAAGTTGGCTAGCCGACGCGTCCAAGGTTTGCTGTAGATATAGTGTAGTGGGTTGTCTCTTTAGGGTTTTAGAAGTTGCCATGGATGTAGGAATCAAGAACTTTGGAGAAGGGTTTTAGATTTTTTGGAGCAAGCAAAATGAGATGATATATTTTCACACCAAATGAAATTTCCTCTCATTCTCCCCCTCTCACTAAAGTGGTCGGCCCTCTCTCCTCAAGAAGAAGATTGGAGAGAGAAAAAGGCATCTAAAAAAAATGTATATAGAAAAAAGAATGAAAACAATATATAAAATGGTCACACCAAAATCTAATCCAAATCCCTTCACAAAACCATCATGAAAAAGGCAATGGAAAAGGCTAGAAAAGAATCTCATGATGGTTGAACCACAAATGCAATAAACCCCCTCCACAAATACTAATTTGCACAATTGCAAATTCGCCCCTCCATCAGAAAGTCCGGCCGCGAAAGAACAAAAGAAAACTGGCCGGAACGGAATGCAAACTGGCAACTTCAGAAAACTGATCCCGTAATAAATTACAGGAAAACTCCGCTACTGCAAATACATGCCCGCATTTGTATTCCCACTGAACACAAATGCAAAGAGACAAAACTACACTATCTAATACTAGGATCCGGCTTAAGCCAAAGCCGGCTAGTAAAATCCGTCCGATCACGATCCGTGCAATACCGCACGTATCTGATCGAACCCTGCCATATCTCCATAAGGCCTCTACAGCGTTTCTCCCGAAACCTGAGTAACTGTGTGTGGTGGACTCTAAAGACTCGTCAATACTATGGTTGTGGATTTAACCACTAGTACGTCAGAGGTATCAGCCATACGTGACGGGCTAGCAGCTACTGACTAAAAGGGACGTCGATGAGCGAACTCATCCTGATACCCTACTGAGCCTGTCAGTGACAATATCCGTACAGTCCGGTCCGTTCGTCTATGAGCATCGCATGGCGGGCCTATGGGGTTGGTGAAAGTCAGACCCCCAAAAGCGGTACAAGTCATGTCGGAGTGTAGCCCAGAACACCCTGAGATACTACTGGAATATCTACCAGCAAATCTCCTGCCTTGGCCAAGGACTTTTCATGTTCTGGCTCTCCTAGAAACAGCGCGACCTCACCCCCAATACCGGGAGAGACGAACCCCTGCAGATCCGCTCACTGCCTCCATGTGGCTCGGGACTGTACCCAACTAAAACCTGTTTGCACGACTCCTTTGAGCCGTGGTAGGGTATGAATCAAAGCACAGTGGGAACTCACACGAGGAAAATGATGATCTCAGGTCGATGAACTAACCTGTACACATGTCACCTGGGAACTGCTATCTGACGTCTGGTATAATCCCAACTAGCAGGTTCCCGGCGAGTCCTGTCCGGTGTACTCATAACCCAATGAGCACCTATATACATCTTAGGTGTGTTAGTTATATATATGCCCTAGAGGCCATTACTGTACATACGATGTATATTGTAGTGGATGCTTGGACATATATAGGGAGGACTTTCTTGCTCGACATAATAGTATGCTATCTGGTTGTACTTTATCTTAACATGTACTCTGATTGTCTCTATGTTACATGTTGATAAAGACCTTAGGATATGTACTCGACTACTGGGACTATGATGAGATCATACTAGTGGGGCCACGGTAGTCGACGAGTACATCCTATAACTGTTCCTAGTCGAGGGTGTATCGAGACAGGGCATCGATACACCAGAGTAGACTAGCGTATACGCATCTTGACCCATATGATGGGCGATGGATGATCCCATATCCATCGGTGTTTGACATCAAGGATGGTGTACGGGTGCTCAGTGGAGACTGGGTACACTGGACGGACTCGCCGAGAACTCCCAGATGGTATTATACCTCACGTCAGATGGCAGTTCTCCGGTGACACTGGTACAGAGTAGTCTGTTGACCCGAGATCGTCATAGAGTCTTGTGTGATTCCCACTGTGCTTTGATTTCCATCATACCACGTCTAAGAGGGCATGCAAAAAGGTGGCTTTTGGGTACGGTCCCGAATCACATGGAGGCAATGAGCGATAGGAGGGGATTCGTCTCTCCCGGTATAGGGAGTTGATGTTGTACTGTGTTCGATTGGCTATAACCGGAAATCCCTGGGCAGGGTTGCTGAGATTTACTGGTAAGTGTTATCAGTAGTTTCTCGAACTGTTATAGACCTCATATCGACACGACTTATCGAGCTACTGGGGTCTGACGTTTACCACCCCTAGGCGAGATATGCAACATATCAGACGACGAGACCGGACTGTACGGGAGTGTTACTGTTTGGATTCACAGGAGAATGTACAGGCTTTCTTTTTGATCTTCTGAGCGCTCAATACCTGGGTAGCTGTTACGTTTAGCTGACCGCTTGCAGCTTGTTGGTGTTTGATATGATCATCACCTACTGCCAGCGTATTGACGATTCTTTAGAGTCCTACACAGAGGTTTCTTGACTCAGGCAAAACGGAGTAGGGGCACATATGTGATATGTGCGGGACCGAGGATAATACGATATGAGATACCGTATTCTATTCTCGCGATATTTGATATCAACCGGGTCATCGGATCAAGTGTTGATTCGATGAATCGGTACGGATAAATATTAGTCGGTTATATGCGATATAGCCGGATTGTCGGATCAAGTGTTGATTCGATAATTTAATGTATAATAATATATATGATATTTTAAATTACATTAACTAATATTAGCTCACTAAAAGATTCTTTTTCTCACTCGGGTAATACATTGATATATATGCGATATATGTTAATTGTATTATTTTATTTTGTTACGATAAATATTATATATGTGATATATAATATTGTAACATGATATGATAACTAATGCAACTTGTTTAGTGGAGTTTAAACATGATTAGGGTTTGGATTAGGGTTAAGCTTTCTAGATGATTCTAGAAGGTTTTGGTTTTGTTTTGTGAAAGATATTTTCAAGTGACTCATGCTTTAACCCAACCCAAACCCTAACCCTAGTTAATTCTCTACATGAGTTTAGTTGACCATGGTTGCATTATTTATCATATTAATTCTTTCTATTCATCCCAAAAGGATAATTGATTATTATTCATCTTTTTCTTCCTTCATTCTTTCATGAAAAAGCTTTCTAGATTTTTTCCAAGTGATGAATAAATATGAGAAAAAGATAAATAAAAAGAGCAAAAATCCTACTTAATCATCCCCATCTTCCCTTGCCCTTTAGATGAGGGTGTTCACATCATTTCATGAGTGTTAGCTTGTGTTAACGAAACTTCAAGGTAGATCATCTTTGTATCGAAGATCGGAAGCATAGATTGCATCTTTCTCTTCGTGGAACCTCTCGTGAGTCCGGAACCCGATGATCGCAGCGAAGGGACCACAACGCGGAGCATATGAAGTGAAGGACCGGATCTACAAAGGTTGTAATCCCTCTCACTTAGTGTTAAAGTTGTTAACATGTTAGTTTTCGCCTAATCTCTAGTTTAAAGATCCGTATTCGGGTTGTTCGGCACGGCTAATTTTTTAATCGGGCATGGTTGATACCTCGTAGACCTTTGTGCACGTGCCTAGCAACCCTACAGTGGTATCAGAGCCAAGCTAGAGCTTTAGGCGAAGTCTAGACGAAGTTTAAAGTCCGATCGAACGCCGAAATCCCGACACGGAACCCTCTCTGTACATTTTTCAAAAAGTTGATATTTTCTGAATTAAAAATGCTCAGAAAAACAAGCAGGAAAAACTAAGAATTACTGTGAAGTACGGACTTCTAATTCCAAAATTTGAGCGCGGAACCACGGCCAAACCCTGGGTTTGGCGGGGGTTCCGCGGCCAAAATTTGGACTTAGTCCCTGAAATTTCATGTAATTATTTTTAGGCCCTTTCTTGTTAAGTTTTTCTGGGAATATTTTAATTCCACTCAAGTGTTGAGTTTTCAAGGGTTGTATTGGGGAATCGTTGATTCGATCGGATGTTTTAACTTTGTTTAGTTGTTCCGGATAATTTTTAGAAACTGTTAAAAAGTTCGAACGGATATCAATAACTCACTTTTTCCCCAGTCGGAAAATTTTTCAAAAGTTGGATTTTTCTCGAGTTTGAAACTTTCTAAGTCGTGCAAGTAACGCGGTGGACCCTCTAGAAGACAACAAACCTTAACTCGATTATGTGACCGTCTTGAACTACCTTTTGAACCTTAGGGTTTGGGGCAGTACGGCGTGCCACATGTGAGGCGTTGGCTTGACCCTTCTACGGCTGGACCATTGGTACTGTGGCATGTGATGGATATTTTTAAACTGATTTCAAGTGTTGAGATATATTGGGGAAATCTTGGGTGTTTGATGATTCGATCGGAAAGTTTAACTTTGTCTATTTATCTGGAATGTGATACAATATTTGGAATCCACAGGGAGTTATGAGATAACTAATTTGAATGTTATAAACACAGCAGTTTAGTCTCAGATGACCGGTTGCCACGGAATTTTGATGTGATCAAAAGTCCGTCGCAATCACATAGCGTACGCGGATACTCGCCGGGTAAACTTAATAGACAGCTATGCCCCATAGCCCCGACCAAGTGACTGTAGGAGAACCCCGTCGCCGAAAGCATCCGTTCGGGTGCTCGCGGCAGCGGTGTTCCGCCTTAGTGCACTTCGTCGACGGCATCTGGGGGTGCGGCCGTCTACTAAAGTTTGCGACGAGCATTCGATCAGGACGTCGGGAATCTTGTTGAAATGCCCGACTTGATATTGAAAAGAGTTTTCGATAATGAGACTAAAATGCGGGGTTTATAATTGTTAGGCATGTGATGTCTAAGGAAATCATTTGGTTAGGCATGCGATGTCTAAGAAGGTTGCGGATTCCAACTGTTGTAGTTTTACACTTTCTTTTCTCTGACCGTAAGCGTAGTATGTGGTGTATCGCCGGCTTCGTTGCTATACATCAATGACAATCGGGATACGCATACTTGCTTACGTTGATGATATGAGATATTATGTGTTGCTGTGATATGTTATATTGGATCGTCGCGTTTTGAATAGCTGGGGGTTTTATGTGAGATGAGAGTTTTTTTTTCTTTTTCATTCATGTAAAATTCATTTGTATGTAATATTCTTTTATTGGGGCACTTCCAGGTTGCGGAAGATGTTACCGTTGTATATTATTTACTTTTCCGCATTAGGTAGACCCAAGGCGGGGAGCACAAGTAACCGGGTTCTAGGGTCCAGTGGGAGACCATCTCGAGGAGTCGAGACCGGGTTTTCTAACCCTAGAATTGGCAGTGTTGCTTGCCGCTCTCGTAGGGGTCTAGGGATGTGGGTTTGGCTATTCATCGCGACCGTGGAATCCGTGTTTTATACTGGCTCGTATTGAAAACACGGACGTCCTAGTATATCCAATATTTCATATATGTTCTTCTGCTGCAATATTCTGTGATGAGATCATATTACTGCCTGTGACGAATGTTTATATTATATATATGAGATATATGTTATATTGCAGATTTCGTTTCAAAAGAGATGCTTGTAAAGCATAATAAAATGGGACTTCATTAATGAGATTAATGAAATAAAAGAAACCTAAGATGTTGTAGAAACTTGTTTATAAAAAGATGGTAGCTCTAGTTCTTGCTTTGCATAGCGGTGTTCCTTGTAGAACATCCAGCACCTTATTCGATAAGGAAAGGACCGAGATTCCTTCACCGGGAGTGACTGCTTTAGCAATAACTGGCAGATGCTACAAACTCGGTTTGTCTTTTGATTGCTACTATATTTTTTGCTTTGCATAGTGGTATTTTTGAAATATCCTGCACCTTATTCGATGAGGAAAGGGCCGACGATCCCTTCACCGGGAGTGACCCCTTTAGCAAAACTAGAAAAGCCTCAAAAACACTCCATTTAAAAATCACTCGATTCTACGACGATGTCAAGTTCATTACGCAATAGGTTTTCTTAAAAACCTGTCGTAGCCCTCCGTCATTTCAGATAAGTCCTAGTTAGTATTCGTGCTACGTTTGTTGACCTCTGTCAAGGCGTAGTGTGCGGTAGCTGATTAGTGCTTATCTGTATAAGCATATGATGTGATTGATTTAGGGTAGTCGTGCGACCTTGTTGACCTCTGTCAAGGGTCGTGCGGATGGGTTTACTTCAATCAGGAAATGACGGGTTGAACTTGACCAGCAGCCTATGGTTTGTTGACCTCTGTCAAGGTCATAGGACGCTTGGGGCAAAATATTATTGGGAATTTCAAGTGTTGAAATTTGCAATGAGATTGCATACCTTCTGTGAGATAGTTGGATCCCGATACCCGCTGCGAGTAAGAGTTACTCCTGGGAGAGTTTTACACATTACAATTAGCCGATCATGTAGGTGTCTAGAAAGGTGTTAACGGGGTTACGCCTCTGGGAAAACGAGGTTTACTTTAATTAGGTTCGTGCGAAAGCACGGGGGACCTCCCTCAAAGTACCGCACTGGCCTGGCTGAAAGATTGGCGAACTTGTAGCGTGTAATTAATCCCGGCTAGTCTTTCCTTTTAAGGTTTGAAGGAAGATTTGATTAAAACAGTGGGAGACATCCTGATTAGATATATTAGATAACCAATCTAATCTTGCAAGAGCATACGCTGAGTGTTTTCTTCTCTCTCTCTCCAGGTAGCGACCATATCACACCTTAATCAAGATAATAAAACGGATATATTGACCGAACCCGCTTGTTATACTGAGCTGGGGAACGTTGGTCCCGCTCCAACTTATAATTGTTATAAGACAGAGCAGGAAATTGGGGATTACCAGAATTCCCGTGCCGCCCAAACGAAGAAAGTGCATGCTGATGCATCTTCTTCGGGTGTGTTCATTACAGAGAACTGTTTCTCAGTATCCTTTACGTCCTGGGTATTTGATACCGGATCAGGATCCCGCATATGTAATCTGTTACATGGGCTACAGAAAGGTAGAGAACTGAGAACGGATGATAAGTTTCATGAGACAGAAAATGGTGCAAGTGTTGCAGCCAAGTCTGTTGGTCACTTTCACCCTGTATTACCTGAATACATTGATTCTGAACGAATGTTATTAGATACCGAACCTGATATACAAAATCATATCTGTCTCTTTATTAGTAAAGAAGGATATAATTTTGTATTGTTGGATAATGTTTTGAACATTTCCTATATCAAGAGTTGATCGGTTCAGACACGTTATCTAAAAGCATTGACGTTCTAAATCAAACCACAGTTCTTAGTATACAGAACACACACGAGAGGAAGAGTTCAGAAATGAACGGATACTTCTTGAGGCATTGTAGACTAGGTCATATCAATGCGACCCGACTAGCTGAAGTTACATATAGATGCATATTTAAATTAGTTTGAATTTACATCTTGTGAAACTTGCCGGTCATGTCACAAAGATAAGATGACCACAGCTCTGTTTATTGGAAACAGAGAAAGAGTTAGTGAACTCTTGGGATTGATACATGTTGATGTATGAAAGTCCCCTGTCTACATATGCCAGGACCGGTTCTTTGTACTTCATTCCATTCTCTGATAATCTTTCAAGATTCAGACATATGTTCCTATTGAAACACAAGTCCGAACCTTTTGAGATATTCACAGAATATGAGTTAGAAGTAGAGAACCGAAAAATACGGGTAAAAGTATTATGTCCTTTGATGCGATCAAGGAGGAGAATACTTGAGCACGGAATTCCTGGGCTATTCTAAAGGAGAATGAGATTCTCTCTCAGCATTACTCCTCCGTATACACCATAGCACGATGGTATATCGGGGCGAAGCAAACTCACCCTATTAGATATGGTGTGCTCTATGATGAGTACTACTGAGTTTCCTATTTCCTTTTGGGAATATGCACTTGAGAAGTTGCATACCTATTGAATAGGGTTCAAATCAAATCAGTTGCCTACCACTTCATATGTGATATGGAAAGGGAAGAGCCTATATCTTAAGTTTGTTAAGATTTGGGGTTGTCCGGCCTATGTCTAAAAGCATAATCCGGACAAGCTCGATGCAAGGTCTGTTATGTAGAACTAGAAAGGTTCCTGCTATACAAACTGCAGCTGATGATTTCGTAGAACCAAAGGATTCAATAGTTTCCAACGAACCTCAGCCTCTCCACCGATCTAGCAGGGTTCCTCACCCACCTGAGAGATACTTCGGTTTCTCTATGACAGTGGGAGCGAGGATTGCATCATGAGATGATGACCCAACTAGTTTCGAGCTGGCCATCAAGAGTGGGACTACGTAAGAATGGCTGGATGCTTATCGATCTGAGATGGAATCCTTATACACCAACAAAGTATGGACTTTGGTTGCTTTATCTGAAGGGTTAAATCCCCATCAGGAGCGAGTATATCTTGAGAAGATTACTTGGTGTACATGGAAAGGTTAAGACTTTCAAAGCTATGCTTAAGTCCATCCAGATCCTACTTGCCACGGCTATATACCATGACTACGATATCTGGCGGTTGGGTGTCATGACTGCTTTTCTAAATGATGTTTTAGAAAATAGCGTCTATAAGTACACAGCCAGAGGGCTTCGTAGACAGTGGGAGCAGCGGAAACGTGTGCAAGATGTTTTATATGAAAAAACAGGCATCGCGGAGTTAGAACATCTGTTTTGATGTGGAAGTCAAAGAGTTTGACTTCATCAAAATGGTAGATGAACCTTGTATATACAAAAAGGTAGTAGAGAGTATGGTGGTGATCCTCATAGAGTACGTGGATGACATACTCTTGATAGGGAAGGAGTTTCCTATGCTACGCTTGGTCAATCTCCGCTTATCACAAGGATTCTCCTTACAGGATCAAAGTGATACCTCCTAAATCCTGGGTTCTTGGATCTATGAGATAGATATAATTGGATGTTAGGATACTCACTAGTTGTAGTGAGATGGTATCAATCGATCCTGGGGTGAATCACTGGAAAGATTCCAGGGTGATAAGGACGACTGAATGTCAGTCGCAGGCATTGTCTTTACCCTCAGTGGAGGGACGGTATGTTGGAAGAGTTCCAAGCTAGATACCGTGACATACTAGAAGATTAAAGGCAAGATACATCGTTACCAAGGATGCTACCAAAGAGGCAGTCTGGATATATATAAGTTCATAAGATGAACTTCGTTCCTACCATTGTGTGACAATGGAGTTGTGGCTTTTGCCAAGGAACCCCCGGTCCTATCAGAAATCCAGATATAATTCTTAGGCAGTATCACCTGATCATGGAGATGGTTGATCTCTAGGGAGATCAAGGTTAGGAGAGTAGACACAGAGGATAACAGCGCGGATCCACTCACGAAGGCCTTTTTCCCAGTAGAGACTTTTATGGGATGGTTGAGTATGAGATACTTCAACCACAGCTAATTGTTGGGTATGTGATACCACAACAGATGGCCCTAGTGCAAGTGGGAGATTGTTAGTTATATATATGCCTTAGAGGCCATTACTGTACATACGATGTATATTGTAGTGGATACTTGGACATATATATGGAGGACTTTCTTGCTCGACATGATAGTAGGCTATCTGGTTGTACTTTATCTTAACATGTACTCTGATTGTCTCTATGTTACATGTTGATAAAGCCCTTAGGATATGTACTCGACTACAGGGACTATGATGAGAACATACTAGTGGGGCCACGGTAGTCGACGAGTACATCCTATAACTGTTCCTAGTCGAGGGTGTATCGAGACAGGGCATCGATATACCAGAGTAGACTAGCGTATACGCATCTTGACCCATATGATGGGCGATGGATGATCCCATATCCATCGGTGTTTGACATCAAGGATGGTGTACGGGTGCTCAGTGGAGACTGGGTATACTGGACGGACTCGCCGAGAACTCCCAGATGGTATTATACCTCACGTCAGATGGCAGTTCTCCGGTGACACTGTTACAGAGTAGTCTGTTGACCCGAGATCGTCATAGAGTCTCGTGTGATTCCCACTATGCTTTGATTTCCATCATACCACGTCCAAGAGGGCGTGCAAAAAGGTGGCTTTTGGGTACGGTCCCGAATCACATGGAGGCAATGAGGGATAGGAGGGGATTCGTCTCTCCCGGTATAGGGAGTTGATGTTGTGCTGTGTTCGATTGGCTATAACCGGAAATCCCTGGGTAGGGTTGCTGAGATTTACTGGTAAGTGTTATCAGTAGTTTCTCGAACTGTTATAGACCTCATATCGACACGACTTTTCGAGCTACTGGGGTCTGACGTTTACCACCCCTAGGCGAGATATGCAACATATCAGACGACGAGACCGGACTGTACGGGAGTGTTACTGTTTGGATTCACAGGAGAATGTACAGGCTTTCTTGTTGATCTTCTGAGCGCTCAATACCTGGGTAGCTGTTACGTTTAGCTGACCGCTTGCAGCTTGTGGGTGTTTGATATGATCATCACCTACTGCCAGCGTATTGACGATTCTTTAGAGTCCTACACAGAGGTTTCTTGACTCAGGCAAAACGGAGTAGGGGCACATATGTGATATGTGCGGGACCGAGGATAATATGATATGAGAGACCGTATTCTATTCTCGCGATATTTGATATCAACCGGGTCATCGGATCAAGTGTTGATTCGATGAATCGGTACGGATAAATATTAGTCGGTTATATGCGATATAGCCGGATTGTCGGATCAAGTGTTGATTCGATAATTTAATGTATAATAATATATATGATATATTAAATTACATTAACTAATATTAGCTCACTAAAAGATTCTTTTTCTCACTCGGGTAATACATTGATATATATGCGATATATGTTAATTGTATTATTTTATTTTGTTACGATAAATATTATATATGTGATATATAATATTGTAACATGATATGATAACTAATGTAACTTGTTTAGTGGAGTTTAAACATGATTAGGGTTTGGATTAAGGTTAAGCTTTCTAGATGATTCTAGAAGGTTTTGGTTTTGTTTTGTGAAAGATATTTTCAAGTGACTCATGCTTTAACGCAACCCAAACCCTAATCCTAGTTAATTCTCTACATGAGTTTAGTTGACCATGGTTGCATTATTTATCATATTAATTCTTTCTATTCATCACAAAAGGATAATTGATTATTATTCATCTTTTTCTTCCTTCATTCTTTCATGAAAAAGCTTTCTAGATTTTTTCCAAGTGATGAATAAATATGAGAAAAAGATAAATAAAGAGAGCAAAAATCCTACTTCATCATCCTCATCTTCCTTTGCCCTTTAGATGAGGGTGTTCACATCATTTCATGAGTGTTAGCTTGTGTTAACGAAACTTCAAGGTAGATCATCTTTGTATCGAAGATCAGAAGCATAGGTTGCATCTTTCTCTTCGTGGAACCTCTCGAGAGTCCGGAACCCGATGATCGCAGCGAAGGGACAACAACGCGGAGCATATGAAGTGAAGGACCGGATCTACAAAGGTTGTAATCCCTCTCACTTAGTGTTAAAGTTGTTAACATGTTAGTTTTCGCCTAATCTCTAGTTTAAAGATCCGTATTCGGGTTGTTCGGCACGGCTAATTTTTTAATCGGGCATGGTTGATACCTCGTAGACCCTTATGCGCGTGCCTAGCAACCCTACAAGGTGAACCAACTGACACCAGTGGCTTGTGAGACCGGCCACCGCCCCTCGTCGGGGTCTCGACTGTATACACTAGTCTACTCTGGAGAATCGATGCCCTGTCTCGAAACTCCCACGACTAGGGACCTTTTAAGGATGTGCTTATAGACTCTAGCTCTCACTTATATGATCGCCCTCATACTGCTGGTAGTCAAGCAAGAATCCTAGGGGCTCTATCAACGTGCAATAGCGACTCGTAAGGTCACCTAAAGCAGGACACGATGATAAAGGTAAACCAGATAGCATACTATCATCTTGAGTAAGACTGTCCTACTGGGACAGGTCCTCCCCTCAATCATTGCAATCACGTTCATGTGATCCAATAATTGACTCTGAGGGCACTATCTCCAACAATCTCCCACTTGCACTCAAGGCTAATTATTGCGATGTCGCATACTCACAGCCCGTGTGATCCCGAACACCCAACTCCTCTACTAGTCAGTCTCACAAAGCTCGTTTGCGAAACTATTGCGTTCGGGGAATAGCCTCAGTGAGTGGATCCGCTCTGATGTTTTTTTCTATGTCTCTCTCTATCTCAAGTTCGCGGAGAAAGCTATCTCCCGAAATGAAGAATACCTATCTTAGAATGTGTCTGGATATCTGATGGGACCTAGCTCATAAGTGAACTCCAAATCCAAAATTCTTAGACTGTATCGTCAACTGAACTTAATCAGTATCCTGCGCCATACCTTCCCTCAGTATCCACCAGGACCACCTGTCCAAAATACTGCCCCTCGTCAGAGGGAAAACTATAACTCTGACTGCCACTCTGCCATCCAGGTCACCTTGGAAGCCTGGAATGATAACTGTCTCCCGAAGGAGAATGCTGTTATCATATCCCTAGAACATTAACTTATGTTCTAAAACTGCTTCCGATCGTTTCTCCAGAATTGGATTAATATCAACTTATTGCACCTACTGCAAGAACAACATCTGGTGTGGTACTTGACATCTCATGATCAACTCAATTGCCTAAGCAAGTGATCTGCCAATCATGCGCATCCCTCTCCCCTTTAGTCTGTAAGACACCTTTAGAGAGGGTGACTCCATTACCTGCAGGTACACTACCGTGCCAGGAGTCGTCCATTCTAAATACTCATAGAATGCTGTCAAGGTACCCTGATTGGGAAACTACCCAAATCCAGATCTAAAACCATAGATCTAGTAACCAGAATGTCTGATATAATATCCAAGTCCTGTGTGGAGAAACCACCGTGTGATGACCAAAGTATAACCGATCGTAGTATAGGAATATCACTTCCTACTCTGTGTATGTCATCAAATACCAGGACATCACACCCTACTACCTTCTTAACAGATCCATCCCCTATTCTGATGAAGTCAAACCTATGACTGTCACATCAGAAATAGATGATCTATCTCCGCTATATCTGCTTTAGTCTATAAATAGACATAAGCCTTATGTTCACCAATGCTTCCGCTGCTCCCACTGACTACGACAACACTCTGGCATAGTCATATAGATGTGCACTTCTAAAGCTAGTTTGGAACGACGCTATACTCATCCTCCTGCCGGGTCTCACAGTCTGGAACAACAGCAATGGCAAGTCTGGGTAAACAAGAACCTCCCTGCCACTGTCCTTGAGCATACCGAAGTACCTCTCGAGCGCCTGAGGTTGCCCACTTTATCTGCGGAGTGGCCAATGGAATGTCAAACCAGATTGAATCTTTAGGTTCTTATCAAATCTTCAGTAATCGTTTGTGGTTCTGGAATCACTTCCAGTTCTACCATACTCCCACTACTGTTTTCTGAAAAAATCCATTTTTAATTAAAACTGTGGCGAGTCAAGAACAATATCACTATTGATCTTCCAGATGGTAGAAAGTCAACCCTCGTCATAGCCCGGGTCAACCCACAAACAGCCATTACAGAAACGTGCCTTGAGTTATCCGGAGTCTGGTTTTAAGCATAAGCCGGACAACTCCCCGTATCTTAACAATGTCAAGATATGAACTGTTCTATATTCAATATAGAAACAGAGGCACTGATTTAATTGAACCGGATTCAAATCATGCAGTTGTTTCCAGTGCATGTCCACTAAATGGAAGGAGGCCGATCAGCGTTACTCAACTTAGGAATGCTTCCAATTATGAGTAACCTGAAAGAGAAGAAAGTTCTCTTAACCATTACTATCAACTGAATACCATATACAAGTATCTACATCTTCGATCACTTTGAAGAATCCCGATACTTGCAATATCTGGTTTTCTATTTTATTCTTATACCTATAACTTCTCAAAACTTGGACCCTGTGTTTCTACGAAACACCTGTCTAAGAACTAGATAAGTCATAAGTAAACCGAATATAGTACGAGGACCTACCCCTCTGTCCTAATGGACACTGGAAAACATACAATACTCTGTATAAGTCCCTTGAGTCTAATAACTCATTCACTGTGTGTCGTAGGTTGAAAACTGTACTTATGGTTAAGAAGAATTACACCGCCGTTCAATGTTCCTTACCTAACCATCCACCGATATAGGTAAATGTCATAGACATAATTTCAAAAATAAATATCTCACTCTATAAAAATAGACGTACAGATATATCAATTTGAAATTGGTGCATAACAACGGATATTCAAAACCAAATATTTGTCGTACGGCAAACAACCCAGGTGACTTCCTCAAATATCACCGATTACAACGAATCCCGATATAATGAGGATGATCACCCAATTCCCAATAACTTACTCCCACTCATCATCTGTAAAACCAAACATATGTGAGAATCCAACCTGGTAAATACATACCCTGGAGCAAGTGTCTAATTGGGAAATCAGTTTTCTTTTAACAGTACATAGTGAAACTGAAACATTGAAATGTTCCGATGGGGTATCGTGGTATTCCTAGTAATGCCTCTTTAATTATCCAGATTCACAACTATAACCGTATAATTCTTTGCCATCTCTCCAAATCCCTTTATATGTCTTTAGTAATTACCTTCTGTACACCTCTTTAGGCCAAATGGTTTCCTTCCTTCCCTACCGCTCGACACCAGCCTATGGTTTGGAAGAAGACTATCCAATAAGCATAATGGGTGTACTGTCCTAATCCTAGGAGAACTCGCAATGCGAGAGAAGGTGAAGATAAAAGACACCTGAATGAACTTTATTCCTATTTCTCCTGAACCAGGATCCATCCCCGAACTGGAACAAGTTCCTTTCGAGTTCCTATATAACCATACGATGGATTATCCAATAAACTTGGGATCTTCGTAGTGATACGGAGTGTCCAGGAGAAATACAAAGGTGATTTTGGATTGGCGAAGAAATACTTGGTTTGGTCGTGAATAGCAGTCGCAATTTACTTTGCCCTCTTACTAATCCCTTTCTTTGTCTTTACATAATACCTTCTGTACACCACCGTTAAGCTAATTGGTTTTCTTCATTCCCTACCGGTCGGCACCAGCCTAAGGTTTGGAAGAAGACTATCCAATTTGCGTAATAGGTATACTATCTCCTAAGCCAAGGAGTACTCGCAATCTGAGAGAGAAGGTAAAAGGAAAAGACAACTGAATAGTCCTATTCGTTTTCTCCAGAACCAGAAACCATCCTCGAATTGCTTCGAGTTCGTATATAACAATACGATGGTTTTGTCCAATGGAAGTGGACGTTCGTAGTAATACGGGGTGTCCTAGAGAAAAGGGTAAAAGTAGGAGTGGCAATGAGGTTTGCAACTCTGACAATCCAAAAGTCAGTGTTTAGAAGGTTCGATCAACTTGGTTACTGAGTCATAGTCTAGGGTCGGGTCAATGGTCGCTGCCAAAGAGAGAGAGAAAAGAAACACTCGGCGTGCACTCTAACCTAGATCAGAATGGTTATCACTTTATCTAATCTGGAAAACCTCCCACTGTAACGTCAAATTCTTCCCCAAACCTGAAAGAAGAATTAGCCGGGATCACCCGAGGAGTAAACCAATTCATCGGTGGGAATCGGGATCCAACTATCATCGCATGATAACGTGACGGAATCCGCTCACGCTATCACACTCCAGAAGGTATGCGCATATCTGGCAAGTTTCAGTTCTTTTGAAACTCCCGATGTGGATTTTTGCCCCATGCTCTTATGACCTTGGCGTGAGGTCAAAATATCATAAGTCACATGTCAAGTTCTACCCATCATTATCCAGGTTAATTTGAACCCACCCGTACATACCCTTGACGAAGGCCAAAATAGTAGTACGACTGTCCCAAACCAACGTATCTATCTATGCTGCAGATAAATATCCGGCAGCTACCAATCACTATGCCTTGGCGTGAGGTCAAAATACATAGCTTGAATACTACCGAATATTTAACTGAAATGATGGAGGGCTACGAATGGTTTCTGGCGAAAACCTTTAACGTAATGAACTTGATATCATTGAAGGAACTGATAGCTTTTTAAAAATATAGTGACGAAAACCATTGCTAAAGAGGTCACTCCCGGTGAAGGGATCTCGGCTCTTTCCCCGTAGAATGAGGTGCAGGATATTCCAACTGAATACCTTGATGCAAAGCAAAAGTAATCGGCTATAGTGAAGTTATTGCCCTGATGCAAACTTTTGTCCAAGGGGTCACTCCCGATGAAGGGATCTCGGCCCTTGCCTCGTCGACTGAGGAGCAGGATATTCTAACTGAATACCACTGTGCAAAACAAAAGAGAATGCCCTTGCAATAACAGCTTTTTGAAAAAGTGTTTCAACAACATCAGAATGGGTTTGTTTAACTTGCATTGATCCGAATCAACGCAGTCCCATCAATTGATCACACCACAAAGAACAAAAATAATGACGTATGTATATGCCATCCGCATTCGCCACTGGGTCCCGTCATCACCTGTTAGGTTAGCTAACTAACGACAGAGCGGGGACTGGACTAGCGCGGATGCAAAACATATACAACATCTACTAGTATATATATAATATATAATTTTCGCTCAAGGCGTGATAAAATGCAACAACACAGAAATGTATAGCAACACAGATCAATACAGATATCTGGGATCCCCGGGTTTCACAGAGCCGCTGCTGAAACCCGACGTTCCCCTGGTCGTATGGATAGCCTGTGCAATGAAATCCTAGACCCCTACGGGCGCGGCAAGTTACCCGCGAAAACCTGAAGCGAGGCAGCCCCCTTCAGCAATGTGAATTGACCACCCAGCACTTCACGGAATCCGGTAACTTAGTCACCCCTCCTGGGTCAACCTATACCCCCTATGAGCGCGGCGAATAGCCCGCCAATTCTAGAGTAAAGCCCCCTCTGTCTCAACGCCATGAGATGCGGGCTCGTTGCCCTCTAGAACCCGGCTATCCGTGCACCCCTCCTTGGGGTAATCCTAGTACAGAAAGTAAAATATACATACAACGGGTACATCGACCGCAACCTGGTCGTGCCCCAAAATAATAATACAAACAAGCAGTGACGGCGGTCCACATGTCGGACGCTCGCCCCCCAATAACAAATGTACATATAAAACAAAACTATACTACCACTGCAACCAGGCTATCTCCCACGACCGATCCGCAACAACATAGCAATACACAGAACATCAACGTGAAGGTCACGTTCGCAAATCCGTCTAACCGGGCTATAGCAGTCAGACAGGATTTACCGATCAAGTGACATTCACGGTCGCAGATATAATGTAAATACTGTGAACTAGCATGTTTAAAATATCCGATCGAACAAATACATCAAAGTGGGCCCCGAGCAGTACTGTAGCACTTACAGAAAATCTTGGCCCAAAAATAATATCCCAAAACCCCTATTTCTAAGTATAAGACCTACTGGGAAATTTTGGTGCAATGAGCACACCTTACCACCGCGGAACCGCGGCCAAACCAGGGGTTTGGCCGCGTTTCGGCGGCCATACTAAGCTATCACTGTATCAAATTTTACCAGAATTCTTAGAATTTCCTGCTTGTGTTTCTGCAATGACCTGAAAAATTTTTGGAGCAGAAAAAATTTCGACAGAAACACGATGCCTTGAAAATACGGTTTTTGGGGATTTTTGTTCGATCGGGTTTTAAACATACTAGAGCAAGCTAGGCATGGTTAATGGCGTGGCTCTGATACCAATGTAAGTCCGCGGCGGCGCCCCGGCCGTCAATCCGACGCCGGAAATGCGGAAACGAAAACTTTCAAAAACTATTGAACCGGCACCACCGCGCACTTTTCACCCGGATCGGGCCATTAACCTAGCAACTAGCAAAGTAAAATACGGGTAGAGAAGTATACCAAGCGATCCGTGTCCTTCGGTCTTCGTCTCCACTCCGATCTCCCGCGGAAACTCCGTCCGTCACCTCCTCGTCGAAAAGGGTACCACGTAGCCGGAATCTTTTACGGGCTCCCACCTCTTGACCAAGGCAACTCGGGCGCGAAGTTGGCTAGCCGACGCGTCCAAGGTTTGCTGTAGATATAGTGTAGTGGGTTGTCTCTTTAGGATTTTAGAAGTTGCCATGGATGTAGGAATCAAGAACTTTGGAGAAGGGTTTTAGATTTTTTGGAGCAAGCAAAATGAGATGATATATTTTCACACCAAATGAAATTTCCTCTCATTCTCCCCCTCTCACCAAAGTGGCCGACCCTCTCTCCTCAAGAAGAAGATTGGAGAGAGAAAAAGGCATCTCAAAAAAAAATGTATATAGAAAAAAGAATGAAAACAATATATAAAATGGTCACACCAAACCAAATCCCTTCACAAAACCATCATGAAAAAGGCAATGGAAAAGACTAGAAAAGAATCTCATGATGGTTGAACCACAAATGCAATAAACCCCCTCCACAAATACTAATTTGCACAATTGCAAATTAGCCCCTCCATCAGAAAGTCCGGCCGCGAAAGAACAAAAGAAAACCGGCCGGAACGGAATGCAAACTGGCAACTTCAGAAAACTGATCCCGTAATAAATTACAGGAAAACTCCGCTACTGCAAATACATGCCCGCATTTGTATTCCCACTGAACACAAATGCAAAGAGACAAAACTACACTATCTAATACTAGGATCCGGCTTAAGCCAAAGCCGGCTAGTAAAATCCGTCCGATCACGATCCGTGCAATACCGCACGTATCTGATCGAACCCTGCCATATCTCCATACGACCTCTACAGCGTTTCGCCCGAAACCTGAGTAACTGTGTGTGGTGGACTCTAAAGATTCGTCAATACTATGGTTGTGGATTTAACCACTAGCACGTCAGAGGTATCACCCATACGTGACGGGCCACCAGCTACTGACTAAAAGGGACGTCGATGAGCGAACTCATCCTGACACCCTACTGAGCCTGTCAGTGACAATATCCGTACAGTCCGGTCCGTTCGTCTATGAGCATCGCATGGCGGGCCTAGGGGGTTGGTGAAAGTCAGACCCCCAAAAGCGGTACAAGTCGTGTCGGATTGTAGCCCATGTAGGGTTCCTAGGCACTCTCAAGAGGTCTCACAAGGCATCAACCATGCCAATTTCAAAATTTTACAAGTGCCGAGAAACTCTAACACGGATCGTTAACTAGAATTTTAGGCGAAACATTGAACTAGTTAACAACTTAACTAAACATAAGAAGCTACAACCTTTGTAGATCCGGTTATCCACTTCCTTAGCTCCACGTAGTCGTCCCCTCGCTGTCCATCTCGAATCCCGGACTCTTGCATCGGCTTCATCGGAGAAAATGAGCGGACTAGTCGTCGGCTACGATGCCGAAGATGATCTACGTCGAGGTTACACAAGATCAAGCTCCAACTTCACCAAGTTGTGAAACTTGTGAAGAAAACACCCTATACTACTTGGAAAGAGGTAGAGGGTGAAGAAATAGGAGGTGGGTTCACTTTTGAATTGGATTTCTCACACTTTTGCTCAAGTTGCCATTGTTGGTAGCAAGCTTTTCTTCATGTCAAGAAAAAGAAGAAGATGAAGATGATTATGATAAGAATAATCAATCAAATAGAAAATAGATTATACTTATCATATAGCAACCATGGTCAAGATAACTTGTGTAGAGAATCAACTATGGTTCAAGTGAATGGTTAGGGTTAAGAAAAGAGACAAAATGGTCAAACCATTCAAAGCTTCATGAAGCTTCAAAAGAAAGTCCAAAATGAGCCACCATTTCATTTCTTTTCCAAATATAAATGAAAATAAATAAATAAATAAATAAGTAAATCAAATAAATAAAACCCTAATCATTAACTTAACCATGGTATAATTCTTTACACAAACACAAGCGAGCATGCATCATCAAACATGATACAATTAAGTGCACAAAAGTATATCACATATACAACTTGTGAACTTCAAGTGAGAAAAACCTTTTAAAGTGAACCGATACTAGTTAATGCAAAGTAATATATCAAATATATAATTATACATTAAATTATTAAATCAACACTTGATTCAATGATCCGGTCATATCGCATATAACCGACTAGTATCCTATGTATCGGCTTATCGAATCAATCCTTGATTCGATATCTAGGTTATATCGCATATAACCAATCGATACATACATCGCGAGAATAGAATACGGTATCACATACACGCATTATTCTCGGTCCTGCACATATCTCATATGTGCTCCTATTTCGTTTCGCTTGAGCCAGGAAACCTCTGTGTAGGATTCTAAAGACTCGTCAATACGTCGGCAGCAGATGATGATCATATCAAGCACCCACAAGCCGCAAGCGGTCTGCTAAACGTAACGGCCATCCGGGTATTGAGCGATCAGAAGATCGACGAGCTAGCCCGCTCACACTCCTGTGAATCCAACCAGTAACACTTACCGTACAGTCCGGTCTGTTCGTCTGATATGTCGCATATCAAGTCTAGGGGTGGTAAACGTCAGACCCCAATAACCGATAAGTCGTGCCGATGTGTGGCTCATAACGGGTCGAGAAACTACTGGTAACACTTACCAGCAAATCTCTGATCAGCCCTGGCCAGGGACTTCCCTGTTACGGCCAATCGAGCACAGCGCAACATCAACCCCCAATACCGGGAGAGACGAAACCCCTCCTATCGCTCATTGCCTCCATGTGACTCGGGACTGCGCCCAAAAACCACCGTTTTGTACGCCCTCATAGACGTGGTAAGGTGGAGATCAAAGCACAGTGGGAATCACACAAGACTCTATGACGATCTTGTTGGAGATAGTGCCCTCATAGTCAATTATTGGATCGCAGGTACGTGATTGCAATGATTGCGGAGGACCTATCCCGGTAGACAGTCTTACTCGAGATGATAGTATGCTATCTGGTTTGCCTTTATCAGTCGTGTACATGTTCAGGTGACTGATTGCATGTTACACTTTGATAGAGCCCTTAGGATCTTGCTTTACTACCAACAGTATGATGGCGATCATATACGTGAGAGTTGGGTAGTTTATATGCATATCCTTAATTGTGGTCCCTAGTCATGGGAGTTTCGAGACAGGGCATCGATACTCCGGAGTAGACTAGTGTGTACAGTCGAGACCCCGACGAGGGGCGGTGGCCGGTCTCACAAGCCACTGGTGTCAGTTGGATCACCTAAGATGTATACAGGTGCTCATTGGGTTATGAGTACACCGGACAGGACTCGCCGGGAATCTGCTAGTTAGTATTATATCTACCGTCAGATAGCAGTTCCCTGGTGACATGTGTACAGGTTAGTTCATCGACCTGAGGTCGTCATTTGTCTCGTGTGAGTTCCCACTGTGCTTTGATTTCTACCCTACCACGGCTTAAAGGAGTCGTGCAAACAGGTAGCTTTTGGGTACAGTCCCGAGCCATATGGAGGCACGTGAGCGGATCGGCAGGGGATTCGTCTCTCCCGGTATTGGGGGCGAGATCGTGCTGTGTCTAGGAGAGCCATTACACAAATCCATGGCCATGGTAGGAGATTTACTGGTAGGTACTCCAGTAGTATCTCAGGGTGTATTGGGCTTCACTCCGACATGACTTATACTGCTATTGGGGGTCTGACGTTACTAGCCCCCTAGGCGTATATGCGATACTCATTGACGAACGGACCGGACTGTATATACATTGTCACTGTTAGGCTCAGTAGGGTTTTCCGGATGAGTGCGCTCATCGGCCACCCTTGAGGTCAGTCCATGAGCAGCCGTTATGCATAGCTAGTGCCGCTGACGGTTTGTGGTTAAACCCACTGTCAGGGTACTGACGAGTCATTAGAGTCCCCCACAGACAGTTTCCCAAGTTCGGGCGAAACGTTGTAGAGGCCGTATGGTTTTATGGCAGGGTTCGGAAAATGCACATGCGTTTACGCACGTGTCGATTTTCGGACAGATGATACTGGTCGGCTTTGGTTTAAGCCGGATCCGAGTATTATATTGAGTAGGTATAATATCTTTGTCTCAGTTGCATTTGTATTCGGTCGTAATACAAATGCGGGTATTTTTATACAGTTTCGGGGTTGTCCTGAAATTCGTTTCAGGATCACTTTTGGAAGTTTCTAGTTTCCAGTTTTCTATCAGCCGTCTTTTAACATTTGGTTAAAGACGGATTTATCTTTTCTACAGATGAGGTGAGTCAGTGTTCTAGAATATTCTAGATGAGGTGACTAGGCTTATTGGTGTAGGGTTTTCATTGGTTGCATTTATTAAAGGGTGACTAGGTTTAGTGATTCATGCTTTGTTATTAAAGCTTCTTGGATTGCTTAAGATATTTTAGAGTGAGAAGCTTTCTCTTATTGTCACCACTTGCTCCTACGGTCACCTCCCTCCTTCATATATATGGCTTGCCCTCTCTCTCTCCTCACTCTCTCTCTCACTTGTTGGTTTCATTTTAGAGAGAAAAGATTATGATAGGTTTTATCGGTGTATGGAATTTCACAGTCCATTTCATTCCATCACCTGATTTCCACGGCAACTTCATTAACCGATCGTCCACGGATTTGGACGAAGTGAGACAAACTCATCTACTCATTCTCTACATCAATCTTGGTCGTCTCTTTTAGAAAACTTGACGATCGAGTTGCCTCGAGTCAGAGGCGGGAGCCCGTTTAAAGAACCGATCATGTGGTGCCACCTCGACGGAGGAGATCGGAGATCGACGAGATCGGAGCAGCCGCAACGGAGCGTGGGATGATGGTTGAAGAACGAAGGACTCGGATCGTTCGGTATAACCATACTACACTCTTTACAGTTTGTTAGTTTAGCAATAATGGCAGATCCGGGTTAAAGTATACGATAGCGCCAGTTAAAAAGTTTTTGTTCCGCATTTTGGCGTCTGTAGACTGCCGGGGCGCTAGCGTAGACTTACAGTGATATCAGAGCCTAACCATTTTGCTATACTAACTTGTGCTAACGCGTTTAAAATATCGATCCGACCGAAAATCGAAAAACACAAAATCCATGCCCGACAGTTTCTGTCGATTTTAAATGGTCTCAAAATTTAATTCTACATGTCTGAAAAATCAGTGCAGGGTTTTTTAAGACATCTGAGAAAAAATGGTCACGTGATCCCACTAAAGCGCCGCGCTTCCGCGGTCAAACCTAGGGTTTGACCGCGGAACCGCCGCGCTTCAGAGGGAACAATGCACCAATTTTTCTCAGTTGGCTTTATTTGGGATTTTGTGATTTTTGGTATATATCATTTGCGCCCAGGTTTTGTTACTGTTCACCAGTAAGCAGTGGGGCCCACTTTTTGATATTTGGACTTTGGTCGATCGAAATTTAAACACGTTAGTTTACAGTGCTTACATTATATCTCCGACCGGGAATGTCATTTGATCGGTAAACCGCGTTTAATTGCTATAGTTCTTTTAGACGGGTTTGCGAACGTGACATTAGCGTTGATGTTCTGTTTTGTGCTGTGATGTTGCGGATTTGTCGTGGTGGATAGCAGTGTGCAATGGTAGTACAGTTTGAGTTTATTTGTACATTTGATATTGCGGGGCGAGCGTCCAACTTGTGGACTGCCGTCACTGCCTGTTGTATAATATTCTTTTGGGGCACGACCAGGTTGCGGTCGATGTACCTATTGTACTATTTTTCATTACTGTACTAGGTTTTACCCCGCGACGGAGTGCACGGATAGTCGGGTTCGGGAAAGCAACGGGTCCGCATCTCATGGCTTTGAGAGGCAGAGGGGCCCCACTTCAGAATTGGCAGACTATTCGCCGCACTCGTAGGGGGTACAGGTTGACCCAAGGAGGGGTGCTCAATTTACCGGATTCCGTGAAGTGCCGGGTGTTCCATTCACTATGCTGTGGGGGACTGCCTCGCTTCAGGTTTTGGCGGGTAACTTGCCACACCCGTAGGGGTCTAGGTTTCATTGCACAGGCTATCCACACGACAGGGGAACGTCGAGTTTTAGCAGCGGCTCTGTGAAACTCGGGGATCCCAGATATCTGTATTGTTCTGTGATGCTTATTACTTTTCTGTAATGTTGCATATTATCACGCCTGGAGCGATTATGTATATTGGTTTATATACTATTAGATGTTGTATATGTTTTACACCCGCGCTAGTCCAGTCCCCGCTCTGTCGTTAGTTAAGTAACCTAACGAGTGATGACGGGACCCAGTGACGAATGCGGATGGCATATACGTACATTTTATTTTCGTTCTTTTCTGGTGTGATTGAATGATGGGATTGCGTTGATTCTGATCAATGCAAAGTAAAACAAACCTATTTGAGTTGTTGGAACAATTTTAAAAAGGTGTTATTACAAAGACGTTTCTTTTTGTTATGCATAGCGGTATTCGGTGTGAATATCCAGCACCTCATTCGACGAGGCAAGGGCTGATATCCCTTCACCGGGAAAGACCCCTTGGACAGAAGTTTGCGTCAGGGTAATAACTTTACTATAGTCGATTACAAGTTGCTTTGCATCGAGATATTCAGTGGAATATCCTGCACCTCATTCCATGAGGAAAGAGCCGAGATCCCTTTACCGGGAGTGATCTCTTTAGCAAAAGGTTTTCGCCACTATATTTTAAAAAGCTATCAGGTTCCTTCAGCGATATCAAGTTCACTACGCTAAAGGTTTTTCGCCAAAAACCAGTCGTAGCCCTCCGTCGTTTCTTATGGATGGTCAGTAGTATTCAAGCTATGTTTGTTGGCATACGTCAAGGCATAGTGTTTGGTAGCTGCTAGGTATTCATTTGTTGCATAGATAGATGAGTTGGTTTGGGACAGTCGTATTACCTTGTTGCCATACGTCAAGGGTATGTACGGGTGGGTTCAAATTAACAAGATAATGACGGGCAGAACTTGACATGTGACTTATGATTTGTTGACATACGCCAAGGTCATAAGAGCATGGGGCAAGAAAATGATTTCGGGAGTTTCTAAAGAAACTGAAACTTGCCAAGTATGCGCATACCTTCTGGAGTATGAATAACGTGGATGCATTCCATCACGTTAACATGCGATGAGAGTTGGATCCCGATTCCCACTGATGAGTTGGTTTACTCTTCGGGTGATCCCGATTGATTCTTCTTTAGGTTTGGAGGAGAATTTGACAGGACAGTGGGAGGTTTCCGGATTAGATAAAGTGATGACCATTCTGATCTAGGTTAGAGTGCACGCATAGTGTTTCTTTTCTCTCTCTCTCTTTGGCAGCGACCTTTGACCGACCCTAGACTATGACTCAGTGACCAGGTTGACCGAACCTTCTTAAAATACTGGCTTTTGGATTGTCTGAGTTGCATAAGTCATTGCCACTCCTTCTTTTACCCTTTGAATTTCTCAGAACACCCGTATTACTACGGATATCCACTTCCATTGGATAGATCCATCGTATGGTTATATACGAACTCGAAGGGACTTCTTCGGGGATGGATCCAGGTTCAGGACAAATAGAATTGGTTTATTCAGTTGTCTTTTATTATCACCTTCTCTCAGGTTGCGAGAGCTCCTTGGTTTAGGAGGGTACACCTATTACGCCTATTGGATAGTCTTATTCCAAACCATAGGCTGGTGCCGAAAGGTAGGGAATGAAGAAAACCAATTAGCCTAAATAGGGTGTGCAGAAGGTAATATGTAAAGACAAAATAAAGGGATTAGAAAGAGGGCAAAGTAAATTGCGACTGATATCATTCACGACCAAAACCGCGTACTTCATCGCCGCTCCTATTTCACCTTTAAAAGAATAAGGTATTATTCAGTTGTCTTTTATCATCACCTTCTCTCGAGATGCGAGTACTCCTTGGTTTAGGAGGGTACACCTATTATGCTTACTGGATAGTCTTCTTCCAAACCATAGGCTGGTGCCGAACGGTAAGGAAGGAAGAAAACCATTTAGCCTAACGATGGTGTACAGAAGGTAACGACTAAAGACAAATAAAGGGATTTGGATGAGATGGCAATAAAATATACGGTTGAAGTCATGAATTGGATTATGGAAGAGGCATTACTATGAATACCAGGATACCCCTACGAAACATTTTTATGTTTCAGTGCATTGTTAAAGGAAAAACTGTTTTCCCGATTAGACACTTACTCTAAGGGTATGTATTTACCAGGTTTCATTCTCATATCTGTATGGTTTTACAGATGATGAGTGGGAGTAAGATATTAGGAATTAGGTGATCATCCTCATTATATCGGAATTCATTGTAATTGGTGATATTTGAGGAAATCGCCAGGGTACAGTTTTCTACCTACGACGCACAGGTTTTGAGTTGTTTAACTCAGCGGACTTATACAGAGTATTGTATGTTGTCCAAGTGTCCATCAGGACAAAGGGGTAGGTCCTCGTACTATGTTCTGTTTACATATAACTTCTCTAGTATTTAGACAAGTGTTTCGTAGAAATGCAAGGTCTAAGTTTTGAGAAGTTGTGGGTATAAGAATAAAGTAGAGAACCAAGTATCACAAGTATCGGGATTCTTCAAAGAGATCGAAGATGTAGATTCTTGTGATTGGTATTCAGATTATAGTGATGGTTTTGAGAAACGTATTTCTCTTTCAGGTTACTCATAATTGGATGGATTCCTAAGTTGAGTAATGCTGATTAGCCTCTTTCCATTAAGTTGATATGCACTGGAGACAGCTGCATGGATTGAATCTGGTTCCAATTAAATAAGTGCCAAAGTTTCTATATTGGATATAGAATAGTTCGTACCTTAAAAGAAATTAAGGTACGGGGAGTTGTCCAGCTTATGATTAAAACCAGACACTGGATAACTCAGGGCACGATTCTGTAATGGCTGTTTGTAGGTTGACCCTGGCTACGACGAGGGTTGATATTCTACCATTTGGAAGATCAATAGTGATATTGTTCTTGACTCGCCACAGTTTTAGTAAAATGGATCTTTTTCAGAAAACAGTAGTGGGAGTATGGTAGAACTGGAAGTGATTCCAGAACCGCGAACGGTCACGAGTCGAACCCGAGAATTCGACTCGTGACCCGAACGATTACGGAAAATTTAATAGGACCTATATATTCAATCAGGTTTGACATTCCAATAGCCACTCCACAGATTTGGTAGGTAACCTCAAACACCCGAGAGGTACTTCGGTAGGCTCAAGGACGGTGACAGGGAGGTTCTTATCTACCCAGACTTGACACTACTGTTGTTCCAGGATATGAGACCCGGTAGGAGGGTTGTCGTAGTCAGTGGGAGCAGCAGAAGCATAGTGGGCAAGTAGCTTATGTCTATTTATAGACTTGAGCAGTTATAGCGGAGATAGATCATCTAATTTTGATGTGACAGTCATGGGTTTGACTTCAATCAGAATAAGGGATGGATCTGTTAAGAAGGTAGTAGGGTGTGATGTCAAGGTATCTGGATGACATACACAGAGTAGGAAGTAAAATTCCTATACTACGATCGGTTGTACTGTGGTCGTCACACAGTTGTTTCTCCAGACAGGATATGGATATAATATTTGACATTCTGGTTTCTAGATCTATGGTTTTAGATCTGGATTTGGGTAGTTTCCCAATGTGGGTACTTTGACAGATATTCTAATGGTTTTTAGAATAGTTGACTCCTAGCATGGTGGTGTACCTGCAGGTGATGGAGTCACCCTCTCTAAAGGTGTCGTACAGACTAAAGGGGAGAGGGATGTGCATGATTGGCAGATCACTTGCTTAGGTAATTGAGTCAATCATGAGATGTAAAGTACCACACCAAATGTTGGTTTTGCACTAGATGCAATAAGTTTGTATTAATCCAATCCTGGAGAAACATAAGGAAGCAGTTTTAGAACATTAGTACATGTTCTACGGATTTGATAACGGCAGCCTCTTTCGGGAGACGACTATCATTCCAGGCTTCGAAGGTGATATGGATGACAGAGTGATTGTCAGAGTTTTTAGTTTTCCCTCTGACGAGGGACAGTATTATGGACAGGTGGTTCCAGAGGATACTGTGGGTGGCTTGGTGCCGGATACTGATTAGGTTCAGTGATCCACACAGTCTAAGAAGTTTGGATATGGAGTTCATTTATGAACTAAGGTCCCATCAGATATCCAGACATATTCTAAGACATGTACTACTCAATTCGGGAGATGGCTTTCTCCGCGAACTTGAGATTTAGAGAGATATAGAAAGAAACTTCTAGGCGGATCCACTCACTGAGGCTATTTCTCGAACACAATAGTTTTACAAACGGGCTTTGTGATACTGATTAGTAGAGGAGTTGGGTGTCGTTTTCACACGGGCTGTGAGTAGTCGACATCGCAATATTAGCCTTGAGTGCAAGTGGGAGATTGTTGGAGATAGTGCCCTCATAGTCAATTATTGGATCGCAGGTACGTGATTGCAATGATTGCGGAGGACCTATCCCGGTAGACAGTCTTACTCGAGATGATAGTATGCAATCTGGTTTGCCTTTATCAGTCGTGTATATGTTCAGGTGACTGATTGCATGTTACACTTTAATAGAGCCCTTAGGATCTTGCTTTACTACCAACAGTATGATGGCGATCATATACGTGAGAGTTGGGTAGTTTATATGCATATCCTTAATTGTGGTCTCTAGTCGTGGGAGTTTCGAGACAGGGCATCGATATTCCGGAGTAGACTAGTGTGTACAGTCGAGACCCCGACGAGGGGCGGTGGCCGGTCTCACAAGCCACTGGTGTCAGTTGGATCACCTAAGATGTATACAGGTGCTCATTAGGTTATGAGTACACTGGACAGGACTCGCCGGGAATCTGCTAGTTAGTATTATATCTACCGTCAGATAGCAGTTCCCTGGTGACATGTATACAGGTTAGTTCATCGACCTGAGGTCGTCATTTGTCTCGTGTGAGTTCCCACTGTGCTTTGATTTCTACCCTACCACGGCTTAAAGAAGTCGTGCAAACAGGTAGCTTTTGGGTACAGTCCCGAGCCATATAGAGGCACGTGAGCGGATCGGCAGGGGATTCGTCTCTCCCGGTATTGGGGGCGAGATCGTGCTGTGTCTAGGAGAGCCATTACACAAATCCATGGCCATGGTAGGAGATTTACTGGTAGGTACTCCAGTAGTATCTCAGGGTGTATTGGGCTTCACTCCGACATGACTTATACTGCTATTGGGGGTCTGACGTTACTAGCCCCCTAGGCGGATATGCGATACTCATTGACGAACGGACCGGACTGTATATACATTGTCACTGTTAGGCTCAGTAGGGTTTTCCGGATGAGTGCGCTCATCGGCCACCCTTGAGGTCAGTCCATGGGCAGCCGTTATGCATAGCTAGTGCCGCTGACGGTTTGTGGTTAAACCCACTGCAAGGGTACTGACGAGTCATTAGAGTCCCCCACAGACAGTTTCCCAAGTTCGGGCGAAACGTTGTAGAGGCCGTATGGTTTTATGGCAGGGTTCGGAAAATGCACGTGCGTTTACGCACGTGTCGATTTTCGGACAGATGATACTGGTCGGCTTTGGTTTAAGCCGGATCCGAGTATTATATTGAGTAGGTATAATATCTTTGTCTCAGTTGCATTTGTATTCGGTCGTAATACAAATGCGGGTATTTTTATACAGTTTCGGGGTTGTCCTGAAATTCGTTTCAGGATCACTTTTGGAAGTTGCCAGTTTCCAGTTTTCTATCAGCCGTCTTTTAACATTTGGTTAAAGACGGATTTATCTTTTCTACAGATGAGGTGAGTCAGTGTTCTAGAATATTCTAGATGAGGTGACTAGGCTTATTGGTGTAGGGTTTTCATTGGTTGCATTTATTAAAGGGTGACTAGGTTTAGTGATTCATGCTTTGTTATTAAAGCTTCTTGGATTGCTTAAGATATTTTAGAGTGAGAAGCTTTCTCTTATTGTCACCACTTGCTCCTACGGTCACCTCCCTCCTTCATATATATGGCTTGCCCTCTCTCTCTCCTCACTCTCTCTCTCACTTGTTGGTTTCATTTTAGAGAGAAAAGATTATGATAGGTTTTATCGGTGTATGGAATTTCACAGTCCATTTCATTCCATCACCTGATTTCCACGGCAACTTCATTAACCGATCGTCCACGGATTTGGACGAAGTGAGACAAAGTCATCTACTCATTCTCTACATCAATCTTGGTCGTCTCTTTTAGCAAACTTGACGATCGAGTTGCCTCGAGTCAGAGGCGGGAGCCCGTTTAAAGAACCGATCATGTGGTGCCACCTCGACGGAGGAGATCGGAGATCGACGAGATCGGAGCAGCCGCAACGGAGCGTGGGATGATGGTTGAAGAACGAAGGACTCGGATCGTTCGGTATAACCATACTACACTCTTTACAGTTTGTTAGTTTAGCAATAATGGCAGATCCGGGTTAAAGTATAGGATAGCGCCAGTTAAAAAGTTTTTGTTCCGCATTTTGGCGTCTGTAGACTGCCGGGGCGCTAGCGTAGACTTACAGATCTCGGGTCTACAGACTAACCTGCACAAGTGTCACCTGAGAACTGCCATCTGACGTGAGGTATAATACCATCTGGGAGTTCTCGGCGAGTCCGTCCAGTGTACCCAGTCTCCACTGAGCACCCGTATACCATCTCTGATGTCAAACACCAATGGATATGGGATCATCCATCGCCCATCTCATGGGTCGAGAAGCGTATAAGCTAGTCTACACTGGTATATCGATGCCCCGTCTCGATACACCCTCGACTAGGGACCATGAAGGATGTATTTATGGACTACCATGTCCCCACTAGTATGATCTGCATCATAGTCCAGGCAGTCAAGTACACATCCTAAGGGCTTTACCAACATGTAACTATAAGACAGTTTAAAAAGACTAGTATACATGTTAAGATAAAGAGCAACCAGATAGCATACTATCATATCGAGCAAGAAAGTCATCTCTATAGCATCCAATATAATAAACATCATCTGTACAATACTGGCCTCTAGAGCATACATACAACTAACAATCTCCCACTTGCACTAGGGCCAGCTGCTATAGTATCGCATACCGAGCATCCCGAAGAGTCTCTCAAACTGTATCTGGGGAATGGCCTTCGTGAGTGGATCCGCTGTGTCGTTCTTCATGTCAACCCTCCTGACCTCGATCTCCCGGCGATCAACTATCTCCCGGATCAGGTGATACCGCCTCAGAATATACCTGGATCGCTGATGGGACCTGGGTTCCTTGGCCAAAGCCACCGCTTCATTGTTATCGCAATACAAAGGTATTGGATGCTCAATGGATGGAACCACTCCAAGTTCAGTAATGAACTTCTTGATCCAGACAGCCTCTTTGGCAGCATCGTTGGCAGCGATGTATTCAGCCTCCATCGTCGAGTCTGCCACGGTTTCCTGCTTGGAACTCTTCCAGCTAACCGCCCCTCCATAAAGGGTAAAGACAAATCCCGACTGCGACTTAGAGTCGTCCTTATCACTCTGGAAGCTCGAATCGGTAAAGGACTCCACTTGGAGTTCTCCGTTACCATACACCAAGAGCATCTCTTTAGTCCTTCGCAAGTACTTGAGAATGCTCTTCATAGCTGTCCAGTGACTCTCTCCAGTATCAGCTTGATACCTGCTCACTACACTTAGTGAGTATGCAACATTGGGTCTGGTACATATCATCGCGTACATGATAGAGCCTACAGCCGAAGCATAGGGTATCTCTTGCATGCGAGCTCTCTCCAAATCAGTCTTGGGAGACATCTCTTTGGAGAGAGTGACTCCAGAGATCATGGGCAAGTTCCCACGCTTAGATTCTTCCATACTAAACCTCTTTAGTATGGTGTCAATGTACCTGCATTGGGACAATCCCAATATCCGTTTGGATCTATCTCTATAGATCCTAATTCCCAATATGCAGGAGGCATCACCAAGATCTTTCATTGAGAATCTTTGTGATAAGAAGAGCTTGACCGATTGCAGCATAGGAATATCATTTCCTATCAAGAGTATGTCGTCCACGTACAATACGAGGAAGACAACCTTACTCTCTGCTACCTTCTTGTAGATACAAGGTTCATCTGGGTTTTTGACGAAATCAAACTCTTTGATAACGACGTCAAAGCAGATGTTCCAACTCCGCGACGCTTGCTTTAATCCATAAATGGATTTAAGCAGCTTGCACACCTTCCCGCTGCTCCCACTGTCTACGAAGCCCTCTGGCTGAGTCATGTACACGCACTCTTCTAAATCACCATTCAGAAAGGCGGTCTTAACATCCATTTGCCAGATTTCGTAGTCATGATATGCAGCGATGGCAAGCATGATCCGGATGGATTTAAGCATAGCCACTGGAGAAAAGGTTTCGTCATAGTCCACACCTGGTCTTCGACGAAAGCCTTTTGCAACAAGTCTAGTTTGAAAGTCTCCACTTTCCCATCTACACCAAGTTTTTTCTTGAAGATCCACTTGCTCCCAATGGGTTTTACCTCTTCAGGAGCAACTTCCAAAGTCCATACTTTGTTGGTGTACATGGATTCCATCTCGGACCGCATAGCATCCAGCCATTTCACTGAGTCCCTACAAGTGATGGCCTGCTCGAAACTAGTTGGGTCATCATCCTCCATGATGCAATCCTCGCTCCCACCATCCATGAGAAAACCGTAGTATCTCTCAGGTTGGCGAGGAACCCTACTAGATCGGCGGAGAGGCTGAGGTTCGTTGGGAGCTACTAAATCCTCTGGTTCCACTAAATCTTCAGTTTGAGTTTGTGTAGCCGGAATTTCTTCCAGTTCTACCTTATCGACACTAATTTCTTTTGCAAGAAATTCCTTTTCCAAAAAGGTGGCATGTCGAGAAACAAACACTTTTTGTTCCTCTGTATGGTAGAAAAGATATCCATGTGAATGTTTGGGATATCCCATAAACTTGCATAGAACTGATCGTGCCTCGAGTTTGTCCGGATTTTGCCTTTTGACATAGGCCGGGCAACCCCATATCTTAACTCGTTTAAGACATGGTCTCTTCCCACTCCATATCTCATATGGTGTGGTAGGTACAGATTTAGATGGAACTTGATTCAATAGGTATGCTGCTGTCTCCAGCGCATATCCCCAGAAGGAAATAGGTAACTCAGCTGTGCTCATCATAGAGTGCACCATATCTAATAGGGTGTGATTCCTCCGTTCTGATACACTGTTGTGCTGTGGTGTATATGGAGGAGTCAGCTAAGAGAGAATCCCATTCTCTTTTAGGAAGTCTTGGAATTCATTGCTCAAGTATTCACCTCCTCGATCAGATCGAAGGATTTTAATACTTTTTCCGGTTTGGTTTTCGACTTCTTGTTTATATTCTCTAAATTTCTCAAAAGCTTCTGATTTGTGTTTCATCAGGAACACATATCCGAATCTAGAGAGATCGTCAGTGAATGTAATGAAGTACGAAGAACCATCCCTGGCATGTGTAGACATGGGACCGCATACATCACTATGTATCAGTCCCAAGAGTTCGGTAACTCTTTCTCCGTGTCCCGTAAACGGAGTTTTGGTCATCTTGCCTTTGAGACACGACTGGCAAGTGTCATAAGATGAAAATTCAAACGGATTTAAATATCCATCCTTATGCAACTTAGCCAGTCGTGTCGCATTGATGTGACCGAGTCTACAATGCCACAAGAAGGATTCGTTCAGTTCTGAACTCTTCCTCTTGTGTGTGTTTGTTATGCTCAGAACTGTTGATTGATTTAGAATATAAATGCCATTGCACAACGTGCCTGATCCAACCAACTTTTGGTTACGGAAAATGTTCATAACATTGTCCTGTAATACAAAATTATATCCCTCTTTACTTAATAAAGAAACCGATATAATGTTGCATATCAGATTCGGCATGTAATAGCATTCGTTCAGAACCAATGTATTACCAGTCGGTAATACAAGGTGATATTCCCCGACAGTCTTAGCTGCAACAATTGCACCATTTCCAACTCTAATGTCTTTATCACCTTCTCCAAGTTCTCTACCTTTCCTGAGCCCATGTAACTGATTACATATATGGGATCCTGACCCGGTATCTAATACCCAGGACGTGGAGCAAATGGAGAAACAGTTCTCTGTAACGAACACACCCGAAGAAAATGCATCATCATGTACTTTCTTCATTCGGGTGGCATGGGAATCCTGGTATTCCCCTAAGTCCTGATCATTCCTATAACTCTTATAAGAAAGAACGGAACCAACGTTCCCCAGCACAGTATAACATGCGGGTTCGGTCAATACATCCATATTATTATCTTGATTAGGGCATGAAATGGTTGCTACCTGGAGAGAGAGAGAAGAAAACACTTTAGCGTATGCTCGTGCAAGATCAGATTGGTTATTATCTTATCTAATCAGGATGGCTCCCACTGGTTTTTATCAAATCTTCCTTCAAACCCTGAAAGGAAAGACTAGCCGGGATTAATTACACCCTACAACTTCGCCAATCTTTCAGCCAGGCCAGTGTCGGTACTTTGAGGGAGGTTCCCCATGCTTTCGCACGGACCTAATTAAAGTAAACCTCGTTTTCCCAGAGGCGTAACCCCGTTGACACCTTTCTAGACACCTACTTGATCGGCTAATTGTAATGTGCAAAACACTCCCAGGAGTAACTCTTACTCACAGTGGGTATCGGGATCCAACTATCTCATAGAAGGTATGCAATCTCATTGCAAATTTCAACACTTGAAATTCCCGATAATATTTTGCCCCTAGCGTCCTATGACCTTGACAAAGGCCAACAAATCACAGGATGCTAGTCAAGTTCAA
Organism: Agapanthus africanus; assembly: GCA_030015575.1. Taxonomy (NCBI): domain Eukaryota; kingdom Viridiplantae; phylum Streptophyta; class Magnoliopsida; order Asparagales; family Amaryllidaceae; genus Agapanthus; species Agapanthus africanus. The sequence goes on from JASDDO010000012.1 coordinate 368,123,410, forward strand.
CCCGTCATTTCTTGATTGAATCAAGCCCACCCGCACGACCCTTGACAAAGGCCAACAAGGTCGTACGACTACCCTGAAACAATCTGCATCACATGCATAAGCAGATAAGCACTATTCAGCTACCGCACACTATGCCTTGACAAAGGCCAACAAACGCAGCACGAATACTAAACAGTTCTTATCTGAAATGACGGAGGGCTACGACAGGTTTTTCTGAAAACCATGAGCGTAATGAACTTGATATCGTTGTAGAATCGAGTGAATTTTGAAATGGAGTGTTCTTGAGGCTTTTCTAGTTTTGCTAAAGGGGTCACTCCCGGTGAAGGGATCGTCGGCCCTTTCCTCGTCGAATGAGGTGCGGGATATATCATATATATCACTGTGCAAAGCAGAAACTATAGAAGCAATCAAAAGACAAACCGAGTGTGTAGCATCTGCCAGTTATTGCTAAAGGAGTCACTCCCAGTGAAGGGATCTCGGTCCTTTCCTCATCGAATAAGGTGCAGGATATATCACATATACCGCTGTGCAAAGCAAGAACTGTAGCTACCTGTTTTATTTAAAATTTGATTCTACAACATCTTAGGTTTCTTTTCTTTCATTAATCACATTAATGAAGTCCCATCATTTAAGTCACCTAAACATCACAGATAAATACAACGTACACTTATGCCATCCGCATTCGCCTCGATGTCCCCTCGTGCACCGTTAGGTTAGGTAACTAACAACAGAGCAGGGCAGGGCTAGTGCGGGTGCAAAACATAAGTAACGTCTATATAATATATCCTATATACTGTATACTGTATCCATCAGAACATATCAAATGATCACATCACAGATATCGCAGCAGAAAATATAATATGAAATACTGGATATACTAGGACGTCCGTGTTTTCAATACGAGCCAGTATAAAACACGGATTCCACGGTCGTGATGAATAGCCAATCCCACACCCCTAGACCCCTACGAGAGCGGCAAGCAACCCTACCAATTCTAGGGTTAGGAGACCCGGACTCGACTCCTCGAGATGGTCTCCCACTGGACCCTAGAACCCGGTTACTTGTGCTCCCCTTCTTGGGTCTATCCTAATGCGGAAAAGTAAATAATATACAAAAGGTGACATCTTCCGCAACCTGGAAGTGTCCCAATAAAAGAATATTACATACAAGTTTTTACATGAATTAAAAAGAAAAAACACTCATCTCACATAAAAACCCCCGGCTATTCGAACACGACGATCCAATATAACATAACCAGCAACACATAACATCACATGTCATCAACGTAAGTAAGTATGCATACCCCAATTGTCGTTGACATATAGCAACGAAACCGGCGATATCGACATACTACACTTACGGTCACAGAAAAGAAAGTGTAAAACTACAACAGTTGGAATCCGCAACCTCTTTAGACATCGCATGCCTAATCAAATGAAATACTTAGACATCACATGCCTAACAATTATAAACCCTGCATTTTAGTCTCAATATCGAAAACTCTTTTCAATATCAAGTAAGACTAAACCGCTAGATTTATAACATTCATTCAGTTATCTCATAACTGTTTGTGAATTCCAATTATTGTATCCGATTCCGGATAAATAGAAAATATTAAACTTTCCGATCGAACATTCGAACACCCAAGTTTTCCCGAAACCGATCAACACATGAAATAAGTTCAAAGACATTCACTTCATGCCTCAGTACCGACGGTCCAGCCGTAGAAGGGTCAAGCCAACGCCTCACATATGGCACGCCGTACTGCCCCAAACCCTAAGGTTCAAAGGGCAGTTCAAGACGGTCACATAATCGAGTTAAGGTTTGTTGTCTTCTAGAGGGACCATCGCGTTACTTGCACTACTTAGAACGTCATTAAACTACGGAAAAGTCCAACAATTGGAAATTTCCCGGCAGGGGAAACTTTGGGTATTTACATCCGGTCGAACTTTTTAACATATTCTAAAATTATCCGGAAAAACACATAGACAAAGTTTGATAATCCGATCGAATTTTCGATTCCCAATACAACCCTAGAAAACTCAACTCTTGAGTCAGATATAAAAATTCCCAGAAAATACAGGAAGAAGATATAAGAGTTACTGTGTAAAAACCAAAAGGAGAAGCGACAAAGTTGCCGCGGAACCGCCGCATTAGGCATACTAATGTCGCGGTTCCACCGCACTTTAATGGAATCAAGTGGTCGAACTTCACAGTAATTCTTAGATATTCCTGATTAGTTTTCTGCATATTTTTAATTCTAAAAAATCCCCGAATTTCAAAAATGTACACAGAGCATTTTAGGATTTGGGTTTTGGTTCGATCGGGCTTCAAACTTCGTCTACACTTCGCCTAAGGCTCTAGCTAGGCTCTGATACCACTGTAGGGTTCCTAGGCACTCTCAAGAGGTCTCACAAGGAATCAACCATGCCAATTTCAAAATTTTACAAGTGCCGAGAAACTCTAATACGGATCGTTAACTAGAATTTTAGGCGAAACATTGAACTAGTTAACAACTTAACTAAAGATAAGAAGCTACAACCTTTGTAGATCCGGTTATCCACTTCCTTAGCTCCACGTAGTCGTCCCATCGCTGTCCATCTCGAATCCCGGACTCTTGCATCGGCTTCATCGGAGAAAATGAGCGGACTAGTCGTCGGCTACGATGCCGAAGATGATCTACGTCGAGGTTACACAAGATCAAGCTCCAACTTCACCAAGTTGTGAAACTTGTGAAGAAAACACCCTATACTACTTGGCAAGAGGTAGAGGGTGAAGAAATAGGAGGTGGGTTCACTTTAGAATTGGATTTCTCACACTTTTGCTCAAGTTGCCATTGTTGGTAGCAAGCTTTTCTTCATGTCAAGAAGAAGAAGAAGATGAAGATGATTATGATAAGAATAATCAATCAAATAGAAAATAGATTATACATATCATATAGCAACCATGGTCAAGATAACTTGTGTAGAGAATCAACTATGGTTCAAGTGAATGGTTAGGGTTAAGAAAAGAGACAAAATGGTCAAACCATTCAAAGCTTCATGAAGCTTCAAAAGAAAGTCCAAAATGAGCCACCATTTCATTTATTTTCCATATATAAATGAAAATAAATAAATAAATAAATAAGTAAATCAAATAAACAAAACCCTAATCATTAACTTAACCATGGTATAATTCTTTACACAAACACAAGTGAGCATGCATCATCAAACATGATACAATTAAGTGCACAAAAGTATATCACATATACAACTTGTGAACTTCAAGTGAGAAAAACCTTTTAAAGTGAACCAATACTAGTTAATGCAAAGTAATATATCAAATATATAATTATACATTAAATTATTAAATCAACACTTGATTCAATGATCCGGTCATATCGCATATAACCGACTAGTATCCTATGTATCGGCTTATCGAATCAATCCTTGATTCGATATCTAGGTTATATCGCATATAACCAATCGATACATACATCGCGAGAATAGAATACGGTATCACATACACGCATTATTCTCGGTCTTGCACATATCTCATATGCGCTCCTATTTCGTTTCGCTTCAGCCAGGAAACCTCTGTGTAGGACTCTAAAGACTCGTCAATACGCCGGCAGCAGATGATGATCATATCAAGCACCCACAAGCCGCAAGCGGTCTGCTAAACGTAACGGCCATCCGGGTATTGAGCGATCAGAAGATCGATGAGCTAGCCCGCTCACACTCCTGTGAATCCAACCAGTAACACTTACCGTACAGTCCGGTCTGTTCGTCTGATATGTCGCATATCAAGTCTAGGGGTGGTAAACGTCAGACCCCAATAACCGATAAGTCATGCCGATGTGAGGCTCATAACGGGTCAAGAAACTACTGGTAACACTTACCAGCAAATCTCTGATCAGCCCTGGCCAGGGACTTCCCTGTTACGGCCAATCGAGCACAGCGCAACATCAACCCCCAATACCGGGAGAGACGAAACCCCTCCTATCGCTCATTGCCTCCATGTGACTCGGGACTGCGCCCAAAAACCACTGTTTTGCACGCCCTCATAGACGTGGTAAGGTGGAGATCAAAGCACAGTGGGAATCACACAAGACTCTATGACGATCTCGGGTCTACAGACTAACCTGCACAAGTGTCACCTGAGAACTGCCATCTGACGTGAGGTATAATACCATCTGGGAGTTCTCGGCGAGTCCGTCCAGTGTACCCAGTCTCCACTGAGCACCCGTATACCATCTCTGATGTCAAACATCAATGGATATGGGATCATCCATCGCCCATCTCATGGGTCGAGAATCGTATACGCTAGTCTACACTGGTATATCGATGCCCCGTCTCGATACACCCTCGACTAGGGACCTTGAAGGATGTACTTATGGACTACCATGTCCCCACTAGTATGATCTGCATCATAATCCAGGCAGTCAAGTACACATCCTAAGGGCTTTACTAACATGTAACTATAAGACAGTTTAAAGAGACTGGTATACATGTTAAGATAAAGAGCAACCAGATAGCATACTATCATATCGAGCAAGAAAGTCATCTCTATATATATCCAAGCATCCAATATAATATACATCATCTGTACAATACTGGCCTCTAGGGCATACATACAACTAACAGCCCAGAACACCCTGAGATACTACTTGAATACCTATCAGCAAATCTCCTGTCTTGGCCAAGGACTTTTCATGTTCTGGCTCTCCTAGACACAGCGCGACGTCACCCCCAATACCGGGAGAGACGAACCCCTGTAGATCCGCTCACTGCCTCCATGTGGCTCGGGACTGTACCCAACTAAAACCTGTTTGCACGACTCCTTTGAGCCGTGGTAGGGTAGTAATCAAAGCACAGTGGGAACTCACACGAGACAAATGACGATCTCAGGTCGATGAACTAACCTGTACACATATCACCTGGGAACTGCTATCTGACGTCTGGTATAATCCCAACTAGCAGGTTCCCGGCGAGTCCTGTCCGGTGTACTCATAACCCAATGAGCACCTGTATACATTTTAGGTGAACCAACTGACACCAGTGGCTTGTGAGACCGGCCACCGCCCCTCGTCGGGGTCTCGACTGTATACACTAGTCTACTCTGGAGAATCGATGCCCTGTCTCGAAACTCCCACGACTAGGGACCTTTTAAGGATGTGCTTATAAACTCCAGCTCTCACTTATATGATCGCCCTCATACTGCTGGTAGTCAAGCAAGAATCCTAGGTGCTCTATCAACGTGCAATAGCGACTCGTAAGGTCACCTAAAGCAGTACATGATGATAAAGATAAACCAGATAGCATACTATCATCTTGAGTAAGACTGTCCTACTGGGACAGGTCCTCCCCTCAATCATTGCAATCACGTGCCTGTGATCCAATAATTGACTCTGAGGGCACTATCTCCAACAGATACTTCTGTCCATTTTTTCAAAAGTTGATATTTTGCAGATTAAAAATATTCAAAAAATCGTGCAGGTTAAATTATGGAGCCCCAAGAATTACGAGTCCCCAACTCCATCAAGGAGCCGCGGAACCGCGGCCCAAACCCTTGTTTGGCCGCGGTTCCGCCGCAATCTTGACGAGTTGTGGGATCATTTGTCTTTTGTTGCTCCATTTTTGTATTTGGTATTTTCTGGGTATTTTTAGTGAGGCTCAAGTTGTAGAGATCTCTGTGATTTGTGGGTGTTTGATGAATCGATCAAAATGTTTAACATCGTCTAAATATATATGATATGTGATACAATATTTGGAATCCATATTAATTAGTTTTATGAAAACTAGTTTGTTGTTTGTAAATTTGGCGTTTTAGTCTCTTTTAATCGATTGCCACGGAGTTTCGATTCGGATCAAAACTTCGTCACAATCTCGTATTGTACGCGAATAGTTGTCGGGAAACACTACTAGATAGCTACGCCCCATTGCGTCGACCAAGCGACTATAGGAGAACATCGTAGCCAAAAGCATCCACTCGGGTGCTCACGGCCGCGGTGTTCCACCTAAGTGCACTTCGTTGACGGTATCGGGGGTGCGACAATCTATTAAAGTTTCCGTCGTGCATTTGATCATTATATCGGGAATCTTGTTGAATTACCCGACTGACTATTGAAAGGTGTTTTCAATTTGAGACATAAATGCAAGATTTATTATGTTAGGCATGAAATCCGAAATATGAGATATTCCGGGTTTATGATGTCTAAGGTTTGATGCGGATTCTAATTATTGTAGTTTTCATTTTTATTCTGCGACCGTAAGTGTAATATGTGGTGTATCCCCAATCTCGTTGCTATATGTCCACGACATTCGGGATACGCATATTTACTTACGTTGATGAAATGTGATGTTATTTGTTGCTGTGATATGTTATATTGGATCGTCATGATTGAATAGCCGGGGGTTTTTGCGTGAGATGAGAGTTTTTCTATTTTCATTCATGTAAAAATTGTATGTAATATTTTTTTATTAGGACACTTCTGAGTTGAGGATGATTACACCATTGATGTATATTATTTACTTTTCCGCATTAGGATAGACCCAAGGCGGGGAGCATAAGTGACCGGGTTCTAGAGTCCAGTGGGAGACCATCTCGAGGAGTCTAGACCGGGTCTCCTAACTCTAGAATTGGAAGGGTTACTTGCCGCTCTCGTAGGGGTCTAGGGATGTGGGTTTGGCTATTCATCACGACCGTGGAATCTATGTTTTTCATTTTTGGCTTAATTTAAAACATGGACCTCCTAGTATATCCTATATTTTAAATGTTTGTTTCTACTGCCTGAGTTCTGTGATGTGATCATATAACCGCGTAAGCCGCATGCTATATATATGATATATATAATAAACGTTGCTTATGTTTTGCACCCGCGCTAGTCCTGCCCCTACTCTGCCGTTAGTTAAGTAACCTAATGGTGCATGACGGGGCCCCGTGGCGAATGCAGATGGAATAAGCGTACGTTTTACTTTTGTTTCTTCTGTGATGTTTAGAAAACATAATTGATGGGATGTCATTAATGAGATTAATGAAAAGAAAGAAACCTAAAACATGTTGTAGAATCAAATTTTTCAAAAAGCAGCTCTAGTTATTGCTTTGCTTAGCGGTATTACTTTATGAATATCCAACACCTCATTCGATGAGAAAAGAGCCTAGATCCCTTCACCGGGAGTGACCACTTTAGCAAAACCAGCAAATGCTACAACCCACTCGGTTTGTTTTGAAAACTACTCGATTTTAAAAGAGGAGCTTAAACCACTCCTTTTCAAATCACTCGATTCTAAAACGATATCAAGTTCATTATGCTAAATGTTTTCTTAAAAGCCTGTCGTAACCCTCCGTCATTTCAGATAAGGACTATTTAGTATTTGTGCTACGTTTGTTAGCCTCCATCAAGGAATAGTGTGCGGTAGCTAATTAGTGCTTATATGTTGCATATGATGCGATTGGATAAGGGTAGTCGTACAACTTTGTTGGCCTCCGTCAAGGGTCATACAGGTAGGTTTAATTCGATTGAACTTGACTAGCGGCCTATAGTTTGTTGGCCTCTGTTAAGGTCATAGGATTGTTAGTGTATATGCCCTAGGGGCCATTATTGTATCATACTAGTTTGTATATTACTTAATAGAAGTTTGGGATATTCACAGTTGTATTAACAGACTTGCTCAACATAGTAGTATGCTACTTGGTTTTTATCTATCTTAATTTGTGTATATGTTTCTTTTAAGAATATCACAAATACATATTGATAGAGCCCATAGAATCTTGCTTGACTACCAGCGTTGTGATGGCAGTCACACTAGTGGGAGCTGGGTAGTCTACAAGCACATCCTTTTTCAGGTCTCTAGTCGTAGGATTATCGAGACAGGGCATCGATACTCCGGAGTAGACTAGTGTGTACGCTTCTCATCCCAGCAGGGGAAATGGACTGTCCCACAGCCATTAGTACGTTGTACTGGAGATAGTATGCAGGTGCTCGTTGGGTTACGGGTACACCGGACATGACTCGTAGGGAACTGTTGGTTGGTATTATACCCGTCGTCAGTTAACAGTTCCCAGGTGACATGCGTACAGCATAGTCCGTAGACTTGACACTGCTTCTTCGCCTCGAGTGTGTTCCCTTTGTTCTTAGATTGCTACCCTACCACGGCTTGACTGATTCGTGCAAACAGGTAGCAGTTGGGTGCAGTCCCGAAGCACTTGGAGGCAGTAGCAGTTAGAAAGGATTCGTCTCTCCCGGTATTGGGAGTTGATATCGCACTGTGTTTGGAGAGCCATTATGCCAAGTCCCTGGCCAGGGCAAGCGAGATTTACTGGTAGGTTTTCCAGTAGCTTCTCAAGGTGTGATGGGCTTCATTCCAACACGACTTATACCGCTTTTAGGGGACTGACGCTTGCCGCCCCCAATGCCCGATATGAGATAGTCTTAGACGAACAGACCGGACTGTACGGAGATTATCACATCAGGATCAGAAGGAGTTCAGATGGGTTTCCTCATCGGCCTTCTTATCGACATCTACCTGGGGACTGTTACGTACAGCTAGCACCGCTTGCGGCCTGTGGTTAAACCCACTGCCAGTGAAGTGTCGAGTCTTTAGAGTCCCACACAGAGAGTTTCCCTGCTTCAGGCAAAACGATATAGAGGTCGTATGGTTTTACGATAGGGTTCGGACATATACGTGTACTTGTGCACGTATGATGTTCAGACAGATTATACTAGCGGGCTTTAGTTTAAGCCAGATTCTAGTATTGTATTATTGGATTTATGCAGTCTCAGTATATCCGTGTTTTTCGTAAATACGGATGGGGGGGTATTCTCGTAATTAGTCGAGAAGCTTCTAGAAGAAAGGTGACTCATTTAGATTTAATTCATTTATGAATTAAACTAAATGAGGTGGAGAGCTTATGTGTTATTTGCATTAAATGAATTAGTTACTCATGAGATGATTCATCCAAGTGAGTTAATGAAGCATTAATTGTTTTAATGACTCATGAGATGATTCATTCATTTATATTAAATGAAGCATGGTTGTAATTATCTCATATGATTTATTTGATAATTATTATGCTTCATAATATTTATAAATGAGTTATATTTTCATTTCATTCTCACATACACACTCTCTCTCCTCAAGCTCTCCTCTTCTTCAACCTAACCCTAATCCTCTCATGTGTTGAGATCCCAAGGGTTAGAAAGACTAATAGATCCTTAATCCACTTCTATATCATCTAGGTCACTTGGATTAGCAATCCTAGCCACTTAGTTACCTCAAGTGAGAGGTTAAAGCTTGGAGAAGGAACTTTTGGATAGATCTTCTATCACATCGAGGAGGCCGACGAGGAGGTGAACAACAAGAACAAGAAGGATTAGTATCTTGAGGTATAATCATCTATTATAGTAGTTTAGCACTTCTAGATAGTTTGTTAGTTAGAGTTTAGCAAAGATCCATAAAGTTAGTCGATGTTACCTTAAACAAAATGATTATTTTACCTATTCCGCCTCCCCGAATCTTGTGGGGTGAGTAACGTCAACTTACAGTGGTATCAGAGCCTAGCTAAACCATAACTAACATGTTAGCAAAGTCTTTAGAAATTCAATCGCAAAATAATCCCGAAAAAACGACGTTTTCACTAAGTTTCTGCCGATTTTAAAACGGGGTCTAAAAATTTTTCAGGGACCCTTAAAAATAAAAGCAGGGTTTTTTAAGAATTGTGAATAAATTTGGGATCGTGACTCGTCCAAACCACCGCGGAACCGCGGCCGATCCAAGCTATCCGCCGCGGATCCGCGGCCGAGTTGACACCGAGTCAACCCAAATTTGCTCAGTTATTCTTCTGTGTTGATATTGTGTTTTCTGTGATGATTTGTTTCTGCTCAGGTTTTATGTGCACAGAGATTTGTTTGGAGTAGATTCATATGTGTTGCTTGATCGATATTCTAAGAAATTTGTCTAACTGGATTATATCTGTATTGTGATTAATGTGTTTGTAAACCTCCCCTAACTTCTAGTATGTCGGTTAGCAGGGGGTTGCACATTTCTGTAATGGTTTTTACTGGTTTGTGAATGTGAACTTGTTGGATTGTCGTGAATGAATAGCCGGGGATGTGAGACGAGTGTTTCTTTCATTCAAATGTAAATTGCAATTTGTTGTAATATTCTTTTACGGGGCACATCCGGGTTGAGGTTGTAGCCACCGTTGTATTATTTCATTTACTGTTTTCTGCTCCTAGGATAGACCCAAGGTGGGGTGCACAAACTACCGGGTACTTTGAACTGTTTAGTGGCCTACCCACGTCGTTGAGGGAGACCGCTTCACTTCGGGTACTTGACGGGTAGTTTGCCGTACCCGTAGGGGTCTATGGTGGGGTTGGCTATTCATCACGACTGTGTAATCCGTATTTAATTGCAGGCTCAAAGGGAATGCGGATTCCTAGAATATCCAATATGTTCATCTGTGATCTGGAATGCCTATTATTGCGTCTGACGAATGTACAATATCTATATATGATATCTAGTAGGCGTTGCTTATGTATTGCATCCGCACTAGCCCAGCCCCCGCTCTGTCGTTAGTTAAGTAACCTAATGGGTGAATGACGGGGCCCAGTGGCGAATGTGGATGGCATAAGAGAACGTTGTATTTTCGTTGTTTTCTGCAATGATAGGTTAATTGATGGGACACATTATTTTAATGCAAAGAAAATAAACCAAAGTTGAATCGTTGGAACAATTTAAAAGAAACCACTCGGTTATTTTAAAAACAGCAGATTTTTAATTGCGGAGCTTAAACCACTCCTTTTAAAAGCTATCAGGTTCCTTCGATCATATCAAGTTCACTACGTTCACGGTTTCGCCAAAAACCATTCGTAGCCCTCCGTCATTTCATTTGGGTATTCAGTAGTATTCAAGCTATGCATTTTGACCAACGCCAAGGCATAGTGTTTGGTAGCTGCTGGGTATTCATCTGTTGCATAGATAGATGAGTTGGTTTGGGATAGTCGTACTGCCATTTTGCCAACATCAGGGGTATGTACGGGTGGGTTCAAATTAACAAGATAATGATGGATAGAACTTGACATGTGACTTATGATATTTTGACCAACGCCAAGGTCATAAGAGCATGGGGCAGAAATCCATATCGGGAGTTTCTAAAGAAACTGAAACTTGCTAGAGATGCATACCATTTGGACTGTGATAATTTTGGTAGGATTCCTTCACCTTTATCACACGATGATATTTGGATCCCGATCCTACTGTGAGTATATGCTACTTATCGGGAGATTCTTTCACTTAAACGATCAATGCTATAAACCAAGTAGGTGTCGAGAAAGGTGTCAGCGAGGCTCGCCCCCAGGGAAAAGAGGTTATTTAATTAAGGAACTTCGCGAAAGCGTCGTAAAACCTCCCTCGAAGTACCGACACTTGCCTGGCTGAACGGTTAAGCAAGTATTGTACAGTAAGAATAGTCCTGACTAGTTCTTCCTTTTTGGTTTGAGGAGGGATTCGAGAAACAGTGGGAGCCATCCTGTTTAGATAAACTAAAAACCACTCTAAACTTGCAAGAGCATCATGCTAAAGTGTTTCCTCTCTCTCTCCTAATTGCAGCGACCTAGAACATGACAGGCCTTAAGTTATTATTAGATAAAAATATTTTGACAGGGCCAAACTATAAAGATTGGTTCTGGAATGTCAAGATGTCTATTACCTATGACAAATTGGGGTATGTCCATACTACTAAGGCCCCTCCCGTCCCAGGTCCTGAATCCAGTGTCGCGGATAAGGAAATCCGCAAGACCTGGGAGTTAGACTGCGCGAAGGCCAAGTGCATCGTGCTTGCCTCCATGAATAATGAACACCAGAGGAGGCATTAGAATATGGATCTAGAATCCATATTTCTCCACACCAAGGAACTGTATGGAGAGCAATCTCATATAGCTAGATACGAGACCTCGAAAAACTTGTTTCAGTCGAGGATGGCCGTCGGATCATCTGTAGGGGAACATGTCCTTAAGATAATTGGCTATATTGAAGAGCTCGCAGACCTCGGGACAACATTAGAGAACGAGCTGTATACAGACTTGGTTCTTCAGTCCCTTCCTTCCACCTACGCCCCGTTTAACTTGAATTTCAACATTTAAGGTAAAGAAGTTGAACTTCCATAACTCCTTAACATGATGAGGAGTGCAGAGGGCACCTTTCAAAAGGCAAGGGAAACACCCACTATATTTGTTCGTGGTGCTTCCTCTTCCAGGTCCAAGGCAAGGACCAAAGGAAGGAAGAAGAAGGCCGCTATGAAACCGAGAGGCGGGGTTGGTAAGGTGAGAGTCAAGGTAAAGGAAAAGGTTGTGGTGCCAGTAGTGGCAAAGGACGAGTGCTTCCACTGTCGTAGGAAAGGCTATTGGAAGAAGAATTGCCAAGAACCAGGACCCGAGGCAAGTTGTGGCTTCGGCTTCAGGTGTGTTTGTAATTGAAAATTGTCTGTCAATCAACTCTACTTTCTGGGTATTGGATACCAGATCAAGATCTCATAAATGCAATTCATTGCAGGCACTGACAAACCGTAGAGTGCTGAAGGTTGGTGATATGACCCTCCAGGTTGCTAATGGAGCTAGCGTGAATGTTATGTCCGTAGGGGATTATCACCTTGGATTGACGAGTGGACATATTTTGGTTTTGCGCAACTGTTTTTGTGTACCTAGTTTAACGTGTAATATCATATCAGTATCGTTGTTATCAAAAGAAGGTTATGATTTCACGTTTGTAAGCGATGTTGTTAACATCCACCTTAATCATGGTTTGATTGGGTCTGGTACACTAGATAACGGTATATACGTGTTAAACCAATTACAGATTTTCAATGTCCAGAACACACTAAAAAGAAAGTCTCCAGATATGAATCAGGTTTTCTTATGGTATTGTAGACAGGGTCACATCAATGAGACACGATTAACTAAGTTACATAGAGAAGGATATTTGGATCCGTTTGAATATCAATCTTATGCCACTTGTCAATCATGTCTTAAAGGAAAGATGACAAAGACTCCATTCACTGGACATGGAGTAAGAGCGAGCGAGCTCTTAGGACTCATACACAGAGATGTATGTGGTCCAATGTCTACACATGCAAGAGGCGGTTTTTCATATTTCATTACTTTTATGGATGATTACTCTAGGTATGGATTCATTTTCTTGATGAAACATAAATCCGAGGCCTTTGAGAAATTCCGAGAATATAAGAATGAAGTAGAAAACCAAACCGGGAAAAGTATCAAGACACTAAGATCTGATCGAGGTGGTGAATACTTAAGTGCCGAGTTCCTGGGTTACCTAAAAGAGATTGGAATTCTCTCTCAGCTTACTCCTCCATACATTCCACAACACAACGGTGTATCGGAGAGACGGAACCGAATCCTATTAGATATGGTGCGTTCCATGATGAGTAATGCTGAGTTATTGCGATCTTTCTGGGGTTATGCACTAGAATCAGCTGCATATCTTTTGAACAGGGTTCCTACCAAGACTGTGCCTACCACACCATATCAGATGTGGAGTGGGAAGAAACCCTATCTTCAGTATCTGAAGATATGGGGATGTCCAGCTTTTGTTAAAAAGCAGCATGCGGACAAACTCGAGGCACGATCAGTACAGTGTAAGTTTGTGGGATATCCAAAGAACTCCAAGGGGTATTTTTTCTATTACGCAGAGGAACAAAAGGTTTTTGTTTCTCGTAATGCCCATTTTCTAGAACAACAGTTTTTAGAAATGGAAACAAGTGGGAGCGCAATAGAACTGGAAGAAATTCCAGAACCACAAACTACTGCTGAAAGTTTGGTAGAGCCAGAAGTTCCAGAAGAACAGGACATTCCAGCACCCCTCCGCAGGAGTAGTAGGCCGTCTCATCCGCCTGGGAGATACTACGGTTTTCTCATATATGGGGATAGAGAGGATTGCATCATTGATAATGATGAACCTACTAGCTTCGAGCAGGCCATACAGAGCGGCGACTCGGTAATATGGCTGGATGCAATGCGGACCGAGATGGAGTCCATGTACACCAACAAAGTATGGACTTTGGACTTTGCTCCAGATGGGATAAAACCCATAGGATGCAAGTGGATTTTCAGGAAGAAGATTGGTGTAGATGGACAGGTAGAAACCTATAAGGCTAGACTTGTTGCAAAGGGTTTTCGTCAAAGACCTGGTTTGGACTATGACGAAACTTTTTCTCCAGTGGCTATGATCAAATCCATTCGGATCCTTCTTGCCATTGCTGCCTTCCATGATTATGAGATCTGGCATATTGACGTAAAGACGGCTTTTCTAAATGGTAATTTAGAAGAGTGTGTCTATATGGATCATCCAGAAGGTTTCAATCAAAGTGGGAGCAGCGGGAAAGTGTGCAAGTTGCTTAAGTCCATTTATGGACTAAAGCAGGCATCGCGGAGTTGGAACATCTGTTTTGATGAAACGGTCAAAGAATATGACTTTATCAAATATCCAGATGAACCATGTATAAATAGTAAAATTGTAGCACGAATTGTCGTATTCCTCGTCTTGTACGTGGATGGCATTCTCTTGATAGGAAATGACATTCCTATGCTACAATCTGTCAAAGGATTCTTATCACACAAGTTCTCCATGAAAGACCTGGGTGATGCCTCTTACATTCTTTGGATCCAGATCTAAGAGGATGTTGGGACTTTCACAGTCCAGGTATATCAACACTATACTGAAAAGATTCAATATGGAAGATTCTAAGCGCGGTAATTTACCGGCTTGTCACGGAATCACCCTCTCCAAAGAGATGTCTCCCAAGACTGATTTGGAAAGGGATCACATGTCAGTTATACCCTACGCTTCCGCAGTAGGCTCTATAATGTATGCGATGTTGTGTACCGGACCAGATGTAGCTTACGCACTAAGCATAGTAAGCCGGTATTAGTCAGACCCAGGGGAGAAGCACTGGATAGCAGTAAAGAACATTCTCAAGTACCTGAGAAGGACTAAGGATATGTTCTTGGTTTACGGCGGAAAAGACCTCCAGATCGAGGCTTTTGCTGACTCCAGCTTCCAGAGTGACAAAGATGACTCCAAGTCCATGTCAGGTTATGTCTTACCCTCAATGGAGGGGCGGTGTGCTGGAAAAGTTCTAAGCAGGACACCGTTGCTGACTCGACGATGGAAGTGGAGTATATCGCTGCTTGCGATGCCACAAAAGAAGCAGTCTGGATGAAGAAGTTCCTAACAGAACTTCAGGTGGTTCCTACCATTGTTGATCCAATACCGCTGTATTGTGACAACAACGGTGCTATAGCTTTAGCGAAGGAACCCAGGTCCCATCAGAAGTCCACACACATCTTAAGGCGGTATCACCTGATCAGGAAGATCATAGATCGCCGGGAGATCGAGGTCCGGAGAGTTGCTACAGAGGAGAACACTGCAGATCCATTCACAAAGGCCATACCACAGACACTGTTCGAGAGGCTATTCGAGATGATAGGTCTTCGATACGCCAGTACATGGCCCTAGTGTAAGTGGGAGATTGTTAGTGTATATGCCCTAAGGGCCATTATTGTATCATACTAGTTTGAATATTACTTAATGGAAGCTTGGGATATTTACAGTTATATTAACAGTCTTGATCAATATAGTAGTATGGTACTTGGTTTATATCTATCTTAATATGTGTATATGTTTTTTTTAAGCATATCGCAAATACATATTGATAGAGCCCATAGAATCTTGCTTGACTACCAGCGTTGTGATGGCAGTCACACTAGTGGGAGCTGGGTAGTCTACAAGCACATCCTTTTTCAGGTCCCTAGTCGTAGGATTATCGAGACAGGGCATCGATACTCCGGAGTAGACTAGTGTGTACGCTTCTCATCCCAGCAAGGGAAATGGTTTGTCCCACAGCCATTAGTACGTTGTACTGGAGAAAGTATGTAGGTGCTCGTTGGGTTACGGGTACACCGGACAGGACTCGCAGGGAACTGTTGGTTGGTATTATACCCTTCGTCAGTTAACAGTTCCCAGGTGACATGAGTACAACATAGTCCGTAGACTTGACACTGCTGCTTCGCCTCGAGTGTATTCCCACTATTCTTAGATTGCTACCCTACCACGGCTCGACTGAGTCGTGCAAACAGGTAGCAGTTGGGTGCAGTCCCGAAGCACTTGGAGGCGGTGGCAGTTAGAAATGATTCGTCCCTCCCGGTATTGGGAGTTGATATCGCACTGTGTTTGGAGAGCCATTATGCAAAGTCCCTGGCCAGGGCAAGCGAGATTTACTGGTAGGTTTTCCAGTAGCTTCTCAAGGTATGATGGGCTTCATTCCAACACGACTTATACCTCTTTTAGGGGACTGACGCTTGCCGCCCCCTAGGTCCGATATGCCATAGTCTTAGACGAACAGACCGTACTATACGGAGATTGTCACATCAGGCTCAGTAGGAGTTCGGATGGGTTTCCTCATCGGCCTTCTTATCGACATCTACCTGGGGACCATTACGTACAGCTAGTACCGCTTGCGGCCTGTTGTTAAACCCACTGCCAGCGTAGTGTCGAGTCTTTAGAGTCCCACAGAGAGTTTCCCTGCTTCAGGCAAAACGATATAGAGGTCGTATGGTTTTACGACAGGGTTCGGACATATACGTGTATTTGTGCACGTATGATGTTCAGACAGATTATACTAGCGGGCTTTAGTTTAAGCCAGATTCTAGTATTGGATTATTTGATTTATGCAGTCTCAGTATATCCATGTTTTTCGTAAATACGGATGGGAGGGGCATTATCGTAATTAGTCGAGAAGTTTCTAGAAGAAAGGTGACTCATTTAGATTTAATTCATTTATGAATTAAACTAAATGAGGTGGAGAGCTTATGTGTTATTTGCATTAAATGAATTAGTGACTCATGAGATGATTCATCCAAGTGAGTTAATGAAGCATTAATTGTTTTAATGAATCATGAGATGATTCATTCATTTGTATTAAATGAAGCATGGTTGTAATTATCTCATATGATTTATTTGATAATTATTATGCTTCATAATATATAGAAATGAGTTATATTTTCATTTCATTCTCACATACACACTCTCTCTCTTCAAGTTCTCCTCTTCTTCAACCTAACCCTAATCCTCTCATGTGTAGAAATTCCAAGGGTTAAAAAGACTAATAGATCCTTAATCCACTTCTATATCATCTAGGTCACTTGGATTAACAATCCTAGCCACTTAGTTACCTCAAGTGAGAGGTTAAAGTTTGGAGAAGAAACTTTCGGGTGGATCTTCTATCACATCGAGGAGGCCGACGATGAGGTGAACAACAAGAACAAGAAGGACTAGTATATTGAGGTATAATCATTTATCATAGTAGTTTAGCACTTCTAGATAGTTTGTTAGTTAGAGTTTAGCAAAGATCCGTAAAGTTAGTCGATGTTACCTTAAACAAAATGATTGCTTTACCTATTCCGCCTCCCCGCATCTTGTGGGGTGAGTAACGTCGACTTACAAGGATGTTAGGGGTAAAAACAGATATTGGGAATTTCAAGTGTTGAAAATTTGCAATGAGATTGCATACCTTCTATGAGATAGTTGGATCCTGATATCCACTGCGAGTAAATGTTACTCCTGGAAGAGTTTTCCACTTTACAATTAGCTAATCCAGTAGGTGTCTAAGAAAGGTGTTAACGGGGTTATGCCCCTGTGGAAACGAGGTTATTTAATTAGTTCCATGCAAAAGCATGGGGAGACTCCCTCGGAGTACCAATACCTGCCTGGCGGACTGATTGGCGAACTTGTAGGGTGTAATTAATCCTGGCTAATCTTACCTTTTAGGGTTTAAAAGAAGATTTGATAAAAACAGTAGGGGCCATCCTGATTAGATAAGATAATAACCAATCTAATCTTGCAAGAGCGCACGCTAAAGTGTTTTCTTCTCCCTCTCTCTCTCTCCAGGTAGCGACCATGACACGCTTTAATCAAAATAATAATATGGATGTATTGACCGAACACGCTTATTATACTGAGTTGGGGAACGTTGGTTCCACTATATCTTATGATTGACATAAGTCTGAGCAAAGAATAGGGGAATATCAGGATTCCCACGCAACCCGAAGGAAGAAAAAGCATAATGATGCATCTTCTTCGGGTGTGTTCATTACCAAGAACTGTTTCTAAGTATGCTCTACGTCCTGGGTATTGGATACCGGATTAGGATCCCACGTTTGTAATATGTTACATGGGTTAAGAAGAAGTAGAGAACTGGGAAAGGATGATAAGTCTCTCGCAGTAGGGAATGGTGCAATTGTTGCGGCCAAAGAAGTTGGCAAATATCACCTTGTATTACCAAATGGTAATACATTGATTTTGAACGACTGTTATTTCGTACCAAAAATGATGTGCAATATAATATCAATTTCTTTATTAGATAAAGAAGGATATAATTTTGTATTAGAGAAAAATGTTAGGAACATTTTCTTAAATCAAGTGTTGATTCGGTTTGGTACGTTGTATAACGGTATAAACATTCTAAATCAAACTACAGTTCTAAATATACAAAACACACACAAAAGGAAAAGTTTAGAAATGAACGAACCCTTCTCGTGGCATTGTAGACTTGGTCATATCAATACGACAAGACTAGTTAAGTTGCACAAAGATAGATATTTGAATTAATTTGAATTTACATCTTATGAATCTTGCGAGTCATGTCTCAAAGGTAAGATGACCAAAACTTTGTTTACAGGACGCGGAGAAAGAGCTACTGAACTCATGGGACTGATATATAATGATGTATGCGGTCTCATGTTTACACATGCCAGGAATGGTTTCTCATACTTTATTACATTCACCGATGTTCTCTCTATATTCGGACATGTGTTCCTATTGAAACACAAATGTGAAGCTTTCGAGAAATTCAAGGAATACAGTACGAAGTTGAGAACCGAACGGGTAAAAGTATTAAAATCCTACGATCCGATTGGGGATAAGAATACTTGAGCACGGAATTTCGTGACTATTTAAAAGAGAATGGGATTCTCTTTCAGTTTACTCCTCCGTATACACCATAACACAATAGAGTTTCGGAGCGGAGAAATCACACCCTATTAGATATGGTGCGCTCAATGATGAGTGTTGCTAAGTTACCTATTTCCTTTTGGGGTTATGCACTTGAGACAACTGCATACCTATTGAATTGGGTTCTGATTAAATCTGTGCATACCACTCTATATGAGATATGGGAAGGGAAGAGACCATGTCTTAATTTCATTAAGATGTGGGGTTGTCCGGCCTATGTTAAAAAGCAAAATCCAGAAAAACTCGAAGCAAGGTCTGTTCTGTGTAAATTTGTTGGATATTCCAAATATTCACGAGAGTATATCTTCTACCACACCGAGGAACAAAAGGTGTTTTTTTCTCGGAATGCCACCTTTTTAGAAAAGGAATTTCTTATGAAATAAATTAGTGGTCATGAGATAGAACTGGAAAAAGTTCCACCTACACAAACTATAATTGATGATTTCGTAGAACCGGAGGATTTAATAATCCCCGATGAACCTCATGTTACGACCCAATGGTACGGAACGTGACCGACACTTAAACTACGAAACGTCTTAAGGCGCAACATAATCTAAGTAAGACAAAGCCCAGAAAAATAAACCGTTTAACAATTAGAGTGAAGGAAAACTTGTTTTAACGCAAGTGGTTTTAACAAATAAGTGGCATTAATCATTTAAAAGAAACATCATATTTTTCCGAAAATTTCGGCAGAGCCTCCTTTGTAAATACTGGCCCCTAAACGGGTACAACACATGAAATACATATAAATAATGAATAAGGAATCCCCAAGCGGGAGCTAGCTCTTCGCCAATGGCGGAATCACAACCATATGCAATATGTATATCAAAAGTGTACAATAAGAATCTGAAGGCAAGATATAAGAAAATACCGCGTCGGCTCAGGTGAGTATCGACACCAACACCACCAATACAAATCTCACGAGTCTCACCGTCTAGTCCAATATACAAGGGTAGATAGAGTATACTAGATACAAATAAAATACATGATGGGATGACATATCCTCACAACCCACCTACGAGTAATGCCGCAAGTCCTAGCAAAAGGAACAAAATGAGGAAGTGCGCCCGCCGCTACTGCGCTGACGGGTCGGACCTGCAAGATACTGTGGCACAACGTGGGTGAGTTGCCAACTCGTGAGTAGTAAGTAATATCTAACAAAGCTATCATAAGCATGTACGCAAGTGCGTCTCAACCTACGCATATCAATATGATACGATGTACTAACATGAATGCATAATCAAAATGAAACCTAGTATGAGAAAATCTTTGTTCTTATCTTAGAAAAACCTCTGTGTAATAACTGAAGTATCATCAATGAAATCAACAGAAAATCCGTGTCAAGCATCGACTCAAAATATATATCCCAATATCTCAATGTTTCAATATCTCAATATCTTAATGTCTTAATATCTCAATATCTCAATGTCTCGGGCTCCGTCAGTCCGGATCAGCCCATATCATCAAATCTCACGACTACGTCGGTATCCTCCGCATATCCGCCGCTTCATAAATAATCGGTCGGTAGTGCTCCCCTGCTGGGCTCAACGCCATCATCTGCGACCATCTTGCCCCGAGGTACCGTACCGGGTCCACCATGCACCCGCAGACGGTTCCTTCTCCTCGAATCGGGTGTATGATACCGCTCAAGAACTGAGAAAAACCCATAGTGGACGCCACATACATCATATTACGAGAAAACCGCAACTTACATTTTTTAAAAATGGTAATACGTTCTTAAAATCCTTTCGGTTTCTCCAAATCCATAAATCTCATAAACACTGAAATCCTCAAGAAGAATCATAATATGTAAACATGTCGGTGATGATGGATGTCTATGATACGATAGAATATACCATGCGTAGTACGACCGGAAGCTATGCATGAATCATGATGTAATGAGGTATGTATATATAACTAACAATCCTAGGTATCCATCCTGATGAAATGACTATATAGGTACAGGTTTACAGATCATATATGATGCAATGCACAGATACCGATTCTAAGCAAGTTCTATAGTGTTCGAGACATAGCAATTACCAAAGGCGTGTGTGTACGCATGAATAGTGTACGAGAGGTGATGAACCAATGGTAATAGTGCAAGTGTCATATGAGATAATATCATATATATCCATGATGATGCAATGCAATGAGATGAATGACTAGGAAACTACGTATATAAATCAAAGCACTACTAGAAATCCGGACTATCGGGCGCCTCGCGCCATCTAGACAATTCCTCCGTTGATGTGTACATCTACTCACGGGGACGTCTCGGCTAATCTGATCCGATTTCAGCTCTGCCATTTCCGCGCCACATCCGACGCCTCTGCATCCGATCCTAGAAACGTACACAAGTAAATAAGCGAATAAATATATAAATAGTCGCGGACACAAACAATACAAGTCAACCACGCGCACTAACTAAACGCGCACGCACTCGCTGCACAAAATGCGCTCGCGACAACGCCACAAACCACAACTAGGGTCGCTATACGTGGCAACTACCAAACCAAAATCCCAATCGCACCAATCGCGCGTTCACAACACACTAAATTTTATACGAAATATGTTGTATATCAACAAAACCTCAAACTTAATTAAAATCGATTTATTCCAAAAACTTAATAAGCATCAATTTACCATTTTAGTTCAAAACTAGATATTTTAACAAAACTAGTGGCCACAATAATCACTTAAGAAATTAATTGGGCCACACAAACTTTTACTAGATTTTAATTTCACATAATTACACACAAATTAAAAACTTAGTTTGCAAAATCCATAATTAAGACGATTTAAAAATAACAATTAGCAACTTAATAACTAGATTAGATTTTTCATGTCTTAACATGTTAAACTACACATTGCTAACTAAATCAAGTGATGTAAACTTTAATTAAATTTCAAACCCTTCTCATTAAACTTTTATTTTGCAATTAAAGTTATATTAACATCTAATTCAAATTAGATTTAAGCATACAATTAACAAGTAACAATTTGGATGAAATTTTATACCTCAAGATCATGAGATCAAACATGCAAACTTAGCCTACCAATTTTCCTCCTTGCTCCAAGATCCATGCTAGATTAGGCCAAGGAAAATTGGTTAATGGTTAAATGAAGAATTTGTGAGACTTGTATTGATTTTTGATGAACTTTTTTTGAAGTGTTTTAATGAGAAAAGGAGGTGGAGAAATGGGGGATTAGGGCTGCCTTAGGCTCGGCCAGTTCACAGGAGGAGAAAGAGGGGTGTGGTGTTGAATGTGTGGGTGACGTCAAGAACCCATACCTCAAGTATTAATACCCATACCTCTTTGTTTATTGTTTTCTTTTTAATTTCTCTTCTATTTAAGAAGTGGAAAAAGAAGTGGGGAATTGGGGAATGGGGGCAGCCCAAGGCTTGGCCAGAAAAAGAGAGGGGGGAGAGTGTGTGTGTGAGGTGTGTGTGTGTGTGTGTGTGTGAGAGAGGAAACATCCCCAATTATTACACCCATTAACTCATATTTTAATTATCTTATTTTCTTAATTAGTAATTATCATAGAAATCTCTGGAACCATTGAGAAAAATTTTAGAAAGAGAGGACATGTTACAAAATAAGTTTTAAGTTGTCATGGTGCACTAAACTTGTTTTAACCCATTCTAATTTGTAATTTAACGCCAATTAAATGTATAAGTGAAGGCTAAAATTAATATTAAAAATAATAATTAAGGAAAATATTTAAGAAAACTAAAAATTTATAAGTGACCAATTAAATACCAAATACTAGCAGCTACATACCTAGAATAGGTATATTTAAGTCTATGTTGAAAAATAATTATATCTTGGTTTTTTTTACGGAAAATACCAGTTATATTACTGATTATCGGAAAATTCACCTAAACGATTTTTAAAGAGTTACAATCTTCCCCCTTAAAGAAATTCGGTCCCCGAATTTAAAATCTAACTATGCGTACCCTCGAAGAGATAGGAATATTTCTTCCGCATTTCGTCCTCGGTTTCCCACGTGACCCTTTTTGCCGTTCGGCCACATCAAAGAACCCATACGGATGGTATGACCTCGGACCTCTGTTCCTTCACCTGCCGATCTAGAATGACTATTGGCTGCTCGGTGAAAGAAAGATCGCGCTCCAGCTGGATTGTCTGATGCTGTATCACGCGAGAGAGGTCATGAAGGTACTTGCGGAGCATTGATACATGAAACACGGGGTGAATATCTGGAAAGCTGGGTGGAAGAGCCAAACGATAAGCAACTGTGCCGACATGCTCGAGAATCTCAAAGAACCCACATATTTGGAACTAAGCCTTCCTTTTCTTTCCGAATCTCGACACGCCCTTCATCGAAGAAACCCTCAAGAAAACATGATCACCAACTATAACTCAAGTCTACTGTAACTTCAGTCTGCATAAGATTTCTGCCTGCTTTGGGCCTCTCTCATCCTATCTCAAATCAACTGGATCTTTTCGGTCATGTCCTGCACAATCTGTGGTCCCAAAAATACTGCTCTCACTAAGCCCTATCCAAAAAACTGGCAATCAACATCTCCTCCCATATAACGCCTCGAAGGGTGCTATCTGAATCATCTCCTGGAAGCTGTTATTATAGGAAAACTCTATCAAGGGCAAGTGGCGATCCCAACTGCCACCGAAAACTAGAATGCAAGCTCGGAGCATATCCTCACGGGTCTGAATGGTCCGCTCTGATTGACCGTCGGTCTATGGGTAGGAAGCTGTACCGAAACTCAATCGGGTGTCCAAATTCTCTTAATGTTTCAACAATAGTCGGCTGGTGAACTGGGTGCTTCTGTCGGACCCCATACAAGTCGAAACTCCATGTAGTCGCGCAATCTCATCAACATATATTTAAGCATACTGAACGAATCCGAATGTGGTCTTACTAGCAGAAAGTGAGCTGCTTTCGTCAATCGGTCTACGATCACTCAAATAAAGCCATACTCTCGACTGGTCCTAGGTAGACCCACGATACAATCCATAGAAATTTGTTCCCATTTCCACTCCGGAATGGGCAAAGGTTGTAATTTTCCTGCTGGCCTCTGTTGCTCAGCCTTGACTTGTCGATAAGTCACCATCCCGAAATAAAATCTGTGACATCTCTCTCCATCCTTTTACATCAGTAGACTTCTTTCAAATCATAATACATCATGGTGGAAACCGGATGAACACTGTATGCTGACTGATGTGCCTCCTCTAAGATCTCATTTCTTAGTCCCTCGGAATCTGGCACACACAGTCGAATCCTAAATTATAGTACTCCCTGATCATCAATCACGAACTTTGAATATCTGCCCTGTCAAACCCGCTCCATGATCTCTGACGAACAAACGTCATCGGACTATGCCTCACAGATATGATCAAATAACTGTGGATGTGCACGGACACGGACAAGTTTTCCGCCGTTCGACGTAAACTCGAACTGTACTACGGCTGTCAAAAAGAATCTGCTAATCTGCTGTCCAATGTCTCTGAATTGTGTTCAAAAAGGAAAAGCTACCTCCGGGCCTCCGACTCGAAGCATCTGCCACAACATTCACCTTGCCCGGACGATAAAGAATCTCGCAGTTATAGTCTTTAAGCTTCTTGTGGTCCGTAAATATCTAGCACGACTCGTCGTATAAGTAGTGTCTCCAAATCTTAAGTGTAAAAACCACTGCAGCCATTTCTAAGTCATGCGTGGAATAATTCTGCTCATGCTTCTTCAATTTCCGAGAAGCATCGCAATAACTAACAAAACCGCCTGATCCTAAAGGCAAAGATAATACTGGCGTCATAATCAAACGAGTCTTCAACCGCTGAAAGCTCTGCTCACATGCTTCGGTCCAAATAAGAGGAACCCCTTCCGGGTCAATCCGGTCAACGTCGCATCTATATGCGAGAAATACTGTACGAAATATCAATAGTATCCGTCCAAACCCAAAATGCTGCGAACCTCCGTCACTGATACAGGTCTGGGCCAGTGCTGAATGGACTCAATCTTTTTTGGTTCCATATGTATACCATCTCTCGTAACTACATGACCCAAGAAGTCACATCATCCAACCAGAAAACACACTTGGATAATTTAGCGAATAGCTGGTGCTCCCTCAACGTCTGCAACGAAATCCTCAATTACTGCCCAGGCCCCACTCGGCTCCAAAAGTGAACTAAAATGTCATCAACGAACACGATAATAACTGATCAAGAAAAACGGCCTGAATATATGGTTCATCAAATCCATAAACGTAGCTGGGGTATTGGTGAGCTCGAACGACATCACCAAGACTCATAACGCCCGTATTGTGTGTGAAAAGCGGTCTTCGGAATATCATCCTCTCGAACCCACAACTAATGGTAACCTGATCGCAAGTCAATCTTTGAGAAATGTCCCGCACCCTAGAGCTAATCAAATAAATCGTCGATACGAGGTAAGGGATATCTGTTCCGCACAATAACCCGATTCAACTGACAAAAATTGATGCACAAACACCACTGCCATCCTTCTTCTTGAGGAACAGAACATGAGCTCCCCAAAGTGACGCACTCGGATGAACAAGCCCTTATCCAACAAATCTTGCAACTAATCCTTCAGTTCATTAAGCTCCGCCGGGTCTATCCGATATGGCGGTATAGAAAAAGGCCCCGTGCTGGCGATCAAGTCAAAGCAGAACTCAATATCGCGCTCTGGCGACAAACCAAGCGACTCGTCAGGAAAACATCTTGAAATTTCCTCACAAACGGGACCTCTGCGGCTCTAACATCACAAACATACTCTAAGAATTCCTGACATCCTTTTCTCAAAAACTGACAAGCGCGAAAAGAAGTAATCAAACTGGGAAAGGCGACGCTACGGTCTCCCTGAAAACAAACAAGAACTGGTTAACCCAGAAAAATAAATCTGACTGCCTTCTCAGGGCAGTCCATAAATGCATAACACGTGGCTAACCAATCCATGCTCAGAAGAACTTCGAAGTCAAACATATCGAGAAGCATCAAATTGACAGAAGAATCCCAATCTCCGATACGAACAAAACAACACGAACGAAAAACATTTCGACCGACAAAAGACTCTCTTACAGGAATAATAACAACCAGCGGCAGATCAAACAAGGACGACTCTCGGTCCAATCTCGGTTGTCACGCCCCGCTTCCCCGTGTACGGGCAGAGGACGCGACTGGCCGCTACGTATTTACTCTGAAGCAAATACGCTAAGCGTATCGAAGCAATATAAAATGAAATGTACACAAAAGACAAGATGTAAATAAATAGAAACTTTATTTATTAACATTCTTTTTACAATACAACTGAAAAGTAAATACATGGAATGGAAAGCAATGCCTAAATAGTGGCATAACAGAAATGGAAAATACAGAATGTAAATGTGTACAAGGAATCTAAAGCTCTGGGTCGAAAGCTAGCTGGTCCAAATCCTCGCTGGTGCGCTCGATCTCCAGTGAGTCTGAAATACCTGACGACATTCCAAAGAAGAAGAAAGAGAATGTCGTCAGCGAACAAATCGCTCGGTAAGTGCCGTAAATAGACAAGAATGGAATAGACAGAATAGAGAGTATATTGTTATAATGTTGTATTTAGTGTTAACGCTGTTGTTTGTAGCTTGGTACAGAAGATGCCAGTGTATACGAGAGGAGTCTCACTTTCCCCGGAGACTAAGGTATTAGGAGTACAAGGCTCCGTCGATAATACCACGGAACAACGACATGGATGTAATTACGTCTTAAGTGACCAGCTCGTGCCACCTTTAACATATTCCGTACCAATCTAATAATAACCCCGTAGTGTTTATAGTATTGATTGTATTGATTGTACGTAATGTATTGTGTTGTATTGTCTTGTATTATAAATTGTATAGATGGATGACTTGCCGAAACCATGATATCAGTAATGGATGTAACTGGAGAATCATGTAGATGGATGTATATCCATGGTTCGGTTCGGTCAATATAGATTGAATATATTGAACATATTGAATATATATGGATTCATATTGAATTGTAGTTTTGTAGTTTCATACTTGAATCATATTCAAGTCAGATTAATTATATTGAGACTCGGTCCGAGTCAGACAATTAGAAAAGAAATTGAATCCTGAATTAGGTTTTGGTGTTATCGGTAACTACTGCACATGGACGGCAGGATTTATGTCTTTTTCAAAGACAATTACCGTATTGATAACACCATTTGTTAGATTGTCTACCTTAGATAGGCAAGCACCTATATCTCTGGCTCTCTGAGGCTTAAGAGACTGGTTCCGCTTAAACCTATATTTACTAGGGTCCTTATTGTAATTTATAAAACTTGAGGATGTTTATGTAAAAATAATTTTGTATAGTTTTCAAAATACAAATCAAGTATTTAATTATCGTCTTTATGTACATACAACAATTTAATGATCAAGAGAAATATGTATACATGTTCGAATAGCATCAAATGAGTCAAGTATATTATTCAAGTAACGACCATAAACAATGCCGTTAAGAAGTGTTGTGTACGACTAATCAATCAATTCAATCAATTTCGGAATATAAACAACAATATAGATCTAAGTGTTTTGCACGTGTGAGCTCCAGTGGCGCCTAAATACGACTACCTGTTTGGGAGATATACTCATTTTCGTTTTGTCGCACAGAACAGATCAGAATCTGTCCAGCACCGTCGCATATTTTCAAAACACGGTTAGAGTTAATTTCCATCAGGTTTCAGGTTACGATGATTATTAGAAAATTTTATGTATTTCGATATACTTATCCAAAACACTAAGATTCACACGATTTGGATTTCTTAAACTCTTGTTATGATCATTTTAATATCAATATTTAAAACAGAAATTCAGATTTCTGGACAGCAATTATATGTTATATTGTAAAGCCTATATCAGGCTATTTCATGCATTTCTAAGTAACTTAATATACAAAAAATTATAGATTTATCAATTATGTATCTGCACATCTAAAGTTTGTCACTGACGGACATCAGGAGTTTCAGTTATGTCTAATTTAAAAACAGTGTGCGAATCAGGAGAGATTCTGTCCAGATCCGTCACGTAATATTGTAACGCAGTTTTCTTTATCTTACGTCGGTTTTCGGTAAAAATAAAAAACTAAGAAAATCTAGATCATTCGATGTAAATATCCAAACACCTGATGTCACGACCCGAAAGTACGGAACATGACCGGCACTTAAATTACGAAACGTCTCGAGGCGTACGTAATCTAAGTAAGCCGAAAACCCAGAAATCCAAACCAAGAAAAGTAGTAGAGTGAAGGAAAAACCGATTTAAATAAAGTAGTTTGCAACATACGCCGAAATATGCATTTTAAAAATCAGAAGTCTTTTCTAAAAATTTCGGCTGAGTTTCCTTCGTAAAAAATGACCCTAAACGGGTACAAAACCAGATAAAGCATATATAATGAAATAAGGCATCCCCAAGCGGGAGCTAGCTCTTCGTCAATCGACGGTCACAACCACGCAAGAAATATAATATACAACGCCGAAGGGCGAGGATCACAACAGAAAAAGAAACTCAAACAGCATGAAATCCATAGAAATACAACGCGCGACTCTAAGGTCGAATGAATAAACATCACTGGTATCTATCTCAAATAAATACATGTTTGGTTGATGGAGCTTCTAGATACAACAGAATAATAATATACAAAATATAATGAAGGTCACGATACAAGTGAACCCACCTACTAGCAAATCACCCGGAAAAGGAAGTAGTGCCAGCAAAGCCGTAATGAAAAATGTACGGCAAAACCTGCAAGAAACTGTGGCACAACGGGGGTGAGTTGCTAACTCGTGAATAGAAAACATCTACGAGCAGAAACTGCATGTATGACCCAATCCTAGGTCATACGATCACTATATATACATAATCCTCAAACATGACAAGTCTGGAGCATGAAAAGGTGGCAAGGGTAAATATCTAACCCAAGTGTAATCCCATGTGCTCGTGTCAGTGCCTCAGGTAGCAATATATCATATGGATGAGGTATGAATGCATGAAAACAGAATACATGAAATTGAAGGAAACTGCTTTCATAACTTAGTGAGATTTCAGTATATTTAAAACGAGGTATCATAAATGAAATCAGCATAAACAATGTCTAGCATCGACACAAAACATAAATCCCAATATCTCAATATCTCAGTGTCGCAATCTCACTATCTAGGGCGCCGTCAGTTCAGACCGGCCCCAACCATCAATCTCAAGACCACGACGGTATCCTACGGATATCCGACGCGTCAGGTAAAATCACCGGTAGGTAGTCTGCCCGTGCCAGGCTCATCGTCTACTACTCGAACTTCTTTCCCCGGGGTACCTTACCGGATCCACCATGTACCTGAGACGGTTCATCCAACTCCTCAAAACAGGTCTCGAAATCCATCAGCAAACTCATGGTGGACGACTCATACATCATGGGAAAACCGCACTTTTCATTTTAAAAAGAGAGAGAGAAGAAGTTTATATAATTTTTTGCGGTTTTTTCCCCAAATCCAGGAAATCTCATGAAAATCCGAATCCAAATCATCAATAGCCCGTAAAACAGTGAATAACAATATGCATGAAGTAGCGAATAATAACGGCAATGTCTATACTGGTATATAAGGCAAGTACACTAATATCATGTCGAAGTTATTAGCTAACAAGCCATGTCAATGTAATAGTATTTTCTAAAGTGTATGTGACATGGCAATTACCGATGATGATGTGTGTGAGCCGGCAAGTAAGTGTACGTGGAACATACGCATCATCGGTAATGGTGCTGGTGTCCTAACAGTATGATATCAATAACGGTATATAATCACAAAATAAGTATGTGATGCGGAGCGAACAACAATAATGTGCGGGAGCTGAATACTAGACACAACGATAACTAATCTGCATTAATATAAATATAAATCATACAGTAGTGCCCTTTGAAATAACACGAATCGCGGTGATTTGAAAATAAGGGCTACGGTGTTTTTAAGAAAAGATACGTCCTTTGAAATATCCGTAGAATCCATTGACCTTTCTTTTATAATACCCATGATTCGTTAGTTTTTGAAATAGGTAGGAATCGAATCTAGTCTAACTACACTATACTATAGGGCTGAGCTAACAGGCTAACTGAAGGTAAGGAAACCACCTAACATCTGAGTCGATATATATATATATATATATATATATATATATATATATATATATATATATATATATATATATATTAGTCGGTGATCCCGCCTCAATAGTATCACATCCGATACAACATCTATAATCAAACATCCCTAAGTCAAGAGTGCGGATCTATCATCAATATATAGCTCGTACGTAAATCTGTCGTACGGCATCCCAAATCTGGGTACGGGTCAATATCACATTCATCATATTATTCATCTGGTATCCTCTTTCTCAAAGATTATAATCCGGGGTACTGACCTACGTCTAGTACAATACTGATACCACATAAGTATGCATGCACGTGTGTGAAACACCACGTCAAAGGACCCGCTACAACGTCGTGTCGTATCTCAAATACGAACCCTGCCAAATCACCGATCTCACGGCCTCAAATCGAATCTCATCGACTCATCTCAAATCCCGAGTACTATCCTCAAATCCAGAATATAAACACATAGTCCCATACCCATGTGAACACAAAAATACATATTCCCATATACGCACATGTGAAAGAAAGAATGCATGCAAGTATGTGTGTGCGTGTGTGTGGGGGTGCAACCACTACTCTAGGGTTTCGCAACTAACACTAAACTAATCCAAGAACACCAAAAATCCATCTTTATCATCAATAAACTAAATCAACATATGATAAATATATGTGTGTATACGTATTTGTATACATCACCACCAACTGCGGGGGTGCTATAAGCCATCCACCCGACTTCTCCCCGTAGATATAAATCTACTCACCTTGCTTCTTGTGTGCCGATGCCAATGTTGCCGTCTTCCTCTTCAATGCCTCGACATCACGTAGGGTACCTACAAAGATAACACAATCGCAAAAGCACATGAAAATCACATCGGAAAACTAAAACGGCACACGCT
The DNA here is from genome assembly GCA_030015575.1 of Agapanthus africanus. Taxonomy (NCBI): domain Eukaryota; kingdom Viridiplantae; phylum Streptophyta; class Magnoliopsida; order Asparagales; family Amaryllidaceae; genus Agapanthus; species Agapanthus africanus. The sequence goes on from JASDDO010000012.1 coordinate 368,154,547, forward strand.
ACTCTCATAGGTAAAAACCTATAGTCTCGCATGCAAACACGACCAATAACCCTTTGCCGTTGACGTTCAAACGCCACCCGACAGAAACGAATCACCAAATACCAAAATCTATGCTAAAACAAGTCGTAAACCATGCACCAACACATGAAAATTACCTCAGATTTTACCCTATGTGGAATCAGTCAAAATTGCATATGCCAAGGGTCAAATTTACTAGAGACAAGGCCCTGAAACAAAAACGAGGAAAAACCCACCTGCTCTGGCCGCAAATTGCGGCCAGAAAGGATTAATTGGCGGCCTGGAAGAGGGGGTAGGGGCTAGGGCTTTTGGTGATGGTTTCTAATTGCCTGCACATCTCACCGTCAAACCAAAAATATTTTCAGGTGACCCGGGTGTCAGCAGATTTCCAAAAACACTCACAGAATTACAGTTTTTCCCGATATCGTTTTCATAAATCCGTATTCCGGGTTCTAGTTTCTGGTTTTGTCCATTATAACATCACAACAGGTGATGTAGTCTCTAATTACACCTCAATTCACCTTTGATTTCAATTCAAACCCTAAACCCTAACTTGGAATTTCCAAAGTTCATCAAACCACACAATATCGACATGAAAAAAGTATGGATGCATAAGGAATCGAAATACCACTCTAAGGGTGCAGAAATTATCTCCTTTAGCAACTCAAGAATTTTCTTGAGTTGCTCAAAATCCTCAAAATCCTCTCTTTCTAGGTCCAATGTGTAGCTAGTGAGCTTGGGAACAGTTTTTGTGAAATGGGAATAGGGTTTTGGAGTTATATTCATGGTGTTATGGGGGATTGAAGATGGAGGAAGAAGAGGGAGGGAGGCAGCAGCAGCAGCTCAAGGGAAAGGGGAGAGAGAAATGGGTTGAAGAAATGATGGGGAAAGGTCCACAAGTCAAAGGTAACCCCTCACCCACTCTTTCTCTCTCTTAATCATTCCTTTCTTTTCTTTTACTTTTATTTCCTTCTCACACAAAGGTAAACCCTAAGCAACAATGCTAAAATGAAGAGAAGGCAAAGAAGCAAATGTAACACAAGTGTAGAAATGATATGTGCATGTTTTGCACAAAAATGCTAAAAATCCGATTAGCGATTTTTAATCGCGATTAGCACTAAATTAGCATATAATTAATCATAAAAATTTAAAAATGACATAACTCCATAAAATACCCTATTTTAGAATTTTCCATAAATTTTCCCCATTTATCGTTATTTAATTATACCGAAATATTAAAATATTCATAAAAAATAATATTAAATTATAAAAATTCCAAGAAAATAATATTTTATTTTTCTGAAATGTTACAATCTTCCCCACTTAAAGAATTCGATCCCCGAATTTAAATTTAAACCCCCAAAATCTAAAACATTTCAAATGAAAGTCCAAGTCGTCGGGGCTCCGGAATCATCAATACATAAAACGCATCATAGCGCAATGCATGCGCATGAGTAATGAGCAGATAACTCAAAATCAGAACTCCGTCAAGCATCCCGCAATCATCGGAGTCATGGTAAGGACACGAATGCCAAATCCAAAGCAAAACCAATATGATATAAATCAGAACTATACACGTAAATATCAAATCTATACATGTAAATATCTGAAGGAAATGCATGCCAAATCTTTTAGTGTTGTTGTGCAATGCCCATAACACTGCACAGTGGCGGACGTCTATCACAAGAAAATAAGCATATACGTATATATCTTTTGTTTAATGTGTACGTTCCGCCGTTTTGAAAACAATTTAGAAGGGTTTCCTTGTTTTAAACGTTTCGTGTCATATCAGACACGTAGGTAAATACTGAGAATATAGCTCGCTTTCTGGAAATCCCTTCAATAACTATCAATGCATGCAAAACATATCCAGGTACTGTCATCTGACTAGTCCTGCTCAGTACGAAAACAATAATAAACATCATAAAAACGTACTGCTCCATAAGAATCAATCCCAAAATGTGCATATGAATACTACGTGCGTATGGTGCATACGGAAATCAAAATCCATATATGTGCCATACATACGCACAGAAACAACATCCAGGTGCAACGGGTGTGCACCCAACATCTGTCATAGGCAACGTGTGTGCCTGACAGCAACTCAGGTGCATATGTCATGCACGAAGAATCTCGATTTAGTGCATCTGGTGTGCACCAAAATCGTATCTCATAACATGCGCCCTACATACGCGAAAACCCAAATCAGGTGCATCTATGTGCTTAGAATGCGTATCGCTGCACTGCAAGCATATGTGAACTATACCGAGTGCAAAAACCAAATCGTGTGCGTACATATGCACAAAATCAACTCAACTGTATGAAACCCATAAAATCATAAACATGAGAAACCAAGGCACGAAAACGATATCAAGTGCAACAACTGTGCAAAATCGTAAATACTCAGTAGGTGCAACCATGATGCATAAAAACAAATATCATGAAACTCAATCATCAAAATCAATCATACGAATAGATCGCCCAAAATACCGAAATCAAGTATGGCGGAATAGTCCCGCTCAAGCACATCCTCTAAGAATCTCTGGCCAACTGTCGTGGTCACTCATAGCATGTCTCGTCGACGATCATGAACTCTGGCCTGCCGATGTGCGTAACATGACCACTCCTGGGTCCAAGTCTTCTCGTAATTCATTCCAGAAAGGTCCTGTCGAGGTCTCTCCCAAATCTCATCTCTGCCAAACTTTCCGGAAGTCATCGTCCTTTACTATATCTGTTTCTTATTCCGGAATGGCTGCGTACTCATCGCGATTCCTTCCGGAAGGTATATCCAAGTACAATGCCTCGGCATGCGTATCGCATCTCTGATGTCGGCGAAGTGGAACGTCATCTTATCCAGATCTTGTACGAACCTCTTACTCCACTTTTCTCTAATGTCGACTGCTTCGGACTCGTCTCGTCGTGGCTGCATGGACTGAGCTCTAACGGCTATCCTCGTATTTGGAGTCTCCAAATCAGTGCATCTTACCACCTAGCATCCGAATGAAGTCGAACCATCCGATCGATTCGTCAAAACCTCATAATCCCCCAAGAGCTCAACATCTTGGGTACAGTTTAATAGTATCGAGTACATACCACAGCATCGATGGTCCAGCCGTAGAAGGGCAAACCCAAGCCTCACTAATGGCGCCGCGGAACTGCCGCAAACCCTAAGGTTCAAAGGATTTCACACGGTCATTATGTCGAGTTAGGGTTTCATTCTTCTAGAGGGTCCATAGAATTTCCTGCATGTCTTTCCGAATACTTTAAACTTGGAATAATATGTTTCTGACATTCAAGCACCTCTATTGACTCTCAACGTATCCGCGTGAAGTCGCCTCTAGCTGGAATTAATCTATCTGATGATCTCGCATCGGGGTAGCGAACGAACTATATGTCCTAGTCATTCATCCTCGGTGACTAGCAACCTTCTATCATCTCTTAGTACAACTCGTACTGCAATAGCTCCAACCTCTGGGGCGATACTTCGTCGTTCGCAGCAATAACTGGCTCACTTGTCTGCACGCTGAACAATGCCTCAATCATCATGAATACGCAATACATCAACGGTCATCAAAATCTGGCTGGCCTCTGTCAGTGGCCCAATCCTCTGGTGCTGATCTGCACGTCCGAGTAATCTCATACAACGATCCATCAAACGCTCGTGGCGCGAAAACACCATAAAAAGACACATCTCTGCAATCGTATGTCGCCGGAATTACGCCCTGGTCAGTCCTCGTTCGTGACGAGCTCGTGCTGACCGCAACTCTAGCCGTAGCTCTCCCTGCCCGTAATCGTGGCAGCAAAAGCATAACTGGTACCGATGAGCTTAGATCATGAATGAATATAATACTGAGCAAAGAAATGTACATCCTAAGGCTTCTTAAGTGGAGTAGCGTATCGTAAATATGCCGCGGAACATACGTACGGTACGTCACTCTACTCAAGCTACCTACTCCATCAACCAAGGGTCATCCTACGCTCTGAAGGTAAAACCTAACGCTTTGATACCAACTTTGTCATGACCCGAAAGTACGGAACATGACCGACACTTAAATTACGAAACGTCTCGAGGCGTACGTAATCTAAGTAATCTGAAAACCCAGAAATCCAAACCAAGAAAAGTAGTAGAGTGAAGGAAAAACCAATTTAAATAAAGTAGTTTGCAACATACGCCGAAATATGCATTTTAAAAATCACAAGTCTTTTCTAAAAATTTCGGCAGAGTTTTCTTTGTAAAAACTGACCCCAAATGGGTACAAAACCTGATAAAGCATATATAATGAAATAAGGCATCCCCAAGCGGGAGCTAGCTCTTCGTCAATCGACGGTCACAACCACGCAAGAAATATAATATACAACGCCGAAGGGCGAGGATCACAACAGAAAAGAAAACTCAAACAGCATGAAATCCATAGAAATACAACGCGCGACTCTAAGGTCGAATGAATAAACATCACTGGTCTATATCTCAAATAAATACATGTTTGGTTGATGGAGCTTCTAGATACAACAGAATAATAATATACAAAATATAATGATGGCCACGATACAAGTGAACCCACCTACTAGCAAATCACCCGGAAAAGGAAGTAGTGCCAGCAAAGCCGTAATGAAACCTGTACGGCAAAACCTGCAAGAAACTGTGGCACAACGGGGATGAGTTGCCAACTCGTGAATAGAAAAAATCTACGAGCAGAAAACGTATGTATGACGCAATCCTAGGTCATACGATCACTATATATACATAATCCTCAAACATGACAAGTCTGGAGCATGAAAAGGTGGCAAGGGTAGATATCTAACCCAAGTGAAATCCCATGTGCTCGTGTCAGTGCCTTAGGTAGCAATATATCATATGGATGAGGTATGAATGCATGAAAACAGAATACATGAAAATGAAGGAAACTGCTTTCATAACTTAGTGAGATTTCTGTATATTTAAAATGAGGTATCATAAATGAAATCAGCATAAACAGTGTCTAGTATCGACACAAAACATAAATCCCAATATCTCAATATCTCAGTGTCGCAATCTCACTATCTAGGGCACCGTCAGTCCAGACCGGCCCCTACCATCAATCTCAAGACCATGACGGTATCCTCTGGATATCCGACGCGTCAGGTAAAATCACCAGTAGGTAGTCTTCCCCTGCCAGGCTCATCGTCTACTACTCGAACTTCTCGCCCCGGGGTACCTTACTGGGTCCACCATGTACCCGAGACGGTTCATCCAACTCCTCGAATCGGGTCTCGAAATCCATCAGCAAACTCATGGTGGACGACTCATACATCATGGGAAAACCGCACTTTTCATTTTAAAAAGAGAGAGAGAAGAAGTTTATATAAGTTTTTTCCGTTTTCCCCCAAATCCAGGAAATCTCATGAAAATCCGAATCCAAATCATCAATAGCCCGTAAAACAGTGAATAACAACATGCATGAAGTAGAAAATAATAATGGCAATGTCTAAACTGGTATATAAGGCAAGTACACTAATATCATGTCGAAGTTATTAGCTAACAAGCCATGTCAATGTAATAGTATTTTCTAAAGTGTACGTGACATGGAAATTACCGATGATGATGTGTATGAGCCAGCAAGTAAGTGTACGTGGAACATACGCATCATCGGTAATGGTGCTGGTGTCCTAACAGTATGATATCGATCACGGTATATGAATCACAAAATAAGTATGCGATGCAGAGCGAACAGCAATAATGTGCGGGAGCGGAATACTAGAGACAACGATAACTAATCTGCATTTATATAAATATAAATCATACAGTAGTTCCCTTTGAAATAACACGAATCGCGGTGTTTTGAAAATAAGGGCTACGGTGTTTTTAAGAAAAGATGCGTCCTTTGAAATATCCGTAGAATCCCTTGACCTGTCTTTTATAATACCCACGATTCATTAGTTTTTGAAATAGGTAGGAATCGAATCTAGTCTAACAACTATACTAAACTATAGGGCTGAGCTAACAGGCTAACTGAAGGTAAGGAAACCGCCTAACATCTGAGTCGACACACACACACACACACACACACATATATATATATTAGTCGATGATCCCGCCTCAATAGTATCACATCCGATACAACATCTATAATCAAACATACCCAAGTCAAGAGTGCTGATCTATCATCAATATATAGCTCGTACGTAAATCCGTCGTACGGCATCCCAAATCTGGGTACGGGTCAATATCACATTCATCATATTATTCATCTGGTATCCTCTTTCTCAAAGATCATAATCCAGGGTACTGACCTATGTCTAGTACAATACTGATACCACATAAGTATGCATGCACGTGTGTGAAACACTACGTCAAAGGACCCGCTACAACGTCGTGTCGTATCTCAAATACGAACCCTGCCAAATCACCGATCTCACGGCCTCAAATCGAATCTCATCGACTCATCTCAAATCCCGAGTACTATCCTCAAATCCAGAATATGAACACATAGTCCCATACCTATGTGAACACATAGTCCCATACCTATGTGAACACATAAATACATATTCCCATATACGCACATGTGAAAGAAAAAATGCATGCAAGTATGTGTGTGCGTGTGTGTGGGGGTGCAACCACTACTCTAGGGTTTCGCAACTAACACTAAACCAATCTAAGAACACCAAAAATCCATCTTTATCATCAATAAACTAAATCAACATATGATAAATATATGTGTGTAAACGTATTTGTATACATCACCACCAACTGCGGGGGTGCTATACGTCATCCACCCGACTTCTCCCCGTAGATATAAATCTACTCACCTTGCTTCTTGTGTGCCGATGCCAATGTCGTCGTCTTCATCTTCAATGCCTCAACATCACGTAGGGTACCTACAAAGATAACACAATCGCAAAAGCACATGAAAATCACATCGGAAAACTAAAACGGCAAACGCTACTCTCATAGGTAAAAACCTATAGTCTCGCTTGCAAACACGACCAATAACCTTTTGCCGTTGACGTTCAATCGCCACCCGACAGAAACGAATCACCAAATACCAAAATCCATGCTAAAACAAGTCGTAAACCATGCGCCAACAGATGAAAATTACCCCAGATTCTACCCTATGTGGAATCAGTCAAAATTGCATATGCCAAAGGTCAAATTTACTGGAGACAAGGCCGTGAAACTAAAACGAGGCAAAACCCACCTGCTCTGGCCGCAAATTGCGGCCAGAAAGGATTAATTGGCGGCCTGGAAGAGCGGGTAGGGGCTAGGGCTTTGGGTGTTGGTTTCTAGTTGCTTGCACATCTCACTGTCAAACCAAAAATATTTTCAGGTGACCCGGGTGTTAGCAGATTTCCAAAAACACTAACAGAATTACAGTTTTTCCCGATATCGTTTTCATAAATCCGTATTCCGGGTTCTAGTTTCTGGTTTTGTCCAATATAACATCACAACAGGGGTTGTAGTCTTTAATTACACCTCAATTCACCTTTGATTTCAATTCAAACCCTAAACCCTAACTTGAAATTTCCAAAGTTCATCAAACCACACAATATCGTCATGAAACAAGTATGGATGCATAAGGAATCGAAATACTACTCTAAGGGTGCAAAAATTATCTCCTTTGGCAACTCAAGAATTTTCTTGAGTTGCTCAAAGTCTTCAAAATCCTCTCTTTCTAGGTTCTTGAGTTGCTCAAAGTCTTCAAAATCCTCTCTTTCTAGGTCCAATGTGTAGCTAGTGAGCTTGGGAACAGTTTTTATAAAATGGGAATAGGGTTTTGGAGTTGTATTCATGGTGTTATGGGGGTTTGAAGATGGAGGAGGAAGAGGGAGGGAGGCAGTAGCAGCAGCTCAAGGGAAGGGGGAGAGAGAAATGGGTTGAAGAAATGATGGGGAAAGGTCCACAAGTCAAACGTAACCCCTCACCCACTCTTTCTCTCTCTTAATCATTCTTTTCTTTTCTTTTCCTTTTATTTCCTTCTCACACAAAGGTAAACCCTAAGCAACCATGCTAAAATGAAGAGAAGGCAAAGAAGCAAATGTAACACAAGTGTAGAAATGATATGTGCATGTTTTGCACAAAAATGCTAAAAATCCGATTAGCGATTTTTAATCGCGATTAGCACTAAATTAGCATATAATTAATCATAAAAACTTAAAAATTTCATAACTCCATAAAATACGCTATTTTAGAATTTTGCATAATTTTTCCAAAATTTTCCCCATTTATCGGTATTTAATTATACCGAAATATTAAAATATTCATAAAAAATAATATTAAATTATAAAAATTCAAAAAAAATAATATTTTATATTTCTGAAATGTTACACCTGAGTTTTCTCAATTTGGATATCGTTAGACCAAGTTATGTTTCTAAGAAGTTAACCGATAAATGCAGTTTTCTGTTTTACGAACAGTGAATAAAAATAATGCAATTCCTAAACCGTTATGCGGTTCGATCTAAAATTTTTATAGCGTGTACAAAAAAATATATTCTATCAAATGTAAATTTCTTGAAATTTCCAGAAGTAAAAATTAATTTCTAAAAATTATTTTAAAAGGTATTGATATATCATATGTGAGAAATGAGAAAACCATGGTATTTATTCGTAACTTTATTTTTTTATAAACTTTAAATAGAATAATTTAAAATACAACAACAAACGATGCAATCCTAATTGCTCACTTTGAAATCTTAACATATAGATTAAAAGTAATGAAAAAGACTTTACAAATTATATATTTGCGTATGTTTGTGTATGTTCATTATTTATATATATATTCATTTAATTAATTATTTAGGAACTATGATACGACAAGGGAAGTTTTTCATGGCAATATAACAAAGAGAAGGATAAAGAGAAAGAGATGGAGGGAGGGAAAGAGAGAAGAGACTTACATACACAAATCGGTATTCTTGTCTATCCGCCGGTAGTCTCGCGTTACTAGCGAGACCTTCTTGAAGACTTCTTCATGTTCTTCTTCAAGAAATCTAGATGAAGAAGGAGATGTGAAATGATAAAAATATATGATGATGAAAAGAAAGATAGGTGTGATATAAAAAAGATTTATGGCCACCATAATTCTAATAAATTATAGCTCATAACCATTCTAATTATTTTCGGAGTAAAAAGGAAGATGAAATGAAAGGTCTCATTTGTAGGTTATGAGAAGAATAAAAAAATAATAAAAAATAATTGCAAGAATGGGGATTTAAACATGTGACTTATGGAATAACAATGTAAGGACTTAACCAATGAGCTATAAGGTTGTTAATGCACATATTTAATTAGAATTAAATATATGTTGTTGCTTGAAAAGAATGTGGGCTTTTGGGCTCATAGTTTTATAAAAGAAAATGAAAATGAGATTGGATTTGGGTTATGGGCTGGGTCAGGTCTTGCGTTTAATTTGAAATAGGTTAAGATTTAGTTTAAGGAAATAGGTTTGGGAAAAAAATAGATGGAATAATAAAATAATATATATATATAATAGAAAACAAAATATACGGAAAAATATTACGAATAAATAAATACGATATTTTACTAAAGAAAGAAAACACATGGTATAGTAATATTGGGGTCGTTACATCCCACCCTCCTTAAAATAATTTCGTCCTCGAAATTACTCAAGAAGGAGGTTGCAACAGAGTAAGGAAACAAGATTAGGATGATGTTGTCTTCGAGCTATGTCGATCGATACTCTAACCAATTGAGCTAATAAGTCTACAAGATACAAATAGAAATGGTGAATAAGAATTAAGGATTCAAAAGTGGTGAGATGGACTTCAAGGAAACCGAAGGTGGAGTTCAAGATGGATTCAAGGAATATGTAATGTAAAGAATGTTTTCAGTTGTTGTTTCTTGTGTTTATATTGCTTAGGACTTCATGCAGAACTGACCTGCATGGACGACCAACAAAACCTGTCACGCCTCGCTTCCCAGTGTATGGGCAGAGGACGCGACGAGGCCGCTACGTATTTACTCTGAAGCAAATATGCTAAGCGTATCTAAGCAATATAAATTGAAATGTACACAAGAGACAAGATGTAAATAAACGGTAACTTTATTTATTAACATTCTTTTTACAATACATCTGAAAAGTAAATATATGGAATGGAAAACAATGCCTAAACAGTGGCATAACAGAAATGGAAAATACAGAATGTAAATGTGTACAAGGAATCTAAAGCTCTGGGTCGAAAGCTAGCTGGTCCAAATCCTCGCTGGTGGGCTCGATCTCCAGTGAGTCCGAAACACCTGAAGACATTCCAAAGAAGAAGAAAGAGAATGTCGTCAGTGAACAAATCTCTCGGTAAGTCCCGTAAATAGACAAGAATGGAATAGACAGAATATTGAGTATATTGTTATAATGTTGTATTTAGTGTTAACGCTGTTGTTTGTAGTTTGGTACAGAAGATGCCAGTATATACGAGAGGAGTCTCACTTTCCCATGAGACTAAGGTATCAGGAGTACAAGGCTCCGTCGATAATACCACGGAACAACGGCATGGATGTAATTACGTCTTAAGTGACCACCTCGTGCCACCTTTAACATATTCCGTACCAGTCTACCCCTTTATAACCCCGTAGTGTTTATAGTATTGATTGTATTGATTATACGTAATGTATTGTGCTGTATTGTCTTGGATTGTAAATTGTATAGATGGATGACTTGTCGAAACCATGATATCAGTAATGGATGTAACTGGAGAATCATGTAGATAGATGTATATCCATGGTTCAGTTCAGTCAATATAGATTGAATATATATGGATTCATATTGAATTGTAGTTTTGTAGTTTCATACTTGAATCATGTTTAAGTCAGATTGATTATATTGAGACTCAGTCTAAGTCAGACAATTAGAAAAGAAATTGAATCCTGAATTAGTTTTTGGTGTTATCGGTAACTGCTGCACATGGACGGTAGGATTTGTGTCTTTTTCAAAGACAATTACAGTATTGATAACACCATTTGTTAGATTGTCTACCTTAGATAGGCAAGCACCCATAATTCAGGCTCCCTGAGGCTCAAGAGACTTATTCTGCTTAAACCTATATTTACAAAGGGTCCTTATTGTAATTTATATAACTTGAGGGGGTTTCTGTAAAAATATTATTTTATAGTTTTCAAAATACAACTCAAGTATTTAATTATTGTCTTTATGTACATACAACAATTTAATGATTAAGAGAGATATGTATACATGTTCGAATAGCATGAAATGTGTCAAGTATATTATTCAAGTAACGACCATAATCAATGCCGTTAAGAAGTGTTGTGTATGACTAATCAATCAAGTCAATCAATTTCTGAATATAAACAACAATATAGATCTAAGGGTTTTTCACGTGTGAGCTCCAGTTGCGCATAAATACGACTACCGGTTTGGGAGATGTACTCATTTTCGTTTTGTCGCGCAGAATAGATCAGAATCTGTCCAGCACCGTCGCATATTTTTAAAACACAGTTTGAGTTAATTTCCATCAGGTTTCAGGTTACGATGATTATTAGAAATTTTTAGGTCTTTCGATATAATTATCCAAAACACTAATATTCGCACGATTTGGATTTCTTAAACTCTAGTTATGATCATTTTAATATCAACGTTTAAAACAGAAATTCAGAATTCTGGACAGCAACTATATGTTATTGCAAAGCCTATATCGGGTTGTTTCATACATTTCTTTGTAATGTAATATACAAAAAATTATAGCTTTATCAATTATGCATCTACACATCAAAAGTTTTGTAAGTTTACGGTAGCGTCCCGACCGTCAATCCGAGGCCAAACGCGGAACAAAAACTTTTATAAAACCGGCGCTAACGTAGGCTTTTCACCCGGATCGTACCATTAACTCTAAACTAGGTAACTACAAAGATGATAAAATGGCTATACCGATTGATCCGTGTCCTTCGGTCTTTAGCCACCATACTTAGCTCCTCGCGGCATCTCCGATCTCGCTCGATCTCCAGTCTCCTCGTCGAAGTGGCACCACGTCAAGGAATCTTTATACGGGCTTCCGCTTCAAAACCGAAGCAATTCGGACATGAAGTTTGCTAGCCGACTTTTTGAAGGTGAAGTAGAGAATGTGTGAGATTACTTTGTCTCATGACATCCATTGATTCTCAACACATGAGATGGTATGGATGGAGGTTGAAGAAGAAGCCATTAATGGATGTTGTGAGCACAAGAAGGAAATTAGTGAAGAAGAAGAAGAGCTTGCTTATTGTGTTGGGATGAAAATGTGAAAGCTCTCTTAATCTTAAGACCAAGCCCCGCACTATATGTGGCTGCCCTCTCTCTCTTCACATGTTAATCCCACACAATAATTAATCAAGAGATTAGACATGGCATAAAAACTAACACCATGACTCATCAACAAAGCACATGCCAAATTTAATGCTCTTGATCATGACTAGCACTCACAATTTCCACCTAATAAACATTAATCCAAATGTTTAGAACAATAAATAGAATGACATCTTCTAAAGTAAACTTGTGACGGATCCCAAGAATAACCCTCATCAGTAAATACATACCTGCATCCGTATTCCGACTGAATACGAATGCAATGAGACGAAAGTAATCCAACAAATCTAATACTAGAATCCGGCTTAAACCAAAGCCTACTAGTATGATCCGTCCGATCATGATCCGTGCACAAGTGCACGTATATGATCGAACCCTGCCATAAAACCATACGGTCTCTACAACGTTTCGCCCGAACTAGGGAAGCTTTCTGTGGGGGACTCTAAAGACTCGTCAATACGCTGGCAGTGGGTTTAACCACAAACACGTCAGTGGAACTAGCTGTACGTAACGGCTACCAATGTATTGACTGCAAGGGAAGCTGACGAGCGAACTCATCCTGAAACCCTACTGAGCCTATCTGTGACAATCTCCATACAGTCCGGTCCGTTCGTTTATGAGTATTGCATATCGAGCCTAGCGGGATGGTAAACGTCAGACCCCCAATAGCGGTATAAGTCATGTCGGAGTGTATCCCAGAACACCCTGAGAAACTACTTGAATACCTACTAGTAAATCTCACTTGCCTTGGCCAAGGACTTCATGTAATGGCTCTCCTAAACATAGCGCGATCTCACCCCCAATACATGGAGAGACTAATCCTCTGCCAATCCGCTCACTGCCTCCATGTGGCTCGGGACTGTACCCAACTAAAACCTGTTTGCACGACTCATTTGAGCTGTGGTAGGGTAGTAATCAAAGCACAGTGGGAACTCACACGAGACAAATGACGATCTCAGGTCGATAGACTAACCTGTACACATGTCACCAGGGAACTGCAATCTGACGTTAGGTATAATTCCAACTAGCATGTTCCCGGCGAGTCCGTCCGGTGTACTCATAACCCAATGAGCACCTGTATACATCATAGGTGAACCAACTGACACCAATGGCTTGTGAGACCGGCCACCGCCCCTCGTCGGGGTCTCGACTATATACACCAGTCTACTAATGGAGTATCGATGCCCAGTCTCGAAACTCCCACGACTAGGGACACTTTAAGGATGTGCTTATAGACTACCCAACTCTCACGTATATGATCACCATCATACTGCTGGTAGTCAAGAAAGAATCGTAAGGGCTCTATCAACGTGTAATAGTGATATGTAATGTCCCCTAAAGCATGTACACAATGATAAAGACAAACTATATAGCATACTATCATCTCGAGTAAGACTGTCCTACCAGTATAGGTCCTCCCTCAATCATTGCAATCACGTGCCTGCGATCCAATAATTGACTTTGAGGGCACTATATCCAACAATCTCCCACTTGCACTTAAGGCTAATTATTGCGATGTCGCATGCTCACAGCCCGTGTGATACCGAACACCCAACTTCTCTAATGATCAGTCTCACAAAGCTTGTTTGTGAAACTATTGCGTTCGAGAAATAGCCTTAGTGAGTGGATCCGCCCTTATGTTTCTTTCTATGTCTCTCTTTATCTCAAGTTCGCGGAGAAAGCCATCTCCCGAAATGAGCAATACCTGTCTTAGAATATGTCTCGATATCTGATGGGACCCAGTTCACAAATGAACTCCAAATCCAGAAAACTTCTTAGACTGTATCGTCAACTGAGTTTAATCAGTATACTTCTCCATGCCTCCCTAAGTATCGGCTTGGATCACCTGTCCAAACTACTGCCCCTCGTCAGAGGGAAAACTATAACTCTGACAGTCACTCTGTCATCCAGGTCACCTTGGAAGCCCGGAATGATAACCGTCTCCCGAAGGGGGCCGTCATTATCATATCCCTAGAACATCCACTTATGTTCTAAAATCGTTTCCGAACGTTTCTCCAGGATTGGATTAATATAAACTTATTGCATCTAGTGCAAAAACAACATCAGGTGTGGTACTTGACATCTCATGATTAACTCAATTGCCTAAACAAGCGATATGCCAATCATGCACATCCCTCTCCCCTTTAGTCTATAAGACACCTTTAGAGAGGGTGACTCCATTATCTGCAGGTACACCATGATGCCAGGAGTCGTCCATTCTAAATATCTTTAGAATACTGTCTAAATACCCAGATTGGGAAACCACCCAAATCTATATCTAAAACCATAGATCTAGTAACCAGAATGCCTGATATAATATCCAAATCCTATGTGGAGAAACCACTCTGTGACAACCACAGTATAACCGATCGTAGTATATGAATTTCACTTCCTACTATGTGTATGTCATCCAAATACCAGGACATCACACCCTACTACCTTCTTAACAGATCCATCCCCTATTCTGATGAAGTCAAAAGCCCATGACTATCACATCAAAAATAGATGATCTATCTCCGCTATATCTGCTTCAGTCTATAAATAGACATAAGCTACCTATCCACTATACTTCGGCTGCTTCCACTGACTACGACAACCCTCTGACAGAGTCATATAAACGTGCACTTCTAAAGATAGTTTAGAATGACGCTATACTCATCCTCCTGCCGGCTCTCATAGCCTGGAACAACAGTGGTGTCAAGTCTGTGTAAACAAGAACCTCCTTGTCACCTTCTTTGAGAATACCGAAGTACCTCTCGGACGCCTGAAGTTACCCACCATATCTGTGGAGTGGCTAATGGAATATCAAATCTGATTGAATCTTTAGGTTCTTATTAAAATTTCAGTAATCGTTTGCGGTTCTGGAATCACTTCCAGTTCTACCATACTCCCACAACTGTTTTCTGAAAAAGTTCAATTTATTAAAACTGTGGCAAGTCAAGAACAATATCACTATTGATCTTCCAGATGGTTGAAAATTACCCCTCGTCATAGCCCGAGATAACCCACAAACTTCCATTACAGAAACGTGCCTTGAGTTATCCAGAGTCTGGTTTTAAGCATAAGCCGGAAAACTCCATATACCTTGACATCGTTAAGATATGAGCCATTCTATATACAATATATAAACAGAGGCACTGATTTAATTGGAACAAGATTCAAATCATGCAGCCGTCTCCAGTGCATGTCAACTGAATGGAGAGAGGGCAATCATCATTACTCAACTTAGGAGTGCATCCAATTATGAGTAACCTGAAAAAGAGAAGCAAGTTCTCAAAATCATTACTATCGACTGAATACCAAACACAAGTATTTACATCTCCGATTACCTTGAATAATTCTGATACTTGCAACACGTGGTTCTTTACTTTACTCTTATACCTATAACTTCTCAAAACTTAGACCTTGTATTTCTACGAAACACTTGTCTAAAAACTAGAGAAGTCATAAGTAAACAGAATATAGTACGAGGACCAACCCCTCTGTCCTAATGGAAACTAGACAATATACAATGCTTTGTATTAGTCACCTGAGTTGAATAACTCATACCTTGTGCGTCGCAGGTTGAAAACTGTACTATGGTTATGAAGAGTTACACCGCTGTTGAATGCTCCTTACCTAACCATCAACTGATATAGGTGAATGTCATAGACATAATTTCAAAAAGTTATATCTCACTTTCTAAAATAAATGTACAGATATATCGGTTTGAAATTGGTGCATAACAACGGATATTCAAAACCAAATATTTGTCGTTCGGCAAAAATCCAGGTGATTTCGTCAAATATCACCAATTACAACGAATCCCGATATAATGAGGATGATCACCTAATTCCCAATAACTTACTCCCACTCATCATCTGTAAAAACATACAGATGTGAGAATCATACCTGGTAAATACATACCCTGGAGTAAAGATCTAATTGGGAAATCAGTTTTCAATTAACAACGCATAGTGAAACTGAAACATGAATATGTTTTGAAGGGGTATCCGGGTATTCCTAGTAATGCCTCTTCCATTATCCAGATTCATGACTGTAACCGTATATTTCCTTGCCATCTCTCCAAATCCCTTTATTTGTCTTTACTCATTACCTTCTGTATACCATCGTTAGGCTAAATGGTTTTCTTCCTTCCCTACCGTTCGACACCAGCCTATGGTTTGGAAGAAGACTATCCAATAAGCGTAATAGGTGTACTATCCTAATCCTAGGAGCACTCGCAATCTGAGAGAAGGTAAAGATAAAAGACAACTGAATAAACCTTATTCCTATTTCTCCTGAACCAGAATCCATCCTCGAACTGGAACAAGTTCCTTCGAGTTCGTATATAACCATACGATGGATTTATCCAATGGAAGTGGATGTTCGTAGTAATATGAGGTGTTATGGATAAATGCAAAGGTGAAGTAGGAGTGGCGATGAAATATGTGGTTTGGTCGTGAATGATAGCAGTCACAATTTACTTTGCCCTCTTTCTAATCCCTTTATTTGTCTTTACTTATTACCTCCTGCATACCACACTTAGGCTAATTGATTTTCTTCTTTCCCTACCTTTCGGCACCTGCCTATGGTTTGGAAGAAGACTATCCAATAAACGTAATAGGTGTACCCTCTCCTAATCCTAGAAGCCCTTATAATTTGAGAGAAGGTAAAAGGAAAAGACAACTGAATAGTCCTATTCAATCTCTCCAGAACCAGAATCCATCCTCGAATTTGGAACAAGTTCCTTCGAGTTCGTATGTAACTATACCATGGATTTATCTAATGGAAGTGGATGTTCGTAGTGATACGGGTTGTTTTGGAGAAATGTAAAGGGTAAAAGAAGGAGTGGCAATGATGTATGCAACTCAGACAATCTAAAAGCCAGTGTTCTAAGAAAGTTAGGTTAACTTGGTTACTGAGTCATAGTCTAGGGTTGGGACATGGTCGCTGTCAAAAAGAGAGAGAAAGAAACACACAGCGTACAGTCTAACCTAGATCAGACTGGTTAATCACTTTATCTAGTTAGGATGTCTCCCACTGTATCCTCAAATTCTCTTCCAAACCTAAAAGAAGAATTTGTCCGGATCACCCGAAGAGTAAACCAACTCATCAGTGGGTATCGGGTGTAGGGATAGCTTAGCACCTTAGCAAGGTTTTGGCAAGCATCAAACATGCTATGTTAAAATTTTTGGGGTGCTAAACAAACCCTAACCAAGATCTTAACGAGAGACTTAGGGTTAAACATGATATGTAAACGCTTTACATCTAAGTTAACAAGGAATTACAGCCTTTGTAGTCCATTCCTTCGCTTCATAAGCTCCGTGTTGAGGTCCCTTCGCTGCGATCATCAAGTACCCGGACTCTAAAGAGGCTCCATGAAGAGAAAGATGAAAGCTTGCTTCCAATCTTCAACTACTAAGATGATCTACCTTGAAGAATCTCAAACCCAAGCTCTTGCTTCACTTATCAAGTATTAGTAAAGCAAAAACCCTAATCTAAGTCGCAAGAATAGATGAGGATGATGAAGTAGGAATTTATCTCTCTTTTGTTTTCAATTTCTCACTCATCATCATCACTTGTCAAAAACCTAGTGAAGGTTTTTATCAAAGAAGAAAGAAGAAGAAGATGAAGCAAAAATCCTTTTTGTGATGAATAATGAATCATTGTTATGGTTACAAATCAACCATTAGTTAATCATGAAGGCTTAACCCTTGTAGAGAATAAACTAGGGTAAAGGGTTTGGGTTGGGTTAAGAAAATATTTACTCAAAAATATCAAGCTAGATGACAAAAAAGGCAAAGCTTCATGAATGCTTCATCCAAGCTTAACCCTAATCCAAACCCTAACCATGTTTAAACTCCACAAAGTATGTTGCATTTGTAACCCTAACATGTTACAATATTATATATCTCATATACAATATTTATTGTAACAAAATAAAATAATACAATTTACATATATCGCATATACATCAATGTATTATCCATGTGAGAAAAAGAATCTTTAAGTGAGCTTATATTAGTTAATGTAATATAATATATCAAATATATAATTATACATTAAATTATCGAATCAACACTTGATCCGATAATCCGGCTATTTCACAAATAACCGACTAATATAATCTGTATTAGTTCATCGAATCAACACTTGATCCGATGACCCGGCTATATCGCATATACCCGGCCGATATCTCATATCGTGAGAATCTAATACGGTATCACATACTCGTAATATTCTCGGTCCCGCACATATCACATATGTGCTCCTACTCCGTTTTGCCTAAGCCAGGAAACCTCTGTGTAGGACTCTAAAGAATCGTCAATACGCCGGCAGTAGGTGATGATCATATCAAAACACCCACAAGCTGCAAGCGGTCAGCTAAACGTAACAGCCACCCAGGTATTGAGCGATCATAAGATCAACAAGCAAGCCTGTACATTCTCCTGCGAATCCAATCAGTAACACTCCCGTACAGTCCGGTCTCTTCGTCTGATATGTCGCATATCTAGTCTAGGGGTGGTAAACGTCAGACCCCAGTAACCGATAAGTCGTGTCGATATGAGGTCCATAACAGTTCGAGAAACTATTGATAACACTTACCAGTAAATCTCAGCAACCCTGGCCAGGGATTTCCAGTTATAACCAATCGAACAAAGCGCAACATCAACTCCCTATACCGGGAGAGACGAAACCCCTCCTATCGCTCATTGCCTCCATGTGATTCGGGACTGTACCCAAAAGCCACCGTTTTGCATGCCCTCTTGGACGTGGTAAGGTAGAAATCAAACCACAGTTGGAATCACACAAGACTCTATGACAATCTCGGGTCTACAGACTAATCTGTATCAGTGTCACCAGAGAACTGCCATCTGACGTGAGGTATAATACCATCTAGGAGTTCTCGGAGAGTCCGTCCAGTGTACCCAGTCTCCACTGAGCACCCGTATACCTTCTCTGATGTCAAACACCAATGGATATGGGATCATCCATCGCCCATCATATGGGTCAAGAAGCGCATACGCTAGTCTACTATGGAGTATCGATGCCCTGTCTCGGTACTCCCACGACTAGGAACATTTGAAGGATGTACATAACGATTACTCTTTCCCCACTAGTATGATCTGCATCATAGTCCAAGTACTCATCCTAAGGGCTTTATCAACATGTACTTTTAAAGACAATCAGTGTACATGTTAAGATAAAGAGCAACCAGATAGCATACTATCATGTCGAGCAAGAAAGTCATCCCTTTATATGTCCAAGCATCAACTACAATATACATCGTATGTACAGTAATGGCCTCTAGGGCATACATATAACTAACAATCTCCCACTTGCACTAGGGCCATTTGTTGTAGTACCTCATACCCAACAATCAGCAGTGGTTGAAGTAACTCATACTCAACCATCCCATAAAAGTCTCTCCTGGGAATATGCCTTTGTGAGTGGATCCGCAGTGTTGTCCTCTATGTCTACTCTCCTGAACCTGGATCTACCTGGAGATCAACCATCTCCACTGATCTGGTGATACTGTCTAAGAATATGTCTGGATCACAGATGGGACGGGGGTTCCTAGGCCTAAGCCACAACTTCATTGTCACACAATGGTAGGAACGAAGTTCATCTCATGAACTAGTGTACATCCAGACTACCTCTTTGGTAGCATCCTAGGTAGCAATGTATCCAGGCTTTATCGTCTAGTCTGCCACGGTATCTAGCTTGGAACTCTTCCAATATATCGTCCCTCCACTGAAGGTAAAGACAATGCCTGTGACTGACATTCAGTCGACCTTATCACCCTGGAAACTATCCAGTGATTCTCTCCAGGATCGATTGATACCATCTCACTACACCTAGTGAGAATCCTAACATCCATTTAGATCTATCTCATAGATCCAAAACCTAGGATTTAGGAGGTATCCCCTTGAACCTATCTGGAGAATCATTGTGATAAGAGGAGATTGACCGAGTGTAGCATAGGAAACTCTTTTCCTATCAAGGGTATGTCATCCACGTACAATACGAGGGTCACCACCATACTCCCTACTACCATTTTTGTATATACAAGGTTCATCTACCATTTTGATGAAGTCAAACTCTTTGACTACCACATCAAAACAGACGTTCCAACTCCGCGATGCCTGATTTATCCCATAAAACAACTTGCTCACGTTTTCGCTGCTCCCACTGTCTACGAAGCCCTCTGGCTGTGTACTTATAGACGCTCTATTCTAAATCATTATTTAGAAAAGCAGTCATGACACCCAACCGCCAGATATCGTAGTCATGGTATGTATCAATTGTAAGTAGGATCTGGATGAACTTAAGCATAGCTTTGAAAGTCTCAACTTTTCCATATACACTAAGTAATCTTCTCAAGATATACTTGCTCCTGATGGGAATTTAACCCTTCAGATAAAGCAACCAAAGTCCATACTTTGTTGGTGTATATAGATTCTATCACAGATCTCTAAGCATCCAGCCATTCTTATAGAGTCCCCACTCCTGATGGCCTGCTCGAAACTAGTTGGGTCATCATCTCATGATGCAATCCTCGCTCCCACTGTCAAAGAGAAACCGAAGTATCTCTCAAGTGGATGAGGAACCCTACCAGATCGGCGGAGAGGCTGAGGTTCGTATGGAACTATTGAATCCTTCGGTTCCACCAAATCATCAGCTGCAGTTTGTATAGCTGGAACTCCTTCCAGTTCTACCTCATGACCACTAATTTCTTCACAAGAAAATCCTTTTCTAAAAAGGTGGCATGCTGAGAAATAAAACACCTTTTATTCCTCGGTTTGGTAGAAGATATTCCCTTGCGAATGCTTGGGATATCCAACAAACTTCTACAGAACTGACCTTGCCTCGAGCTTGTCCGGATTTTTCTTTTAGACATAGGCCGGACAACCCAAATCTTAACATCCTTAAGAGATGGGCTCTTCCCATACCATATCATATATGGAGTTATATGCACCTGATTTTGTTGAAACCTATTCAATAGCTATGCAGCTTCACAAGTGCATAACCCCCAAAAGGAAATAGGCAACTCAGTAGTACTCATCATAGAGCACACCATATCATATAGGGTGCGATTGCTCCGCCTCGATATACCATTGTGCTGTGGTGTATACGGAGGAGTAATGCTAAGAGAGAATCTCATTCTCGTTTAGAATAGTCCAGGAATTCCGTGCTTAAGTATTCTCCTCCCTGATCTCATCATAGGACATAATACTTATACCCGTTTTGGTTCTCTACTTCTGACTTATATTCATTTAATTTCTCAAAAGGTTCAGACTTGTGTTTCAACAGGAACATATGTCCGAATCTTGAGAGATAATTAGTGAATGTAATGAAGTATAAAGAACCGGTCCTGGCATGTGCAGACAGGGGACTTTTCATACATCATCATGTATCAATCCCAAGAGTTCACTAACTCTTTCTCTGTTTCCAATAAACGGAGCTATGGTCATCTTATCTTTGTGACATGACTGGCAAGT
The DNA here is from genome assembly GCA_030015575.1 of Agapanthus africanus. Lineage (NCBI taxonomy): Eukaryota > Viridiplantae > Streptophyta > Magnoliopsida > Asparagales > Amaryllidaceae > Agapanthus > Agapanthus africanus. The sequence continues at coordinate 368,176,339 of JASDDO010000012.1, forward strand.
TTCACAAGATGTAAATTCAAACAGATTTAAATATGCATCTAAATGTAACTTAGCTAGTCGGCTCATATTGATATGACCTAATCTACAATACCTCAAGAAGGATTCGTTCATTTCTAAACTCTTCCTCTTGTGTGTGTTCTGTATGTTAAGAACCGTGGTTTGATTTAGAACGTCTACGCTTTTAAATAACGTGCCTGAACCGATCAACTCTTGATATAGGAAATGTTCAAAACATTATCCAACAATACAAAATTATATCCTTCTTTATTAAATAAAGACACTGATGTGATTTTGTATATCAGGTTCGGTATCTAATAACATTCGTTCAGAATCAATGTATTTGGTAATACAGGGTGATAACTGCCAACTGCTTGGCTTGCAACAATTGCACCGTTTCCAACTCTTGAAACTTATCACCCGTTCTCAGTTCTCTACCTATCTGTAGCCCATGTAACATATAACATTTGCGGGATCCTGATCTGGTATCTCATACCCAGGACGTAAAGGATATTGAGAAACAGTTCTCGGTAATGAACACTCCCGAAGGAGATGCATCATCATACACTTTCTTCGTTTGGGTGGCACGGGAATTCTGGAAATCCCCTATTTCCTGCTTGGTCTTATAACAATTATAAGTTAGAGCGGGACCAACATTCCCTAGCGTAGTATAACAAGCGGGTTCGGTCAATACATCCGTATTATTATCTTGATTAAGGCGTGACATGGTCGCTACCTGGAGAGAGAGAGAAGAAAACACTCAGCGTATGCTCTTGCAAGATTAGATTGGTTATTAATATATCTAATCAGGATGGCTCCCACTGTTTTAGTCAAATCTTCCTTTAAACCCCTAAAAAGAAAGACTAGCCGGGATTAATTACATCCTACAAGTTCGCTAATCTTTCAGCCAGGCCAGTGCCGGTACTTTGAGGGAGGTTCCCCATGCTTTCGCATGGACCTAATTAAAATAAACCTCGTTTTCCTAAAGGCATAATCCCGTTGGCACCTTTCTAGACACCTACTTGATCGGATAATTGTAATGTGTAAAACTCTCTTAGGAGTAACTCTTACTCGCAGCGGGTATCGAGATCCAACTATCTCATAGAAGGAATGCGATCTCATTGCAAATTTCAACACTTGAAATTCCCGATAATATTTTACCCCTAGTACTTATGACCTTAACTATGGTCAACATATCATAAGCACTGGTCATGTTCTACCCGTCATTTCATGATTAATTAGACCCACCCACATGACCCTCAACTATGGTCGACATAATCACTTGATTGTCCTAATTAATCACATTATATGCTGTGTAGGAAGACATCACTTAGCTACCGTACACTACGCCTCAACTATAGTCGACATACGCAGCACGAATACTAAGTACTCTACTTCCTAAAATGACGGAGGGCTACGACAGGTTTTAAGAAAACCCTTTGCGTAATGAACTTGATATCATTGTAGAATAGAGTGATTTTAAATGGAATGTTTTTGAGGCCTTTTCTAGTTTTTCTAAAGAGGTCACTCCCGGTGAAGGGATCGTCGGCTCTTTCCTTATCGAATAAGGCGCAGAATATTTCACAAATATCACTATGCAAAACAAAAACTATAAAAAACAATCAAAAGACAAACCGAGTTTGTAGCATCTGCTAGTTTCGCTAAAGAGGTCACTCCCGGTGAAGGGATCTCGGCTCTTTCCTTATCGAATAAGGTGCTGGATATTCTTCAAGGAATACCGCTATATAAAGCAAGAACTAGAGCTACCGGTTTTTAAAACAAGTTTATACAATATCTTTAGGTTTCTTTTATTTCATTAATCTCATTAATGAAGTCCCATTTTATTATGCTTCACAAGCATCACGTTTGAAACGAAATCAACAATATACAATATATATCTCATATATATAATATAAACATTTATCTCAGGCAGTAATATGATCTCATCATAGAACATTGCAGCAGAAGAACATATATGAAATATTGGATATACTAGGATGTCCGTGTTTTAAATTTAGCCAGTAATTTAAAACACGGATTCCACGGTCGTGAAGAATAGCCAAACCCACATCCTATAGACCCCTATTGTAACATTTCAAAAAAATAAAATATTATTTTTGGGAATTTTTATAATTTAATATTATTTTATTGAATATTTTAATATTTTGGTATAATTAAATACAGAAAAATTTGGAAAAAATTATGGAAAATTCTAAAATAGGTTATTTTATGGAATTATGCCATTTTTTAAGTTTTTATGATTAGTTATATGCTAATTTAGTGCTAATCGCGATTAAAAATCGCTAATCGGTTTTTTAGCAATTTTGTGCAAAACATGCACATATCTTTTTTCTACACTTATGCATTTTTCCACCATGTTTATTTTGGGGTTACTATTCTAGTGAGAGGGAAAAAGAAAAGAAAAAGAAAATGGAAAAGGATTATTATATGAGGGTTGGTGAGAGAGAGAGAGTTATGGTCCTCTTTTGACCAAGACTTAGCCATTTCCTCCATCCCTTCACTCATTCCTCTCCCTCTTCAGCCCCTTGCTGCAGCTGCTGCTCCCTCTTTATCCTCCACCTTCAAGCCCTCTAAACACCTCAAAAACAACACCGAAACCCAACCCCCATTTCATTAAAAGTGTGCACAAGCTCAAAATCTACACATTGGACCAAGAAAGCAAGGATTTTGGCCACTAGGGACAACTCAAGAAAATTCTTGAGTTGCCAAATGAGGTATTTTCTGGACCATTAGATTAGTTTTAGCAATTCTTATACCCTCATGCTAGTTTAGAACCGATATTTTGTGTGTTTGTGGACTTAAAGAAAACCTAGTTAGGGTTTGAGGAAATTATGAGTTGTGATGGGAAATTGAGTTCAGTGGAGACCATACAAGCACCCTAGTGCTGGAATTTAGACCCAAACCTGAGACTTAAGACCCGGAATACGGATTTATGGATACGATATCGGAGAATTTATGAAATCTGTGATGGTTACATTGAATCTGCTTTTACCCCGAGACTCTGAAAATTAAATTGATTGGACAGTGAGATGTGCAGGCACCCTAGAACCACCACACAAGACCCCATCCCCTAACTTATTAAGCCGGCATCAAATTTATTCCAATTGGCCGCAATTTGCAGCCATACCTGCCCCCATTTTGCCTCGTTTTGGTTCTGCTACTCCTACATGTATAGATTAGACCTCTGGCATGTATAGATTTGTCTAATTTGTCATAGGGTGAAATCTGGGACCCTTTTCTCTAGTTGTTGTTTTGATTCTGTTTCTGTATTTCGTATTTTGAATTCTGGAATTGTGTATTCGTGTTTTACCTCGACTATTTGGCGTTTATACGACGATAACGAGGATTGATTGATGGTTTTGAAGGCGTGCCCATAGCTTCTAATCTATAGGCCCCTTATCGTATTATTTTGTGTTTCGTGTGCCGTGTTAGCTTTGATTTGGTTTTAACACGCATATACGATACTTTGATGTGTAGGTACCTCATGAAGACTTCGGGACGACAAGCAAACGAGTGGCGACGTCGACAAATGAAGACGCAATGTGAGTAGATTATATCTACGGGAGGAGTCGGGTGGATGGCGTATAGCACCCCCGCAGTCCGTAGTTGATATATTTATAATAGTTATAGTGTGTCGTGGATATTGTGATAGGTGTATTATGGATAGTTTAGGGTTAGAAGCAACTAGTGTAGTTCATAATCGCGAACCCTAGAATAGATTTACACCTACACGCACACCCTTGCATATTCCTTATACTTGCACTGTGTTTGATGATATTGGACGACATTGGAGATGAGTCGATGATATTGGGCATTGAGCCGCGAGATCAGTGATTTGATATGATTCGTATTTGGGATACGGCATGTGATCTCTAGCGGGCCTTTGGACGTGTGTTTACACACGCAGTTCTATTGATGGTATCAGTTGTACTAGACTTAGATCAGTACCGCAGATTATGTGATATGATGATGAGGATACCAAATAATTGATGAGCTGATTGTGATATTGACCCGTACCCAGCTATTGGGATGCCGTACGACGATTTGGCGTACGAGCTTTATATTAATGATAGATCCGCGCTCATGACTCGAGGATGTCTGATGATATACTGTATCGTACGCGATACTATTGAGGCGGGATCACCGACTATTATATATATATCGACTCAGATTTAGGTGGTTTCCATACACCTCCTGATGGACTTGGCTTAGTAGATGTTAGACTAGACCCGAGTCATACCTATTTCAAAACTAACGAATCGGGAATATCTTAAGGACAAGTAAAGGGATTCTACGGGTATTTTCAAAAGACGTATCTATTCTTAAAAACACCGTAACCCTTATTTTACCAAAACCCCGATTCGTCTTATTTCAAATGGCACCGCTGCAGGACATATACATATTGGTGTAGATTCTTCACCGTTGCATTGATTATTCGATTCCGCATCGCATTGCATGTGTTTATTTCTATATTGCAATCATGCTGTTAGGACACCTGCACCATTATCGATGATGCATATGTTCCACGTACACTTGCTTGCCGGCTCACACACTTCATCATCGATATTTGCCATGTCACTACACAGTAGTATTATTGCATCAGGATATGACCTTGTATGTGCATGCTATTATTCTAGGTCATATACATCATGCTTTCTGATTATACGCATTGAGATATTCATTTTCATGATATTTCTGGATTTGGGAACCATGGATAGTTTCAAAGGAGTGTGTATACTTATTTGAAATACCCGGTTTCCTTGATATGATATTTGCGCAGCCACCATGAGATTTATTGGTTCTGATTACATACTCCATACAAGTAGTGTGTGCCGTATGAGGGTACATGGTGGGGCCCGGTATGGTTCCCTTCGGCAAGATGATCGAAGGATTATGCCGATTGAGCCTGGAGGTGGGCGAGTACCTACCGGTGATTGTATTTGAGCTCGGCGAATATCCGGGGGATACCGACCGGAGTTGAGAGACGGACATGGGTTGACCCGTGCTGCCGGGGCCGAGGGCCGATACCGCAGACGGAGTCCCATATGGACGAGGATTTACGTGCCGATGCTAGGCACAGGTTTCATGATGTTTCCATGATTTTGATTATATCCTCACATTTACATGCAAAATGCTTATTGTCATTGGGGTGACAGGTGGACGGGATCCACATATATACAGACTTTTATTACTTTGATAATACTTCATTTATATATATAACAGGGTATGAGGGCGCTGTTATATATACCCTTACACCAATATTAGTGGAATGGGACGCTAATATATGTGTATTGATATTCATTTTGATACTTCATCATATTTACTTCATGCTGACATACCTTATGTTTATGACATGTTATTACCTGAGGCACTGACACGAGTATTTGGCACTACCTACATGTTTAGATGTTACATTGCCACCTTATCATGCTTCAGGCTTATTCTTTGAGGTTTATATATCTGATTGTTTTGACCTAGGATTATGTCATGCATTCGGTTTCTGCTTCTAGATATTCTCTATTCACGAGTTGGCAACTCACCCGCTTTGTGCCAAAGTTCTTCAAGGTTTTGCCGTACAGGTTCCATTGCGGCATTTCTGGCACATTGCTTTCCTTTGCGGGTGATTTGCTTGGTAGGTGGGTTCTTGCATCAGAACCACCCATGTATTTGTATTATTCATTGTATCTAGAATTCCATCAACCAAAACTAGTATATTGTTTCAGACTTAGACACTAGTGATGTATTATTTCGACCTTAGAGTCGCGCTTAGCAGTATTACGGTTTTCATGCTTATTGGGTTTCTTTTGAGTTTGATCCTCGCCATTCGGCGTTGTATATTTTTTTGCTTGCGTGGTTGTGACCGTCGATTGACGAAGAGCTAGCTCCCGTTTGGGGATACCTTTTATCATTGTATATATATTGTTCTTGTTGTACCCCGTTCGGGGCCAATATTTACAAAAGAAACTCTGCCGAAATTTTTAGAAAAGACCGTACATTTTTAAAATGCATATTCGGCTTAGTTATTTAAAAACCTTGACTTCAAACATGTTTTTCTTCACTTCCTTAAACCAGTTTTCTTTATTTACTCTTAAAATGGTTTTAGATTGCTGGGCTTTTGGCTTACTTGGATCAGATGGAGTCCTATAGACTTCATATGGTTCAAGGGCCAGTCACGTGCTCTTTCGGGTCGTGACAAAGTTGGTATCAGAGCGCTAGGTTGACCTTGTTTCGAGTCTAAGTTTGACTATATGGAGCCTAGGGCGTCTATATATATACGGAACTTAGGCTTGACCATACGGAAGTTAGACTTAGTCGAGGGGGTATTAGACCCGAACTTTCGTCGCATAGGATGACCCTTGGTTGATGGAATAGGTGACTAAAGTAGAGTGACGTACCGTGGATATGTTCTGCGGCATACTTACGACACGCCACTCCGCTTAAGGAACCTTATGATGTACATATTTTCGAGATCAGTGATTCTATTCATATCCATGATTATACATCCATTTGAGATCCTCGATTCTATTAGTTTCATGATCATACCTTCATTGATGCTGTTCCTTCTTATGATCATGTATCCACTCTGGATCTGTTTTTTCTTTCTTGCCATTGATCTGCTTTCTTCGATACTCGATTGAGGTTCCTGTCGCCATGTTTGAGCGCAGTTTGTGCTGCTGCTAGGGTTACGGTCAGGGCGAGCTCGTCTGGTACGAGGGCCGCCCATTGTGTTTTCTGGTGACATGGGAACGTCTCGAGTTAGTATTGGTGATTGTGACCTCTAGTGGAAGCAAGTGCCTGGTTTTGAGCCGGATGATCGGGCCATTGTTAGAGCTGCCATTGAGAGAGGACTGTTGATGTACATCATACCTCAGAGATTATGATGTTGCCTACCATGCAGACAGATGGACCAGCTGTTGCTGAGATTGACAGGATGTCGCTTCCGGAGCTTACGAGCTGAGATCACCGGAGCTTCCAGGCAGATATGAGACAGATGATAGCTTGTCTACCCGATTTGAAAGACAAAGGTGATTCGTCCGATTTATGCACCGGAGCAGGCCCAGATGAGTTGAAGATTTCCAGTGTGGAGAGTCTTACTCAGATCTAGAGCGGACCGATTTAGAGAGGACCACCAATGTATCACCTTTCCTGGAGGATTGAGGCGCAGTTCAGCGTACAGACGGATGAGCCAGTTGTTGCTGCAAATGACGAGATATCGCCCAGACGATTGGAGCTACTGCAGCATGAGTATATACTTAGAGAGATGTTAGTGAGTCGCGAGTCACCTAAGGATGAATGACTAGGACATGTGGTTCGTTCGCTTACCCCGATGCGAGGTCATCAGATAGATTGATTCCAGCTAGAGACGACTTCACGCAGGTTCGTTGAGAGTCGACAGAGACGATCGAATGTCAGGAGCCCATTTTCTAAGTTTAAAGTATACAGAAAGACATGCAGGCGATTCTATGGACCCTCTAGAAGAATGAAACCCTAACTCGACTTAATGACCGTGTGAAAGCCTTTGAACCTTAGGGTTTGCGGCAGTTCCGCGGCGCCATTAGTGTGGCTTGGGTTTGCCCTTCTACGGCTGGACCACCGACGCTGTGGCATGTACTCGATACTATTAAACTGTACTCAAGATTTTGATCTCTTGGGGGATTATGAGGTTCTGACGAGTCGATCGAAAGATTCGACATCATTCGGATATCATGTGATGGGATGCTTTGCTTGGGAGACTCCAGATATGAGTATAGCCGTTGGAGCACAGTCCATGCAGCCACTATGAGACGAGTCCAAATCAGTCGACATTGAAGCAGAGTGAAGTAAAGAGTTCGCTAGAGATTTCGACAAGACGACTTTCCCCTCCGCTGACATCAGAGATGCGATACGCACGCAGAGGCAATGCATATGGATATAGCTTCCAGAAAGAGGCCCGATGAGTATGCAGCCGTTCCGGAACAAGAATTAGCTTCAATAAAGGACGATGACTTCCGGGAAATTCGGCAGAAAAGAGATATGCGAGAGAATTTGGATGGACCGTAGCCGAGAACGTTGCGGTGCGCAGATAAAGACGTGACGTCGATGTGGACGATGATACAGACAAGCGGGACAAGAGGTTAGTGCGAGACGCTGACGAGCTGTCATTACCTTCCGTCGAGACCGGAGACCTGATGTGCTTACAGAGGCGTTGGGATGCGACCAGTTTCCGAGGGAATGCTATGTTAAGGACGCAGGTGTCCATCGAGCGCGAAGAGATTATGCAAGAGTACCAGCCTCCGTACAGACCGGCATAGGCAAGATCGGAAGAGACCTTGAGCGGGATTCCTTCCAGGACACTGCTGCAATGATATTTGTACCCAGGATCAGATGTGATGTGCATTCAAAGAATCAGAGGACGACGCCAGTGACATGCTGCTTTACGAGTGGTCGTGAGGATTGACCGAGATATGACCATAGAAGTGCCAGAACGGAAATCGTCCCCGTTAGCACACCAGACAGGGCCGATGAGCCGATTGATTATGAGATTGGTAATCCACGGAGAAGATAAGGACCCAGAGAAAGAGGACGCCAGACCGTGAGTAAGAGGTAAGTAGATATCTTGCGCTGCTAGCATTGGATGCACCGACACCTTCTCGACCATGAAGGAGGAACTACCGATAACGGTATTTATGATTTGGGATTTGGTGATTCGATTATCACGTATCCGTCACTATGGATTTCGGTATTTTGGGCGTTCTGTTTGCATGATTTAGTTTTGATGACTGAGTTTCATGATATTTGTTTTATGCACCCACTGGATATTTATACTTTGCGCATAGTTATTACATTTGAGATATTGATTGTGATTTCATGCCTATTTTATGCCAGTGATGTGATTTACGTTTCCAGCATAGTTTGCATGCACCTTTAGTGTTTTGATATACGATTTTGGTGCACGCCAGATGCACTAAATCGAAATTCTTCGTGCATGTCAAATGCACCTGATTTTGCTGTCAGGCACACACGTTGCCTATGACAGATGTTTCGTGTACACCCGTTGCACCTAGATGTTGTTTTGTGCCCATATATGGCACATATATAGATTTTGATTTCCGTGCGCACCAGACGCACCGGATATTCTTATTTACATTTTGGGGGATTGATTTCTTATAGAGCAGTACATTTATATGATATTCATGATGTATTGATGTTTTCGGAGCCCCGACAATTTGGATTTTTACTGAAATGTTTTAGTATTGGGGGTTTAAATTTAAATTCGGGGACCGAATTTATTAAAGAGGGGAAGATTGTAATATTTCAAAAAAATAAAATATTATTTTTGGGAATTTTTATAATTTAATATTATTTTATTGAATATTTTAATATTTTGGTATAATTAAATACAGAAAAATTTGGAAAAAATTATGGAAAATTCTAAAATAGGTTATTTTATGGAATTATGCCATTTTTTAAGTTTTTATGATTAGTTATATGCTAATTTAGTGGTAATCGCGATTAAAAATCGCAAATCGGTTTTTAAGCAATTTTGTGCAAAACATGCACATATCTTTTTTCTACACTTGTGCATTTTTCCACCATGTTTCTTTTAGGGTTACTATTCTAGTGAGAGGGAAAAAGAAAAGAAAAAGAAAATGGAAAAGGATTATTATATGAGGGTTGGTGAGAGAGAGAGAGGTATGGTCCTCTTTTGATCAAGACTTAGCCATTTCCTCCATCCCTTCACTCATCCCTCTCCCTCTTCAGCCCCTTGCTGCAGCTGCTGCTCCCTCTTCATCCTCCACCTTCAAGCCTTCTAAACACCTCAAAAACAACACCAAAACCCAACCCCCATTTCATTAAAAGTATGCACAAGCTCAAAATCTACACATTGGACCAAGAAAGCAAGGATTTTGGCCACTAGGGGCAACTCAAGAAAATTCTTGAGTTGCCAAATGAGGTATTTTCTGGACCATTAGATTAGTTTTAGCAATTCTTATACCCTTATGCTAGTTTAGAACCGATATTGTGTGTGTTTGTGGACTTAAAGAAAGCCTAGTTAGGGTTTGAGGAAATTATGAGTTGTGATGGGAAATTGAGTTCAGTGGAGACCATACAAGCACCCTAGTGCTGGAATTTAGACCCAAACCTGAGACTTAAGACCCAGAATACGGATTTATGGATACGATATCGGAGAATTTGTGAAAACTGTGATGGTTACATTGAATCTGCTTTTACCCCGAGACTCTGAAAATTGAATTGATTGGACAGTGAGATGTGCAGGCACCCTAGAACCACCACACAAGACCCCAGCCCCTAACTCATTAAGCCGGCCGCAGATTTATTCCAATTGGCCGCAATTTGCGGCCATACCTGCCCCATTTTGCCTCGGTTTAGTTCTGCTGCTCCTACATGTATAGATTAGACCCCTGGCATGTATAGATTTGTCTAATTTGTCATAGGTTGAAATCTGGCACCCTTTTCTCCAGTTGCTGTTTTGATTATGTTTCTGTATTTCGTATTTTGAATTCTGGAATTGTGTATCCGTGTTTTACCTAGACTATTTGGCGTTTATACGACGATTTTGGGGATTGATTGATGGTTTTGAAGGCGTGCCCATAGGTTCTAATCTATAGGCCCCTTATCGTATTATTTTGGGTTTCGTGTGACGTGTTAGCTTTGATTTGGTTTTAATACGCATATACGATACTTTGATGTGTATGTACCCCATGAAGACTTCGGGACGACAAGCAAGCGAGTGGCGACGTCGACAAATGAAGACGCAATGTGAGTAGATTATATCTACGGGGGAAGTCGGGTGGATGGCGTATAGCACCCCCGCATTCCGTAGTTGATATATTTATAATAGTTATAGTGTGTCGTGGACATTGTGATAGATGTATTATGGATAGTTTAGGGTTAGAAGCAACTAGTGTAGTTCATAGTCGCGAACCCTAGAATAGATTTACACCTACACGCACACCCTTGCATATTCGTTATACTTGCACTGTGTTTGATGATATTGGACGACATTGGAGATGAGTCGATGATATTGGGCATTGAGCCGCGAGATCAGTGATTTGATATGATTCGTATTTGGGATATGACATGTGATCTCTAGCGGGCCTTTGGACGTGTGTTTACACACGCAGTTCTATTGATGGTATCAGTTGTACTAGACTTAGATCAGTACCCCAGATTATGTGATATGATGATGAGGATACCAAATAATTGATGAGCTGATTGTGATATTGATCCGTACCCAGCTATTGGGATGCCGTACGACGATTTGCCGTACGAGCTTTATATTAATGATAGATCCGCGCTTATGACTCGAGGATGTCAGATGATATATTGTATCGTACGCGATACTATTGAGGCGGGATCACCGACTATTATATATATATCGACTCAGATTTAGGTGGTTTCCATACACCTCCTGATAGACTTGGCTTAGTAGATGTTAGACTAGACCCGAGTCATACCTATTTCAAAACTAACGAATCGGGAATATCTTAAGGACAAGTAACGGGATTCTACGGGTATTTTCAAAAGACGTATCTATTCTTAAAAACACCGTAACCCTTATTTTACCAAAACCCCGATTCGTCTTATTTCAAATGGCACCACTGCAGGACATGTACATATTGATGTAGATTCTTCACTGTTGCATTGATTATTCGATTCCGCATCGCATTGCATGTGTTTATTTCTATATTGCAATCATGCTGTTAGGACACCAGCACCATTATCGATGATGCATATGTTCCACGTACACTTGCTTGCCGGCTCACACACTTCATCATCGATAATTGCCATGTCACTACACAGTAGTATTATTGCATCAGGCTATGACCTTGTATGTGCACGCTATTATTCTAGGTCATATACATCATGCTTTCCGATTATACGCATTGAGATATTCGTTTTCATGATATTTTTGGATTTAGGAACTGTGGATAGTTTCAAAGGAGAGTATGTACTTATTTGAAATACCCGGTTTCCTTGATATGATATTTGCGCAGCCACCTTGAGATTTATCGGTTCTGATTACATACCCTATACGAGGAGTGTGTGCCGTATGAGGGTACATGGTAGGGCCCGGTATGTTTCCCCTCGGCAAGATGATCGAAAGATTATGCCGATTGAGCCTGGAGGTGGGCGAGTACCTACCGGTGATTGTATTTGAGCTCGGCGGATATCCGGGGGATACCAACCGGAGTTGAGAGACGGACATGGGTTGACCCGTGCTGCCGGGGCCGAGGGCCGATACCGCAGACGGAGTCCCATATGGACGAGGATTTACGTGCCGATACTAGGCACAGGTTTCATGATGTTTCCATGATTTTGATTATATCCTCATATTTACATGCATGATGCTTATTGTCATTGGGGTGACAGGTGGACGGGATCCACATATATATAGACTTTTATTACTTTGATCATAATTCATTTGTATATATAACAGGGTATGAGGGCGCTGTTATATATACCCTTACACCAATATTAGTGGAATGGGACGCTAATATATGTGTATTGATATTCATTTTGATACTTCATCATATTTACTTCATGCAGACATACCTTATGTTTATGACATGTTATTACCTGAGGCACTGACACGAGTATTTGGCACTACCTACATGTTTAGATGTTACATTGCCACCTTATCATGCTTCAGGCTTATTCTTTGAGGTTTATATATCTGATTGTTTTGACCTAGGATTATGTCATGCATTCGGTTTCTGCTTGTAGATATTTTCTATTCACGAGTTGGCAACTCTCCCCCGTTGTGCCACAGTTCTTGCAGGTTTTGCCGTACAGGTTCCATTGCGGCATTTCTGGCACATTGCTTTCCTTTGCGGGTGATTTGCTTGGTAGGTGGGTTCTTGCATCAGAACCACCCTTGTATTTGTATTATTCATTGTATCTAGAATTCCATCAACCAAAACTTGTATATTGTTTCAGACTTAGACACTAGTGATATATTATTTCGACCTTAGAGTCGCGCTTAGCAGTATTACGGTTTTCATGCTTATTGGGTTTCTTTTGAGTTTGATCCTCGCCATTCGGCGTTGTATATTTTTTTGCTTGCGTGGTTGTGACCGTCGATTGACGAAGAGCTAGCTCCCGCTTGGGGATGCCTTTTATCATTGTATATATATTGTTCTTGTTGTACCCCGTTCGGGGCCAGTATTTACAAAAGAAACACTGCCGAAATTTTTAGAAAAGACCGTACATTTTTAAAATGCATATTCGGCTTAGTTATTTAAAAACCTTGAGTTCAAACATGTTTTTCTTCACATCTTTAAACCAGTTTTCATTATTTACTATTAAAATGGTTTTAGATTGCTGGGCTTTTGGCTTACTTGGATCAGATGGAGTCCTATAGACTTCATATGGTTCAAGGGCCAGTCACGTGCTCTTTCGGGTCGTGACACCTATGAGAGCGGCAAGTAACCCTACCAATTCTAGAGTTAGGACACCCGGTCTCGACTCCTCGAGATGGTCTCCCACTGGACCCTAGAACCCGGTTGCTTGTGCTCCCCGCCTTGGGTCTATCCTTATGCAGAAAAGTAAATAATATACCATGGTGACATCATCCTCAACCCGGAAGTGCCCCAATAAAAAGAATATTACATACAATGAATTTTACATGAATGAAAATGAAAAACTCTCATCTCACATAAAACCCCCGGCTATTCAAAAAGCGACGATCCAATATAACATATCACAGCAACACATAAATCACATGTCATCAACATAAGTAAATATGCGTATCCTAGTTGTCGTTGACATATAGCACCGAAACCGGCGATACACCACATATTATACTTACGGTCGCAGAAAAGAAAGTGAAAAACTACAACATTTGGAATCCACAATCACTTTAGACATCTTAAATTCGAAATATCACATACTTCGCATTTCATGCCTAACTATATGAATTCCATATATTGTATCACATTCCAGATAAATAGACAATTTTAAACTTTCCGATCGAATAAACAAACACCCAAGATTTCCCAAATAGCTCAACACTTGAGCGGAGTTCAAAAAGTCCCAGAACATGTCACAGCCGCTATGAACCAGCCGTAGAAGGGTCAAACTAACGCTTCACATGTGGCAACGCTAAACTACCATAAACCATATGGTTCAGTGGCGGTTTTGATGGTCACATAATCGAGTTAAGGTCACGTTCTTTTAGAGGGTCCACAGATGCGCTTGCATGATTTTCTGAAAGTTTTAAACTCAGGAAAAATCCAACACTTGAAAGTTTTCCGACAGGGGAAAAACTGAGTTATTGATATCCGTTCGAACCTTTTAACACGTTCTAAATTACCCGGAAAAACTTAAACGAAGTTAAACTATTTGATCGAATCAACGATTTCCCAATATTTCCCAGAAATCTCAACACTTGAGTAGAATTAAAAATTCCCAGAAGCATGAAAAAGTACCCAAGAATAAACCACTAGAGTATTAGCCCCTAACTCCAAAAGTTGGCCGCGGAACCGCCGCCAAACGCATGGTTTGGCCGCAGTTCTGCGGTCACTTGAGTGAGTTATGGCTTCGTACTTCACAGTAATTCTTAGAATTCCCTGCATGATTTTCTGAGTATTTTTAATATGAAAAATTTCAACTTTTGAAAAAATTTCCAGAAAGTGGGATTTTTCTGGGTTTCGGAGTTCGTTCGGACTTTAAACTTCTCCTACACGATGCCTAATCCTCTAGCTTGGCTCTGATACCACTGTAGGGATAGCTTAGCACCTTAGCAAGGTTTTGGCAAGCATCAAACATGCTATATTAAAAATTTTGGGGTGCTAAACAAACCCTAACCAAGATCTTAACTAGAGACTTAGGGTTAAACATGATAGGTAAACTCTTTACATCTAAGTGAACAAGGAATTACAACCTTTGTAGTCCGTTCCTTCCCTTCATAAGCTCCGTGTTGAGGTCCCTTCACTGCGATCATCAAGTACCCGGACTCTAGAGAGGCCCCATGAAAAGAAAGATGAAAGCTTGCTTCCAATCTTCAACTACTAAGATGATCTACCTTGAAGAATCTCAAACCCAAGCTCTTGTTCACTAATCAAGTATTAGTAAAGAAAACACCCTAATCTAAGTGGTAAGAATAGATGACGATGATGAATTAGGAATTTAGCTCTCTTTTGTTTTCAATTTCTCACTCATCATCATCACTTGCCAAAAACCCAGTGAAGGTTTCTATCAAAGAAGAAAGAAGAAGAAGATGAAGCAAAAATCCTTTTTGTGATGAATAATGAATCATTGTTATGGTTACAAATCAACCATGAGTTAAGCATGAAGGCTTAACCCTTGTAGAGAATAAACTAGGGTAAAGGGTTTGGGTTGGGTTAAGAAAATATCTACTCAAAAATATCAAGCTAGATGACAAAAAAGGCAAAGCTTCATGAAGCTTCATCCAAGCTTAACCCTAATCCAAACTCTAATCCTTTTTGTGATGCGGATCATACTAGTGGGGATAGTGTAGTCGCTATGTACATCCTTCAAATGTTCCTAGTCGAGGGTGTATCGAGACAGGGCATCGATATACCAGAGTAGACTAGCGTATAACTTCTCGACCCATATAGATGGGCGATGGATGATCCCATAACCATTGGTGTTTGACATCAGATACAGTATACGGGTGCTCAGTGGAGACTGGGTACACTGGACGGACTCGCCGAGAACTCGCAGATGGTATTATACCTCATGTCAGATGGCAGTTCTCTGGTCACACTGGTACAGATTAGTCTGTAGACCCGAGATCGTCATAGAGTCTTGTGTGATTCCCACTGTGCTTTGATTTCCATCATACCACGTCCAAGAGGGCATGCAAAACGGTGGCTTTTGGGTACCATCCCAAGTCATATGGAGGCAATGAGCGATAGGAGGGGTTTCGTCTCTCCTGGTATTGGGGTTGATGTTGCGCTGCGCTCGATTGGCTATAACAGGAAGTCCTTGGCCAAGGCAGCTTCAGAGATATACTGGTAAGTGTTATCAGTAGTTTCTCGACCCGTTATGATCCTCATTTCGACACGACTTATCGAGTTACTGGGGTCTGACGTTTACCACCCCGAGACGAGATATGCGACATATCAGACGAAGAGACCGGACTGTACGGTACTGTTACTGATTGGATTCGCAGGAGTGTGAGCAGGCTTGCTTGTTGATCTTCTGATCGCTCAATACCCGGGTGGCCGTTACGTTTAGCAGACCGCTTGCGGTTTGTGGGTGTTTGATATGACCATCACCTACTGCCGGCGTATTGACGAGTCTTTAGAGTCCTACACAGAGGTTTCCTGGCTCAAGCGAAACGGAGTAGGAGCATATATGTGATATGTGCGGGACCGAGATTGATACGATATTAGATACCATTTTCTATTCTCGCGATTTGTAACATTGATTGGTTGTATGTGATATAACCGGGTTATCGGATTAAGTGTTGATTCGATAAGTTGTTACACATGATATTAGTCGGTTATAGCCGGATTATTAAATTAAGAGTTGATTTAATAATTTAATGTATAATTATATATTTGATATATTACATTACATTAACTAGTATTTGCTCACTTAAGATTTATTTTCTCACTTTGTGTGCACATTGTACATATGTGATATGTATGTTTATGTACATGCATTGTGTCATGGTTGATGATACATGCAAGATGGGTGTATGAGACTTATACTATGATTAGGGTTAAGTTAGGTTTTTTTTTATTATCTTAAGATTTAACAAAAGAGTTAAACTTGGTCAAAGTTATCAAGCTTGAAGAAGTTTGGAGAAATTTTGACAAAGTCCACTCTTTTGTCATAACCTAAGATATTACTTGACCCAACTCTTAACCTCATACCTTGGTTAATTCTCTACATGAGTTAAGCATGAGGGCTTAACTCAACCATGGTGCAATAATTCATTGGATAAGTTTTCATTTGGATGAATTATTCACAAGAGTTCTTCTTCCTCATCTTCTTCCTCCTCAAAAGCTTGCTAGCTCTAATGGTGGAATGAGGAAAAATGTGAGAAAATCAATTCTAAAGTGAGCCCACTTCCTACTTCATCATCCACTACTACTTGCCATGTAGTATAGGGTGTTCTCTTCACAAAGTTCATGACCTAGTGAAGGAATAGCTTGAGTTAGTGTCTCCCCGACGTAGATCATCTTCGGCCTCGAAATCTTCGAAGCAAGCACGTTCGTTTCTTCTACGGAGCCTCTCTAGAGTCCGGAGCTTGAGATCGCAGCGGAGGGGACTACTACACGGAGCTATTTGAAGTGAAGGACCGGTCTACAAAGGTTGTATTCCTTGCTCTCTTTATATATTGCAATGTGTTTGCTTATGTTTCCGTATTATTTCTAGTAGACGATCTAGTTTAGGATTAGCTAAAACGGCAAAATTTAAATTTGGCATGGACGATGCCTCCCGAAACCTTGCTGCTGTCTTGGGTAACCCTGCAAATCTGAATCAATGCAGTCCCATCTTTTAATCACACCACAATAGAACGAAAATATGATGTACGTATATGCCATCCGCATTCG
The DNA here is from genome assembly GCA_030015575.1 of Agapanthus africanus. Taxonomy (NCBI): domain Eukaryota; kingdom Viridiplantae; phylum Streptophyta; class Magnoliopsida; order Asparagales; family Amaryllidaceae; genus Agapanthus; species Agapanthus africanus. The sequence continues at coordinate 368,193,891 of JASDDO010000012.1, forward strand.
CCACTGGGTCCCGTCATCACCCGTTAGGTTACTTAACTAACGACAGAGCGGGGACTGGACTAGCGCGCGTATAAAACATATATAACATCTACTAGTTTATATATCAATATATAATAATCTCTCTAGGCGTGATAAATGCAACATCACAGAGAAGTTATAAGCATCACAAAACAATACAGATAATCTGGGAGCCTCGGGTTTCCTTTGAGCCGCAACTGAAACCCGGCGTTCACCTGGTCGAGTGGATAGCCTGTGCAATGAAAACCTAGACCCCTACGAGTGCGGCAAGTTACCCGCCAAAACCTGAAGCGAGGCAACCCCTTCAGCAAAGTGAATGGACCACCCAGCACTTCACGGAATCCGGTAACTTGAGCACCCCTCCTTAGGTCAACCTGTACCCCCTACGAGTGCGGCGAATAGACCGCCAATTCTAGAGTGAAGCCCCCTCTGTCTCAAAGACATGAGATACGGGCCCGGTGCCCTCCAGAACCCGGCTATCCGTACACTCCACCGCGGGGTAATACTAGTACAGAAAAGAAAATATGTATAATGGTGACATCGACATCATCCCGGTCGTGCCCCAAAAGAATAATATACAAACAGGTAGTGATGGCAGTCCACATGTCGGACGCTCGCCCCGCGATACCAAATGTACAATTAAATCCAAACTGCACTAACATTGAACTCAAGCTATCCACCACGACAAATCCACAACAATACAGCACAACACAGAACATCAACGTGAATGTCACGTTCGCAAACCAGTCGAAAAGAGCTATAGCAATAAGACAAGATTTACCGCTCGAATGACATTCATGGTCGCAAATAGAAATGTAATGTACTGTAAAATACACAATTAAAATTTCGATCGACTAAACTTTTCCAAATAGGCCCCAAATGCAAATCCAGCACTCAAACAAATCTGGGCCAAAACTATATATCACAAATTTTTTCTCCCTTTCCGATCGACTAAACATTTCCAAATAGGCCCCAAGTGCGGCGGAAGGGCCGCAAAATACGACATTTTACTCCCTTTCCGCGGCGGAATTTTGGAATTAGGTCCCCAAATTTTTTCTGTAGCTATAGTTTTGCCTGGACATAATTCTAAGATACCCAGAAAAATTTTTAGAACAACTTTGGAAATCAACAGCAAGCACATGAACTTTGATTCGTGATTTGGAAAAATTTGTCAATCGAGATTTTAACCTTATGCAAACTAGTTAGTAGGATTAATGGGTTAGCTCTGATACAATGTAAGTCTACGGTAGCGCTCCGGCCGTCAATCCGAGGCCAAACGCGGAACTAAAACTTTTATAAAACCGGCGCTAACGTAGTCTTTCACCTGGAGCGTACCATTAATTCTAAACTAGCTAACTACAAAGACAATAGAATGGCTATACCGATAGATCTATGTCCTTCGGTCTTTAGACACCATCCTTAGCTCCTCGCGGCATTTCCGATCTCACTCGATCTCAAGTTTCCTCGTCGAAATGGAACCACGTCAAGGAATCTTTTTACGGGCTCCCGCTTCAAAACCGAAGCAACTCGGACATGAAGTTTGCTAGCCGACATGTCCAAGGTGAAGTAGAGAATGTGTGTGATTACATTGTGTCATGACATCCATTGATTCTCAACACATGAGATGGTATGGATGGAGGTTGAAGAAGAAGCCATTAATGGAAGTTGTGAGCACAAGAAGGAAATTAGTGAAGAAGAAGAAGAGCTTGCTTATTGTGTTGGGATGAAAATGTGAGAGCTCTCTTAATCTCAAGACCAAGCCCCACACTATATGTGGCTGCCCTCTCCCTCTTCACATGTTAATCCCACATAATAATTAATCAATAGATTAGACATGGCACAAAAAATATCACCATGACTCATCAACAAAGCACATGCCACATTTAATGCTCTTGATCATGACTAGCACTCACAATTTCCACCTAATAAACATTAATCCAAATGTTTAGAACAATAAATAGAATGGCATCTTCTAAAGTAAACTCGTGACGGATCACAAGAATAACCCTCATCAGTATATACATACCTGCATCCGCATTCCGACTGAATACGAATGCAATGAGATGAAAGTAATCCAACAAATCTAATACTAGGATCCGGCTTAAACCAAAGCCCACCAGTATGATCCGTCCAATCATGATCCGTGCACAAGTGCACGTATATGATCGAACCCTGCCATAAAACCATACGGCCTCTACAACGTTTCGCCCGAACTAGGGAAACTTTCTGTAGGGGACTCTAAAGACTCGTCAATACGCTGTCAGTGGGTTTAACCACAAGCACGTCAGTGGCACTAGCAGTACGTAACGACTACCCATGTATTGACCGAAAGGGAACCTGACAAGCGAACTCATCCGGAAACCCTGCTGAGCCTATCTGTGACAATCTCCGTACAGTCCGGTCCGTTCGTCTATGAGTATCGCTTATCGAGCCTAGGGGGCCGATAAACGTCAGACCCCAATAGCGGTATAAGTAGCGTCGGAGTGTTGCCCAGAACACCCTGAGAAACTTCTGGAATACCTACCAGTAAATCTCACTTGCCTTGGCCAAGGACTTCATGTAATGGCTCTCCTAAACACAGCGCGATCTCACCCCCAATACCTGGAGAGACGAATCCCCTGCCGATCCGCTCACTGCCTCCATGGGGATCGGGACTGTACCCAACTAAAACTTGTTTGCACGACTCCTTTCAGCCGTGGTAGGGTAGTAATCAAAGCACAGTGGGAACTCACACCAGACAAATGACGATCTCAGGTCGATAGACTAACCTGTACACATGTCACCAGGGAACTGCTATCTGACGTTAGGTATATTTCCAACTAGTATGTTCCCGGCGAGTCCGTCCGGTGTACTCATAACCCAATGAGCACCTCTATACATCTTAGGTGAACTAACTGACACCAATGGCTTGTAAGACCGACCACTGCCCCTTGTCGGGGTCTCGACTGTATACACTAGTCTACTAATGGAGTATCAATGCCCAGTCTCGAAACTCCCATGACTAGGGACACTTCAAGGATGTGCTTACAGACTACCCAACTCTCACGTATATGATCGCCATCATACTGATGGTAGTCAAGCAAGAATCCTAAGGGCTTTATCAATGTGTAATAGTGATCTGTAATGTCACCTAAAGTATGTACATGATGATAAATCCAAACCATATAGCATACTAACATCTCGAGTAAGACTGTCCTACCGGTATATGTCCTTCCTCAATCATTGCAATCATGTGCCTGCGATCCAATAATTGAATTTGAGGGAACTATATCCAACAAGTTTGTCATGAACGGACATCGGAAGTTTGAGTTATGTCTAATTTAAAAACAGTGTGTGAATCAGGACAAATTCTGTGCAGATCCGTCACTTAATATTGTAACGCAGTTTTCTTTATCTTATGTCGGTTTTCAGTAAAAATATAAAACTAAGAAAATCTAGATCATTAGATGTAAATATCAAAATACCTGAGTTTTCTCAATTTGGATATCATTAGACCAAGTTATGTGTCTAAGAAGTTAATCGATAAATGCAGTTTTCTGTTTTTACGAACAGTGAATAAAAACGATGCAATTCTTAAACCGTTATGCGGTTCGATCTAAAAATTTTACAGCATGTACAGAAAAATATATTCTATCAAATGTAAATTTCCTGAAAATTCCAGAAGTAAAAATTAATTTCTAGAAATTATTTTAAAAGTAAAGATATTGATATGTCATATGTGAGAAATAAGAAAACCATAGTATTTATTCGTAACTTCATTTTTTTACAAACTTTAAATAAAGTAATTTAAAATACAACAACAAACGATGCAATCCTAATTGCTCACAATGAAATCTTAACATATGGATTGAGAGTAATGAAAAAGACTTTACAAACTATATATTTGTGTATGTTTGTATGTGTTCATTATTTATATATATATATTCATTTAATTAATTATTTAGGAATTATGATACAACAAGGGAAGTTTTTCACGTCAATATAAACAAGAGATGGATAAATAGAAAGAGATGGAGGGAGGGAAAGAGAGAAGGGACTTGCATACACAAGCCGGTATTCTTGTCTATCCGCCGATAGTCTCGCGTTACTAGCGAGACCTTCTTGAATACTTTTTCATGTTCTTCTTGGAGGAATCTAGATGAACAAAGAGATGTGAAATGATAAAAATATATGATGATTAAAAGAAAGATAGGTGAGATATAAAAAAGATTTATGGCCACCATAATTCTAATAAATTATAGCTTATAACCATTCTAATTATTTTGGGAGTTAAAAGGAAGATGAAATGAAAGGTCTCATTTGTAGGTTATGAGAAGAATACAAAAATGATAAAAAATAATTGCAAGGATTGGGATTTGAACCTGTGATTTATGGAATAACAATGAAAGGACTTAACCAATGAGCTATAAGGTTGTTCATGCACATATTTAATTAGAATTAAATATATGCTGTTGCTTGAAAAGAAAGTGGGCTTTTGGGCTCATAGTTTTATAAAAGAAAACGAAAATGAGATTGGATTTGGGTTATGGGCTGGGTCAGGTCTTGCATTTAATTTGAAATAGCTTAAGATTTATTATAAAGAAATAAGTTTAGGAAAAAATGGAAGGAATAATAAAATCATATATATATATAAAAGAAAACAAAATTTACGGAAAAATACTACGAATAAATAAATACAATATTTTACTAAAGAAAGAAAACACGATGGTATAGTAATATTGGGGTTGTTACAACAAAGTGCGTAGATACAAATTCAAACAACAAAAGAAATACGCACAGCGAAAGAAAACACTGAAATAACATCAGAAAGAAATAAGCATCGGATGAAACACCGAAAGAATAACTGTCACAACAGCGTCTATCTAACCGCCTCTGAGCTGGCATACCGGTACAAATCCTCTTTGGTCCAGAAACGACCGAAGTTTCAGAAATGCGCTCCTCTAGCAGTAAGGCTGCATCCATCGCTGCTTCATAAGTGTCAAAATGCTGGGTGCCGATGGCAAGAAATAGTTGCATGTCCAATCTCCACACGAACCTCTTTATCCGTTACTCTTCAGTGTCCACCAAGTAAGGAGCATATCGGAAGAAACACTTAATGTCGTACTCGGACACCGTTATCCATGGAGTCTTGCACAAAGGCTCGAAACTACGAGCTCGGTGATTGATTCGGAAAATTCGTAGATCTGCTTCTTCGCGATTTTAAAAAGGAAGAATGTGGTGGTAAAGAAGAAGCGATGTTTTGTTTTATTCGTAAAAGTAACCGCAATCAATAACGGTATCGCATATGGTGAGTGTTAGTGAGTACGGGTCATCCACCGAGATGCGAGGAACTCATAAATTCTTGCTTTAGTTGAGTCGAAAGAAATAGTAAAGAAAATTCAAGAAATTGTTTAAGATTTGGTTGAAGTAATCATTTCAAGAAATTTAAGAAATCGTTTTCAAGAAAGTATTCAAGATTTATTTATCAAGAAAATTAAAGAATGCTTGTAGGATTCGAACGGAATTGGTAGCCATGGATGATGATTCAAGATGATTCATCTTATCTATTGATAGAATTACTACTAGATCGATGGTTAGTAATGAGAATTAGGGATCCTTTGAAGAAACTAGGGTTTCTCCTTCTTTGCCCCTTGCCCTTTCATTAATTGTCATTCACATCTAGCCTTTAACAAGAAAGATTATCAATCTAATCCCCAAATTATGATGAAATTCTCAATAAATTGATCTCACTCACAATTTGGACATTAATGATTATTTTTGCTCAAGTTTATAATCTTCATAAGACTTAAGATGAAGATAGAATTCTCTCACCATTAGATCTACCAAATTCCTTCGAATCCTTAGCAAGCGGAGATTTATTCACACATTATGTAAATAGAAGAATCAACAAATAGAGATTTCATAATGCGAAAATTTAAAGAAAGCAAGACTAAGAGTAATGATCACCTTTATTATTCAACTTCAAATTACAACTTCTTCAATCCGAGATTACAAGAAAAATTCGCTCTCGATCACTCCCTTGAAGAGGTAATTTCTCCGTCGATCTTCGCTTTGCTCGATCACCGTGAGGCTTGGATCTATCGAGGATCACGTGCTTTTGATAACGATCGGCTTCGCGTAAAGAATCTTGTATGATCTCGCTCGATGAATTTCTCACGATTCTTGATTTTTGATCTTGATTTGGAATTGGATCTTGATTTGGTTTTGTATTGTGATTTAGTTTTGGATCTAAAGTGTCGAACAATTCGGAACAACCAATAACCTTTTTAATGTAGGCTTCGGTCCCTTTTTATAGCCCTTGATCAAGCTTCCCCCATAAGCTAGGTTGTTATAGAGAGGCTTCTAGAATAAGCTAGGTAGTTATGAAGCTTGATCAACAAGCTAGGTTGTTGTAGAGAAGTTTCCAGAACAAGGTTATTACAACGAAATGTTCTCAGCAAGCTAGGAAGTTGCAATGAAGTTTCTGGAAAAGTCTCGATGTCCGTTCCCCTGACTCCGCCGCGGATCCGAGACGACTTAGGCAGACTCGGTCGCGGTTCCGCGGCCGATTTGTGAGCTTACAACTTCAATTCTCTGTGGTCTTCTGGTATTGATCTCTGGGTATTTATTTGATATCCGGAATCTTTTTATCTTTTCTGAATCTCTGCCAAAATTCAACTCTTTGATTTCCTATATTTTTATTGGCGAATTTGCGATTCCGATATCTGACCTGAGTTGATTTTTGCACAAGATCTCAGTGAAGGATGTTAGAGATATATTATATTATGCGTGAAATAATAAACATACAATTTCCTTCAAAAGTGTTGATTATAATGTATAACACATGGTAATTGGTATTTTCCAGATGAACTTGTAATATATGTTATATTTATAACAAACACCCTTAGATGATTAGAAATGTGAGGAAATTGTTATGTTAAAGATTGCAATATTTTCGACTGAATAAATTCCCCCAAACATGACTTTGATCGTCCCGAGAAAACTTCTTTTATTTAAGTTAAGGAGAAAAGAAAAAGAAAAACTAACTAGCACACTTTCGTAGGCAACATGATTGCACTGAGCACGTGCAACAAACCTTTAAATCTCTAGGTGTCCCTAGTAGGAGGAGTGTTGTCTCCTTAGGATTTTCAGCGGATTGCACCCACAAAATCCTAAAATAAAAGGAAGATTGTGAAAATTACATATAAAGATAAGAAATATAAAAGAAAGAACTTGAAATTCAGAGTTTTCAACTATACCAGCTTTTCGGTTGTCATGAGCCCTATCTTAATAGTCATGAAAAGATGTTAGAAATCACATCATCTCTCAATAAAACATTGCCTTTATTCTTCATCCCTACCTTTCTTCCAAACACCGATCATATACCCCTACGTATGTAAAAAGCATCCCTACACTTGGCGAATTCAATTCAAGCTATCATACTCTTGTCCATCTACCTCAGTACGTTTTTAGTCGGTGAATATTTTGGATGGAATTGCTCAAACATTTTTCATGAGACTGTTAATACTTCTTGAGGTACTAACCGACCGATTACTATATGTGTTCACAAATTAGGCGTAATTAGCAATTTTCTCGTCTTACAACACCTAAGGCTTAGCAGTGACTCCCAAACCAGCTGGTCCAAAGCACTAGGTGATGAAGCACCCTTGCTATATTTTGTTATGCTGCCTTGGTGATTACAAAACCAGTGTTCATTTTTCTTCACTTTTATGCTTCATTTATTATTTTTTTCGTACTTTGGATTTTAGACAAGAGCATTTCAAGGTATCCTCTACTATCCCGAGTTTCAAAATGTGTGTAAGTGCGTATAGTAGGGTATCAATGTTCAAATGTTTGGCTTCCAGAACAGGAACTATTTTTCAGACTTATTTTTATCCTAAGATTAGTGACTTCCTTCATCTTACTAACCCTTGGGACAACGGCTCATAACTATTTATTACTAGTTTCGTTTAAGAAAACAACTAACTTTCTTGTTTTTCTTAAAATTTTCCGATCTTTTAAATATAATTTTTCACTTTCTAACTTTTCATTATAAAAGAAATTTTTTTGAAAATTTTGTGCTTATGCAAAGTGTAATGCAAAGTAATGCTTAAATAAGCACAAACCTCCCCCAAACATGTTTATAGCAGTGTCCTCACTGTTGTCATCTTTTAAAATCTTAAAAACCTGTAGACTTGGGAGGAAAAGTTATTAACGGGGACAAGAATATATGGACGTGAAAATCTCCCCCAAACTTATTTTTGGCTCACAATTTTGTGTACAAATTTTATTTTCAAGAGCCAGAATTTATAACCCCCCAAAATTGAGTTAAAAAATATTAAGCTTTTAAAATCATAAGAGGGGGGTAAAGTTATTGGTCAATGCAAAGCTTTACAAAGACCAAAAATTAATACCAACCATTCAAAGATTTTATAAATGTAACGCACCGGTTGGTGGAAGAACATGTTATATAGAGCCAAGAAGAAGCGGGGAAGAAATAAGAGGTGGTATGGAATGGATTTGCGTCTCAATTTAGAGAGACGACACAATGATAATGATGGATTACTCGCATTCTCATTATTGTTAAGAAATAGGGGTGATGGTTCAACTTCTTTGGTTTGAGATTGATTCATCACAACACCCGTGTCTGCTAAAAATGAGAGTTTATCAACGAAAATTTCTTCAAAACTTTCATCGATACCCCGAAGAATAATCTCATCAGAAAGAACATGATGATACTCAGACTCTATAAAAGGTTCATAATCAGCATTAGATGTTGACCCGAACAGCTCAATAGATGAGTCCGTATGTATATAACAAGTAGCTGGGTCAAACAATAATGTATTAAGAGAGTCTAGATCAGTATCGTGAAGCTGTTCAAATTCGCTGCTGTCGACATCCATTAATTCAACAGAACATATTTGAGCAGAAGGTTCGGAGGGTTCACTTCCCAACTTTTAAATGTTAAGCTCAATTGACATCTTCCCGAAGGATAGGTTCATAGAGCCATTTCGTCAGTTGATTATAGCGTTGGAAGTGGCAAAAATGGGTCGACCTAAAATCACCGGAATTTGGTTTCGTGGGTTCGCTACATGCCGTGTATCTATAACAATAAAGTCCACAGGGAATATAAATTCCCCGACTTTTATCAACACATCCTCAAGCTCACCCCTAGGTTTGGTGATAGATCGATCGGCCATCTGTAGAGTTGTGTGCGCGGGCTTTAACTCTCCGATAGCTATTTGCTCATAGACAGAATATGGAAGCAAGTTAACACTAGCGCCTAAATCGAGTAAACCGCGATTGATATTTTTACCCCTAATAGAAATAGAGATTGTAGGACAGCCAGGGTCCTTACGTTTCTTGGGTAATTGCTGTGTAAAAGCTGTGCTTACATTACTCGACATGAATACCTTTTTGGGCACTTGAGTTTTTCTTTTCATAGTGCACAAGTTCTTAAGTATTTTTGCATAAGCCGGAACTTGTTTTATAGCATCTAGGAGAGGGATATTTATATTAACTTGCTTAAACATTTCCACAATATTCTCCATTTGTGCGCTAGGTTTGTTTCCGCTTAACCTATTAGGATATGGAGCTTTATCAATAAGAGCTGGGTCCAACATTGGAGAAGATCGAGGGGGTGGAACAAATTCCAGAATTGGAGTGGGGATCGACTTATGTTGACTAGAAGAAGTGGGATGAGGGTTCAAGTTCGAGCCTAAGGGAAAACGGAGAATAGGCTCGCTAGAAGGTGGAGTAGAAGAAACAGGGTAAGAAGTGGAAGTGGAAGCCTGAGTATCATCGATTGATTCCTCATTATCAATAGCTTCACCAACATGATTGTTTAGCACTCTTCTAGATCTCAACGTGCTAATAGCACTCATATGATGTGAGTAGTAAGGATTAGGTAGGGGTTGAGATGGAAGTTTCCCTTTCTCTATAGCACTCATTGCGGCATTTAACTGTGCAATTTGTGCTTCTATCGCTTTTATACTCTCACTATGGGAGGCGGAGTCATTCTTTATGGTGTCGATAGAAGACCTTATATCAGCCGGCATTTGCATGGTGTGTTTCATGAACAAATCCAAGGTTCGTTCGAGTGTAGAGGAGTTTTCAGTATGGGCCGTTTGGAAAGAATTATTATACAGTGCAGAATTGTTTGCTGGATTTTGAAAGGGGTGCTGATTTTGTGGTGGTTGTTGTTACTATGGAGGAACCCTTTGAAAGTTAGTTTGGTTTGGAACCGTATTTTGAGTTTGGTGTTGGTTCCACACAAAAATGGGGTGATTCCTCCAACCCTGATTATATGTGGAATAATAAGGATCGTTTCTAGGTCATTGTTGAAAAGCAGCATTAGTGTGCTCGTGACCTTGAAACAGAGAATTCAAAGGATATTCTTCCGTCAGATGTGATGGATCAGAACAGCATCCACACACGATTTTAGGGAGTGTGACCTGGTTTAGGGAGGCTAATAAAAATTTGTGTTCCATAGCTTCAAGTTTCTTTTGCATTGCTGCCATTTCAGTTTTGACTCCTATGGAAACATCAAGTTGATGGATACCTCCCCTAGACGATGGTTGACTAACACTCTCCCATTGCAAAGTTTTTTCAGCAAAATCATCCAAAAATTTCCAAGATTCACCATCTTGTTTAGACATGAAATTGCCTTGACACATGGATTCAAGTATCTGCTTTGTTGTTGGATTAATGCCCTCATATATGATTCGGCACAGATCCCATCTATGGATTCCTTGATGAGGACATTGGACTAGCAGATCCTTGAATCGTTCAAAACACTTCCAAAATTGTTCATTGGGAAGCTGGGTAAATTGATTGATTTCGCTGCGGACACGGGAGGTCTTATGATTGGGATAAAATTTCTTCGTGAATGCTATGATGAATTCATCCCAGTTGGAAATAGAGTATGCAGGTGTGGCATATAGCCACTTTTCGGCTAAATCGCACAAAGTGAACGGGAGAAGACGCAATCTCATAGCATCTAAAGAAAGTTGTAACGTACCCATCATAGCGCATACGTTTTCGAATTTGGTAATAAAAATGTATGCGTTTTCAGACTCAAGACCGTGAAATTTCGGCAAAAGATTGATATAGTGTGGTTTGATTTTGAAATTATCCCCATTGGCTAGTGGAATAGAAAGACAAGTACAAAAGGGACCATGTATAGGATAACATTTCTCCTGGAGAGATATACGCGGTAGATTCTGCACACCTGCGGGTGGTGGAAAAGTGGTGTTATTAAAATTTGATGGATAACCATCCATCTCGGTGGATGTGGTGAGTGGTGAGGAAAAAAAAGATGGAGAAATACCGACTTCGGAGTCGATAGAAGAAACGCGGACAAGACGGGCATTAGAATCCTGTGTCCAGCCGAGTATGCACTAAGCGGGTTTAGTGCAAGTAGCAGCGTATGTGATAATTAGAGAAAGAGATTTGTTTTATGGTTTGTTTTGAAAAAGACGGATTTAGAAAAAAATCACACAAAAATGCACAATCAACCCTAGATCTAAGGTCATCTAGGTCAAGTCACTAGACCGTTCCTAGACTTCCTGAAGACAAATCGCAGGATAAATCCTCTACTATCTCTTTATCCCTCCTGTGGCCAGGTAAGTGCCGGGTAAGTGGGAGGTAACCGCTACGTAAGTAGCGGGCCTAATTAAGTAACCACTTGCCTAGACACCACAAAAGAAATGCGGATAAGCAGTAGATTACCCACGACCTTCCTCTGTCCTAATTGAGCGCGACGGTCCTTAGAGTCTTGTCTAGATATTTTTTAATTAATGAAGGGTGATGCAGATGCTAGTTTTATGATTTGTTGGTCTTAGGAAGGGTAATGAAATCCTCACATAATCTGAATTTGGTATTTTCCCCTTAATTTCTGTATTAAAATATGCAAAACAACCAATATCAAAACACGCAACAGGAATTTTTTTTAATTGGCGAATTTTTGCAAAGAATCCTGTAGAAAAGTGTTATTAGACAAGATCAGAGGAGAGATAAGAAAGCATAGAATATACCAGAGAAATTTGAAGCAGTGATTCCCCAACTCAACAGGGGATCCGCCGCAAAAACCAAGATTCCGCCGCAGTTCCGCGGTGGATTGTACGAGTTAGGTGATGTTATTTTTACTATATCTTCCTTTGCTCCTCTGGAATCTTTATGACGTCTCTGAATCTTGATCTCTCTGCTACAGTGATGCCAGATTCCCTCGCAAAAATTCAAACACTACTCGTTAAGCACACGATGCGATTTTGATTTAAAATTTTTATGGAATAATAATATTTCAAATCAAATAGCAAGAACGAACAAATTACGCACGCATCCCCGGCAACGACACCATTTGATTGATTCATAAAATTCGTAGATCCGCTTCTTCGTGATTTTAAAAGGAAGAATGTGTTGGTAAAGAAGAAGCGATGTTTTGTTTTATTCGTAAAAGTAACCGCAATCTATAACGGTATCGCGTGTAGCGAGCGTTAGTGAGTACGGGTCGTCCACTGAGATGCAAGGAACTCGTAAATTCTTTCTTTAGTTGAGTTGAAAGAAATAGTAAACAAAATTCAAGAAATTGTTTAAGATTTGGTTGAAGTAAACATTTCAAGAAATTTAAGAAATCGTTTTCAAGAAAGTATTCAAGATTATATTCAAGATTTATTTGTCAAGAAAATTGAAGAATGCTTGTAGGCTTCAAACGAAATTGGTGGCCATGGATGATGATTCAAGATGATTCATCTTATTTATTGGTATAATTACTACTAGATCGATGGCTATTATGAGAATTAGGGATCCTTTGAAGAAACTAGGGTTTCTCCTTCTTTGCCCCTTGTCCTTTCATTAATTGTCATTCACATCTAGCTTTTAACAAGAAAGATCATCAGTCTAATCCCCAAATTATGATAAAATTCTCAATAAATTGATCTCACCCACAATTTGGACATTAATGATTCTTTTTGCTAAAGTTTATAATCTTCATAAGATTTAAGATGAAGATAGAATTCTCTCACCGTTAGATCTACCAAATTCCTTCGAATCCTTAGCTAGCAGAGATTTATTCACACATTATGAAAATAGAAGAATCAATAAATAGAGATTTCATAATGCGAAAATTTAAAGAAAGCAAGACTAAGAGTAATGATCACCTTTATTATTCAACTTCAAATTACAACTTTTTCAATCCGAGATTACAAGAAAAATTCGCTCTGGATCACTTCCTTGAAGTGGTAATTTCTCCGTCGATCTTCGCTTTGCTCGATCACCATGATACTCGAATCTATCGAGGATCACGTGCTCTTGATGACGATCGGCTTCGTGTAAAGGATCTTCTATGATCTCGCTCGATGAATTTCTCACGATTCTTGATTTTGGATCTTGATTTGGAATTGGATCTTGATTTGGTTTTGGATTGTGATTTGGTTTTTGATCTAAAGTGTCGAACAATTCAGAACAACCAACAACCTTTTTAATGTAGTCTTAGGTCCCTTTTAATAGCCCTTGATCAAGCTTCCCCCATAAGCTAGGTTGTTATAGAGAGGCTTCTAGAATAAGCTAGGTAGTTATGAATCTTGATCAACAAGTTAGGTTGTTGTAGAGAAGTTTCCAGAACAAGATTGTTACAACGAAACGTCCTCAGTAAGCTAGAAAGTTACAATGAAGTTTTTGGAAAAGTATCGATGTCCGTTCCCCTGACTCGGCCGTGGATCCGCGACGACTCGGGCTGACTCGGCCGCGGTTCCGCAGACGATTTGTGAGCTTACAGCTTCAATTCTCTGTGGTCTTCTGGTATTGATCTCTGGGTATTTATTTGATATCTGGAATCTTTTTATCTTTTCTGAATCTCTGCCAGAATTTAACTCTTTGATTTCCTGTATTTTATCGGCGAATTTGCGATTCCGATATCTGACCCATGCTGATTTTTGCACAAGATCTCAAAGAAGGATGTTAGAGATATATAATATTATGCGTGAAATAATAAACATAAAATTTCCTTCAAAAGTGTAGATTATAATGTATAACACATGGTAATTGGTATTTTCCAGATGAACTTGTAATATGTGTTATATTTATTACAAACACCCTTAGATGATTAGAAAAGTGAGGAATTGTTATGTTAAAGATTGCAATATTTTCGATTGAACTCGGCATCTCGAACGCTCTCCAGAAGGAAACCAGCAAGAAATACAGCTGTGAACTTATCCTAAGTCATAGGACGTAGATCTGCAACTCGGCCTCTCTCAATTGACTCGCACCACGTCTGAGCAAGACCTCTCTAGACGAAAACTCGCAAGCTCAATCCATATCTCATCAGAATATCTCTGTGAACGACAAATCCTAGCCATCCTGTCGAGGATTGTCTATGGATCCTTCACTGCATCTGTTCCTGTAAAAACTGGAGGCTTCAGCCTCAAAAACTCCTACAAGGATATGGAAATAATATTGGTAACAACAGAAACAGCTGCCTGAGCAGCAGGTACAATCACAATCCCCACCGTAGGAGGGACATCGTCATCTCTCGGAGCTTGGCTAGCCTTAACTAACAATCCAACCATCCATCACAAGTTCTGAATACTCGACTCCAGCCTAGCTATCCGTCCTGGAGAAGGCGGACCTCTCTGTCCCTGAAGGGTAGGCGTACCGACCTGATCAGTCCTCGTCTCAAACGAGCCTGCTCTAATCTCATCTCTGGCGGCATCCATCTGGCCCTCGTAGTCTCCGGCGGCATAGTGTCTGGAGCAAGAACAGGATTTATAGGAACATTGCGATCAAATCAAAGGATTTCCGGAATCAAGGAATGAAATACAAGCAAATATTATCCTAAGGTTACTTAGGCGAAGTACCGTATCGTAAGTATGCCGCGGAACATACACACGCTGCGTCACTCTGCTTAAGTCACCTACTCCATCTACCAAGGGTCATCCTATACTCAGAAAGGTAAAACCTATCGCTCTGATATTAATTTTTTCATGACCCGAAAGTACGGAACATGACTGGCAACTAAACTACGAAACGTCTTAAGGCGCAACGTAATCTAAGTAAGCCAAAGCCCAGAAAACTAAATCGTTTAACAATTAGAGTGAAGGAAAACTTGTTTTAACACAATTGGTTTTAACAAATAAGTGGCATTAATCATTTAAAAGCAACATCATATTTTCCCGAAAATTTCGGCAGAGTCTCCATTGTAAATACTGGCCCCCAAACGGGTACAACACATGAAATACATATAAATAATGAATAAGGCATCCCCAAACGGGAGCTAGCTCTTCGCCAATGGCGGAATCACAACCATATGCAATAAGTATACAAAAGTGCACAATAAGCATATGAAGGCAAGAAATAAGAAAATACCACGTCGGCTCAAATGAGCATCGACACCGACACCACCAATACAAATCTCACGAGTCTCACCGTCTAGTCCAATATACAAGGGTAGATGGAGGATACTAGATACAAATAAAATACATGATGGGATAACATATTGTAACGTTTTAAAAATAAATAAATAATTTTTTTTGGTAAAATTTCCGATAACCGGTGATATAAATCATATTTTCCGTAAAATTTAACTATAATTATTATTCAACATAGACTTAAAAACACATATTTTAACTAGGTAATTGCTAGTATTTGGTATTTATTTAGTCACTTATAAATTGTTAGTTTACTTAAATATTTTTCCTTAATTAATTATTTTAACTATTATTATAAGCTTTCAATTATACATTAAATTAGTGTAAATTACAAATTGGAATGGGTTAATTGAACAAATGTGAACCATGACAACTTAAACCTAGTTAGTAACATGTTCTTTTTATAACTTGTCTCCAAATTCTAGTGGTTTCTAGGGTAAAAAGGAAATGGAAATAAAATAAAATAAAATAAGATAATTATGTATAAATTAATGGGTATTAATTATAGATGTTTTTACACACATCCACACATCCCACACTCTCTTTCTCCCTCTCCCTCCTTCTTGGCCGAGCCCTCTATGAGCAGCCCAAGTTCCTCCACCTCATTTCCCACTTCAAAAATCCTCCAATTTCACTCAAAAATCCGCACAAAATTCCATAAATTCCTAATTAATCTTTACCTATTATTCCTTGGCAAATCTAGCATGGATCATGGAGCGAGGAGGCAAATTTGGGAGGCTAAGTTGCATGTTAGATCTACAAATTTTAGAGGTATAAATCTTAACCATATGGTTTAATTGTTGGTAAATTACTTCAGTCTAATCTAATTAGGTGTTTAATTATGGTTTTAATTTCAAAATTTAATTTTCAAAAGAAGGGTTTGGATCCAAGTTAGGGTTTTTACTACTTCATTATGTTTACAATGTGTAGTTTATCATCCTAAGAATTTCAAAACCCAACCTAGTTGCTAAATTGCTAATTGATACTTTTAAATTGGTCAAATTATATTACTTTGCAAACTAGGTTTTTAATTAATGTGTAATTAGATGAAATTAAAATTTAGTTATAGTTTGTGTGACTTAATTAAGATATTTAGTGAGCATTGTGGCTACTAGAATTGTTAAAACATCTAGATTTGAACTAAAATGGTAATTGTTGCTTACTAGGTTTTCGAAATAATAGCTTTTAAATTGAGTTTGAGGTTTTGGTGATTTATAACCTATTTCATATAATATTTAGTGTATTGTGAATGCGCGATTGGTACGATTGGGTTTTACGTTTGGGGATTTTCTCGTATAGCGACCCTAGTTGTAGTTTGTGGCGTTGTCGCGAGCGCGTTTTGTTTACCAAGTGTGTGTGTGTCTTATTGTGCGCGTGGATTGACTTGTATCGTTGTGTCTGCGACTATTCCTATATTCATCCTCTTAATTGCTTGTGTGCGATTCTAGGATCAGGTGCAGAGGCGTCGGACGTGGCGCGGAAATATAAAGCTGAGATTGGATCAAATTAGCTGAGGCGTCCCTGTGTGTAGATGTACACATCTATGGGGGGATCGTCTGGATGGCGTGAGGTGCCCGATGGTTTAGTATTATTTGTAGTACTTGCATTAGATGCGTAGGTTCCTAGTTATGCATCTTATTGAATTGAATCATCTTGTGTGTGTGTGTGTGTGTGACATCATCATAGGACACTTGCACCATTACCATTGGTTCATGCCGCACGTGCACTATTCATGCGAACACACATGCCTTTGGTAATTGCTATGTCACGAACACTATAGAACTTGTTTAAAATCGGTAACTGTGCATTTGCATCACATATGATCCATAGATTTATACTTGTTTATTCATTTCATTAAATGGATACGTAGGATTGTTAGTCATTTATACATATCTCATTGCATCATAATTCATGCATAGCTTCGGGCCGTACTTTGCATGGTATATATTACCGTATCATAGATTTCCATCATCATTGACATGTTTTCATATTGTGATCCTTCTTGAGGATTTTTGTACTTATGAGATTTCTGGATTTTGTGGAAAACCGTAAGAATTTTATAAACCTATTAGCATTTTTAAAAATAGAAATTTGCGGTTTTCCCGTGATATGATGTGTGTGGTGTCCACCATGATTTTTCTCGGTTCTTGAGCTGTATCATATACCCGATTCGAGGAGGGGGATGCTCCGTCTGCGGGTACATGGTAGACCCGGTACGGTACCCCGGGGCAAGAGGATCACAAATGATGGCGTTGAGCCCGGCAGGGGAGCACTACGTACCGGTTATTTGTGACGCGGCGGATATACAAAGTATACCAACCGTAGTCGTGAGATTTAATGATATGGGCCGATCCGGATTGACGGAGCCCGAGATATTGAGATATTGATACCTTGAGACATTGAGATACTGAGATATCGAGATATTGAGACATTGAGATATACATATATTATGTCGATGCTTGACACAGATTTTCTATTGATTTCACTGATGATACTTCGGCTTATTGCACAGAGGTTTTTCTAGGATAAGACTAAAGATTTCTCATACAAGATATGTTCATGTTTCATGTTTGATTATGCATCCATATTGCATCCTATGAGTGCATCGCATTGTATTGATATATGTAGGCTGTGACGTACTGCGTGAATGCTTACGATAGCCTTATTAGATGTTACTTACTACTCACGAGTTGGCAACTCACCCCCGTTGTGCCACAGTATCTTGCAGGTTTGACCCGTCAGCGCAGTAGCGGTGGGCGTACATCCTCTTTTGGGCATTCGCCTGATTTGCAGCTTGCTCGTAAGTGCGTTGCGAGGATATCTTGTTTTCACTTTGTATATTACTTTGTATCTAGTACACTCCATCTACCCTTGTATATTAGATTGGACGGTGAGACTTGTGAGACTTGTATTTGTGGTTTTTAGTGTCGATGCTCACTTGAGCCAACGTGGTGTTTCTTATTTCTTGCTTTCAGATGCTTATTTTCATTCTTTCGATACATATTGAATGTGGTTGTGATTCCGCCTTGGGCGAAGAGCTAGCTCCCGCTTGGGGATGCATTTATTCTTTCTATATGTGTATTTTCATATGTTGTACCCATTTGGGGGCTGGTATTTATAAAGGAGACTCTGCCGAAATTTTTGGAAAATTTTGATGTTTTAATAAATGTTATTTTCGGGAAATTTTGATGTTTTAATAAATTTTTAATGCGACTTATTTGTTTAAATAATTGCTTTCTTTAGTAAGTTTTCCTTCACTCTATTGCTTTAAATGGTTTAGATTTGTGGGCTTTGGCTTACTTAGATTACGTACGTCTTGAGAAGTTTAGTAATTTAAGTGCCAGTTACGTTCCGTACCTTCGGGTCGTGACACATATCCTTGCAACCCACCTACGAGCAATGCCGCAAGTCCAAGCAAAAGGAATAAAATGAGGAAGTGCGCCCGCCGCTACAGTGCTGACGGGTCGGACCTACAAGATACTGTGGCACAACGAGGGTGAGTTTCCAACTCGTGAGTAGTAAGTAACATCTAACAAAACTATTGTAAGCATGCACGCAAATGCGTCTCAACCTACGCATATCGATATGATACGATGTACTAACATGAATGCAACATGAATGCATAATCAAAACGAAACCTGGTATGAGAAAATGTTTGTTCTTGTCTTAGAAAAACCTCTGTGTAATAACTGAAGTATCATCAATGAAATCAACAGAAAATCCATGTCAAGTATCGACACAAAATATATATCCCAATATCTCAATGTCTCAATATCTCAATGTCTCAATATCTCAGTATCTCAATATGTCAATATCTCGGGCTCCGTCAGTCCGGATCGGCCCATATCATCAAATCTCATGACTATGTCGGTATCCTCCGGATATCCGCCGCGTCACAAATAACCGGTCTGTAGTGCTCCCCTGCTGGGCTCAACGCCATCATCTACGACCATCTTTCCCCGAGGTACCGTACCGGGTCCACCATGCACCCGCAGACGGTTCCTCCTCCTCCTCGAATCGGGTGTATGATACCGCTCAAGAACCGAGAAAAACCCATGGTGGATGCCACCCACATCATATCACGAGAAAACCACAACTTACATTTTTTTAAAATGGTAATATGTTCTTAAAATCCATGCGGTTTCTCTAAATCCAAAAATCTCATAAATACTGAAATCCTTGAGAAGAATCACAATATGTAAACATGTCAGTGATAATGGATGTCTATGATACGATAGAATATACCATGCAAAGTACGGCCAGAAGCTATGCATGAATCATGATGCAATGAGGTATGTATATATGATAACAATCCTACGTATCCATCCTGATGAAATGACTATATAGGTACAGGTTTACAGATCATATATGATGTAATGCACAGATACCGATTCTAAGCAAGTTCTATAGTATTCGTGACATAGCAATTACCAAAGGCGTGTGTGTACGCATGAATAGTGCACGTGCGGTCATGAACCAATGGTAATAGTGCAAGTGTCCTATAAAATAATATCATATATATCCATGATGATGCGGTGAAATGAGATGAATGACTAGGAGACCACGCATATAAATATAAGCACTACTAGAAATCCTGACTATCGTGCGCTTCGCGCCATCTAGACGATTCCCCCGTAGATGTGTACATCTACTCACCGGGACGCCTCGGCTAATCTGATCCGATTTTAGCTCTACCATTTCCGCGCCACATCCGACGCCTCTGCATCCGATCTTAGAAATGTACATAAGTAAATAAGAGAATAAATATATAAATAGTTGCGGACACAAACAATACAAGTCAACCACGCGACTAACTAAACACGCACGCACTTGGTGCACAAAACGCGTCCACGACAACGCCACAAACCACAACTAGGGTCGCTATATGTGACAACTACCAAACCGAAAACCCAATCGCACCAATCGTGCGTTCACAACACACTAAATTTTATATGAAATAGGTTGTATATCAACAAAACCTCAAACTTAATTAAAATCGATTTATTCCAAAAACCTAGTAAGCATCAATTTACCTTTTTAGTTCAAAACTAGATATTTTAACAAAACTAGTGGCCACAATAATCACTTAATAACTTAATTGAGCCACACAAACCTTTACTAGATTTTAATTTCACCTAATTACACACTAATTAAAAACATAGTTTGCAAAATCCATAATTAAGACAATTTAAAAATAACAATTACCAACTTAACAACTAGATTAGATTTTTTATGTCTTAACATGTTAAACTACACATTGCTAACTAAATCAAGTGATGTAAACTTTAATTAAATCTCAAACCCTTCTCTTTAAACTTTTATTTTGCAATTAAAGTTATATTAACATCTAATTAAAATTAGATTTAAGCATACAATTAACAAGTAACAATTTGGATGAAATTTTATACCTCAAGATCATGAGATCAAACATGCAAACTTAGCCTCCCAATTTGCCTCCTTGCTCCAAGATCCATGCTAGATTAGGCCAAGGAAAATTGGTTAATGGTTAAATGAAGAATTTGTGAGACTTGTATTGATTTTTGATGAATTTATTTTGAAGAGTTTTGATGAGAAAAGAAGGTTGAGAAATGGGGGATTGGGACTGCCTTAGGCTCGGCCAGTTCAAGGGAAGAGAGAGAGGGGTGAGGTGTTGAATGTGTGGGTGACGTCAAGAACCCATACCTCAAGTATTAATACCCATACCTCTTTGTTTATTTTATTCTTTTTAATTTCATTTCTATTTAAACTTTGAAGTGGAAAAAGAAGTGGGGAATTGGGGAATGGTGGCAGCCCAAGGCTCGGCCAGAAAAAGAGTGGGGAGAGAGAGAGTGTGTGAGGTGTGTGTGTGTGTGTATGTGTGTGTGTGAGGAAACATCCCCAATTTTTACACCCATTAACTCATATTTTAATTATCTTATTTTCTTAATTAGTAATTATCCTAGAAATCTCTAAACCATTGAGAAAAATTTTAGAATGAGAGGACATGTTACAAAAAGAAGTTTTAAGTTGTAATGGTGCACTAAACTTGTATTAACCCATTCTAATTTGAAATTTAACACCAATTAAATGTATAAATGAAGGCTTAAAATAATATTAAAAATATCTAATTAAGGAAAATATTTATGTAAACTAAATATTTATAAGTGACCAACTAAATACCAAATACTAGCAGTTACATAGCTAGATTATGCATATTTAAGTCTATATTGAAAAATAATTATATCTTGGTTTTTTTACGGAAAACACCAGTTATATTACCGAATATCGGAAAATTCACCTAAACAATTTTTAAAACGTTACAATCTCCACCCTTAAAGAAATTCGGTCCCCGAATTTAAAATCTAACTACGCGTACCCTCAAAGAGATGGGAATATTTCTTCCACATCTCGTCCTTGGTTTCCCACGTGACCCTTTTCTCCGTTCGGCCACGTCAAAGAACCCATACGGACGGTATGACCTCGGACCTTAGTTCCTTCACCTGCCGATCTAGAATGACTATTGGCTGTTCGGTGAAAGAAAGATCGCACTCCAGCTGGATCGTCTGATACTGTATCACGCGAGAGGGGTCATGAAGGTACTTGCGGAGCATTGATACATGAAACACGGGGTGAATATATGGAAAGCTGGGTGGAAGAGCCAAATGATAAGCAACTGCGCCGACACGCTCGAGAAACTCAAAGAACCCACATATCTGGATCTAAGCCTTTCTTTTCTTTCCGAATCTCGACACACCCTTCATCGAAGAAACCCTCAAGAAAACATGATCGCCAACTATAACACAATTCTACTCTAACGTCAGTCTGCATAAGATTTCTGCCTGCTCTGGGCCGCTCTCATCCTATCTCAAATCAACTAGATCTTTTCGGTCGTCTCCTGCACAATCTGTAGTCCCAAAAATACTGCTCTCACTGAGCCCTGTCCAAAAAGCTGGCGATCAACATCTCCTTCCATATAACGCCTTGAAGGGTACCATCTGAATTGTCTCCTGAAAGTTGTTATTATAGGAAAACTCTATCAAGGGCAAGTGGAGATCCCAACTGCCACCGAAAACTAGAATGCAAGCTTGGAGCATATCCTCAAGAGTCTGAATGGTCCACTCTGATTGACCGTCGGTCTACTGGTAGGAAGCTGTCCTGAAACTCAATCGGGTGCCCAAAGTCTCTTAATGTTTCTACAATAGTCGGCTGGTGTTCATATCAGAATATTGCATTATTATATCGCCCATTCTTAATCACATTACAAATAAATAGGTGGTTTTGATCCATGTTTGCTAAATAGTTGCAGGTTACAGGTTCTCAGAACAATACAGTGAAATTCATGAAAAGACACTACAAATGTGAGACTGCGACCAACAATAGATGAATCCGTATGATGCCGCCTACAAGTTTAAGGAACAAATGAAGATCAGTAGACAGTTCAATGCACAAAGTACAAAGGCAGCACAGGATTAAAGACTTCAACGCGAAGCTCACGGCAAAAAGTCCACAACATTTTGCACCGTGGAAATCTGGAAGAAAATAGAAGATATTCTGTGGAACCAAGTGAAGAAAACAGAAGGAAAATGCGACATGAAGCAACCCTAAAAGTTTGAGCCAGAGATCCCACTAATTAGCCACGGAACCGCGGCCAAACATGGCTTTCTGCCGCGGAACCACGGCCATGCACTGCACGTGTCGGTGCACGTGTCGGTGGGTGTCGGTGTTTTGACCCGGTTTCTTAGGGTAGTTCTGTAAATTCAAATATGGATCAGATGTAAACCTAGGGTTTCTCCTATCTATAAATAGGAAAGCCGAAAGCCTAATTTGGCATGCCTCTTTTTATTTTCTAGATCTAAATTTTAATTTCATTGTAATCGTTGAAGAGGTATCAATAAAGTAAGTTTCTTTTTCTATCTTGCATTTTTTATCTGAATTTAATTTCTGCAATTTTTATCTGTCTTTTATTATCTGCAAATTAGATAGTCTTTTAAAACAAAATTATAAAAATGAATTTTATCATTACCTTCCTAATGAGTGAGTAATTCCTCACTTGTTAGGGTTAGGATAGGGAAGGCTTGAAAGAAGGAAATCTCTCTTACTCCTTTCTTTGCCTATTTATATTTTAAAATACAGACTCTTTTTAATCCAACCACACACTGCTCACTACGGCACCCTATCCTATATGACAGCGGTGATTCCCTAGTTAGACCGGCTGTGGTTGAATTAAGTGGAGGTTAGGGCTAAGAGCCAAGAAAGGATGGACAAGGACCTAAAGGAAGAAACTACGTTTCTTCCTAGTCGTGCTAATCCCCTTTGTTGGCTATTACCCTAACACCTATATTCCTAAGTAGGGCATTAAAAGCAGTGAATAGAATCCCTATTCCAAACTAACCTAATTCTAATCCTAGTAAGACTTTAAATCAAATTAATCTCATCCTTAGATTTCAAAACAAAACCCTACGAAACATAGGACTTAACTCGTTAGAACTTAAAGAAAGAGCACCATTTCCCTGTGGACTGACCTGTACTCAACCGGCTAGCTACCAAGCGACACCGTCTTGATTGTGGTATTCTCTTAAAGTTAAAAGCACATACACAAATCCTCCATCAATCAAATGGCGCCGTTGCCGGGTAAATGGTAGTTTATTTCCTTTTGTAATTTCGGGTTAATTAAATAAAAAAATTATAAAAATTGAAAAAATAAAAAATACATAAAAAAATCATCTTGTTATTTTTTAGGGGTTTTGTGTGAATTGTGCAGGAAAAGAAGACGGACTGATTCCGATCTGGAGCAAGATCAGTGAACAAATGTAACGTTTTGAAAATCGTTTAGGTGAAATTTCGGATAATCGGTAAAATAACGGGTGTTTTCCATAAGAAAATCAAGATATAAATATATTTTAATATAAAATTAAATATATATATTCTAGCTATGTAATTGCTAGTATTTGGTGTTTATTGAGCCACTTGTAAAATTTCTAATTTACTGAAATTTTTTCCGAAATTAATTATTTTAATATTGTTTTAAGCCGTTACTAATACATTTAATTAGGGATAATTAAAATTGGAATGGGTTGATACAAATTTTGTGCATCATGACGCATTAAACTAATATGTAAAATATTGTTTCTGAAATGAAATGAAATTGTCAAACGGTTTTAGAAAAAATCAAAGAAAAAGGCTTAAATTGTGAAAATAAATTAATTGGAAATTGGGGTATAACATTTATCATTTTTTCTCACCCACATTCACCCACACCCTCTCTCCTCCCCCCTAGGCTGCTTGGCCGAGCCACATGCTGCCCTCTCCCAACTTTTCCCCACTTGAATTGCTAAAAGAAAACAAATGAAAAGAAAAGAAAAGAAAAGAAAATAAAATAAAAGAATAAATATATATAAGTATGGGCTTTGTTGACTTTGTCAATTCTTGACTTCATAACATCACCACACCCTCTCTCCCCTCTCCCCCCTCTTCAGGCCGAGCCCCCCTCTCCCCAACCGCAGCAGCCCCCACCCCAAAATCCACTACTTTTCCATCAAAAAAATTCTACAAAATCCATCAAAATCCATAGAATAAAACCTCAAAATCAAAATCCACTCTCTACCCATTTTTCCTTAGCCTATCAAGCATGGATCTTGGTGAAAAGTTTGCATTTTGGAGACAAGTTGCATGTGGGATCTTATGATCTTTGAGGTAAAATCTTAACCAATGTCTTCATGGTTGGTTAATTACTCCAATTTAATTGAATTTGGTGTTTAATTTGGATTCAATTTCAAGACTTGAATTTTCAAAAGTAGGCTTTGAATTAAAAAGTTAGGGTTTGGATTCAATTAGAGTGGTTGTCACTTGCTTAAGCTTACAATGAGTAGATTAACATGTTAATGCTTGCTAAAACTAATCTAGTTGCTAATTTGCTAAGTGTAACATTTACAATGTCCAAATTAAGATTTTATGCAAACTAGGTTTTTATGAAATACATATATAGGTGAGATTAAAATATGGTTAGGGTTTTTATCACATTATTAACATTATAAGTTATAGTTTAATACTTTAGATCATGCAAAACCAAGCTAAATTGTTGTTTGTGCATTTTTGTTATAAAATGGTTAAAATTGGATAAAATTGCAAACTAAAATTTGAAGATTTCTACAATTGGTGTGATAAAATTATGGTAATGGTTTGTATGACTTATTGAAAATATTTAGTGAACATTGTAGCCGCTAGAATTATTAAAACAACTATATTTGAACTAAATTGGCAATTGTTGCTTACTAGAGTTTCGGAAAAATAGCTTTTGAAGTGAATTTTAAGTTTTGATGATTTAAACCCTATTTCATATATATATTTAGTGTGTGATGAGACCACGAATGGTGCGTTTGAGTTTTTCTCGATCACTCGGCGTTTGTACACCGATGTCGAGGGTTTTTGGGTTGATTTGAGAAAGCAAACCATAGGTTTTGACCTATGTGAGATTCGTGTGTCGTTTTGTTCATGAGTCGGATTTTAATGCGATACGATGTGTTATGATACGTAGGTACCCCATGTGGACTACGAGACGACGAGGATGAGCGTGGCGTCCTCGACTCCAGCAAGCAAGATCGAGGTGGGTAGATATATATATACGGGGGAAGTCGGGTGGATGGCGCATAGCACCTCCGCAGTTCGTAGTATAGTTATGATATATATATATATATGTTATGTATGTGATTCATGATACGTGGATGTTTATCAAGAGATGATTATTGTGTTCATGGTTTAGTTTAGGGTAATTAGAAGTAAACTAGCTTAGCTTCTTAGTCGCGACCCTTAGAATAGGTTCACACCTACACGCACACACGCATTTGCATACATCTATTTACATGTGTGTATATGGGGATATGTATATATGTATATATATACAAATGGGTATGGGACTATATATATATATATATATATATATATATACGTATACATATACATGGATTATGAGGATAGTACTTAGGATTGGAGATGAGTCGATGAGATTGGGCTTGAGGCCGTGAGATCGGTGATGTGATAGGGTTCGTATTCGAAATACGACATGATGTTTTAGCGGGTCCTTTCGACATGGTGTTTTCATATACACGCATGCATTTACGTAGATGGTATCACTTTTGTACTAGACGTAGATCAGTACCCCGATCATGATATTTGATAAAGAGGATACCAGATGAATAATGTGATAGATGTGACATTTGATCCGTACCCAGATTTGGGAGGCCGTACGACGGATTTACCGTACGAGCTATATATTGATGATAGATCCGTACTCTTGACTCGAGAATGTCATATTATAGATATTGTATCCTATGAGATACTTTTGAGGCGGGATCACCAACTATTATATATATATATATATATATATATATATATATATATATATATGTATCGACTCGGATGTTAGGCGGTTTCTTTACCATTCGATCAGCCTGTTTAGTTTAGTCCGGTAGTTTACTTGTAAATGATAGATTAGACTCGAGTCATACCTATTTCAAAACTAACGAATCGTGAGTATTTTAAAGACAGGCCAAGGGATTCTTCGGATATTTCAAAGGACGTATCTTTTCTTAAAAACACCGTAACCCTTATTTTCAAAACACCACGATTCGTGTTATTTCAAATGGCAGAACTGTATGACTCATATTTATATAAATGCAGATTAGTTATCATTGTGTTTATTATTCAGCTCCCGCATATTATTACTGTTTGCATCGCATTTGCATCTTTATATTGTATTTCCATATGCCATTATTGAGATCATGCTGTCAGGACACCAGCACCATTACCGATGATGCGTATATTCTACATACACTTACTTGCCGGCTAACACAAATCATCATCGGTAATTGTCATGCCACTTACACTTTAGAGAATATTATTTCATTGACATAGCTTGTTAGCTGATAGTTTCGACATGATATTAGTGTACTTTCTTTATATGCTAGTTTAGACATTGCAGTTATTACTTGCAAATTCATGCATATTATTATTCACTGTTATGCAGTATTATGGAGTTTTATGCAGATATTCACTGTTTACTTGCTATTGATGATTGGATTTCGTATTTTCTTGAGATTTCCTGGATTTGGGGGAAAACCGCAAGAATATATATAAAGTTCTCTCTCTCTCTCTTAAAATGAAAAGTGCGGTTTTCTCGTGATGTATGAGTCATCCACCATGATGTTTTCTCGGTTATGAGATGGATTTCGAGACCCGATTCGTGGAGACGTATGAACCGTCTTGGGTACGTGGTGGACCCGGTGAGGTACCCCAAGGAGAGAGTGATTTCATGGAGGATGAAGCCGGGCTGGGGGCACTACCTACCGGTGATATTTTTGGACTCGTTGGTTTTCCGGAGGATACCGACCGGAGTCATGAGATGGTTATAGGCTGATCTGTTCTACCGGAGCCTGCGGGCCGATCCCGCAGATTATACGGATGCTTGAGATATTGATATTTGATATTTGAGATATTGAGATACTGAGACTTATGTTTTGTGTCGATGCTTGATATTGATTTCTCGGTTGCTTTCATTGATGATACTTGATTGATATACATATATAAATCTCATTGATTAAAGAAAACAGTTGTATCACTCATGATATATTCTGTTTCCATTTGTAATGCATTCATACATCATATATCTGATATGTTGCTATCTGAGGCACTGACACGAGCACGCGGTATTGCACGTATATGTAGATGGATCAGGATATTATTTGAGGATATTACTTGATATGACCTAGGATAGTATCATACATGCGATTTCTACTCGTAGATGTTTTCTACTCACGAGTTGGCAACTCACCCCCGTTGTGCCACAGTTCCTTGTAGGTTTTGCCGTACAGGTTCATTGCGGCTTTGCTGGCACACTGTTCCTTCCGGGTGATTGCTCTGGAAGGTGGGTTCTTTGCATCAGGACCACCATTGTATATTTATTATTTCAGTTGTATCTAGTAAAACTCCATCAACCAGATTGTATATTTGATAGAGATAGAAGACCAGACTTGTTATTATTTTGACCTAGAGTCACGCGTTGTATTATTATGGTTTTCATGCTGATTTTGGGTTTTCTTTTGAGTTTTGATCCTCGCCCATCGGCGTTGTATATTATATTGCTTGCGTGGTTGTGACCGTCGATTGACGAAGAGCTAGCTCCCGCTTGGGGATGCCGTTTATCATTTCGTATACTATTCATGTTGTATCCCGTTTGGGGGCCAGTATTTACAAAGGAGACTCTGCCGAAATTTTCAGAAAATACTTGAGATTTTAAAAATACATATTTCGGCCTATGTTGTTAAAACTACTTGCTTTAAATTGGTTTTTCCTTCACTCTACTGCTTCTTTGGTTTTGATTTCTGGGGTTTGGCTTACTTAGATTACGTACGCCTCGAGACATTTCGTGATTTAAGTGCCGGTCATGTTCCGTACTTTTCGGGTCATGACAACAAATCAACAAACAAAGGATCTGAACAGACAGAGGTGAACCACAACAGAACAAAGAGAATTTTTGAAGCTCTGAACCGATTGATCCACCGTGGAACCGCCGCAGATTCGAGAACTTAACCGCGGATCCGTGGCCATTTGCTGACTCCTGCAGTTCAAAATTCTTTGTGAGTATTTCTTTTCTTCTCTTCTACCTCCTAAACTCTACTGAAAATTTTTCCTGCAGGGTTCTTTGCGTCGCAAATAAAAAAGAAAAAAATTTAGCAAGTGTTTTAGATTTTGTGTGTTACTGCTTTGCAATTTTAAAACGGAATCTAAGAGGCTATAACACCAATTAAGATTGGGTGGGGATTTCATTACCCTTCCTAAGACCCCAAAAATCATAAAAAGCATATGCATCACCCTCGAACTAATTAAAAAATATCTAGACTCGGCCAATTAAGGACTGTCGCGCTCATTAGGATAGAGGAAGGTTGTGGGCATTCAGTCGTTTATCTAAACCTGACTTTGTGGTGCCTAGGCTAGACAAGTGAGAAAGGTAACTTTAAAAGGCCCGTCTCACGGTGATTCGTGAGCGGAAACCTCCTTTCTTCACTTGTGCTTACCTGGACACAAATGACGGTGATGAGGCGATTTTGTTAGTTATATGTATGCACTAGAGGCCATTACTGTACATGAGATGTATAATGTAGTGGATGCTGGTGTTAGTTATATGTATGCCCTAGAGGCCATTACTGTACATTGGATGTATATTGTAGTGGATGCTGGGACATATATAGGTAGGACTTTCTTGCTCGACATGATAGTACGCTATCTGGTTGCTCTTTATCTTAACATGTATACTTTCTGTCTCTCTGATTACATGTTGATAAAGCCCTTAGGATGTTTACTCGACTTCCAGGACTATGATGCAGATCATACTAGTGGGGCCTGGGTAGTCAATGAGTACATTCTTCATTGTTCCTAGTCATGGGAATATCGAGACGGGGCATCGATATTCCAGAGTAGACTAGCGCATATCTTCTCGACCCATGCGATGGGCGATGGATGATCTCATATCCATTGGTGTTTGACATCGAAGATTGTATGCGGGTGCTCAGTGGAGACTGGGTACACTGAACGGACTCGCCGAGAACTCCCAGATGGTATTATACCTCACGTCAGATGGCAGTTCTCTGGTGACACTGGTACAGCTTAGTCTGCTGACCCGAGATCGTCATAGAGTCTTGTGTGTCTCCCACTATGCTTTGATTTCCACCCTACCACGGCTCTACTGAGTCGTGCAAACAGGTGGTTTTTGGGTACAGTCCCGATTCACATGGAGGCAATGAGCGATAGGAGGGGATTCGTCTCTCCCGGTATTGGGGGTTGATGTTGTGCTATGCTCGACTGGCCATAACAGGAAATCTCTGGCCAGGATTGCAGTGATATACTGGTAAGAGTTATCAGTAGTTTCACGAATGTTATGGACCTCAAGTCGGCATGACTTATCGAGCTATTGGGGTCTGACGTTTACCACCCCTAGGCGAGATATGCGACATATCAGACGAACAGACCTGACTGTACGGTAAGTGTTACTGGTTAGATTCACAGGAGTGTGAGCGGGCTTGCTCGTCGATCTTCTGATCGCTCAATACCCGGGTGGCCGTTACGTTTAGCAGACCGCTTGCGGCTTGTGGGTGTTTGATATGATCATCATCCGCTGCCGGCGTATTGACGAGTCTTTAGAGTCCTACACAGAGGTTTCCTGGCTCAAGCGAAACGAAATAGGAGCGCATATGAGATATGTGCGGGACCGAGAATAATGCGTGTATGTGATACCGCATTCTTTTCTCGCGATGATTGTATCGATTGGTTATATGCGATATAACCTAGTTATCGAATCAAGGATTGATTCGATAAGCCGATACATATGATACTAGTCGGTTATATCCGATATGACCGGATCGTTAAATCAAGTGTTGATTTAATGATTTAGTGCATATTTATATATTTGATATATTACTTTGCGTTAACTAGTATTGTTTCACTTTAAAAGGATTTTCTCACTTGAATTGTGCACATTGTATATGTGATATATTTTTGTGCACGTCATTGTATCATGTTTGATGATACATTCTTTCTTGATTTTGTGTAAAGTATTGAACCATGGTTAGTTAGTGGTTAGGGTATCTTTTTATTTGCTTATTCATTTATCTTTTTATTTATTTCATTTAGAAAAGATAAAGAGAAAGATAAATAGTGGACTTATTTTGTTTTTAGTTGAAACTTCTTGAAACCTTGACTAAGTCCACCATTCTTGTCTTTTCTCTAACCCTAACCACTTATATAACCTTGGTTAAATCTCTACACTAAACTATGGTTGTTGAAATGATAAGTATCATATTGTTTTTATTTTTAAAAAAAGACTTATCATATCATCTTCTTCTTCAATGAAGAAAGCTTGCTACTCCAATGGCAAGTCATGAAATCTAGTGAGAAATCCAAAACTAAAGTTTACCCACTTCCTATTTCTTCATCCTCTACTTCTTGCCAAGTAGTATAGGGTGTTTCCTTCACAAGTTTTTCCGACTTGGTGAAGTTGGAGCTTGTTCTAGCGATGCCTCGACGTAGATCATCTTCGGCATCGAACCGACGATCAAGCCCGCCCATTCTTCGATGATGCCGACGCTAGAGCCCAAGACATGATTTGGACAGCGAGGGGACCTCATTGCGGAGCCGTGGAAGTGGTGGACCGGATCTACAAAGGTTGTATATCCGTTCCCTTAGTTAAAATGTTAACTAGTTTGCTTGTTTCGCCTAAATATCTAGTAAACGATCCGTAGTCGGGTTTGTAGGCATCCGTAAAATTTGATTTGTGCATGTTTGATCACTTATGAGACTTCACTAGAGTGCCTAGAAACCCTACAGTGGTATCAGAGCCTAGCTAGAGCCTTAGGCGATGTCTAGAAGGAGTTTGAAAGCCGGACGAACCGAAACCCTACCCGGAATATGCTCTGTGGACTTTTTCCGAAAATGCGGATTTTTGTGTATT
Source organism: Agapanthus africanus (assembly GCA_030015575.1). Taxonomy (NCBI): domain Eukaryota; kingdom Viridiplantae; phylum Streptophyta; class Magnoliopsida; order Asparagales; family Amaryllidaceae; genus Agapanthus; species Agapanthus africanus. The sequence continues at coordinate 368,225,787 of JASDDO010000012.1, forward strand.
AAAAATGCCTAAAAAATTCAATAAATAATTATAAGAATTACTGTGCAAACTCAGGCGAAAGATTCATCTAAACGGCGGCGGAACCGCGGCAGAAGCCCAGTTTCTGCGGCGGTTCCGCGGTCCCCTGGTGACGTCATCACATCTTTTCTGCACAGTAATTCCTATTTAATTATTCTGGACTTTCTGGGAATATTTAAAATTTATTCCAGAGTTGAATGTTCTGGGTTGTTTTGGGGATTCGATTGTTCGATCGGATTATCAGATTTTGTCTATGTGGCTTTCCGGGATAAATTTTAGAATATGTTAAAAAGTTCGACCGGATATAAATACCCAATTTTTCCCCTGTCGGGAAATTTCCAAGTGTTGGATTTTTCCGTAGTTTGACGACGTTCTAAGTAGTGCAAGTAACGCGATGGACCCTCTAGAAGACAACAAACCTTAACTCGATTATGTGACCATCTTGAACTGCCCTTTGAACCTTCGAGTTTGGGGCAGTACGGCGTGCCACATGTGAGGCGTTGGCTTGACCCTTCTATGGCTGGACCGTTGGTACTGAGGCACGAACTGAATGTTATTAGACTTATTTCATGTGTTGAGCTGTATCGGGAAAACTTGGGTGTTCGATTGTTCGATCGAAAAGTTTAGCATTTTCTATTTATCTGGAATGTGATACAATAATTGGAATTCACAAATAGTTATGAGATAACGGAATGAATATTATAAACATAGAAGTTTAGTCTCACTTGATCAGTTGCCACGAAATTTTGATGTGATCAAAAGTCCGTCGCAATCACGTAGTGTACGCGGATACTCACCGGGTAAACTTAATAGACAGCTTCACTCCATAGCCCCGACCAAGTGACTGTAGGAGAACCCCTTCGCCGAAAGCATCCGTTCGGGTGCTCGCGGTGGCGGTGTTCCGCCTTGGTGCACTTCGTCGACGGTATCGGGGGTGCGGCCGTCTACTGAATTTTGCGACGAGCATTCGATCAGTATGTCGGGAATCCTGTTGAATTGCCCGACTTGATATTGAAAAGAGTTTTCGATAATGAGACTAAAATGCGGGGTTTATAATTATTAGGCATGCGATGTCTAAGGAATTCATTTGATTAGGCATAAGATGTCTAAAGAGATTGCGGATTCCAACTGTTGTAGTTTTACACTTTCTTTTCTGTGACCGTAAGTGTAATATGTGATATCGCCGGTTTCGTTGCTATATGTCAACGACAATTGGGATGGACATATTTACTTACGTTGATGACATGTGATGTTATGTGTTGCTGGATATGTTATATTGGATCGTCGTGTTTGAATAGCCGGGGGTTTTTATGTGAGATGAGTGTTTTTCATTTTCATTCATGTAAAAACTTGTATGTAATATTCTTTTATTGGGGCACTTCCAGGTTGCTGAAGTTGTCACCGTTGATGTATATTATTTACTTTTCTGCACTAGGATAGACCCAAGGAGGGGAGCACAAGTAACCGGGTTCTGGGGTCCAGTGGGAGACCAACTCGAGGAGTCGAGTCCGGGTCTCCTAACCCTAGAATTGGTAGGGTTGCTTGCCGCTCTCGTAGGGGTCTAGGGGTGTGGGATTGGCTATTCATCACGACCGTGGAATCCGTGTTTTATACTGGCTCGTATTGAAAACACGGACGTCCTAGTATATCCAATATTTCATATGATTCTTCTGCTGTGCTTTATCTGTGATGTGATCATGCGATGTTCTGTGACAGGTATTATATATAGTATATATGATATATTATATAGACGTTGCTTATGTTTTACACCCGCGCTAGCCCTGCCCCGCTCTGCCGTTAGTTACCTAACCTAACGGTGCACGAGGGGACATCGAGGAGAATGCGGATGGCATAAGTGTACGTCATATTTATCTGTGATGTTTAGGTAATTTAAATGATGGGATATTCATTAATGAGATTAATGAAAGAAAATAAACCTAATTGATGTTGTGGAATCGAATTTCAAAATAAAACAGGTAGCTACAGTTCTTGCTTTGCATCGCGGTGTTCCTTGTAGAACATCCTGCACCTTATTCGATAGTGAAAGGACCGAGATCCCTTCACCGGGAGTGACTCCTTTAGCAATAACTGGCAGATGCTACAACTCTCGGTTTATCTTTGATCGCTTCTATAGTTTACGCTTTGCACAGTGATATATATGATATATCCCGCACCTCATTCGACGAGGAAAGGGCCGACGATCCCTTCACCGGGAGTGACCCCTTTACCAAAACTAGAAAAGCTTCAAAAACTTTCCATTTAAAAACCATTTGATTCCGCAACGAGATCAAGTTCAAAGCGTTAAAGGTTTTCACAAAAACCATTCGCAACCCTCCGTCATTTTAGGAAGTAGAGTACTTAGTATTCGTGCTGTGTTTGTTGACCATAGTCAAGGCACAGTGTACGGTAGCTAAGTGATGTCTTCCTACACCGCATATGATGCGATTAGTTAGGACAGTCATGTGGCTTTGTTGACCTTAGCTAAGGGTCATGTGGGTGGGTCTAATTAATCACGAAATGACGGGTAGAACTTGACTAGTACCTATGATTTGTTGACCTTAGCCAAGGTCATAGGTGCTAGGGGTAAAAACCATTATCGGGAGTTTCAAGTGTTGAAATTTGCAATGAGATTGCATACCTTCTATATGATAGTTGGATCCCGATACCCACTGCGAGTAATTGTTACTCCTGGGAGAGTTTTGCACTTTGCAATTAGCCGATCAAGTAGGTGTCTAGAAAGGTGTCAACGGGGTTACGCCTCTGGGAAAACGAGGTTTACAGTAATTAGGTCCGTGCGAAAGCACGGGGAACCTCCCTCAAAGTACCGACACTGGCCTGGCTGAAAGATCGGCGAACTTGTAGAGTGTAATTAATCCCGGCTATTCTTTCCTTTTAGGGTTTGAAGGAAGATTTGATAAAAACAGTGATAGCCATCCTGATTAGATAAAATATATAACCAATCTGATCTTGCAAGAGCGCACGCTGAGTGTTTTCTTCTCTCTCTCTCCAGGTAGCGACAATATCACGCCTTAATCAAGATAATAATATGGATGTATTGACCGAACCCGCTTGTTATACTGAGCTGGGGAACGTTGTTCCCGCTCCGACTTATAATTGTTATAAGACAGAGCAGGAAATTGGGGAATACCAGAATTCCTATGCCGCCCAAACGAAGAAAGTGCATATGATGCATCTCCTTCGGGTGTGTTCATTATAAAGAACTGTTTCTCAGTATCCTCTGCATCCTGGGTATATGATACCGGATCAGGATCCCCGATATGTAATCTGTTACATAGGGCTACAAAAAGGTAGAAAAACTGAGAACGGGTGATAAGTTTCATGAGACAGAAACCGGGGCAAGTGTTGCAGCCAAGTCTGTTGGTCACTGTCACCCTGTATTACGAATACATTGATTCTGAACAAATGCTATTAGATACCGAACCTGATATACAAAATCATATCAGTCTCTTTATTAGTAAAGAAATGATATAATTTTTTATTGTTAGATAATGTTTTGAACATTTCCTATATCAAAAGTTGATCGGTTCAGGCACGTTGTCTAAAAGCATTGACGTTCTAAATCAAACTACAGTTCCTTGTATACAGAACACACACAAGAGGAAGAGTTCAGAAATGAACGAATCCTTCTTGAGGCATTGTAGACTAGGTCACATCAATGCGACCCGACTGGCTAAAGTTACATTTTAGATGCATATTTAAATCAGTTTGAATTTACATCTTGTGAAACTTGCCAGTCATGTCACAAAGATTAGATGACCATAGCTCTGTTTATTAGAAACAGAGAAAGAGTTAGTAAACTCTTGGGACTGATACGTGATGATGTATGTAAAGTCTCCTGTCTACATATGCCAGGACTGGTTCTTCACACTTCATTATATTCTCTGATAATCTCTCAAGATTCAGTCATATGTTTCTGTTGAAACATAAGTCCGAACCTTTTGAGATATTCACAGAATATAAGTTAGAAGTAGAGAACCAAAATACGGGTATAAGTATTATGTCCTATGATGAGATCAGGGAGGAGAATACTTGTGCATAGAATTCCTGGACTATTCTAAAGGAGAATGAGATTTTCTCTCAGTGTTACTCCTCTGAATACACCACAGCACAACGGTGTATCAGGGCGGAGCAATTGCACAATATTAGATATGGTGTGCTCTATGATGAGTATTACTGAGTTACCTATTTCCTTTTGGGGTTATGCACTTGAGAAGCTGCATACCTATTGAATCAGGTTCGAATCAAATCAGTGCCTACCACTCCATATAAGATATGGTGTGGGAAGATCTTATCTCTTAAGTAAGTTAAGATTTGGGATTGTCCGGCCTATGTCAAAAGCAAAATCCGGACAAGATCGAGGCAGGATCAGTTCTGTAGAACTGGAAAGGTTCCAGCTATACAAAACTGCAGTTGATGATTTGACAGAACCAAAGAATTCTATAGTTCCCGACGAACCTCAGCCTCTCCGCCGATCTAGTAGGGTTCCTCATCCGCCTGAGAGATACCTCGGTTTCTCGATGACAGTAGGAGCAAGGATTGCATCATGAGATGATGACCCAACTAGTTTCGAGCAGGCCATCGAGAGTAGGGACTCTATAAGAATGGCTGGATGCTTAGCGATCTGAGATGGAATCCATGTACACCAGCAAAGTATGGACTTTAGCTGCCATATCTAAAGGGTTAAATCCCCATCAGGAGCAAGTATATCTTGAGAAGATTACTTGGTGTAGATGGAAAAGTTGAGACTTTCAAAGCTAGACTTGTTAAAGGTTTTCGTCATCGACCAGGCGTGGATAATGATGAAACCTTTTTCCAGTAGCTATGCTTAAGTCTATCCAGATCCTACTTACCACGGCTACATACCATGACTACGATATCTGGCGGTTGGGTGCCATGACTGTTTTTCTAAATACTGATTTAGAAGAGAACGTCTATAAGAACACAGCCAGAGGTCTTCGTAAACAGTGGGAGCAGCGGAAACGTGTGCAGGTTGCTTTACATAATGAAGCAGGCATCGCGGAGTTGGAACGTCTGTTTTGATGTTAAAGTCAAAGTGTTTGACTTCATCAAAATGGTAGACGAACCTTGTATATACAAAAGGGTAGTAGAGAGTAAGGTGGTCATCTTCGTATTGTACGTAGACAACATACTCTTGATAGGAAAAGAGTTTCCTATACTACGATCGGCCAATCTCCTATTATCACTAGGATTCTCCAAATAGGATTAAAGTGATACCTCCTAAATCCTGAGTTTTCATCTATGAGATAGATGTAATTGGATGCTAGGATTCTCACTAGGTGTAGTGATATAGTATCAATCGATCCTGGGGAGAATCACTGGAAGTGTTCCAGGGTGATAAAGACGACTGAATGTCAGTCACAGGCATTGTCTTTACCATCAGTAAAGGGACGGTATGTTGGAAGAGTTCCAAGCTTGATGTCGTGGCAAACTAGACGATAAAGGCTGGTAATATCGCTATTGAAGATACTACCAAAGAGGAAGTTTGGGTATATATTGGTTCATAAGATGAACTAGGTTCCTGCCATTGTATGACAATGGAAGTATGGCTTTGGCCCTGGAACCCTGGTCCCATCAGTGACCCAGACATATTCTGAGGAAGCATCACCTGATCATAGAGATAGTTGATCTCCGGGGTGATCGAGGTTAGGAGAGTAGACTCAGAGGACAACACGGCGGATCCACTCACGAAGGCCTTTTTCCAAAAGAGAGACTTTTAGGGGATGGTTGAGTATGTGATACTGCAACCACTGCTACAGATGGACCTAGTGCAAGTGGGAGATTGTTAGTTATATGTATGCCCTAGAGGCCATTACTGGACATTGGATGTATATTGTAGTTGATGCTGGGACATATATAGGTAGGAATTTCTTGCTCGACATGATAGTACGCTATCTGGTTGCTCTTTATCTTAACATGTATACTTTCTGTCTCTCTGATTACATGTTGATAAAGCCCTTAGGATGTTTACTCGACTTCCAGGACTATGATGCAGATCATACTAGTGGGGCCTGGGTAGTCAATGAGTACATTCTTCATTGTTCCTAGTCGTGGGAATATCGAGACGGGGCATCGATATTCCAGAGTAGACTAGCGCATATCTTCTCGACCCATGCGATGGGCGATAGATGATCCCATATCCATTGGTGTTTGACATCGAAGATCGTATGCGGGTGCTCAGTGGAGACTGGGTACACTGAACGGACTCGCCGAGAACTCCCAGATGGTATTATACCTCACGTCAGATGGCAGTTCTCTGGTGACACTGGTACAGCTTAGTCTGTTGACCCGAGATCGTCATAGAGTCTTGTGTGTCTCCCACTATGCTTTGATTTCCACCCTACCACGGCTCTACAGAGTCGTGCAAACAGGTGGTTTTTGGGTACAGTGATAGGAGGGGATTCGTCTCTCGCGGTATTGGGGGTTGATGTTGTGCTATGCTCGACTGGCCATAACAGGAAATCCCTGGCCAGGTTTGCAGTGATATACTGGTAAGAGTTATCAGTAGTTTCAAAAATGTTATGGACCTCAAGTCGGCAGGACTTATCGAGCTATTGGGGTCTGATGTTTACCACCCCTAGGCGAGATATGCGACATATCAGACGAACAGACCGGACTGTACGGTAAGTGTTACTGGTTGGATTCACAGGAGTGTGAGCGGGCTTGCTCGTCGATCTTCTGATCGCTTAATACCCGGGTGGCCGTTACGTTTAGCAGACCGCTTGCGGCTTGTGAGTGTTTGATATGATCATCATCCGCTGCCGGCGTATTGACGAGTCTTTAGAGTCCTACACAGAGGTTTCCTGGCTCAAGCGAAACGAAATAGGAGCGCATATGAGATATGTGCGGGACCGAGAATAATGCGTGTATGTGATACCGCATTCTTTTCTCGCGATGATTGTATCGATTGGTTATATGCGATATAACCTAGTTATCGAATCAAGGATTGATTCGATAAGCCGATACATATGATACTAGTCGGTTATATCCGATATGACCGGATCGTTAAATCAAGTGTTGATTTAATGATTTAGTGCATATTTATATATTTGATATATTACTTTGCGTTAACTAGTATTGGTTCACTTTAAAAGGATTTTCTCACTTGAATTGTGCACATTGTATATGTGATATATTTTTGTGCACATCATTGTATCATGTTTGATGATACATTCTTTCTTGATTTTGTGTAAAGTATTGAACCATGGTTTGTTAGTGGTTAGGGTATCTTTTTATTTGCTTATTCATTTATCTTTTTATTTATTTCATTTAGAAAAGATAAAGAGAAAGATAAATGGTGGACTTATTTTGTTTTTAGTTGAAACTTCTTGAAACCTTGACTAAGTCCACCATTCTTGTCTTTTCTCTAACCCTAACCACTTATATAACCTTGGTTAAATCTCTACACTAAACTATGGTTGTTGACTTGATAAGTATCATATTGTTTTTATTTTTAAAAAAAGACTTATCATATCATCTTCTTCTTTCTTCATCTTCTTCTTCAATGAAGAAAGCTTGCTACTCCAATGGCAAGTCATGAAATCTAGTGAGAAATCCAAAACTAAAGTTTACCCACTTCCTATTTCTTCATCCTCTACTTCTTGCCAAGTAGTATAGGGTGTTTCCTTCACAAGTTTTTCCGACTTGGTGAAGTTGGAGCTTGTTCTAGCGATGCCTCGACGTAGATCATCTTCGGCATCGAACCGACGATCAAGCCCGCCCATTCTTCGATGATGCCGATGCTAGAGCCCAAGACATGATTTGGACAGCGAGGGGACCTCATTGCGGAGCCGTGGAGGTGGTGGACCGGATCTACAAAGGTTGTATATCCGTTCCCTTAGTTAAAATGTTAACTAGTTTGCTTGTTTCGCCTAAATATCTAGTAAACGATCCGTAGTCGGGTTTGTAGGCATCCGTAAAATTTGATTTGTGCATGTTTGATCACTTGTGAGACTTCACTAGAGTGCCTAGAAACCCTACAGCTGGGACATATATAGGGAGGACTTTCTTGCTCGACATGATAGTATGCTATTTGGTTGCTCTTTATCTTAACATGTATACTTTTTGTCTCTCTGTTACATGTTGATAAAACCCTTAGGATGTGTACTCGACTTCCAGGACTATGATGTAGATCATACTAGTGGGGCCTGGGTAGTCCATGAGTACATCCTTCAATGTTCCTAGTCGTAGGAATATCGAGACGGGGCATCGATATTCCAGAGAAGACTAGCGTATATCTTCTCGACCCATGTGATGGGCGATGGATGATCCCATATCCATTGGTGTTTGACATCAGATACGGTATGCGGGTGCTCAGTGGAGACTGGGTACACTGAACGGACTCGCCGAGAACTCCCAGATGGTATTATACCTCACGTCAGATGGCAGTTCTCTGGTGACACCGTTACAACTTAGTCTGTTGACCCGAGATCGTCATAGAGTCTTGTGTGTCTCCCACTGTGCTTTAATTTCCATCCTACCATGGCTCTACTGAGTCATGCAAACAGGTGGTTTTTGGGTACAGTCCCGATTCACATGGAGGCAATGAGCGATAGGATGGGATTCGTCTCTCCCGGTATTGGGGGTTGATGTTGCGCTATGTTCGACTGGCCATAACTGGAAATCCCTGGCCAGGGTTGCAGTGATTTACTGGTAAGTGTTATCAGTAGTTTCACGCTTGTTGTCGACCTTACATCGGCATGACATATCAAGCTACTGGGGTCTGACGTTTACCACCCCTAGGCGAGATATGCGACATATCAGACTAACAGACCGGACTGTGCGGTAAGTGTTACTGATTGGATTCGCAGGAGTGTGAGCAGGCTTGCTCGTTGATCTTCTGATCGCTCAATACCCGGGTGGCCGTTACGTTTAGCAGACCGCTTGCGGCTTATGGGTGATTGATATGATCACCGCCCACTGCCGGCGTATTGACGAGTCTTTAGAGTTCTACACAGAGGTTTCTTGGCTCAAGCGAAACGAAATAGGAGCGCATATGAGATATGTGCGGGACCGAGAATAATACCAGTATGAGATACTGTATTCTATTCTCGCGATTTGTATCATCAGACGGTTATATGAGATATAGCCGGGTTACCGAATCAAGTGTTGATTCGATATATTGATACACTAGATATTAGTCGGTTATATGCGATATGACCGGTTCGTTAAATCAAGTGTTGATTTAATGATTTAATGTATAATTATATATTTGATATATTACTTTACATTAACTAGTATTGGTTCACTTAAGATTGATTTTCTCACTTGAAGTGCACAAGTTGTATATGTGATATATGTTTGTGCACTAGTTTGCATCATGATTGATGATACATGAAAACATGGGTGGGTGGGTGGGTGTGTGACATACACCATCTTAATTATAATTTAGGTTTTTATTTATCTTAATTATTCAAAATGGTGGCTTCTTTTGTCATGGCTTGAAGCTTCATGAAGCTTCAAGCAACTTTGACAAAGTCCACTCATTTTGTCTTGATTAAGATATTCATTAACCAAACCATTATAATTAACTATGGTTTAGTCTCTACAAAGGTAAACTCACCCATGGTTGCATTATGATAGACTTCACTTGATTATTCATTTTAAAATAATTCATTCTTATTCTTTCTTCTTCTTCTTCTTCAAGAAGAAGAAAAGCTTTCTAGATTTTATCAAGTGAAGAAATAGAGTGAGAAATCCAAATCCAAAGTGAACCCACTTCCTATTTCATTATCCTCTACTACTTGCCATTTATTTTAGGGTGTTCTCTTCACAAAGTTCATGACCAAGTGAAGATGGAGCTTGAGTTTGAGTCTTCTCGACGTAGATCATCTTCGGCCTCGAAGTCAACGACCTAGCTCGCTCATTTCTCCGAGGAAACCATCGCTAGAGTCTGGGATCACGATGATCGCAGTGAAGGGACGTCAATACGGAGCTTTAGAAGTGAAGGACCGGATCTACAAAGGTTGTAATCTCTTTCACTTGTAGTTAAAATGTTTAACTTGCTAGTTTTCGCATAATCTCTAGTATACGATCTTGGTTAGGGTTGTTTGGCACGGCTATTTTTTTTGAAACAGGCATGGTTGATGCCTTGTAAAACCTTATTAGAGTGCCTAGGAACCCTACAATGGTATCAGAGCCAAGCTAGAGCTTTACGCAAAGTCTAGGCGAAGTTTAAAGTCCGATCGAACCCGTAAACCCCGACGAATACCCTTCTCTGGACAATTTTCAAAACTGTGATTTTTTATGAATTAAAAATGCTCAGAAAATTAAGCAGGAAAAACTAAGAATTAATGTGAAGTACGGCCCACTGTGTCGTCTATATGACCGCGGAACCGCGGCCAAACCAAAGGTTTGGCGGCGGTTCCGCTGCCCAAATTATGACTTAGTCCCTCATACTTCATATATTTATTCTTAGGTCCTTTCTTGTCAATTTTTTCTGGGAATTTTTTAATTCCACTCAAGTGTTGAGTTTTCTAGGGTTGTATTGGGGACTCGTTGATTCGATCGGATAATTTAACTTTGTTTAGTTTGTCCGGTTAATTTTTAGAACGTGTTAAAAAGTTCGGCCGGATATCAATAACTCACTTTTTCCCCTGCCGGAAAATTTCCAAGTGTTGGATTTTTCCGTAGTTTAAGAACGTTCTAAATCGTGCAAGTAACGCGATGGACCCTCTAGAAGACAACAAACCTTAACTCGATTATGTGACCGTCTTGAACTGCCTTTTGAACCTTAGGGTTTGGGGCAGTACGGCGTTGCCACATGTGAGGCGTTAGCTTGACCCTTCTACGGCTGGACCGTTGGTACTGTGGCATGAAATGGATGTTTTTAAACTTATTTCAAGTGATGAGCTATTTGGGAAAAATTGGGTGTTTGTTTATTCTATCGGAAAGTTTAACATTGTCTATTTATCTAGAATGTGATACAATATTTGGAATCCACAAGTAGTTATGAGATAACTAATTTGAATGTTATAAATCTAGCAGTTCGGTCTCATATGATCGGTTGCCACGGAATTTTGATGTGATCAAAAATCTGTCGCAATCACGTAGCGTACGCGGATACTCGCCGGGTAAACTTATTAGACAACCACGCCCCATAGCCCCGACCAAGTGACTGTAAGAGAACCCCGTCACCAAAAGCATCCGTTCTGGTGCTCGCGGCAGCGGTGTTCCGCCTTAGTGCACTTCGTCGACGGCATCCGGGGGTGCGGCCGTCTACTAAAGTTTGCGACGAGCATTCGATCAGGATGTCGGGAATCTTGTTGAATTGCCCGACTTGATATTGAAAAGAGTTTTCGATAATGAGACTAAAATGCGGGGTTTATAATTGTTAGGCATGCGATGTCTAAGTAGGTTGCGGATTCCAATTGTTGTAGTTTTACACTTTCTTTTCTGCAACCGTAAGTGTAATATGTGATATCGCCGGTTTCGTTGCTATATGTCAACGACAATTGGGATGGGCATATTTACTTACGTTGATGACATGTGATGTTATGTGTTGCTGGATATGTTATATTGGATCGTCGTGTTTGAATAGCCGGGGTTTTTTTTATGTGAGATGAGTGATTTTCATTTTCATTAATGTAAAAACTTGTATGTAATATTCTTTTATTGGGGCACTTCCGGGATGAGGATGATGTCACCATTGTATATTATTTACTTTTCCGCATTAGGATAGACCCAAGGCGGGGAGCACAAGTAACCGGGTTCTAGGGTCCAGTAGGAGACCATCTCGAGGAGTCGAGTCCGGGTCTCCTAACTCTAGAATTGGTAGGGTTGCTTGCCGCTCTCGTAGGGGTCTAGGGGTGTGGGATTGGCTATTCATCACGACCGTGGAATCTGTGTTTTATACAGGCTCAAAATAAAACACGGACGTCATAGTATATCCAATATTTCATATGATGTTTTCTACTGCGTTATCTGTGATGTGATCATGTGATATGTTCAGATAGATATTGTATATAGTATATATGATATATTACGTAAACTATGCTTATGTTTTACACCCGCGCTAGCCCTGCCCCGCTCTTCCGTTAGTTACCTAACCTAACGGTGCAGACGGGACATCGAGGCGAATGCGGATGGCATAAGCGTACGTTGTATTTATCTGTGATGTTTAGGTGGACTTAAATGATGGGACATTCATTAATGAGATTAATGAAAGAAAATAAACCTAAAAGATGTTGTGGAATCGAATTTCAAAAATTAGGTAGCTCTAGTTGTTGCTTTGCATAGCGGTGTTCCTTGTAGAACATCCAGCACCTTAGTCGATAAGGAAAGAGCCGAGATCCCTTTACCGGGAGTGACCTCCTTAGCAATAACTAGCAGATGCTACAACCTTCGGTTTGTCTTTTGATTATTTTTCTAGTTCTTGCTTTGCATAGTGGTATTGTGAATATCCTGCACCTCATTCGACGAGGAAAGAGCCGAGATCCCTTCACCGGGAGTGACCACTTTAGCGAAACTAGCAAAAGCCTAAAAAACACTCCATTTAAAACCATTTGATTCCGCAACGAGATCAAGTTCAAAGAGTTAAAGGTTTTCTTAAAAACCATCCGCAACCCTCCGTCATTTTAGGAAGTAGAGTACTTAGTATTCGTGCTGTGTTTGTTGACCATAGTCAAGGCACGGTGTACGGTAGCTAAGTGATGTCTTCCTACACCGCATATGATGCGATTAGTTAGGACAGTCACGTGACTTTGTTGACCATAGTTAAGGGTCATGTGGGTTTGTCTAATTAATCACGAAATGACGGGTAGAACTTGACAAGTGCTTATGATTTGTTGATCATAGTTAAGTTCATAAGTGCTAGGGGTAAAAACCTTTATCGGGAGTTTCAAGTGTTGAAATTTGCAATGAGATTGCATACCTTCTATATGATAGTTGGATCCCGATACCCACTGCGAGTAATTATTACTCCTGGGAGAGTTTTGCACTTTACAATTAGCCGATCAAGTAGGTGACTAGAAAGGTGTCAACGGGGTTACGCCCCTGGGAAAACGAGGTTTATTTTAATTAGGTCCGTGCGAAAGCACGGGGAACCTCCCTCAAAGTACCGGCACTGGCCTGGCCGAAAGATTGGCGAACTTGTAGAGTGTAATTAATCCCGGCTAGTCTTTCCTTTTAGGGTTTGAAGGAAGATTTGATAAAAACAGTGGGAGCCATCCTGATTAGATAAAATATATAACCAATCTAATCTTGCAAGAGCGCACGCAGAGTGTTTTCTTCTCTCTCTCTCCAGGTAGCGACCATGTCACGCCTTAATCAAGATAATAATATGGATGTATTGACCGAACCCGCTTGTTATACTGAGCTGTGGAACGTTGGTCCCGCTCCAACTTATAATTGTTATAAGACAGAGCAGGAAATAGGGGAATACCAGGATTCCCATGCCGCCCAAACGAAGAAAGTGCATGATGATGCATCTTCTTCGGGTGTGTTCATTACAAAGAACTATTTCTCTGTATCCTCTACGTCCTGGGTATTAGATACCGGATCAGGATCCCGTAAATGTAATCTGTTTCATGGGCTATAGAAAGGTAGAGAACTAAGAACGGGTGATAAGTTTCATTAGACAGAAAATGGTGCAAGTGTTGCAGCCAAGTCTGTTGGTCACTATCACCCTGTATTACCAGAATACATTGATTCTGAACGAATGTTATTAGATACCAAACCTGATATACAACATCATATCAGTCTCTTTATTAGTAAAGAAAGGATATAATTTTGTATTGTTGGATAATGTTTTGAACATTTCCTATATCATGAGTTGATCGGTTCAGACACGTCATCTAAAAGTATTGACGTTCTAAATCAAACTACAGTTCTTAGTATACAGAACACATACGAGAGGAAGAGTTCAGAAATGAACGAATTCTTCCTGAGGCATTGTAGACTAGGTCATATCAATGAGACCCAACTAGCTAAGTTACATTTAGATGCATATTTAAATCAGTTTAAATTTACATCTTATGAAACTTGTCAGTCATGTCACAAAGATAAGATGACCATAGCTCCGTTTACTGGAAACAGAGAAAGAGTTAGTGAACTCTTGGGACTGATACATAATGATGTATAAAGGTCCCCAGTCTACATATGCCATGACCCGTTCTTTGTACTTCATTACATTCACTGATGATCTCTCTAGATTCAGACATATGTTCCTGTTAAAACACAAGTCCAAAACTTTTGAGATAATCACCGACTATAAGTTAGAAATAGAGAACCAAAAACGGGTATAAGTATTATGTCCTTTGATGTGATCAGGGAGGAGAATACTTAAGCACGGGATTCCTGGACTATTCTAAAGGAGAATGGGATTCTCTCTCAGCATTACTCCTCCGTATACACCACAACACGTCGGTGTGTCGGGGCGGAGCAATCACACCCTATGTGATATGGTGCGCTCTATGATGAGTACTACTGAGTTTCATATTTCCTTTTGGGAGTTATGCACTTGAGAAGATGCATACCTATTGAATAGGGCTCCAATCAAATCCATTGCCTACCACTTCATATGTGATATGGAATGGGAAGAGCCCATATCTTAAGTTTGTTAATATTTGGGGTTGTCCGGCCTGTGTCTAAAAGCAAAATCTGGACTAGCTCGAGGCAAAGTCAGTTCTGTAGAAGTTTGTTGGATATCCCAAGCATTCGCAAAGGAATATCTTCTACCTAACAGAGGAACAAAATATGTTTTGTTTCTCAACATACCACCTTTGTGAAAGGGAATTTCTTATGAAGAAATTAATGGTCATGAGGTAGAACTGGAAGGAGTTCCAGCTATACAAACTACAGCAGATGATTTGGTAGAACCAAAGGATTCAATAGATTCCGACAAACCTCAGCCTCTCCGCCGATCTAGCAGGGTTCCTCATCCGCCTGAGAGATACTTCGGTTTCTCGATGACAGTGGGAGTGAGGATTGCATCATGAGATGATGACCCAACTAGTTTCGAGCAGGCCATCAAGAGTGGGGACTCTATAAGAATGGTTGGATGCTTAGCGATCTAAGATGGAATCCATGTACACCAACAAAGTATGGACTTTGGATGCTATATCTGAAGGGTTAAATCCCCATCAGAAGCAAGTATATGTTGAGAAGATTACTTGGTGTAGATGGAAAAGTTGAGACTTTTAAAGCTAGACTTGTTAATGGTTTTCATCATCGACCAGGCGTGGATAACGATGAAACCTTTTCCAGTGGCTGTGCTTAAGTCCATCCAGATCCTACTTGCCACGGCTACATACCATAACTGCGATATCTGGTGGTTGGGTGTCATGACTGCTTTTCTAAATATTATTTTAGAAGAGAGCGTCTATAAGAACACAGCCAGATGGCTTCGTAAACAGTGGGAGAAGCGGAAACGTGTGCAAGTTGCTTTACAGGATAAAACAGGCATCGCGGAGTTGGAACGTATGTTTTGATGTGGTATTCAAAGAGTTTGACTTCATCAAAATAGTAGATGAACCTTGTATATACAAAAAGGTAATAGAGAGTAAGGTGGTCATCCTCGTATTATACGTAGACAACATGCTCTTGATAGGAAAAGAGATTCCTATGCTACGCTCGGTCAATCTCCTCTTATCACATGGATTCTCCATATAGGATCAAAGTGATACCTCCTAAATCCTGGGTTTTGGATCTATGAGATAGATCTAATTGGATGTTAGAATTCTCACTAGTTGTAGTGAGATGGTATCAATCGATCCTGTGGAGAATCACTGGAAAAGTTTCAGGGTGATAAGGACGACTGAATGTCAGTCGTAGGCATTGTCTTTACCCTCAGTGGAGGGACGGTATGTTGGAAGAGTTCCAAGCGAGATACCGTGGCAAACTAGACGATAAAGGCTGGTGACATCGCTATCAAAGATACTACCAAAGAGGAAGTTTGGGTGTATATTAGTTCATGAGATAAACTAGGTTTCTACCGTTGTGTGACAATGGAAGTGTGGCTTTAGCCCAGGAACCCCTATCCCATCAGTGACCCAGACATATTCTGAGGCAGCATCACCTGATCAAGGAGATAGTTGATCTCTAGGGTGATCGAGGTTAGGAGAGTAGACTAAGAGGACAACATGGCGGATCCACTCGCAAAGGCCTTTTCGCAGAGAGAGACTTATATGGGATGGTTGAGTATGAGATACTGCAACCACTGCTACAGATGGCCCTAGTGCAAGTGGGAGATTGTTAGTTATATGTATGCCCTAGAGGCCATTACAGTACAAGAGATGTATAATGTAGTGGATGCTGGGACATATATAGGGATGAATTTCTTGCTCGACATGATAGTAAGCTATCTGGTTGCTCTTTATCTTAACATGTATACTTTTTGTCTCTTTGTTACTTGTTGATAAAGCCCTTAGGATGTGTACTCGACTTCCAGGACCATGATGTAGATCATACTAGTGGGGCCTGGGTAGTCCATGTATACATCCTTCAATGTTCCTAGTCGTAGGAATATCGAGACGGGGCATCGATATTCCAGAGTAGACTAGCGTATATCTTCTCGACCCATGTGATGGGCGATGGATGATCCCATATCCATTGGTGTTTGACATCAGAGACGGTATGCGGGTGCTCAGTGGAGACTTGGTACACTGAACGGACTCACCGATAACTCCCAGATGGTATTATACCTCACGTCAGATGGCAGTTCTCTGGTGACACCGGTACAGCTTAGTCTGTTGACCCGAGATCGTCATAGAGTCTTGTGTGTCTCCCACTGTGCTTTGATTTCCACCCTACCATGGCTCTACTGAGTCGTGCAAACAGGTGGTTTTTGGGTACAGTCCCGATTCACATGGAGGCAATGAGCGATAGGAGGGGATTCGTCTCTCCCGGTATTGGGGGTTGATGTTGCGCTATGCTCGACTGGCCATAACTGGAAATCCCTGGCCAGGGTTGCAGTGATTTACTGGTAAGTGTTATCAGTAGTTTCACGCTTGTTGTCGACCTTACATCGGCATGACTTATCAAGCTACTGGGGTCTGACGTTTACCACCCCTAGGCGAGATATGCGACATATCAGACGAACAGACCAGACTGTGCGGTAAGTGTTACTGATTGGATTCGCAGGAGTGTGAGCAGGCTTGCTCGTTGATCTTCTGATCGCTCAATACCCGGGTGGCCGTTACATTTAGCAGACCGCTTGCGCTTGTGGGTGATTGATATGATCACCGCCTACTGCCTGCGTATTGACGAGTCTTTAGAGTCCTACACAGAGGTTTCCTGGCTCAAGCGAAACGAAATAGGAGTGCATATGAGATATGTGCGGTACCGAGAATAATACCAGTATGAGATACTTGTTGGAGATAGTGCCCTCAGAGTCAATTATTGGATCACAGGCACGTGATTGCAATGATTGAGGGAGGACCTATTCCGGTAGGACAGTCTTACTCAAGATGATAGTATGCTATCTGGTTTATCTTTATCATCGTGTACTGCTTCAGGTGACCTGACAGGTCGCTATTACACGTTGATAGAGCCCCTAGGATTCTTGCTTGACTGCCAATAGTATTAGGGCGATCATATACGTGGGAGCTGGTAGTCTATAAGCACATCCTTAAAAGGTCCCTAGTCGTGGGAGTTTCGAGACAGGGCATCGATACTCCAGGGTAGACTAGTGTATACAGTCGAGACCCCGACGAGGGGCGGTGGCCGGTCTTACAAGCCACTGGTGTTAGTTGGTTCACCTAAGATGTATACAGGTGCTCATTGGGTTATGAGTACACCGGACAGGACTCGCCGGGAACATGCTAGTTGGTCTTATACCTGACGTCAGATAGCAGTTCCCTGGTGACATGTGTACAGGTTAGTTCATCGACCCGAGGATCGTCATTTGTCTCGTGTGAGTTCCCACTGTACTTTGATTACTACCCTACCACGCTCAAAGGAGACGTGCAAACAGGTTTTAGTTGGGTACAGTCCCGAGCCACATGGAGGCAGTGAGCGGATCTGCAGGGGTTCGTCTCTCCCGGTATTAGGGGTGAGGTCGCGCTGTGTCTAGGAGAGCCATTACACAAAGCCCTCGGCCGAGGTAGGAGATTTACTGGTAGGTATTCCAGTAGTATCTCAGGGTGTTCTGGGCTACACTCCGACATGACTTGTACCGCTTTTGGGGGTCTGACTTTTACCAACCCCCTAGGCCCGCCATGCGATGCTCATAGACGAACGGACCGGACTGTACGGATATTGTCACTGATAGGCTCAGTAGGGTGTCAGGATGAGTTCGCTCATCGACGTCCCTTTTGGTCTATACCTGGTAGCCCGTTACGTATAGGCTAATACCTCTGACATGCTAGTGGTTAAATCCACAACCAAAGTATTGACGAGTCTTTAGAGTCCCCCACAGACCAGTTTCTCAAGTTTCGGGCGAAACGCTGTAGAGGCCGTATGGAGATATGGCAGGGTTCAATCAGATACGTGCGGTATTGCATGCATCATGATTGGACGGAAAATACTAGCGGGCTTTGGTTTGAGCCGGATCCCAGTATTGTACAGTGTAGATTTTGTCTCATTGCATTTGTATTTCGGTCGGAATACAAATGCGGGTATGTATATACAGAAGCGGGGTTTTCCTGTAATTTATTACGGGACCAGTTTTATGAAGTTGCCAGTTTGCTTTCTGTTTCGGCCATTTTCCTTTGTATCTTTCATTGGCTGAAAATTGGTGGAGGAGGGCTTATTTGCAATTGTGCAAATAAGCATTGTGGGAGGTGGTCTTAGCATATTGTTGGTTCATGATAGCTCTTGTTTGACCTTGACTTCTATCTTCATCATGGCTTGACTTTTGTGGGACATGGTTTTCATGATGGTTGATGGAGTGTGGGTTTTAGTGGGTGATCATTTATTTTCATGATAACCCTTTTTCTCTCTCTTGCATTATGAGACTCTCTCTCTCTCATTTTTGATACACACTCCACACTCTCCTCTCATTCCCTCATACCAAGGCCGGCCACTTCCTCAAGGGGCTGTCCCAATTTTTTGTGGTGGGATTTTTGGTCTTTTGGCTTCACAAAAATCCCAAAGTTCCATCTCCAAAAAGGTTTAGTTCATTTCCTCCACCAAAGGCAACTTCCTCAAACCCCAATGAGACATAGAGCACTACACGTATTCTACAGCAATCCTTGGGCACGTCGGCTCGCCAACTTCGTGCCCGAGTTGCCTCGGTCCAGAGGTGGGAGCCCGTAAAAGAACCCGGCGAAGTGGTGCCCTTCCGACGAGGAGTTGAAGACCGGAGATTCCGCGGGGAGATCGGGACTACGACGAGAAGACCGAAGGACACGGATCGCTCGGTATATCTCTCTACCCCTTCTCTAGTTAGATAGGACTTTGTTAATGGCTCGATCCGGGATTATAGTGCGCGGTGGTGCCGGTTTACAAGTTCGTAAAAAGTTTCGTTTCCGCATTCCGGCGTCGGATTGACGGCCGGGACGCCGCCGTGCACTTACAATGGTTTCAGAGCCACTCCATTAACCTAGTCTATCTTGGTCTAATGTGTTTACTCTTTCGATCGAACAAAATTCCAAAACCCGCGTTTTGAAAAGCACAGTTTCTGTCGAATTTTTTTTGGCTCCAAATTTTTTTCAGGTTGTTGCAGAATGATGTGCAGGGAATTCTACGACTCCTGTAGAAATTTGATCACGTGAACACACTATCCTACCGCGGAACCACGGCCAAACCCATGCTTGGGCCGCGGTTCCGCCGCAGTCTTTACTGTTCAGTGCATCAAGTTTCTATAGAGAGCTTCTGAGTTGAAAGTTTGGAATGTTCTTTTTGGTCCCAGATTTTCTTTAAGTGCTACAGTAGTGCTTGGGGGCCCACTTTGGTAAATTTGATCGATCGAATATTTTAAATATGTTAGTTCACAGTATTTACATTATATCTGCGACCGTGAATGTCACTTGATCGGTAAATCCTGTCTAACAGCTATAGCCCGGTTAGACGGATTTGTGAACGTGACATTCACGTTCATGTTCTGTGTTGTGCTGTGTTGTTGCGGGTTGGTCGTGGGGATAGCCTGGATGCAATGGTAGTACAGTTTTTGTTATATTATGTACATTTGATATTGTAGGGCGAGCGTCCGACATGTGGACTGCCGTCACTGCCTGTTTGTATATTATTCTTTTGGGGCACGACCGGGATGAGGTCGATGTACCCGTTGTATGTATATTTTACTTTCTGTAGTAGGATTACCCCAAGGTGGGGTGCACGGATAGCCGGGTTCTATAGGGCAACAAGCTCGCATCTCATGGCATTGAGACGGAGGGGGCTTCACTCTAGAATTGGCGGGCTATTCGCCGCACCCGTAGGGGGTACAGGTTGACCCAGGAGGGGTGCCCAAGTTACCGGATTCCGTGAAGTGTCGGGTGGTCCATTCACGTTGCTGAAAGGGGCTGCCTCGCTTCAGGTTTTGGCGGGTAACTTGCCGCGCCCGTAGGGGTCTAGGATTTCATTACACAGGCTATCCATACGACCAGGGGAACGTCGGGTTTCAGTAGCGGCTCTGTGAAACCCAGGGATCCCAGATATCTGTATTGTTCTGTGATGCTTATTACATTTCTGTGATGTTGCATTTTATCACGCCTTGAGCGAAATATTATATATTGATATATATACTAGTAGATGTTGTATATGTTTTGCATCCGGGCTAGTCCAGTCCCCGCTCTGTCGTTAGTTAAGTAACCTAACGGGTAATGACGGGACCCAGTGGCGAATGCGGATGGCATATACGTACATCATTATTTTCGTTCTTTATTGGTGTGATAAATTGATGGGACAACGTTGATTCGGATCAATGCAAGTTAAACAAACCTTTTCTGATGTTGTTGGAACATTTTTCAAAAAGCTGTTATTGCAAGGACGTTCACTTTTGTTTTGCACAGTGGTATTCAGTTGGAATATCCTTCTCCTCAGTCGACGAGGCAAGGGCCGAGATCCCTTCACCGGGAGTGACCCCTTGGACAGAAGTTTGCGTCAGGGCAATAACTTCACTATAGCCGATTAATTTTGCTTTGCATCGTGGTATTCAGTTGGAATATCCTGCACCTCATTCTACGGGGAAAGAGCTGAGATCCTTTTACCGGGAGTGACCTCTTTAGCAAAGGTTTTCGTCACTATATTTTTAAAATCTATCCGGTTCCTTCAACGATATCAAGTTCTTTACGTTAAAGGTTTTCGCCAGAAACCATTCGTAGCCCTCCGTCGTTTCATATGGATAGTCAATAAGTATTCAAGCTGTGTATGTTGGCCAAAATCAAGGCACAGTGATTGGTAGCTATTGGGTATTCATATGCAGCATAGATAGATGCGTTGGTTTGGGGCAGTCGTATAGCCTTGTTGGCCAAAGTCAAGGGCTTGTACGGGTGGGCTCAAATTAACCTGGAGAATGACGGGTAGAACCTGACATGTGACTTATGATATGTTGGCCAAAGTCAAGGTCATAAGAGCATGGGGAAAAAATCACATCGTGAGTTTCTAAAGAAACTGAAACTTGCCAGATATGCGCATACCTTCTGGAGTGTGATAACGTGAGCGTAGTCCGTCACGTTATCCTGCGATGATAGTTGGATCCCGATTCCCACTGATGAGTTGGTTTACTTCTCGGGTGATCCCGATTAATTCTTCTTTCAGGTTTGGAGGAGAATTTGACGGTACAGTGGGAGGTTTCCAGATTAGATAAAGTGATAACCATTCTGATCTAGGTTAGAGTGCACGCTAAGTGTTTCTTTTCTCTCTCTCTCTCTTCGGCAGCGACCATTGACCCGACCCTATGACTATGACTCAGTGACCAAGTTGACCGAACCTTCTTAAACACTGACTTTTGGATTGTCAGAGTTGCAAACCTTATTGCCACTCCTACTTTTACCCTTTTCTCCAGGACACCCCGTATTACTACGAACGTCCACTTCCATTGGATAAAACCATCGTATGGTTATATACGAACTCGAAGGAATTTATTCGAGGATGGTTTCCGGTTTTGGAGAAAACGAATAGGACTATTCAGTTGACTTTTCCTTTTACCTTCTCTCAGGTTGCGAGTACTCCTTAGTTTAGGAGATAGTACACCTATTACGCAAATTGGATAGTCTTCTTCCAAACCATAGGCAGGTGCCGAATGGTAGGGAATGAAGAAAACCAATTAGCCTAAACAGTGTACAGAAGGTATTAAGTAAAGACATATCAGGGGATTAGTAAGAGGGCAAAGTAAATTGCGACTGATATTCACGACCAAACCAAGTATTTCTTCGCCAATCCTAAATCACCTTTGTATTTCTTCAGGACACTCCATATCACTACGAAGATCCACAGTTTATTGGATACTCCATCTATGGATATATACGAACTCGAAAGGAACTTGTTCCAGTTCGGGGATGGATTCTGGTTCAGGAGAAATAGGAATAAGGTTTATTCGGTTGTCTTTTATCTTCACCTTCTCTCGCATTGCGAGTGCTCCTAGGATTAGGACAGTACACCCATTATGCTTATTGGATAGTCTTCTTCCAAACCATAGGCTGGTGCCGAACGGTAGGGAAGGAAGAAAACCATTTAGCCTAAGAGGGTGTACAGAAGTTAACGACTAACGAGATATAAAGGGATTTGGATAGATGGCAATGAATTATACGGTTACAATTGTGAATCTGATAATGGAAGAGGCATTACTAGGAATACCAGGATACCCCATCGAAACATTTCAATGTTTCAGTTTCACTGTATACTTTTAAAGGAAAACCGATTTCCTAATTAGACACTTGCTCCAGGGTATGTATTTACCAGGTATGATTCTCACATCTGTATGGTTTTACAGATGATGAGTGGGAGTAAGTTATTGGGAATTAGGTGATCATCCTCATTATATCGGGATTCGTTGTAATCAGTGATATTTGAGGAAGTCACCAAGGTTGTTTGCCAGACGACAAATATTTGGTTTTGAATATCCGCTGTCATGCACCAATTTCAAATTGATATATCTGTACGTCAATTTTCATAGAGTGCGATATACCTTTTTGAAATTATGTCTATGACATTTACCTACATCAGTGGATGGTTAGGTAAGGAGCATTGAACAGCGGTGTAATTCTTCTTAACCATAAGTACAATTTTCAACCTACGACACACAGGGATTGAGTTATCAGACACAAGGTACTTATACAGAGTATTGTATGTTGTCCAGTGTCCATTAGGACAGAGGGGTTGGTCCTCGTACTATATTCGGTTTACTTATGACTTCTCTAGTTTTTAGACAAGTGTTTCGTGGAAACACAGGGTCCGAATTTTGAGAAGTTATAGGTATATGAATAAAGTAGAGAACCAGGTGTTGCAAGTATCGGGATTCTTTAAGGTGATCGAAGATGTAGATACTTGTGTAGGGTAATCAGTTGATAGTAATGATTAAGAGAACTTGCTTCTCTTTCAGGTTGCTCATAAGTGGAAGTACTCCTAAGTTGAGTAACGCTGATCGGCCTCCTTCCATTTAATTGACATGCACTGGAGACAGCTGCATGATTTGAATCTGGTTCAATTAAATCAGTGCCTCTATTTCTATATTGGATATAGAACAGTTCATATCTTGACATTGTTAAAGTACGGGGAGTTGTTCGGCTTATGCTTAAAACCAGACTCTGGATAACTCAAGGCACGTTTCTGTAATGGTTGTTTGTGGGTTGACCCAGGCTATGACGAGGGTTGACTTTCTACCATCTGGAAGATCAATAGTGATATTGTTCTTGACTCGCCACAGTTTTAAGAAAAATGGATTTTTCAGAAAACAGTAGTGGGAGTATGGTAGAACTGGAAGTGATTCCAGAACCGCAAACGATTACTGAATATTTGATAAGAACCTAAAGATTCAATCTGATTTGACATTCCATTGGCCACTCCGCAGATAAGGTGGGTAACCTTAGGCACCCGAGAGGTACTCCGGTAGCCTCAAGGACGGTGACAGGGAGGTTCTTGTTTACCCAGACTTGCCATTGCTGTTATTCCAGGCTGCGAGACCCGGCAGGAGGATGAGTATAGCGTCGTTCTAAACTAGCTTTAGAAGTGTACGTGTATATGACTCTGCCAGAGGGTTATCGTAGTCAGTGGGAGCAGCGGAAGCATTGGTGGACAAGGGGCTTATGTCTATTTATAGACTAAAGCAGATGTAGCGGAGATAGATCATCTATTTCTGATATGACAGTCATAGGTTTGACTTCATCAGAATAGGGGATGGATCTGTTAAGAAGGTAGTAGAGTGTGATATCCTGGTATTTGGATGACATACACAGAGTAGGAAGTGATATTCCTATACTACGATCGGGTATACTTTAGTTGTCACACAGTGGTTTCTCCACATGGGACTCGGATATTATATCAGACATTCTGGTTACTGGATTTATGGTTTTAGATCTAGATTTGGGTAGTTTCCCAATCAGGGTACTTAGACAGCATTCTAGAGGTGCTTTAGAATGGACGACTCCTGGCATGGTGGTTTACCTGCAGGTGATGGAGTCACCCTCTCTAAAGGTGTATTACCCACTAAAGTGGAGAGGGATGTACATGATTGGCAGATCACTTGCTCAGGCAATTGAGTCAATCATGAGATGTCAAGTACCACACCAGATGTTATTTTTGCAGTAGATGCAAGAAGTTGACATTAATCCAATCCTGGAGAAACAATCGGAAGCAGTTTTAGAACATAAGTGGATGTTCTAGGGATATGATAACGACAGCCTCATTCGGGAGACAGTTATCATTCCAGGCTTCCAAGGTGACCTGGATGACAGAGAGGTTGTCAGAGTTATAGTTTTCCCTCTGACGATGGGCAGTATTTTGGACAGGTGGTCCAAGGGGATATTGAAGGAGGCATGACGCAGGATACTGATTAAGTTCAGTTGACGATACAGCCTAAGAAGTTTTGGATTTGGAGTTCATTTATGAGCTAGGTCCCATCAGACATCCAGACACATTCTAAGACAGGTATTGCTCATTTCGGGAGATGGCTTTCTCCGCGAACTTGAGATATAGAGAGACATAGAAAGAAACATCAAAGCGGATCCACTCGCTGAGGCTATTCCTCGAACGCAATAGTTTCACAAACGGGGTTTGTGAGACTGACTAGTAGAGGAGTTGGGAGTTCGGTATCACGCGGGCTGTGAGCATGCGACATCGCAATAATTAGCCTTGAGTGCAAGTGGGAGATTTTTAGAGATAGTGCCCTCAGAGTCAAATATTGGATCACAGGCACGTGATTGCAATGATTGAGGGAGGACCTATTCCGGTAGGACAGTCTTACTCAAGATGATAGTATGCTATCTGGTTTATCTTTATCATCGTGTACTGCTTTAGGTGACCTGACAGGTCGCTATTATACGTTGATAGAGCCCTTAGGATTCTTGCTTGACTGCCAGGAGTATGAGGGCGATCATATACGTGGGAGCTGGTAGTCTATAAGCACATCCTTAAAAGGTCCCTAGTCGTGGGAGTTTCGAGACAGGGCATCGATACTCCAGGGTAGACTAGTGTATACAGTCGAGACCCCGACGAGGGGCGGTGGCCGGTCTCACAAGCCACTGGTGTTAGTTGGTTCACCTAAGATGTATACATGTGCTCATTGGGTTATGAGTACACCGAACAGGACTCGCCGGGAACATGCTAGTTGGTCTTATACCTGACGTCAGATAGCAGTTCCCTGGTGACATGTGTACAGGTTAGTTCATCGACCTAAGGATTGTCATTTGTCTCGTGTGAGTTCCCACTGTACTTTGATTACTACCCTACCACGCTCAAAGGGGACGTGCAAACAGGTTTTAGTTGGGTACAGTCCCGAGCCACAAGGAGGCAGCGAGCGGATCTGCAGGGGTTCGTCTCTCCCGGTATTGGGGGTGAGGTCGCGCTGTGTATAGGAGAACCATTACACAAAGCCCTCGGCCGAGGCAGGAAATTTACTGGTAGGTATTCCAGTAGTATCTCAGGGTGTTCTGGGCTACACTCCGACACGACTTGTACCGCTTTTGGGGGTCTGACTTTTACCAACCCCCTAGGCCCGCCATGCGATGCTCATAGACGAACGGACCGGACTGTACGGATATTGTCACTGACAGGCTCAGTAGGGTGTCCGGATGAGTTCGCTCATCGACGTCCCTTTTGGTCTATACCTGGTAGCCCGTTACGTATAGGCTAATACCTCTGACGTGCTAGTGGTTAAATCCACAACCAAAGTATTGACGAGTCTTTAGAGTCCCCCACAGACCAGTTTCTTAAGTTTCGGGCGAAACGCTGTAGAGGCCGTATGAAGATATTGTAGGGTTCAATCAGATACGTGCGGTATTGCACTCATCATGATTGGACGGAAAATACTAGCGGGCTTTGGTTTGAGCCGGATCCTAGTATTGTACAATGTAGATTTTGTCTCATTGCATTTGTATTTCGGTCGGAATACAAATGCGGGTATGTATATACAGAAGCGGAGTTTTCCTGTAATTTATTACGGGACCAGTTTTATGAAGTTGCCAGTTTGCTTTCGGTTTCGGCTATTTTCCTTTTTATCTTTCATTGGCTGAAAATTGGTGGAGGAGGGCTTATTTGCAATTGTACAAATAAGCATTGTGGGAGGTGGTCTTAGCATATTGTTGCTTCATGATAGCTCTTGTTTGACCTTGACTTCTATCTTCATCATGGCTTGACTTTTCTGGGACATGGTTTTCATGATGGTTGATGGAGTGTGGGTTTTAGTGGGTGATCATTTCTTTTCATGATAACCCTTTTTCTCTCTATCGCATTATGAGACTCTCTATCTCATTTTTGATACACACTCCACACTCTCCTCTCATTCCCTCATGCCAAGGCCGGCCACTTCCTCAACGGTCTGTCCCAATTTTTTGTGGTGGGATTTTTGGTCTTTTGGCTTCACAAAAATCCCAAAGTTCCATCTCCAAAAAGGTTTAGTTCATTTCCTCCACCAAAGGCAACTTCCTCAAACCCCAATGAGACATAGAGCACTACACGTATTCTACAGCAATCCTTGGGCATGTCGGCTCGCCAACTTCGTGCCCGAGTTGCCTCGGTCCAGAGGTGGGAGCCCGTAAAAGAACCTGGCGAAGTGGTGCCCTTCCGACGAGGAGTTGAAGACCGGAGATTCCGTGGGGAGATCGGGACGACGACGAGAAGACCGAAGGACACTGATCGCTCGGTATATCTCTCTACCCCTTTTCTAGTTAGCTAGGACTTTGTTAATGGCCCGATCCGGGATTATAGTGCGCGGTGTTGCCGGTTTACATGTTCGTAAAAAGTTTCGTTTCCGCATTCCGGCGTCGGATTGACGGCCGGGGCGCCGCCGTGCACTTACAATACTGTATTCTATTCTCGCGATTTGTATCATCGGACGGTTATATGAGATATAGCCGGGTTACCGAATCAAGTGTTGATTCGATACATTGATACACTCGATATTAGTCGGTTATATGCGATATGACTGGATCGTTAAATCAAGTGTTGATTTAATGATTTAATGTATAATTATATATTTGATATATTACTTTACATTAACTAGTATTGGTTCACTTAAGATTGATTTTCTCACTTGAAGTGCACAAGTTGTATATGTGATATATGTTTGTGCACTTGTTTGCATCATGATTGATGATACATGCAAACATGGGTGGGTGTGTGACATACACCATCTTAATTATAATTTAGGTTTTTATTTATCTTAATTATTCAAAATGGTGGCTTCTTTTGTCATGGCTTGAAGCTTCATGAAGCTTGAAGCAACTTTGACAAAGTCCACTCATTTTGTCTTGATTAAGATATTCATTAACCAAACCATTATAATTAACTATGGTTTAGTCTCTACAAAGGTAAACTCACCCATGGTTGCATTATGATAGACTTCACTTGATTATTCATTTTAAAATAATTCATTCTTATTCTTTCTTCTTCTTCTTTTTCAAGAAGAAGAAAAGCTTTCTAGATTTTATCAAGTGAAGAAATAGAGTGAGAAATCCAAATCCAAAGTGAACCCACTTCCTATTTCATCATCCTCTACCACTTTCCATTTAGTTTAGGGTGTTCTCTTCACAAAGTTCATGACCAAGTGAAGATGGAGCTTGAGTTTGAGTCTTCTCGACGTAGATCATCTTTGGCCTCGAAGTTAACGACCTAGCTCGCTCATTTCTCCGAGGAAACCATCGCTAGAGTCCGAGATTACGATGATTGCAGTGAAGGGGCGTCAACACGGAGCTTTAGAAGTGAAGGACCGGATCTACAAAGGTTGTAATCCCTTTCACTTGTAGTTAAAATGTTTAACTTGCTAGTTTTCGCATAATCTCTAGTATACGATCTTGGTTAGGGTTGTTTGGCACGGCTATTTTTTTTGAAACGGGCATGGTTGATGCCTTATAGAACCTTGTTAGAGTGCCTAGGAACCCTACAGATTTGAGGGATATCTCACAACTTGTCTCTTTGGACCAGTTAGGAGCATTCTAGTTGACTTAGGAGACCCTAGCTCTAGGCTTGATTGTGCATGCTTAAATTGTGATTGTTTGAAAGTATGTCGTAGTTCCATACAATTTTTTTTTAAAAACTCTTTATAAAAATACACAAAACAAAATTTTTACAAAAACTTGCCATTTATCGCTAGAATTCCATTGCACCCAACCTTCACCCACATTTCCCCATTGACGTTTTCTTGCCCTCACATTCTACTTTTTGACTACACTACAACTCGTTTAGTGTATGTCCGGTTGAACTAGGGACAATAGCGCCCGATTAGTCCGTGTCTCGTTAGTCGCTACTGACGACGCATTCGACTCCGAAGTCGAAACTCCCTCCACTTCTTTTTCATCTTTACCTTCATCTTCATATTCATAATCTTCCAAGGAGATATAAGGATTCAATCCTAACAACCCTTTACCTACCTCGGGACTGATTCCACCTCAAACGGGTGCGAATAACCCGCAACAACCTCCTGTTGAAGCGCCACAGCGAATCGCGCTCCAGGTCTTTTCTATCCTACCCGCTCCGAACTTCCTACTTGTCTTTCACTCCCGCCGGCAAATGTGGACAATTTCAAAATTAAGCCCCACTTCATCAACATGTTGCCCAAATTTCACGGACTAGAATCCGAAAATGCCTATATCTTCATTAACAAATTCCATAATGTTTGTGCAATGATGAAAACCACTCAACTGTTCGATGATGCTATAAGGCTACGAGTCATTCCCTTCACATTATGTGACCTAGCTGAAAAGTGGCTATATAGCACCGCATCACATTCTATAAACAGTTGGAAAGAGTTAATTAAAGCTTTTCTTAAAAAGTTTTACCCACATCACAAGACTGCGAGAATTCGTAATGAAATTAACCAATTTTCCCAGCTTCCTTCCAAACCTTTTTGGAATTGTTTCAAATGATTTAAAGACCTTCTTGTTCAGTAACCTCATCACGGTATTGAGAGATGGCAACTTTGCCAAACTTTATACGAAGGACTGAACCCAGCAACTAAGTAGTTGCTGGAAACCATTTGTCAAGGTCACTTCCTAACCAAATCTGACGAGGAAGCTTGGCAATTTCTCGACGATCTTGTTGAACAAACACTTCAGTGGGAAAGCACTAGACAGACCACTTCGTCCACTTCATCTGGTCCATCTAGGGCCGGCGTTCATCAACTTGATATGTCAATTGCAATGAAAGCCGAAATGGCCGCAATTACACGAAAACTAGAAGCAATTGAGAGAAAATTCTCATCGCCTTCTCCTGCCCCTGCTTTACCCTCTCGCACTATATGCGCTTGTTGTTCGGATCCATCCCATTTGACTGAAGAGTGTCCTTACAACCCACCTGCTCAAGGACAGGATCAAGTCAATGCTGCGTTTCAGCAAAGACAAAGAAATGATCCATACTCTTCAACTTACAATCCTGGTTGGAGGAACCACCCCAATTTTGCTTGGAATCAAAATCAACAACAATTCCTAGGCAACAACAATTTCCAGAGGCCTCCTCCTCAACAACAAGCCCCTCAACAAACTCAATATCAGCAACCTCTCCAGCCCCAACCATACCAAAATCAAATGAACAATTTTGCACCAAACAACTCTTTTCCTCAAAACAATTTTGTTCATCCAAATAACGATAAGGTTTCCTCGCTAGAACGAAGTCTGGATGTGTTTTTAAAGCAATCAATTCAATTCTCAGCCAACATCCAGTCTTCCATTCAGTCTTTGGTGCAACACACTGCATCACATGGGCAAAGCATCAAAACCATTGAAGCCCAAATTGCACAACTGAATGCTGCTTTAAGCGAGTGAGAGAAGGGGAAGCTTCCATCTTAACCACTGCCAAATCCTGGTCACCCACAAAATGCACATGTTTCTCATGAACAACAAAACCATAATATGAGTGCCGTGACTACATTGAGATCTGGAAGGATATTGCACAATAATGTTGGCACTAATGATGACACCCTGGCCGCTTCTTCTTCGTCTTCTTCTTCTTCTTCATCTTCATCTTCTTCGACTTCAGAGCCTGTTCTCCATTCTTCACAAGGCTCTACTTTATCTGCCGTGCCGAACGGACCCACATCTCACTCCATGAAAACACCAGCACTGGGATCCGTTCCAATTCCACAATCTCCTCCACAAACATTGGACTCAACCAATTTTCAAAATGTTCCATTTCCAAACAGGTTGAGATCCAATAAACAAACTCCACAAATGGAGAAGATTGTGGAGTTATTTAAACATGTTAGCATTAACATTCCCCTTTTGGATGCAATCCAACAAGTCCCTTCTTATGCTAAAATCTTGAAGGACTTATGCACCAAGAAGAGGAAATCACAGGTACCTAAAAATGTTTTCTTGGCTAGTGCAGTAAGTGATGCTCTTACCCAACCTTTATCTCAAAAACGAAAGGACCCTGGATGTCCTACAATTTCAATAACTATTGGGAATAAGAACATCAACCGCGCACTTTTAGATCTTGGTGCCAGTGTTAACCTGCTTTCTTATTCAGTATATGAGCAATTAGGCGTTGGAGAGCTGAAACCCACACATTGTACTCTCCAAATGGCTGACCGAACCATCACCCATCCTAGGGGTGAGTTAGAGGATGTGTTGATTAAAGTAAGGGACTTCATATTCCCCGTTGATTTCATTCTTATGGACACACGGCCTGTAGCTAACCCACGGAGTCAAATTCCGCTGATACTCGGTCGACCATTCCTTGCAACTTCTAATGCGGTGATCAATTGTCGAAATGGTTCGATGAACCTATCTTTTGGAAACATGACAATTGAACTCAACATTTTTAAGTTGGGGAATCAGCCCTCCGAACCCAATGCTAATATACTTGATGTTTGCTCGATCCAAGAGATCTCCCAGGAGGACTGTGAGCTCGAGAAATTTCTGTTCGATCACAGAAATTTTGACGCCACTAGTGCGTTCCTCCTTGATTCTGATACTGCTTTCACGCCCGATAATGATTACGAGTGTTTCACTTTCACGAACGATCTTGAACCATCACCACCCGACTTTGAATCCTTTGAATTTTCGGATGAGATAACTGAACCATCCGACTCGGCTGCTTACACTCGTTTTGAACCTCAGTTGGAATCCTTCGAGTTTGAGACAATTTCACCGATTTTACCTTCAATTGTTTCGCTTCCAACACTCGAACTCAAGCTATTGCCGTCTCACCTTAAATATGCTTACTTAGGTGAGAATGAGACCCTTCCTGTTATCATTTCGGCTTCTCTAGCCCCCGAGCAAGAGAAAGCCCTTTTAACGGTCTTACAAAGTAATCGGCAAGCTTTTGGCTGGACTATGGCGAACATCAAGGGGATTAGTCCCCTAATTGTTGAACGTCATATACATATGATGGATGAAGCCAAGCCAGCAAGGGATCCACAGAGACGGCTCAACCCAGTAATGAAGGAGGCTGTTAAAAAGGAGATTGTAAAATGTCTTGATAGTGGTATTATTTACCCTATCTCTGATAGCCAGTGGGTTATCCCCATTCACGTTGTCCCAAAGAAATCGGGCATAACGGTCATAACTAATGAGGCAAATGAGTTAATTCCTACTCGCACCCAAACTGGATGGCAAGTATGCATCGATTATAGAAAACTCAATGCCGCTACACGGAAAGACCACTTTCCATTACCTTTTATTGACCAAATGCTAGAACGATTGGTTGAGCACGAGTACTATTGCTTTTTGGATGGCTACTCCGGTTATAATAAAATTCCCATCGCCAAAAAGGATCAAGACAAGACCACATTCACTTGTCCTTTCGGTATGTTTGCTTTCCGCCGCATGCCCTTTGGGTTATGCAATGCACCCGCTACCTTTCAGCGGTGTATGATCGGTATTTTTTCAGACATGGTGGAAAAATTCTTGGAGATCTTCATGGATGATTTCTCCATTTTCGGCGACTCCTTTGATGAGTGTTTGCACATCTAGACGCAGTCCTTACCCGGTGTAAGGATAAGAACCTTACTTTAAATTGGGAGAAGTGCCACTTTATGGTACGAGAAGGTATTGTCTTAGGAAATATCATCTCGCAAAATGGCATTGAGGTAGATAAAGCTAAGATTGAAGTCATCTCCAATCTCCCTCCTCCCAAGTGCGTCCGAGACATTCGAGTCTTCCTTGGCCATGCCGGTTTATATAGATGGTTCATCAAGGATTTTAGCAAGATTGCTAGACCCTTGACTCTTTTGTTGGCCAAGGACACCACTTTTGATTTCGACTCGAGCTGTATGAAGGCATTCGAATCATTGAAAAAATCACTTACTTCTGCTCTAATTCTTTCGTCTCCCGCCTGGACGCATCTATTTGAGATTATGTGCAATGCATCTGATTTTGCCATTGGTGCTCTCCTTGGACAGCACATCAACAAGATGCCGCATGTAATTTCTTACGCTAGCCGAACCTTGAATGAGGCCCAATTAAATTACACAACAACCGAGAAGGAATTCTTAGCTGTTTTGTTTGCATTAGAAAAGTTCAGGCCCTACTTAATCGGCTCTCCAGTCATCGTTTATACTGACCACTCAGCTCTTCGCCATCTTTTTGCAAAGAAGGACCCTAAATCTCGGCTGATACGTTGGATCCTCCTACTACAAGAGTTTGATCTTGTCATCATAGACAAGAGAGGATGCGAAAACGTAGTCGTCGACCATCTTTCACGCCTTCCTTCTTCGCCAACGCTTCAAATTCCTATAAAAGACGTTTTTCCAGATGAGCAGCTCTTAACTGTATCATGCGAACCTTGGTTCGCAGATATTGTGAATTATTTGGCCACCGGACTTATACCAAATGAATGGTCGAATTAGGAAAGACTCCGATTCCTATCCCAGGTAAAATATTTTTACTGGGATGAACCTTATCTATTAAAATACTGTCCCGACCAAATTATTCGTCGGTGTGTCCCCGACAATGAATTTAAGAGCGTGCTGTCATTTTGCCACGATCAAGCGTGTGGCGGGCATTTTGGCCCTAGCCTAAAAGATCTTGCAGTGTGGCTTTTACTGGCCACAACTTTTTAAAGACGCACATGATTACTGCAAGACATGCTTCCGGTGCCAACACTTAGGCCGGATATCTGGGAGAAACGAAATGCCGCTCCAACCAATATTGGTTGTTGAAATTTTTGATGTTTGGGCGATAGATTTTATGGGACCGTTCCCCAATTCTTTTGGGAACGTATATATTCTCCTCGCTGTTGACTATGTTTCTAAGTGGGTCGAGGCTGTGCCCAGCCGGACTAATGACAACAAGGTTGTCGTTAGGTTCCTCAAAGAAAACATTATTTCTCGGTTTGGGCACCCCCATGCAATCATCAGCGATAATGGAAGTCATTTCTGTAATAGGACTTTCGAGTCCTTAATGCAGAAATATTCCATTAATCACAAGCTATCAATGCCCTATCATCCCTAAACTTGTGGGCAAGCCGAGATTTCAAATCGGCAAATTAAGCAAATATTGGAGAAAACGGTTTCCAAAAACCGTAAAGATTGGTCGTCAAAACTTATTGATGCCCTTTGGCCATTTCGAACTGCCTATAAGACCGATCTTGGTATGTCTCCCTATAGAATTGTTTATGGAATGGTTTGCCACCTTCCAGTTGAAATTAAGCATCGAGCATTTTGGGCAATAAAAGAGTTGAATCTATCTCTCGGAGATGCGGGCAACCATAGAAAGCTGCAATTGAATGAATTAAACGAGCTTCGGGATGAAGCTTACGAGAATGCGGTTGTCGCTAAAAACCGAACGAAGGTGTTTCACGATAAACACCTTATGCGCAAAACTTTCAAACCTGGTCAACAGGTTTTACTTTACGACACCCGGCTACATTTCCATCCCGGCAAGCTTAGATCTCGATGGAAAGGGCCATTTTTGGTACGCACCGTATATCCGTACGGTGCGGTCGATTTAGAAAATCCGGAGGACGGTTCACTATTTAAAGTGAACGGAAATAGACTTAAACCTTTCCTCACCGCGGACCCTTCGGAGGAGCTCCTGCTTTTGCAGGAGCCGAATTACATTGACTGATCTTCCTCTATCTACCCCTAAATTTCGGTTATCCAGCCATAAACAGTGGAAACACTGTTTCAAATAAGTTTGGGGGTATGTACCACTTGTAATTATATAAAAACAAAATAAAAATAAATATAAATTTTTTTCTAATTTCTGGGGGTATTTTTGTAAATTTTCAGTTTTAATAAAAAAAATAAATAAAAAAAATAATTTTTTTTACAAATAAATTCCTCTTTAAGAGGACCTTTTTGCAAATAACCAAAACACCCCCTTATAAATAGAACCCGACCCCTCTCTGTATTTTACCAAACCCTAAAATTTTCCTCACTCAAACCCCCAGCCGCCGCGCTTCCGCCGCCATACCCAGCTTCTGACCACTGATCCGTCGCGCATTGGTGTCTGCTCCCTCTGAAATCTTCAGAGGAGGTTTGCTTTCTTCGATCCTCTCTGTTAAAATTTTTAGAAATATCTGTATTCTTTGTGTTCTTTGTGATGGCACCCACTTTGCAGTTTGAGACGGACTTTTCCCAAATCTTTGTACACACGATCTACGGAAGTTATTTCGGTGAAGAGATCCGTAGGCGCAGATGGAATTTTTTACTGTTTAATCATCCGAATGCCTTCGCACTTCCGGATCTCGTCGCCCGATTTTACGAGTGCATGGAGGATGGTTGCCTCTCACAACACAGATACATTAGGTTGATTTGGGGGGATAGGGAAATAATAATCGATAGGGATTTCATCCATGAAGTCACCTTAATTCCTAGACTACCTATCCATGACCAACCCCTCCAATTCGAGGATTACCTACCCTTGATGGGTAATGACTGTTTGAGGGAGCCACATAAGGGCATCAAGGCTAGAACCCTTTTTGCGAACGTATTGACTGTGTGCCGTTGGGCACAAAATAATATTTTTGGTAGTTCGCACAATACGAAATTTATCACACCATCCCTTCATATTGTGCACACCTTGATGACTAGGAACCCCAGCTATGATATGTGCACGGTATTACTTCATTCGATTGGTGCGGGCAAGAGGGCTGCCAATTACCCATGCCTTATGTTGGTAACACAACTGTGTCGCCATTTCCTCCCTGTGGAGGAATTTGAGTTTTATATGCGTGGAGAAATCCCTATTAGACCTCTTATTGAGGGCGTATCCACGTCCTACACACGCTTAAATGATGTATGGTTGCGCACTGAGCCGGCCGAGGACGTACCCGCCAAGACACGCAGCTCCCGCTCGACCGCGAGCGAGGAAGAGCTTACCCCCGCAGCACATGCACCTTTACTTAGGAAAGCCACTAGAGGGATAGACAGATTAATAGGGCTGGTGACCAACCTGGATCAGCGAGTGACTGAAATAGAGCATGGCATGACCACCCTGCTGGCAAGAGAGGAACGTTCCCGTTCACGTTCGAGCGGACGGCGAGGCCATGAGCAGTGAGGGCACTTCTTTTGATAAGTTTGGAGGTAGAGGTGGTTTGTAAATAGTTATCATTGCATTGCATATTTTAATTTTTTGTACATATTTGTTTTTTCTTTCTTTGCATGCTTAATTCTGCATTGCATCTGTATAAAAAAAATTATAAAAATTAAAAATTAAAATAAAAAAAATATAAAAATCAAATCAAATAAAAAATTGAAAAACATTTTAAAAATTATAAAAATTGAAAAATTCAATTTTGGCCATATTTGACTTAAGTTCGACATGACGGTTGATTAGCTAGGAAAAACTTAGATCCTAAACTTAGTAAATTAAAAACCCTAAAAATAACCTTTCTTAAAGTTTAATGGTAGAAGATATATGTCCTTGTAGTTTACATAGAAATAGGCAAATTTTGAGTTTAGTTCTTGGGCTAAATCGAAATAAGGGAAGAGTATTGAAAGCTATATTTTAAATATAAGTCCGAAAAATAATTCTGAACCTTAAGTCCAAATTCTGAAAATATATACCCTACTTTACGCACTCACACACATCTTGAAACTTGGGATAGTAGAGGATACCTTTAAGTGCTCTTGTCTAAAATCCTTAGTATGAAGGAAAATAAAATAAAAATAAAGAGGTGAATAAAGAGATAAAAAAAATGAATACTGGTTTTGTAATTGCTTACGGCAGCATAAATTAAAAAAATATAGCGATGGTGCTTTATCACCTAGTGCCTTAAACCAACTGGTTTGGGAGTTACTGCTAAGCCTTAGGTATTGCAAGACGAGAAATTACGCCTAAATGTGCAAGCACATTTTGTAATCGGTCGTTTAGTACCTCAAGAAGTATTAACGGTCGCATGAAAGATGTGTGAGCAATTTCATCTAAAATTCACCAACTAAAAGTATTTTGGAAGATGGACAAGAGTATGATAGCTTGAATTGAATTTCCAAGTGTAGGGGTGATAATCACACACATGTAAGGGTATATGATTAGGGTTTGGATAAGAGATAGGAATGAAAGATAGGGCTTATACCTTCAGTAGAGATAATAAAAATTGTTAAGTTGAGATGGAACCTTAGAAGGAAAATTCAAAAGATACTGAAAGCTGAATAAATTTGCAGAACATATACGATCTTAAGTTAAATGATAAGTGAGTGTGAAAAATACGGGTTGATGATTTCTAAGTTGAAGATAATAGAATTTCTTGCTAGAATACCGAATTGAAGAATGAAAGTCAACAGGCCAAATTGATCGGATTTTGTAGGCAGTATCCGCTGAAAAACCTCAGGAGACAACAGTCCTCCACTAGGGACACCTAGGGGTTTAACGGCTTGTTTGACGAGCTCAGTGCAATCGTGATTCCCTTCGAAAGTGAAATTAGGTATTTTCGAGAATAAAATTGGCTTTGCTCGGGACGAGCAAAAGATAAGTTTGGGGTATTTGTTCATATCAGAATATTGTATTATTATATCGCCCATTCTAAATCATATTACGAATAAATATGTTCTTTTGATCCATATCTGCTAAATAGTTGCAGGTTACAGGTTCTCAGAACAGTACAGTGAAATTCATGAAAAGACACTACAAATGTGAGACTACGACCAACAATAGATGAATCCGTATGATGCCGCCTACTAGTTTAAGGAACAAATGAAGATAAGTAGGCAGTTCAATGGACAAAGTACAAGGGCAGCACAGGATTAAAGACTTCAACGAGAAGCTCACGGCAAAAAGTCCACAACATTCTGCACTGTGGAAATCTGGAAGAAAATAGAAGATATTCTGTGGAACCAAGTGAAGAAAACAGAAGGAAAATGCAACATGAAGCAACCCTAGAAGTTTGAGCCAGAGATCCCACTAATTGGCCGCGGAACCGCGGCCAAACATGGCTTTCTGCCGCAGAACCGCGGCCGTGCAGTGCATGTGTCGGTGCACGTGTCAGTGGGTGTCGGTGCTTTGACCCGGTTTTCTTAGGGTAGTTCTGTAAATTCAAATGTGGATCATCTGTAAACCTAGGTTTCTCCTATCTATAAATAGGAAAGCGGAAAGCCTAATTTGGCATGCCTCTTTTTATTTTCTAGATCTAAATTTTAATTTCATTGTAATCGTTGAAGAGGTATCAATAAAGTAAGTTTCTTTTTCTATCTTGCATTTTTTATCTGAATTTAATTTTTGCAATTTTTATCTGTCTTTTATTATCTGCAAATTAGATAGTCTTTTAAAACAAAATTATAAAAATGAATTTTATCATCACCTTCCTAATGAGTGAGTAATTCCTCACTTGTTAGGGTTAGGATAGGGAAGGTTTGAGAGAAGGAAATCTCTCTCATTCTTTTCTTTGCCCATTTATATTTTAAAATACGGACTCTTTTTAATCCAACCACACACCACTCACTACGGCACCCTATCCTACATGATAGCGGTGATTCCCTAGTTAGACCGGCTGTGGTTGAATTAAGTGGAGGTTAGGGCTAAAAGCCAAGAAAGGACAGACAAGGACCAAAAGGAAGAAACTACGTTTCTTACTAGTCGTGCTAATCCCCTTTGTTGACTATTACCCTAACACCTATTTTCTTAACTAGGGCATTAAAAGCAGTAAGTAGAATCTCTATTCCAAACTAACCAAATCCTAACTCTAGCAAGACTTTAAATCAAATTAATCTCATTCTTAGTTTTCAAAACAAAACCCTACCAAACATAGGACTTAACTCGTTAGAACTTAAAGAAAGAACACCATTTCCCTGTGGACCGACCCGTACACAACCGGCTAGCTACCAAGCGACACCGTCTTGATTGCGGTATTCTCTTAAAGTTAAAAGCACGTACACAAATCCTCCATCAATCAGCTGGTGAACTGGGTGCATCTGTCGGACCCAATACAAGTTGGAACTCCATGTAGTCGCACAATCTCATCAACATATATCTGAGCATACTGAACGAATCCGAAAGTGGTCTTGCTAGTAGAAAGTGAGCTGCTTTCGTCAATCGGTCAACAATCCCTCAAATAGAGCCATACTCTCGACTGGTTTTAGGTAGACCCACGATACAATCCATAGAAAATTGTT
Organism: Agapanthus africanus; assembly: GCA_030015575.1. Lineage (NCBI taxonomy): Eukaryota > Viridiplantae > Streptophyta > Magnoliopsida > Asparagales > Amaryllidaceae > Agapanthus > Agapanthus africanus. The sequence goes on from JASDDO010000012.1 coordinate 368,264,863, forward strand.
CCCATTTCGACTCCGGAATGGGCAAAGGTTGTAATTTTCCTGCTGGCCTCTAATGCTCAGCCTTGACGTACTAACAAGTCAGCATCCCGAAAAAAAATCTGTGACATCTCTTTTCATCCTTTCACGCCAGTAGACTTCTCTCAAATCATAATACATCTTGGTGGAAACCGGATGAACACTGTATGCTGACTAATGTGCCTCCTCTAAGATTTCGTGTCTCAGTCCCTCTGAATCTGGCACACATAGTTGAATCCCAAATCATAGTACTCCCTGATCATCAATCAGGAACTCTGAATCTCTGCCCTGTCAATCCTGCTCCATGATCTCTGACGAACGACTTCATCGGACTATGCCTCACGGATATGATCAAATAACTGTGGATGTGCACGGACACAGACAAGTGGTCCCACGGTCGACGTAAACTCGAACAGTACTACGGCTGTCACAAAGAATCTGCTAATCTGCCGTCGCCTGTCTCTGAACTGTGCTCAAACAAGAAAAGCTACCTCCGGGACTTCGACTCGAAGCATCTGCCATAACATTCGCCTTGCCCGGACGATAAAGAACCTCCCAGTCTTAGTCTTTAAGCTTCTTGTGGTCCGTAAATATCTAGCACGACTCATCGTATAAGTAGTGTCTCCAAATCTTAAGTGTAAAAACCACCGCAGCCATTCCTAAGTCATGCGTGGAATAATTCTGCTCGTGCTTCTTCAACCGCCAAGAAGCATCGCAATAACCAACAAAACCGCCTGATCCTAAAGGTAAAGATAATACTGGCGCCGTAATCAAACGAGTCTTCAACAGCTGAAAACTCTGCTCGCATGCTTCGATTCAAAGAAAAGAAACTCCCTTCCGGGCCAATCCGGTCAACATTGTTGCTATATGTGAGAAATCCTGTACGAAATATCAATAGTATCCGTCCAAACCAAAAATGCTGCGAACCTCCGTCACTGATACAGGTCTGGGCCAGTGATGAATAGCCTCGATCTTTTTTGGTTCCATACGTATACCATCTCTCGTAACTACGTGACCCAAGAAGTCACATCATTCAACCAGAAAACACACTTGGATAATTTAGCGAATAGTTGGTGCTCTCTCAACGTCTGCAACGAAATCCTCAACTACTGCCCAGGCCCCACTTGGCTCCAAAAGTGAACTAAAATGTCATCAACGAACACGATAATAACTAATCAACAAAACCGGCCTGAATATACGGTTCATCAAATCCATAAACGCTGCTGGGGTATTGGTGAGCTCGAACGACATCACCAAGACTCATAACGTCCGTATTGTGTGTGAAAAGCGGTCTTTGGAATATCATCCTTTCAAACCCGCAACTAATGGTAACCTAATCGCAAGCCAATCTTCGAGAAATGTCCCGCACACTGGAGCTAAACAAATAAATCGTTGATAGGAGGTAAAGGATATCTGTTCCGCACAGTTGTAAGTCCATGTCACGCACCCCACGAACTTGCGGGAAGGCGGAATATATGAAAAACAATTATCAAAGCTTCGTAACAGGGACTTGAGCACACGGATCGTGTCTAAACCATTACTAGAAAACTACGAGAGGTTTAACTACTCGGATACGAAGTTATACCTCACGTTACTTGTCCTTCGGGTCTTCATCGTTGTCCTCCACTCCTCGTAGGCTCTTTGGAACTTCGGCACCTCAACGGCCTCCTCGAGTCAAATACGATCCACCCGAGAGCTCCTACTCCAAGCTTGACCTCTAACTTGAGGTAACTAGGTTTCTCAAAGTGCTAATCTAAGAAACCTAGGTGATATAGAGTTGGATTATGGATGTATTAGTCTAGATAACCCTTGATCTCAACACATGAGGGGTTAGGGTTAGGGTTTGAAGAGAGAGAGAGCTTGAGGAGAGAGAAGGTGAGAATGAGAATCCGTTTGGATGAATGAAATCATTTGTGTATATATGAAACATATCATAAAATTAAATGAATAACAAATAATGATATATCATCATGTTTCATTAATACACTAAGTGATTCATCATATGAGTCATATAAATCATAAATGATTCATTAACTCCTTGTATGAATCACACCATGACTCATTTATCCAATTAATGCAAATGCCACCTTAACCCCCAAGTGACCATGCTTCTAGAAGCTTCGCGACAAATTACGAGAACGCCCCTCCTCTCCGTGAAAACACGGAAAAACTTTAGACTGTATAAATCCAATAATCCGATACTAGAATCTGGCTTAAACCAAAGCCGACTAGTAAAAACTGTCCGAACATCGTACGTGCGTAAAAACACGTATGCGTCCGAACCCTGTCGTAAAACCATACGACCTCTATATCGTTTCGCCCGAAGCAGGGAAACTCTCTGTGTGGGACTCTAAAAACTCGACACTATGCTGGCAGTGGGTTTAACCACAGACCGTAAGCGGTACTAGCTGTACGTAACGGTCCCCAGGTAGATGTCGATAAGAAGGCCGATGAGGAAACCCATCCGAACTCCTACTGAGCCTGCTGTGACAATCTCCATACAGTCCGGTCTGTTCGTCTAAGACTATCGCATATCGGGCCTAGGGGGCGGCAAGCGTCAGTCCCCTAAAAGCGGTATAAGTCGTGTCGGAGCGTAGCCCATTACACCTTAAGAAACTACTGGAAAACCTACCAGTAAATCTCCCTTGCTCTGGTCAGGGACTTTGCGTAATGGCTCTCTGACACAACGCGATATCAACTCCCAATACCAGGAGAGACGAATCCTGTCTAACCGCCACTGCCTCCAAGTGCTCGGGACTGCACCCAACTGCTACCTGTTTGCACGACTCCTTTGAGCCGTGGTAGGGTAGCAATCTAAGAACAGTGGGACACACTCAAGGAGAAGTAGCAGTGTCAAGTCTGCGGACTATGCTGTACTCATGTCACCTGGGAACTGTTAACTGACGACGGGTATAATACCAACCAACAGTTCCCCGCGAGTCCTGTCCGGTGTACCCGTAACCTAACGAGCACCTGTATACTATCTCTAGTACGATGTACTGATGGCTGTGGGACAGACCATCTCCCCAACTGGGATGAGAAGCGTACATACTAGTATACTCCGGAGTTTCGATGCCCTGTATCGATAATCCTACGACTAGGGACCTGTATAGGATGTTGCTTATAGACTACCCAGCCCCCACTAGTGTGACTGCCATCACAACGCTGGTAATCAAGCAAAGATCCTAAGGGCTCTACTAATATGTATAAGCGATACGTTACAAGAAACATATGCACATATTTAAAGTAGACTCAAACCAAGTAGCATACTACCATTTTTAGCAAGACTGTCAATACAACTGTGAATATCCCAAGCTTCCATTAAGTAATATACAAACTATTGTGATACAGTAATGGTCTTCTAGGGCATAAACACTAACAATCTCCCACTTGCACTAGGGTCATGTACTGGCATATCGCAGACCTATCATCTCGAATAGCCTCTCGAACTGCGTCTGAGGAATGGACTTTGTGAATGGATCAGCTGTGTTATTTTCTGTATCTACTCTCTTTACCTCGATCTCCCGGCGATCTACGATCTCTCTGATCAGGTGATACAGCCTTAAGATGTGTCTGGACTTCTGATGGGACCTGGGTTCCTTCGCTAAAGCTATAGCGCCGTTGTTGTCGCAATACAGAGGTATTGGACCAACACTGGTAGGAACCACCTGAAGTTCTGTGAGAACTTCTTCATCCAGACAGCTTCTTTTGCGGCATCGCAAGCAGCTATGTACTCCGCTTCCATTGTTGAGTCAGCAACGATCTCCTGCTTGGAACTCTTCCAACAGACCGCCCCTCCATTGAGGGTAAAGACATAACCCGACATGGACTTGGAGTCATCCTTGTCACTCTGGAAGCTGGAGTTAGCAAAGGCCTCGATCTGGAGGTCTTTTCCGCCATACACCAAGAACATCTCCTTAGTCCTCCTCAGGTACTTGAGAATGTTCTTTACTGCTATCCAGTGCTTCTCCCCTGGGTTTGCCTGATACCGGCTTACAACGCTCAATGCGTATGCTACATCTGGTCTGGTACATAACATCGCATACATTATAGAGCCTACCGCAGAAGCGTAGGGTATAATCGACATGCGTTCCCTTTCCAAATCAGTCTTGGGAGACATCTCTTTGGAGAGGGTGATTCCGTGACAAGCCGGTAGGTTACCGCGCTTAAAATCTTCCATACTGAATCTTTTCAATATGGTGTCTATGTACCTGGACTGCGAAAGTCCCAACATCCTCTTTGATCTATCACGATAGATCTGGATCCCCAGAATGTAGGTGGCATCACCCAGGTCCTTCATGGAGAACTTATGTGACAAGAATCTTTTGACCCACTGTAGCATAGGAATATCATTTCCTATTAGGAGAATGTCATCCACGTACAAGACGAGGAATACAACAACTCTCCCTACAATATTACTGTATATGCATGGTTCATCTGGATTTTTGATAAAGTCGAATTCTTTGACAGTATCATCAAAACAAATGTTCCAACTCCGCGATGCCTGCTTTAGTCCATAAATGGACTTAAGCAGCTTGCATACTTTACCGCTGCTCCCACTCTGAATGAATCCCTCTGGCTGATCCATATAGACGCACTTTTCCAAATTACCATTTAGAAAGGCCGTCTTTACGTCCATCTGCCAGATCTCATAATCGTGGAAGGCAACAATAGTAAGAAGGATCCGAATGGATTTGAGCATAGCCATTGGAGAAAAGGTTTCGTCATAGTCCAAACCAGGTCTTTGACGGAAACCCTTTGCAACAAGTCTAGCCTTATAGGTTTCAACCTGTCCATCCACACTAATCTTCTTACTGAAGATCCATTTGCATCCTACGGGTTTTACCCGATCTAGAGCAATGTCCAATGTCCATACTTTGTTAGTGTACATGGACTCCATTTCGGTCCGCATTGCATCCAGCCATTTTACCGAGTCGCCGCTCTGAATGGCTTGCTGGAAGCTAGTAGGGTCATTATTATCAATGACACAATCTTCTCGATTCCCGTCTATGAGAAAACCGTGGTATCTCTCGGGCGGATGAGGCTGCCTACTACTTCTGCGGATAGGCGCTGGTATGTCCCTTTCTTCTGAAACTTCTTGTTCTACCAAACTTTCAGTAACAGCTTATGGTTCTGGAATTTCTTCCAGTTCTACTGCGCTCCCACTCTTCTGATTTTCCAAAAATTCAGTTTCTAAGAAGTGGGCATGACGAGAAACAAAAACCTTTTGTTCCTCTGCGTAATAGAAATAATATCCCTTGGAGTTCTTTGGATATCCCACAAACTTACACTGTACTGAGCGTGCCTCGAGCTTGTCCGCATGTTGCTTTTTTACAAAAGCTGGACATCCCCATGTCCTAAAATGTTTAAGACAGGGTTTCTTCCCACTGCACATTTGATATGGTGTGGTAGGCATAGTCTTGGTTGGAACCTGGTTCAAAAGATATGCAGCTGATTCTAGTGCATAACCCCAGAAAGATCGCGGTAACTCAGCCTTACTCATCATGGAACGAACCATATCCAATACGGTTCGATTCCTCCTTTCCGATACACCGTTGTGTTGTGGTGTGTATGGAGGAGTAAGCTTAGAGAGAATTCCATTCTCTTTTAAGTATCCCAGGAACTCGACACTTAAGTATTCACCACCTCGATCAGATCTCAGTGTCTTGATACTTTTGCCTGTCTGTTTTTCCACTTCATTCTTGTATTCTCGGAATTTCTCAAAGGCCTCGGATTTATGCTTCATTAAGAAGATATATCCATACCTAGAGAAATCATCCGTAAAAGTAATGAAGTAGGAATAACCACCTCGCGCATTTGTAGACATTAGACCGCACACGTCACTGTGTACGAGTCCCAAGAGCTCGCTCGCTCTTGCTCCGTGTCCAGTAAACGGAGTCTTTGTCATCTTTCCCATGAGACAAGATTCACAAGTAGCATAAGATTGATATTCGAACGGATTCAAATATCCTTCTCTATGTAACTTCGTCAACCGTGTTTCATTGATGTGACCTAGTCTACAATGCCATAAGAAAGCCTGGTTTATTTCTGGAGACTTTCTTTTATGTGTGTTCTGGACATTGAAAACCTGAGCTTGATTCAATACGTATATACCGTCATCTAATGTACCGGACCCAATCAGAACTTGATTTAGGTGGATGTGAACTACATCGCTTACGAATGTAAAATCATATCCCTCTCTCGAAAGTGAGAACACTGATATGATATTACAAGTCAAACTAGGTACATACAAACAGTTCCGTAGAATCAATATCTGCCCACTTGTCAAACCTAGGCGATATTCTCCCACGGATTCAGCGTCCACGCTCATTCCGTTTGCAACTCTGAGAGACAAATCACTAACCCTTATAACTTTACGGTTTCTCAAAGCATGTAATGAATTACAGATATGAGATCCTGCTCCGGTATCTAGTACCCAGGAAGTAGAGTTAATTGACAAACAGTTCTCAATTACAAACACACTTGAGGCCGAAGCCACAACATTCTTCGTATCCTGGCTATTGGCTTCCATAGCCCTGCAATCCTTCTGCCAATGTCCGTTCCCATAACAATAGGAACATCCCTTCTTACCTACACCAAGTCCCGAAACTTTTGCTCTTCCCTTTCCTCCTACTTTACCGACACCGTATATCGGCTTTGTAGAGGTCTTCTTCTTTTCACCCTTTGCTTTCGCCCTGGATGTAGAAGAAGAAGGTCCCCCATTAACCAGAGCTTGTGTCTCCCTAGTTTCTTTCAGGGTGTAAGTAGAGGGTAGGGACTGTGGAAATAAGTCAGCGTATGACCTGTTTCTCAACGTGGTCTCCAGGTCCTTGAGCTCATCAATATTGCTAGTCATTGTAAGGACGTCGTCCCCTACAGATGACCCGACAGCCAACCTCGCTTGAATTAATTCGTTCGAGGTCTCATATCTTGCGATTTGAGATTTCTTTCCATATAAATCTTTGTTATGGAGAAAGATGGAAAATAAGTCCATCTTCTCATGCTGCTTCTGGTATACACCATCAACTGAAGCCAACACGAGGCACATGGCTTTCACTTTATCCTTTTCCCTTGTCTGACGGATATCCATATCCGCGACGGTGGAAACTGGACCTAGGACGGCGGGATCTTGGATAGTAATAGGGTTGTCCAGCTTGTCATAGGCAATGGACATCTGGACAGACCATTTCCAGTCATATAAGTTAGATTCAGTCAACTTGTTATCTAGATGTAACCTAGTCATGGTCACAAGGTCGCTGCAATGAGAGAGAGAGAAGAAAACACTTTAGCATGATGCTCTTGCAAGTTTAGATTGGTTTTTAGTTTATCTAAACTGGATGGCTCCCACTGTTTCTCAAATCCTTCCTCAAACCATAAAAGAAGAATTAGCCAGGACTATTCTCACCGTACAATACTTGTTTAACCGTTCAGCCAGGCCGGTGTCGGTACTTCGAAGTAGGTTTTCCAACGCTTTCGCGAAGTTCCTTAATTAAATAACCTCTTTTCTCTGGGGGCGTAGCCCCGCTGACACCTTTCTCGACACCTACTTGGTTTACAGCATTGATCGTTAAGTGATGAATCTCCTGATAAGTAGCATATACTCACAGTAGGATCGGGATCCAAATATCATCATGTGATAATGTTGAAGGAATCCTACCAACATTCATTAAACTCCAAATGGTATGCAACACTAGCAAGTTTCAGTTTCTTTAGAAACTCCCGATGTGGATTTTTGCCCCATGTTCTTATAACCTTGACTAAGAGCCAACAAATCATAAGTCACATGTCAAGTTCTACCCATCATTATCTTGTTAATTTGAACCCACCCGTATATACTCTTGACTAAGGGCCAAACAAAGCAATACGACTGTCCCAAACCAACTCATCTATCTATGCAACAAATGAATACCCCAGCAACTACCAATCACCATGTCTTGACTAAGGGCCAAACAAACATAGCTTGAATACTACTGACCATTCATAAGAAATGACGGAGGGCTATGGCTGGTTTTGGCGAAACCGTGAACTTAATGAACTTGATATAATCGAAGGAACCTGATAGCTTTTTTAAAAGGGGTGGTTAATGGTCCGCAATTAAAAAATTCTTCTCTTTTTAAAAATAACCGAGCGGTTTCTTTTAAATTTGTTCCAACGATTCAACTTTGGTTTTTTTCTTTGCATTAAAATAATGTGTCCCATCATTAACCTATCATTGTAGAAAACAACGAAAATACAACATCCTCTTATGCTATCCGCATTCGCCACTGGGTCCCGTCATCACCCGTTAGGTTACTTAACTAACGACAGAGCGGGGGCTGGGCTAGCGCTGCTGTAAAACATAAGTGACATCTAAATAGCTATCATATATAAATATTGTACATTCGTCAGACGCAATAATAGGCATTCCAGATCACTGATGAACATTATTGGATATACAAGCAATCCGCGTTTGCTTTGAGCCAGCAACAAAAGACGGATTACACAGTTATGATGAATAGCCATTACCCCACCCTAGACCCCTACGGGTACGGCAAACTACCCGCCAAGTACCCGAAGTGAAGCGGTCTCCCTCAACAACGTGAGTAGGCCACTAAACACTTCAACGTACCCGGTAGTTTGTGTACCCCACCTTTGGTCTATCCTAGGAGCAAAAAAGAGTAAATGAAATAATACAACGGTGGCTACAACCGCAACCTGGATGTGCCCCGCAAAAGAATATTACATCATATTACAATTTACATCGAATGAATGAATATAAAACCCATCTCAAACCCCGGCTTATCATCACAACGATCCAATCAAGTTCATTTACACAAACAGTAAACATTACAGAAATGTGCAACCCCCTGCCAACCGACATACTAGCAGTTAGGGGAGGTTTATGAAAACATTAAACATTACAGATAAAAACCCGATTAGCAAATAACTTAGAATATCGATCGACAACCTTTTTCCGTGTCTACCCCAAATGCAAGCCAGCACAGAAGTAACCTGGGAAGAAACAGAATATACAGGAAAACAAAACACCATAAAATATGAATTTCTGTGAAACTCCGAGTCAACTCGGGGATGACTCGGCTGCGGATCCGCGGCCAAAAGCACCATGTGGCCGCGGTTCCGCGGCCGTCTTGCCGAGTTGTGTCCTCGTATTTTCCCTATATTCTTATATTTCCCTGCTGTGAATTTTAAGGCATATCAAATAATTTTTCGACACGTTTAAAATTAACAGAAACTGATAGGGGTTCGGGGTGTTGTTTTCGCGTTTTTCCGACGATCGAAGTTCTAATTAGTTGCTAACAAGCTAGTAAAGGTTTAGTTGGCTCTGATACCACTTTAAGTCCATGTCACGCACCCCACAAACTTGCGGGGAGGCGGAATATATGAAAAATAATTATCAAAGCTTCGTAACACGGACTTGAGCACACGGATCGTGTCTAAACCATTACTAGCAAACTACGAGAGGTTTAACTACTCGGATTCGAAGTTATACCTCACGTTACTTGTCCGTCGGATCTTCATCGCTGTCCTCCACTCCTCGTAGGCTCTTTGGAACGTCGGCACCTCAACGGCCTCCTCGAGTCAAAGACGATACACCCGAGAGCTCCTAATCCAAGCTTGACCTCTAACTTGAGGTAACTAGGTTTCTCAAAGTGCTAATCTAAGAAACCTAGGTGATATAGAGTTGGATTATGGATGTATTAGTCTAGATAACCCTTGATCTCAACACATGAGAGGTTAAGGTTAGGTTTTGAAGAGAGAGAACTTCAGGAGGGAGAAGGTGAGAATGAGAATCCTTTTGGATGAATGAAATCATTTGTGTATATATTAAACATATCATATAATTAATTGAATAACAAATAATGATATATCATCATGTTTCATTAATACACTAAGTGATTCATCATATGAGTCATATAAATCATAAATGATTCATTAACTCCATGTATGAATCACACCATGACTCATTTATCCAATTAATGCAAATGCCACCTTAACCCCCAAGTGAACATGCTTCTAGAAGCTTCCCGACAAATTATGAGAACGCCCCTCCTATCCGTGAAAACACGGAAAAACTTTAGACTGTATAAATCCAATAATCCGATACTAGAATCTGGCTTAAACCAAAGCCGACTAGTAAAAACTGTCCGAACATCGTACGTGCGTTAAAACACGTATGCGTCCGAACCCTATCGTAAAACCATACGACCTCTATATCGTTTTGCCCGAAGCAGGGAAACTCTCTGTGTGGGACTCTAAAGACTCGACACTACGCTGGCAGTGGGTTTAACCACAGACCGCAAGCGGCACTAGCTGTACGTAACGGTCCCCAAGTAGATGTCGATAAGAAGGCCGATGAGGAAACCCATCCGAACTCTTACTGAGCCTGCTGTGACAATCTCCGTACAGTCCGGTCTGTTCGTCTAAGACTATCGCATATCGTGCCTAGGGGTCGGCAAGCGTCAGTCCCCTAAAAGCGGTATAAGTCGTGTCGGAGCGTAGCCCATTACACCTTGAGAAACTACTGGAAAACCTACCAGTAAATCTCGCTTGCCCTGGCCAGGGACTTTGCGTAATGGCTCTCTGACACAGCGCGATATCAACTCCCAATACCAGGAGAGACGAATCATGTCTAACCGCCACTGCCTCCAAGTGCTCGGAACTGCACCCAACTGCTACCTGTTTGCACGACTCCTTTGAGCCGTGGTAGGGTAGCAATCTAAGAACAGTGGGACACACTCGAGGCGAAGTAGCAGTGTCAAGTCTGCGGACTATGCTGTACTCATGTCACCTGGGAACTGTTAACTGACGACGGGTATAATACCAACCAACAGTTCCCCGCGAGTCCTGTCCGGTGTACCCGTTACCTAACGAGCACCTGTATACTATCTCCAGTATGACGTACTGATGGCTGTGGGACAGACCATCTCCCTAACTGGGATGAGAAGCGTACGCACTAGTCTACTCCGGAGTATCGATGCCCTGTCTCGATAATCCTACGACTAGGGACCTGTATAGGATGTTGCTTATAGACTACCCATCCCCCACTAGTGTGACTGCCATCACAACGCTGGTAATCAAGCAAAGATCCTAAGGGCTCTACTAATATGTATAAGCGATACGTTACAAGAAACATATGCACATATTTAAAGTAGACACAAACCAAGTAGCATACTACCATTTTTAGCAAGACTGTCAATACAACTGTGAATATCCCAAGCTTCCATTAAGTAATATACAAACTAGTATGAAACAACAATGGCCTTCTAGGGCATAAACACTAACAACAGTAACCCGATTCAACTGACAAAAATCGATGCACAAACACCACTGTCGTCCTTCTTCTTGACGAACAGAACAGGATCTCCCCAAAGGGACGCACTCGGACGAACAACCCCTTATCCAACAAATCTTGCAACTGGTCCTTCACTTCATTAAGCTCCGCCGGGTCCATCCGATATGGCGGTATAGAAAAAGGCTCCTTGCTGGGGATCATGTCAAAGAAGAACTCAATATCGTGCTCTGGCAACAAACCAAGCGACTCGTCAGGAAAACATCTTGAAATTTCCTCACAAACGGGACTTCTGCGGCTCTAACATCACAAACATAGGCTAAGAATTCCTGACATCCTTTCCTCAAAAGCTGACTAGCGTGAAAAGAAGAAATCAAACTGGGAAAGGCGACGCTACAGTCTCCCTGAAAAAAAACAAGAACTGGTTAACCCGGAAAACTAAATCTGACTGCCTTCTCACGGCAGTCCACGGATGCATAACACGCGGATAACCAATCCATGCTCAGAAGAACTTCGAAGTCAAACATATCGAGAAGCATCAAATTGACAGAAGAATACCGATCTCCGATACGAACAAAACAACACGACTGAAAAACATTTCGAGCGACAAAAGACTCATTTACTGGAATAATAACAACCGGCGACAGATCAAACAAGGACGACTCTCGGTCCAATCTCGGTACAAAGTGTGTAGATACAAATTCTAACAACAAAAGAAATATGCACAGCGAAAGAAAACATTGAAATAACACCAAAAAGAAGTACGCATAAGAAGAAACACCGAATGAATAACTGTCACAACAGTGTCTATCTAACTGCCTCTGAGCTGGCATACCGGTACAAATCCGCTTTGGTCCAGAAACGACCGAAGTTTCAGAAATGCGCTCCTCTAGCAGTAAGGCTGCATCCATCGCGGCTGCATAAGTGTCAAAATGCTGGATGCCGATGGCAAGAAATAGTTACATGTCCAATCTCCACACGAACCTCTTATCCGTTTCTCTTCAGTGTCCACCAGGTAAGGAGCATATCTAACTGCTGAGTAAACTAAATGTCGTACTCGGACACTATCACCCATGGAGTCTTGCGCAAAGGGTCGAAACTACTACCTCGGCATCTCGAACGCTCTCCGGAAGGAAACGAGCAAGAAATACAGCTGTGAACTTATCCCAAGTCATAGAACGTAGATCTGCAACTCGGCCTCTCTCAATTGACTCGCACCATGTCTGAACAAGACCTCTCTAGACGAAAACACGCAAGCTCAATCCATATCTCATCAGAACATCTTTGTGAACGACAAATCCTAGCAATCTTGTCGAGGATTGTCTACGGATCCTTCACTGCTACTGTGCCTGTAAAATCTGGAGGCTTCAGCCTTAAAAACTCCTACAAGGATATGGAAATAATCTTGGTAACAACAGAAACAGCTGCCTGAGGAGCAGGTACAATCACAGTCCCTGCCGTAGGAGGGACATCATCGGCTCTCGGAGCTCGGCTAGCATCAACTAACAATCCAACCATCCGTCACAAGTCCTGAATACTCGACTCCAGCCTAACTATCTGTAACACCCTAGTTCATTTATACCAGTTATGTTTCAAGTATTTCTTTATTTATGGTATTTTCCAGATTTATTGTGTTTTGGGTGCAAATAGTATATTTGACATCTGTATTTGTGTCCGACCTGACCCGCATGCTTGAAAACTGTCTTGATTCATGTTTATAATTTATCCTGGCTTATTATATAGATCCGTGCACTTACATTATTGTATACTGCATACTGGAATTTATTTGGCATCTGCATTTTTAAGTATAACATTTAAAGTTACATAAAATATTTTTAAAAAATACATTGCATGGCCTGCATGAGACCCCTGACCCTGTGGTAGCATCCGCGCATCTTGTTCTCGCCCCGTTCAGTGAAACAGACTTGTTTGGAGGGCTATGTGCACGTACGTGCATCCGTTCTTGGGGGTATGCATTTTCGTTACCCGGATATCTAATTTTAGTTTTGGCCGACACTTATATTTTCATATTTTAAAACTGGATTTTTAGACCCGACCCGGGCGTGTTTTGGACTAAGTTTGTATTTACCAGAATATCAAATATTTTATTAATATAATATTTATTAAACTGTTACAGTTTAAAATTTAATTAACTAAAATATATTTTTAAAAATTTAAAATCCTAACTAAAAATCAAATTTCTATCTCCCCTCTCTCGCCGGCTCTCTCTTTCTCCTCTATCTCTCTCTCTCTCTCTCTCTCTCTTTCTCCTCTCTCTCTCTCTCTCTCTCTCTCTACTCTCGTTGTCTCTCCCTCTCTTTCTCTCGTGAAGTCCCTCTCCTCCTCTCATATATATAATTTTTTTACCCGCGTCCCCTCTCTCATCAGCATCTTCTTCTTCTTCTTTTCTTTTTTTTCATCCCCGTCTCTGAGAAACCTAGCCTAGCCTCGCGCTCGCCTCTTGCCACCGCCGACTCCCTCGACCCCATCATCATCACCACCCCCTTCTCCTTTCCTCCTCGACCACCGCCTCAACCTCACCTCCCTCTCCTGAGCCTGCACCCTGCACCCATCGTCGCCTGCCTCGCCGTCGTCCCCTCATCCCCGACGACCTCACTGTAGGGTTCCTAGGCACTCTTGTGAAGGTTCATAAAGCATCAAACATGCCCGAATAAAATTTTAGATGTGCCGAACAACCCAAAGCCGGGATCTTTGCTAGATTATTAGGGTTTAACATGCAAGATAACATCTTTAAAGCTATGTGTGAGGGATTACAACCTTTGTAGTCCGCTCCTTCACTTCACAAGCTCCGAGTAGAAGTCCCTTCGCAGCGATCCATGATCTCCAAGACTCAAGAGAGGCTCCACGACTCGAACGATACATGAAAGCTTGACGTATTCCTTTTCTCCGATGATCTACGTCGAAGTTGCAATAGCTCAAGCTCTCTCACTCTAATGAGGTGAACACCCTAATCTAATGGGCTAGATTAGATGAGGATGATGGAGTAGTGTTTGTTGGAGATAGTGCCCTCAGAGTTAATTATTGGATCACAGGCACGTGATTGCAATGATTGAGGGGAGGACCTGTCCCAGTAGGACAGTCTTACTCGAGATGATAGTATGCTATCTGGTTTATCTTTATCATCGTGTACTGCTTTAGGTGACCGTACGAGTCACTATTACACGTTGATAGAGCCCCTAGGATTCTTGCTTGACTACCGGCAGTATGAGGGCGATCATATACGTGGGAGCTGGTAGTCTATAAGCACATCCTTAAATGGTCCCTAGTCGTGGGAGTTTCGAGACAGGGCATCGATTCTCCAGAATAGACTAGTGTATACAGTCGAGACCCCGACGAGGGGCGGTGGCCGGTCTCACAAGCCACTGGTGTCAGTTGGTTCACCTAAGATGTATACAGGTGCTCATTGGGTTATGAGTACACCGGACAGGACTCGCCGAGAACCTGCTAGTTGGGTTTTATACCAGACGTCAGATAGCAGTTCCCTGGTGACATGTGTACAGGTTAGTTCATCGACCTGGGATCGTCATTTGTCTCGTGTGAGTTCCCACTGTGCTTTGATTACTACCCTACCACGGCTCAAAGGAGTCGTGCAAACAGGTTTTAGTTGGGTACAGTCACGAGCCACATGGAGGCAGTGAGCGGATCTGCAGGGGTTCGTCTCTCCCGGTATTGGGGGTGAGGTCGCGCTGTGTCTAGGAGAGCCATTACACAAAGCCCTCGGCCGAGGCAGGAGATTTGCTGGTAGGTATTCCAGTAGTATCTCAGGGTGTTCTGGGCTACACTCCGACACGACTTGTACCGCTTTTGGGGGTCTGACTTTTACCAACCCCCTAGGCCCGCCATGCGATGCTCATAGACGAACGGACCGGACTGTACGGATATTGTCACTGACAGGCTCAGTAGGGTGTCAAGATGAGTTCGCTCATCGACGTCCCTTTTGGTCAATACCTGGTGGCCCGTCACGTATTGGCTTATACCTCTGACGTGCTAGTGGTTAAATCCACAGCCAAGGTATTGACGAGTCTTTAGAGTCCACCACACTTAGTTACTCAGGTTTCGGGCGAAACGCTGTAGAGGCCGTATGGAGATATGGCAGGGTTCGATTAAATACGTGCGGTATTGCACGGATCGTAATCGGACGGTTTTTACTAGCCGGCTTTGGCTTAAGCCGGATTCTAGTATTAGATAGTGTAGTTTTGTCTCTTTGCATTTGGTTTCAGTGGGAATACAAATGCGGGCATGTATTTGCAGTAGTGGGGTTTTCCTGTAATTTATTACGGGATCGGTTTTCTGAAGTTGCCAGTTTGCATTCCGTTCCGGCCGGTTTTCTTTTATTCCCTCACGGCCGGACTTTTCGTTGGGGGGGGTTAATTGCAAGTTTGCAATTAACTTATTTGTGAGGGGTTTTCTTGCCTTTGTGCATTATGATGAGACTTGTTTCATTATGAGATGCCTTTCTAGTCTATTCCATTCCTTTCATTTGATGGTTTGTGAAGGAGAAATGAGAGTGACCTTTTTGATAAATTATTATTCATTCTTTTTTCTTATTTGAGAGAGGTTTTCTTTTCTCTCTCCAATCTTCTTCATACTTGAGAGGGGCCGGCCACTTTGGGGAGGAGGAGAAAAGAGAGAGAGAGATTTCATTTTGTGGGTTGGTGGAAAATCATTTCTCATTCTCATGTTGCATCAAAGTTTTATAGCTCATTTCTCTTTTCCTCCACATCCATGGCAACTTCATGAAACCCCAAAGAGACATAGCATTCTACACTATTCTATAGCAAGCCTAGGACGTGTCGGCTAGCCAACTTCGCGCCCGAGTTGCCTCGGTCAAGAGGCGGGAGCCCGTAAAAGATTCCGGCCACGTGGTGCCCCTTTCCGACGAGACGATGATGGATGGAGATTCCGCGAAAGATCGGAGTGGAGACGAAGACCGACGGACACGGATCGCTTGGTATTGCATCTCTACTCCTTTCCTTTTTGCTAGCTAGCTAGGTTAATGGCCCGATCCGGGTGAAAAGTCCGCGGTGGTGCCGGTTGCAAAGTTCGCAAAGTTTTTGTTTTCCGCGTTTCCGGCGTCGGATCGACGGCCGGGGCGCCCCCGCGGGCTTACATTGGTATCAGAGCCACGCCATTAACCTTGCCTAGCTTGCTCTAGCGCGTTTAGAACTCGATCGAACAAAATCCCCAAAAACCGTATTTTTGTGCACATGTGTTTTCTGTCGATTTTTTCTTGTCTCGAAAAATTTTTCAGGTTGCTGCAGAAACATGTGTAGACAATTATAAGAAATCTGGGAAAATTTGGAGCAGTAATTCCTTAGTACGACCTCGGAAACGCGGCCAAACCCCTGGTTTAGCCGCGGTTCCGCGGTGGTAAGGTATGATCATTGGACCAAAATTTCCCAGTAGCCTTTAGACTTGGAAATAGGGATTTTGGGATATTTTCTTTGGGCCCAGATTTTCTGTAAGTGCTACAGTACTGCTTGGGGCCCACTTGATAAAATTTGTTCGATCGAATATTTTAAACATGCCAGTTCACAGTATTTACATTATATCTGCGACCGTGAATGTCACTCGATCGGTAAATCCAGTCTATCTGCTATAGCCCTTTTAGACGGATTTGCGAACGTGACATTCACGTTGATGTTCTGTGTTTTGCTGTGTTGTTGCGGATCGGTCATGGGGGATAGCCTGGATGCAATGTTAGTACAGTATTATTGTATTATGTACATTTGATATTGCAGGGCGAGCGTCCGACATGTGGACTGCCGTCACTGCCTGTTTGTATTATTCTTTTGGGGCACGACCTGGTTGCGGTCGATGTACCCGTTATATGTATATTTTACTTTCTGTACTAGGATTACCCCGCGGTGGGGTGCACGGATATCCGGGTTCTGGAGGGCAACAAGCCCGCATCTCATGGCATTGGGACGGAAGGGGCTTCACTCTAGAATTGGCGGTCTATTCGCCGCACTCGTAGGGGGTACAGGTTGACCCAGGAGGGGTGCCCAAGTTACCGGATTCCGTGAAGTGCTGGGTGGTCCATTCACGGCGCTGAAGGGGGCTGCCTTGCTTCAGGTTTTGGCGGGTAACTTGCCGCGCCCGTAGGGGTCTAGGATTTCATTGCACAGGCTATCCACACGACCAGGGGAATGTCGGGTTTCAGCAGCGGCTCTGTGAAACCCGGGACTTCCAGATATCTGTATTGTTCTGTGATGCAGTACATTTCTGTGATGTTGCATTTTTTATCACGCCTTGAGCGAATATAATATATTGGTATATATTAGTAGATGTTGTATATGCTTTTCATCCGCGCTAGTCCAGTCCCCGCTCTGCCGTTAGTTAGCTAACCTAACGGGTGATGACGGGACCCAGTGGCGAATGCGGATGGCATATACGTACATCAGTATATTTTCGTTCTTTGTGGTGTGATCAATTGATGGGACTGCGTTGATTCGGATCAATGCAAGTTAAACAAACCTATTCTGATGTTGTTGGAACACTTTTCAAAAAGCTGTTATTGTAAGGACGTTCACTTTTGTTTTGCATCGTGGTATTCATTTGGAATATCCTGCTCCTCAGTCGACGAGGCAAGGGCCGAGATCCTTTCACCGGGAGTGACCCCTTGGACAGAAGTTTGCGTCAGGACATTAACTTCACTATAGCCGATTACTTTTGCTTTGCATCGTGGTATTCATTTGGAATATCCTGCACCCCATTCTACGGGGAAAGAGCCGAGTTCCCTTCACCGGGAGTGACCTCTTTGGTAAAGGTTTTCGTCACTATATTTTCTAAAAAGCTATCCGTTCCTTCAACGATATCAAGTTCATTGCGTTAAAGGTTTTCGCTAGAAACCATTCGTAGCCCTCCGTCGTTTCAGACGGGTAGCACGTAGTATTCATGCTATGTTTGTTGACCTTCGTCAAGGCATAGTGCATGGTAGCTGCTTGTTACCTTTCTGCTGCATAGATAGATGTGTTGGTTTGGGACAGTCGTATAGCCTTGTTGACCTTCGTCAAGGGCTTGTACGGGTGGGTTCAAATTAACCTGGACAATGACGGGTGGAACTTGACATGTGACTTATGATTTGTTGACCTTCGTCAAGGTCATAAGAGCATGGGGCAGAAATCCACATCGGGAGTTTCAAAAGAACTGAAACTTGCCAGATATGCGCATACCTTCTGGAGTGTGATAGCGTGAGCGGATTCCGTCACGTTATCATGCGATGATGGTTGGATCCCGATTCCCACTGATGAGTTGGTTTACTCCTCGGGTGATCCCGGCTAATTCTTCTTTGAGGTTTGGAGAAGAATTTGAGTTACAGTGGGAGGTTTCCTGATTAGATAACGTGACAACCATTCTGATCTAGGTTAGAGTGCACGCTGAGTGTTTCTTTTCTCTCTCTCTTTGGCAGCGACCATTGACCCGACCCTAGACTATGACTCAGTGACCAAGTTGACCGAACCTACTTAACTCTGGCTTTTGGATTGTCAGAGTTGCAAACCTCTTTGCCACTCCTACTTTTACCCTTTTCTCCTGGACACCCCGTATTATTACGAACGTCCACTTCCATTGGACAAAACCATCGTATGGTTATATACGAACTCGAAAGACTTCGAGGATGGTTTCAGGTTCTGGAGAAAACGGATAGGACTATTCAGTTGTCTTTTCTTTTCACCTTCTCTCAGGTTGCGAGTACTCCTTGGTTTAGGAGTAGTACACCTATTACGCAAATTGGATAGTCTTCTTCCAAACCATAGGCTGGTGCCGACCGGTAGGGAATGAAGAGAGCCAATTAGCCTAAACGGTGTACAGAAGGTATTAAGTTCAGACAAAGCAAGGGATTAGTAAGAGGGCAAAGTAAATTGCGACTGCTATTCACGACCAAACCAAGTATTTCTTTGCCAATCCTAAATCACCTTTGTATTTCTCCAGGACACTCCGTATTACTACGAAGATCCCATTTTATTGGATAATCCATCGTATGGTTATATACGAACTCGAAAGGAACTTGTTCCAGTTCGGGGATGGATCCTGGTTCAGGAGAAATAGGAATAAAGTACATTCAGGTGTCTTTTATCTTCACCTTCTCTCGCGTTGCGAGTGCTCCTAGGATTAGGACAGTACACCCTTTATGCTTTTTGGATAGTCTTCTTCCAAACCATAGGCTGGTGCCGAACGGTAGGGAAGGAAGAAAACCATTTGGCCTAAAGGGGTGTACAGAAGGTAATGATTAAAGACATATAAAGGGATTTGGAAAGGTGGCAAAGAATTATACGGTTATAGTTGTGAATCTGGATAATGGTAGAGGCATTATTAGGAATACCAGGATACCCCATTGAAACATTTCTATGTTTCAGGTTCACTGTGTACTGTTAAAAGAAAACTGATTTCCCAATTAGACACTTGCTCCAGGGTATGTATTTACCAGGTATGATTCTCACATCTGTATGGTTTTACAGATGATGAGTGGGAATAAGTTATTGGGAATTAGGTGACCATCCTCATTATATCGGGATTCGTTGGAATTGGTGATATTTGAGGAAGCCACCTGGGTTGTTTGCCGGTCGGCAAATATTTGGTTTTGAATATCCGTTGTTGTGCGCCAATTTCAAATTGATATATCCATACGTCTATTTTTATAGAGTGAGACATACCTTTTTGAAATTATGTCTATCACATTTACCTATACCAGTGGATGGTTAGGTAAGGAGCATTGAACAACGGTGTGATTCTTCTTAACCAAAAGTACAGTTTTCAACCTACGACACACAGTGATTGAGTCGCAAGACTCAGGGGACTTATACAGAGTATTGTATATTGTCCAGTGTCCACAAAGACAGAGGGGTTGGTCCTCGTACTGTATTTTGTTTACTTATGACTTCTCTAGTTCTTAGACAGGTGTTTCGTAGAAACACAGGGTCGAAGTTTTGAGAAGTTATAAGTATAAGAATAAAGTAGAGAACCAGGTGTTGCAAGTATCGGGATTCTTCAAAGTGATCGAAGATGTAGATACTTGTATATGGTATTCAGTTGATAGTAATAATTAAGAGAACTTGCTTCTCTTTCGGGTTACTCATAATTGGAAGCATTCCTAAGTTGAGTAATGCTGATCGGCCTCCTTCCATTTAGTTAACATGCACTGGAGACAGCTGCATGATTTGAATCTGGTTCAATTAAATCAGTGCCTCTGGTTCTATATTGGATATAGAACAGTTCATATCTTAACGATGTTAAGGTACGGGGAGTTGTCCGGCTTATGCTTAAAACCAGACTCTGGATAACTCATAGGCACGTTTCTGTAATGGCAGTTTGTGGGTTGACCCAGGCTATGACGAGGGTTGATTTTCTACCATCTGGAAGATCAATAGTAATATTGTTCTTGACTCGCCACAGTTTTATTAAAAATGGATTTTTTCAGAAAAACAGTAGTGGGAGTATGGTAGAACTGGAAGTGATTCCAGAACCGCAAACGATTACTGAAGATTTGATATGAACCTAAAGATTCAATCTGGTTTGACATTCCATTGGCCACTCCGCAGATAAGATGGGTAACCTCAGGCACCCGAGAGGTACATCGGTATACTCAAGGACGGTGGCAGAGAGGTTCTTGTTTACCCAGACTTGCCATTGCTGTTGTTCCAGACTATGAGACCCGGCAGGAGGATGAGTATAGCGTCGTTCTAAACTGGTTTTAGAAGCGTACGTGTATATGACTCTGCCAGAGGGTTGTCGTAATCAGTGGGAGCAGCGGAAGCATTGGTGGACATCAGGCTTATGTCTATTTATAGACTAAAGCAGATATAGCGGAGATAGATCATCTATTTCTGATATGACAGTCATAGGTTTGACTTCATCAGAATAGGGGGTGGATCTGTTGAGAAGGTAGTAGAGTATGATGTCCTGGTATTTGGATGACATACACAAAATAGGAAAAGATACTCCTATACTACGATCGGTTATACTTTGGTCGTCACACAGTGGTTTCTCCACATAGGACTTAGATATTATATCGTACATTCTGGTTACTAGATCTATGGCTTTAGATCTAGATTTGGGTGGTTTCCTAATCTGGGTACCTTGACAGCATTCTATGAGTATTTAGAATGGACGACTCCTGGCACGGTAGTACACCTGCAGGTAATGGAGTTACCCTCTCTAAAGGTGTCTTATAGACTAAAGGGGAGAGGGATACTCATGATTGGCAGATCACTTGCTTAGGCAATTGAGTCAATCATGGGATGTCAAGTACCACACCAGATGTTGTTCTTGCAGTAGATGCAATAAGTTGATATTGATCCAATCCTGGGGAAACAGTAGGAAGCAGTTTTAGAACATAAGTGGATGTTCTAGGGTTATGATAACTGCATTCTCCTTAAGGAGACGGTTATCATTCCAGGCTTCCAAGGTGACATGGATGGCAGAGTGGCTGTCAGAGTTATAGTTTTCCCTCTGATGAGGGGCAGTATTTTGGACAGGTGGTCCAGGTAGATACTGAGGGAAGGCATGGCGCAGGGATACTGATTAAGTTCAGTTGACGATACAGTCTAAGAAGTTTGGATTTGGAGTTCATTTATGAGCTAGGTCCCATCAGACATCCAGACATTCTAAGACAGGTATTGCTTATTTCGGGAGATGGCTTTCTCTGCGAACTTGAGATATAGAGAGACATAGAAAGAAACACCAGAGCGGATCCACTCACTGAGGCTATTCCTCGAACGCAATAGTTTCGCAAACGAGCTTTGTTAGACTGCCTAGTAGAGGAGTTGGGTGTTCGGTATCACACGGGCTGTGAGTATGCGACATCGCAATAATTAGCCTTGAGTGCAAGTGGGAGATTGTTGGAGATAGTGCCCTCAGAGTCAATTATTGGATCACAGGCACGTGATTGCAATGATTGAGGGGAGGACCTGTCCCAGTAGGACAGTCTTACTCGAGATGATAGTGTGCTATCTGGTTTATCTTTATCATCGTGTACTGCTTTAGGTGACCGTACGAGTCACTATTACACGTTGATAGAGCCCCTAGGATTCTTTCTTGACTACCGGCAGTATGAGGGCGATCATATACGTGGGAGCTGGTAGTCTATAAGCACATCCTTAAATGGTCCCTAGTCGTGGGAGTTTCGAGACAGGGCATCGATTCTCCAGAGTAGACTAGTGTATACAGTCGAGACCCCGACGAGGGGCGGTGGCCGGTCTCACAAGCCACTGGTGTCAGTTGGTTCACCTAAGATGTATACAGGTGCTCATTGGGTTATGAGTACACCGGACAGGACTCGCCGGGAACCTGCTAGTTGGGTTTTATACCAGACGTCAGATAGCAGTTCCCTGGTGACATGTGTACAGGTTAGTTCATCGACCTGGGATCGTCATTTGTCTCGTGTGAGTTCCCACTGTGCTTTGATTACTACCCTACCACGGCTCAAAGGAGTCGTGCAAACAGGTTTTAGTTGGGTACAGTCCCGAGCCACATGGAGGCAGTGAGCGGATCTGCAGGGGTTCGTCTCTCCCGGTATTGGGGGTGAGGTTGCGCTGTGTCTAGGAGAGCCATTACACAAAGCCCTCGGCCGAGGCAGGAGATTTGCTGGTAGGTATTCCAGTAGTATCTCAGGGTGTTCTGGGCTACACTCCGACACGACTTGTACCGCTTTTGGGGGTCTGACTTTTACCAACCCCCTAGGCCCGCCATGCGATGCTCATAGACGAACGGACCGGACTGTACGGATATTGTCACTGACAGGCTCAGTAGGGTGTCAAGATGAGTTCGCTCATCGACGTCCCTTTTGGTCAATACCTAGTGGCCCGTCACGTATTGGCTTATACCTCTGACGTGCTAGTGGTTAAATCCACAGCCAAGGTATTGACGAGTCTTTAGAGTCCACCACACTCAGTTACTCAGGTTTCGGGCGAAACGCTGTAGAGGCCGTATGGAGATATGGCAGGGTTCGATTAGATACGTGCGGTATTGCACGGATCGTAATCGGACGGTTTTTACTAGCCGGCTTTGGCTTAAGACGGATCCTAGTATTAGATAGTGTAGTTTTGTCTCTTTGCATTTGGTTTCAGTGGGAATACAAATGCGGGCATGTGTTTGCAGTAGTAGGGTTTTCCTGTAATTTATTACGGGATCGGTTTTCTGAAGTTGCCAGTTTGCATTCCGTTCCGGCCGGTTTTCTTTTATTCCCTCACGGACGGACTTTTCGTTGGAGGGGGTTAATTGCAAGTTTGCAATTAACTTATTTGTGAGGGGTTTTCTTGCCTTTGTGCATTATGATGAGACTTGTTTCATCATGAGATGCCTTTCTAGTCTATTCCATTCCTTTCATTTGATGGTTTGTGAAGAAGAAATGAGAGTGACCTTTTTGATAAATTATTATTCATTCTTTTTTCTTATTTGAGAGAGGTTTTCTTTTCTCTCTCCAATCTTCTTCATACTTGAGAGGGGCCGGCCACTTTAGGGAGGAGGAGAAAAGAGAGAGAGAGATTTCATTTTGTGGGTTGGTGGAAAATCATTTCTCATTCTCATGTTGCATCAAAGTTTTATAGCTCATTTCTCTTTTCCTCCACATCCATGGCAACTTCATGAAACCCCAAAGAGACATAGCATTCTACACTATTCTATAGCAAGCCTTGGACGTGTCGGCTAGCCAACTTCGCGCCTGAGTTGCCTCGGTCAAGAAGCGGGAGCCCGTAAAAGATTCCGGCCACGTGGTGCCCCTTTCCGACGAGACGATGATGGATGGAGATTCCGCGAAAGATCGGAGTGGAGACGAAGACCGAAGGACACGGATCGCTTGGTATTGCATCTCTACTCCTTTCCTTTTTGCTAGCTAGCTAGGTTAATGGCCCGATCCGGGTGAAAAGTTCGCGGTGGTGCCGGTTGCAAAGTTCGCAAAGTTTTTGTTTTCCGCGTTTCCGGCGTCGGATCGACGGCCGGGGCGCCCCCGCGGTCTTACAGTGTTTATGCTTTCTTTTTATATAATTTTCTCATAAGAAATCATCACAAAATAAATCACAAGTAAGCTCTCTCAAAAACTCAAGAGAGAAGAAGATGAAGAATAATAAGATTATCTCTTTTGTGATGAATAGTAGATAAGAATATATGATTGATATGGAACCATGGTCAAGGATGATAGGCTTAACTTTTGTAGAGAATAAACTAGAGCTAGGGTTAGGTTAGGTTAAGGATAAGTATCAACCATAATATCTTAACCAAGACAAAAGGAAATCCTTTTAGAATAATCAAGAAGGAGCTAACCCTAATCAAACCCTAATCTCTTTTTATCATCCTTAAATATATTTTATAATAAATCATATCATGTCACAATAATATATATCACATATATATTATATATTTGCAACAAAAGAAAATAATACATTTAACATATATCCCATATATATCAATGTGTTAATCCGGTGAGAAAATGAAATAATAAAGCGAGCCAATATTAGATAATGTAATACAATATATCATATATATCATTATACATTAAATCATCGAATCAACACTTGATCCGACGATCCGGCTATATCGAATATAACCGACTAACATATCATGTACCGATTCATCGAATCAACACTTGATCCGATGTCCCGGTTCATAACTAAATATCGCGAGAATATAATACGGTATCTCATATCTCACTATCCTCGGTCCTCCACATATCACATATGTGCCTCTACTCCGTTTTGCCTGAGCCAAGAAACCTCTGTGTAGGACTCTAAAGAATCATCAATACGCCGGTAGCAGGTGATGATCATATCAAACACCCACAAGTTGTAAGCGGTCAGCTAAACGTAACAGCCACCCAGGTATTGAGCGATCAGAAGATCAACAAGCTAGCCAATCCGTTCTCCTGTGAATCCAATCAGTAACACTCCCGTACAGTCCGGTCTATTCGTCTGATATGTCGCATATAAAGTCTAGGGGTGGTATACGTCAGACCTCAGTAACCGATAAGTCGTGTCGATGTGAGGCTCATAACAGGTCGAGAAACTACTGGTAACACTTACCAGTATATCTCTATATCAGCCCTGGCCAGGGACTTCCAGTTATAGCCAATCGAACACAGCACAACATCAACTCCCTATACCGGGAGAGACGAATCCCCTCCTATCGCTCATTGCCTCCATATGATTCGGGACTGTACCCAAAAGCCACCGTTTTGCACGCCCTCTTGGACGTGGTAAGGTGGAAATCAAAGCACAGTGGGAATCACACAAGACTCTATGACGATCTCGGGTCTACAGACTACCCTGTACCAGTGTCACCGGAGAACTGCCATCTGATGTGTGGTATATCACCATCTGGGAGTTCTCGGCGAGTCCGTCCAGTGTACCCAGTCTCCACTGAGAACCCGTACACCATCTCTGATGTCAAACACCGATGGATATGGGATCATCCATCGCCCATCACATGGGTCAAGATGCGTATACGTTAGTCTACTCTGGTG
Source organism: Agapanthus africanus (assembly GCA_030015575.1). Classification (NCBI taxonomy): domain Eukaryota; kingdom Viridiplantae; phylum Streptophyta; class Magnoliopsida; order Asparagales; family Amaryllidaceae; genus Agapanthus; species Agapanthus africanus. Next base: position 368,290,641 of record JASDDO010000012.1, read on the forward strand.
TATCGATGCCCTGTCTCGATATACCTTCAACTAGGAACAATTATAGGATGTACTCATCGACTACCGTGGCCCCACTAGTATGATCTCATCATAATCCCAGTAGTCGAGTATAGATCCTAAGGGCTTTATCAACATGTGTGAGAAAGACAGTAAACCAATACAAGTCAACATGTTAAGATAAAGTGAAACCAAATAGCATACTATCATGACGAGCAAGAAAGTCCTCTCTTTATATATCCAAGCATCCATCATAATATGCATCATATGTACAACAATGGCCTCTTGGGCATATACATAACTAACAATCTCCCACTTGCACTAAGGCCAGCTGCTGTAATATCTCATACCTAGCATCCCGAATAATCTCTCAAACTGTATCTGGCGAATGGACTTCGTGAATGGATCCGCAGTGTTATCCTTCGTATCTACTATCCTGACCTCGATCTCTCGGCAATCAACTATCTCCCTGATCAGGCGATACCGCCTCAGAATATGTCTGGACTTCTGATGGGATCTGGGTTCCTTGGCCAAAGCCACAGCTCCATTGTTATCGCAATATAAAGGTATTGGATGCTCAATGGATGGAACCACACCAAGTTCACTAATGAACTTTTTAACCCAGACAGCCTCTTTGGCAGCATCGTTGGCAGCGATGTACTCAGCCTCCATCGTCGAGTCTGCAACGGTACCCTGTTTGGAACTCTTCCAACATACCGCCCCTCCATTGAGGGTAAAGACAAATCCCGAGTGCGACTTAGAGTCGTCCTTATCACTTTGGAAGCTGGAATCGGTAAAGGACTCCACCCGGAGTTCTCCGTTACCATACACCAAGAACATGTCTCTAGTCCTTCGCAAGTACTTGAGAATGTTCTTCACAGCTATCCAGTGACTCTCTCCAGGATCTGCTTGATACCGACTCACTACACTTAGTGAGTATGCTACATCGGGTCTGGTACATAGCATCGCATACATGATAGAGCCTACTGCCGAAGCATAGGGTATCCCTTACATGCGAGCTCTCTCCAAATCAGTCTTAGGTGACATCTCTTTCGAGAGAGTGAGTCCAGAGATCGTGGGTTGGTTCCCACGCTTGGATTCTTCCATACTAAACCTCTTTAGTATGGTGTTAATGTACCTGGATTGGGACAATCCCAATATCCGTTTAGATCTATCTCTATAGATCATGATTCCCAATATGCAGGAGGCATCACCTAGATCTTTCATTGAGAATCTTTGTGATAAAAAGAGCTTGACTGATTGCAGCATAGGAATTTCATTTCCTATCAAGAGTATGTCATCCACGTACAATACGAGGAAGACAACCTTATTCTCTGCCACCTTCTTATAGATACAAGGTTCATCTATGTTTTTGATGAAGTCAAACTCTTTGACTACAACATCAAAACAGATGTTCCAACTCCGCGATGCTTGCTTTAACCCATAAATGGATTTAAGCAGTTTGCACACCTTTCCGCTGCTCCCACTATCTATGAAGCCCTCTGGCTGAGTCATGTACACGCACTCTTCTAAATCACCATTTAGAAAGGCGGTCTTAACATCCATTTGCCAGATTTCGTAGTCATGGTATACAGCAATGGCAAGTAAGATTCGGATGGACTTAAGCATAGCTACTGGAGAAAAAGTTTCGTCATAATCCACACCTGGTCGTTGACGAAAACCCTTTGCTACAATTCTAGCTTTGAAAGTCTCAACTTTTCCATCTACACCAAATTTCTTTTTAAAAATCCACTTGCTCCCAATGGGTTTTACCCCTCCAGGAGCATTTTCCAAAGTCCATACTTTATTGGTGTACATGGATTCCATCTCAGATCGCATTGCATCCAGCCATTTCACAGAGTCACCACTCGTGATGGCTTGCTCGAAACTAGTCGGGTCATCATCTTCCATGATGCAATCCTCGCTTCCACCATCAATGAGAAAACCGTAGTATCTCTCAGGTGGACGAGAAACCCTACTAGATCTGCGGAGAGGCTGGGGTTCGTCGGGTACTACTGAATCTTCTGGTTCCAACAAATCATCAGTTGTAGTTTGTGGTGCTGGAACCTCTTCCAGCTCTACCTCTTTGCCACTAATTTCTTTTGTAAGAAATTCCTTTTCCAAAAAGGTGGCATGTTGAGCAACAAACACTTTTTGTTCCTCAGCGTGGTAGAAAAAATATCTTTGAGAATTCTTTGGATATCCCACAAATTTGCAAAGAACTGATCGTGCCTTGAGTTTGTCCGGATTTTTCCTTTTGACATAGGCCGGACAACCCTATATCTTAACTCGTTTAAAATATGGTCTCTTCCCACTCCATATCTCATATGGTGTGGTAGGTACAGATTTAGACGGAACTAGATTCAATATGTCTATGGTTGTCTCAAGCGCATACCCCGAGAAGGAAATAAGTAACTCAGCTTCGCTCATCATAGATCGCACCATATCTAATAGAGTGCGATTTCTTCGTTCCGATACACCGTTGTGCTGTGGTATATAAGGAGGAGTAAGCTGAGAGAGAATCACATTCTCTTTTAGATAATCTAGGAACTCATTGCTTAAGTATTCACTTCCTCGATCAGTTCGAAGAATCTTAATACTTTTGCCCGTTTGATTCTCTACTTCGTGCTTATATTCTCTGAATTTCTCAAAAGCTTCAGACTTGTGTTTCAACAGGAACACATGCCCGTATCTAGAGAGATCGTCAGTGAATGTAATGAAGTAGGAAGAACCGTTCCTGGTGTGTGTAGACATGGGACCGCATAAATCACTATGTACCAGTCCTAAGAGTTCCGTAACTCTTTCTCCGTGTCCACTAAACGGAGCTTTGGTCATTTTTCCTTTGAGACATGAATGGCAAGTATCATAAGATGAAAATTCGAATGAATTCAAATATCCATTTTTATGTAACTTAGCTAGCCGTGTCTCATTGATATGGCCAAGTCTACAATGCCACAAGAAGGATTCGTTCATTTCTGAACTTTTCCTCTTGTGTGTATTTTGTATATTGAGGACTGTATTCTGATTTAGAATGAATATGCCATTATGTAACGAGCCTGATGCAATCAACTTTTGATCTAGGAATATGTTCATAACATTATCCTTTACTATAAAATTATATCCTTCTTTACTTAATAAAGAAACTGATATAATGTTGTACATCATGTTCGGTATATAATAACACTCATTTAGAATCAGTGTATTACGACTTGGTAATATAAGGTGATATTCGCCAACTGCTTTGGCTGCAATACTTGCACCGTTTCCTACTTGAACGGAATGATCACCCTTTCCCAGTTCTCTACCTTTTCGTAGCCCATGTTACAATTTACATATGTGGGATCCCGATCCGGTATCTAATACCCAGGACGTAGGGTGAACTGAGAAACAGTTCTCAATAACTAACACACCTGAAGAAGATGCATCAGCATGCATGTTCTTTTGGGCGGCTTGAGAATCCAGATATTCTCCTATTCCCTGTTCAGTCTTATAACTCTTATAAGAAAGAACGGTTCCAACGTTCCCCTGCTCAGTATAATAAGCGGGTTCAGTCAATACATCCATATTATTATCTTGATTATGGCCTGACATGGTCGCTACCTGGAGAGAGAGAGAAGAAAACACTTTAGCGTATGCTCTTGCAAGATTAGATTGGTTATTATCTTATCTAATCAGGATGTCTCCCACTGTTTTTATCAAATCTACCTTCAAACCCTAAAAGGTAAGATTAGCCGGGATTAATTACACCCTACAATTTCGTCAATCTTTCAGCCAGATCAGTGTCGGTACTTGAGGGAGGTTCCCCGTGCTTTCGCACGGACCTAATTAAAGTAAACCTCATTTTTCCCGAGGCGTAACCCCATTAACACTTTTCTAGACACCTACTTGATCAGCTAATTGTCCTGTGTAAAACTCTCCCAGGAGTAACTCTTACTCGCAGTGGGTATCGAGATCCAACTATCTCATAGGAGGTATGCAATCTCATTGCAAATTTCAACACTTGAAATTCCCGATAATATTTTTCCCCTAGCGATCTATGACCTTGACTAAGTCAACAAACCATAAATCGCAAGTCAAGTTCAACCCGTACATTTCCCGATTGAATTAAACCCACCCGTACGACCCGTGACTGAGTCAACAAGGCCATGCGAATACCCTAATCCAATCACATCTCATGTTTTAGCAGATAAACACTACTTAGCTACCGTACACTACGCCTTGACTAAGTCAACAAACATAGCACGAATACTAAATAATATCTATCTGAAATGACGGAGGGCTACGCAGGTTTTTCAGAAAACCATGAGCGTAATGAACTTGATATCGTCGTAGAATTATATGAAATTTTGAAATGGAGTGTTTTTGAGGCTTTCATTAGTTTTGCTAAAGAGGTCACTCCCGGTGAAGGGATCTCGGCTCTTTCCTTATCGAATAAGGTGCAGGGTATATCATATATACCACTGTGCAAAGGAAAACTCTAAAAGCAATCAAAAGACAAACCGAGTTTTGTAGCATCTGCCAGTTTCGCTAAAGTGGTCACTCCCGGTGAAGGGATCTCGGCTCTTTCCTCATCGAATAAGGTGCAGGGTATATCATATATACCACTGTGCAAAGCAAAACTCTAAAAGCAATCAAAAGAAAAACTGAGTTTTGTAGCATCTGCCAGTTTCGCTAAAGAGGTCACTCCCGATGAAGGGATCTTGGCTCTTTCCTCATCGAATAAGGTGCAGGGTATATCATATATACCGCTATGCACAGCAAAACTGCAGCTACCCTTTTTATAAAGTTTTGATTCTACAACATCTTTTAGGTTTCTTTTCTTTTTATTAATCTCATTAATAAAAATCCCATCAGCTTATGCTTCCTAAGCATCACAGAAGAAACGAAAGCAGTAATATTTATATATCAGCATATATATATATATATACATATATATATATATATATATATATATAGTATAAGCATTCGTCTCAAGCAGTAATATGATCTCATCACAGAACATTGCAGCAGAAGAACATATATGAAATATTAGATATACTAGGACGTCCGTGTTTTCAATACGAGCCTGTACAAAAAACGGATTCCACGGTCGTGATGAATAGCCAAACCCACATCCCTAGACACTGTTCATATCAGATTTTTGCATTTTTATACCGCCCAATTTTTATCACATTGCATATCGGTAGGTACTCTTGAGCCGTGTTTGCTAGTCAATTGCAGGATACAGGTTCTCGGCTCTAAACGGTGAAATCCATGGAAAAATACGACAAAATCCGAGTTCCTGCCAACCACAGATAAAACACGGGTCTCCGCTCTTTATCCGTCTGTTGCCACACACCAGTTTAGGAGACAAAATGACAAATCAATTGTCACCTTCATGCACAAAGCACAATGGCAACACCAAGACCAAGAAATCTACGCGGAGCTCAAGAAAATCCATGTCCAAAGTCCACCTTTCCCTCAACAGAAATTCTGGAAGAAATGTGGAAGTATTTTCAGAAAATACATGTACCCGACAAGAGGGGACAGCAGACCAGGGAAGTACCAAGAACCCTATGCCCTGACTCCACCAGAGTGCGGCGGATCCGCGGCATAAGGAGGCTTAGGCCGCGGATCCGCGGCCGTATGGTGGCGGCAGACAAAACTTTTCCGGGGATGTTTTGGTCTTTTTATTTGTGTTCTGGTGGTTGCCCTAGGTTTTCATTTTTCAGCCTATAAATAGCCCAGAACTTTGTGAAGGAAAGGATGCATAATCTTGTATTTTCTTTTCTAGGTTTAGTTGTGTTTCTTCTTCCTCTTCTCATCTCTTCTCCATTAAAACTTGTAGTGAGCTTGTGAGTGAAGAATGATGAATAAAGAAGAACCGTTTATTATTTTGCTTGTCTTATTATCTTGTTAATTGTTGTAATTTTCATTTGTTAACTAGTTGTTGTTATTTCTTGTTGTTTCTTTCTTCTCTCTTTTTCTTTATCCTTAACACAACCATGATGCTTACGCTTGATCCTTGCCGAGGTGAGGTCGCAAATAGCTAGTTGTTATCTTCTAATCTCTTTCTTTCTATCTTCCTCTTTTGTTTTGTTTTATTTTTCCGTATCATGATGTGTGAGTAGTTTCATACTTGTTAGGGTAGGATAAGGGAAGTTTGAGAGAAGGAAATCTCTCTCACTCTTTCCTTGCCCAACAGCTTAATTCGACTCCCGTTAATTGAACCACAATCCGCTCCTTACGGCACCCTATCCTACATGATAGCGGTGATTCCGTAGTGAGACCGGTTGTGGTTGAATTAACCGGAGGTTATGGCTAAGAGCCAAGAACGGACGGACAAGCACCAAAAGGAAGAACTTATGCGTTGGAAAGCCTAGCTTATACTCGCAAGTTCCTTCCTAGTCGTGCTAATCCCCGTTGTTGCCGATTACCATAACACCGATATTAAGAGGGGCAACGAAAGATGTGGGAGACTCCTAACTCAAACTAACCTAATCCTAACCCTAACAAGCTCTCTTTACATATCATTTTACCGCTTAATTAATCACAACAAAATCTGAAAAAACTGGACTTAACTCCTTAAAGCACATAGAAAAAGATTCCCATCTCCCTGCGGACGACCCGTACTCAACCGGCTAGCTACAAGCGAAACCGTCTTGATTGCGGTATTTAACTAAAACTTGAACACGCAGAATATCTACCAATCAAATGGCGCCGTTGCCGGGGAGACGGTAGTTTATTTCATTGTGTAATTTCGGGTTAACTTGTGAATATAAAAACAACCGAAAAACAAAACAAAAAAATATACTTTGTAAAAAAATCATCTTGTTATTTTTGATTAGTTTTTGTGCAAGTGTGCAGGAAAATACGAAGTTCAAGTTCAGTGCCAAAGACGTGGGAAGATAGACCCATATTTCGCGGCTACACCGCGACGGACAAAACGAAGCATCCGGTCTACTGTAAAAATATGGAGCAGATACAGTGAGCAAATCAGAATTCAGCAAATCCAGACAAGCAGAGGACTCCTAGAACAACACACCCAAGAAGTTTGGTAGCATGAACCCTCCACATAGCCGCGGAACCGCGGCCTAGGCAGGTGTTTGGCCGCGGAACCGCGGCCTAGGCAGGTGTTTGGCCGCGGAACCGCGGCCATTTAATGCCTTCAGGGTGCAAATTTTTTCTGGTGAGTCTCTCTCTTCTCTCCCACTCCTCTGGACTCCAATAAACTGTGTTTTCTGCAGATTTCTTTGCGCAAACTCTTCTCCTCCTTCCAATAAACTGTTCTTGTGCAGGATTCTTTGCGCCGCGCTAAAAAATAAAAAATTGTTTGCAGTTGATTTGTTACTTCTTTGCATTTCTTAATACGGACTTAAGGGGCTTGAAACCAATTCAGATTGGGTGGGGATTTCATCACCCTTCCCAGGACCCCAAAAATCACAAAAAGCATATGCATTGACCACTGTTAAAAATTAAAAAATACTAGACTCAGCCCTAAGGACTTCACGCTCATTAGGACAGAGGACTAGTTACAGGCATCGGCCGTTTATCCTATCTGACTTTTGCGGTGCCTAGGCAAGTGTGACGAAGGCAAGTGGTTATTTAATTAAGGAACTTCGCGAAAGCGTTGGACAACCTCCCACTTACCTGGCACTTATCTGGCCGCATTAGACGGAGAAGAGGCGGTTTGAGGTCCTTTTTCTAGCCCTCTGGAACAATTAGGAGCAGGTCTAGTTGACCTAGGCGACCGTAGATCTAGGTGAGATTGTGCATATCTTGTTTGTGATTACTTAAAGCCGTAAGTCCGTACATATTTCTGTAAATCTCTTTCTAAAAACAAAAAGAAAAAAAATGAAAAAATCAAAAACTTTTATAAAAACTTGCCCTTTTGTCGCCAAAATCCATTTTTCACCCACCACCCATCACCTTTCTCCATTGACGTTTTCTTACCCTCACCTTCTCCGCTTTGACTATACTAAACTCATTTAGTGTATGTCCGCTTGGACTCGGGACACTAGCGCCCGTCTAGTCCGCGTTACGTTAGTCGCTACCGACTACGCGATCGACTCCGAAGTCGAAACTCCGTCCACTCCTCTTTCACCCCTCCCTTTGCCGGCCAACTCCGACGTTGACCGGAATTCTGTTCATACATCTTCACCTTCACCTTCACCAATCTCTTCTTCCGCGATGTCAGGATTTAATCCGAACATCTCTTTGACTACCGCTGGATTGGCTCCACCTCCTACGGAGACCAATATCCCACCTCCACCTCCTGTTGTAGCGCCGCAGCGAATCGCGCTCCAGGACCGTTTCTATCCCACCCGTTCTGCACTCCCCACCTGCCTTTCTCTTCCATCGGCCAATGGGGATAATTTTGAAACTAAGCCCCACTTCATCAACATGCTTCCACGATTTCATGGGCTTGAATCTGAAGATGCCTATATCTTCATCAACAAATTTCAAAACGTCTGTGCCATGATGAAAACCACCCAACTGTCGGACGATGCTATACGTCTACGGGTCATTCCGTTCACTCTATGCGATCTTGCTGAAAAATGGCTGTATAGCACCGCTTCCCATCCCATAACCAGTTGGGACGAGTTTGTTAAAGCGTTTCTCAAAAAGTTCTATCCGAATCATAAAACCGCAAGGATTCGCAATGAAATCAACCAATTCTCTCAGCTTCCTTCTGAACCCTTCTGGAAGTGCTTTGACCGATACAAAGACCTTCTTGTTCAGTGTCCTCACCACGGTATAGTGAAATGGCAACTTTGCCAAACCTTATACGAGGGACTGAACCCAGCAACGAAGCAGTTGTTGGAAACCATCTGTCAGGGCCACTTCCTATCGAAATCTGACGAGGAAGCGTGGCAGTTCTTTGATGACCTTGCGGAGCAAACGCTACAATGGGAGAGCACCAGACCGACTTCTTCTTCTTCTACCGCCACTTCTTCCGGTCAGTCTAGGGTAGGAATTCACCAACTTGATGTCTCTATTGCGATGAAAGCTGAAATGGCTGCAATAACAAGAAAGCTTGAAGCGATAGAGAGCAAATTTTCTGCTCCTGCTCCTGCCCCTGTTCTCCCCCTTCGTACCATTTGCGCTTGTTGTTCCGATCCTTCCTACTTGACCGAAGAGTGTCCTTACAATCCACCCTCGCAAGGACAGGATCAGGTTAATGCTGCATTCCAGCAAAGACCGAGGAATGATCCATACTCTTCCACCTACAATCCCGGTTGGAGGAACCACCCCAATTTCGCCTGGAATCAGAATCAGAATCAATTCCACGGCAACAATTTCCAAAGGGCCCCTCCGCCGCAACAACAAACTCAGTATCAGCAGCCTTTCCAACCCCAGCCTTTCCAAAATCAGACGAACAACTTTGCACCCAACAATTCTTTTCCACCAAACAACTTTGTTCCGTCAAACAACGATAAGGTTTCCTCGCTCGAACGAAGTCTGGAGGCGTTCGTTAAACAATCGACCCAATCCGCTGCCAACATCCAGTCTTCCATTCAGTCCTTAGTGCAACACACTGCCGCACACGGGCAAAGCATCAAGACCATCGAGGCCCAGATTGCACAGCTGAATGCAGCCTTAAGCGAGCGAGAGAAGGGGAAGCTCCCGTCCCAACCACTCCCAAATCCCGGTCACCCACATAATGCACATGTTGCTCTGGAACAACATAACCATAATGTGAGTGCCGTGACCACATTGAGATCGGGAAGGATGCTGCAAAACAACAGTGGTAAACGGATCAACGATGACACCCCGGCCACTTCTTCTTCTTCTTCGTCTTCTTCTCCTGCTTCTTCGTCTTCTGAGCCTATTCTCCATTCTTCAAAAGGCTCTCCTTCTGCTTCTTCTTCTGCTCTGAACGGACCCACTTCTCACTCCACGAAAACACCTGTTCTGGGATCTGTTCCAACTCCACAATCTCCTTCTCCAGCATTAGACTCAACCAATTTTAAAAATGTTCCATTTCCAAACCGGTTGAGGTCTAATAAACAAAATCCTCAAATGGAGAAGATTCTGGAGTTATTTAAACAGGTTAACATTAACATTCCTCTTTTAGATGCTGTCCAACAAGTCCCGTCCTACGCGAAAATCTTAAAGGACTTGTGCACGAAAAAGAGGAAGTCTCAGGTACCCAAGAAAGTTTTCTTGGCTAGTGCTGTGAGTGATGCCCTTACCCAATCTTTACCACAAAAACGGAAGGACCCTGGCTGTCCTACGATTTCTATTACTATTGGGGATAAGAACATCAACCGCGCACTATTAGATCTTGGTGCCAGTGTTAACCTGCTTCCGTATTCAGTATATGAGCAATTAGGCGTCGGAGAGCTGAAACCCACGCACTGCACTCTCCAAATGGCCGACCGATCGATCACCCATCCTAGGGGTGAGCTAGAGGATGTGTTAATCAAAGTCGGGGACTTCATATTCCCCGTTGACTTCATTGTATTAGACACACAGCCTGTAGCTAACCCCGGAATCAAATTCCGGTGATACTCGGTCGCCCATTTCTTGCAACCTCAAATGCTGTGATCAATTGTCGCAATGGTTCGATGAACCTCTCTTTTGGAAACATGACGATTGAACTCAACATTTTTAGGTTGGGGAATCAGCCCGCCGAACCTAATGCTCATATACTGGACGTCTGCTCGATCCAGGAGATCACCCCAGAAGAATGTGAATTCGAGGAGTTTCTGTTCGAACACGATAATCTTGACGCCACTAGTGCGTTCCTCCTCGAACCTGCTGCTGTTTCTGCGCCCGACAACGACTACGAGTGTTTCACGTTCTCGAACGATCTTAGCCGCGCACAACCCGAGTTTGAATCCTTCGACTTTTCGGATGAGTTACCTGAACCATCCGACTCGGTCGCCTACACTCGTTTTGAACCTTTGCTGGAGTCCTTTGAGTTCGAGACCTCTGCACCAATCTTGCCTTCAATCATTTCACCTCCATCGCTCGAACTCAAGCCTTTGCCGTCTCACCTTAAGTATGCGTACTTAGGTGAACACGAGACCCTCCCTGTCATCATTTCGGCTTCTCTAGCTTCCGAGCAAGAGAAAGCCCTTCTCGTGGTCTTGCACAGCAACAGGCAAGCTTTTGGCTGGTCCATGGCGGACATCAAGGGGATTAGTCCCCTAATCGTTGAGCATCACATTCATCTGATGGATGATGCCAAACCAGCCCGGGATCCACAAAGACGTCCCAATCCAGTCATGAAAGAGGCTGTGAAGAAGGAGATCGTAAAATGTCTAAATAGTGGTATCATTTACCCTATCTCTGATAGCCAGTGGGTTAGCCCCATCCACGTTGTCCCCAAGAAGTCGGGCATCACGGTCATAACCAACGAGGCGAACGAGTTAATCCCTACTCGCACCCAAACTGGGTGGCGAGTATGCATCGATTATAGAAAACTCAACGCCGCAACGCGGAAAGACCACTTTCCGCTACCTTTCAATGACCAGATGCTTGAACGATTGGCCGGACACGAGTACTACTGCTTTCTTGATGGCTACTCCGGCTATAATCAAATTCCCATCGACGAAAAAGACCAGGACAAGACCACATACACTTGTCCTTTCGGCACGTTTGCATATCGACGCATGCCCTTTGGGTTATGCAATGCGCCCGCTACCTTCCAGCGGTGTATGATGGGAATTTTCTCAGACATGGTGGAAAATTTTTTGGAGATTTTCATGGATGATTTCTCCATCTTCGGCGATTCCTTCAACGAGTGTTTGCTGCATCTTGACGCTATCCTTACCCGATGTAAGGACAAGAATCTCACTTTGAATTGGGAGAAATGCCACTTCATGGTGCGTGAAGGTATTGTCTTAGGACATATCATCTCGCAAAATGGCATAGAGGTTGACAAAGCAAATATTGAGGTCATTTCCAAATTGCCTCCTCCCCGATGCGTCAGAGATATCCGAGCCTTCCTTGGCCATGTCGGTTTCTATAGACGGTTCATTAAGGACTTTAGCAAGATTGCTAGGCCCTTAACTCTTTTGCTGGCCAAGGACACACCATTTGACTTCAACTCGAGCTGTGTGACTGCATTCGAGTCACTAAAACGCTCACTCACTTCCGCTCCTATTCTTTCTTCACCTGACTGGACGCACCCATTTGAGATTATGTGCGATGCATCCGACTTTGCCATTGGTGCTGTCCTTGGACAACACATCAACAAGATGCCGCACGTAATCTATTATGCGAGCCGAACCCTGAACAACGCACAACTCAATTATACAACAACTGAGAAGGAATTCTTAGCTGTTGTATTTGCTTTAGAAAAGTTCAGGCCCTACCTCATCGGCTCTCCAGTCATTGTCTACACTGATCATTCTGCTCTGCGCCATCTTTTTGCGAAGAAAGATGCAAAATCTCGGTTAATCCGTTGGATCCTCTTGCTTCAGGAGTTTGACCTTGTCATTAAGGACAAACGAGGATGTGAAAACGTAGTTGCCGACCATCTCTCACGACTTCCTTCTTCACCTTCGCTTCCAATTCCGATCAACGACGTTTTCCCGGATGAACAGCTCTTGACAATATCTTGCGAACCCTGGTTCGCAGATATTGTGAACTATTTGGCCACGGGATTACTACCGACCGAATGGTCAAGTCAGGACAGACTTCGCTTCTTATCCCAAGTAAAACACTTTTACTGGGACGAACCCTATCTGTTCAAGTACTGTCCCGACCAGATTATTCGTCAGTGTGTCCCTGACGAGGAATTCAAGAGTGTGCTGTCATTTTGCCACGATCAAGCGTGTGGCGGGCATTTTGGGCCCAGAAAGACAGCTGAGAAGATCTTGCAATGTGGTTTCTACTGGCCACAACTCTTCAAAGACGCTCATGACTATTGCAAGACTTGCTCCCGGTGCCAACACATGGGCCGGATATCCCGGAGGAACGAGATGCCGCTCCAACCGATCTTGGTTGTGGAGATTTTCGATGTTTGGGGGATAGATTTCATGGGGCCGTTTCCCAGCTCTTTCGGGAACTTGTACATCCTTCTCGCTGTTGATTACGTCTCTAAATGGGTCGAGACTGTGCCCAGCCGGAATAACGACAACAAGGTTGTCGTTAGGTTCCTTAAAGAAAACATTTTCTCCCGGTTTGGACACCCCCGAGCGATCATTAGCGACAATGGAAGTCATTTCTGCAACAAGACTTTCGAGGCCTTGATACGGAAATACTCCATTAATCATAAGCTATCCACGCCCTACCACCCCCAAACCTGCGGGCAGGCAGAAGTTTCAAATCGGCAAATCAAGCAGATACTGGAGAAGACGGTTTCCAAGAACCGTAAGGATTGGTCGCTGAAACTCACTGATGCCCTTTGGGCATTTCGAACCGCTTATAAGACCGACCTTGGCATGTCTCCCTATCGGCTTGTGTACGGAAAAGCCTGCCTCCTACCTGTCGAAATAGAGCATCGCGCATTTTGGGCGATAAAGGAGCTGAATATGTCTCTCGAAGATGCGGGCAGCCATCGGAAGCTGCAGTTGAACGAACTGAGCGAGCTTAGGGATGAGGCTTACGATAACGCGGTTGTCGTTAAGAATCGAACGAAGGTGTTTCACGATAAACACCTTTTGCGCAAAACCTTCGTACCTGGTCAGCAGGTACTGCTTTACGACACCCGACTTCACTTCCATCCAGGAAAGCTCAGATCTCGCTGGAAAGGGCCGTATTTTGTGCGGAATGTGTATCCGCAGGGCGCTGTGGATTTGGAGAATCCGAAGGACGGTTCATTTTTCAAAGTGAACGGACACCGATGCAAACCGTACCTTAGCGCCGAACCAACAGAGGAGCTCATGTTCTTACAGGAGCCGGTTTACCCTGTCTGATCTTCCTCTGCCTACCTCCAAACTTCGGTTATCCAGCCAAGAACAGTGGACACTGTTCCAAATAAGTTTGGGGGTATGTATAAACCATTTTGTATATATTTGTGTATATTCTTTTTCTTTTTCTTTTCTTTAAAAACAAAAACAAAAAAAAATTGTGTATCGCTAACCGACATTTTTAACCCTTCAAATGATCTCTTCATGCAATGACAGTGAGGACACTGTCCAGTTTAAGTTTGGGGGTACGCTCGGTACGCATTTCTTACCTTCACAATCATATGTATATTTTGCATCTGCATATTGAAATCCATAAAAATTTGAAAATTTTCTAAAAACATAAAAAACTTTTCTGTCAAGTTAGCTTGTGGAAGAACTCTGATTCAAAATTTCGACAGTTTTTGTTTGAAAAAATAGGAATAACTAAATCTTATGTTTAGATTTTGAAAACCTGAAAGATAACTCTCCTTTGAAGTTAACTATAGCTGATATACGTCTTTACATCACACTACACGTGTCGTGAGTTTTTGGAAATTAGATGACAAGTCTTTTATGTTTAAAAACTTTTAAACAGATAAATGATTTTCTGAGTATCAAATAGGTTTGTTCTGAAATAAGTAATGTCAAGAATAGTTTATGAAGTAAAGAGAATATGAAGGAATGTTATTGATGCCGTAATTGGAACTAAGTCTGAAAAATAACCCATCTGGAACTTGATTGGAATGATTACACACCAAACACACTAAACACGTCTTTTATCCAAAAAAAAATAATTGAACTGCCGGTTATATCTCCGTTCGTATTAAATCATCTGATTTTCACGCCAAACTGTCTTTTGTTTTTGGACCTGGGTAACTTGAGTAATTAAGCCCGCCGGGGTGTTTTTACACCTAATGCCCTAAAACCAACTGGTTTGGGTGCATTGGCCCAACACTCGCTAAGAAGCCTAGAAAGTCCAGATTAAAACAAAATCAAGCAAGTGTTCTCTCCGAGTTAAAATTCCTAACGGTTCTTTGTGTGAGAATAATCTTGATAAAAGACAGGCTTTTATAAAAAAAAATTTAGCGGAGATATGAAGGTTTTACTCTATGATAAAGACTATTGCACGTTCACAGAGGTGTGTATGAAATGAAAACAAGAAAAAGGTGGAGTGAAGAATAAGACCTAGTTTCCTGTTAGGGAAGATAGAAATTCTGAAATTGAAACTTTACTGGAAAACGAAACTTGAAAAATGCTTAACTCTTTATAAAACCTATGTGATTCTTTTAAAATTGTTATCTGGGCTTTTTTGTGTGACATGATGACTTTAATCGATCCTTCTGGAACTTAACGACACTATTTACACTACACGTAAAGACATATAAAATCTGTAGTTAAATAAGAAGCGAGGTGTGAAAAATAAAGGTTCGATAGTCTTGACTTAGGATCATAGAATTGTTATTTTCTGAAACAAAACTTTAGGGGTTTGAATCTTAGTTATTTTACAAAACTAGCTTGACCGGATTTTGTGGGTAGTATCCGCAGAAAACCCTCAGGAGACAACACTCCTCCTACTAGGGACACCTAGAGGTTTAACGGCTTGTTGCACATGCTCAGTGCAATCGCGTTCCCTGCGAAAGTGAGGTTAGGAAATTTTTTGTGAATAAATTGGCTCTGCTCGGGACGAGCAAATGATAAGTTTGGGGGTATTTGTTCATATCAGATTTTTGCATTTTTATACCGCCCAATTTTTATCACATTGCATATCGGTAGGTACTCTTGAGCCGTGTTTGCTAGTCAATTGCAGGATACAGGTTCTCGGCTCTAAACGGTGAAATCCATGGAAAAATATGACAAAATACGAGTTCCTGCCAACCACAGATAAAACACGGGTCTCCGCTCTTTATACATCTGTTGCCACACACCAGTTTAGGAGACAAAATGACAAATCAATTGTCACCTACATGCACAAAGCACAATGGCAACACCAAGACCAAGAAATCTACGCGGAGCTCAAGAAAATCCATGTCCAAAGTCCACATTTCCCTCAACAGAAATTCTGGAAGAAATGTGGAAGTATTTTCAGAAAATACATGTACCAGACAAGAGGGGACAGCAGACCAGGGAAGTACCAAGAACCCTATGGCCTGACTCCACCAGAGTGCGGCGGATCCGCGGCATAAGGAGGCTTAGGCCGCGGATCCGCGGCCGTATGGTGGCGGCAGACAAAACTTTTCCAGGGGTGTTTTGGTCTTTTTATTTGTGTTCTGGTGGTTGCCCTAGGTTTTCATTTTTCAGCCTATAAATAGCCCAGAACTTTGTGAAGGAAAGGATGCATAATCTTGTATTTTCTTTTCTAGGTTTAGTTGTGTTTCTTCTTCCTCTTCTCATCTCTTCTCCATTAAAACTTGTAGTGAGCTTGTGAGTGAAGAATGATGAATAAAGAAGAACCGTTTATTATTTTTCTTGTCTTATTATCTTGTTAATTGTTGTAATTTTCATTTGTTAACTAGTTGTTGTTATTTCTTGTTGTTTCTTTCTTCTCTCTTTTTCTTTATCCTTAACACAACCATGATGCTTACGCTTGATCCTTACCGAGGTGAGGTCGCAAATAGCTAGTTGTTATCTTCCAATCTCTTTCTTTCTATCTTCCTCTTTTGTTTTGTTTTATTTTTCCGTATCATGATGTGTGAGTAGTTTCATACTTGTTAGGGTAGGATAAGGGAAGTTTGAGAGAAGGAAATCTCTCTCACTCTTTCCTTGCCCAACAGCTTAATTCGACTCCCGTTAATTGAACCACAATCCGCTCCTTACGGCACCCTATCCTACATGATAGCGGTGATTCCGTAGTGAGACCGGTTGTGGTTGAATTAACCGGAGGTTATGGCTAAGAGCCAAGAACGGACGGACAAGCACCAAAAGGAAGAACTTATGCGTTGGAAAGCCTAGCTTATACTCGAAAGTTCCTTCCTAGTCGTGCTAATCCCCGTTGTTGCTGATTACCGTAACACCGCTATTAAGAGGGGCAACGAAAGATGTGGGAGACTCCTAACTCAAACTAACCTAATCCTAACCCTAACAAGCTCTCTTTACATATCATTTTACCGCTTAATTAATCACAACAAAATCCGAAAAAACTGGACTTAACTCGTTAAAGCACATAGAAAAAGATTCCCATCTCCCTGCGGACGACCCGTACTCAACCGGCTAGCTACAAGCGAAACCGTCTTGATTGCGGTATTTAACTAAAACTTGAACACGCAGAATATCTACCAATCAGACCCCTACGAGAGCGGCAAGTAACACTGCCAATTCTAGGGTTAGGAGACCCGGTCTCGACTCCTCGAGATGGCCTCCCACTGGACCCCAGAACCCGGTTACTTGTGCTCCCCTCCTTGGGTCTACCTAATGCGGAAAAGTAAATAATATACAATGGTGACATCAACCTCATCCCGGAAGTTCCCCAATAAAAGAATATTACATACAATTGAATTTTACATGAATGAAAATAAAAACCCCCATCTCATGTAAAACTCCTGGCTATTCATAACACGACGATCCAATATAACATATCACATCAACACATAATATCACATATCATCAACGTAAGTAAGTATGCATACACCGATCGTCGTTGTCGTATAGCAACGAAAACCGGCAATACAACTACATACTACAATTACGGTCACAGAAAAGAAATTGTAAAACTACAATATTTGGAATCCACAATCACTTTAGACATTGTAAATCCGAAATATCAAATATTTCGCATTTCATGCCTAACACAATGAATTCCACATATTGTATCACATTCTAGATAAATAGACAGTATTAAACTTTCCGAACAGATAATCAAATACCCAAAATTTCCTAAATTGCTCAACAATTGAGCAGAGTTCAAATAATCCGGAATGTGTCACAGTAGTAGCGGTCCAGCCGTAGAAGGGTCAAGCCAAAGCCTCACATGTGGCATGTCGTACTGCCCGAAACCCGAAGGTTCAAAAGGCAGTTCAAGACGGTCACATAATCGAGTTAAGGTTTGTTGTCTTCCAGAGGGTCCACCACAAAACTTGCACGCATTTCCGAAAGATTTAAACTCTAGAAAAGATTCAACACTTGAAAATTTTTCGTGTCGGGAAAAAGTGAGTTAATGATATCCGTTCGAACTTTTTAACAGTTTCTAAATATCCGGAAATAATAATGAATTTAAATATTCCGATCGAATCTACGATTACAAAATAAACCCCAGAACACTCAACACTTGAGTCAATTTAAAAATACCCATAATTAATAACTAACAGAATTAGAAATTACTGTGCAAACAGACAGGCAAAAAACAACTGTACGGCCGCGGATCCGCGGCCCAAGATAGGATTGGCCGCGGTTCCGCGGTGGTCCATACACATTACACTGTCGTTTTGCACCATAATTCTTATAATTTCCTGCTGTTATTTTTAGATATTTTTAATTCAGAAAAATCACAGTTTTTGAAAAATTTCCAGATAGGGGGTTAACTTTGTCGTTTCGGGTTCGATCGGAGTTTTAACTTCGTAAACACGTCGCCTAATGCTCTAGCTAGGCTCTGATACCACTGTAGGGTTCCTAGGCACTCTTGTGAAGGTTTATAAAGCATCAAACAAGCCCGAATAAAATTTTAGATGTGCCGAACAACCCAAAACCGGGATCTTTGCTAGATTATTAGGGTTTAACATGCAAGATAACATCTTTAAAGCTATCTGTGAGGGATTACAACCTTTGTAGTCCGCTCCTTCGCTTCACAAGCTCCGAGTAGAAGTCCCTTCGCCGCGATCCATGATCTCCCGGACTCAAGAGAGGCTCCACGACTCGAACGATCCATGAAAGCTTGTCGTATTCCTTTTCTCCGATGATCTACGTCGAAGTTGTAATAGCTCAAACTCTCTCACTCTAATGAGGTGAACACCCTAATCTAATGGACTAGATTAGATGAGGATGATGGAGTAGTGTTTATGCTTTCTTTTTATATCATTTTCTCACAAGAAATCATCACAAAAGAAATCACAAGTAAGCTCTCTCAAAAACTCAAGAGAGAAGAAGATGAAGAATAATAAGATTATCTCTTTTGTGATGAATAGTAGATAAGAATATATGATTGATATGGAACCATGGTCATGGATGATAGGCTTAACCTTTGTAGAGAAAAAACTAGAGCTAGGGTTTGGTTAGGTTAAGGATAAGTATCAACCATAATATCTTAACCAAGACAAAAGGAAATCCTTCTAGAATAATCAAGAAGGAGCTAACCCTAATCAAACCCTAATATCTTTTTATCATCCCTAAACATGTTTCATAATAAATCATATCATGTCACAATAATATATATCACATATATATTATATATTTGCAACAAAAGAAAATAATACATTTAACATATATCGCATATATATCAATGTATTAATCCGGTGAGAAAATGAAATAATAAAGCGAGCCAATATTAGATAATGTAATACAATATATCATATATATCATTATACATTAAATCATCAAATCAACACTTGATCCGATGTCCCGGTTCATAACTAAATATCGCGAGAATATAATACGGTATCTCATATCGCATTATCCTCGGTCCTGCACACATCACATATGTGCCTCTACTCCATTTTGCCTGAGCCAAGAAACCTCTGTGTAGGACTCTAAAGAATCGTCAATACGCCGGTAGCAGGTGATGATCATATCAAACACCCACAAGCTGTAAGCGGTCAGCTAAACGTAACAGCCACCCAGGTATTGAGCGATCAGAAGATCAACAAGCTAGCATGTCCGTTCTCCTGTGAATCCAATCAGTAACACTCCCGTACAGTCCGGTCTGTTCGTCTGATATGTCGCATATCAAGTCTAGGGGTGGTATACGTCAGACCCCAGTAACCGATAAGTCGTATCGATGTGAGGCTCATAACAGGTCGAGAAACTACTGGTAACACTTACCAGTATATCTCTATATCAGCCCTGGCTAGGGACTTCCAGTTATAGCCAATCGAACACAGCACAACGTCAACTCCCTATACCGGGAGAGACGAATCCCCTCCTATCGCTCATTGCCTCCATGTGATTCGGGACTGTACCAAAAAGCCATCGTTTTGCATGCCCTCTTGGACGTGGTATGGTGGAAATCAAAGCACACTGGGAATCACACAAGACACTATGACGATCTCGGGTCTACAGACTACCCTGTACCAGTGTCACCGGAGAACTGTCATGTGACGTGTGGTATATCACCATCTGGGAGTTCTCGACGAGTCCGTCCAGTGTATCCAGTCTCCACCGAGCACCCGTACACCATCTCTGATGTCAAACACCGATGATATGGGATCATCCATCGCCCATCACATGGGTCAAGATGCGTATTCGCTAGTCTACTCTGGTGTATCGATGCCCTGTCTCGATATACCCTCGACTAGGAACAGTTATAGGATGTACTCATCGACTACCATGGCCCCATTAGTATGATCTCATCATAATCCCAGTAGTCGAGTACAGATCCTAAGGGCTTTATCAACATGTGAGAGAAAGACAGTAAACCAATACAAGTCAACATGTTAAGATAAAGTGAAACCAAATAGCATAATATCATGACGAGCAAGAAAGTCATCTCTGTATATATCCAAGCATCCATCATAATATACATAACTAACACTCACTTCGTCTCCTCCATCTCGCCACCACCACTTCTCCCTGAGCACTACCATCCCCGACTCCTCCCTGCACGGAACCCCGATCCCATCATCAAGAACCCTTAACCTGCAACCCAACCTTTGTCGGCGCCCTCACGTCGTCGACCTATTGCCGACCACCTAGTCGTCGCCCTCACACCATCTCTGCCACCTTCTCTCCTCTTCTTCCAAACCCGAGCCCCTGCAAACATCCCAACAACCAAACTCTAACCACCCTCGAACCTATCCCTGCATACCCCGACCTTGACCCAACCTCCACCGCCGGCGACCCCTCATCGTCACCCCATCACCACGACCTCCTCTGACCCCAGAGCACCAACCCAGAAGCAACCTCTCTCTCTCTTCTTCTTCTCTTCTCTTTCTCTTCTACTTTTTCTCTTGGCTTCTCGGTTTCAGACCGTCGCCGGACCCGTGCTCGTAGCAGACGATCCGGGCGACCCAGAAGACGTTTTCGTGCAGCGTGGTCACTTCTTGAATTAGCTGGTTCTGTTCCGGGCACGCGTGTGTGCATCAAAACTTTTACCGACATCCGATGCGCCGTACGTATCCGTCGTGTGATCCGATCGAGGCAAGTTAATCTTGCTACATGTTATACTACAATATATTACACCCATTTGAATTATAACATTACATATTGTTTAAGTTATACATCCCACATTACTATTTTATCATTTTACTGTTATATGACGTCTGTGTGCATCCATATCATTATTTACATATCTATTCGCATGCTAATTCATCTTGCTACATGCTAGGTATATCATTGTGCATCCAATGAGTAAAATTTTACCCATTTATCATATTATACATCCATACTAAAGTTTTACCATTTTCGGATATACATTTGCATCCATAGCATTTAATATATATATATAACTGCATCTATAGATCATATTAATTCATGATATTATTGTAGTAACACCCCATGCTTAAAAATATGCATCCTACATAGTAATGGAGCTATAGTCGCAATCCTTAATAGTTATACTTGCATCCATGTTTATTTGTGTATCCAAACCATCCATTCTTTATATCCAGTTGCATTCCATGTTGTATTAATTCATAATATTGTTACAGTAATACCCCATGCTTGATAATGTGCATCCTACATAGTCATGATATAACCCCTGATAAATATTTATGCATCCATGCTTTTATTTGTGCACCCGTACTTGCTACAGTTTAATTATAAGCACCCACTTGATACCTGTACACTACTTGATGTGACCTGATACACAACTACTTGACATGACTTGATACATGTACACTACCTGACATGACCTGATATATCACTACTTGACATGTTATCTGATCCTCTTTCTAACACGGACAATCCTGACATGTTGTCCCGATGGACATATTCTGTTGTCTTTATAGACAAACTTGTTCCTGCTTGATCCTGTGTTGGCATTAGCTTCAGATTTATCAATACCTGACTTGAACACATAACTTGGGGGTATGGGGAAATCATGAATGTAACCGAACGTAACTCAAAGGGCTATCATATGTTTGCCGTTTTTCCGGGCGTTACGGAATACCTATTGTTTGCCGTTTCTCCGGGCGTTACGGAATAATCACCGATGGGTTACGATGAGGATTACATTAATTTATTTCGAAGACTTTAGAATAGATAACCCAGAAGCACAGTTTAGATTACTCACTGCACATCACAGGTGCTTACACTCTTCACTGTTCCTTATTCGTGATACTGTTATACTCTTATTACTGTTCATACTCATGCCTGCATGTCTTGTTACCTTCTGATTGTATTATTGTTGATATTATAACGCACTGACGTCTGGGTTTTGCTTGGCCCAGATCCTCTCTCCCTGTCGCAGGCCGTTCAGGAGTATTTCAGTCAGCAGGCCGAGCAGTGAGGACCTGTTAGTATTTTAGTTTAGTTTTCTGGCTCATGGACATGTACTAGATAGTTTATTTATTTCTACTGTTCTTGATATCTCTGAACAGCCGTAATGTGACTGTGGAGGGATGTTTCCTATCCACAGGTATCATGGTTGGCTCTGTTACGTGCCTATCTTAGCACACTCTGGGAAGCGGGGCGTGACATGTTTATTTGGTATCAGAGCTATAGGATTTAGGTTAATCGGGTTTGATTCTTTTGTAGTTGGGTATTGGACCCAATACACGAATCAGAAAACCTGTAATTAGGAACATGTCCTTCCATATTGTTATCGTGATTCTTGAATCATATCTTTCTCTCGACCCTTGTCTTGACGATATGCAAACAACTTTGCATCTCGGCTTGAAACCTTTTGGTTCCCTATTGTTTCTCCCTGTTCCTTTGATTCCAATACTAGAATTTGGGCGACTTGTGTGGAGTTATATGATTGTAACTATGTACCGCGGCATGGTTACAATGCGTACTCTATTTAAGTAACTTGGAGTTCTAGTCTTGATTCATATCCTTGATTTATGGTCATTATTCATCGCAAGTTTTGAATCTTGTTATCATACTAATCCTTTTCGGTGTCTTGGTTGCAGGATCATGGCAGACAAGAATATGCGATCGTACCAGAGGCATGTCGATGACGCCGCATTACTTGGAGTAATTCGTGGGATGCTGGAGAACCAGAGGCGGCAAGCCGAGCTGAAGCAGCGGCAAGTCGAAGCTTTTCAGGAAGGTTTGCGGACCGTTCAGCAGTCCGTAAACAATATTGCGGCCAAACCAGTAGAGCGTGTGGGTACCATGGCGGATTTTAGGAGACTTGGTCCATCCATTTTCACTGGTTTGGAGGAGCGATTGCCAGCGGAGCAGTGGTTAGTCGACACGGAGAATCTTCTCGTTGCAGCACAGATTCCGGAAGACAAGAGAGTGGATATAGTACGCATCCAATTGGTGGACTATGCCCCCGAGTGGTGGCTCGTGGAAGAGACCCGTTTGCCCAAGCCGATCAGTTGGGTAACTTTCTCGCAGAGTTTCTTGGAGAAGTTCTTTCCGCAGACTGCACGGGAAGAAATAGAAGAAAAGTTCATCAGTTTGTAGCAGAATGGCGGATCCATGGATGCGCATGCAGCTGAGTGGACATGGCTCAGTAGATTCGCTGGACCTCTGATTGCCAAAGAGGCTGATAGGGCACGGAGGTTCATGCGCAGTTTGGACGTGGACATCCAGAGGCACATTATATCTCTGGGTTTGACCACTTTCTCGCAAGTGCTTAAAGCAACAAGGGAGAAGCAGAGTTTATCATTGAAGACAGAGGGTACGCAGCAGCAGGTAGTTGTGGTACGGGAGCCGGCATTTACGCCAAATCGAACGCCTATATGCAGAGGTGTCCCAGTGGACAGGCGTGGCGTTGTACCGATGAAGATGCTAGTTTTGCCCGAGCATAAAGGAAGGGTGTTGTGCGATTATTGCCAACGACCGGGTCACTATCGAAGAGATTGTCGTAAGAGGCTTGGACTTTGTCTTATTTGCAGATCAGCTGATCAAACCATTGATACTTGTCCGTCGAAGCTACGTCTGAAGGAAGATACTCAGAGGCCACCACAGAAGAAGTTTCAGGGGCAGAAGCAGATAACTCAGGGACCTAATCAAGCTCGAGTGTTTACCCTGACGGCTGAAGAGGCCAAGGCTTCAGATGAAGTTGTTTCAGGTACCCTACTTGTTCATGATTTTCCCGCATTAGCATTATTCGATTCTGGTGCATCCCATTGTTTTATGTCATCCATGTTTATTGCTGCACATTCAATTTATTGCACGACCATGTCAAGTTGTTGGGATATACACACTGGGAATAGGAAGATCATAGCTAGTAGTGAGTGTAAGGATTGTTCAGTTGTTATTTGCGGACGGGAGTTATTTGCAGATTTCTTGGTGATTGATACTGGCAGCTATGACGTTGTCTTGGGAATGGATTTTCTCGGCACTTTTCACGCTCACATTGATTGTAGGGCAAAGAAAGTGATTTTCCAGATTCTCGGACATCCGGAGTTTGTTTTTGCTGGAGGAAGCAGTTCTGTCGGGTCGATCGAGTTTAGGGCTAGGCCGAAAAACGGTGTTCTTGCGTCGATGGAAGTTGATAAGGAGGAAGCGCCAGCTGTAGTTCGAGAGTTCATAGATGTTTTCGAGGTCATCTCGGGTTTACCACCAAAACGAGATGTGGAGTTCGCGATTGATCTTGTTCCTGGTGCAGCTCCAATCTCAAAGGCGTACTATCCAATGGCACCAGTGGAGTTGGAAGAAGTCAAGAAGCAGGTTACCGAATTACTTGAGAAGGGTTGGATTCACAGTAGCAATTCACCTTGGGAAGCTCCAGTTCTTCTAGTCAAGAAGAAAGATGACACAAGGAGGATGTGCATCGACTATCGAGAATTAAACTGGGTGACTATTAAGAACAAGTACCCGATCCCTCGCATTGGAGAATTGTTCGAGCAGCTTGGTGGCGCGAGGGTATCCTCGAAGCTGGATTTACGGTCTGGATATCATCAGGTCCAAGTTAAATCAGAAGATATTTGCAAGACTGCGTTCTGAACTCGGTATGGACATCATGAGTATTTAGTGTTGCCATTCGGAGTCACGAATGCACCAGCGATATTTATGAACTTGATGAACCGAATCTTTTCACCGTTATTGGACCAGTTTATAGTGGTGTTCATCGATGATATTCTGGTTTACTCAAGGAGCATTGAAGAGCATGCTGAACTCTTGAAGACATGTTGAGAGCTTGCATGTTAAACTTCAAGAGTTCATGGGAGGATCATCTTCACTTGGTGGAGTTTTCTTACAACAACAGTTTTCAGGTGACTATTCAGATGGATCCATTCGAAGCATTGTATGGTCGCTAGTGTCGTTCACCTGTTTGTTGGGACGGTGTTGGAGAACGAAGATTGTTGGGACCGGATTTGATCGTGCAAACCGTAGAGAAAGTTAATACTATCAGAAATCTTATAAAGGCAGCACAAGATCGGCAGAAGAGTTGGGCCGATACATCGAGAAGACCTCTAGAGTTCGCGGTTGGTGGTCTGGTATTTTTGAAGATATCACCGACTAGGGGAGTGATTCATTTTGGGAGTCGAGGCAAGCTTAGTCCTCGATTCGTGGGGCCTTTCGAGATTATGGAGCGTATTGGAGAAGTGGCTTATTAATTGGTGTTACCACAATCTTTGGCGAATGTTCATGACGTGTTTCATGTATCTCAACTCCGTAAGTATGTTCGAGATGAAACACACGTGCTGGATCATTCAGAGCTGAGTGTAAGAGAGGATTTGACCTTTGTGGAACGACCGATGTCGATTGTTGATCGAAGAGAAAAGGTCCTTAAGAACAAGGTTATCCCTATCGTACTTGTTTCTCGGGGAAATCGCTTGCATGGAGAATCGACTTGGGAACGAGAAGACAAGATTCGACAGAAGTTTCCAGATCTCTTCCTGTAGTTTCATGTTTGTTTATCTTTTCTTGTTCCTGGAATTTCGAGGACAAAATTATTTTTGTAGTTGGATATAATGTAACACCCTAGTTCATTTATACCAGTTCTGTTTCAACTATTTCTTTATTTATGGTATTTTCCAGATTTACTGTGTTTTGGGTGCGAATAGTATATTTGACATCTGTATTTGCATCCGAACCAACCCGCATGCTTGAAACCTGTCTTGATTCATGTTTATAATTTATCCTGGCTTATTATATGGATCCGTGCACTTACATTATTGTATACTGCATACTGGCATTTATCTGGCATCTGCATTTTTAAGTATAATATTTAAAGTCACATAAAATATTTTAAAAAAATACATTGCATGGCCTGCATGAGACCCCAGACCCTGTGGTAGCATCCGAACATCTTGTTCTCGTCCCGTTCAGTGAAACGGACTTGTTTGGATGGCTACGCGCACGTACGTGCATCCGTTCTTGGGGGTATGCATTTTCGTTACCCGGATATCTAATTTAAGTTTTGGTCGACACTTATATTTTTCATATTTTAAAACTGGATTTTTAGACCCGACCCGGGCGTGTTTTGGACTAAGTTTGTATTTACAAGAATATCAAATGTTTTATTAATATAATATTTATTAAACTGTTACAGTTTAAAATTTAATTAACTAAAATATATTTTTAAAAATTTAAAATCCTAACTAAAAAACAAATTTCTCTCTCCTCTCTCTCCCTCCTCTCGATCTCTCTCTCTCTATCTCTCTCCTCTCGCTGGCTCTCTCTCTCCTCTCGATCTTTCTCTCTCTGTCTCTCTCCTCTCACTGTCTCTCTCTCTCTCATGATCTCTCTCTCCTCCTCTCATATATATAATTTTTTACGCACGTCCTCTCTCTCTCATCAGCATCTTCTTCTTCATTTCTTTTTTTTTTCATCCCCGCCTCCGAGAAACCTAGCCTCGCCTCACGCTCGCCTCTTGCCACCGCCGACTCCCTTGACCCCATTATCATCACCACCCCCTTCTTTTCTCCTCCTCGACCACCGCTTTAACCTCACCTCCCTCTCCCGAGCCTACACCCTGCACCCATCGTCGCCTGCCTCGCCGTCGTCCCCTCATCTCCGACGACCACACTTCGTCGACTCCATCTCGCCACCACCTCTTCTCCCTGAGCACTACCATCCCCGACTCCTCCCTGCATAGAACCCCGATCCCAACATTAAGAACCCATAACCTGCAACCCAACCCTTACCGGCACCCTCACATCGCCGACCCATTGCCGACCACCTCGTCGTCGCCCTCACACCATCTCTGCCACCTTCTCTCCTCTTTTTCTCCCTTCTTCTTCCAAACCCAAGCCCCTGCAAACACCCCAACAACCAAACTCCAACCACCCTCGAACCCATCCCTACACACCCCGACCTCGACCCAACCTCCACCGCCGGCGACCCCTCATCGTCACCCCATCACCACGACCACCTCTGACCCCAGAGCACTAACCCAGAAGCAACATCTCTCTCTTCTTCTTCTCTTCTCTTTCTCTTCTTCTTTTTCTATTGGCTTCTCGGTTTCTGACCGTCGCCGGAGCCGTGCTCGTCGCCGTCTATCCGGGCGACCCAGAAGACGTTCTCGTGCAGCGTGGTCACTTCTTGCATTGGCTAGTTCTGTTCCGAGCACGCGTGTGTGCATCACAACTTTTACCGACATCCGACGCGCCATACATATCCATCGTGTGATCCGATCGAGGCAAGTTAATCTTGCTACATGCTATATTACAATATATTGCACCCATTTGAATTATAACATTACATATTGTATAAGTTATACACCCCACATTACCATTTTATCATTTTACTGTTATATGACGTCCGTGTGCATCCATATCTTTATTTACATATCTAGTCTAATGCTAATTCATCTTACTACATGCTAGGTATATCATTGTGCATCCATATGAGTAAAATGTTACCCGTTTATCATATTATACATCCATACTAAAGTTTTAGCGTTTTCGGATACCCATTTGCGTCCATATCATTTAATATATATATAACTGCATCTATAGATCATATTAATTCATGATATTATTGCAGTAACACCCCATGCTTAAAAATATGCATCCTACATAGTAATGGAGCTATAGTCGCAATCCTTAATAGTTATTCTTGCATCCATGTTTATTTGTGTATCCATACCATTAATTCTTTATATCCAGTTGCATGCCATGTTGTATTAATTCATAATATTGTTACAGTAATACCCCATGCTTGATAATGTGCATCCTACACTGTCATGATGTAACCCATGATAAATATTTATGCATCCATACTTTTATTTGTGCACCCGTACTTGCTACAGTTTTATTATGAGCACCCACTTGATACCTGTACACTACTTGACGTGACCTGATACACCGCTACTTGACATGACTTGATACATGTACACTACCTAACATGACCTGATATATCACTACTTGACATGTTACCTGATCCTGTTTCTAATGCCGACAATCCTGACACGTTGTCCCAATTGACATATCCTGTTGTCTGTATAGACAAACCTGTTCCTGCTTGATTCTGTGTTGGCATTAGCTTCAGATTTATCAATACCTGACTTGAACACATAACTTGGGGGTATGGGAAAATCAAGAATGTAATCGAACGTAACTCAAAGGGCTACATATTTTTTGCCGTTTTTCCAGGCGTTACGTAATACCTATTGTTTACCATTTTTTCGGGCGTTACGGAATACCTATTGTTTGCCGTTTTTCCTGGCGTTACGGAATAATCACCGATGGGTTATAATGAGGATTATATTAATTGATTTCGAAGACATTAGAATATATAACCCAGTAGCACAGTTTAGATTACTCACTGCACATCACAGGTGCTTACACTCTTCACTGTTCCTTATTCGTGATACTGTTATACTCTTACTACTGTTCATACTCATGCATGCATGTCTTGTTACCTCCTGATTATATTATTGTTGATATTATGACGCACTGACGTCTGGGTTTTGCATGGCCCAGATCCTCTCTCCCTGTCGCAGGCTGTTCAGGAGTATTTCAGTCAGCAGGCTGAGCAGTGAGGAGCTGTTAGTATTTTAGTTTAGTTTTCTTTCAGCCTTTTATTTCCTGTTGTGAGCCCGTATTTGGGACGTACTTTCCTGATTGTTATTGTTACTTGGATCTATTGCTTCCGCATATTATTTCTTGACTCGTTTATTCTGGCATATGGACATGTACTAGATAGTTTATTTATTTCTACTGTTCTTGATATCTCTAGACAGCCGTAATGTGACTGTGGTGGGATGTTTCCTATCCACAGGTAGCATGGTTGGCTCTGTCACATGCCTATCTTAGCGCACTCAGGGAGCCGGGGCGTGACACTATCCGTCCCGGAGAAGGCGGACCGCTCTGTCCCTGAGGGGTAGGCATACAGCCACGATCGGTCCTTATCTCAAACGAGCCTGCTCTAATCTCATCTTTGGCGGCAGCCATTTGGCCCTCGTAGTCTCCGGCGACATAGTGTCTGGAGCAAAAACAAGATTGATAGGAACATTGCGATCAAATCAAAGGATTTCTGGAATTAAGGAAGGAAATACAAGCAAATATATATCCTGAGGTTATTTAGGCGGAGTACCGTATCGTAATCATGCCGCGGAACATACAAACGCTACGTCACTCTGCTTAAGTCACCTACTCCATCTACCAAGGGTCATCCTATACTTAGAAAGGTAAAACCTATCGCTTTGATACCAATTTTGTCACGACCCTTAGGTACGGAACGTGATTGGCACTTAAACTACGAAACGTCTCAAGGAGCAACATAATCTAAGTAAGCCAAAGCCCAGAAAACTAAACCGTTTAGCAATTAGAGTGAAGAAAAACTTGTTTTAACGCAAGTGGTTTTAACAAATAAGTGGCATTAATCACTTAAAAGCAACATCATATTTTCCAAAAAAATTCGGCAGAGTCTCCTTTATAAATACTGGCCCCCAAACGGGTACAACACATGAAATACATATAAATAATGAATAAGGCATCCCCAAGCGGGAGCTAGCTCTTCGCCAATGGCGGAATCACAACCATATGCAATAAGTATATCAAAAGTGCACAATAAGCATCTGAAGGCAAGAAATAAGAAAATACCACGTCGGCTCAAGTGAGCATCGACACCAACACCACCAATACAAATCTCACGAGTCTCACCGTCTAGTCCAATATACAAAGGTAGATGGAGTATACTAGATACAAATAAAATACATGATGGAATAACATATTGTAACATTTTAAAAATAAATAAAGAAATTTTTTTTGCGAAATTTCCGATAACCGGTAATATAAATCATATTTTCCGTAAAATTTAACTATAATTATTTTTCAACATAGACTTAAAAACACCTATTTTAACTAGATAATTGCTAGTATTTGGTATTTATTTAGTCACTTATAAATTGTTAGTTTACTTAAATATTTTTCCTTAATTAATTATTTTAACTATTATTATAAGCTTTCAATTACACATTAAATTAGTGTAAATGACAAATTGGAATGGGTTAATTGTACAAATGTGAACCGTGACAACTTACACCTAGTTAGTAACATGTTCTTTTTATAACTTGTCCCCAAATTCTAGTGGGTTCGAGGGTAAAAAGGAAATGGAAATAAAATAAAATAAAATAAGATAATTATGTATAAGTTAATGGATATCAATTATAGATGTTTCTACACGCACCCACACATCCCACTCTCTTTCTCTCTCTCCCACTTTCTTGGCCGAGCCCCCCCATGAGCAGCCCAAGTTTCTCCACCTCATTTCCCGTTTCAAAAATCCTCCAAATTCACTCAAAAATCCACACAAAATTCCACAAATTCCTAATTAATCTTTACCCATTATTCCCTGGCAAATCTAGCATGGATCTTGGAGCAAGGAGGCAAATTTGGGAGGCTAAGTTGCATGTTTGATCTATAAATTTTAGACGTATAAATCTTAACCATATGGTGTAATTGTTGGTAAATTACTTCAATCTAATCTAATTAGGTGTTTAATTATGGTTTTAAATTCAAAATTTAATTTTCAAGAGAAGGGTTTGGATCCAAGTTAGGGTTTTTACCACTTCATTATGTTTACAATGTGTAGTTTATCATCCTAAGAATTTCAAAACCCAACCTAGTTGCTAAATTGCTAATTGTTACTTTTAAATTGTCCAAATTATATGACTTTGCAAACTAGGTTTTTAATTAATGTGTAATTAGATGAAATTAAAATTTAGTTATGGTTTGTGTGACTTAATTAAGATATTTAGTGAGCATTGTGGCCACTAGAATTGTTAAAACATCTATATTTGAACTAAAATGGTAATTGTTGCTTACTAGGTTTTCGAAATAATAGCTTTTAAATTGAGTTTGAGATTTTGGTAATTTATAACCTATTTCATATAATATTTAGTGTATTGTGAATGTGCGATTGGTTCAATTGGGTTTTAGGTTTGGGGCTTTTCTCGTATAGCAACCCTAGTAGTAGTTTGTGGCGTTGTCGCGAGCGCGTTTTGTGCACCAAGTGTGCGCGCATCTTGTTGTGTGCGTGGATTGACTTGTGTCGTTGTGTCCGCGACTATTCATATATTCATCCTGTTAATTGCTTGTGTGCGATTCTAGGATCGGGTGCAGAGGCGTCGGATGTGGCGCGGAAAGATAAAGCTGAGATTGGATGAAATTAACCGAGGCGTCCCGGTGAGTAAATGTACACATCTATGGGGGGATCGTCTGGATGGCGCGAGGCGTCCGATGGTTTAGTATTATTTGTAGTACTTGCATTATATGCATAGGTTCCTAGTTATGCATCTCATTGCATTACTTCATCTTATATATATATATATATATATATATATATGACATCATCATTGGACACTTGCACCATTACCATTGGTTCATACCGCACGTGCACTATTCATGCGAACACACACGCCTTCGGTAATTGCTATGTCACGAATACTATAGAACTTGTTTATAATCGTTAACTGTGCATTTGCATCACATATGATCCGTAGATTTATACTTGTTTATTCATTTCATTAAATGGATACGTAGGATTGTTAGTCATTTATACATATCTCATTGCATCTTAATTCATGCATATCATCTAGTCGTACTTCGCATGGTATATATTACCGTATTATAGATTTCCATCATCATCGACATGTTTTCGTATTGTGATCCTTCTTGAGGATTTCTGTACTTATGAGATTTCTGGATTTTGAGAAAAACAACAAGAATTTTATAAACCTATTAGCATTTTTAAAAATAGAAAGTTGTGGTTTTCTCATGATATGATGTGTGCGGTGTCCACCATGAGTTTTCTCGGTTCTTGAGCTGTATCATATACCCGATTCGAGGAGGGAGATGCACCGTCTGCGGGTATATGGTGGACCCGGTACGGTACCCAGGGACAAGAGGATCGCAGATGATGGCGTTGAGCCCGGCAGGGGAGCGCTACCTACCGGTTATTTGTGGCGCGGCGGATATCCGGAGGATACCGACCGTAGTCGTGAGATTTGATGATATGGGCCGATCCGGACTGACGGAGCCCGAGATATTAAGATATTGAGATATTGATACCTTGAGAGATTGAGATACCGAGACATCGAGATATTGAGATATTGATAAATTGAGATATATATATATATATATATATATATATATATATATATTTTGTCGATGCTTGACATGGATTTTCTATTGATTTCATTGATAATACTTCGGCTTATTGCACAGAGGTTTTTCTATGATAAGACTAAAGATTTCTCATACCAGATATGTTCAAGTTTCATGTTTGATTATGCATTCATATTGCATCCTACGAGTGCAACGCATTGTATTGATATATGTAGGCTGTGACGCATTGCGTGCATGCTTACGATAGCCTTATTAGATGTTACTTACTAGTCAAGAGTTGGCAACTCACCCCCGTTGTGTCACAGTATCTTGCAGGTTTGACCCGTCAGCGCAGTAGCGGCGGGCGTACTTCCTCTTTTGGGCTTCATTCGCCTGATTTGCAGCTTTCTCGTAAGTGGGTTACGAGGATATCTTTTTTCACTTTGTATATTACTTTGTATCTAGTATACTCCATCTACTTTTGTATATTGGACTAGACGGTGAGACTTGTGAGACTTGTATTTGTGGTTTTTGGTGTCGATGCTCACTTGAGCTGACGTGGTGTTTCTTATTTCTTGCTTTCATATGCTTATTTTCGTGCTTTTGATACATATTGCATGTGGTTATGATTCCATCTTGGGCGAAGAGCTAGCTTCCACTTGGGGATGCCTTTATTCTTATATATATGTATTTTCATGTGTTGTACCCATTTGGGGGTTAGTATTTACAAAGGAGACTCTGCCGAAATTTTCGGGAAATTTTGATGTTGTAATAAATGTTTAATGCGACTTATTTGTTTAAAAATTTCTTTCTTTAGTAAGTTTTCCTTCACTCTATTGCTTTAAATGGTTTAGATTTTTGGGCTTTGGCTTACTTAGATTACGTACGCCTTGGGACGTTTCATAATTTAAGTGCCAGTCACTTTCCGTATCTTCGGGTCATGATAAAGTTGTATCAGAGCGTAGGGTTTTACCTTTCTGAGTGTAGGATGACCCTTGGTAGATGGAGTAGGTAACTTAAGAAGAGTGACGTAGCGTGTGTATGTTCCGCGGCATACTTACGATACGGTACTCCGCCTAAGTGACCTTAAGATATGTGATTTCTTGTACTTCCTTCCTTGATCCCATATGTCCTTTGTTTTGATCGCAATGTTCCTATCAATCCTGTTTCTCGTTCCAGCCACTATGCCGCTGAAGATATCGAGGGCCAAGAGGGCTGCCGCCGGGGATGAGATTGGAGCAGTTTTGTTTGAGACGAGGACCGATCAGGGCGGTACGCCTAACCCTCAGGGACAGAGTGATCCACTTTTTCCAGGTCGGATGGCTTGGCTGGACTCGAGTGTTCAGGACTTGTGACAGAGGATTGGATTGTTAGTGGTGGTTAGCCGAGCTCCGAGAGCCGATGATGTCCCTCCTATTTTAAGGATTATGATTGTACCTGCTGCTCAGGCAGCTGTTTCTGTTGTTACCGAGATTTTTCCGTATCCTTACTAGAGTTTTTGAGGCGGAAGCCTCTAGTGTTTACTAGCACGGATGCGGCGGAGGATCCACAGACACTCCTCGACGGGATGGCTAGGATTTGTCATTCACAGCGATGTTCTGACGAGATATGGATTGAGCTTACGAGTTCTCGTCTAGAGGGTCTTGCTCAGACGTGGTGCGAGTCGGTTGAGAGAGGCCAAGCTGCAGACCTACTTCCTATGACTTGGGATTAGTTCACAGCCATATTTCTTGCTCGTTTCCTTTTGGATAGCGTTCGAGATGCTCGAGCTTGTAGTTTTGAATCTTTGCGCAAGACTTCAGTGATGACAGTGTCCGAGTACAATATTTAGTTTACTTAGTGGTTCGATATGCTCCTTACCTAGTGGACACTGAAGAGAAACGGATAAAGAGGTTCGTGTGTAAATTGGACATGCAGTCATTTCTTGCTTTTGGTTCCCATAATTTAAACACTTATGCAGCCGCGATGGATGTGACCTTACTGTTGGAGGAGCGCGTTTCTGAGACTTTAGTCATTTTTGGATCGAAGCGGAATCGTACCGGTATGTCAGCTCAAGGCGGTTAGACAGACGCCGTTGTGATGGATATTATTTTTGGTGTCGTTTGAAATGGTATCCACATATTTTGTATCAAAGTTTAGCAGATAGTAGTCCTTGCTAAATCAGCCGCTTGTTATGATTTCTTCCGTAGGCTGATCTTTTGTCGCTTGATATGTTTCTCATTTGTGTTTGTTTTGTTCGTATCGGAGATAGGGATTCTCCTGTCAATTTGATTCTTCTCGATATGTTAGACCGTGATGTTCTTCTGGGCATGGATTGGTTAGCCACGTGTTATGCATTCGTGGACAGCTGGAAGAAGGCAGTCAGATTTAGTTTTCCGGGTGAACCAGTTCTTATTTATTTTCGGGGAGACCGTAGCGTCGCCTTTCCCAGTTTGATTTGTTTTTTCGCGCTAGTCACCTTTTGAGAAAAGGGATGTTAGGAATTCTTGGCGTTTGTTCGTGATGTTAGAGATGCAGAGGTCCCGTTGGACCAGGTTCCGATTGGGAGAGAGTTTCCAGATATTTTCCTGACGAGTTGCTTAGTTTGTCGCCAGAGCGCGATATTGTGTCCTGGTTTGACTTGATTTCCGGCGAAGCATAAAGAAATGAAGGAACAGTTGCAAGATTGTTTGATAAAAGGCTTGTTCGTCCGAGTCCGTCACCTTGGGGAGCTCCTGTCCTGTTCGTCAGAAGGAAGGTCGTTGGCGTCTATATATTGATTATCGTCAGTTGAATTGGGTTACTGTGCAGGACATTTCTTGAAAATCGACTTACGGTAAGGCTACTACCTGTTGTGGGTTCGAGAGGTTGATATTCCAAAGATTATTTTTCACACAAGTTACGGGCGTTATGAGTTTTGGTGATGTCTTTCGAGCTCACCAATGCCCCAGCAACGTTTATGGAGTGGGTGAACCAAATATCCAGGCCGTTCTTGATCAGTTTATCATCGTGTTCATTGAGGACGTCTTAGTGTACTTTTGGAGCCGAGTGGAGCCTGGGCAATAATTGAGGATTTCATTGCAGACTTTGAGGGAGTGCCAGCTATTCGCCAAATTATCCACGTGTGTTTTCTGGTTGGATAGTGTGGACTTTTGGGACCCGTAGTTACGAGAGATAGTATATGTATGGAACCGAAAGAGATTGAGGACGTGCAGCATTAGCCCAGACGGATATCAGCGACGGAGGTTCGCATCATTTTTGGGTTTGGCCGGATATTATCGACATTTCGTACAGGATTTTTCTTATATAGCCGCAACGTTGACGGGGTAGGCCTGGAAAGGAGTTTCTTTTCTTTGAACTGAGGCATGAGAGCAGAGCTTTCAGCAGTTAAAAACTCGTTTTACTACAGCGCCGATTTTATCTATGTCTTCAGGATCAGGCGGTTTTGTTGGTTATTGCTATGCTTCTCGGCAATTGAAGAAGTGTGAGCAGAACTATCCCATGCATGATTTAGAGATAGCTGCAGTGATTTTTACACTTAAGATTTGGAGACGAGTCGTGCCGAATATTTACAGATCATAAGAAGCTTAAAGTATATCTTTCAGCAACAAGATCAAAATTTGAGATAGCGCCGATGGATGGAGCTAGTGAAGACTATGACTGAGAGATTCTTTATCATCCGGGTAAGGGGAATGTTGTGGTAGATGCTTTGAGTTGGAGGCCGGAGGTAAATTTTCTTGTTTGAGCACAGTTCAGAGATGGTCGATGGCAGATTGGCAAATTCTATGTGACAGCCGAGTACAGTTCGAGTTACGTCGACCGGGGGACAACTTGTCCGTGTCCGTGCACATCCACAGTTATTTGATCATATCCGTGAGGTATAGTCCGATGACGTTCGTTTATCAGAGATCTTGGAGCAGATTTGACACGACAAAAATTTAGTGTTCGTGATTGATGATCAGGGGATACTGCGATTTGGGACCCGACTTTGTGTGCCAGATTCCGAGGGACTGAGACGCAAGATTTTATAGGAGGCATACCAGTCGACATATAGTGTTTATCCGGTTTCCACCAAGATGTATCATGACGTATGAGATGTCTACAGATGTGATGGGATGAAGAGAGATGTCACAAATTTTGTTTCGGGATGCTGACTTGCCAGCAAAGTCAAGGCCGAGCACCAGAGGCCAGCTGGAGAATTACAACCTTTGCCTATTCCAGAGTGGAAATGGGAACAGATTTCTATGGGTTGTATCGAGGGTGTACCTAGGACTAGTCAAGAGTATGACTCTATTTAAGTGATCGTAGACCGATTGATGGAAGCAGCTCACTTTCTGCTAGTGAAGACTCCTTTCAGATCGTTCAGTATGCTCAGACGTAGGTTGATGAGATTGTATGACTACATGGAGTTCCGACTTGTTTTATGTTAGACAGAGGCACCCAGTTCACCAGCAGACTATTGCGGAAACTTCAGGAGGCTTTGGACACCAATTGAGTTTCAGTACAGTTTTCTATCCACAGACCGACGGTTAATCAGAAAGGACCATTCAGATTCTTGAAGACATGTTCCGAGCTTGCGTTCTAAATTTCGTGGATGTCGGGATCGTCATATGCCCTTGATAAAGTTTTCCTATAATAACAGCTTTCACGAAGCGATTCAGATGGCACCCTTTGAGGCATTTTATAAGGAGAGATGTCGATCGCCCGTATGTTGGATAGAGCTCAGTGAGAGCAGTATTTGGGGCCACAGATTGTGTAGGAGATGACCAAAAAGATTTGGTTGATTCGGAATAGGATGAGAGTGGCCCAGAGTAGGCAGAAATATTATGTAGACCGACGTCGGCACAGACTTAAATTTACTATTGGCGATCATGTTTTCTTGAAGGTTTCTCCGATGAAAGGCGTGTTGAGATTCGGAAAGGAAGGAAGGCTTAGTTCCAGATATGTAGGTTCTTTTAAGATTCTTGAGCGTATCGGCACGGTTGCTTGTCATTTGGCTCTTCCACCTGGCTTCTAGATGTTCACCCTGTGTTTTATGTATCGATGCTCCGCAAGAAACCGAGGTCCGAGGTCATACCTACCGTATTGGTTCTTTGGCGCGGCCTGATTAGTGAAAAGGGACAAGTGAGAAGCCGAGGTCGAGATGAGGAAGAAATATTCCCATCTCTTTGAGGGAACACGTAGTTAGATTTTAAATTTGGGGACCGAATTTCCTTAAGGAGGGAAGATTGTAACGTTTTATAAATAAATAAATAAATTTTTTTTTGTGAAATTTCCGATAACCGGTAATATAAATAATATTTTTCGTAAAATTTAACTATAATTATTTTTCAATATAGACTTTAAAAGACCTATTTTAACTAGGTAATTGGTAGTATTTGGTATTTATTTAGTCACTTAGAAATTTTTAGTTTACTTACATATTTTTCCTTAATTAATTATTTTAACTATTATTATAAGCTTTCAATTATACATTTAATTAGTGTTAATTACTGATTGGAATGGGTTAATTGTACAAATGTGAACCATGACAACTTAAACCTAGTTAGTAACATGTTC
The DNA here is from genome assembly GCA_030015575.1 of Agapanthus africanus. Lineage (NCBI taxonomy): Eukaryota > Viridiplantae > Streptophyta > Magnoliopsida > Asparagales > Amaryllidaceae > Agapanthus > Agapanthus africanus. The sequence continues at coordinate 368,328,757 of JASDDO010000012.1, forward strand.
TTTATATAACTTGTCACCAAATTCTAGCGGGTTCTAGGGTAAAAAGGAAATGGAAATAAAATAAAATAAATATAGATAATTATGTATAAGTTAATGTTAGTGTATATGCCCTAGAGGCCATTACTGTATCATACTAGTTTGTATATTACATAATGGAAGCTTGGGATATTCACCTTGTATAGACAATCTTGCTCAAAATAGTAGTATGCTACTTGGTTTGTTTCTACTTTAATGTGTACATGTGTTTATTTTAGTATATCACCTATACACATTAGTGGAGCCCATAGGATCTTTGCTTGATTACCAGCGTTGTGATGGCAGTCACACTCGTGGGGGCTGGGTAATCCACAAGCACATCCTTATGCAGGTCCCTAGTCGTAGGACTATCGAGACAGGGCATCGATACTCCGGAGTAGACTAGCGTATGCGCTTCTCATCCCAGCAGGGGAGACGGTCTGTCCCACAGCCGTCAGTACGTCGTACTTGAGATAGTATGCGGGTGCTCGTTAGGTTACGAGTACACTGGACAGGACTCGTCGGGAACTGTTGGTTGGTACTATACCTATCGTCAGTTATCAGTTCGCAGGTAACTTGAGTACAGCTTAGTCCGCTGACTTGACACTGTCACTTCGCCACGAGTGTGTTCCCACAGTACTTAGATTACTACCCTACCACGGCTCAAAGGAGTCGTGCAAACAGGTTGTAGTTGGGTGCAGTCCCGAAGCACTTGGAGGCAGTGACGGTTAGACAAGATTTGTCTCTCCCGGTATTGGGGGTTGATATCGCGCTGTGTCTAGGAGAGCCATTACACAAAGTCCCTGGCCAGGGCAAGCGAGATATACTGGTAGGTTTCCAGCGTTATCTTAGGGTGTTTTGGGCTACACTCCGATACGAATTGTACCGCTATTACGGGACTGACGTTTACCTCCCCCCTAGGCCCGCCATGCGATATTCTCAGACGAACAGACCGGACTGTACGCAGATTGTCACATTCAGGCTCAGTAGGAGTTCGGATGGGTTTCACCTCGTCAGTCTTCTTATCGGTATCTACCTGGGGGCCGTTACGCACAGCTAGTGCCGCTTGCGGTCTGTGGTTAAACCCACTGCCAGCGTAGTGTCGAGTCTTTAGAGTCCCACACAGAGAGCGATTCTCCTTTAGGCAAAAGAGTAGAGGTCGCATGGTTTTGCGACAGGGTTCGGTCACATCCGTGCACTTGTGCACGTTTAGTGTCCGGGCAGTTTTCACTAGCGGGCTTTGGTTTAAACCAGATCCTAGTGTACGTTTTGGGATTAGTTTTATCTCGTTTGTATTCATGTTCCTCGGAACGCGGATACGGGTGTGTATGCACAGTTGACAGAGAGACAGAGGCAGAGAATTCTCATTAGGGTTGTTGACTATTGACTTTTGCTAAACCCTAATGAGAATAAGAAATATGATTAATGATAATATTAATTAAGTATTATTGTGCCATGGTTGGGTTGAAGGGTTGACTTTGTTGACTTGTTGACTTTGTTGACCGGTTGTCTAGGTTGGACTAGTTGACCATCATCATGACAATGGCTATCATTTCTTGGCATTGACCTTGGCTTGCTTGTTGGTTCACAAATTGCATTTAATGCAAGAAATGATATGGCCATTTGATATGATAACAACCATCACATAATACTCAATTATTATTATGTGTTATGATGATTTTGGATTATGAGAGCAAGGGTGACAAAAGTCTTGCTCATTCTTTCATTTGCTTTCTCTCTCATGAAAGCTCTCTCATCCTCAAGCTCTCCCTCTTCCTCTTACTCTCTCTCTAGTTCAAGGAAAAAACCTCTCATGTGTTGAGAATCATTTGCCTTGGAGATAAAAACCCAAAACACTTCTCTACTCATCCTAGTACACAAAGTCTATCAAGCCAAGTGTTCTAGTTTCCTCTAGTTTGAGGTTGAAGCCAAAGGTAGAAGCTTTCAGGTGGATCCATCTTCGGCACAACGAGACGACGAGGAGAGAACCATCCGACCACCACAAGGAGACCAAGAGAAGGAGTTCAAGTTAAGGTATAACCCCTAACCGAGTAGGTAAAACTCTTGTTAGGTTGTTAGATAGTTGCTTAACAAAGATCCGTATTTTGAGTCCATGTTACCACCAAAAGAAAAATCTTTTTTCATCATTTCCGCAAGCCCGAAAGAACCGGGAGAGGTAACTTGGACTTACAGTGGAATCAGAGCCAGGTTAAACACTATCTAACATGTTAGCAAAGTAACTAGAGGTTCGATCGGAGAAAAAATCACAAAACGCGCCCGAATTGCAAACTTTCTGTCGATTTTTTTCTGCACTAAAAGTGATTTAACATATCTGAAAAATCGACTCAGGCTTTTTAATAAACACTGCAGAAAAACGATCCACAGAGCCGACCAGCTCACCGCGGAAACGCGGCAAGCAGAGCTTCTTGCCGCTGATCCGCGGCCTAGTTGACTCGGCCGTGGATCAGTTTTGCTACAGTGTATTTCTTGGGGTGTTTTGGGATTTTTGGAATATGATTTTTCTGCCCAGATTTTCCAGAAAGAAAATTTTGTTTTTGGGGTCTAAAAATCCGTATTTTGATCGAACTTCTAAAGACTTAAGCTAACGGGTTATATCTGTGTTGTGATATATGTATTGAAAGTCTGCTAATCGCTATACGTCGATTAGTGGGGGTTATACATATCTGTGATCTGTAATGTTGATGGTATGTGTATATGAATTCATTAGATTGTCGCGGATGAATAGCCGGGGGGTTGTGAAATGAGTGTTTTCTTTTTCTTTCAATTCATGTAATTTGTAATTGATGTAATATTATTTATATGGCCGCACAACCAGGATGGGGTTGTAGCCGTCATTGTATAATTTCTTTTACTGTTTTTGCTCCTAGGATAGACCCAAGGTGGTTGCACAAACTACCGGGTATCTCGAAGTGCCGAGTGGCCTACTCACGGTGTTGAGGGAGGTTGCTTCGCTTCGGGTACTTGGCGGGTATTTTGCCGCACCCGTAGGGGTCTAGGGTGGGGTCTTGGATATTCATCGCGACCGTGTAATCCGCTCTTCGTTACAGGCTCGTACGGATTGCGGATTCCTAGTATATCCAATGTGTTCATCTGTGATCTGGAATGGCTATCATTGCATGTGACGAATGTGTATATCTATATATGATATCTATTTAGGCGTTGCTTATGTTTTGCATCCGCGCTAGTCCATCCCCCGCTCTGTCGTTAGTTAAGTAACCTAACGGGTAATGACGGGGCCCCGTGGCGAATGCGGATGGCATAAGCGTACGCCATATTTTCGTTGTTTTCTGCAATGATGGGACGCATTAAATTAATGCAAGAAAATAAACCAAAGTTGAGTCGTTAGAACACTTTCAAAACCACTCGGTTTCTTTTCAAAAAACAACTTTTAAACGCGGAGCTTAAGCCACTCCTTTTAAAAGCTATCTCGTTCCATCGATTATATCAAGTTCACTACGTTCACGGTTTCGCCAAAACCATTCGTAGCCCTCCGTCGTTTCACATGGATAGTCAATAGTATTCAGGCTGTGTTTGTTGGCCAAAGTCAAGGCATAGTGATTGGTAGCTATTGGGTATTCATGTGCAGCATAGATAGATGTGTTGGTTTGGGATAGTCGTACTGCCTTGTTGGCCAAAGTCAAGGGTAGGTACGGGTGGGTTCAAATTAACCTGGAGAATGACGGGTAGAACTTGACATGCGACTTATGATTTGTTGGCCAAAGTCAAGGTCATAAGAGCAAGGGGCAAAAATCCACATCGGGAGTTTCAAAAGAACTAAAACTTGCTAGCGCTGCATACCATTTGGAGCGTGTTGATTCTGGTAGGATTCCTTCAGTTTTGTCACGCAATGATATTTGGATCCCGATCCAAATGTGAGTGTATGCTACTCCTCGGGAAATTTCTCACTTAACGATCAATGCTATAAACCAAGTAGGTGTCTAGAAAGGTGTTAGCGGGGCTTCGCCCACAGGGAAAAGAGGTTATTTAATTAAGGAACTTCGCGAAAGTGTTGGAAAACCTCCCTCGAAGTACCGACACTAGCCTGGCTGAACGGATAAGCAAGTATTGTACGGTGAGATTGATCCTGACTAATTCTTCCTTTTTGGTTTGAGGAGGGATTCGAGAGACAGTGGGAGCCATCCTGTTTAGACAAATTAAAAACCACTCTAAACTTGCAAGAGTATCATGCTAAAGTGTTTCTTCTCTCTCTCCTAATTGCAGCGACCAAACATCATGACTAGACTTAAGTTACTACTAGATAAAAACATACTGACAGGGCCAAACTACAAAGATTGGCTCAGGAATGTCAAAATGGCAATCACTTATGACAAGTTGGGGTATCTCCTCACCACCAAAGCTCCCCCTGTCCCAGGTCCCAAAACCAGCGTCGCGGATAGGGAAATCCGTAAGACCTGGGAAATCGATTGCGCGAAGGCCAAGTGCCTCGTGCTTGCCTCTATGGACAATGAACATCAAAGGAGGCACGAGAATATGGACCTTGAATCCATATTTCTCCATACAAAAGAACTGTATGGAGAGCAATCCCGTATCGCCAGATACGAAGTCTCGAAAAAGCTGTTTTCGGCGAGATTGACCGTCGGATCATCGGTAGCGGAACACGTGCTTAAGATGATTGGCTTCATTTAGGAGCTCGCGGACCTTGGGACCACGTTAGAGAACGAACTCTATACGGACTTGATTCTCCAGTCCCTTCCTTCTACTTACGCTCAGTTTATCCTGAACTTCAACTTATAAGAAAAAGAAGTTGAACTTTCAGAACTCCTCAACATGCTGAGGAGTGCAGAAGGCACCCTACAGAAAGGTAGGGAAACATTCACTTTATTTGTAGGAGGATCTTCCTCTTCTAGGTCTAAGGCGAAAGCCAAGGGAAAGAAGAAGAAAGCCCCCGCCAAACCAAGAGACGGTGTTAGTAAAGTGGATACGAAGGGAAAGACAAAGGCAACAAAGGTAGCGGGAAAGCTTGTGGGAAAGGAAGAATGCTTTTACTGTCACAAGAGTGGACACTGGAAAAAGGATTGCAGGGCTTGGAAGGCCAGAACCCAGGATCTGAAGCAAGTTGCGGCTTCAGCTTCAAGTGTGTATGTTATTGAAAACTGTCTATCAATAAACTCTACATCCTGGGTATTGGATACCGGATCAGGATCTCATATCTGTAATTCTTTACAGGCACTGAGAAGGCGTAGGGTTTTGAAGGCAGGTGATATGACCCTCAGAGTTACAAACGGAGCTGGCATGGATGCTGAGTCTTTGGGGGACTATCATCTAGGGTTGTCAGATGGACACGTTTTGGTTTTGCGTGATTGTTATTTTGTACCCAATGCAACCTGTAATATCATATCTGTATCTTTATTATCTAAAGAAGGTTATGAATTTGCATTTGTAAGTAATGTTGTGAACATTCACCTTAATCAAGTTTTGATTGGGTCAGGTACATTAAGCAATGGTATATACGTATTAAACCAACCACAGATTTTCAATGTCCAGAGTACACACAAAAGAAAGTCTCCGGAAAAAAATCAGGCTTTCTTATGGCATTGTAGACTGGGTCACATCAATGAGAGAATGTTGACGAAGTTACATACAGAAGGATATTTAGATCCGTTCGAATATCAATCATATGCAACTTTTCAATCCTGTCTCAAAAGAAAGATGACAAAGACTCCGTTCACTGGACACGGAGTAAGAGCGAGCGAGCTCTTGGGACTCGTACTCAGCGACGTGTGCGGTCCAATGTCTACGCATGCACGAAGCGGTTATTCTTACTTCATTACTTTTACGGATGACTTTTCAAGGTACGGATATGTCTTCTTAATGAAACATAAATCCGAAGCCTTTGAAAAATTCCAGGAATATAAGAATGAAGTAGAAAAACAAACAGGCAAAAGTATCAAGACACTGAGATCTGATCGAGGTGGTGAATACTTATGTGCCGAGTTCCTGGATTACTTAAAAGAGAATGGAATTCTCTCTCAGCTTACTCCTCCATACACTCCGCAACATAACGGTGTATCGGAGAGACGGAACCGGACCCTATTGGATATGGTACGTTCCATGATGAGTAACGCTGAGTTACCGCCATCATTCTGGGGATATGCACTAGAATCAGCTGCATACCTTTTGAACCGAGTTCCAACTAAGACTGTGCCTACCACACCATATCAGATGTGGTGTGGGAAGAAACCCTATCTTAAGCACATTAAGACATGGGGATGTCCAGCTTTTGTCAAAAAGCAGCATGCGGACAAACTCGAGGCACGCTCAGTATAGTGCAAGTTTGTGGGATATCCAAAGAATTCCAAAGGATATTTCTTCTATTGCGAAGAGGAACAAAAGGTTTTTGTTTCTCGTCATGCCCACTTCTTGGAAACTGAGTTTTTGGAAAATCAGATAAGTGGGAGCGCAATAGAACTGGAAGAAATTCCAGAACCACGAGCTATTACTGAAAGCTTAGTAGAACCAGAGGGTTCAAAAGATCAGGACATTCCTGCGTCACTCCGTAGGAGTAGTAGGCAGTCTCATCCGCCCGAGAGATACTACGGTTTTCTCATAGACGGGGATAGAGAGGATTGCATCATTGATAGTGATGAGCCGACTAGCTTCCAGCAAGCCATTCAGAGCGTCGACTCGGTAAAATGGCTGGATGCAATGCGGACCGAAATGGAGTCCATGTACACCAACAAAGTATGGACGTTGGACGTTGCTCCAGATGGGGTAAAACCCATAGGATGCAAGTGGGTCTTCAAAAGGAAGATTGGTGTAGATGGACAGGTTGAGACCTATAAAGCTAGACTTGTTGCAAAAGGTTTTCGTCAAAGACCTGGTTTGGACTATGACGAAACCTTTTCTCCAGTGGCTATGCTGAAATCCATTCGGATCCTTCTTGCCATTGCTGCCTTCCACGATTATGAGATTTGGCAGATGGACGTAAAGACCGTTTTTCTGAATGGAAATTTAGAGGAGTGTGTCTATATGGACCAGCCAGAGGGTTTCATTCAGAGTGGGAGCAGCGGAAAGGTGTGCAAGTTGCTTAAGTCCATCTATGGACTAAAGCAGGCATCATGGAGTTGGAACATCTGTTTTGATGAGACGGTCAAAGAATTTGGCTTTATCAAAAATCCAGATGAACCATGCATCTATAGTAGATTTGTAGCAAGAACTGTCGTATTCCTCATATTGTACGTGGATGACATTCTTTTGATAGTAAATGACATTCCTATGCTACAATCTGTCAAGGGATTCTTGTCACACAGGTTCTCCATGAAAGACCTGGGTGATGCCTCTTACATTCTGGGGATCCGGATCTATCGTGACAGATCCAAGAGGATATTAGGGCTTTCACAGTCCTGGTACATCGACACCATACTGAGAAGATTCAGTATGGAAGATTCCAAGCGCGGTAATCTACCGGCTTGTCCCCGGATCACCCTCTCCAAAGAGATGTCTCCCAAGACTGATTTGGAAAGGGATCGCATGTCTATTATACCCTACGCTTCTGCGGTAGGCTCTATAATGTATCCGATGTTGTGTACCAGACCAGATGTAGCTTATGCACTGAGTGTGGTAAGCCGGTATCAGTCAAACCCTGAGGAGAAACACTGGATAGCGGTAAAGAACATTCTCAAGTACCTGAGAAGGACTAAGGAGATGTTCTTGGTGTATGGCGGAAAAGACCTCCAGATCGAGGCCTTTGCTGACTCCAGCTTCCATAGTGACAAGGATGATTCCAAGTCCATGTCGGGTTATGTCTTTACCCTCAATGGAGGGGCGGTGGGTTGGAAGAGTTCCAAACAGGAAACCGTTGCTGACTCGATGATGGAAGCGGAATATATCGCTGCTGCAGATGCCGCAAAAGAAGCTGTCTGGATAAGGAAGTTCTTGACCGAACTTCAGGTGGTTCCGTCCATTGTTGATCCAATACCTCTGTATTGCGACAACAACGGGGCTATAGCTTTAGCGAAGGAACCCAGGTCCCATCAGAAGTCTAAACACATCTTGAGGCGGTATCACCTGATCAGGGAGATCGTGGGTCGCCAGGAGATCGAGGTTCGGTGAGTTGCTACGGAAGATAACACTGCTGATCCATTCACGAAGGCTTTACCCCAGACTCAGTTCTAGCGGCTGATCGAGATGATAGGTCTTCGATACGCCAGTACATGGCCTTAGTGCAAGTGGGAGATTGTTAGTGTATATGCCCTAGAGGCCATTACTGTATCATACTAGTTTGTATATTACTTAATGAAAGCTTGGGATATTCACCTTGTATAGACAATCTTGCTCAAAATAATAGTATGCCACTTGGTTCGTTTCTACTTTAATGTGTACATATGTTTATTTTAGTATATCACCTATACACATTAGTGGAGCCCTTAGGATCTTTGCTTGATTACCAGCGTTGTGATGGCAGTCACACTCGTGGGGGCTGGGTAATCCATAAGCACATCCTTATGCAGGTCTCTAGTCGTAGGACTATCGAGACAGGGCATCGATACTCCGGAGTAGACTAGGTATGCGCTTCTCATCCCAGCAGGGGAGACGGTCTGTCCCACAGCCGTCAGTACGTCGTACTTGAGATAGTATGCGGGTGCTCGTTAGGTTACGAGTATACTAGATAGGACTCGTCGGGAACTGTTGGTTGATACTATACCTATCGTCAGTTATCAGTTCCCAGGTGACATGAGTACAGCTTAGTCCGCTGACTTGACACTGTCACTTCGCCTCGAGTGTGTTCCCACTATACTTAGATTACTACCTTACCACGGCTCAAAGAAGTCGTGCAAACAGGTAGTAGTTGGGTGCACTCCCGAAGCACTTGGAGGCAGTGACGGTTAGATAGGATTCGTCTCTCCCGGTATTGGGGGTTGATATCGCGCTGTGTCTAGGAGAGACATTACACAAAGTCCCTGGCCAGGGCAAGCGAGATATACTGATAGGTTTCCAGCCTTATCTCAGAGTGTTCTGGGCTACACTCCGACAAGACTTGTACCGCTATTATGGGACTGACGTTTAACGCCCCCCTAGGCCCGCCATGCCATATTCTCAGAAGAACAGACCGGACCGTACACAGATTGTCACATTCAGGCTCAGTAGGAGTTCAGATGGGTTTCACCTCGTCAGTCTTCTTATCGGCATCTACCTAGGGGCCGTTACGCACAGCTAGTGCCGCTTGCGGTCTGTGGTTAAACCCACTGCCAGCGTAGTGTCGAGTCTTTAGAGTCCCATACAGAGAGCTATTCGCCTTTAGGCAAAAGAGTAGAGGTCGCATGGTTTTGCGACAGGGTTCGGTCACATCCGTGCACTTGTGCACGTTTAGTGTCCGGGCAGTTATCACTAGCGGGCTTTGGTTTAAGCCAGATCCTAGTGTACGTTTTGGGATTGGTTTTATCTCGTTTGTATTCGTGTTCCTCAAAATGCGGATGCGGGTGTGTATGCACAGTTGACAGAGAGACAGAGGCAGAGGATTCTCATTAGGGTTGTTGACTATTGACTTTTGCTAAACCCTAATGAGAATAAGAAATATGATTAATGATAATATTAATTAAGTATTATTGTGCCTTGGTTGGGTTGAAGGGTTGACTTTGTTGACTTGTTGACTTTGTTGACCGGTTGAGTAGGTTGGACTAGTTGACCATCATCATGACAATGGCTATCATTTCTTGGCATTGACCTTGGCTTGCTTGTTGGTTCACAAATTGCATTTAATGCAAGAAATGATATGGCCATTTGATATGATAACAACCATCACATAATACTCAATTATTATTATGTGTTATGATGATTTTGGATTATGAGAGCAAGGGTGACAAAAGTCTTGCTCATTCTTTCATTTGCTTTCTCTCTCATGAAAGCTCTCTCATCCTCAAGCTCTCCCTCTTCCTCTTGCTCTCTCTCTAGTTCAAGGCAAAAACCTCTCATGTGTTGAGAATCATTTGCCTTGGAGATAAAAACCCAAAACACTTCTCTACTCATCCTAGTACACAAAGTCTAGCAAGCCAAGTGTTCTAGTTTCCTCTAGTTTTAGGTTGAAGCCAAAGGTAGAAGCTTTCAGGTGGATCCGTCTTCGGCACAACGAGACGACGAGGAGAGAACCATCCGACCACCACAAGAAGACCAAGAGAAGGAGTTCAAGTTAATGTATAACCCCTAACCGATTAGGTAAATCTCTTGTTAGGTTGTTAGATAGTTGTGTAACAAAGATCCGTATTTTGAGTCCATGTTACCACCAAAAGAAAAATCGTTTTTCATCATTTCCGCAGGCCCGAAAGAACCGGGAGAGGTAACGTGGACTTACAGTTAATGGGTATTAATTATAGATGTTTCTACACACACCCACACATCCCACACTCTCTTTCTCTCTCTCCCTCCTTCTTGGCCGAGCCTCCCCATGAGCAGCCCAAGTTTCTCCACCTCATTTCCCACTTCAAAAATCCTCCAAATTCACTCAAAAATCCACACAAATTTCCACAAATTCCTTAATCTTTACCCCTTATTCCTTGGTAAATCTAGCATGGGTCTTGGAGCAAGGAGGCAAATTTGTGAGGCTAAGTTGCATGTTAGATCTACAAATTTTAGAGGTATAAATCTTAACCCCATGGTTTAATTGTTGGTAAATTACTTCAATCTAATCTAATTAGGTGTTTAATTATGGTTTTAATTTCAAAATTTAATTTTCAAGAGAAGGGTTTGTATCCAAGTTAGGGTTTTTACCACTTCATTATGTTTACAATGTGTAGTTTATCATCCTAAGAATTTCAAAACCCAACCTAGTTTATAAATTGCTAATTGTTACTTTTAAATTGTCCAAATTATATGACTTTGCAAACTAGGTTTTTAATTAATGTGTAATTAGATGAAATCAAAATTTAGTTATGCTTTGTGTGACTTAATTAAGATATTTAGTGTGCATTGTGGTCACTAGAATTGTTAAAACATCTAGATTTGAACTAAAATGGTAATTGTTTCTTACTAGGTTTTCGGAATAATAGATTTTAAATTGAGTTTGAGGTTTTGGTGATTTATAACCTATTTCATATAATATTTAGTGTATTGTGAATGTGCGATTGGTACGATTGGGTTTTAGGTTGGGGGATTTTCTCGTATAGCGACCCTAGTTTTAGTTTGTGGCGTTGTCGCGAGCGAGTTTTGTGCACCAAGTGTGTGCACGGCTTTTTGTGCTCGTGGATTGACTTGTGTCGTTTTGTCCGCAATTCTAGGATCGGATGCATAGGCGTCGGACGTGGCGTGGAAAGATAAAGCTGAGATTGGATCAAATTAGCCGAGGCGTCCCGGTGAGTAGATGTACATATCTATGGGGGGATCGTCTGGATGGCGCGAGGCGCCCGATGGTTTAGTATTATTTATAGTACTTGCATTATATGCGTAGGTTCCTAGTTATGTATCTCATTACATTGCATCATCTTATATGTGTGTGTGTGTGTGTGTGTGTTTGTGACATCATCATAGGACACTTGCACCATTACCATTGATTCATGCCGCATGTGCACTATTCATGCAAACACACATGCCTTTGGTAATTGCTATGTCACGAACACTATAGAACTTGTTTAAAATCGGTAACTGTGCATTTGCATCACATATGATCCGTAGATTTATACTTTGTTTATTCATTTCATTAAATGGATACGTAGGATTATTAGTCATTTATACATATCTCATTGCATCATGATTCATGCATAGCTTCTGGCCGTACTTCGCATGGTATATATTAACGTATCATAGATTTCTATCATCATCGACATGTTTTCATATTGTGATCCTTCTTGAGGATTTCTGTACTTATGAGATCTCTGGATTTTAGGAAAAACCGCAAGAATTTTATAAACCAATTAGCATTTTTAAAAATAGAAATTTGCAGTTTTCTCGTGATATGATGTGTGTTGTATCCACCATTAGTTTTCTCGGTTCTTAAGCTGTATCATATACCCAATTCGAGGAGGGGGATGCACCGTCTGCGGGTACATGGTGGACCCGGTACGATATCCCGGGGCAAGAGTATCACAGATGATGGCGTTGAGCCCGGCAGGGGAGCACTACCTACCGGTTATTTGTAGCGCGGCGGATATCCGGAGGATACCGACCGTAGTCATGAGATTTGATGATATGGGCCGATCCGGACGGACGGAGCCCGAGATATTAAGATATTGAGATATTGATACCTTGAGACATTGAGATACCGAGACATCGAGATATTGAGATATTGAGACATTGAGATATACATATATTGTGTCGATGCTTGACACAGATTTTCTATTGATTTCATTGATGATACTTCGGCTTATTGCATAGAGGTTTTTCTAAGATAAGACTAAAGATTTCTAATACCAGATATGTTCAAGTTTCATGTTTGATTATGCATTCATATTGCATCCTACGAGTGCATCGCATTATATTGATATATGTAGGCCGTGACGCATTGCGTGCATGATTACGATAGCCTTATTAGATGTTACTTACTATTCACGAGTTGGCAACTCACCTCCGTTGTTCCACAGTATATTGCAGGTTTGACCCGTCAGCGCAGCAGCGGCGGGTGTACTTCCTCTTTTGGGCTTCATTCGCCTGATTTGCAGCTTGCTCGTAGGTGGGTTGCGAGGATATCTTGTTTTCAGTTTGTATATTACTTTGTATCTAGTACACTCCATCTACTCTTGTATATTGGATTAGACGGTGAGACTTATGAGACTTGTATTTTTGGTTTTTAGTGTCGATGCTCAGTTGAGCTGACGTGGTGTTTCTTATTTCTTGCTTTCAGATGCTTATTTTCGTGCTTTTGATACATATTGTATGTGGTTGTGATTTCGCCTTGGGCGAAGAGCTAGCTCCTGCTTGGGGATGCCTTTATTCTTTATATACATATATTTTCATGTACTGTACCCGTTTGGGGGCTAGTATTTACAAAGGAGACTCTGCAGAAATTTTCGGGAATTTTTGATGTTTTAATAAATGTTTAATGCGACTTATTTGTATAAAAAATTGCTTTCTTTAGTAAGTTTTCCTTCACTCTATTGCTTTAAATGGTTTAGATTTCTGGGCTTTTCCTTACTTAGATTACGTATGCCTTGAGACGTTTCGTAATTTATGTCCCAGTCACGTTCCGTACCTTCGGGTCATGACACATATCCTCGTAACCCACCTACGAGCAATGCCGCAAGTCCAAGCAAAATGAACAAAATGAGGAAGTGCGCCCGCCGCTACTATGCTGATGGGTCGGACCTGCAAGATACTGTGGCACAACGGGGGTGAGTTGCCAACTCATGAGTAGTAAGTAACATCTAACAAGGCTATCGTAAGCATGCACGCAAATGCGTCTCAACCTACGCATATCGATATGATACGATGTACTAACATGAATGCATAATCAAAACGAAACCTGGTATGGGAAAATCTTTGTTCTTATCTTAGAAAAACCTCTGTGTAATAACTGAAGTATCATCAATGAAATCAACAGAAAATCCGTGTAAAGCATTGACCCAAAATATCTATCCCAGTATCTCAATGTCTCAATATCTCAATGTCTCAATATCTCAATGTCTCAGCATCTCAATATCTCAATATCTCGGGCTCCGTCAGTCCGGATCAGCCCATTTCATCAAATCTCACGACTACGTCGGTATCCTCCGGATATCCGCCGCGTCACAAATAACCGGTCGGTAGTGCTCCCCTGCCTAGCTTAACGCCATCATCTGTGACCATCTTTCCTCGAGGTACCGTACCGGGTCCACCATGCACCCGCATACGATTTCTCCTCCTCCTCGAATCGGGTGTATGATACCTCTCAAGAACCAAGAAAAACCCATGGTGGACGCCACGCACATCATATCATGAGAAAACCACAACTTACATTTTTAAAAATGGTAATACGTTCATAAAATCCTTGCGGTTTCTCCAAATCCATAAATCTCATAAATACTGAAATTCTCAAGAAAAATCACAATATGTAAACATGTCAGTGATGATAAATGTCTATGATACGATAGAATATACCATGCGAAGTATGGACAGAAGCTATGCATGAATCATGATGCAATGAGGTATGTTTATATGACTAACAATCCTACGTATCCATCCTGATAAAATGACTATATAGGTACAGGTTTACAAATCATATATGATGCAATGCATAGATACCGATTCTAAGCAAGTTCTATAGTGTTCGTGACATAGCAATTACCAAAGGTGTGTGTATGCATGAATAGTGCACGTGCGGTCATGAACCAATGGTAATAGTGCAAGTGTCCTATGAGATACTATCATATATATCCATGATGATGCAATGCAATGAGATGAATGACTAGAGACTACGCATATAAATACAAGCAATACTAGAAATCCTGACTATCGGGCGCCTCGCGCCATCCAGACGATTCCCCCGTAGATGTGTACTTCTTACTCACCGGGACGCCTCGGCTAATCTGATCCGATTTCAGCTCTGCCATTTCCGTGCCATATCCGATGCCTTTGCACCCGATCCTAGAAATGTACACAAGTAAATAAGAGAATAAATATATAAATAGTCATGGACACAAACAATACAAGTCAACCACGCACACTAACTAAATGCGCATGCACTTGGTGCACAAAACACGCTCGCGACAACGCCACAAACCACAACTAGGGTCGCTATACATGGCAACTACCAAACCAAAAACCCATTCGCACCAATCGCACGTTCACAACACACTAAATTTTATATGAAATAGGTTGTATATCAACAAAACCTCAAACTTAATTAAAATCGATTTATTCCAAAAACTAGTAAGCATCAATTTACCATTTTAGTTCAAAACTAAATATTTTAACAAAACTAGTGGCCACAATAATCACTTAATAACTTAATTGAGCCACACAAACCTTTACAAGATTTTAATTTCACTTAATAACACACTAATTAAAAAATTAGTTTGCAAAATTCATAATTAAGACAATTTAAAAATAACAATTAGCAACTTAACAACTTGATTAGATTTTTCATGTCTTAACATGTTAAACTACACATTGCTAACTAAATCAAGTGATGTAAACTTTAATTAAATCTCAAACCCTTCTCTTTAAAATTTTATTTTGCAACTAAAGTTATATTAACATCTAATTAAAATTAGATTTAAGCATACAATTAATAAGTAACAATTTGGATGAAATTTTATACCTCAAGATCATGAGATCAAACAAGCAAACTTAGCCTTCCAATTTGCCTCCTTGCTCCAAGATCCATGCTAGATTAGGCCAAGGAAAATTGGTTAATGGTTAAATGAAGAATTTGTGAGACTTGTATTGATTTTTGATGAAGTGTTTTGATGAGAAAAGGAGGTGGAGAAATGGGGGATTGGGGCTGACTTAGGCTCGGCCAGTTCGAGGGAGGAGAGAGAGGGGTGAGGTGTTGAATGTGTGGGTCAAGTCAAGAACCCATACCTCAAGTATTAATAACCATACCTCTATGTTTATTGTTTTCTTTTTAATTTCATTTCTATTTAAACTTTGAAGTGGAAAAAGAAGTGGGGAATTGGGTAATGGGGGCTGTTCATATCAGAATTTTGCATTATTATATCGCCCATTCTTAATCATATTGCAAATAAATAGGTGCTTTTGATCCATGTCTGCTAAATAGTTCCAGGTTACAGGTTCTCAGAACAATACAGTGAAATTCATGAAAAGACGTTACAAAAGTGAGACTACGACCAACAAAAGATGAATCCGTATGATGCCACCTAACAGTTCAAGGAATAAATGAAGATCAGTAAACAATTCCATGCACAAGACAGTTCATGGGCAGAACAAGATACAAGACTTCAAAGCAAAGCTTACGGTAAAAGTCCACAAATTCTGTATTGTTAGAAATCTGAAAGAAAGTAAAAAAGATTCTAAAGAACCAAGTGAAGAAAACAGAAGAAAAAGGCAACATAAAACAACCCTGAAGAAATGAGACAGAGAACCCGCAAGATGGCCGCGGATCCGCGGCCAAACATGGCTTTCCGCCGCAGTTCCGCGGCCATGCTGTGCATGTGTCGGTGCAAATTGTCGGTGGGTGTCGGTGCGTTGACTCGGTCTTTTGGGTAGTATTGTAAATTCAGATGTGGATCAGATGTAAAACCTAGGGTTTCTCCTATCTATAAATAGGAAATTTGAGAGCCTAATAAGGTGTGCCTCTTTTAGGTGCCTCTTTTGAGATGCCTCCTTTTAATTTCTAGATTAAATTTTAATTTCCTTGTAATCGTCAAGAGGTCATCAATAAAGGTATTTTTTTTATCGCGCATTCTTTTATCTGAGTTTAATTCCTGAATTTTTATCTGTCTTTTATTATCTGCAACTTAGATAGTCTTTTAAAATTATAAAAATGAATTTTATCATAACTTCCCTAATGAGTGAGTAATTCCACACTTGTTAGGGTTAGGATTGGGAAGGTTTGAGAGAAGTAAATCTCTCTCTCCTTTCTTTGCCCATATAATTTTTATAATAGGACTTTATTTAAATTAACCACACACCGCTCACTACGGCACCCTATCCTACAAGATAGCGGTGATTCCCTATTTAGACCGGTTGTGGTTGATTTAAATAGAGGTTAGGGCTAAGAGTTAAGAAAGGACGGACATGGTCCAAAAGGAAGAAACTAAGTTTCTTCCTAGTCGTGCTAATCCCCTTTGTTGACTATTACCCTAACACTTATATTCTTCACTAGGGCATTGAAAGCAGTGGGTAGAATCCCTTTTCCAAACTAACCTAATCCTAACCCTAGCAAGACTTTTAATCAACTTTTATCTCATTCTTAGATCGTAAAACAAAACCCGACTTGATCGGATTAACTCATTAGAACATAAAGAAAAGGAATCCATCTCTCTGTGGACCGACCCGTACTCAACCGGCTAGCTACCAAGCGACACCGTCTTGATTGCAGTATATTCTATTCTTTGATTTTAAAGCGCACGTACGCAAACTAGCTCGACCATTCAAATGGCGCCGTTGCCGGGGAGACGGTAGTCTCTTTCATTGTGTAATTTCGGGTTAAAAAAAATAAATAAATTAAAAATTATAAAAATTGAAAAATTTTAAAACAAAATAAAATAAAATAAAATAAAAATTCATCTCGTTCTTTTTGAGAGGTATTGTGTGAATTGCGCAGGAAAAGAAGATGAACTGATTCAGATCTGGAAAAAGCCAGTGAACAAATCAACAAACAGAAGATCTGAACAGACAGAAGAGAATCACAACAGACAACAGAAAATTTTTGGAGATCCAAACCAACTTAACCACCGCGGAACCATGGCGGATTCAAACGTTTGACCGCGGAACCGCGGTCAACTGCTGACGTCAGCACCCCAAAATTTTCTGTAAGTATTTTTGTCCCCTCTCCTACCCTGTGCTCCACTAAAAATTTTTCTTGTAGGGTTCTTTGCGCAAAATCTTTCTCCCTCTCCAATAAATTGTTTTTGTGCAGGATTCTTTGCGCTGCCAAATAAAAAATTTTGCAAGTGTTTTTGGTGTATTAACTGCTTTGCATAATTAATACGGACTTTTAAGGGGCTATAACACCAATCCAGATTGGGTGGGGATTTCATTTCCCTTTCTAGGACCCCAAATATCATAAAAAGCATATGCACCAACCCTCGAGTTAAATATAAAAAATATTTAGACTCAGCCAATAAGGACTGTCGCGCTCATTAGGACAAAGGAAGGTTGTGGGCAATCGATCGTTTATCTAAACCTGACTTTGTGGTGCATAGGCTAGACAAGTAGGAAAGGTAATTTTAAAAGGCCCGTCTTACGGTGATTCGTGAGCGGATCCCTCCTTTCTTTACTTGTGCTTACCTGGCCACAATTGGCGGTGAAGAGGCGATTTGAGGGATATCTCACAACTTGCCCTTTGGAACAGTTAGAAGCAGTCTAGTTGACTTAGGTGACCCTAGCTCTATGCTTGATTGTGCATGTATAAATTGTGATTGTTTGAAATTGTGCAGTAGTTCCGTACAAATTTTTGCAAAACTCTTTCTAAAAAAACCACTTTCAAAAATTTCAAAACTCCAAAAATAAACAATTTTTTTTAAATAAAAAAAAATCAAAAAAAAATCATCACATTCTTCTCCTTTCTCACATCATGGGTACCCCACCTCACAAAACTCTTGCCGAACTTTGGTACCCTCAACCAGACATTACTTCCTACGCGCATTGTTTTGGTCGAATTTCGGACGACCCCTCAATGCCCAAAATTTCTTTGAAAGATCGAATAAACGCGTCTAGGAGAAACAGTTGGACTCCGCAATTCACTTTGTATTAACCGTTTGAACCTTCACCGCCTTCTTACGTTGATACCCCTTTTGATAGTCCGGTGGTAACTCCGAAACCCATGTCTATTGCTGAACATATTGAACAATCTCGTAGCTGATCTTTCACTCCTTTCAACACTTCCAGTTCTTGGGATCAACAATTCCATTCACCTTTTTATCCAAATGTTGATCCTAATACTGTCCAACCATTCAATTCCTATCCATCTTACCCAACCGTTGCACCTTCCCTAGACATTGCTTCTACACAGCCATTTGGTAGTTTCCAGAATCCAAACAACTTTGAATATTTTACTGAAACCGCTTCACAACTCATGTCTAGTCTGGAACAGTCGTTAGAAGATTTAATGGTAGCGTCAAGACAACAGATGATGGATTTGAATGCGTCCATGGCCGCCATTATACAACCTAGTGACCCGGTAGCTAGTTTCCAACTAGCTCCAAATTTTCCAATGTATGATGAGGCGGTTGGACAGATTGAGAATTTGAGTGGTGAGAGTGAGTTGTACATCCTTCCAAATCAAACCTACCCATCCCCAATTGAATCCCACAATTCTGGTTTTGAATGTCTATCAAGTATTCCAAATGATTAACCAGTTGAAGATAAAACGTTTAATGAGTTGTGTGACTTTGTAGAGTTTGATTTACCAAATTGTGAAGGGTCCCTTTCGAGTGAAACCATCACCAATCCTTTTGACCTCTACACCTCCACTCTAGAACCTGAATTGATAAATATCCATGCTTTTGATGAGTTGTCTGAAAAAATTGATTTTCACTTGATTGAGGATATCGACGCTGGGAATATTTTGGATGATGAACCCGCAGATTTGACTGAATTTTTCTCTCCAATTCATCATCTCGAGTCATTAAATGTTTCTTCCGAACTTCATATGCGTCTTGATTTTGATGAGAATTGCATGGATAAGCTAAATTTTGAGGAGAGTATTGAGGAAATTATTGAGGATGAAGCAGTTTTACTTGAGGCGTTGGATTTTCCAATTCATTCTATCTTTTTCATTGACTGCGCATACCTTCCTGAATCTTTAACCGATACCCTTCCTCAATCACTTCCCTCCATCCTCGTTCCGACTTTGTAAGAAACCGTTACCCTTTCATTTTCAATGTCTGCTTTACCAAGTTCGACGTACCCATGTTTTCTCACGAATCTTGAGGGATTTGACCTCATTTCTCAGTGGGTTGATAGATTAGCACAATCGCTTTTTACACATCGGTCATTATAAATTGTGCTAATTTGTACACTCTATCTCCACCCTCAAGTTCGTATTCAACTTCTTTCTCCCACTTTCTCTGGTTCTTCTTCTAATCTTCCTTTAATGATAGCGAGTATTAATGAATCACAATCCGATAATTCAAGTTTGATCATTCCATAAAGCCAACTTGATTTAGATACTTTTGAAAATGAGGTAGATGAGTTTTTAGCGTCTCCTACCTCCATAATTTTTGACAAATCATGTATGATAAATTCTGGCACAAAACTTACTGACAGCAAATTGTTCAATTACATCGATGAGAGTTTTGAAGATCTTTTTGCTGACGAACTCGCATTCCTAAATGATACGGATTTTGTGATTAATCAACCTCCACCTCAAGAAGTCGAACCACCACCATTTCTTTTTCCCTTCCGCCATTCTTCTCCTCCACCGAGACCGTATACTGCTTCTATCTCCATACGGTCTCGTGTGTTTCTCATTTCTTTTCTCTACACTCCATTCTTTCACCAACCACACTATTATACCGATAAATTTTTTGAATGGTTGGTGCTAACCTTTGGCCTGTGTAAGGCCTTGTATAGCTTGATATTGTGATTTTCTCCCCCCCCTAACTATGAAATTTAACGCTTAAACAATGGAAACACTGTTTCACTTAAGCTTGGGGGGGACCTTTTGTGTATATATATATTTTTTTTTTAATAATAAAATTAAAAATAAAAATAAAAAAAATAAACAGGGGAGTGCCGACAATTTTGACCCTCTTGGTGTAGCCTGACAGTAAGGACACTGTCAAGTTTAAGTTTGGGGGAATGCTCGGTAAGCTTTCTTCCTTCGCATTCATGTGTATATTTTTGCATTTGCATACTTATTTTAAAACCCATAAAAATAAAAATAAAATTAAAATAAAAATTAAAAAGTTCAATTTTGGCTATATTTGACTTAAGTTCAACATGGCGGTTGACTAGTTAGGAAAAACTAGATCCTAAACTTTGTATATTAAAAACGCTAAAAATAACCTTTCTTAAAGTTTAACTGTAGAAAATATATGTCCTTATAGTTTATTTAGAAATTGGCAAATTTTGAGTTCAGTTCTTGGGCTAAGTCAAAATAAGGGAAGAGTATTGAAATTTTTATTTAAAGTGTAAGTCTGAAAAATAATTCTGAACCTTAAGTCTAAATTCTGAAAATATATACCCTACAACTTGCACAAACACGCACCTTGAAATTTGGGATAGTAGAGGATACCTTGAAATGCTCTTGTCTAAAATCCTTAGTATGAAGGAAAATAAAATAAAAGTACAAGTGTGAATAAAGAGATATAAAAAAAAATGAACACTGGTTTTGTAATTACTTAAGGCTGCATAAATAAAAAAATTTATAGCGAGGGTGCTTTATCACCTAGTGCCTTAGACCAACTGGTTTTGGAGTCACTGCTAAAGCCTTAGGTATTACAAGACAAGGAATTATGCCTTAAATGCGCGAACACATTTTGTAATCGGTCGTTAGTACCTCAAGAAGTATTAATGGTCGCATGAAGGATGCGTGAGCAATTTCATCTAAAATTCACCAACTAAAAGTATTTTGGAAGATGGACAAGAGTATGATAGTTTGAATTGAATTTCCAAGTGTAGGGGTGATACATACACACACGTAGGTGTATATGATTGGGGTTTGGATGAGAGATAGGAATGAAAGATAGGGCTTATACTTTCAGTAGAGATGATAAAAATTCCTAATTTGAGATGGAACGTTAGAAGGAAAATTCAAAAGATGCTGAAAGCTTAATAAATTACAGAACATATACGATCATAAGTTAAATGAAAAGTGAGTGTGAAAAATACGGGTTGAAGATTTCTAAGTCGAAGATAATAGAATTTCTTGCTAGAACACCGAATTGAAGAATGAAAGTCAATAGGCCAAATTGATCGGATTTTGTCGGTAGTATTCGCTGAAAACCCTCAGGAGAAAACACTCCTCCTACTAGAGACACCTAGAGGTTTAACGGCTTGTTGCACGAGCTCAGTGCAATCGTGATTCCCTGCGAAAGTGAGGTTACGATTTTTTCGAGAATAAATTTGCTTTGCTCGGGACGAGCAAAAGATAAGTTTGGGGGTATTTGTTCATATCAGAATTTTGCATCATTATATCGCCCATTCTTAATCATATTACAAATAAATAGGTGCTTTTGATGCATGTCTGCTAAATAGTTGCTTGTTACAGGTTCTCAGAACAATACAGTGAAATTCATGAAAAGACATTACAAAAGTGAGACTACGACCAAAAAATGATGAATCCGTATGATGCCGCCTAACAGTTCAAGGAACAAATGAAGATTAGTAAACAGTTCCATGCAAAAGACAGTTCAAGGGCAGCACAAGATACAAGACTTCAAAGAAAAGCTTACGGTAGAAGTCCACAAATTCTGCACTTTTTGAAATCTGAAAGAAAGTAGAAAAGATTCTGAAGAACCAAATGAAGAAAATAGAAGAAAAAGGAAACATAAAACAAACCTGAAGAAATGATAAAGAGAACCCCCAAGATGGCCGCGGATCCGCGGCCCAACATGGCTTTCCGCCGCGGTTCCACAGCCGTGCTGTGCACATGTCGGTGCAAATTGTCAGTGGGTGTCGGTGCGTTGACTCGGTCTTTGGGGTAGTATTGTAAATTCAGATGTGGATCAGATGTAAAACCTAGGGTTTCTCCTATCTATAAATAGGAAAGTTGAGAGCCTAATTAGGTGTGCTTCTTTTGGGTGCCTCTTTTGAGATGCCTCTTTTTAATTTCTAGATTAAATTTTAATTTCCTTGTAATCGTCAAGAGGTCATCAATAAAGGTATTTTTTTTATCGTGGATTCTTTTATCTGAATTTAATTCCTGAATTTTTATCTGTCTTTTATTATCTACAACTTAGATAGTCTTTTAAAATTATAAAAATGAATCTTATCATAACTTCTCTAATGAGCGAGTAATTCCTCACTTGTTAGGGTTAGGATTAGGAAGGTTTGAGAGAAGTAATCTCTATCTCCTTTCTTTGCCCATATAATTTTTATAATAGGACTCTATTTAAATTAACCACACACCGCTCACTACGGTACTCTATCCTACAAGATAGCCGTGATTCCCTAGTTAGACCGGTTGTGGTTGATTTAATAGAGCTTAGGGCTAAGAGTTAAGAAAGGACGGACAAGGACCAAAAGGAAGAAACTAAGTTTCTTCCTAGTCGTGCTAATCCCTTTTGTTGACTATTACCCTAACACCTATATTCTTCACTAGGGCATTGGAAACAGTGGGTAGAATCCCTTTTCCAAACTAACCTAATCCTAACCCTAGCAAGACTTTTAATCAACTTTTATCTCATTCTTAGATCTTAAAACAAAACCACCAATTTTTTGGACTTAACTCGTTAGAACATAAAGAAAAGGAATCCATCTTCCTGTGGACCGACCCGTACTCAACCGGCTAGCTACCAAGCGACACCGTTATTGATTGCGGTATTCTTAACTTTGATTTTAAAACGCACGTACGCAAAAGAACGATCAATCAGGGACAGCCCAAGGCTCGGCCAGAAAAAGAGAGGGGAGAGAGAGAGTGTGAGGTGTGTGTGTTTGTGTGTGTGTGTGTGAGGAAACATCCCCAATTATTACACCCATTAACTCATATTTTAATTATCTTATTTTCTTAATTAGTAATTATCCTAGAAATCTCTGGAACCATTGAGAAAAATTTTAGAAAGAGAGAACATGTTACAAAATAAGTTTTAAGTTGTCATGGTGCACTAAACTTGTATTAACCCATTCTAATTTGTAATTTAACACCAATTAAATGTATAAGTGAAGGCTAAAAATAATATTAAAAATAATTAAATAAGGAAAATATTTAAGTAAACTAAAAATTTATAAGTGACCAACTAAATACCAAATACTAGCAGTTACATTGCTAGAATATGTATTATTAAGTCTATGTTGAAAAATAATTATATCTTTTTTTTATGGAAAACACCAGTTATATTACTGATTATCGGAAAATTCACCTAAACGATTTTTAAAACGTTACACCTCAGCCACTCCGTAGATCTAGTAGGATTCCTCATCCACCTGATAGATACTATGGTTTTCTCATAGACGGTGGGAGTGAGGATTGAATCATGAAATAAGATGACCCAACTAGTTTCGAGCAGGCCATCATAAGTGTGGACTCTCTGAAATGGATGGATGCTATGGGATCTGAGTTGGAATCCATATACACCAACAAAGTATGGACTTTGGAAGTTACTCCTGAAGGGGTAAAACCTATCGGGAGCAAATGGATCTTTAAGAAGAAACTTGGTGTAGATGGAAAGGTTGAGATCTTAAAACCTAGACTTGTAGCAAAAGGTTTTCGTCAACGACCAGGAATCGATTATGATGAAACCTTTTCTCCAGTAGCTATGCTTAAGTCCATCAGAATCCTACTGGCCATTGCTGCATACCATGACTATGAAATCTGGCAGATAGACGTTAAAATCGCTTTTCTAAATGGTGATTTCGAAGTGAGCGTCTACATGACACAGCCAGAGGGCTTCGTAGATAGTGGGAGCTGCGGAAAGGTATGCAAGTTGCTTAAATCAATTTACGGATTAAAGTAGACATCGCGGAGCTAGAACATCTGTTTTGATGTGGCAGTCTAAGAGTTTGACTTCATCAAAAACGTAGATGAACCTTGTATATATAAGAAGGTAGTAGATAGCAAGGTTGTCTTCCACGTATTACACGTGGATGACATACTCTAGATAGGAAATGAAGTTCTTATGCTACACTCAGTCAAGCTCTTCTTATCACAAAACTTCTCCATGAAAGATCTGGGTGATGCCTCCTACATCCTGAGGATTAAGATCTATAGAGATAGATCTAAAAAGATGTTGGGATTGTCCCAATCCAGGTATATTGACACCATACTAAAAAGGTTTAGTATGGAAGATTCTAAACGTGGTAATTTACCCGCTTGCTCAGGAATCACTCTCTCCAAAGAGATGTCTTCCAAGACTGATTTGGAGAGGGCTCGCATGCAAGGGATACCCTATGCTTCTGCAGTTAGGTCTATCATGTACGCGATGTTATGCGCCAAACCGGATGTAGCTTATGCACTTAGTATGTTACGTAGGTATCAATCTGATCCTGAGGTGAAGCACTAGACAACTGTCAAGAACATTCTTAAGTACTTGAGAAGGACTAAAGAAATGTTCTTGGTGTATGGTAACGGAGAACTCCAGGTGGAGTCCTTTACCGATTTGAGCTTCCAGAGTGATAAGGACGATAGTAAGTCGGTCTTGGGTTTTGTCTTCACCCTCAATGGAGGAGCGGTATGTTGGAAGTGTTCCAAGCAAGATACCATAGCAGACTTGACGATGGAGGCTGAATACATCGCTGCCAACGATACTGCCAAAGAAACTGTCTGGATGAAGAAGTTCATAGCTAAACTTGGTGTGGTTCCATCCATTGAGCATCCAATACATTTATATTGTGATAACAATGGAGCCATGGCTTTGGCCAAGAAACCCTGGTCGCATCAGTGATCCAGACATATTCTAAGATGGTATCACCTGATCCGGGAGATAGTTGATCGTCGGGAGATCGATATCAGGAGAGTTGACATGAAGGACAACACAGCGGATCCACTCACGAAGGCCGTCACCTAGACGCAATTTGAGAGACTTTTTGGGATGTTGGGTATGCGATACTACAACAACTGGTTTTAGTGAAAGTGGGAGATTGTTAGTCATATGTATGCCCTACAGGCCATTATTGTATATTATAATGGATACTTGGACATGAGGCTATTATTGTATATTATAGTGGATACTTGGACACACGCGCGCGCGCACACACACACAGATATATATATATAGTACTTTCTTGCTCGACATGATAGTATGCTATCTGGTTGCTTTTTATTTTAACATGTACACTCGTATTATTATAGTGTCTCTCTGATACATGTTGATAAAGCCCTTAGGATGTTAGCTTGACTACCAGGACTATGATGCAAATCATACTAGTAGGACTTATGTAGTCCGCAAGCACATCCTTTAATCGTTCCCAGTCGAGGGAGTATCGAGACAGGGCATCGATATTCCAGAGTAGACTAGTGTGTGAGTTTCTTGACCCTGTATGGGGACGATGGTTGATCCCATAACCATTGATGTTTAACATCAAAGATTGTACACAGGTTCTCATTAGAGAATGGGTACACTGAACAGGACTCGCTGAGAACTCCTAGTTTGTACCATACCTATCGTCAGATAGCCGTTCTCTGGTGACACTTGTACAGGTTAGTCTATAGACCCGAGATCGTCATAGTGTCTTGTGTGGTTCCCACTGTGCTTTGATTTCCTGCCTACCATGGCTCAAAGGAGTCGTGAAAATAGGTGGATTTTGGGTACAGTCCCGAGTCACATTGAGGCAGTGAGCGATATGAGAGGTTTCGTCTCTCCCGGTATAGGGAGTTGATGTTGCGCTATGCTCGATTGGCTATAACAGCAAGTCCCAGGCTAGGGCTAATGAGATTTACTGGTAGGTTTTATCAGTAGTTTCTCGAACGGTTATAGGCCACACATTGACATGACTTATCAAGTTACTAGGGTCTGATGATTCCATCCCTAAACTTGATATGCGACATATCAGAAGAAGAGATCAGACTGTACGGTAAGTGTTGCTTATAGGCTTTGCAAGAGTTTGGACAAGTTTCCTTGTTGATCTTCTATTCGCTCAATACCTGGGTAGCCGTTACGTCCAGCTAGTATCGTTGACGGCTTATGGGTGACTGATGTGATCATTATCTATTGTTGGCGTATTGATGAGTCTTTAGAGTCCCACACAGAGGTTTTCTAGCTCAAGCGAAACGAAGTAGGGCAGATATGGTGATATGTGCGGGAGCTTGATTAAATACAAGTATGTGATACCGTATTCTAATCTCGCGCTATTTGATATCTGTTAGGTTATATCTGATATAACCGGATTGTTGAATCAAGTGTTGATTCAATGATATGTTATATGTATATATATTTGATACTGGCTGGTTGTATATGATATGACTGGATTATTGAATCAAGTGTTGATTTAATGTAGTATTGAATATTTATCGGTTATATGTGATATGACCCGGTTATTGAATCAAGTGTTGATTTGATAATATGATATACATATAAATGATATTAGTCGGTTATATATGATATAAACGGATTATTGAATCAAGTGTTGATTTAATAATTTTATATATATTAATATATTTGATATATAAATATATATTAACTAATATTAGCTCATTAATGCTTTTCTTCTCTTGATTATATATAATGATATATATATATGATATATATATTTATTTATATATAAAACACTATTGTGTCATGGTGGATGATACATTGAACATGGGTGTACGAGACTCACACCAAGGATAAAGATAATTTGGGTAATTATTTATTTAGAGTAAATTCAAAATGAAGTGGAAATAAGCATGGCTTAGATGCTTGTAGAAGTATGTAGAAGCTATAACTCATCCCACTAATTTTTTGTTTTACTCTGGATATTTTTCTTACCCAACTCTTATCTTTAAACCATGGTTCACTCTCTCACTTCACTACTTGAGATTTTTCTTCACCCAAGTTCATCTTCATCCTCTTTAGATTTTCTTGAGTTGAAAAAGAAAAAGAGAAAATAATTTCTAAAGTTAGCAAAATTCCTACTTCATCAACCTACTCTCATCTAGCCCATAAGATTTGGTTGTTTGCTTCACTAATTCCTTGATTAGTGAAGATGTAGTTTGAGTTAGAGAAACTTCAAGGTGGATCATCTTCAGCCTCGAAGACGACGAAGCAATCTTGTTCCTTTTACCAAGTTGAGTCTAAGAAGAGTTCTAGGGACTACTACTTAAAGTTTTAGAAGTGAAGGATCGGTCTACAAATGTTGTATTCTCTATTCACTTTGTGTAAATCTTGTTTACATGTTTTCAAACCTTAATTCTCTAGTTTGATTATAGGTTAGTGTAGCTTAGCACTTTAGATTTTTTAAAATTGCATACTTGATGCTTGTCTAAACCTAGTGGTAGTGCTAAGACACACTTTCAACTACAGTTCAAAGAAATATAGATATATCAGTTAAGTTTCCAACGCAACATACGGAACAATAATAGCCATTATATGCAGAGAGTTATGATCAGTTTAAGTTCGAAACGTATAAATGTCAATGCGTAAAACAACAAGACATACTGACAATATAAATTATGTTATAAATATCAAACAATACTGGAATTTGATGAAACTAGTTCCATATGAAAGCTAATTCGATTATCTACGCATCAATATAGGTCTTGTCACATTAGCATGTTCATACATGGATATACATGGGTTCAAATACTGGTATCAAAAGAGTGTACTGCTCTGAACTGCAGTTCATAGCCGTATTTCCCTCCAATTTGCAATGTCATAACAATGTAATATTCAGTAACAATTAACATAGTTCTATAAGTTATATAATTATATTTAATACAAGCCTAAGAAAGTCAGGAACGGATTTATATTTAATTTACTATGAATTTAATACGGCAACATGTACAGTAAGGTTCAGATTTGACGATGCCTCTTGGGTTATCATTTCATGATCGAGACTTTGATACTTTGAACTCCAATTTCAACGCAATACCAATTATCGATAAAAGAACCTATTATCACAAACTGGGAACTCTAACTTAAAAGAAATAGTTATATACCATACTGATAATTGTCGAATGTTAACAAACAATAACTTTGTCAACAAGAGATTGAATAATAATTAAACCACGTTTATAGATATTATACGTATAAATGTAACATGATAAGAAAGTGATGGAGTTTCACTTGCCTAGTGACGATTTGCGGCACGGTAGCGATGATGATGACGGTACGGCAGCAGCGAGGGTCACGTCAATATACGTGTTCGATGAAATGCCGGCGCTCGATTGGCGCTCGATTGGCGTCGATTAGGTTCAACAGTAGAGAAGCTCGACGGCGGTGCAAAGAGGAGAGCCAAATGATGCTATAGAGGTACAGGGGCACCGGTGGGCAAGAGGAGATCGGCAGCGATAATGGAAGCAAGGTAGTGCGGGGAGCTCGGGATATGGTTGCAGGTGCTTGGTATTATGAGAGGGGGAGTGTAACACCCTAGAACCATCACGCGGTATTTGAGTTAATAAATTAGATTGATTAAATATGCCAGTTATTTTGAGCTTTGAATGTGGGGCATCATGAGCCGGCTCAAGATGGGGTTGAGTTGGCTTAAGATCCCAAAGGGTAATTGTTTGCTTGGTTTCACTTGTGAGTCGGCTCAGAGATATGTTGAGCCGGCTCACTGCGACCTAATATTGACCCGGACATGATTTTTGGCTTAGTTTTCATTGCTACTGGTTTTCTTGTTTATTATTGGATTATGGTAAATATTTAATTATAAAGTTATGCATGGTTTGATATTCAATTATAATTTTTACGCTATCTCTAGCCTATTCCTATTTGATATAGGATTTATTATGATATCCGGCTTATATAAATGCTATCCTATATAAACCCTTTATAATCATGCAAACCCCAATCACAATTGATTTTCCTCTCAATCAAACCCTAGCCTCCATCCCAACTCTCCATCGAAACCCTAACCTTAATCTCAAACCCAATCTCCGTCATCTTTCATGGGTGAATCGATCTCATCAAACAAGCACGCCACTCGATCATCATCATCATCATCATCACCAAATACTCTTTCAAGTCAAGATCTACATGGGTTTGCATCATTATCTTCTTCTTGTTCATACTGCGATAACAAGATCTATCACGGCTTCATCTCTTTCTCGTTTGCATCCAAGCCGAGGGCTCCATCGTCGCCATCGGGATCATAAATCGAGGCAAGTATGTTTAGATCTTGCTAAATGCTAGTTATATCCAGATCTGATGTCACACCCCACCCCAACACAGATGGTATTATCCACTCTGGCCGAAATCGCACGGTTTTGTTCTTAAGAGTGAAACAGACCCGATTAGGGGCCACTTCCCAGGAGGTAACCCATCCTAGAATTTCCCTGTCTTGAGCATGCTTAACTAAGGAGTTCTCAAGCTCCTGTAATGCTGGTCCACTTAAAAGGCGTCTCTGCATTGAAGAGTGGTATCATTCCATTAAACTACATATATGCCCTCTTTTGGAATATGTTTCAGGGACCAATCCTATTGTTCTAGAGTAGGTCCCATGGAATCAAGAGGTGGCCCCCGTTCCTAGGCATGGCATTTTGTTCCGGGTGCAAGGACCGGGGTTCGACATCTTCCCCACCTAGAACAATGGTTCGTACTCGAACTACAGACCTACTATCGAGAGACTGGCTCTGATACCATTTTGTCATGCCACGCCCTCAACACAGACTGTATTGTCTGCTCCGGACGAAACTGTAACATTTCAGAAATATTAAATTTTATTTTTAGAATTTAAATAATAAAATAATATATTTCACGAAAACTATTCGATTTGCGAATTGGAGTTTTCGTAAAATGGTATGATTAAATACCAATATTGGGAAAATAATTGGAGATTAATATGTATTATTTATCAAAAGGGTATTTATTGGATTTGGGCATTTTATAATTAATTATGCAATTAATTATATGCAAGTTTAAATTAAACTTGATTAGTGCACTACTAATCACGATTAGGCCAAATCCGTCTTTTTAATTAACCATGGCTAGTGCACCATGATATGTTATATTTTTTTGCATGTTGTTTCATTTGCATTTGTTGATATTTGGTTTTAGATAAGAGAGGGAAAAAGAGAAAGAAATGAAAAAGAAAAGAAAAAGGAGGCATGTGAGACAAAATGATGACACATGAAGCATGTGCTATGAGAGAGAGAGAGTGAGAGTGAGAAAGAGAGAGAGAGAGGAGTCCTTATCTCTTCACCTTAACTTCATCACTTCATCTTTTCTTCCTTCATCTTCATCTCCTCCTTCCTCCACCTCTTCTACCTCCATGAAACATCCCCAAATCTTCATCAAAATCCCACACCACCTTCATTAAAAATGCACACAATCTCATCCTACACTCCATGGTTGAATAGTTTGGATTTTGAGCACTTTGGAGTATCTAGGGTTTTTCTTGAGTTGCTTCCAAGAGGTATAACTTCACTTCTCCTCTTGTTAAATTGTTTCTTTACCTCATATAGTAGTTTGGAGTTAAACTAGTATAGGGTTGTGATCTTAGAAATTTCTAGGTTGATATTTAGTGGGTGATTTGACTTGTAAAGTTGTTATTGAGATTTAGTGAGTGTTTACAAACCCTTAGTGATGATATTCCGGCTAATTAGACGATTAGAACCCAAAATAGGAACTTAGAAGTTTCCCGATGTCGGATTATGGTGATTTTTCATGATCTAATAGGATCTGGTACCACCAGAGAGCACCATAAATTAAGTTCCCCTCAGAGTGAGACGAGTAGGCAACTAGGAACTTACCCCCGAGACCCGAGACCCCAACTACAATACCTGGCCCCAGATTTAATCCTTGTGGCTGCAATTTACGGCCACACTGTGGAGATTGGTGTTGATTTTTGGTGTGTGGTCCCCTTATCTGATAATTAAACCTACCCTATATGCAGAATTTTTTGATTTGACCTAAGGTAGAATCTGGGAGTGGTTTTCTATGTTGTTGATTTCGGGTTTTCGATTTCTATAAACTTGTTTTTGGTATTTGAGTTCGGATTTAGTCGTTGTACATTTGTACGTCAACAACGAGGGTTATTTGGTTGTTCTTTCATGTGTATGCTATAGGTTCTAACCTATGAGAACTTCGTGTGCCGTATCGGTTTTTCGTACTTGGTTTTAATAGCATTATGATGTGTTTTGATTGTAGGTACCTTCGTATGGACATCCAAGATGACGAAGCACATCAACTTCGGATAAGCGAGGAGATTAGCAGGTGAGTAGATCTATATCTACAGGGGAAGTCAGGTGGATGGCGTATAGCACCCCCGCAATCATAATGGAAACCGACATATAGAATATAGTTGGAGAAAACCTATGATAAAATTTTTGTTCCGCAAAAGGTCACGGTAGATAGCCAGGGCGCTGGCATAACCCAACATGGTATCAGAGCCAACCAATAAACCCTAAACTAGCAGTTTAAACGATATTTAAAGTTACAAAACCGAATCAACTTCGAAACAATACGAAATATATTCAAGTTTCTGTTGATTTTTTATAGTCTTCAAAATTTTTTTTAAACAATTGCAGAAGGCTATTTATATTATAACTAGAACACAGTTTGAAAATGAGCCTTAAACTCCATGCTTTGGCCGGCGAGATTGGTTGTTTTCCCGGCGCCGCCGATTTTGTGAGGGAGTTGGGTCTTTGCGTTTTGGGTGTGTTCTGGAATCTTGAATATTGGGTTTTTGGTATTGTTTGCTTTTGCTCAGATTACATATTATGTTATCTTTGGTATTGGGGCAATACGGAGTATTTCGAAGTCGCTATTTTAACACTGTTTATAAGTTTCAGTATATACATTACTATCTACGACTGTGAATGTCATTAGAGCGGTATAACTCGTCTAACTACTATATGTTCTTTTATACGGGTTTGCAAACATGATATTCATATTGATGTTCTGTGTTGTGTTGAGATTGTAGTTGGATTGTTGTGGTGGATAGCTTGCGGTGCAATGGTAGTAATACAGTTGAGATTCATTTGTACATTTGATATTGCGGGACGGGCGTCCGACATGTGGACTGTCGTCTCTGCCAGTTTGTATATTATTTATTTGGGGCACAACCGGGTTGAGTTCGATGTCACCCTTGTACATATATTTTCATTTTCTGTACTAGGATTACCCCGTGGTGGAGTGCTCGAATAGCTGGATTCTAGAGGGCAACGGGCCCGCATCTCATGGCGTTGAGAAGAAGGGGGCCTCACTCTAGAATTGGCAGGCCATTCGTCGCACTCATAGGGGGTACAGGATAACCCATGGAGGGGTGCTCAAGTTACCGGATTCCGTGAAGTGTTGGGTGGCCCATTCACTTTGTTGATTAAGGTTGCTTCACTTCTGAGATTGGCGGGTAACTTTCCGCGCTCGTAGGGGTCAAGGTTTTCATTGCACGGGCTATCCACATGACAATGAACACCGGGTCTCATTTGTGGCTCAAATAAAACCGGAGGCTCACAGATTATCCACCATTCTGTGTTGCTTGCTAAGATTCTGTTATGTTGCTTATATCATACTTGGGACGGATGTTATATATATTTTTATATATACTAGTAGATGTTGTATATGTTTTGCATCCGTGCTAGTCCAGCCCCCGCTCTGCCGTTAGTTAAGTAACCTAACGGTTCATGACGGGACCCCGTGGCGAATGCGGATGGCATATACATACATTGTATTTTCGTTCTTTCCTGGCATGACATGGTTTAATTGATGGGACTGCATTAATTGTGATTAATGCAAGGAAAACAAATCTATATGATGTTGTTGGAACCAAGTTTTTAAAAACCGACATTACAGATGTTTCCTTTTGCTTTGTACAGCGGTATTCGGTTCAGAATATCTAGCACCTCATTCGACGAGGCAAGAGCCGAGATCCCTTTATAGGGACTGACCTCTTGGGAAAAAGTTTACGTCGGTGTAATAACTTCACTATAGTTGATTTTTTTGCTTTGCATCATGGTATTCGGTTAGGAATATCCTGCACCTCGTTCGATGAGGAAAGAGCCGAGATCCCTTCACAGAGACTGACCTCTTTAGCAAAAGATTACGTCACTATATCTTTGTAAAACCACTCGGTTCTTTCAACGATATCAAGTTCATTACGTTAAAGGTTTTTCGCCAAAAACTAGTCGTAGCTCTCCGTCATTTCAGATTAGTGTTACTTAGTATTCGTGCTACGTATGTTGACCGTGTCAAGGCGTAGTCTATGGTAGCTTTGTAATGCTTTTCTGTCGCATGGATATGTGTATTGGTTAGGACAGCCGTGTAACCATTTTGACCATGTCAAAGGTATTATCCGGGTGGGTTTAATGCAATCAAGATTATGACGGGTTGAACATGAGTAGTGTTGAGTAATTTCAGCACACTGGCCATCTACTGTAACCGTTTGCGGAACAAAAATTTTCAAAACTGGCACTAGAACAACCCTATAACCTGGATCTATCATAAACCTAAAGCTAGCAAACTAAAGAGGAGTTTAGAATGGTTATACCGAATGATCCGAGTCCTTCGGTCTTCTACCATCTTCCTAAGCTCCCAGAGGCCATCATGATCAAACTTGATCGCCGGTCTCCCTCCATCGAAAATGATCCACCTGAGGATTTATAGTTCGAGCTCCAACCTCATAGCCGAGGAAACTAGGGTACCTAGTTCGCTAAACTAGATAGGCTAGAGGATGTAGAATTTAATGATGGATTAATTTGTCTCCAAAACCCTAAGTTTCTCAACACATGAGAATTTTAGGGTGGAGGTAGAAAAAGAAGCTTGAGGAGATGAGAGTGTTGTGAACATGAAGCAACCATAGAAAAAATGGCTAAGTATTGTGAACAAAAGAAATGAATCAAGCCTCCCAAAATATCTCACAACAAAAACAAATATCAAGCATGCCATAATAGTGAACCATGAGTCACCCCCTTGAGTCACCACAAAGCCATGCTTCTATAAATGACAAATCACACCTCATCCCTCTACCTCATTTAACCATTTAACAAAATTTTTATAAACAAAAATGAGGTGGCATCTTCTAGAAGCACCTTGTAATAAATTACAAGAATACCCCTCATCCATATATACATACCCATATCCGTATTCCGAAAAATACGAATACACAGAGACGAAAATAATCCAATAATATAATACTAGGATCCGGCTTAAACCAAAGTCCACTGGTATTATCCATCCTGATCATGATACGTGCACAAGTGCACGTATATGATCGAACCCTGCCGTAAAACCATACGGCCTCTAAATCGATTCGCCCGAAGCAGGGAAACCTTCTGTGTGGGACTCTAAAAGCTCGTCAATACGCTGGCAGTGGGTTTAATCATAAGCATGTCAGCGGCACTAGCTGTACGTAACGGCTACCCAGGTTTTAAGCGAAAGGAAGGCTGACGAGCAAACTCATCTTAACCCCTACTGAGCCTGTCTATGACAATTTTTGTATAGTCTGGTCTGTTCGTCTAAGAGTATTGCATATCGAGTCTAGGGGTGGATAAAGTCAGACCCCTAATAACGCGATATTTCATGTCGGTATGAAGCCCATCACCAACTAAGAAACTACTGATTGGTCTCGAAAGAAGTGTTTTTGTAGTTTAACCGCAATCAATAACGGTGTCGCGTGTAGCTAGACCGAGATGAGTACGGGTCGTCCTCTGGGAAACGTGGAACCTTTTACTTTTACTTTAGATGTGTTGAGAAAGAGAGGAGGGATAAAGAATTTTATATAATGGTTTCTAGATCTACGTTAAACAAGAATGTAAAATATAGATCTAGATTATTTTAGAGACTTAGATAATATAATAAGAAGGCTTGTAGAGTTCGTTAGGATTTAGTAGTTATGGACGATTAATTAAAAGTTACCATTTTTATCCATTAATAGATTTAGAACTAGAACGACGGTGATGCGTATAGATTAGGGTTTCTGGATGGAAAAGAAATCCCACTCTTAACCCTTATCTCGACACGGAACTCCGTTCATATCTAGCCTTTACCAAAACAATCATTAATCTAATCTCTAATCGCGGTCGGAACTAGCAAAGAATTGCTAGCGCGCCCGATTAGGATGTTAATGATTCTTTTGATAAAGTTCCTAAACTTTATAGGACTTAAAAAGGGTTTAGTTATTTTCATCGTCCATTAGCCTACCCTAATCCTACGAACCCTAACAAGCGTAGAATTACTCGCGCATGTTGGGAGAAGAAGATGAAAAGAAAGAGAGGGAAAACATAATGTAAAATGCAAAAGAATTAAATAAAATAACTACCTTTATTAATCAACTTGAACAATCTACACTTTGATTCCTTAGAAAATGATTACAAAAACTTGGTTTGCTTCTCGAACTCTTCCGAAGGAGGTAGATGAACAGTTGATGATCAGCCTGGATGCGTGAGCCGTCTTGGACTTCGTGATCTCTTCGGCTTGATAACTTTTCCAAGAGGCTCTCGATGCCCTTTTATAGTCCAAAGCCACAATCTTTTGCTTCAAAAGTTGGTAAAATATAGCAGAGATTTAAGCCACAAAATCTTAGCAAATGATCTCTCTAGATTGCCGCGGATCCGCGGCCAACAGGAGGGTTTGGCCGCGGTTCCGCGGCCAATGGTGGGGATCTCTTGATCATTTTTCTTGGGCTTTGTGATTGTGACATGTGGCAATCCTAGGCACCTTCAGAATTCAGAAATCTTTTCTCGGTTGCTCCCAGACTTGGTCTCCAAGTTTTGCTTCTTAATTTGGCAAGTTTTCTTCAACAACTTGATTTGTTTGATAAATTCTGCATAACAACTTGGAAAATTCTGCACAATAATCTCAAATAATATTTAGTAGACTTAGTTCTACTAGGATTTGGTCAATAGATTTATTTGCATACATTTTCTTACCAAATACTAATTAAAATATATTAACACATAGAAAATAGTGTTTTTACACATAAACCCTCATATGTATAATATATTATAATAAAGTCCTTTTTTAATATGAAAATGGTAGGAAAAATGTAATACAAATGTGCAGTTTTATCAACTGAATAAATACCCCCAAACTTATCTTTGATTGTCCCGAGCAAATTAGTTTATTTAAGAGGAGAAAAAGAAAGTAGAAAACTAAGCACACTTTCGTAGGCAGACACGATTGCACTGAGCACGTGCAACAAGCCGTTAAACCTCTAGGTGTCCCTAGTAGGAGGAGTGTTGTCTCCTGAAGGTTTTCAGCGGATTACACCCACAAAATCCAATAACAAAAGAAAGATGGTGAAATTTACATATAAAGATAAGAACCATAAAAGAAAGGCCTTGAAAAGAAGAGTTTCCAACTATACTAGCTTTTCAGTTGTCATGAGCTCTATCTTAATAGTCATGAAAAAATGTTAGAAATCACATCATCCCTCAATAAAACATCGTCTTTATTCTTCATTCCTACCTTTCATCCAAACATTGATCATATAACCCCACGTGTGTGAAATGGACATCCCTACACTCGGAGAATTCAATTCAAGCTATCATACTCTTGTCCATCTACCTTAGTACTTTTTAATTTGATGAATATTAAGATTCGCTCACACATTTTCATGCGACTGTTAATACTTCTTGAGGTACTAACCAACCGACTACTCATGTGCTTGCTAATTAGGTGATAATATTTTCCTCGTCTTGCACCACCTAAGGCTTAGCAGTGACTCCCAGACCAGTTGGCCTTAGGGCACTAGGTGAAGAGGCACCCTCGCTATATTTTTTTATTGCTACCTTGGCGATAACAAAACCAGTGTTCATTTTTCACTTTTCACCATTTTTATATTTTCTTCATCATTTTTTTTTCTTCATACTTTGGCTTTTAGACAAGAGCATTTCAAGGTATCCTCTACTATCCCGAGTTTCACGACGTGTGTAAGTGCAAATAGTAGGGTATCAACATTCAAATGTTTGGCTTCCAGAATAGAAACTATTTTTCAGACTTATTTTTATCCTCAGATTAGTGACTTCCTTCATCTTACTAACCCTTGGGACAACAACTCATAACTACTTATTACTAGTTCGTGTAAGAAAACTTCTAATTTTCTTGGTTTTCTTAAATTATTCCTATCTTTTGGATGTAATTTTTCACTTTCTACTCTTTTGTTATAATTTTTTTTTTAATTTTAAAATTTTTGAAAATTTGTGCTTATGCAAAATATGATGCAACTTGATGTGTAAATAAGCACAAACCTCCCCCAAACCTGTTTACAGCAGTGTCCTCACTGATGTCATCCATTAAGCACAAAAACCTGTAGACTTGGGAGGAAATTATTAATGGGGGCAAAAATATATGAAAGTGAAAATCCTCCCCCAAACTTATTTTTGGCTCACAAATTTGAGGACAAAAGTTATGATCAAGAGCCAAAAATATACCCCCCCTCAAACATGAGCTAGACAATACGAAGCATTTTAAGAGGGGGTGAGTCATTTGGTCAAAGTAAGACTTTACAAAGACCAAAAGTTAACACCAACCATTTAAAGATTTTATCAGTATAGCGTATAGGTTGGTGGAAGAATGTGTTGTATCGAGTCAAGAAAAAATGGGGAAGGGATAAGAGGTGGTCTGGAAAGGGTTTGAAATTAGAGAAAAGAAAGAATGAGGATGAATGTGAATGATTAGGAAGAAAGAATGGTGACGGTTCAACCTCTATAAGTGGAGATTGATCAATCACAAAATCCATATTGTTTAAAAATCAAGTTCGTCAGCAAAAAGTTCTTCAAAACTTTTATCAATGGTGGGATTGAACGTTTTGCTGTCAAAGAGTTTTATGCCAGAATTTATTCTACTTGATTCATAAAAAATCACTGAGGTAGAGGACTCGAAAAATTCATCTACCTCTTTTTCAAAAATATCCAAATCAAGTTGAATTTCTGGTATTACTGAACTTGAATTAACGGATTGTGATTTATCAAAACTCACTGAAACTATAGGAACAGAAGAAGAACCGGAGAAAGTAGAAGGTGAAATGGGTAAACAAATTGGTGTGTCGAGTGTTGCTGAACCAGATGTGGAAGATGGAGGCTGTATTTTGATCTGATCTTCGGGTATACCTTTATCATCAACTTCAAGACATATTTGGGGTTCGGGAAGAATTAAAGGCTCAAGATGATGACCATAAGGAAGTGAAAGGATTTGATGAATTGGTGGGACAAAATCATCTAAAATTTCGGGTTCATCAATCAATATATCCCCAATGTCAATCACCTCATTCAAGTGAAGGTTAAAATTCTCAAACTCCTCATCAAAAGTATGGTTTTCAATCAGTTTTGGTTCAAGAGTGGAGGTGTAGAGATCACAAAGGTTGGGTATGGTTTCACTTGAAAGGGACCCTTCACAGTTGGGTAAATCAAACACTACAAAGTCACACAACTTATCAGACATTGTACTTGATGAATCTATGAAACCGGAGTTGTGGAGTTCAGTTTGGAATGGGGAGGTTTGATTAGGAAGGGTGTACAGTTCTGTCTTACTACGCAAATCCTTCATAATTTGATTCGTCAGTTCCATATATTTTTCTAATGTCTGCTCCAGACTAGTCTTGGGTTGATAAGGGGTTTCAGTATAAGATTGAAATTCCTATGGATAATTAAAACTCCCAAATGACTGATTAGAAGAACTGTCTAGAGTAGGTGGAAAAGTCGGATTGGATTGATAGGAACAGAATGGTTGCTGAACTTGGGTAGGAGTAGGATCAATATTATGATAAGAAGAATATTGATATGGGTTGGTTGGTTGGCTATATACAAACCGCATATCAAACTCTTCTCCGGACAGTAGTGGTGATGGTTGATATTGGTCCGGGTTGAAACTTTGGCCTCATGACCTAGCTATGTGCTCAGCAATGGACATTCGTCTAGGGGCTTCCTCACTCTGGGTATGAACTGAAACAGGTGTAGGATTAGGATACGGTTGATAAGACCTAGACTGAGGTGGCCAACTGTTTCTTCCTGCTTGTTTTATATGATCTCTTAAGGACATGGAAGAGCCGGATGGTATACCGAAGGGATTTCGAAAACAAGAGATATCTGGTTGTGGACAGCAAAGCTCGGCAAGTGTTCTTCTGTTTAGGTCACACATTATAAGAAGAGAAGAAGGGGAAGGGGTAAAAAGGAGAGAAAGTAATTGGTTTGTTTTAAAAAAAAAGACGGATTTAGACAAATCACAAAAAATGCACAACCCTAGAACTATGGTTACCTAGGTCCAGTCTCTAGACCGCTCCTAGACTTTCAAAGGACAAGCCGCAGGATCAATCCTCTACCGCTTCCGTACTACCCTTGTAGCCTGGTAAGTGCCAGGTAAGTGGGAAGGAACCACGTCGTGGGCCTAATTAAAAACCACTAGCCTTTGTCACACTTGCCTAGGCACTACAAAAGTAATGCGGATAAACGATAGATTACCCACGACCTTCCTCTGTCCTTATTGAGCGCGACAGTCCTTAGAGTCTGGTCTAGATATTTTTTAAATTAATGAAGGGTTGATCTATATGCTCGGTTTGTGATTTGTGGGGCTTAGGAAGGGTGATGAAATCCCCACCTAATCTTGATTTGGTCTTTGCCCCTTAAAGATCCGTATTAAAATATGCAAAAACAAACAGAAAAACAAAACTTTGCAAAAAGATTTTTGAGCGGTGATATTTTGCAAAGAATCCTGCAGAAAATATATTTTATTGGATTTTAGAGGAGAGAGAAGGGAGTTAGAATCTTACCAAAGAAGTGTGAACCCTAGATCTCCTGTTTCCTCAAGTCTGTGACTCCAGATTTCCTCGCAAAAATTCACACAATAATCGTTAAATATACAATTTGCAGTTTTGTTTTAATAATGATATGACTCGTCTAAGAATTCAACACAAATAATAAAAATAAAAAATTACGCACGTTTCCCCGGCAACGGCGCCATTTGATTGGTTCGAAAATTTGTTTGTAGTAAATTCACGCACAAATCGTTAAATATGCAATTTGCAGTTTTGTTTTAATAATGATATATCTCGTCTAAGAATTCAACACAAATAGTAAAAATAAAAAATTACGCACGTATCCCCGGCAACGGCGCCATTTGATTGGTTCGAAAGAGTGTGTTTGTTTGTAGTTTAACCGCAATCAGAACGGTGTCGCGCGTAGCTAGACCGAGGTGAGTACGGGTCGTCCTCTGGGAAACGTGGAACCTTTTATTTTTACTTTAGATGTGTTGAGAAAGAGAGGAGGAATAAAGAATTTGTGAAAAGTTTCTAGATCTACTTTAATGTAAAATATAGATCTAGATTATTTTAGAGATTTAAATAATATAATAATAGGGCTTGTAGGGTTCGTTAGGATTTAGTAGTTATGGAAGATTAATTAAAAGTTACCCTTTTTATCCATTAATAGATTTAGAACTAGAACGACGGTGATGCGTGTAGATTAGGGTTTCTGGAGGGAAAAGGAATCCCACTCGTAACCCTTATCTCGACACGGAACTCCGTTCATATCTAGCCTTTACCAAAACAATCATTAATCTAATCTCTAATCGCGGTCGGAACTAGTAAGGAATTGCTAGCGCCCGATTAGGATGTTAATGATTATTTTGATAAAGTTCCTAAACTTTATAGGACTTAAAAAGGGTTTAATTATTTTCATCCTCCATTAACCTACCCTAATCCTACGAACCCTAACAAGCGGAGAATTACTCGCGCATGTTGGGAGAAGAAGATGAAAAGAAAGAGATGGAAAACATAATGTAAAAGAAAACAAACAATTAAAAAAAACTACCTTTATTAATCAACTCCTTCAACTACACTTTTAATCCATAGAAAATGATTACAAAACTTGATTTGCTTCTCGATCTTTCCTAGGGAGGTAGTCGAACAGTCGATGATCAGCCTGGATGCGTGAGCGTCGGGAGTTTCGTGATCTCTTCGGCTTGATAAATTTTTCCAAGAGGCCCTCGGTGCCTTTATATAGTGAAAACCCAGAATCTTATTGTTGAGAACTTGGTAAAATTCAGCATAGAATAATGCCCCAAAATCTTGCACTCCAATTCCATAAGATTGCGGCGGATCCGCGGCCCCATGGTGGGTTTGGCCGCGGATCCACGCTCAAGGGACAAGATTAATTGATAATTTTTCTTGTGCTTTCATCTGGTGACATTTGGCAATCCTGGCATCTTCATATTTCAGAAATATTCTCTCGGTTGTTTCCAGACTTGGTCTCCAAGTTTGCTTCTTAATTTGGCAAGTTTTCTTCAACAAATTGATTTTTTTGTTAAATCCTTCATAACAACTTGGAAATATTCTGCACAACAACTCAAATAAGATTTTAGTAGACTTTGTTCTACTAGGATTAGGTCAATAATATTATTTGCATACATTTTCCTACCAAAATGATAATTAAGATATATTAACACATGGAAAATAATGTTTTTACACATAAACCCTCATATGTATAATATATTATAATAAAGTCCTTTTTTAATATAAAAATGGTAGGAAAAATGTACTACAAATGTGTAGTTTTATCGACTGAACAATCGCCCATGCCATTTTCAAATTTTTTCCGTTCTAAAGAACCCTAATATTGAATCTTTAACTAGAGAATTAAACAATACAACATGCAAACAACTTTGCAATCAAGTGAATGAGGGAATACAACCTTTGTAGACCGGTCCTTCACTTCAAAAGCTACGTGTAGTAGTCCCTTCATTCCAAGTAGTGAACACCCGAACACTAGTAAGG
Source organism: Agapanthus africanus (assembly GCA_030015575.1). Lineage (NCBI taxonomy): Eukaryota > Viridiplantae > Streptophyta > Magnoliopsida > Asparagales > Amaryllidaceae > Agapanthus > Agapanthus africanus. The sequence goes on from JASDDO010000012.1 coordinate 368,370,784, forward strand.
GTTCACATGAAGAAAGGAACAAGCTTGCTCGAAGTCTTCGAGGCCGAAGATGATCTACGTCGAGAAGACTCAAGTTCATGCTACCTCTTCACTAAATTAGGGTTTAGTGAAGCAAACACCCTAAACTAAATGGCTAATAGTAGAGGATGATAAAGTAGGAAATGGGCTCACTTTAGATTTAATTTTCTCACAATATTTTCTCACATAGAAAAAAGCTACCAAGTTTTTTTTTCATGAATAAGAAGATGAAGTGATGAAGAGAAAATGAAAACTCATGAGGTGAGAATGGCAACTATGGGTGAGTTAGTATCATACACTAACTCATGTAGAGAATAAACCATGGCTAACAATAATGGTTAGGTTAATAAATATCTACAAGTAAAACAAAAAGAGTGGACAAAGTCAAAGATGCTTCAAGCTTCTCCAAGCTTCCAAGCATGACAATTTTCAACTAATATTGAATTACTTTAGATGAATAAAACCTCACATTATTATAAGCATGGTGTGAGTCTCATACACCCATGTAGCATGTGGCATCTAGCATGATACAAAAGATGTACATTAATATATATCAAATATATACTAAGTGTACACTATTGAGAAAAAGAAAACTTAAGTGAGCTAATACTAGTTAATTTAAATTCATATATCACATATATAATTATATATTAAATTATTAAATCAACACTTGATTTAATAATCCGGCTATATCACATACAACCGACTAATATCAAATGTAACAACTTATCGAATCAACACTTGATCCGATAATCCGGCTATATCACATATAACCGACCGATATCACATATCGCGAGAATATAATGCAGTATCACAGACGCGCATTAATCGCGGTCCCACACATATTACTTATGTGCTCCTACTTCTTTTCGCATGAACCAGGAAAGCTCTGTGTTGGACTCTAAAGACTCGTCAGTACGCCGACAGTAGGTGATGATCATATCAAACACCTACAAGCCGCAAGCGGTCTGCTAAACGTAACGGCCACCTGGGTATTGAGCGATCAGAAGATCAACAAGCAAGCCTGCTCGTACTCCTGCGAATCCAATCAGTAACACTACCATACAGTCCGGTCTCTTCGTCAGATATGTCGCATATCACAGCCTGGGGGTGGTATAACGTCAGACCCCAGTAGCCTGATAAGTCATTCCGATGCAAGGCCCATAACGGTTTGAGAAAATACTGATAACACTTACCAGTAAATCTCAGCAACCCGGGCCAGGGATTTCCTGTTATGGCCAATCGAGCATAGCGCAACATCAACTCCTAATACCGGGAGAGACGAATCCCCTCCTATCGCTCATTGCCTCCATGTGACTCGGGACTGTACCCAAAAACCACCCTTTTGCACGATCTCTTGACTGTGGTATGGTGGAAATCAAAGCACGGTGGGAATCACACAAGACTCTATGACAATCTCGGGTCGACAGACTAACCTGTACCAGTGTCACCAGAGAACTGCTATCTGGCGATAGGTATAATACCATCTAGGAGTTCTCGGCGAGTCCGTACAGTGTACCCATTCTCCACTAAGAACCCGTATAACTTCTCTGATGTCAAACACCAATGGATATGGGATTGTAACATTTTCAAAAAGATAAAATATTAATTTTGGGAATTTTTATAATTTAATATTATTTTATTGATTATTTTAATATTAAATTAATAATTAAATGCAAATAAATTATGGAAAATTATAGAAAATTCTAAAATAGGGTAAATTAGTGAATTATGACATTTTTAAGTTTTTGTGATTAGTTTGACACTAATTTAGTGCTAATCGCGATTAAAATCGCTAATCGGGTTTTTGGCAATTTTGTGCAAAACTTGCACATATCACTTTTTCTACACTTGTGCATTTTCTTGCCATGATTTATCATTTGGGTTTACTATTTAGGTGAGAAGGTTTTTAAAAGAAAAGAAAAAGAAAAAGAATAAAGAAATGAGGGTAGGTGAGAGAGAGGCATGGGGCATCATTGACCTTTTGACTTAACCTTAGCCATTCCCTTTGATTCTCCCATCATTTTTCCCTCCCACTTCTTCCTCTTGCTGCTGCCTCCTTCCCTCACCTCCTACTCTCTCTTCAATCCCTCTCTTCATCTCAAAAACAATCCCAAAACCCCATGTCGATTTCATTAAAAATGTGCACGAGCCCGAGACCTACAAGATGGACCAAGAAAGCATGGATTTTGGCCACTGGGGGCAACTCAAGAAAATTCTTGAGTTGCCAATTGAGATAATTTCTGAACCATTAGCTTAGTTTTAACTTTAATTATACCCCTATGCAAGTTTTTAATCGATATTGTGTGATATTAAGGAATTGAGAATAATCAAGTTAGGGTTTGAGGAAACTTGTGTTGTATTGGGAAATTAAGCTCAGTTAAGGTTATACCAACACCTTAGTGTATGAATTGGAACCCAAAACCTGAAGCTAAAACCAGAATACAGATTTTAGAAACCGATATCGGGGAAATTGTGAAATCTGTGCAGGTTAACTTGAATCTGCTATCACCCCGAGAACCCTAAAATAATATTGTGTGGACAGTGACATGTGCAGGCACCATAGAACCATCACCCCAAACCCTGGCTCCCCATTCCTTCTTGAGGCCGCCGATTTTCCCTTTCTGGCCGCAATTTGCGGCCAGAGAAGTGAGGAATTTCCTCGTTTTGCGTGCATGCCCCCATTTCCTCTATTCTTGGCCCAGGGTACTTCTAGTTTTGACAGATTCTATCTAGGGTAAAATCTGGGACATATATCCTAAGTTGCTATTTTGGATTCGTGTTTCCGTATTCCGTATTTTTGATTCTGAAATTGTGGGTTTGTTTTGCCTCGACTATTTGGCGTTTATACGACGATATAGAGGATTTATTGGTGGTTTTGAAGGCGTGCCATAGGTTCTCACCTATAGGCCCCCTTAAAGTATCGTTTTGGATTTCATGCGCCGTTTTAGCTTGGATGTGATTTTAATGCGCATATACGATATTTTGATGTGTAGGTACCGGTACCCATGAAGACTTCGGGACGACAAGCAAATACGTGGTGACGTCCGCAAATGATGATGCAGTTGAGTAGATTATATCTACAGGGGGAAGTCGGGTGGATGGCGTATAGCAACCCCGCAGTCCGTAATTAGTACTATGTAGTATATTTATATGTGTGATAGTTATAGTGTGTTATGGTTAGTTAGGGGTCGGAATAACTAGCGTAGTTCCTAGTTGCGAACCATAGGATAGATTTGCACCCACACGCATACACTTGTGTGTTTCTTATACTTGCACTGTGTTGATGATATGGGATGACTTTGGAGATGAGTCGATGATGTGGGCTTGGTGCCGTGAGATCGGTGGTTTGATACGATCCATATGAGGGATATGACTTGTGATTCTTGCGGGCTTGGGATATGTGTTTACCCCCGCATGCATACTTCATTGATGGTATCGATTTGTACTAGACATAGAGTAGTACCCCAGACTTGTTGATCTGATGATAGTGATACCTGTTATGTGACGAGATAGTGAGATGTTGACCCCTACCCAGCTATTGGGATGCCGTACGACGATTTACCGTATGAGCTTTACATTGATGACAGATCCGCACTCATGACCTTGAGGATGTCATATGATATACTGTATCGTACGCGATACTATTGAGGCGGGATCACCGACTTATATATATCTATATATCGACTCAGATGTTAGGCGGTTTCCTTACCTGTAGCTCAGCTTGTTAGTTCGGCCGTTTAGTTTAGAGTAGTTGTTAGATTAGATTAGACTCCTACCTTTTTCAAAACTAGCGGGTCGTGGGTATTTTAAAAGACAGGTCAAGGGATCTACGGATATTTAAAAAGGCATATCTTTTCATAAAAACACCGTAGCCTCTATTTTCAAAACCCCATGATTCGTGTTATTTCAAAAGGCACCAATTGTAGGACTTATGTAGATTAATGCAGATTAGTTTTAGTTACGTCTAGTTTCAGCTCCCGCTCCCTTTTTGTGGTTCGCTTTGCATCGCATTCCTATATTATGTTTCATACTATATTGTTAATATCATGCTGATAGGACACCAGCACCATTACCGATGATGCATATGTACCACGTACACTTACTTGCCGGCTCACACACATCTTCATCGGTAATTGCCATGTCACGTACACCTTAGAAAATATTATTGCTTGATATAGTCTATTAGCTAATAGTTTAGACATTATAGTTATTACCTGCTACTTCCTGCATACTACTATTCATTGTTATGCCGCATTCATGGAATCTCATGCATATATTCGCTATTTTACGTGCTATTGAGGTTTGGATTTTGGATTTCCATGAGATTTTCTGGATTTGGAGGAAAACCGCAAAAACACAAATAAACATATTCTCTCTTTTAAAATAAAAAGTGCGGTTTTCCTATGATGTATGAGTCGTCCACCATGAGTTTGCTGATGGATTTGGAAACCCGATTCGAGGAGACGGATGAACCGTTTCGGGTACATGGTGGACCCGGTACGGTACCCCGGGGCAAGAGGAATGTGGTGATGACGTTGAGCCTGGCAGGGGAGTACTACCTACCGGTGATTTTACCCGACGCGTCGGATATCCGGAGGATACCGTCGTGGTCTTGAGATTTATGGTAGGGGCCGGTCTGGACTGACGGCGCCCTAGATATTGTGGTCGAGACTTTGAGATATCGGGATATTGGGATTTCGTTGGTGCCGATGCTAGGCACAGTTTTATGCTGATTTCATTATGATACCTCATCTTTTAAATTACAAGGGAAATCTCACTAAAGTTTGAAAACAGTTGCTTCATGTAAATGTATTCTGTTTTCACGCATTCATATCTCATTCATATGCTATATTGTTATCTGAGGCACTGACACAGACACAGGAGATTGCACTCGGGTTAGATATTTACCCTAGCCTTGTTATAGGCTGCATGTTTTATATTGAGGATTTCTTTTTACTGATCGTATTGACCTAGGATTATGTCTTGCTTTCGGTTTCTGCTTGTAGATATTTCTATTCACGAGTTGGCAACTCACCCCCGTTGTGCCACAGTTCTTGCAGGTTCTGCCGTACAGGTTCCATTGCGGCATTTCTGGCACACTATCTTTCTGGCGGGTGAATTGCTTTTGGTAGGTGGATTCTTTCGCATCAAGAACCACCATTGTATTTATTTATTTCTTTGTATCTAGAATTTCCATCAACCAAAACTTGTTTTTTGTTTCAGACTCAGACTTTAGTGATGTTTTATTTGACCTTAGAGTCGCGCTTAGTAGTATTGCGGTTTTCATGCCTACTGTGTTTCTTTTGGATTTGATCCTCGCCTTTCGGCGTTGTATATTATTGTTGCTTGCGTGGTTGTGACCGTCGATTGACGAAGAGCTAGCTCCCGCTTGGGGATGCCTTTTATCATTGTATATATGTTGTGCTTGTTGTACCCCGTTCGGGGCCAGTATTTACAAAAGAAGCTCTGCCGAAATTTTTAGAAAAGACTTTACCTTTTAAAAATGCACATTCGGCTTAGTTATTTAAAGACCTTGACTTAAAACATATTTTCCTTCACTCCTTTAAACCAGTTTTCTTTACTTATTCTTTAAAGGGTTTTAGATTTCTGGGCTTTTGGCTTACTTGGATCAGATGGAGTCCTATAGACTTCATATGGTTCAAGGGCCAGTCACGTGCTCTTTCGGGTCGTGACAAAGTTGGTATCAGAGCGCTAGGTTGACCTTGGTTCGAGTCTAAGTTTGACTATGTAGAGCCTAGGGAGTTATTTATATACGGAACTTAAGCTTGACCTTACGGAACTTAGACTTGGTCGAGGGGGTGTTATACCCGAACTTTCGTCGTATTAGGATGACCCTTGGTTGATGGAATAGGTGACTAAAGTAGAGTGACGTACCGTTGGTATGTTCCGCGGCATACTTACGACACGCCACTCCGCTTAAGGAACCTTAGGATGTACATTTTTTTTTGAGATCAGTGATTCTCTTTATATCCTGGATTATACATCCATTTGAGATCCCCGATTCTATTAGTTTCATGATCATACCTTCATTGATGTTGTTCCTTCCTATGATCATGTATCCACTCTGGATCTGTTGTTTCCTTCTTGCTATTGGTGTGCTCTCTTTGATACTCGATTGAGGTTCCTGTCACCATGTTTGAGCGCAGTTTGGGCTGCTGCTAGGGTTACGGTCAGTGCGAGCTCGTCTGGTACGAGGGCTGACCATTGTGTTTTCTGGTGACATGGGGACGTCTCGAGTTGGCATTGATGATTGTGACCTCAAGTGGAGGCGAGTGCTTGGTTTTGCACCGGATGATCGGCTATTGTTAGAGCTGCAAGTTGAGAGAGGACTGTTGGTGTACGGCATACCTCAGAGATTGTGATGTCGCCTACCATGCAGACAGATGGACCAGCTGTTGCTGAGATTGACAGGATGTCGCTTCCGAAGCTTACGAGCGGAGATTGCCGGAGCTTTCAGGCAGATATGAGATAGATGATAGCTAGTCTACCTGATTTGAGAGACGAAGGTGATTCGTCAGATTTTGCGCCTGAGCGGACCCAGATAAGTTGATGATTTCCACTGTGGAGAGTCTTACTCAGATCTAGAGCAGACCGACTCAGAGATGACCGCCCATGTATTGCCTTTCCTGGAGGATTGAGGCGCTGTTCGGCGTACAGGCGAATGAGCCAGCTGCTGCTGCAAATGACGAGATATCGCCCAGATGGTTGGAGCTACTGCAGCGTGAGCATATACTTAGAGAGATGATAGCGAGTCGCTAGTCACCTGAGGATGAATGACTAGGGCAAGTGGTTCGTTCGTTTACCGTTGCGAGGTCATCAGATAGGTTGTTTCCAGCTAGAGACGACTTCACGCAGGTTCGTTCAGAGTCGATAGAGACGATCGAGTGTCAGTAACCTATTTTCCAAGTTTAAAGTATACGGAAAGACATGCAGGTGATTCTATGGACCCTCTAGAAGAATGAAACCCTAACTCGACTTAATGACCGTGTGAAAGCCTTTGAACCTTCGGGTTTGCGGCGGTTCCTCGACGCCATTAGTGAGGCTTGGGTTTGCCCTTCTACGGCTGGACCACCGACGCTGTGGCATGTACTCGATACTATTAAACTGTACCCGAGATGTGAGCTCTTGGGGGATTATGAGGATCTGACGAGTCGATCGGATGGTTCGACATCTTTCGAATATCGTGATGGGATACTGCTTGGGAGACTCCAGATGCGAGCGTAGCCGTCGGAGCGCAGTTCGTGTAGCCACAATGAGTTAAGTCCGAATCAGTCGACATTTGAGCAGAGTGAAGAAAAAAGTTCGTACGAGATTTCGACGAGATGACGTCCCACTCCGCTGACTTTAGAGATGTGATATGCACCCCGAGACGTGATATATGGATATATCTTCCAGAAAGAAGCGCGATAAGTATGCAGCCGTTCCGGAATAAGCTTTAGCTTCAGCATTGGACGATGACTTCCGGGAAATGCGGCAGGAAATGAGATTTGAGAAAGAAACCTCGACTGGACCTTTCCGGAATACGATACGAGAAGACCTAGACCCAGGAGTGGTCATGGCTGCACACACCCAGCAGGACAGAGTTCGGCATTATCGACGAGGTAGTTGACCAGGATCGGATAAAGGAACTTACCCAGATGCGTTGCGAATTGATCAAGGACGGACGAGTGATGAGTATTCCTCCGATGGTTGGGACGTGTTTCCGAGGACCTGTTCGGCCTGACATCTGCTACAGAATGATGAAGCTACAGAATACGCGATTTCGAGTCCGTGTGAGAGACTTCAGATTGACCGTGGCCGAGAACAGTGCAGTGCATAGTAGCTTGGCGTGACGTCATAGTGGACGACGATAGAGACAGGTGGAACAAGAGGTTCGTGTGAGACACTGACGAGCTGTCATTACTTTCCGTCGAGACTAGAGACCTGATATGCTTACAGAGGCGTTGGGATGCGACCAATTTCCGAGAAAATGTTGTGCTGAGGACACAGATGTCCTTTGAGCGAAAAGAGAGTATGCAAGAGTACCAGCCTCCGTACAGTTCGGCATAGGCAAGATCGGAAGAGACCTTGAGCAGGATTCCTTTCAGGACATTGCTGCAATGATATTGCACCCAGGATCAGATGTGTGATGTGCATTCAGAGAGCCAGAGGCCGACGCCAGTGATATGCTGCTTATGAGTAGTCGTGAGGATTGACTGAGAGACGACCAGAGAAGTGCCAGAATGGAATCGTCCCCATTAGCACACCTGACAGGGCTGATGAGCCGATTGATTGTGAGATAGGTAATCCGCAGAGAAGATAAGGACCCTGAGTCAGAGGACGCCAGACCGTGAGCAAGAGGCAAGTAGATATCTTGCGCTACTAGCTTTGGATGCACCGACTCCTTCTCGACCGCGAAGGAGGAACTACCGACGACGGTATTTATGATTTGTGATTTTGTGATTTGATTATCACGTATCCGTCATTTTGGATTTCGGTATTTTGGGCGTTCTGTTTGCTTGATTTAGTTTTGATGACTGAGTTTCATGATATTGGTTTCATGCACCCACTGGATATTTTTATATTTTGCGCAGGGTTATTACATTTGAGATATTGATTGAGATTTCATGCCTATCGTATGCAGTGATTTGATTTGCACTTCCAGCGTGGTTTTCATGCACCTTTAGTGTTTTGTTATACGATTTTGGTGCACGCCAGATGCACTAAATCGGGATTCTTCGTGCATGTCACATGTACCTGATTTTCTTTCTGTCAGGCACACACGTTGCCTACGACAGATGTTCCGTGCACACCAGTTGCACCTAGATGTTGTTTTGTACCTCTGTTTGACACATTTATGGATTTTGATTCCTTGCGCACCAGACGCATAGGATATTCTTATATATGCATTTTGGGGATTGATTTCTAGTAGAGCAGTACATTTTTATGATATTCTCTATGTGTTGATGTTTTCGGAGCCCCGACAAAATAGATTATTACTGAAATTGTTTTAGTAGTGGGGGTTTAAATTTAAATTCGGGGACCGAATTTCTTTAAGGGGGGTAGATTGTAACATTTTCAAAAAGATAAAATATTAATTTTGGGAATTTTTATAATTTAATATTATTTTATTGATTATTTTAATATTAAATTAATAATTAAATGCAAATAAATTATGGAAAATTCTAAAATAGGGTAAATTAGTGAATTATGACATTTTTAAGTTTTTGTGATTAGTTTGACACTAATTTAGTGCTAATCGCGATTAAAATCGCTAATCGGGTTTTTGGCAATTTTGTGCAAAACTTGCACATATCACTTTTTCTACACTTGTGCATTTTCTTGCCATGATTTATCATTTGGGTTTACTATTTAGGTGAGAAGGTTTTTAAAAGAAAAGAAAAAGAAAAAGAATAAAGAAATGAGGGTAGGTGAGAGAGAGGCATGGGGCATCATTGACCTTTTGACTTAACCTTAGCCATTCCCTTTGATTCTCCCATCATTTTTCCCTCCCTCTTCTTCCTCTTGCTGCTGCCTCCTTGCCTCACCTCCTACTCCCTCTTCAATCCCTCTCTTCATCTCAAATACAATCCCAAAACCCCATGTCGGTTTCATTAATAATGTGCACGAGCCCGAGACCTACAAGATGGACCAAGAAAGCATGGATTTTGGCTACTAGGGGCAACTCAAGAAAATTCTTGAGTTGCCAATTGAGGTAATTTCTGAACCATTAGCTTAGTTTTAACTTTAATTATACCCCTATCCAAGTTTTTAATCGATATTGTGTGATATTAAGGAATTGAGAATAATCAAGTTAGGGTTTGAGGAAACTTGTGTTGTATTGGGAAATTAAGCTCAGTTAAGGTTATACCAACACCTTAGTGTATGAATTGGAACCCAAAACCTGAAGCTAAAACCAGAATACGGATTTTAGAAACCGATATCGGGGAAATTGTGAAATCTGTGCAGGTTAACTTGAATCTGCTATCACCGCGAGAACCCTAAAATAATATTGTGTGGACAGTGACATGTGCAGGCACCATAGAACCATCACCCCAAACCCTGGCTCCCCATTCCTTCTTGAGGCCGCCGATTTTCCCTTTCTGGCCGCAATTTGCGGCCAGAGCAGTGAGGAATTTCCTCGTTTTGCGTGCATGCCCCCATTTCCTCTATTCTTGGCCCAGGGTACTTCTAATTTTGACAGATTCTATCTAGGGTAAAATCTGGGACATATATCCTAAGTTGCTATTTTGGATTCGTGTTTCCATATTCCGTATTTTTGATTCTGAAATTGTGGGTTTGTTTTGCCTCGACTATTTGGCGTTTATACGACGATATAGAGGATTTATTGGTGGTTTTGAAGGCGTGCCATAGGTTCTCACCTATATGCCCCCTTAAAGTATCGTTTTGGATTTCATCCGCCGTTTTAGCTTGGATGTGATTTTAATGCGCATATACGATATTTTGATGTGTAGGTACCGGTACCCATGAAGACTTCGGGACGACAAGCAAATACGTGGTGACGTCCGCAAATGATGATGCAGTTGAGTAGATTATATCTACAGGGGGATGTCGGGTGGATGGCGTATAGCACCCCCGCAGTCCGTAATTAGTACTATGTAGTATATTTATATGTGTGATAGTTATAGTGTGTTATGGTTAGTTAGGGGTCGGAATAACTAGCGTAGTTCCTAGTTGCGAACCATAGGATAGATTTGCACCCACACGCATACACTTATGTGTTTCTTATACTTGCACTGTGTTGATGATATGGGATGACTTTGGAGATGAGTCGATGATGTGGGCTTGGTGCCGTGAGATCGGTGGTTTGATACGATCCATATGTGGGATATGACTTGTGATTCTTGCGGGCTTGGGATATGTGTTTACCTCCGCATGCATACTTCATTGATGGTATCGATTTGTACTAGACATAGAGTAGTACCCCAGACTTGTTGATCTGATGATAGTGATACCTGTTATGTGACGAGATAGTGAGATGTTGACCCCTACCCAGCTATTGGGATGCCGTACGACGATTTACTGTATGAGCTTTACATTGATGACAGATCCGCACTCATGACCTTGAGGATGTCATATGATATACTGTATCGTACGCGATACTATTGAGGCGGGATCACCGACTTATATATATCTATATATCGACTCAGATGTTAGGCGGTTTCCTTACCTGTAGCTCAGCTTGTTAGTTCGGCCGTTTAGTTTAGAGTAGTTGTTAGATTAGATTAGACTCCTACCTTTTTCAAAACTAGCGGGTCGTGGGTATTTTAAAAGACAGGTCAAGGGATCTACGGATATTTAAAAAGGCATATCTTTTCATAAAAACACCGTAGCCTCTATTTTCAAAACCCCATGATTCGTGTTATTTCAAAAGGCACCAATTGTAGGACTTATGTAGATTAATGCAGATTAGTTTTAGTTACGTCTAGTTTCAGCTCCCGCTCCCTTTTTGTGGTTCGCTTTGCATCGCATTCCTATATTATGTTTCATACTATATTGTTAATATCATGCTGATAGGACACCAGCACCATTACCGATGATGCGTATGTACCACGTACACTTACTTGCCGGCTCACACACATCTTCATCGGTAATTGCCATGTCACGTACACCTTAGAAAATATTATTGCTTGATATAGTCTATTAGCTAATAGTTTAGACATTATAGTTATTACCTGCTACTTCCTGCATACTGCTATTCATTGTTATGCCGCATTCATGGAATCTCATGCATATATTCGCTATTTTACGTGCTATTGAGGTTTGGATTTTGGATTTCCATGAGATTTTCTGGATTTGGAGGAAAACCGCAAAAACACAAATAAACATATTCTCTCTTTTAAAATAAAAAGTGCGGTTTTCCTATGATGTATGAGTCGTCCACCATGAGTTTGCTGATGGATTTGGAAACCCGATTCGAGGAGACGGATGAACCGTTTCGGGTACATGGTGGACCCGGTACGGTACCCCGGGGCAAGAGGAATGTGGTGATGACGTTGAGCCTGGCAGGGGAGTACTACCTACCGGTGATTTTACCCGACGCGCCGGATATCCGGAGGATACCGTCGTGGTCTTGAGATTTATGGTAGGGGCCGGTCTGGACTGACGGCGCCCTAGATATTGTGGTCGAGACTTTGAGATATCGGGATATTGGGATTTCGTTGGTGCCGATGCTAGGCACAGTTTTATGCTGATTTCATTATGATACCTCATCTTTTAAATTACAAGGGAAATCTCACTAAAGTTTGAAAACAGTTGCTTCATGTAAATGTATTCTGTTTTCACGCATTCATATCTCATTCATATGCTATATTGTTATCTGAGGCACTGACACAGACACAGGAGATTGCACTCGGGTTAGATATTTACCCTAGCCTTATTATAGGCTGCATGTTTTATATTGAGGATTTTTTTTTACTGATCATATTGACCTAGGATTATGTCTTGCTTTCGGTTTCTGCTTGTAGATATTTCTATTCACGAGTTGGCAACTCACCCCCGTTGTGCCACAGTTCTTGCAGGTTCTGCCGTACAGGTTCCATTGCGGCATTTCTGGCACACTATCTTTCTGGCGGGTGAATTGCTTTTGGTAGGTGGATTCTTTCGCATCAAGAACCACCATTGTATTTATTTATTTCTTTGTATCTAGAATTTCCATCAACCAAAACTTGTTTTTTGTTTCAGACTCAGACTTTAGTGATGTTTTATTTGACCTTAAAGTCGCGCTTAGTAGTATTGCGGTTTTCATGCTTACTGTGTTTCTTTTGGATTTGATCCTCGCCTTTCGGCGTTGTATATTATTGTTGCTTGCGTGGTTGTGACCGTCGATTGACGAAGAGCTAGCTCCCGCTTGGGGATGCCTTTTATCATTGTATATATGTTGTGCTTGTTGTACCCCGTTCGGGGCCAGTATTTACAAAAGAAACTCTGCCGAAATTTTTAGAAAAGACTTTACCTTTTTAAAATGCACATTCGGCTTAGTTATTTAAAGACCTTGACTTCAAACATATTTTCCTTCACTTCTTTAAACCAGTTTTCTTTACTTATTCTTTAAAGGGTTTTAGATTTCTGGGCTTTTGGCTTACTTGGATTAGATGGAGTCCTATAGACTTCATATGGTTCAAGGGCCAGTCACGTGCTCTTTCGGGTCGTGACAGGGATCATCCATCGCCCATCATATGGGTCGAGAAGCGCATATGCTAGTCTACTATGGAGTAACGATGCCTTGTCTCGATACTCCTACGACTAGGAACAATTATATGGTGTACTTGTGGACTACCCTTGGCCCCACTAGTATGATCTACATCATAGTCCTGGTAGTCAAGTACACATCCTAAGGGCTTTATCAACATGTGAAAGCAAGACTGTATCACTTATACAAGTCAACATGTTAAGACAAAGAGCAACCAGATAACATACTATCATGTCGAGCAAGAAAGCCCTCCCTATATATGTCCAAGCATCCATTATAATATGCATCTCATATACAATAATGGCATCTAGGGCATACATATAACTAACATCCTCCTCGATCAAATCGAAGGATTTTAATACTTTTATCCGTCTGGTTCTCTACTTCGTACTTATATTCCTTGAATTTCTCAAAAGCCTCAGACTTGTGTTTCAACCGGAACATGTGTCCGAATCTTGAGAGATCATCGGTGAATGTAATGAAGTACGAGGAACCATTCCTCGCATTTGTAGACATAGGACCGCATACATCACTATGTATCTGTCCCAAGAGTTCTGTAGCTCTTTCTCAGTGTCCAGTAAACAGAGTTCAGGTCATCTTACCTTTGAGACATGACTGGCATGTTTCATAATATGTAAATTCAAACTGATTCAAATATGCATCTTTATACAACTTAGCTAGTCTTTTCGCATATATATGTCCTAGTCAACAATGCCACAAGTAGGCTGTTAGTTATATGTATGCCCTAGAGACCATTACTCTATATGTGATGTATATTGTAATGGATGCTTGGACATATATAGGGAGGACTTTCTTGCTTGATATCTGGTTGCACTTTATCTTAACATGTACACTTATTGTCTCTCGATTACATGTTGATAAAGCCCTTAGATGAGTACTTGACTACCAGGATTATGATGCGGATCATACTAGTGGGGACAGGGTAGTCGGTAAGTATATCCTTTAAATGTTCCTAGTCGTGGGAGTATCGAGACAGGGCATCGATACTCCAGAGTAGACTAGCGTATGCGCTTCTTGACCCATATGATGGGCGATGGATGATCCCACATCCATTGGTGTTTGACATCAAAGAAGGTATACGGGTGCTCAGTGGAGACTGGGTATACTGGATGGACTCGCCGAGAACTCCTAGATGGTATTATACCTATCGTCAGATAGCAGTTCTCTGGTGACACTGGTACAGGTTAGTCTGTCGACCCGAGATCATCATAGAGTCTTGTGTGATTCCCACGGTGCTTTGATTTCAACCATACCACGTTCAAGCGATCGTGCAAAAAGGTGGTTTTTGGATACAGTCCCGAGTCATATGGAGGCAATGAGCAATAGGATTGGATTCGTCTCTCCCGGTATTGGGGATTGATGTTGCGCAATGCTCGATTGGCCATACCAAGAAATCCCTAGACAGGGTTGCTGAGATTTACTGGTAAGTGTTATCAGTAGTTTCTCGAACCATTATGGACCTTACATCGGCATGACTTATCAGGCTATTGGGGTCTGACATTATACCACCCCAGGCTGAGATATGCGACATATCTGACGAAGAGACCGGACTATACGATAGTGTTACGGATTGGATTCGCATGAGTATGAGCAGGCTTGCTTGTTGATCATCTAATCGCTCAATACCTGGGTGGCCGTTACGTTTAGTAGACCGCTTGCGGCTTGTAGGTGTTTGATAGGATCATCACCTACTGCCGGCGTATTGACGAGTCTTTAGACTTCTACACAGAGGTTTCCTGGTTCATGCGAAATGAAGTAGAAACACATATGTGATATATGCGGGACCGAGATTAATGCGCATATGTGATACCACATTCTATTCTCGTGATATATGATATCAGTCGATTATATATGATATTGCCGGGTTATCGGATCAAGTGTTGATCCGATAGATTGTTACATTTGATATTAGTCGGTTGTATGTGATATAGCCGGATTATTAAATAAAGTGTTGATTTAATAATTTTATGTATAATTATATATGTGATATATTAATTTACATTAATTAATATTTTCTCACTTAAGTATTTCTTTTTCTCACTTGTGTGCATAAAGTATATATGTGATATATATTAATGTACATTTTATTTGTGTCATTCTTGATGCTACATGGGTGTATGAGACTCACACCATGCTTATAATAATGATGGGTTTTATTTATTTACAGTAAATTAAATTAGTTGGTAATTAGCCACATGGTTGAAGCTGGTAGAAGCTTATGGAACCATTGACCAAGTCCACTAATTTTGTTTTACTTGTAGATATTTATTAACCTAACCATTATTGTTTAGCCATGGTTTATTCACTACATGAGTTAGTGTATGACACTAACTCACCCATGGTTGCTATTCTCACCTCATGAGTTATTCATTCTCATCTCCACTTCATCTTCTTCTTCCTCATGAAAAAGCTTTCTAGCTTTTGAAAAGGTGATGAAATATTGTGAGAAAAATTAACCTAAAGAGAGCCCAATTTCTGCTTCATCATCCTCTATTATATTAGCCATTTAGTTTATGGTGTTTGCTTCACTAATCTATAATTAGTGAAGAGGTAGCATGATCTTGAGTCTCCTCGACGTAGATCATCTTCGGCCTCGAAGATTTCGAGCAAGCTTGTTCATTTCTTCATGTGAACCCTTACTAGAGATCGGGTGTTCACTACTTAGAGCGAAGGGACTGCTACACGGAGCATTAAAAGTGAAGGACCGATCTACAAAGGTTGTATTCCTAATTCACTTAGTATGTAAATATGTTTGCATGTTTTTTTGTCTAAATCTCTAGTTAAGATTCAAGGGTTATGGTTCTTTAGTACGGCAAAATTTTGAAAACGGCATGGACGATGCCTCCCGAAACCTTGCTGCCGGCCTAGGGAACCCTACAGCGGTATCAGAGCCAAGCTAGAGAATTAGACGATGTTTGTATAATTACGAAACCGAAACAACTCCGAAACACCCGATATACCTGTCGAAATTTTCAGAGAGTCAAATTTTTTTTAAGCAATTGCAGAATGTCACATGAGATGTAATATGAACACCACAGAAACCTGGGCCCCTCTCGCCAGAAAATGGCCGGCCACAACCCCAGTAAAACCGGCCAGATCGGTTTAATTAGGGTATTTTGGTCTCAGGATTTTATGGTGTTCCAGTCTCTGGGTTTATGGATTTCAGGTGTTGCTTAATTTTGCTAAATTTGCATGTGATGTTAACTTTCTGCAAAGGCAATTCGGATTGTTTCATAATCGTAATTCTAACATCTATTCTGGTTATTTAGACGACGTTAAAAAGTTGGAACGGATATCAATAACCCATATTTTCCTTCGCTGGAAATTTTCCAAGAGTTGGATTTTTTCCAAGTTTAAAATCTTCACAAAATAATACAAGCGATTCTATGGACCCTCTAGAAGAACGATACAAAAACTCGACTTTTTGGATCGTGGAACCACGGATATACCCTAGGGTTTGCGGCAGTTCCATGGAGACATGAGTGGGGCATGGGTCGGCCCTTCTACGGATTGTTCATAGATGCTGTGGCATGTTCTGGGAACTTTTTGAACTCCGCTCAAGTGTTGAGCTCTTTGGGAAATTTTGGGTGCTTTTTTATTCGATCGAAAAGTTTAACATTGTCTAGCTATTTGTGATTGTGATACAATATTCGGAATCCACAAATTTAGTTATGTGATAACTAGTTTGAATTTTATAAATCTAGAAAGTTAGTCTCATTTGATCGGTTGCAACGGAATTTTGATGAGGATCAAAAGTCCGTCGCAATTACCTAGCGTATGCGGATACTCGCCGGGTAACCTTACCAGATAGCCACACCTCATAGCCCCGACCAAGTGACTGTTGGAGAACCCCATCGCCAAAAGCATCCGTTCGGGTGCTCGCGGCCGTGGTGTTCCGCCTTAGTGCACTTCGTCGACGGTATCGAGGGTGCGGCCGTCTACTAAAGTTTCCGACGAGCATTCGATCAGGTTATCGGAAATCTTGTTGAATTACCCGAAAGGTTATTGGAAAGTGTTTTCAATATGGAGACTAAAATGCGGGGTTTATAATTGTTAAGCATGTGATTTCTATGGAATTCATTTTGTTAGGCATGAGATCCAAAGTATGTGATACATTGGGTTTATGATGTCTAAGGTGGTTGCGGTTCCAATTGTTGTAGTTTTTCACTTTCTTTTCTGCGACCGTAAGTGTAATATGTGGTGTATCGCCGGTCTCGTTGCTATATGTCATCGACAATTGGGGTACGCATATTTACTTACGTTGATGACATGTGATTGTCACGAGCCGAATTTAGTGTGACTGGTACTTAAATCCCGCAACGTCCAAAGGCGCAACGTAAATTAAGTAAGCCGAAACCCAGAAATCTAAACCCTTTTTTTTTTAATTCGGGCACCACCTCCCTCGTATATTTTGATCCAAAACAGATATACAACAATATATAGGCATCCCCAAGCGGGAGCTAGCTTTTTGCCAATCGGCGAGGTCACAACCACGCATGTCAGAATATAAGTATACGATGCCCGATGGCGAAGATCCACATAAGGAAAAAAGTAAAGCAAGACATCAAACCCACCAAGCGAACATATAACCCATCGCTCAAGTCTCACAACTACAAGTCTTGCTAAGTCTTACTACTTATACAAATACTTGTTTCTGATTTGATGGAGTTGACTATATACAATAGGAATAATAATACAAGAGTGGCACGATCCAACATATACCACCTAACAAAGCAAATCACTCGAAAACAGCTGTTTGCCAACGATACCGCTACTGATCCATAAGATCAACCTGCAAGAACTGTGGCACAACGGGGGTGGGTTGCTAACTCGTGAGTAGAAAACATCAGCAGGTAGAAATCGAATAAAACAACGATTTCCTAGGTCAACTATATCATAAAGGTAATACTATGATATCTAGGGTGACCGTGTCTACATATATGCCAATAATAATCAATGTCTGTATGCATGTGGATCTCGTCCAACAATATAATCAATGCTGTATGAAGGTGGATCTCGTCCAACAATATAATCAATACATGTATGCAGGTGATCACATCCTACGTGTCCATCAATGACACAACAACATCATGCATGCAAATATCATGAAAACATATGCATGAAAAATGAGGATATAAATCAACGTGTCTCGATCAATGACACAACAAAATCATAGAACCTGAGTGTCTAACATCGACACTCGAAACATCATGAAACCCGTGTCCATCATCGACACGTAAATGCTCATATCTCGGGCTTCGTCAGTCCGGATCGGCCCTCATCAATATCTCGTGCTCCGTCAGTCCGGATTGGCCCACGGGTTCCGTCAGTCCGGATCGGCCCGTATCAATATCTCGGGCTCCGTCAGTCCGGATCGGCCCACGGGTGTAACATTTCAGAAATATAAAATATTATTTTTGGGAATTTATAAAGTTAAATAATAAATATTATGAATATTTTGATAATGCGGTATAATTAAATACCGATAAATTGGGAAATATTTGGAAAATTATAGAAATTAATGAAAAGAGCGTGCTTTATATGATTTAAGCAAATTATAAATTTTAATGATTAAATATATTCTATTTTAATACTAATCGCGATTAAATATCGCTAATCGTGCATTAAATTTGTTTTGTGCACATGACATGCACTATGTCTTTTTCACTTTGTTACATTTTTTGTAACCATGGCTCATTTGGGTTTCTTTTGTGAAAAGAAAAGAAAAGATAATGAAAACAAAACAAAAGAAAAAGAAAAATATTTAAAAAAAAGGGTATGGGCATGAGAGAGAGAGGTGAGGGGTCAAACCTTGGTCATAGCTCTTGTTCCCTCCATTATTTCCTCTTCATTTTCCTCTCCTCATCTGACCATGGTTGCCTCCTTCTTCCCTCTCCTTTAAAACCTCACAAACACCCTCAATCCCTCATCAAAACATCATCCCCACTTCATTAAAAACATGCACAAGCTCACAACTAGCGCTTTGGACCAAGAAAGGATGGATTTTGGAGACTTGGGGCAACTCAAGAAATTTCTTGAGTTGCCAAATGAGGTAATTTTATCACCATTAGCATAGTATTTCAATTCCTTAAGCACCCATACATGTTTAGAATCGATTTAGCAAAGTTTAGTGAACTTGGAAAATTCCAAGATGAGGTTTGAAGGGACTTTGAATTGTGAAGTGTAAATTGAGATTAGTAGAGGCCTTACAACCCCTGTGGTGATTGATTAAAGAACTAAACTAGAGAATAGAACCCCAATAAGCGAACTTAGAAACCGTGATATCGGGAATTTGTGGAATTTGTGATGGTAATTGGAGATCTGCTAACACTCGGGGACGTGGAAAATTATTTAGCAAACACAGTGAGTAGTGCAGGTGACCTAGATGCTACCCTGAAGACCCGAGCCCCTAACCCCTAAACCAGGCGGCAATTTTATTCTTCCTGGCCGCAATTTGCGTCCAGGGTGTGTTGGAATCCATCCGTGTTTGTTCTGTAGCGTTATCTTCAGTAAAATAGACCCTTTACATATGCAAAATTGGTTAATTTCACTTAGGGTAAAATCTGGAACAAGTTTTCCAAGTTTCTGGTTACTTTCATGATTTCAGATTTCAAAACTTGGGTTTTGGTATTCAAACCACGGATTCGATCGTTGGACGTTTGTACGTCAATGACGAGGGATTTCTGACTGTTTTCGTGTGCATAGATCATAGGTTTTAACCTATGTGTGATTCGTGTGTCGTTTCGATTGCGAATTGGATTTTAATGAGATACGATGTGTTATGATGTGTAGGTACCTCCACGAGGACTTCGAGACGACAAGCAAGCGTGTGGAGACATCAGCATCGGCAAGAGAAGAGCAAGGTGGGTAGATATATATCTACGGTGGAAGTCGGGTGGATGGCGTATAGCACCCCGGCAGTTTCGTAGTATAGAACGCGAATGCGTTATAATTATAATATATATATATATATACGAATGTGATATGAAATGACTTTGGGTTAGTATAGTGTACTTGTAAGATTGTAAGATAGTGTTTAGTTAGTTTATTAGTCGCGAATCCTAGAGTAGTGATTTGCATACACGCACACACACACTTGCATACTTTTATTACTTGTGCGTATATGGGGATACGTGTATATATATACTCAAATAGGTATGGGAATATGCATATCTATATATAAGTATACATATACATGGATGATGAGGATAATATATGGTATTTGGAGATGAGTCGATGAGATTTGGCATGGTGCCATGAGGTCGGTGATATGTTTTGGTTCGTATTATGAGATACGACATGATATTATAGTGGATCCTTGGGCGTTGTGTTTCATACACACACATATATATGTAGATGGTATCAGTATTGTACTAGACGTAGATCCGTACCCAGTTCACGATATGTGATGATAAGGATACCAGATGAATAATGAGATAAATGTGATATTTGACCCGTACCCAGATTTGCGATGTCGTACGACGGATTTACCGTACGAGCTATTTATTGATGATAGATCCGCACTCTTGAGTCGAGGATGTCATATTATATAGTGTATCGTATGGGATACTATTGAGGCGGGATCACCGACAATTATATATATGCGTATATCGACTCAGACTTAGGTGGTTTTCCTTACCCTTCAATTAGTCTGTTAGTTTAGTCCTGTATTTACTTGTAGATGTTAGACTAGACTCGAGTCATACCTATTTCAAAACTAACGAATCAGGAGTATTTTAATGACATGCCAAGGGATTCTACGAATATTTCAAGGATGTACCTTTTCTTAAAAACACCGTAGCCCATATTTTTTCAAAACACCACGATTCGTATTATTTCAAATGGCAAAACGGTATGACACATATATATAAATGTAGATTCTTTATTTTTACGTTATTATTCATGTTCCGCATATTATTGCTGTATTTACTATTCAGTTGCCATTTATTATGTTGTTGTCATCGCATTGCATGTTTATAGTGTACTTTAGTGATTATGAAACCATGCTGTCACGACACCAGCACCATTACCGATGATACGTATGCTCCACATACACTTGCTTGCCGGCTTACACACATCATCATCAGTCTGCCATGTCACGTACACTTTAGAGAATATTATTTTATTGATATAGCTTGCTAACTGATAGTTCCTATATGTTATTGTTTCATATGTTAGTTCATATTGCATTCATTGCTTAATATTTCGTGCATATTTTTATATTCAGTAGTCATGCAATATTATAAGGGCCAGTCCGGATTGCCGGAGCCCAGATTATTATTGACTTTTCATTTTGGATTTCGTATTTTCCATGAGATTTCTGGATTTGGAGAAACCGCAAGATTTAATAAACTTAATTATCATTTTTGAAAGATAAATGTGTGGTTTTCACATGTTATGATTGTGATATGTCCACCATGAGTTTTCTCGGCTTTTGAGCGATATCATACATCCGATTCGAGGAGGAGATGAACCGTCTGTGGGTGCATGGTGGACCCGATGCGGTACCCCGGGGCGAGAAGATCGCAGAGAATGGCGTTTGAGCCTCTGACAGGGGAGCATTGCTGACCGGTGATTTTATTGAGATTTATGATACAGGCCAGTCCGGATAGTCGGAGCCTGGGATATTGAGATTTGATGATACAGGCTAGTCCGGATAGCCGGAGCCTGAGATATTGAGATATTGGGTTATTGAGATATATATTTTTTGTCGATGCTTGACACTGATTTTCTGATGATTTCATTGATGATACTTAAATGTTTATACAGAAATCTCACTATATTAAGAAAACAGTTTTCTCATTCATGATGTATTCTGTTTTCATTATACCGCATTCACACCTCATATTTACGATATATTGCTACATGAGGCACTGACACGAGCACATGGGATTACACTTATGTACAGATGTTTACCCCTGCCTTTATATAATGCTTCAGGCCATATTACTTTGAGGATGTATATTATTAATCGTATTGACCTAGGATTGAGTCATACATACGATTTCTACTCTGTGATGTTTTCAACTCACGAGTTGGCAACTCACCACCGTTGTGCTACAGTTCTTGCAGGTTTTGCCGTTGCGGCTTTGCTGGCACACTGCTTTCATTCCGAGTGATTGCTTTGGTAGGTGGGTTCACTTGCATCGTGACCACCCTTATATTTTATTTACATTGTTGTATCTAATAAACTCCATCAACCAGACTTGTATATTTATTAACCTTAGAAGACCAGTTGTATATTCTTTCGACCTTAGAATCGTGCGTTGTATTATTATGGTTTTCTTGATGATTTGAGTTTCCTTTTGAGTTTTGATCATCGCCCTTCAGCATTGTATATTATATTGCTTGCGTGGTTGTGGCCGTCAATTGACGAAAAGCTATGTCCCACTTGGGGATGTCTTTATTCATATTATGTATGTTGTACCCTTTTGGGGCCAGTATTTACATAGGAAACTCTGCCGAAATTTTCAGAAAAGACTTGAGACTTAAAAATGCATATTCGGCTTTTGTTATTAAAACCACTTGCTTTAAAATTGTTTTCTTCACTTCTATTTAAAATGGTTTAGATTTCTGGGATTTTTGGCTTACTTGAATTAGATGGGGTCCTATAGACTTCATATGATTCAAGTGCCAGTCACGTGCCATTTCGGGTCGTGACAACGGGCTTCGTCTGTCCGGATTAGCCCGTATCAATATCTCGGGCTCCGTCAGTTCGGATCGACCCATATCAATATCTCGATGCGTAAATATATGAAATATAATATATGCAACATAAAACAACAATATGAGCATATAAAGTAAAAACCGCTATTTAAATGCATCAAGTTATTAAATATATCATGCGGTTCCCAATTCTCCAAAGTCCATGCAATATCATATAAAGGTGAACATGCAGCTATAGCAAGGTATATGTGTAAGCATGTAGGTATATCAAGATATGTGTATCTATATGTAAGCATGTATGTATGATGCATTTCATATGCGCAATAGCATAAGAATCAATGTTTCCATGTCAATGACAATATAATACCACATAGGTATAGGTGCAGCTATAGCAGGGTATGTCAAGCAACATAGCATAATGAGATGTGAGCATAGTAAGCAAATCATGCAAGGAGTCATATCATGATGCAGCAATTCTACTGTGTAGTGACATAGCAATTATCGATGATGAAGGTGTGTGAGCCGGCCAATCTGTGTAAGTGTAACATACGCATCATCGATAATGGTGTAGGTGTACTAGCACAGGTATATGTAATGCAATGAGAATGATATGAACGTAGCATACAGTACATCGTCAACTAAATTCTATGGGGTATACGTGTCTACAATATATCCGAGTCGGTGAATCTATCAATCGGCATCCAGCCTCACAACATCACGTACGGTATAATCCATCGTACGGCATATCGCTCAAGATTCACAACATTATATATGTCTATATACCTATATCCTAGGTCACATCCGTATCAATCTCATATCGTGGACCCACAAAGGTATCAACTATCTCATATCGACTCGCATCCATATAACGACATATCAAACTAAGTCATCATATCACATCGTATACTCGTTCTCTTTCAATTCGTACCTACCATAATTCACTTCTCATTTCATACTCTCAAATGTCACTATGTTCATTAGTGTCAACTTTTATCATATTATCGTTATTAAATCCTATAATCATGTTCGTCGCATATCATTTATCAGGATATAATAATCAACTATCTTCCATATCAATGTTTGCGGGGGTGCTATACGCCATCCACCCGACTTTCCCCGTAGATATAAATCTACTCACCTGCTAAACTCCTTGCTTAGCCGTAGTCGATGTGTTTTGCCTTCTCGGAATCTATGCGAAGGTACCTACATTATCAACATGTATCGCAATACCATTAAAATCATGTTCCGAAATCCAATACGGCATGCGGTGCGCTCATAGGTTAGAACGTATAGCTTACACATGCAAAACCAACCAAACAACCCTCGTCGTTGACATACAAACATCCAACGACCTAATGCAATATCAAAAACTAAAACAAAAAATTCCAAAATACAGAAAACATAACCAAAACCACTTACAATAGCTCCCAAATTTTTGTTCAGGTCAAAAGGGGATCAACAAACAGTACTAAGGGGTAGTATATGGAGTGTGTGTGCTACTGGACCAATTCCAGCACCAACCACCACCAAGGGGCCGGCCACATACACCAAAAATCCGGCGAGCTCGGCCCGTTCTGCTCCATTTGGGTCCGTCTTCTCAGGGTGGTCTACTAGTGTCTTAAATAGGTCTCTGGAATTGTTTGCTTTTCTCATAAACTTCCCAGGTCATCCCAGATTCCCTGTAGGCCTTAAGATTTCACAAAACCGACACGGAACAATTCTAACTTCATGTATCAGGTTCTAAACTCAATTCCAGGTCAATAGAACACTCTTTAAGGTCTTGTAAACACTCTCTACACCTCAATTGACCATTAGACAGCAACGTATAATTTTCTATAATCGATAACCTAATTAACTCAATTTCTAACTAGAAATACGATATTTAACACTAAAAACTAAACTAAAGTGTATGGATTACCTTATTTACAACCATAGAAGTTTCTTGAGTTGCCCAAGTCTTCAAAATCTAAACTTGGTTGGTCCAAAGTGTTTAAAATGGAGGTGTGCATGTTTTTAGTGAAGAGGGAATAGGATTTTGGTGAAGGATTGGAGATGATGCATGAGGTGGTGGAGGTTGAAGAAGAAGAAGCAAAGAGATGAAGAAATAATAGGGGAGATGAATGAATGGCAGCCCCCCTCTCTCTCCTACACTCACTCTCTCTTATTCTCACCCTCCTCACAAATATCTATTCTTGTTTCTTCCACAAATATCTCTTTTGTCCATGGCATCAAAATTGATTCTATCCACACTCAAATCATTTCCTTTTCTTTTCTTTTCCTTTTCATTTCCTTTCTCATTCTCTATCTCCCAAAACTCACAAACACACACATGCACACATGCACATGACATGGTGCAAAAATCATGAAAAATGTACAAACACGGATTTTATCCAAAATCCAATAAATATTATTAAAATAAATAAATCATTTTATTCTCCGATAAATTTCCAAATATTGGTATACACTTATACCACTTTACGAAAATCCCAATTTCGCAAATCGAGTAATTTTCGCAAAAATATATTATTTTAATATTAAATTTCCAAAAATAATATTTTATATTTCTAAAATGTTACAATCTTCCCCCCTTAAATAAGTTCAGTCCCCGAATTTAAATTTAACTCCCCATATATTAAAACATTTCAATAATCAGCTCAAATCAACGGGGCTACGAAATCACGGAAGATACAGAAATACGACAGCGCATCCTGTGTGCCGGAAAATGAGTACGAAACTCAAAACCGAACTCCGTCAAGCGTCACGCAAATCATCGGATTGCACGCATATCATCGGAGTCACAATGGAGATACATATCGAAATCCACTACCGAAATCCCATATGCACTAATCAAATACTATAATACATATATAGTACGCATCAAGAAAACAAAGTGCTCAGGAGCAAAATCAGTCCCAAAAGGCGTATCCAATAATCACGTACGTTTGGTGCGCACGGAAATCAAATCCAATACAAGTGCTACAATAAGTACAAAAGCAAAACTAAGTGCAACAGTGTGCACGAAAACATCTGTCCAGTGCAACAGGTGTGCACGACAACAACATCTAGTGCATCTACAGTGCACGAAAATCTCAATCTAGTGCAACTAGCTTGCACGAAAGAAAATCCCGATTGAGTGCATCCGGTATGCACAAAATCACATCTCACAGCATGCGCCCAACATGCTCAAAAATCCAAATCAAGTGCATCCGTCATGCACAAATAAAACCTAAGTCTAGTGCATCCAACATGCACGTATAAAATCTCACTCAACTGCATCCGATGCGCATAAAAACACAAATCTGGTAACACAAATGCTCAATAAATAAATCTGGTGCAACCAAGGCACGGAGTATAAATCCGGTGCAACCAATGCACGAAATAACAATCTAGTGCAACAAATGCACGAAATACGAATCTGGTGCAACAAATGCACGAAATACGAATCCGGTGCAACAAATGCACAAAATACAAATCGGGTGCATCCAGTGCACGAAATACCCAATCCAGTGGAACAAATGCACGGGAACTCATAAATAACTCAAATGCGTATAAAAGCAACACCGAGTGTACCAAGGTGCATAAAAATAATAAATATGTGCAACTGCGTGCACAAAACACGTATCAATGCACTGCAAGCATATGTGAGCCATACCGAGTGCAAAAATCAAATCGAGTGCGTACCACATGCACAAAATCAAATCAACCGTACGAAATCCAAGAAATCATAACCATGTGCAGCCAAGGCACAAAAATCAATATCAAGTGCAAATAGATATGCAAAAATCATAAACCAATACAACAGTGTGTAAAACGTTTCTCAAGTGCAATAACTATGCACAAAAGGTAAATACCCAGTAGGTGCAGCCACGGTGCACGAAAACAATATCATGAAACTCAATCATCAAAACTCAAATCCAAGCGATATAAGCGTAATACTCGGATCACAAACGCAAATCGCAACAATTGACAATGAGGTACACCTCCTACAATGTCGAAAAATGTCGGTGCGCCCAAAACTGGCAGAGCAAGAACATCCGCTTGCCTCCTGCTCACGGTCTAGTGTCCTCTGTCCCTGGGTCCTCATTTCTCTGCGGATTACCAATCTCACAATCTATCGGCTCATCAGCCCGGTCAGGTGTGCTAACGGAAACGGTTCCGCTCTGGCACTCCTCAGGTCCCTTCTCGGCCAATTAGTATGATCACTCATAAAGCAGTATGTCACTGGCGTCGGCCTATGGCCCTCTGAATACACGTGACAACACTGATCTTCGATGCAAACCTTATCGCAGCAGTGTCCTGAAAAGAACCTGCTTAAGGTCTCTTCCGATATCGCCTATGCCGAACTATACGAAGGCTGGTACTCTTACTTAATCTTTTCTCGTTTTCTGGACATCTGCGTTCTCAGGACAACATTTCCTCGGGAATTGGCCGTATCCCAACGACTCTGTATACATATCAGACCTCAAATCTCAACGAGGAGTAATAACAGCTCGTCGGCATCTCGCACGAAACTCTTGTTTCACTCGTCTTTATTATCGTCCGTTTGACGTCACGTCATGCTATCTGCGTACAACAAAAGTTCTCGGCTACAGTCAATCCGGAATCTCTCACACGGATTCAAAATCTCAAACTCGGTATCTTCATCACTCTGTAGAAGATATCTAGCCGAACACGTCTTCGGGAACTTGTCCCAAACATCGAAGGAATACTAAATACTCGTCCGTTCTCGATCAACTCACAACACATCTGGGTGAGGTCCTCAATCTGAAATGGGTCAGCTTACCGATCTCACATCGGAACATCCGACGAACAACGTCATCTCTGGATCGATCTACCCTAGATCTGAGTAAGACTCTCCACACTGGAAATCTTCAACTCAACTGAGCCTGCGTCGGTGCATCAAATCTGACGAATCACCTCGTCTCTCAACTCAAGATAGACTAGCTATCTCCTGTCGCATCTCTGCCTGGAAGCTCCAGCGATCTCTGTTCGTATGCTCTGGAAGCGATATCTTGTCAATCTCAGCAATAGCTGGGTCATCTATCTGCACGGTAGATGACATCACAATCTCTGAGGTATGCTGTATATCAACAGTCCTCCCATAACAGGAAGCCTCTAACAATGGCCCGATCATCTGGTATAAAACCGCACACTAGTCTCGAAAGAGAGGTCACAACACAACACTACATCGATACTTTCCCATGTCACCGGAAAACACGATGGTCAGTCCTCGTCTACGACGAGCTCGCCCTGACCGCATCACTAGCAGCAGCTCAAACTGCATTCAAACCATGGTGACAGGAACCTCAAACATGTATCGACGAAAATAGATCAAGGGATGAAATGAATCAACAGATCCAAAATGAATACATGATCATAAGGAGAAACGGAATCAGTGAGGATATGATCATGGAAACGAATAGAATCAAGGATCTCAAATGGATGTATAATCAGGGGAACGAAGAGAATCACCAGTCTCAAGCTATGTACATGTAACACCTTAGAATGCGCTTAGTGGTTAATTAAGCGGAAATACGGTTTTTAGTAAAAAAGATTTACTAAAATGGTTTTTAAATATTTTATAAAAATTAATGAATATTTTATTAGAATTTAATTTGGGCTTGCATACACATGTACATGTTAACCTAGGGCTAATTTGGGGTTAAACCATGCTTAGTAGCCATGGTGCTTTAACCATTCCTTTAGCGTTGATCAGTCGAAAATACTGCATATTTTTACCGGCAATTTCCTTGTCATCTGCATACATATAGGAGAGTACGGTATTCATAATTCACATATTAGCTAATTGGTCGCAAAATATCAAATTACATGTATTCGACCTTAAAACCGGAAATTCTAGGGAAATTAACTGCATTGCATTACATAGCATATTTTCTATATCTTGCAACACCTATTTTGAAGTCTATGCAGGAAAAGAGATACGTGCTCGATCAATTCATTGCTCGACCATTACAATTGCTCGTAAACTCATTGAAAGCAAATCTGGTATCAACATAGAAGGGCAACTGCAATCCTGAACATCAAAGAATAACCCAAACAGTAGTAGCAAGCCACAGCAGAAAGCACAGTTCCCAAGGCCACTGTTGCGCGGCGGAAGCGCGGCCCAAAGCCACCTCACGCGGCGGTTGCGCGGCGGATCCAGAGACTTAACTCCTCAAACTTCACCACAACTCCTGTTTCAGTGCCCTCAGATCATAAATGCATACAAAAGTCCAGAAGAATCCAGACACTTCCACCAGATCATCAAGCTCCTAAACTAGCCTAGAACTTCTAGAACTTTCCTAAACCCTTGCTTAAACCCTAAGCTAAACCCCAACAAACTTGTCAACAAACTTTGGGAGGGAAAGTCTAATTCAAACCAAAACCTAGTTCTATAAATAGGACCCTAGGCTCTCTCATTTAGAAATCTTGGAGAAACTTAGAAATCTTGGGAAAAATCTTGATTCAATCTTGAGAGTGATAGATTCAACCCATTTTTAGTTTAGCCATTCTCTTTCTCCATCTTCTTCTTCCTCAAGATTAGTGAGAAATCTTGTAGGAAACCCTAACCCTAATTCCACTCCAAATCCAACATCTTGAGTACCAAATCAAGCGAGAAATCTTCAACCTTTTAGGAGCAGAGCCGATCTTCAATCGGGCAAGTGATCCAAGCCGATCCGCGATCCACGGAGACGAGCGAAGCCAAGTCGACGATCAAGTTCCTCCTCTTGTAGTTCTTGAGTGATTGTAACGGAATTGTTGATATAAATAAAAGGTGAAATTCGTTAATCTTGCTTTCTTTTAAAATTCTGCATCATGTTATCTTTACTATTCTTGAATATTGTCTATGTGGTGATGCGCGAGTAAAACTCCGCTCGTTAAGGAGTCGAGAAGATCTTTAGTATGATGATGTAGCAAATTTGTAATCAATTCTTGAATCCCACGAGATTGTAAACCCTAGCTATTTCAAGAATTGACAACCCAATTCGATTCGATGCTTTCTTGATCAACATCGCTCGAGATTGGGGTGATCCGATCGATTCTTGAAATTACTAGAGGCTAGAATATAAATGGTATCCTCGAAAGAGCAAGGGTTAAGAGATGAAACTTTAATTTCATCAAGAAAACCCTAATTCTCGTCGATAACCATTGATCTAGCATCAATTCTTCGAAGGACAAGAATATGAAATATTGTAGACTACAACACATATAAAGATCCTATCGATTCCTACGAGCCTCTTTATCAGTCTGGATTGTCGTTTGGAAAATACCATTGAAACCGATTCTTGTTGTTTATAGTTCTTGATTCTTTAGAAAAGATTAGTGACACACGAATACAAATCAATCAATTGAATCGTGTTTTCTCTTATTGTTGCTTAACATTTCATTTCAAACAAATAAAGGTACAAACGAATCTCGAGATCCCTGAGGACGATCCGCACTCATTCATTAACTTCAACTGACACCGTTGTTTGATTGCGGTCAAATATTTTTTGGTTGTGATTTCTTTACTATTTGATTCGATAAACACATCCACGAAAATCATCAAGATCAAAATGGCGCCGTTGCCGGGGATCGCGCGTTAATTCGTTTACATTTTATAGTTTGAAGTGAAAGAATTATTACGTTTCATTTCTTGAAATCAAAATTCGTACAAACTCTTATACGTGTGTTGTGAATTGATTGCAAGGTGATCTGGAGCAATCTGAGCTGTGGAAAAATTATTTGGGATATACCAGAGAGCTGGAGATAGCAATATCAAGCAGCTGAAGAAATTTCGTACACTGTTCCCAATACTTGACCGCGGAAGGGCGGCACAAAGAGGCTTTGTGCGGCGGAAGCGCCGCAGGCTTGAGGGTTCTCTGGATAATTTTCCAACAGGTGATTTCTCTCTCTCTCCTCTCTCCCTTTTTAGCTCCAACTAATCCTTTCTGCAGGATTCTTTGCAAATAATAGCTGCGCCGCAAAAGCAAATTAAAATTGTGCGTGATTTTGTTTTCTTGGTTGTTTTGCATTGCTAATACGGAAAATTAAGGGGCACGGCCAAATCCAAATTAGGTGGGGATTTCATTACCCTTCCTAGGCCCCGAAAATCGCAAAACTTGCATCCGCATTTACCCTCATTAATTAAAAGAAATCTAGAGATGACTCTAAGGACTGTCGCGCTCAATTAGGACAAGAGAAGGCCGTGGGTAATTCATTGCTTATCTGCGTTTTTCTGTGGTGCCTAAGGCGAGTGTGTCTAAGGCTAGTGGTTATTAATTAGGTCCACTGTAGTGGTGGTTCCTTCCCACTTACCTGGCACTTATCCGGCCACAGGGGGACAAAGAGGCAGTGGAGGATTGATCCCGCGACTTGTCTTTTGGCAGTTAGGAGCGGTCTAGAGCCGGACCTAGGTGACCATTAGATTCTAGGGTTTGTGTGCTGCATTTGGTTGTCGCGTCATTTTTTTCAAAATCCGTCCCTTTTCAAAAGCAAACACCGCATTCATTTTACCCCTAATTATAAGCCAACGCTGCCACTTGTGCTAACCCTTTTTAGTACAAGATAGGCTGGACACGGGATTCTAGTGCCCGTTTAGTCCGCGTACCTTTTATCGACTCTGAAGTCGATAATTCTCCATTTACCTTTTCTTTACCTACTACCACACCCACACCGATGGATCCGAATCCATCAAACTTCTTTAACCCCAATCTGCCACCGTCCGTTGGTGCGCAGAATCCTCCACACATTTCTCTTCAGGAAAGATGTTATCCACTTAGAGGTCCACTTTCGACCTGCTTATCCACACCACCAGCGAACGGGGATAACTTTGAAATAAAGCCCCAGTATATCAACCTTCTACCTAAGTATCACGGACTCGAGACCGAGGACGCTTACGTTTTCATTACCAAATTTGAAAACGTATGCGCTATGATGGGTACGTCTCAACTTTCTGTGGATGCGATGCGTCTACGACTTCTTCCTTTTACCTTGTGCGATATAGCCGAGAAGTGGCTATATAACACCACCGCACACTCCATCACAAATTGGGAAGAATTCGTCGCAGCATTCCTAAAGAAATTTTACCCAGTCCAACGAACGGCTCGAATTCGTAGTGAATTGAACCAATTTGCCCAGCTCCCTACCGAACCATTTTCAAAGTACTTTGAACGTTTCAAGGATTTAATGGTTCAATGTCCTCATCACGGCATCCCGAGATGGGAGTTGTGCCGAATCATCTATGAGGGCAGTAACCCTAGCACCAAACAAAGCCTTGAAAATATGTGTCAGGGTACATTTATGACTAAAGACGATGGGGAAGCCTGGCGATACTTAGAAGAATTCGCTGAAAAATCACTGATTTGGGAGAGTGGAACCCAACCATTGAATAGGGGTGGCGTACACCAAGTAGATGTGTCCATAGGTGTTCGAGCTGAAATGGCAGCAATGCAAAAGAAGCTCGACGCTATGGAACACAAATTTGCAACAGCCTCCCTAAACCCGGTATCACTCCCCAAAACTATTTGTGGGTGCTGTTCTGATCCGTCACACTTAACGGAAGAATGTCCTTTAAACTCGGCGTTTCAAGGTCAAGAGCATTCTAATGCCGCATTTCAACGACCTCGAAACGATCCATATTCTTCCACGTACAATCAGGGTTGGAGGAACCACCCGAATTTTGCTTGGAACCAAAATCAATCTCAAAACACGGTTCCAAACACAAATAACTTTCAAAGGGCTCTTCCTCCACCACAACAGCAACCCCTTCAACTCACTCAGCACCCCTACCAGTCACAAAATTTCCAAAACCAGGGCAACACTCATGCACAGTCTAATCCTATGCAGTCCTGTTCTGACGATTTCTCTCAATTTACTCAAACCATGAAATCACTTTTATCCAATTTCATGGAGGTTTCAACTGAGGTTAGATCTTCCGTCAGTGAAATAAAGAAAAACTCAGCGTCACAAGCTGAGAGTATTAGAACGATGGAAGCTGAAATCGCACGCCTCAAAGCTGAAATGAGTGCGAGAGAAAAAGGGAAACTTCCCTCTCAACCCCTACAGAATCCTGGGCATTACAATGTAAATGCCATTACCACGTTGAGATCGGGAAGAGTGCTGAATAATAATGTCGGGGAAGATATTGATAATACTGAAAATCATGTCAAAACCCCGGCTGAGACCTTTCCACATACACACACTTCTCCTTCTGATCCTTCTTCTTCTACCAAACCACCTTCGCACGAGCCTATTCTCCAGTTCCCTTTAGGCTCAACACCTTCACCCAACCCTTATAGTTCTCCACAGACGGTCCCCACACCTCTTTTGGGATCTCGTCTACCCCCCTTTCCTTCTCCTATGATGGACCCTGCGCTTATTGCGAAAGCACCTTACCCTAACCGGTTAAGGGCTAACAGAACGAGTCCTCATATGGAGAAAATTTTAGAGATGTTCAAACAAGTTAACATCAATATCCCTCTCCTAAATGCAATTCAACAAGTCCCCGCTTATGCGAAAATTCTAAAGGACTTGTGCACTAGGAAGAGGAAGACTCAAGTGCCGAAGAAGATCTTTATGGCTAATAACATCAGCACTGCTTTTATTCCCCAGCTACCAAAGAAACGAAAGGACCCAGGATGTCCTACAATATCGATTTCGATTTGGGGTAAAAACATAAATCGTGCTCTTTTAGACCTTGGCGCGAGTGTTAACTTGTTACCTTATTCTGTCTATGAGCAACTAGGAATTGGAGAGCTGAAACCTGCTCATTGTACTCTCCAGATGGCGGACCGATCTATCACCAAACCAAGGGGTGAATTAGAGGATGTGCTGATAAAGGTCGGGGAATTTGTTTTCCCTGTAGACTTCATTGTGCTCGACACACATCCTGTAGCAAACCCCCGGGGCCAAATTCCGGTGATTTTAGGTCGTCCTTTCCTTGCCACTTCCAACGCTGTTATAAACTGTAGAAATGGTTCAATGAATTTATCATTTGGGAATATGACCATTGAACTAAATATCTATAGAGTTGGGAGTCAGCCATCAGAACCTAGTGCTCATATTTTAGATGTGTGTTCTGTCCATGAGATCGCTCCCGATAGTTGTGGAGCCGAGGAACTTTGCTTTAATGATCTCGATGACATTAGCACATCTCTGCTTGATCTTACACTTAGTGAGGACACTACACTTACACTTGAGTCCTGCACTTCTGACTTTTCTCCACCCGAGTCTGTATCTTTCACAGGCTCTGAGCTTCTTTGTAAATCCAAAAATCATTCTATGATCCTTCCTTCAATCATTTCTCCGCCTGAATTAGATCTCAAGGTCTTACCTTCTCACCTAAAATATGCATATCTTGGTGAGAACGAGACTTTACCGGTTATAATTTCCACTTCTCTTGCATCAGAGCAAGAGAATGCACTTTTATCGGTATTAAGATCTAATAAAGAGGCGTTTGGTTGGAGTATGGCGGACATCAAAGGGATCAGTCCTTTGATTGTTGAACATCATATACATGTGATGGATGATGCCAGACCGACCCGAGAACCACAGAGACGGTTAAATCCCGTCATGAAGGAAGCTGTCATGAAAGAGATCGTCAAATGTTTAGATAGTGGTATTATATACCCGATCTCCGATAGCCAGTGGGTAAGTCCTATACACGTCGTTCCTAAGAAATCCGGCATCACAGTTATCACAAATGAAGCGAATGAGTTGATTCAAACACGCGCCCAAACTGGGTGGCGTGTATGCATCGATTATAGAAAACTCAACGCTGCTACAAGGAAAGATCATTTTCCTTTACCATTTATTGATCAAATGCTGGAACGCTTAGCGGGACGACAATACTATTGTTTCATGGACGGTTACTCAGGCTATAATCAGGTCCCCATCGCCAAAAAGGATCAAGATAAAACTACTTTTACTTGTCCTTTTGGTACCTTTGCTTACAGTCGCATGCCCTTCGGGCTATGCAATGCTCCCGCTACCTTTCAGCGGTGTATGATGGGGATATTCTCTGATATGGTAGAGAATTTCCTGGAGATCTTTATGGACGACTTTTCGATTTTTGGAGACTCTTTTTCTGAATGCCTAGCGAATCTGGACGCTGTTCTTACTCGATGCAAAGAGAAGAACTTGACTTTGAACTGGGAAAAATGCCACTTTATGGTCCAAGAAGGAATAGTCCTTGGACATGTCATTTCACAGAAGGGCATTGAGGTTGACAGAGCTAAAGTAGATGTCATTCAAAACCTCCCTCATCCCAAAAGCGTCAAAGATATTCGCTCTTTCCTTGGTCATGCTGGATTTTATAGGAGATTCATAAAGGACTTTAGCAAAATTGCTAGACCTTTAACACTACTCCTGGCCAAGGATACGACCTTCCACTTTGACTCGGATTGCGAGACAGCTTTCGACTCACTTAAACACTCACTCACTTCAGCCCCCGTTTTATCATCACCAAACTGGGACTACCCTTTTGAGCTGATGTGTGACGCATCTGATTTTGCAGTAGGTGCTGTCCTTGGACAGCACATCGAAAAGATGCCACATGTGATTTACTATGCTAGTAAGACCTTGAATGATGCGCAAATCAATTATACAACCACAGAGAAAGAACTATTAGCGGTTGTATTCGCATTAGAGAAATTCAGGCCTTACTTAATCGGCTCACCTATTGTTGTATATA
Source organism: Agapanthus africanus (assembly GCA_030015575.1). NCBI lineage: Eukaryota > Viridiplantae > Streptophyta > Magnoliopsida > Asparagales > Amaryllidaceae > Agapanthus > Agapanthus africanus. Next base: position 368,406,378 of record JASDDO010000012.1, read on the forward strand.
CTGATCATTCCGCTTTAAAACATCTGTTGGCGAAGAAAGATGCCAAAGGTCGACTAATACGTTGGATCCTTCTTTTACAAGAATTCGATCTTGTTATCAAAGATAAGAAAGGATGTGAAAACGTAGTAGCTGACCACCTTTCACGCATCGTTTCTTCCCCTGTGACCCTGCCGATCAATGACTCATTCCCTGACGAACTACTCTTGAGCGTATCCTCTGAACCATGGTTCAGGGATATTGTGAACTATCATGCCACGGGATTGATACCAAGCGATTGGTCTAAACAGGACAAATACCGCTTTCTTTCCCAAGTAAAACACTATTACTGGGACGAGCCTTATTTGTTTAAATATTGTCCTGATCAGATCATTCGCCGGTGCGTCCCGAATGAAGAGTTCAAGAGTATTCTTTCATTTTGTCATGATCAGGCCTGTGGGGGTCACTTTGGTCCTAGAAAAACAGCGGAAAAGGTTTTGCAATCTGGATTTTATTGGCCGACCTTATTCAAGGACGCATTTGAACATTGCAAAACCTGTACACAATGTCAGTATACGGGTAAAATATCCCAAAGGAATGAAATGCCTCAGCAACCCATTCTGGTTGTTGAAATGTTTGATGTTTGGGGCATAGATTTTATGGGTCCTTTTCCCAACTCCTTTGGGAATCTGTACATATTGCTGGCGGTTGATTATGTTTCCAAGTGGGTAGAAGCCATTCCAAGTCGCACTAATGACAGGAAAGTTGTCATTAAGTTCTTAAAAGAGAATATCTTCTCGCGATTTGGACACCCACGCGCTATTATTAGCGATAATGGGACACACTTCTGCAACAGATCTTTCGAGACTCTGATGCGGAAATATTCAATCAACCACCGTCTTTCTACACCCTATCACCCCCAAACAAGCGGGCAGGCTGAGATCTCAAACAGACAAATCAAACTTATCCTGGAGAAAACTGTTGCCAAAAATAGAAAAGACTGGTCGACCAAATTGACGGATGCTCTTTGGGCATTCAGGACTGCATATAAGACCGACCTAGGAATGTCTCCATATAGGATAGTTTTTGGAAAAGCATGTCATCTACCTGTTGAGATAGAACATAAAGCATTGTGGGCTATAAAGGAAATTAATTTTGATTTAAACCTTGCTTGCAACTTTCGGAAGCTGCAACTAAACGAGCTAAGCGAACTCCGCGATGAAGCTTATGATAATGCTGTAATCACAAAGAATAGGACTAAGGTTTTTCACGATAAAAACATTGTAAGGAAAACATTTTTGCCTGGTCAACAAGTCCTTCTTTATGATTCACGATTACACCTTCATGCGGGTAAGCTCCGATCTCGTTGGAAGGGACCTTTTGTTGTGCGGTCTGTATACCCGCACGGGGCAGTAGACATTGAAAATGTTAAAAACGGCACTGTTTTCAAAGTAAATGGACATAGATTAAAGCCGTACTTTTCCACTGACCCCACGGAGGAGCTCTTGTTCTTACAAGAGCCAGTTTATCTTGATTAAAATTCCTCCGTCTCACTTTCATGTCCAGTATATCATTGCATCATTATTTTGAATGAAGGTGAGTAAATAAAACAAGTTTGGGGGAAGTTCTTCACTTATATATTTTGCCCCCACTAATAATTCCTCCCAGATTTACAGATTTTTGTAGGTATAACTATCGGCAACAGTGAGGACACTGTTGAAAACAAGTTTGGGGGAGGTTTGTGCTTATTTTCGCATCATTTGCATATCATCTGCATAAGCACAAAACAATTCTTTTAAAAATCTATAAAAATTGAAAAATTTTCAAAACCCATAAAATTTAAAAATTTTCAAATATAAAAATAATATTAATATTTACATTTTTTTTTTTTGTATATAAATAAGATAATGAAAGTTTAGACAGTGAACAATTACATCCATGAGATTGGAAAAATTTTAGAAAACTAAGAAAATTAGAAGTTTTCTTATACGAACTAGTAATAAGTAGTTATGAGCCGTTGTCCCAAGGGTTAGTAAGATGAAAGACGTCACTAATCTGAGGATAAAAATAAGTCTGAAAAATAGTTTCTATTCTGAAGCCAAACATTTTGAACGTTGCTACCCTGCTATTCGCACTTACACACATCTTAAAGCCTGGGATAGTAGAGGATACCTTGAAATGCTCTTGTCTTAAAGCCAAAAGTATGAAAAGAAAAATAGTATTTTTGAAAATGGTGAGAAAAATGGACACTGGTTTTGTTATCACCAAGGGCAAGAAAAATATATAGCAAAAGGGTGCTTCTTCACCTAGTGCCCCAAGGTCAACTGGTCTGGGTGTCACTGCTATGCCTGAGGTGGTGCAAGATTAGGAAAATACACCAAGTTAGCGAGCACATTAGTAATCGGTCGGTTAGTACCTCAAGAAGTATTAACGGTCGCATGAAAGTGTGTAAGCAATCTCGTTTGCCAAGTAGTACTGAGGTCGACGGGCAAGAGTATGATAGCTTGAATTGAATTCTCCGGGTGTAGGGATGTCTTTACACACACGCAGGGTGATATGATCAATGTCTGGAATAAAGATAGGAATGAAGAATAAGACGATGTTTTATTGAGGGAGGACGTGATTTCTGACATCTTTTCATGACCATTAAGATAGGGCTCATGACAACCGAAAAGCTAGCTTAGTTGGAAACCCTAATTTTCAAGGCTTTTCTTTTACAATTCTTATCTTTAAATGTAATATTCATGATCTTGCTTTTATTTTTGGATTTTGTGGGTGCAATCCGCTGAAAACCCTCAGGAGACAACACTCCTCCTACTAGGGACACCTAGAGGTTTAAAGGCTTGTTGCACGTGCTCAGTGCAATCGTGTTGCCTACGAAAGTGTGCTAGTTAGTTTTTCTCTTTCTTTGTTTTCTCCTTCTCTTTTTAATAAAACATTCTCTCGAGACGATCGAAATTAAGTTTGGGGGTATTTGATCAGTCGAAAATACTGCATATTTTTACCGGCAATTTCCTTGTCATCTGCATACATATAGGAGAGTACGGTATTCATAATTCACATATTAGCTAATTGGTCGCAAAATATCAAATTACATGTATTCGACCTTAAAACCGGAAATTCTAGGGAAATTAACTGCATTGCATTACATAGCATATTTTCTATATCTTGCAACACCTATTTTGAAGTCTATGCAGGAAAAGAGATACGTGCTCGATCAATTCATTGCTCGACCATTACAATTGCTCGTAAACTCATTGAAAGAAAATCTGGTATCAACATAGAAGGGCAACTGCAATCCTGAACATCAAAGAATAACCCAAACAGTAGTAGCAAGCCACAGCAGAAAGCACAGTTCCCAAGGCCACTGTTGCGCGGCGGAAGCGCGGCCCAAAGCCACCTCACGCGGCGGTTGCGCGGCGGATCCAGAGACTTAACTCCTCAAACTTCACCACAACTCCTGTTTCAGTGCCCTCAGATCATAAATGCATACAAAAGTCCAGAAGAATCCAGACACTTCCACCAGATCATCAAGCTCCTAAACTAGCCTAGAACTTCTAGAACTTTCCTAAACCCTTGCTTAAACCCTAAGCTAAACCCCAACAAACTTGTCAACAAACTTTGGGAGGGAAAGTCTAATTCAAACCAAAACCTAGTTCTATAAATAGGACCCTAGGCTCTCTCATTTAGAAATCTTGGAGAAACTTAGAAATCTTGGGAAAAATCTTGATTCAATCTTGAGAGTGATAGATTCAACCCATTTTTAGTTTAGCCATTCTCTTTCTCCATCTTCTTCTTCCTCAAGATTAGTGAGAAATCTTGTAGGAAACCCTAACCCTAATTCCACTCCAAATCCAACATCTTGAGTACCAAATCAAGCGAGAAATCTTCAACCTTTTAGGAGCAGAGCCGATCTTCAATCGGGCAAGTGATCCAAGCCGATCCGCGATCCACGGAGACGAGCGAAGCCAAGTCGACGATCAAGTTCCTCCTCTTGTAGTTCTTGAGTGATTGTAACGGAATTGTTGATATAAATAAAAGGTGAAATTCGTTAATCTTGCTTTCTTTTAAAATTCCGCATCATGTTATCTTTACTATTCTTGAATATTGTCTATGTGGTGATGCGCGAGTAAAACTCCGCTCGTTAAGGAGTCGAGAAGATCTTTAGTATGATGATGTAGCAAATTTGTAATCAATTCTTGAATCCCACGAGATTGTAAACCCTAGCTATTTCAAGAATTGACAACCCAATTCGATTCGATGCTTTCTTGATCAACATCGCTCGAGATTGGGGTGATCCGATCGATTCTTGAAATTACTAGAGGCTAGAATATAAATGGTATCCTCGAAAGAGCAAGGGTTAAGAGATGAAACTTTAATTTCATCAAGAAAACCCTAATTCTCATCGATAACCATTGATCTAGCATCAATTCTTCGAAGGACAAGAATATGAAATATTGTAGACTACAACACATATAAAGATCCTATCGATTCCTACGAGCCTCTTTATCAGTCTGGATTGTCGTTTGGAAAATACCATTGAAACCGATTCTTGTTGTTTATAGTTCTTGATTCTTTAGAAAAGATTAGTGACACACGAATACAAATCAATCAATTGAATCGTGTTTTCTCTTATTGTTGCTTAACATTTCATTTCAAACAAATAAAGGTACAAACGAATCTCGAGATCCCTGAGGACGATCCGCACTCATTCATTAACTTCAACTGACACCGTTGTTTGATTGCGGTCAAATATTTTTTGGTTGTGATTTCTTTACTATTTGATTCGATAAACACATCCACGAAAATCATAAGATCAAGCGTATTATGTAATTTATTAAGTAATTTAGTTTTTCAAATTCAAAAAATAAAATGATTTTCCTTTTGGGTTGACTTGAGAGAGGGAGGAAGAAAGAGAGGGAATGATGAGGGTGAAGCATGGGAGACAAAGCATGCTTAGTATTAAATAAGGAGAGAGAATGTGCCATGCTTGCTCCTGTTGGATATATGTATGCCCTAGAGGCCATTATATGATAGTGGATGTATTTATACATGTATATATATATATATATATATTCTGTGTACATTCTTGCTCGATATGATAGTATGCTATCTAGTTCTTCTTTATCTGACATGTTGATTTGATCATGCTTTTATTCATTCACACATGTTGATAAAGCCCTGAGGATATAGGCTTGACTACTATGATTATGATGGAGATCATACTAGTGGGACATCTGTAATTTATAAGCATATCCTGAAATGTCCCTAGTCGTAGGTATATCGAGACGGGGCATCGATATACCAGAGTAGACTAGCGTATATGATACTAGACCCATATGATGGGCGATGGATGTTCCCACATTCATTGATGTTTGACATCGAGATCGTATACGGGTGCTCAGTGGTGACTGGGTACACTGGAAGGACTCACCGAGAACTCCTATATGGAATTATATCTATCGTCGGATAGCAGTTCTCAGGTGACACTGGTGCAGGTTAGTCTGTAGACTCGAGATCGTCACAGAGTCTTGTATGTTCTCCCACTGTACTTTGATTACCACCCTACCACGGCTCTACTGAGTCGTGCAAACAGGTGGCCGTTGGGTACAGTCCCGAGATACACGAAGGCGATGAGCGATAGGAGGGGTTTCGTCTCTCCCGGTATTGGGAGTTGATGCTGTGCTGTGCTCGACTGGCTATATCAGTAAGTCCCTGGCCAGGGCTGTTGAGATTTACTGATAAGTGTTATCAGTAGTTTCTCGATCTGTTGTAGACCACTCATCGAAACGACTTATTGAGTTATTAGGGTCGATGTTACCATCCCTAGACTCGATATGCAGCATATCTGACGAAGAGACCGGACTGTACGGTAGTGTTGCCGGTTGGCTCGACGGGAGTTGTGACAGGTTCGCTTATTTTCTTCTGATCCCTCAATACTCGGGTGGCCGTTACGTTTAGCTGACCGCTGGCGGCTTGGGGGTGCTTGATATGATCATCATCCACTGCCGGCCTATTGACGAGTCTTAGAGTCCCACAATGGAGTAACCTAGTCCAGGTGAAACGATGTGGTGCGCATATGCGATATGCGCGTGGACCCGGTTAAAATGCGCGTATGAGATACCGCATATTAATCGAGCTGTTTGCTTTTGGTCGGGTCGTATGCGATATGACCGGTTTGTTAAATCAATTGTTGATTTATTATTGACCATTAGTTTCTCACTTGAAATCTTTTCTTGTCTTTTTGTTGTATGCATGCATGTATGCATTCATTCTTATTCATGCACATATGGATGTGCATGCACACATACATGCATACATAATGTTATCATGGTTGTTGATATAGTGGATGGTGGCAATATAAGACTCACACCATTTGTAAAATATATGGATATTAATTTTTGGAAAAAAATGGAAATGGAAATTGATTATCATGGTTTAATTTTATATTCTTGCACTAACCCTTTGTTTTAACCATGATTCATTTTCCATGGTCATTCTTGTTCCAAACTAAAATATCTAGATATTTTATAACCATGGTTGAGAATGAGAGAGTGAAAATACATATATTTTCATTTTCTCATTTTATTGACATGCTTATCATTATCTTGAGTTTTATAAGCCATCATCTTCTTCCTCCTTTCTCTCTTGCTCTCTAGTTTTCTCAAGTGAGCAAAAGAGTCAACAAGTTAGGATTTTGAAGTGAGAAAACAAACCACATCATCATTCTACACTAGTCTTGCCCATTAGTGTAGAGTGTTATCTTCCATTTCTTCTCTTGATCTAGTGAAGCTTCAAGCTTGGACAAAGAGGACTCCGGGTGGATCGTCGTGGACCTAGAGGATCTCAAGCGGACCTTTTTCCAACCCTCAAGTAGCCAAGGAGTCTAGCGTAGGGAGCTACAAAGGTTGTACTCTCAAAACCTAGCTTTTACTACTTGTGTTTGTGTTAAAGTTAAGTTGCCGTAATTTTTCTAGCATGATCCTTTAGAATGTTTCTTTAGCACCATGTAAATTTTAGATATGGAATGTGTGTTGCCCCCAAACCGTTGTAGTGGTGCTGTAGGGAACCCTTCATGGTATCAGAGCCAAGCTAGAACCTTAGGCGACGCTTAGGCGAAGTTAAAACTCCGATCGAACCCCGAAATACGCTTTTTTAACCCTTCTCTGGACAATTTTTTAAAACTGTGTTTTTTCAGTATTAAAAATACTTAAAAAATTCAGCAGGCAAATCTAAGCATTTCTGTAAAAAACGATACCATATTCCATACATACCGCCACGGAACCGCGGCCATACCCTACTTGGGCCGCGGATCCGCGGCCGTACTGAAGCAATATTTTATCATTTTTGTACAGTAATGTCCAGAAGTGCTTGTACATATTTTTGGGTATTTTTACTCAGACTCAATTGTTGAGTGTTCTGGGGATTGTTTTGGATTCGTTGATTCGATCGGAATATTTAATTTCGTTCTGTTTTCGAGTAATTTAGAAAGTATTAAAAAGTTCGAACGGATATCATTAACTCACTTTTTCCCGGCACGAAAAACTTTCAAGTGTTGAATTTTTTCTCGAGTTTAAATCTTTCGGAAATATGTGCAAGTAACATAGTGGACCCTCTAGAAGAACACAAACCTTAACTCGATTATGTGACCGTCTGAACTGCCTTTGAACCTTAGGGTTTGGGGCAGTACGGCGTGCCACATGTGAGGCGTTGGCTTGACCCTTCTACGGCTTGACCGCTGCTACTGTGACACGTTCCGGGATTTTTGAACTCCGCTCAAGTGTTGAGCTATTAAGGAAATCTTGGATATTTGATTATTCGATTGGAAAGTTTAATACTGTCTATTTATCTGGAATGTGATACAATATGTGGAATTCATATAGTTAGGCATGAAATGCGAAGTATGTGATATTTCGGATTTGCGATGTCTAAAGTGATTGTGGAATCCAAATGTTGTAGTTTTACACTTTCTTTTCTATGACCGTAAGTGTAGTATGTCGCATATCGCTGGTTTCGTTGCTATACATCAACGACAATCGGGATACGCATACTTACTTACGTTGATGATATATGATATTATGTGTTGCTGAGATATGATGTGCAGGATTGTCGCGATTAAATAGCCGAGTTTTTTTTTATGTGAGATGAGAGTTTTCTTTTCATTCATGTAAAATTCAAATGTAATGCAATATTCTTTTATTTGGGGCACTTCCGGGTTGAGGTTGATACCACCAGTGTTGTATATTATTGACTTTTCCGCATTAGGATAGACCTAAGGAGGGGAGCACAAGTGACCGGGTTCTGGGGTTCAGTGGGAGGCCATCTCGAGGAGTCGAGACCGGGTCTCCTAAACTCCAGAATTGGTAGGGTCGCATGCCGCTCTCGTAGGGGTCTAAGGGTGTGGGCTTGGCTATTCATCGCGACTGTGGAATCCGTATTTTTCTATTATTGGCTAAATACTAAATACGGACGTCCTTGTATATCCTATATTATATCTATGTTTCTGCTGCCTGTATATTGTGATGTGATATCTGAGACGAATGATATATTATATATGAGATATATAGTAGACGTTGCTTATGTTTTACACCCGCGCTAGTCCCGTCCCGGTATGCCATTAGTTAAGTAACCTAACGGTGCATAACGGAACATTGCGGCGAATGCGGATGGCATAAGCGTACGTTGTATTTTCGTTTCTTTTCTGTGGTTGCCTTAAGGACTTGAATGATGGGGCTACATTAATATGATTAATGTAAAGAAAATAAACCTAAAAAGATGTTGTAGAATCAGATTTGAAAACCACTCGGCTCTTTATGAAAAAGCTATATTTCAAAACTGCGGAGCTCAAGCCACTCCTTTTGAAAACCATTTGATTCTACGACGATATCAACTTCAAAGCGTTAAAGATTTTCTTAAAAATCATCCGCAACCCTCCGTCATTTTAGGAAGTAGAGTACTTAGTATTCGTGCTACGTTTGTTGACTATAGTTAAGGCGTAGTGTACGGTAGCTAAGTGATGTCTTCCTACACTGCATATGATGCAGATTAATTAAGACATTCATGCGACTTTGTTGACCATAGTTAAGGGTCATGTGATTGGGTCTAATTAATCAAGAAATGACGGATAGAACTTGACTAGTACTTATGATTTGTTGACCATAGTTAAGGTCATAGGTACTAGGGGTAAAAACCACATCGGGAATTTCAATAGTTGAAATTTGCAATGAGATTGCATACCTTCCATATGATGGTTTGATCCCGATCCCACTGTGGGAAATAGTTGCTCCCAGGAGAGTTTTGCAGTTTACAATTAGCTAACCCATTAGGTGTCTAGAAAGGTGTTAACTGGGCTACGCCTCTGGGAAGGCGATGTTTACTTTAATTAGGTCCGTGCGAAAGCACGGGGAACCTCCCTCAAGTATCGACACTGGCCTGGCTGAACGGTTAGCGAAGTTGTAGACTGTAATTAATCCTGGCTAGTTTTTTTTTAAGGTTTGAAAGAAAAACTTGATTAAAGCAGTGGTAGACATCGATTAGATCAGATAATAACCAATCTGATCTTTGCAAGAGCTTTCCCTGAGTGTATTTTTCTCTCTCTCTTAATGGCAGATACCAATGACTGGACTCAAGCTTCTACTAGATAAAAATAAACTGAATGGGACCAATTATAAAGACTGGCTGAGGAATCTGAACATTGCCTTGACTTATGATAAGGTATCATATGTCCTCACGGCTTCAGCCCCGCCCGTCCCAGGTCCAAAATCCTCAGTTGCGGATATTGAAGTCCGCAAGACATGGGACACTGACTGTGCCACGGCCAAATGCCTCGCGCTTGCATCGATGGATAACACACATCAAAAGCAGCACGAGAATATGGACATTCACGCCATATTCCTCCATACAAAGGAGTTGTATGGAGAGCAATCCCGCGTATTACGATACGAAGCATCAAAGAAATTGTTTCAGATGCGAATGGCCCCTGGCACACCAGTAGGAGACCATGTTCTGAAGATGATAGCTCTCATAGAAGAGCTTGAGGACCTTGGATGGACGATGGACAATGAACAATATACGGATATTATTCTGCAGTCCCTCCCCTCCACCTTTGCTCAATTTATAGTTAACTTCAACATGCACAACATGGAGAAGGAACTACCTGAACTCCTTAATATGTTAAGGAGTGCAGAGTGAACACTGAAATCAGTGAAAACTCCCGTTTTGAGTGTTGGGCAATCTTCCTCTTCTCGCCAAAAGGCTAAGGCTAAGGGAAAGATGAAGAAGAAGCCCACCAAGCCTAGGGGTGGAGTTATAAAGGTTAAGGGGAAGGACAATTCCAAAGCTGGAGAATCGGGGAAAAGGGAATGTTATCACTGCCACAAAACAGGACATTGGAAGCGCAACTGCACGGAGTACTTAAATCTCAACAAGAAGAATGGGGATGCTTTCGCTTCAGGTGTGTTTGTGACAGAAAATTGTTTTTCAATAAACTCTGCTTCCTGGGTATTAGATACCAGTTCAGGTTCTCACATTTTCAATTCTATGCTGGGGCTGAGAAACAACAAGGTTTTGAAGACAGGTGACCATACTCTCCGCGTTGGAAATGGTTCCAATGTACATACAGTCGCAGTGGGAGAGTATCATTTAGGGTTGCTGTCTGGGTGTATATTGGTTTTGAACCCATGTTATTTTGTACCTAGTATGCTTTGTAATATAATATCCATTTCTTTGTCAGACAATGAATGATATAATTTTTTATTGCAGAACAATGTTATGAACATTCACCTGAATCAAATGTTGGTTGGGTATGGTACGCTTAATAACGGGATATACGTCCTAAATCAACACACAGTTTTCAGCATACAACACACTAATAAAAGAAAACTTTTAGAAATAAATGAAGCTTTTCTTTGGCACTTTAGACTTGGTCATATTAACGAAATAAGACTAAACAAGTTACATAAAGATGGATATTTAAAACCATTTGAATATAAATCTTATGCGACTTGCCAGTCTTGTATCAAGGGTAAAATGACCAAAACTCCGTTTACCAGACACGGAGAAAGAGCTACTGAGCTCCTAGGCCTCATACATAGTGATGTATGTGGGCCAATATCTACATAGGCTAGAGGCGGTTTTTCATACTTCATTACTTTCACTGACGATTTCTCAAGATTCGGTCATGTATTTTTATTAAAGCACAAATCCGAAGCTTTCGAGAAATTCACTGAATATAAACTCGAAGTAGAAAAACAAACCGGCTTGAGTATCAAAATGCTTCGATCAGATCGAGCTGGAGAGTACCTCAGTACAAAATTTGCAAACTTCCTAAAAGAGAATGGGATTCTCTCTCAGCTCACTCCTCCTTACACACCACAGCACAATGGTGTGTCTGAACGACGGAATCGGACCCTATTAGATATGGTCCGATCCATGATGAGTGATGCTGAGTTACCCGTCTCATTTTGGGGGCATGCATTGGAGACTGCAGTGTTTCTACTAAACAGGGTCCCAACCAAAACTGTGTCTACCACACCATATGAGATATGGCATGAGAAGAGACCATCTCTTAAGAGAATTAAGATTTGGGGTTGCCCGACCTATGTTAAAAAGCAGAATCCTGACAAACTCGAGACACGGTCGGTCATGTGTAATTTTGTGGGATATCCAAAGAACTCTTATGGATATCTATTCTACCACAAGGAGGAACAAAAGGTGTTTGTTTCTCAGTATGCCACATTCTTGGAAAAAGAGTTTTTCACAAATGAAACTGATGGCGATGTGGTGGATCTAGAAGAGGTTCTAGAGACACAAACTACGAATGACGACTTGGTTGAAACGGCTGTTGCAATAAAAACTGCGGAACCTCGACCACTCCGTAGGTCTGGTAGGACTTCTCGCCCACCGGAGAGGTACTACGGTTTCCTCATTGATGGTGACAAAGAAGACTGCATCATGGAGGATGATGATCCTTCCAGTTTTCAGCAAGCTATCAAGAGTGGAGACTCTGTAAAGTGGCTGTTGGAGATAGTGCCCTCATAGTCAATTATTGGATCGCAGGTACGTGATTGCAATGATTGCGGAGGACCTATACCGGTAGGACAGTCTTACTCGAGATGATAGTATGCTATCTGGTTTGCCTTTATCAGTCGTGTACATGTTCAGGTGACTGATTGCATGTTACACTTTGATAGAGCCCTTAGGATCTTGCTTTACTACCAACAGTATGATGGCGATCATATACGTGAGAGTTGGGTAGTTTATATGCATATCCTTAATTGTGGTCCCTAGTCGTGGGAGTTTCGAGACAGGGCATCGATACTCCGGAGTAGACTAGTGTAGACAGTCGAGACCCCGACAAGGGGCGGTGGCCGGTCTCACAAGCCACTGGTGTCAGTTGGATCACCTAAGATGTATACAGGTGCTCATTGGGTTATGAGTACACCGGACAGGACTCGCCGGGAATCTGCTAGTTAGTATTATATCTACCGTCAGATAGCAGTTCCTTGGTGACATGTGTACAGGTTAGTTCATCGACCTGAGGTCGTCATTTGTCTCGTGTGAGTTCCCACTGTGCTTTGATTTCTACCCTACCACGGCTCAAAGGAGTCGTGCAAACAGGTAGTTTTTGGGTACAGTCCCGAGCCATATGGAGGCACGTGAGCGGATCGGCAGGGGATTCGTCTCTCCCGGTATTGGGGGCGAGGTCGTGCTGTGTCTAGGAGAGCCATTACACAAAGTCCATGGCCATGGCAGGAGATTTACTGGTAGGTACTCCAGTAGTATCTCAGGGTGTTATTGGGCTTCACTCCGACACGACTTATACTGCTATTGGGGGTCTGACGTTACTAGCCCCCTAGGCAGATATGCGATACTCATTGACGAACGGACCGGACTGTATATACATTGTCACTGTTAGGCTCAGTAGGGTTTTCGGAGGAGTTCGCTCATCGGTCTCCCTTGAGTTCGCTCCTCAGCCACCCTTGAGGTCAATCCATGGGCAGCCGTTACGCATAGCTAGTGCCGCTGACGGTTTGTGGTTAAACCCACTGCCAGGGTACTGACGAGTCATTAGAGTCCCCCACAGACAGTTTCCCAAGTTCGGGCGAAACGTTGTAAAGGCCGTATGGTTTTATGGCAGGGTTCGGAAAATGCACGTGCGTTTACGCACGTGTCGATTTTCGGACAGGTGATACTGGTCGGCTTTGGTTTAAGCCGGATCCGAGTATTATATTGAGTAGGTATAATATCTTTGTCTCAGTTGCATTTGTATTCGGTCGTAATACAAATGCGGGTATATTTATACAGTTTCGGGGTTATCCTGAAAGTCGTTTCAGGATCACTTTTGGAAGTTGCCAGTTTCCAGTTTTCTATCAGCCGTCTTTTAACATTCGGTTAAAAACGGATTTATCTTTTCTTCTGATATGAGTGAGTCATCATTCTAGAAGCTTCTAGAAGTGATGATGAGGCATATGACTTATTAGTGCATTAATGGTTTCATTAATGGCTAGATGAGGTGTTTATTTGAATCACCATTTGCATTTATGTATTTTGGATTGGTTAAGATATTTGTTCATGATAAGCTTCTTGTTGTGGTCACCTCCCTCATCCTACCATCACCTCCCTCTTCTACAAAATGTGGCCGGCCCCATTTGAGTGAGAGAGAGAGAGATTAATTTCATTCTTGGAAAAAGACTATGGTTAAGGGTGCATGGAAATTTCATTGCCTCATTTCATTCCATCACCCGATTCCCTCGGTAACTTCATTAACCGATCGTCCACGGACTTGGAAGAAGTGAGACAAAGTCATCTACTCATTCTCTACATCATTCTTGGTCGTCTCTTTTAGCAAACTTGACGATCGAGTTGCCTCGAGTCAGAGGCGGGAGCCCGTTTAAAGAATCGATCATGTGGTGCCACCTCGACGAGGATATCGGAGTTCGACGAGATCGAAGCAGCCGCAACGGAGCGTGGGATGATGGTTGAAGAACGAAGGACTCGGATCGTTCGGTATAACCTTTCTACACTCTTTACAGTTTGTTAGTTTAGCAATAATGGCAGATCCGGGTTAAAGTATACGATAGCGCCAGTTAAAAGTTTTTGTTCCGCATTTTAGCGTCTGTAGACTGCCGGGGCGCTAACGTAGACTTACAGTGGTATCAGAGCCTCACCATTTTGCTATGCTAACTTGTGCTAACGCGTTTAAAACATCGATCGAATCGAAAATCGAAAAACACAATTTTCTTGCCCGACAGTTTCTGTTGTTTTTAAACGGTGTCAAAAATGAATTCTACATGTCTTAAAAATCTGTGCAGGGTTTTTTAGGAATCCTGGAGAAATTCGTCGAAGTGAATCGACTGTTCAGCCGCGGATCCGCGGCCCAAGCGTGGGTTTGGCCGCGGATCCGCCGCAGTAAAGTCGAATCAGTTGGTCAAAATTCTACATTAGTTTCTCTGTTGGAAATTGGGCTTTTTGGTAAATATCGTTTTGGCCCAGGTTTTGTTACTGTTCACCAGTAAGTCGTGGGGCCCATTTTTTGATATTTGGTCGATCGAAATTTAAACACGTTAGATTACAGTGCTTACATTATATCTCCGACCGGGAATGTCATTTGATCGGTAAACCGCGTCCGATTGCTATAGTTCTTTTAGACGGGTTTGCGAATGTGACATTCGTGTTGATGTTCTGTGTTGTGCTGTGATGTTGCGGATTTGTCGTGGTGGATAGCAGTGAGCAATGGTAGTACAGTTTGAGTTTATTTGTACATTTGATATTGCCGGGCGAGCGTCCAACTTGTGGACAGCCGTCACTGCCTGTTGTATAATATTCTTTTGGGGCACGACCAGGTTGCGGTCGATGTACCTATTGTACTATTTTTCATTACTGTACTAGGTTTTGCCCCGAGACGGAGTGCACGGATAGCCGGGTTCTGGAGGGCAACGGGTCCGCATCTCATGGCTTTGGGAGGCAGAGGGGCCCTACTCTAAAATTGGCAGACTATTCGCCTCACTCGTAGGGGGTACAGGTTGACCCAAGGAGGGGTGCTCAATTTACCGGATTCCGTGAAGTGCCGGGTGTTCCATTCACTTTGCTGTGGGGGACTGCCTCGCTTCAGGTTTTGGCGGGTAACTTGCCGCACCCGTAGGGGTCTAGGTTTCATTGCACAGGCTATCCACACGACAGGGGAACGTCGAGTTTCAGCAGCGGCTCTGTGAAACTCGGGGATCCCAGATTATCTGTATTGTTCTGTGATGCTTATTACTTTTCTGTAATGTTTCATATTATCACGCCTGGAGCGATTATTGTATATTGGCTTATATACTATTAGATGTTGTATATGTTTTACACCCGCGCTAGTCCAGTCCCCGCTCTGTCGTTAGTTAAGTAACCTAACGGGTGATGACGGGACCCAGTGACGAATGCGGATGGCATATACGTACATTTTATTTTCGTTCTTTTATGGTGTGATTTAATGATGGGACTGCGTTGATTCTGATCAATGCAAAGTAAAACAAACCTGTTTACAGTTGTTGGAACAATTTAAAAAGTGTTATTGCAAAGACGTTTCCTTTTGTTATGCATAGCGGTATTCAGTGGAATATCCAGCACCTCATTCGACGGGGTGATCAGTCGAAAATACTGCATATTTTAACCGGCAATTTCTTTGTCATCCGCATACATATAGGAGAGTACGGTATTCATAATTCACATATTAGCTAATTGGTCGCAAAATATCAAATTACATGTATTCGACCTTTAAACCGGAAATTCTAGGGAAATTAACCGCATTGCATTACATAGCATATTTTCTATATCTTGCAACCCTATTTTGAAGTCTATGCAGGAAAAGAGATACTTGCTCGATCAATTCATTGCTCGACCATTACAATTGCTCGTAAACTCATTGAAAGCAAATCTGGTATCAACACAGAAGGGCTACTGCAATTCTTAACATCGAAGAATAATCTATACAGCAGTACAAAGCAACTGCAGAAAGCACAGTTCCCGAGGCCACC
Organism: Agapanthus africanus; assembly: GCA_030015575.1. NCBI lineage: Eukaryota > Viridiplantae > Streptophyta > Magnoliopsida > Asparagales > Amaryllidaceae > Agapanthus > Agapanthus africanus. Next base: position 368,422,367 of record JASDDO010000012.1, read on the forward strand.
ATTGCGCGGCGGAAGCGCGGCCCAAAGCCACCTCACGCGGCGGATCCGCGGCTGAACCAGGGAATCAACTTCTCAAACTTCACCAAAACTCCTGTGTTAGTACCTGCAGCTCAAAAATGCATACAAAAGTCCAGAAGAGTCCAGACACTTCCACCAGATCATCAAGCTCCTAAACTAGCCTAGAACTTCTAGAACTTTCCTAAACCCTTGCTTAAACCCTAAGCTAAACCCCAACAAACTTGTTAACAAACTTTGGGAGGGAAAGTCTAATTCAAACCTAAACCTAGGTCTATAAATAAGACCCTAGGCTCTCTCATTTCTCATTCTTGGAAAATCTTTGATCATTCTTGGAAAATCTTTGATCATTCTTGGAAAATCTTTGATCATTCTTGGAAAATCTTTGATCATCTTGGAAAAATCAAGAAATCTTGGAGAGTGATAGATTCAACCCATTTTTAGTTTAGCCTTTCTCTTTCTCCATCTTCTTCTTCCTCAAGATTAGTGAGAAATCTTGTAGGAAACCCTAACCCTAATTCCACTCCAAATCCAACATCTTGAGTACCAAATCAAGCGAGAAATCTTCAACCTTTTGGGAGCCGAGCCGATCTTCAATCGGGCAAGTGATCCAAGCCGATCCGCGATCCACGGAGACGAGCGAAGCCAAGTCGACAATCAAGTTCCTCCTCTTGTAGTTCTTGAGTGATTGTAACGGAATTGTTGATATAAATAAAAGGTGAAATTCGTTAATCTTGCTTTCTTTTAAAAATTCCGCATCATGTTATCTTTACTGTTCTTGAATATTGTCTATTTGGTGATGCGCGAGTAAAACTCCGCTCGTTAAGGAGTCGAGAAGATCTTTAGTATGATGATGTAGCAAATTTGTAATCAATTCTTGAATCCCACGAGATTGTAAACCCTAGCTATTTCAAGAATCGACAACCCAATTCGATTCGATGCTTTCTTGATCAACATCGCTCGAGATTGGGGTGATCCGATCGATTCTTGAAATTACTAGAGGCTAGAATATAAATGGTATCCTCGAAAGAGTAAGGGTTAAGAGATGAAACTTTAATTTCATCAAGAAAACCCTAATTCTCGTCGATAACCATTGATCTAGCATCAATTCTTCGAAGGACAAGAATATGAAATATTGTAGACTACAACACATATAAAGATCCTATCGATTCCTACGAGCCTCTTTATCAGTTTGGATTGTCGTTTGGAAAATTCCATTGAAACCGATTCTTGTTGTTTATAGTTCTTGATTCTTTAGAAAAGATTAGTGACACACGAATACAAATCAATCAATTGAATCGTGTTTTCTCTTATTGTTGCTTAACATTTCATTTCAAACAAATAAAAGTAAAAACGAATCTCGAGATCCCTGAGGACGATCCGCACTCATTCATTAACTTCAACTGACACCGTTGTTTGATTGCGGTCAAATATTTTTGGTTGTGATTTCTTTACTATTTGATTCGATAAACACATCCACGAAAAAAATTCGATCAAAATGGCGCCGTTGCCGGGGATCGCGCGTTAATTCGTTTACATTTTATAGTTTGAAGTGAAAGAATTATTACGTTTCATTTCTTGAATTCAAAATTCGTACAAACTCTTATACGTGTGTTGTGAATTGATTGCAAGGTGATCTGGAGCAATCTGAGCTGTGGAAAAATCATTTGGGATTTACCAGAGAGCTGGAGATAGCAATATCAAGCAGCTGAAGAAAAATTGTACAGTGAAACCACCAACTAGCCGCGGAAGCGCGGCGGGAACATGGTTTGCGCGGCGGAAGCGCCGCAGGCTTGAGGGGTCTCTGGATAATTTTCCAGCAGGTGATTTCTCTCTCTCTCCTATCTCCCTTTTTAGCTCCAACTAATCCTTTCTGCAGGATTCTTTGCAAACAATAGCTGCGCCGCAAAAGCAAATTAAAATTGTGCGTGATTTTGCTTTTCTTGGTTGTTTTGCATTGCTAATACGGAAAATTAAGGGGCACGGCCAAATCCAAATTAGGTGGGGATTTCATTACCCTTCCTAGGCCCCGAAAACCACCAAACTTGCATCCACATTTACCCCCATTAACTAAAAGAAATCTAGAGATGACTCTAAGGACTGTCGCGCTCATTTAAGACAAGAGAGGGCCGTGGGTAATTCATTGCTTATCCGCGTTTTTCTGTGGTGCCTAAGGCGAGTGTGTCTAAGGCTAGTGGTTATTAATTAGGTCCACTGTAGTGGTGGTTCCTTCCCACTTACCTGGCACTTATCCGGCCACAGGGGACAAAGAGGCAGTGAAGGATTGATCCCGCGACTTGTCTTTTGGCAGTTAGGAGCGGTCTAGAGCCGGACCTAGGTGACCATTAGATTCTAGGGTTTGTGTTGCTGCATTTGGTTGTCGCATCATTTTTTTCAAAATCCGTCCCTTTTCAAAAGCAAACACCGCATTCATTTTACCCCTAATTATAAGCCAACGCTGCCACTTGTACTAACCCTTTTTAGTGCAAGATAGGCTGGACACGGGATTCTAGTGCCCGTTTAGTCCGCGTACCTTTTATCGACTCCGAAGTCGATAATTCTCCATTTACCTTTTCTTTACCTACTACCACACCCACACCGATGGATCCGAATCCATCAAACTTCTTTAACCCCAATCTGCCACCGTCCGTAGGTGCGCAGAATCCTCCACACATTTCTCTTCAGGAAAGATGCTATCCACTTAGAGGTCCTCTTTCGACCTGCTTATCCACACCACCAGCGAACGGGGATAACTTTGAAATAAAGCCCCAGTATATCAACCTTCTCCCTAAGTATCACGGACTCGAGACCGAGGACGCTTACGTTTTCATTACCAAATTTGAAAACGTATGCGCTATGATGGGTACGTCTCAACTTTCTGTGGATGCGATGCGTCTACGACTTCTTCCTTTTACCTTGTGCGATATAGCCGAGAAGTGGCTATATAACACCACCGCACACTCCATCACTAATTGGGAAGAATTCGTCGCAGCATTCCTAAAGAAATTTTACCCAGTCCAACGAACGGCTCGAATTCGTAGTGAATTGAACCAATTTGCCCAGCTCCCTACCGAACCATTTTCAAAGTACTTTGAACGTTTCAAGGATTTAATGGTTCAATGTCCTCATCACGGCATCCCGAGATGGGAGTTGTGCCGAATCATCTATGAGGGCAGTAACCCTAGCACGAAACAAAGCCTTGAAAATATGTGTCAGGGTACATTTATGACTAAAGACGATGGGGAAGCCTGGCGATACTTAGAAGAATTCGCTGAAAAATCACTCATTTGGGAGAGTGGAACCCAACCATTGAATAGGGGTGGCGTACACCAAGTAGATGTGTCCATAGGTGTTTGAGCTGAAATGGCAGCAATGCAAAAGAAGCTCGACGCTATGGAACACAAATTTGCAACAGCCTCCCTAAACCCGGTATCACTCCCCAAAACTATTTGTGGGTGCTGTTCTGATCCGTCACACTTAACGGAAGAATGTCCTTTAAACTCGGCGTTTCAAGGTCATGAGCATTCTAATGCCGCATTTCAACGACCTCGAAACGATCCATATTCTTCCACGTACAATCAGGGTTGGAGGAACCACCCGAATTTTGCTTGGAACCAAAATCAATCTCAAAACACGGTTCCAAACACAAATAACTTTCAAAGGGCTCTTCCTCCACCACAACAGCAACCCCTCCAACTCACTCAGCACCCCTACCAGTCACAAAATTTCCAAAATCAGGGCAACACTCATGCACAGTCTAATCCTATGCAGTCCTGTTCTGACGATTTCTCTCAATTTACTCAAACCATGAAATCACTTTTATCCAATTTCATGGAGGTTTCAACTGAGGTTAGATCTTCCGTCAGTGAAATAAAGAAAAACTCAGCGTCACAAGCTGAGAGTATTAGAACGATGGAAGCTGAAATCGCACGCCTCAAAGCTGAAATGAGTGCGAGAGAAAAAGGGAAACTTCCCTCTCAACCCCTACAGAATCCTGGGCATTACAATGTAAATGCCATTACCACGTTGAGATCGGGAAGAGTGCTGAATAATAATGTCGGGGAAGATATTGATAATACTGAAAATCATGTCAAAACCCCGGCTGAGACCTTTCCACATACACACATTTCTCCTTCTGATCCTTCTTCTTCTACCAAACCACCTTCGCACGAGCCTATTCTCCAGTTCCCTTTAGGCTCAACACCTTCACCCAACCCTTATAGTTCTCCACAGACGGTCCCCACACCTCTTTTGGGATCTCGTCTACCCCCCTTTTCTTCTTCTATGATGGACCCCGCGCTTATTGCGAAAGCACCTTACCCTAACCGGTTAAGGGCTAACAGAACGAGTCCTCATATGGAGAAAATTTTAGAAATGTTCAAACAGGTTAACATCAATATCCCTCTCCTAAATGCAATTCAACAAGTCCCCGCTTATGCAAAAATTCTAAAGGACTTGTGCACTAGGAAGAGGAAGACTCAGGTGCCAAAAAAGGTCTTTATGGCTAATAATATCAGCACTGCTTTTATTCCCCAGCTACCAAAGAAACGAAAGGACCCAGGATGTCCTACAATATCGATTTCGATTGGGGGTAAAAACATAAATCGTGCTCTTTTAGACCTTGGCGCGAGTGTTAACCTGTTACCTTATTCTGTCTATGAGCAACTAGGAATTGGAGAGCTGAAACCTGCTCATTGTACTCTCCAGATGGCGGACCGATCTATCACCAAACCAAGGGGTGAATTAGAGGATGTGTTAATAAAGGTCGGGGAATTTGTTTTCCCTGTAGACTTCATTGTGCTCGACACACATCCTGTAGCAAACCCCCGGGGCCAAATTCCGGTGATTTTAGGTCGTCCTTTCCTTGCCACTTCCAACGCTGTTATAAACTGTAGAAATGGTTCAATGAATTTATCATTTGGAAATATGACCATTGAACTAAATATCTACAGAGTTGGGAGTCAGCCATCAGAACCTAGTGCTCATATTTTAGATGTGTGTTCTGTCCATGAGATCGCTCCCGATAGTTGTGGAGCCGAGGAACTTTGCTTTAATGATCTCGATGACATTAGCACATCTCTGCTTGATCTTACACTTGATCTTAGTGAGGACACTACACTTACACTTGAGTCCTGCACTTCTGACTTTTCTCCACCCGAGTCTGTATCTTTCACAGGCTCTGAGCTTCTTTGTAAATCCAAGAATCATTCTATGATCCTTCCTTCGATCATTTCTCCGCCTGAATTAGATCTCAAGGTCTTACCTTCTCACCTAAAATATGCATATCTTGGTGAGAACGAGACTTTACCGGTTATAATTTCCACTTTTCTTGCATCAGAGCAAGAGAATGCACTTTTATCGGTATTAAGATCTAATAAAGAGGCGTTTGGTTGGAGTATGGCGGACATCAAAGGGATCAGTCCCTTGATAGTTGAACATCATATACATGTGATGGATGATGCCAGACCGACCCGAGAACCACAGAGACGGTTAAATCCCGTCATGAAGGAAGCTGTCATGAAAGAGATCGTCAAATGCTTAGATAGTGGTATTATATACCCGATCTCCGATAGCCAGTGGGTAAGTCCTATACACGTCGTTCCTAAGAAATCCGGCATCACAGTGATCACAAATGAAGCGAATGAGTTGATTCAGACACGCACCCAAACTGGGTGGCGTGTATGCATCGATTATAGAAAACTCAACGCTGCTACGAGGAAAGATCATTTTCCTCTACCATTTATTGATCAAATGCTGGAACGCTTAGCGGGACGACAATACTATTGTTTCATGGACGGCTACTCAGGCTACAATCAGGTCCCCATCGCCAAAAAGGATCAAGATAAAACCACTTTTACTTGTCCTTTTGGTACCTTTGCTTACAGTCGCATGCCATTCGGGCTATGCAATGCTCCCGCTACCTTTCAGCGGTGTATGATGGGGATATTCTCTGATATGGTAGAGAATTTCCTGGAGATCTTTATGGACGACTTTTCGATTTTTGGAGACTCTTTTTCTGAATGCCTAGCGAATCTGGACGCTGTTCTTACTCGATGCAAAGAGAAGAACTTGACTTTGAACTGGGAAAAATGCCACTTTATGGTCCAAGAAGGAATAGTCCTTGGACATGTCATTTCACAGAAGGGCATTGAGGTTGACAGAGCTAAAGTAGATGTCATTCAAAACCTCCCTCATCCCAGAAGCGTCAAAGATATTCGCTCTTTCCTTGGCCATGCTGGATTTTATAGGAGATTCATAAAGGACTTTAGCAAAATTGCTAGACCTTTAACACTACTCCTGGCCAAGGATACTACCTTCCACTTTGACTCGGATTGCGAGACAGCTTTCGACTCACTTAAACACTCACTCACTTCAGCCCCCGTTTTATCATCACCAAATTGGGACTACCCTTTTGAGCTAATGTGTGACGCATCTGATTTTGCAGTAGGTGCTGTCCTTGGACAGCACATTGAAAAGATGCCACATGTGATTTACTATGCTAGTAAGACCCTGAATGATGCGCAAATCAATTATACAACCACAGAGAAAGAACTATTAGCGGTTGTATTCGCATTAGAGAAATTCAGGCCTTACTTAATCGGCTCACCTATTGTTGTATATACTGATCATTCCGCTTTAAAACATCTGTTGGCGAAGAAAGATGCCAAAGGTCGACTAATACGTTGGATCCTTCTTTTACAAGAATTCGATCTTGTTATCAAAGATAAGAAAGGATGTGAAAACGTAGTAGCTGACCACCTTTCACGCATCGTTTCTTCCCCTGTGACCCTGCCAATCAATGACTCATTCCCTGACGAACAACTCTTGAGCGTATCCTCTGAACCATGGTTCAGGGATATTGTGAACTATCATGCCACGGGATTGATACCGAGCGATTGGTCAAAACAGGACAAATACCGCTTTCTTTCCCAAGTAAAACACTATTACTGGGACGAGCCTTATTTGTTTAAATATTGTCCTGATCAGATCATTCGCCGGTGCGTCCCGAATGAAGAGTTCAAGAGTATTCTTTCATTTTGTCATGATCAGGCCTGTGGGGGTCACTTTGGTCCAAGAAAAACAGCGGAAAAGGTTTTGCAATCTGGATTTTATTGGCCGACCTTATTCAAGGACGCATTTGAACATTGCAAAACCTGCACACAATGTCAGTATACGGGTAGAATATCCCAAAGGAATGAAATGCCTCAGCAACCCATTCTGGTTGTTGAAATGTTTGATGTTTGGGGCATAGATTTTATGGGTCCTTTTCCCAACTCCTTTGGGAATCTGTACATATTGCTGGCGGTTGATTATGTCTCCAAGTGGGTAGAAGCCATTCCAAGTCGCACTAATGACAAGAAAGTTGTCATTAAGTTCTTGAAAGAGAATATTTTCTCGCGATTTGGACACCCACGCGCTATTATTAGCGATAATGGGACACACTTCTGCAACAGATCTTTCGAGACTCTGATGCGGAAATATTCAATCAACCACCGTCTTTCTACACCCTATCACCCCCAAACAAGCGGGCAGGCTGAGATCTCAAACAGACAAATCAAACTTATCCTGGAGAAAACTGTTGCTAAAAATAGAAAAGACTGGTCGACCAAATTGACGGATGCTCTTTGGGCATTCAGGACTGCATATAAGACCGACCTAGGAATGTCTCCATATAGGATAGTATTTGGTAAAGCATGTCATCTACCTGTTGAGATAGAACATAAAGCATTGTGGGCTATAAAGGAAATTAATTTTGATCTAAACCTTGCTTGCAACTTTCGGAAGCTGCAACTAAACGAGCTAAGCGAACTCCGCGATGAAGCTTATGATAATGCTGTAATCACAAAGAATAGGACTAAGGTTTTTCACGATAAAAACATTGTAAGGAAAACATTTTTACCTGGTCAACAAGTCCTTCTTTATGATTCACGATTACACCTTCATGCGGGTAAGCTCCGATCTCGTTGGAAGGGACCTTTTGTTGTGCGGTCTGTATACCCGCACGGGGCAGTAGATATTAAAAATGTTAAAAACGGCACTGTTTTCAAAGTAAATGGACATAGATTAAAGCCGTATTTTTCCACTGACCCCACGGAGGAGCTCTTGTTCTTACAAGAGCCAGTTTATCTTGATTAAAATTCCTCCGTCTCACTTTCATGTCCAGTATATCATTGTATCATATTTTGAATGAAGGTGAGTAAATAAAACAAGTTTGGGGGAAGTTCTTCACTTATATATTTCGCCCCCACTAATAATTCCTCCCAGATTTACAGATTTTTGTAGGTATGACTGTCGGCAACAGTGAGGACACTGTTGAAAACAAGTTTGGGGGAGGTTTGTGCTTATTTTCGCATCATTTGCATATCATCTGCATAAGCACAAAACATTTCTTTTTAAAAATCTATAAAAATTTAAAAATTTTCAAATATAAAAATAATTTTAATATTTACACTTTTTGTATATAAATAAGATAATGAAAGTTTAGACAGTGAACAATTACATCCATGAGATTGGAAAAATTTAAGAAAACTAAGAAAATTAGAAGTTTTCTTATACGAACTAGTAATAAGTAGTTATGAGCCGTTGTCCCAAGGGTTAGTAAGATGAAAGACGTCACTAATCTGAGGATAAAAATAAGTCTGAAAAATAGTTTCTATTCTGGAAGCCAATCATTTTGAACGTTGCTACCCTGCTATTCGCACTTACACACGTCTTGAAGCCTGGGATAGTAGAGGATACCTTGAAATGCTCTTGTCTTAAAGCCAAAAGTATGAAAAAAAAAAAGAAAAAAGTGTTTTAAAGTGGTGAGAAAAATGGACACTGGTTTTGTTATCACTAAGGGCAAGAAAAATATATAGCAAAAGGGTGCTTCTTCACCTAGTGCCCCAAGGTCAACTGGTCTGGGAGTCACTGCTATGCCTGAGGTGGTGCAAGATTAGGAAAATACACCAAGTTAGCGAGCACATCAGTAATCGGTCGGTTAGTACCTCAAGAAGTATTAACGGTCGCATGAAAGTGTGTAAGCAATCTCGTTTGCCAAGAAGTACTGAGGTCGACGGGCAAGAGTATGATAGCTTGAATTGAATTCTCCGGGTGTAGGGATGTCTTTACACACACGCAGGGTGATATGATCGATGTTTGGAATAAAGATAGGAATGAAGAATAAGACGATGTTTTATTGAGGGAGGACGTGATTTCTGACATCTTTTCATGACCATTAAGATAGGGCTCATGACAACCGAAAAGCTAGCTTAGTTGGAAACCCTAATTTTCAAAGTCTTTCTTTTACAATTCTTTTCTTTAAATGTAATGTTCATGATCTTACTTTTATTTTTGGATTTTGTGGGTGCAATCCGCTGAAAACCCTCAGGAGACAACACTCCTCCTACTAGGGACACCTAGAGGTTTAAAGGCTTGTTGCACGTGCTCAGTGCAATCGTGTTGCCTACGAAAGTGTGCTAGTTAGTTTTTTTCTCTTTCTTTGTTTTCTCCTTCTCTTTTTAATAAAACATTCTCTCGAGACGATCGAAATTAAGTTTGGGGGTATTTGATCAGTCGAAAATACTGCATATTTTAACCGGCAATTTCTTTGTCATCCGCATACATATAGGAGAGTACGGTATTCATAATTCACATATTAGCTAATTGGTCGCAAAATATCAAATTACATGTATTCGACCTTTAAACCGGAAATTCTAGGGAAATTAACCGCATTGCATTACATAGCATATTTTCTATATCTTGCAACCCTATTTTGAAGTCTATGCAGGAAAAGAGATACTTGCTCGATCAATTCATTGCTCGACCATTACAATTGCTCGTAAACTCATTGAAAGCAAATCTGGTATCAACACAGAAGGGCTACTGCAATTCTTAACATCGAAGAATAATCTATACAGCAGTACAAAGCAACTGCAGAAAGCACAGTTCCCGAGGCCACCATTGCGCGGCGGAAGCGCGGCCCAAAGCCACCTCACGCGGCGGATCCGCGGCTGAACCAGGGAATCAACTTCTCAAACTTCACCAAAACTCCTGTGTTAGTACCTGCAGCTCAAAAATGCATACAAAAGTCCAGAAGAGTCCAGACACTTCCACCAGATCATCAAGCTCCTAAACTAGCCTAGAACTTCTAGAACTTTCCTAAACCCTTGCTTAAACCCTAAGCTAAACCCCAACAAACTTGTTAACAAACTTTGGGAGGGAAAGTCTAATTCAAACCTAAACCTAGGTCTATAAATAAGACCCTAGGCTCTCTCATTTCTCATTCTTGGAAAATCTTTGATCATTCTTGGAAAATCTTTGATCATTCTTGGAAAATCTTTGATCATTCTTGGAAAATCTTTGATCATCTTGGAAAAATCAAGAAATCTTGGAGAGTGATAGATTCAACCCATTTTTAGTTTAGCCTTTCTCTTTCTCCATCTTCTTCTTCCTCAAGATTAGTGAGAAATCTTGTAGGAAACCCTAACCCTAATTCCACTCCAAATCCAACATCTTGAGTACCAAATCAAGCGAGAAATCTTCAACCTTTTGGGAGCCGAGCCGATCTTCAATCGGGCAAGTGATCCAAGCCGATCCGCGATCCACGGAGACGAGCGAAGCCAAGTCGACAATCAAGTTCCTCCTCTTGTAGTTCTTGAGTGATTGTAACGGAATTGTTGATATAAATAAAAGGTGAAATTCGTTAATCTTGCTTTCTTTTAAAAATTCCGCATCATGTTATCTTTACTGTTCTTGAATATTGTCTATTTGGTGATGCGCGAGTAAAACTCCGCTCGTTAAGGAGTCGAGAAGATCTTTAGTATGATGATGTAGCAAATTTGTAATCAATTCTTGAATCCCACGAGATTGTAAACCCTAGCTATTTCAAGAATCGACAACCCAATTCGATTCGATGCTTTCTTGATCAACATCGCTCGAGATTGGGGTGATCTGATCGATTCTTGAAATTACTAGAGGCTAGAATATAAATGGTATCCTCGAAAGAGTAAGGGTTAAGAGATGAAACTTTAATTTCATCAAGAAAACCCTAATTCTCGTCGATAACCATTGATCTAGCATCAATTCTTCGAAGGACAAGAATATGAAATATTGTAGACTACAACACATATAAAGATCCTATCGATTCCTACGAGCCTCTTTATCAGTTTGGATTGTCGTTTGGAAAATTCCATTGAAACCGATTCTTGTTGTTTATAGTTCTTGATTCTTTAGAAAAGATTAGTGACACACGAATACAAATCAATCAATTGAATCGTGTTTTCTCTTATTGTTGCTTAACATTTCATTTCAAACAAATAAAAGTAAAAACGAATCTCGAGATCCCTGAGGACGATCCGCACTCATTCATTAACTTCAACTGACACCGTTGTTTGATTGCGGTCAAATATTTTTGGTTGTGATTTCTTTACTATTTGATTCGATAAACACATCCACGAAAAAAATTCGATCACGGGGCAAGGGCCGATATCCCTTCACCGGGACCGACCCCTTGGAGAGAAGTTTGCGTCAGGGTAATAACTTCACTTTAGTCGATTACATGTTGCTTTGCATAGCGGTATTCAGTGGAATATCCTGCACCTCATTCCACGAGGAAAGAGCCGAGATCCCTTTACCGGGAGTGACCTCTTTAGCAAAAGGTTTTCGCCACTATATTTTAAAAAGCTATCAGGTTCCTTCAGCGATATCAAGTTCACTACGCTAAAGGTTTTTCGCCAAAAACCAGCCGTAGCCCTCCGTCACTTCTTTTGGGTATTCAGTAGTATTCAAGCTACGTATTTTGACCAACGCCAAGGCATAGTGTTTGGTAGCTGCTGGGTATTCAATTGTTGCATAGATAGATGAGTTAGTTTGGGACAGTCGTTCTGCCATTTTGGCCAACGTCAAGGGCATGTGCGGGTGGGTTCAAATTGACAAGATAGTGACGGGTAGAACTTGGCATGTGACTTATGACATTTTGACCAACGCCAAGGTTATAAGAGCATGGGGCAAAAATGATATCGGGAGTTTCTAAAGAAACTGAAACTTGCCAAGTATGCGCATACCTTATGGAGTATGAGTAACGTGGATGCATTCCATCACGTTATCATGCGATGAGAGTTGGATCCCGATTCCCACTGATGAGTTGGTTTACTCTTCGGGTGATCCCGATTGATTCTTCTTTAGGTTTGGAGGAGAATTTGACAGGACAGTGGGAGGTTTCCGGATTAGATAAAGTGATGACCATTCTGATCTAGGTTAGAGTGCACGCAGAGTGTTTCTTTTCTCTCTCTCTCTTTGGCAGCGACCTTTGACCGACCTTAGACTATGACTCAGTGACCAGGTTGACCGAACCTTCTTAAAATACTGGCTTTTGGATTGTCTATGTTGCATAAGTCATTGCCACTCCTTCTTTTACCCTTTGTATTTCTCAGAACACCCGTATTACTACGGATATCCACTTCCATTGGATAGATCCATCGTATGGTTATATACGAACTCGAAGGGACTTCTTCGGGGATGGATCCAGGTTCAGGAGAAATAGAATTGGTTTATTCAGTTGTCTTTTATTATCACCTTCTCTCAGGTTGCGAGAGCTCCTTGGTTTAGGAGAGTACACCTATTACGCTTATTGGATTGTCTTATTCCAAACCATAGGCTGGTGCCGAAAGGTAGGGAATGAAGAAAACCAATTAGCCTAAGTAGGGTATGCAGAAGGTAATATGTAAAGACAAAATAAAGGGATTAGAAAGAGGGCAAAGTAAATTGCGAATGATATCATTCACGACCAAAACCGCGTACTTCATCGCCGCTCCTATTTCACCTTTAAAAAGAATAAGGTATTATTCAGTTGTCTTTTATCATCACCTTCTCTCGAGATGCGAGTACTCCTTGGTTTAGGAGGGTAAATCTATTATGCTTACTGGATAGTCTTCTTCCAAACCATAGGCTGGTGCCGAACGGTAGGGAAGGAAGAAAACCATTTAGCATAACGATGGTGTACAGAAGGTAACGACTAAAGACAAATAAAGGGATTTGGAGAGACGGCAATAAAATATACGGTTGAAGTCATGAATTGGATTATGGAAGAGGCATTGCTATGAATACCAGGATACCCTACGAATCATTTTCTTGTTTCAGTGCATCGTTAAAGAAAAACTGTTTTCCCGATTAGACACTTACTCCAAGGGTATGTATTTACCAGGTTTCATTCTCATATCTGTATGGTTTTACAGATGATGAGTGGGAGTAAGATATTGGGAATTAGGTAATCATCCTCATTATATCGGAATTCGTTGTAATTGGTGATATTTGAGGAAATCGCCAGGGTACAGTTTTCAACCTACGACGCACAGGTTTTGAGTTGTTTAACTCAGTGGACTTATACAGAGTATTGTATGTTGTCCAAGTGTCCATCAGGACAAAGGGGTAGGTCCTCGTACTATGTTCTGTTTACTTATAACTTCTCTAGTATTTAGACGAGTGTTTCGTAGAAATACATGGTCTAAGTTTTGAGAAGTTGTGGGTATAAGAATAAAGTAGAGAACCAGGTATCACAAGTATCGGGATTCTTCAAAGAGATCGAAGATGTAGATTCTTGTGATTGGTATTCAGATGATAGTGATGGTTTTGAGAAACGAGTTTTCTCTTTCAGGTTGCTCATAATTGGATGGATTCCTCAGTTGAGTAATGCTGATTAGCCTCTTTCCATTAAAGTTGATATGCACTGGAGACAGTTGCATGATTTGAATATGGTTCCAATTAAATTAGTGCCAAAGTTTCTGTATTGGATATAGAATGGATCGTACCTTAAAAGAAATTAAGGTATGGGGAGTTGTCCAGCTTATGCTTAAAACCAGACTCTGGATAACTCAGGGCACGTTTCTGTAATGGCTGTTTGTGGGTTGACCCTGGCTATGACGAGGGTTGATATTCTACCATTTGGAAGATCAATAGTGTTATTGTTCTTGACTCGCCACAGTTTTAGTAAAATGGATCTTTTTCAGAAAACAGTAGTGGGAGTATGGTAGAACTGGAAGTGATTCCAGAACCGCGAACGATTACGGAAAATTTAATAGGACCTATACATTCAATCAGGTTTGACATTCCAATAGCCACTCCGCAGGTATGGTAGGTAACCTCAGACGCCCGAGAGGTACTTCGGTAGCCTCAGAGACGGTGACAGGGAGGTTCTTATCTACCCAGACTTGACACTACTGTTGTTCCAGGTTATGAGACCCGGTAGGAGGGTTGTCGTAGTCAGTGAGAGCAACGGAAGCATGGTGGGCAAGTAGCTTATGTCTATTTATAGACTTGAGCAGTTATAGCGGAGATAGATCATCTAATTTTGATGTGACAGTCAGGGGTTTGACTTCAGTCAGAATAGGGGATGGATCAGTTAAGGAGATAGTAGGGTGTGATGTCATAGTATCTGGATGACATACACAGAGTAGGAAGTAAAATTCCTATACTACGATCGGTTGTACTGTGGTCGTCACACAGTTGTTTCTCCAGACAGGATATGGATATAATATTTGACATTCTGATTTCTAGATCTATGGTTTTAGATCTGGATTTGGGTAGTTTCCCAATGTGGGTACTTTGACAGATATTCTAATGGTTTTTAGAATAGTTGACTCCTAGCACGGTGGTGTACCTGCAGGTGATGGAGTCACCCTCTCTAAAGGTGTCGTATAGACTAATGGGGAGAGGGATGTGCATGATTGACAGATCACTTGCTTAGGCAACTGAGTCAATCATGAGATGTCAAGTACCACACCAGATGTTGTTTTTGCACTAGATGCAATAAGTTTGTATTAATCCAATCCTGGAGAAACATAAGGAAGCAGTTTTAGAACATAAGTACATGTTCTATGGATTTGATGACGGCAGCCTCCTTCGGGAGATGATTATCATTCCAGGCTTCAAAGGTGACATGGTTGACAGAGTGATTGTCAGAGTTATAGTTTTTCCCTCTGACGAAGAGAGACAGTATTATGGACAGGTGGTCCAAGAGGATACTGTGGGAAGCAAGGTGCCCGATACTGATTAGGTTCAGTGATCGATACAGTCTAAGAAGTTTGGATATGGAGTTCATTTATGAACTAAGGTCCCATCAGATATCCAGACATGTTCTAAGACAGGTATTACTCAATTCGGGAGATGGTTTTCTCCGCGAACTTGAGATTAAGAGAGATATAGAAAGATACTTCTAGGCGGATCCACTCACTGAGGCAATTTCTCGAACACAATAGTTTTACAAACGGGCTTTGTGAAACTGATTAGTAGAGGAGTTGGATGTTCGGTTTCACACGGGCTGTGAGTAGTCGACATCGCAATATTAGCCTTGAGTGCAAGTGGGAGATTGTTGGAGATAGTGCCCTCATAGTCAATTATTGGATCGCAGGTACGTGATTGCAATGATTGCGGAGGACCTATACCGGTAGGACAGTCTTACTCGAGATGATAGTATGCTATCTGGTTTGGCTTTATCAGTCGTGTACATGTTCAGGTGACTGATTGCATGTTACACTTTGATAGAGCCCTTAGGATCTTGCTTTACTACCAACAATATGATGGCGATCATATACGTGAGAGTTGGGTAGTTTATATGCATATCCTTAATTGTGGTCCCTAGTCGTGGGAGTTTCGAGACAGGGCATCGATACTCCGGAGTAGACTAGTGTATACAGTCGAGACCCCGACGAGGGGCGGTGGCCGGTCTCACAAGCCACTGGTGTCAGTTGGATCACCTAAGATGTATACAGGTGCTCATTGGGTTATGAGTACACCGGACAGGACTCGCCGGGAATCTGCTAGTTAGTATTATATCTACCGTCAGATAGCAGTTCCCTGGTGACATGTGTACAGGTTAGTTCATCGACCTGAGGTCGTCATTTGTCTCGTGTGAGTTCCCACTGTGCTTTGATTTCTACCCTACCACGGCTCAAAGGAGTCGTGCAAACAGGTAGTTTTTGGGTACAGTCCCGAGCCATATGGAGGCACGTGAGCGGATCGGCAGGGGATTTGTCTCTCCCGGTATTGGGGACGAGGTCGTGCTGTGTCTAGGAGAGCCATTACACAAAGTCCATGGCCATGGCAGGAGATTTACTGGTAGGTACTCCAGTAGTATCTCAGGGTGTTATTGGGCTTCACTCCGACACGACTTATACTGCTATTGGGGGTCTGACGTTACTAGCCCTCTAGGCAGATATGCGATACTCATTGACGAACGGACCGGACTGTATATACATTGTCACTGTTAGGCTCAGTAGGGTTTTCGGAGGAGTTCTCTCATCGGTCTCCCTTGAGTTCCCTCCTCAGCCACCCTTGAGGTTAGTCCATGGGCAGCCGTTACGCATAGCTAGTGCCGCTGACGGTTTGTGGTTAAACCCACTGCTAGGGTACTGACGAGTCATTAGAGTCCCCCACAGACAGTTTCCCAAGTTCGGGCGAAACGTTGTAGAGGCCGTATGGTTTTATGGCAGGGTTCGGAAAATGCACGTGCGTTTACGCACGTGTCGATTTTCGGACAGGTGATACTGGTCGGCTTTGGTTTAAGCCGGATCCGAGTATTATATTGAGTAGGTATAATATCTTTGTCTCAGTTGCATTTGTATTCGGTCGTAATACAAATGCGGGTATATTTATACAGTTTCGGGGTTATCCTGAAAGTCGTTTCAGGATCACTTTTGGAAGTTGCCAGTTTCCAGTTTTCTATCAGCCGTCTTTTAACATTCGGTTAAAGACGGATTTATCTTTTCTTATGATATGAGTGAGTCATCATTCTAGAAGCTTCTAGAAGTGATGATGAGGCATATGACTCATTAGTGCATTAATGGTTTCATTAATGGCTAGATGAGGTGTTTATTTGAATCACCATTTGCATTTATGTATTTTGGATTGGTTAAGATATTTGTTCATGATAAGCTTCATGTTGTGGTCACCTCCCTCATCCTACCATCACCTCCCTCTTCTACAAAATGTGGCCGGCCCCATTTGAGTGAGAGAGAGAGAGATTAATTTCATTCTTGGAAAAAGACTATGGTTAAGGGTGCATGGAAATTTCATTGCCTCATTTCATTCCATCACCCGATTCCCTCGGCAACTTCATTAACCGATCGTCCACGGACTTGGACGAAGTGAGACAAAGTCATCTACTCATTCTCTACATCATTCTTGGTCGTCTCTTTTAGAAAACTTGACGATCGAGTTGCCTCGAGTCAGAGGCGGAAGCCCGTTTAAAGAATCGATCATGTGGTGCCACCTCGACGAGGATATCGGAGTTCGACGAGATCGGAGCAGCCGCAACGGAGTGTGGGATGATGGTTGAAGAACGAAGGACTCGGATCGTTCGGTATAACCTATCTACACTCTTTACAGTTTGTTAGTTTAGCAATAATGGCAGATCCGGGTTAAAGTATACGATAGCGCCAGTTAAAAGTTTTTGTTCCGCATTTTGGCGTCTGTAGACTGCCGGGGCGCTAAAGTAGACTTACAGTGGCTGGATGCCATGAGATCCGAAATGGAGTCTATGTACACCAACAAAGTATGGACTTTGGACGTTGTACCCCATGGGGTAAAACCTGTGGGGTGCAAATGGATCTTTAAAAGAAAGATTGGTGTAGATGGGCAGGTAGAGACCTATAAGGCAAGACTTGTGGCGAAGGGTTTTCGTCAAAGACCAGGTTTGGACTATGACGAGACTTTTTCTCCCGTAGCCATGATTAAATCCATTCGGATCCTACTTGCTATTGCTGCTCACTACGACTATGAAATCTGGCAGATGGACGTTAAAACGGCATTTCTAAATGGAGATTTAGAAGAATGCGTTTATATGGATCAGCCAGAGGGCTTCATTGACAGTGGGAGCAGCGGGAAGGCATGTAGATTGCTTAAATCCATATATGGGTTAAAGCAGGCATCACGGAGTTGGAACATCTGTTTCTATGATGTTATCAAAGAGTTTGATTTCATCAAAAATCCAGATGAACCTTGTGTTTATAAGAAGGCTGTAGGGAGAGCTGTCACATTCCTCGTATTGTACGTGGATGGCATTCTTCTGATAGGAAATGATATTCCTATGCTACTGTCGGTCAAATCTTTCTTATCACTAAGGTTCTCCATGAAGGACCTGGGTGATGCCACATACATTCTGGGCATTAGGATCTATAGGGATAGATCCAAGAGGTTATTGGGATTGTCCCAAACCAGGTACATCAACACCATCCTAAAAAGGTTTAGTATGGAAGACTCCAAGCGGGGTGCCTTACCCGCTTGCCATGGGGTCACTCTCTCTAAGGACTCTTGCCCAAAGACCGATGAAGAGAGAGCTCGCATGAGCATTATAACCTATGCTTCGGCAGTAGGATCTATAATGTATGCGATGTTATGTACACGCCCAGATGTAGCTTATGCACTTAGTGTTGTAAGCAGGTATCAATCCAACCGAGGGGAGAATCACTGGATAGCTGTGAAGAACATTCTTAAGTACTTGCGAAGGACTAAAGAATTGTTCTTGGTGTATGGTAATGGAGATCTCCAAATGGAGGCCTTTACCGATTCGAGCTTCCAGAGCGATAAGGACGACAGTAAATCTATCTCCGGGTTTTTATTTACCCTCAATGGAGGGGCGGTAAGTTGGAAGAGTTCCAAACAGGATACCGTTGCAGACTCTACGATGGAGGCTGAGTACATTGTTGCGAATGATGCCCCCAAGGAAGCCGTCTGGATGAAGAAGTTCGTTTCGGAACTAGGAGTAGTAGCAACCATTATTGATCCAATACCATTATATTATGATAATAATGGGGTTATGGCGTTAGCCAAGGAGCCCAGGTCCCATCAGCGGTCCAGACACATCCTGAAGCGCTTTCATTTGATCCGGGAGATTGTAGATCGCCGTGAGATCGAGATTAGGAGAGTAGACACAAAGAATAATGCCGCGGATCCACTCACCAAGGCCCTCCCTCAGCCGCAGCATGAGCGACTTTTTGAGATGTTAGGTATGAGATACGCCAAAAACTGGCCTTAGTGCAAGATTGAGATTGTTGGATATATGTATGCCCTAGAGGCCATTATATGATAGTGGATGTATTTATACATGTATATATATATATTCAGTGTACATTGTTGCTCGACATGATAGTATGCTATCTGGTTCTTCTTTATCTGACATGTTGATTTGATCATACTTTTATTCATTCACACATGTTGATAAAGCCCTGAGGATATAGGCTTGACTACTGTGATTATGATGGAGATCATACTAGTGGGACATCTGTAGTTTATAAGCATATCGTGAAATGTCCCTAGTCATAGGTATATCAAGACGGGGCATCGATATACCAGAGTAGACTAGTGTATATGATACTAAACCCATATGATGGGCGATGGATGTTCCCTCATTCATCGATGTTTGACATCGAGATCGTATACGGGTGCTCAGTGGTGACTGGGTATACTGGACGGACTCATCGAGAACTCCTATATAGAATTATATCTATCGTCGGATAGCAGTTCTCAGGTGACACAGGTGCAGGTTAGTCTGTAGACCCGAGATCGTTATAGAGACTTGTGTGTTCTCCCACTGTACTTTGATTACCACCCTACCACGGCTCTACTGAGTCGTGCAAACATGTGGCCGTTGGGTACAGTCCCGAGACACACGAAGGCGATGAGCGATAGGAGGGGTTTCGTCTCTCCCGGTATTGGGAGTTGATGTTGTGCTGTGCTCGACTGGCTATATCAGTAAGTCCCTGGCCAGGGCTGTTGAGATTTACTGATAAGTGTTATCAGTAGTTTCTCGATCTGTTGTAGACCACTCATCAGCACGACTTATTGAGTTATTGGGGTCGACGTTACCATCCCTAGACTTGTTATGCAGCATATTTGACGAAGAGACCGGACTGTACGGTAGTGTTGCCGGTTGGCTCGACGGGAGTTGTGACAGGTTTACTTGTTTTCTTCTGATCGCTCAATACCCGGGTGGCCATTACGTTTAGCTGACCGCTTGCGGCTTGGGGGTGCTTAATATGATCATCACCCACTGCCGGCGTATTGACGAGTTTTAGAGTCCCACAATGGAGTTACCTAGTCCAGGCGAAACGATGTGGTGCGCATATGCGATATGCGCGTGGACCTGGTTAAAATACGCGTATGAGATACCGCATATTAGTCGGGCGGTTTGCTTTTGGTCGGGTCGTATGCGATATGACCGGTTTGTTAAATCAAATGTTGATTTATCATTGACTATTAGTTTCTCTCTTGAAATCATTTCTTGTCTTTTTGTTGTATGCATGCCTGTATGCATTCATTCTTATTCATGCACATATGGATGTGCATGCACACATACATGCATACATAATGTTATCATGGTTGTTGATATAGTGGATGGTGGCAATATAAGACTCACACCATTTGTAAAATATATGGATATTAATTTTTGGAAAAAGAAAAATGGAAATGGAAATTGATTATCATGGTTTAATTTTATATTCTTGCACTAACCCTTTGTTTTAACCTTGATTCATTTTCCATGGTCATTCTTGTTCAAAACTAAAATATCTAGATATTTTATAACCATGATTGAGAATGAGAGAGTGAAAATACATATATTTTCATTTTCTCATTTTATTGACATGCTTATCATTATCTTGAGTTTTATAAGCCATCATATTCTTCCTCCTTTCTCTCTTGCTCTCTAGTTTTCTCAAGTGAGCAAAAGAGTCACCAAGTTAGGATTTTGAAGTGAGAAAACAAACCGCATCATCATTCTACACTAGTCTTGCCCATTAGTGTAGAGTGTTAGCTTCCATTTCTTCTCTTGATCTAGTGAACCTTCAAGCTTGGACAAAGAAGACTCCGGGTGGATCGTCGTGGACCTAGAGGATCTCAAGCGGACCTTTTTCCAACCCTCAAGTAGCCAAGGAGTCTAGCGTAGGGAGCTACAAAGGTTGTACTCTCAAAACCCTAGCTTTTACTACTTGTGTTTGTGTTAAAGTTAAGTTGCCCTAATTTTTCTAACATGATCCTTTAGAATGTTTCTTTAGCACCATGTAAATTTTAGATATGGCATATGTGTTGCCTCTAAACCCTTGTAGTGGTGCTGTAGGAAACCCTTCAGCTCCCATACCCCCATCTCACTCTCTCTCTGTTCTTTTTGAAATTCATTTTCTTTCTTTCATATTTCCTCCTCTCTCTCTCCCAAGCTGAAGCTTTTGCTGCCCTTCATCAAACCCCAACCCAAATTTTCAAATCTTCACTACCATCACCAATATTTCACTTCACCCTTCTCAAAATCTTAAGCCAAAGCCCATGGAGATCACTTGGAACTTGGAAAGTTAGCGTTTTGAGCAAGTTTGGGAAGGTAGTCATCTTCTTAATGTTAATTAGCTAGTTAACATGTTGTAGTGTCTTGTATTTCCAGTTTAGAACCGTCAAGTCGTAGTTTTGTGCCGATGTCATATTTTAGTGTCGTTTTTATGTTACTGTGACCTGCTGTTAACCCGAGACTTATTGGTAAAACAAAACAATGTAGAAGTATAGACCTAGTTACCCTGAGTGTGCACCTGGAGTTCGAGACCAACCTGGACGGTTTTGGCCGGAGACGACGGGGGCAAATTCGGCGAGCTCGGCCTCTATGGGAGCTGGGGCCTTAGAAATTTGTTGGTAGCTGTCTGGTGTAGTTTAGGTGTTTTTGGAACTGCTAGATTTTTTAGTAATTACAGTGGGTAAAATCTGGGATCGTATTGATAGTTTTTAGCATTACGTCGACGTGCGATACGATGTCCGACTCAGTTCTGCGCTTCGCGTGAATTCTGCATGCAATATCTGTTGTTTTCGTGTCACACACACTTCAGCTGTTAACGAGCACGTTAAGTGGATGTTAGAGTCGGTGTGTCGTTTTAAGTTTAATTGTGCATTTTATTGCTCGATTTCTAAGTTTTGCGTTGCTATGTATTATATGTTAATAGGGTCGCAGGTGGGGACTTCAGACGCCGAGAAGAAGAGGAAGCAGGTGGTCGGATATGCTTAGCTCGAGATCACCGGTGAGTAGATTTAACATCTACGGGGAAATCGCTCGTATGACGTTATGCATTAGGGCTTGATAGGATGTTGTAGCCACATGTTATATATATATATATATATATATATATATATATATAGGTTGTGCATAGGTACCATTGTTGCATGCCCTCTCTTGTTGCATACGGACATAGTAGTTATGAGACACTCACACTATAGAATTTCTATAAACCATACATCGTTTAGATTACCTCATCATTGATGGTTTGACTTGATTTTGTTCCTTGAGTACACCTATATTTGCGTATATACCCACTTGTACATCTATATTGGCGCACATGCACATTGTACACTCATACCTGCGTATATACCTACTTGTACATCTATATTGGTGCACATGCATATTCTACATTCATACTTGCGTATATACCCACTTGTACATCCATATTGGCGCACATGCATATTGTACATTTATACTTGTGTATATACCCACTTGTACATCCATATTGGCACACATGCACATTGTACACTCATACCTGCGTATATACCTACTTGTACATCTGTATTGGCGCACATGCATATTGTACATTCGTACATGCGTATATACCCACTTATACATCCATATTGGCGCACATGCACATTGTACACTCATACATGCGTATATAGCCACTTGTATATCCATATTGGCGCACATGCATATTGTACACCTATACTTGCGTATATACTCACTTGTATATCCATATTGGCGCATATGCACATTGTACACTCATACCTGAGTATATACCTACTTGTACATCTATATTGGTGCACATGCATATTGTACATTCATACTTGCATATATAACTACTTGTACATCCATATTGGCCCACATGCACATTGTACACTCATACCTGCGTATATACCTACTTGTACATCTATATTGGCGCACATGCATATTGTACATTCATACTTGTGTATATACCCACTTGTACATCCATATTGGCGCACATGCACATTGTACACTCATACCTGCGTATATACCTACTTGTACATTTATATTGGCGCACATGCATATTGTTCATTCATACTTGTGTATATACCCGCTTGTATATCCATATTGGCGCACATACATATTGTACATTCATACTTGCGTATATATCCATTTTTACATCCATACTTGCGTACATACATAGATGATACTGGCTTTGATTTTGGAGAATTGGGGACCGCATGTTATATTTTCAAAACTGGATCTACTTAAAAGAGCGGTTTTTCCCTTTTTGCTCATAGTACGACTTTATGATGCATATATCATACTGCATGGATTTACGCATTGAGTTTTGTATTTCATGTGAATTCTAGATTTGAGAACCGAGGTATTATTTTAAGAAAGTAGGCATTGTTTTGAAAACCCGGTTCTCTTGATATGATATTTCAGTACGTCTACCATGTGTTTTCTCGGTTCTGAGACGTATGATAGAAACCCGATTCGAGGAGGAGGAGGATCCGTTTGCGGGTTCATGGTGGACCCGGTATGGTACCCCGGGGCGAGAGAGAGATTTCGTGGGGATGACGATGAGCATGGCAGAGAGACTACTACCTACCGGTGATTGGTTGGACCTGACGGTTATCCGGAGGATACCGACCGGAGTCGAGAGATGGATACGGGTTGACCCGTACTGCCGGGGCCCGAGGGCCGATTCCGCAGACAGAGCCCGTGGGCCGATCCATACTGCCGGAGCCCGATATATGAGGATTTGCGTGTCGATGCTTGACACGAGTATTTCAGGATATTTCTGAGTGCCGATGTTAGGCACTCATGTTTCCATGAGATTTACAGGATATGAGGGCCGATTAGATTGACAGCGTCTGAGTACTTGGGATTTGGGGTGTATTTGGTGGACACCGTGGTTTTTCCACGATGATGATTCGTGTGTAAGTCCATGTGACGCACCCCACGAACTTGAGGGGAGGCGGAATATATGAAAAACAATTATCAAAGCTTCGTAACACGGACTTGAGCGGATAAATCGTATCTAAACCGTTACTAGCATAGTACGAGAGGTTTAACTACTCGGATTCGAAGTTATACCTCACGTTACTTGTCCTTCGTGTCTTCATCGCTGTCCTCCACTCCTCGTAGACTCCTTGGAATGTAGGCACCCCAACGGCCTCCTCGAGTCAAAGACAATCCACCCGAGAGATCCTACTCAAAGCTTGATCTCTAACTTGAGATAACTAGGTTTCTTTAGTTGCTAATCAAAGTGACCTAGGTGATATAGAGTGAGGTTATGGATTAATTAGTCTATCTAATCCTTGATCTTAACACATGAGAGGGGAGCATTAGGGTTTCAAGAGAGAGCTTGAGGAGAGAGAAGGTGAGCATAAGTTATGAATGAAAAAGCTTCTCACTTCTAATATATTATGAAGCATAAGAAATTATCAAATAAATATTTCAAATGCATTATCATCATGCTTCATTAAATATATGCAATGAATCATCAAGTGAGTCATTAAGCAATAAATGCTTCATTAACTCACTTGAACGATTCATCTAAATGAGTCACTAGATCATTAATTGCTTATGCCACCTAAACCCTTAAGTCATCACTTTTCTAGAAGCTTCCCGTCAAATTACGAGAACGCCCCTACTATCCGTGAAAACACGGAAAAACTTTAGACTGTATAAATCCAATAACCCTATACTAGAATCTGGCTTAAACCAAAGCCGGCTAGTAAAAACTGTCCGAACGTCGTACGTGCGTTTAAACGCGTATGCGTCCGAACCCTTGTCGTAAAACCATACGACCTCTGTATTGTTTCTCCTGGAGCAGGGAAACTCTCTATGTGGGACTCTAAAGACTCGACACTACGCTGGCAGTGGGTTTAACCATAGACCGCAAGCGGCACTAGCTGTACGTAACGGTCCCCAGGTAGATGTCGATAAGAAGGCCGATGAGGAAACCCATCCGATCTCCTACTGAGCTTGTCCGTGACAATATCCGCGTAGTCCGGTCTGTTCTTCTAAGAGTATCGCATGTATGGTCTAGGGAGGTGGTGAACGTCAGACCCCTAATAACCGTACAAGTCGTGCCGGTATGGCTCAAAAACCATGCGAGAATCTACTGATCAGTCCACCAGTTATTCTCAATCAGCCCTGGCCACGGACTTATGGTAATGACCAACCAATCACAGTGCGATATCAACTCCCTATACCGGGAGAGACGAATCCCTAACAGTCGCTCACTGCCTCTATGTGGCTCGGGACTGTGCCGAACTAAAACCTGTTTGCACGACTCCTTTGAGCCGTGGTAGGGTAGTAATCAAAGCACAGTGGGAAATCACACGAGACAAATGACGACCTTAAGTCAACAGACTATCTGCACACATGTCACCTGAGAACTGCTATCTGACGTTAGGTATAATACCATCCAGTCAGTTCTCCTGCGAGTCCTGTCCGGTGTACCCGTAACATAACGAGCACCTGTATACTATCTCCAGTACGACGTACTGATGGCTGTGGGACATACCATCTCCCCAACTGGGATGAGAAGCATACACACTAGTCTACTCCGGAGTATCGATGCCCTGTCTCGATAATCCTACGACTAAGGACAAGTATAGGATGTTGCTTATAGACTACCAAGCCCCCACTAGTGTGACTGCCATCACAACACTGGTAATCAAGCAAAGATCCTATGGGCTCTACTAATATGTATAAGTGATACGTTACAAGAAACATATTAAAGTAGACACAACCAAGTAGCATACTACCATGTTCAGCAAGACTGTTATATAACTGGGAATATCCCAAGCTTCCATTAAGTAATATACAACCTAGTATGATACAATAATGGCCCCTATGGCATATACACTAACATCGTGTAGATGATAATTTATCCCATGCTCATCATTCATTGATACGCATTGCATTATGTAGTTGTAGCACCTGATAGAGTACCTTGCATGATCACTGCATACCCAGATTACCATATTGATGTCATCAGTTGCATATGTTGGAGTATAGCATCACGTGCATACCTGCGATTACCTTTATATGTTATTTACTATTCACGAGTTGGCATCTCACCCTCGTTCTGCCACAGTGTTTGCAGGTTGACCCTAAGAGTAGTCGCGGCATGGCTGCCTCATTGTATCTTTTTTCTACGGATACCACTACAGTTGGCGTATGAGCCGTTTTGCTTATAGGTGGGTTTGCGGTATCCGTTTATTTTCCCTTTGTACACTCTATTGGATCTAGTACTCTCTATCTACCATTTCATGTATTGACTTAGAGACCGGTTGTGAGGATGATGCTGTATATTATTTTACACTCTGGATGTCGAGCTCGTGTGAGCCGACTTTTTTTTATGCAGTTTTATCTTTTATGCTGTTTTTCACTTATATTGTCCATTTCTTCGTTACAACGTCATATATTATTCTTGTGGTGGTTGTTTCCGCCGTTAGGCGTGATTGCTCCCATTTGGGGATGCTTTATCTTTATTATATGTCATTTTACTTATATCATGTGTTGTACACGTTTTCGGGGCTGGTTTTTACAAAGGAGGTGCTGCCGAAATCTTTAAGAAAATAACTTAAACTTTAAAGATTTTTACTCAAGGTTTTTCTAAATGTTTCATACCAATATTTTCATCACTCACTCTTTTAATGGTTTTGATTTCTGGGTTTCGGCTTACATAATCGCATTACGCCTGTAGACGCTACGTGGTTAAATGCTGGTCACGGGCCAAACTTTGAGTCGTGACAAAGTTGGTATCAGAGTGTAGGTTTTACCTTTCAGAGTGTACGATGACCTTGGTATGATGGAGTAGGTAGCTGAAGCAGAGTGGCATAGCGTGTGTATGTTCCGCGGCATACTCACAACACGGTACTCCGCCTAAGTAATCTTAGGACTTATTGATTGAAATTCCTTCGTGATTATATACATCCTTGTGATTCTATTTCCGTATTCTTATCGAATCTTGTTTTCATTTCCAGCCATTATGCCGCCAAAGACTATGAGGGCGCAGAGAGCGGCCGCGAGAGCCGAGGGCAGAGTTGGCTCGTCAGAGACGAGGACTGATCCGGGCAGTACGCTAGTTGTACCGGAGCAGATTGATCCTCCTTCGACAGACCATATTGCTATGTTAGGAGCCGGTATGCAGGATTTGCACCGATGATGGGGTCGTTAGTTTAGGCCATTCGAGCGTAGAGACAGGAGCTTGTTCTACCTACTACGGGGACCGCGATGGTACCTACAGTTCAGGCAGTTGCACCTGTAGCTACAGTGGTGATCGCAGTGTCGTTATCAGAGTTCATGAGGCTGAAGCCTCTATTGTTCACAGGCACAGATGCAGCTGAGGACCCGCAGTCATATATCGATAGGATGGCCAAGCTATGTCGCTCACTTAGATGCTCCGATGCGAGATGGGTGGAGTTCACGAGCTTTCGTCTGGAAGGTCTTGCGCAGAAGTGGTGCGAGTCTCTAAAGAAGGGCAGAGCCGCAGGTCTTCCTCCTATGACCTGGGCTGAGTTCGTGACGGTGTTTCTTGCCCGCTTCCTTCTACAAAGTGTTCGGGATGCTCGAGCGCACAGTTTTGAGTCGTTACGCCAGACTCCGGAGATGACAGTGGTAGAGTACGACGTACTGTTTACTGAGCTATCTACGTATGCCCCGTATTTGATAGCTACTGAGGAGATGAGGATCAAGAGGTTTGTTCGAGGCTTGCTTACCCCGTTGTTTCTCGCCATCAGCGCACAGCATTGTGATACTTATGCAGCAGCAGTGGATGCAACCCTTTTAGTCAAGGAGCGCCTTGCCGAGACATCGGTAGTTCCGAGACCGAAGAGAGTTCGCACTAATATGTCTTCCCACAGGCAGATGGGCGTAGCAGACTCCCTCCAGGACTTGATGATGGCAGAGGTTTGAAACGAGGTCGATTATACAGCACCTACCCACAGGGTCAGCAGACACCGTCTAGATGTTTCTGGTGCGGGAGTACTTATCATCGTGTTCGAGATTGTCCGGAGCCACGTGAGGGCGAGAGGGCCGTACTACATATTACCCTACCACCTTCCCTACCCCAGAGGGCGTTGCCTCTTGCAGCTGCTATTGCTCCGCGTCAGACTTATGCACAGAGAGGTTGTGGTCGCGGAGGGTTTGTTCAGAGAGGACGAGGTGGCCGAGGCAGAGGACAGCCAGTTGCCGGTAGAGGACAGCCAATTGCCGGTAAAGGACCACCAGTCGTAGGTAGAGGGCAGGCACGGGTTTTTGCTTTGACCCATCAGGACGCACATGCATCTAATGCAGTGGTATCAGGTACTCTTTCAGTATGTTCTTTTGACGCACGCGTGTTGTTTGATCCAGGGTCTACACACTCGTATGTTTCCTCACACTTTGTGCCGAGGTAGAGCAGAGAGTCGTGTTTTATAGATCTGTCGCTTGTTGTGACCATTCCTATTGGCGAGTCGTTTATTGCGAGACACGTGTTCCGGTCGTGTGTTGTCCGTATTGGTGAGAGAGAGTTGTCCGTGACTTGATCCTTCTTGTGATGTTGGACTTCGACGTCCTCCTGGGCATAGACTGGTTAGCTACGTGCTATGCGTCTGTGGACTGCCGTGAGAAGACAGTTTGGTTTTATTTTCCCAGCGAGTCAATTTTTGTTGTGCAGGGGGACCATGGTGCCGTCCCTCACAGTTTGATTTCAGCCCTACGCGCTAGTCAGCTTTTGAGGAGTGGATGTCAGAATTCTTAGCTTCCATTCGTGATACCGGAGCCACTGTAGATTCGTTGGACCGGGTTCCTATCGTACGAGAGTTTTCTGACGTCTTTCCTGATGAGTTGCCTAGATTGCCGCCAGAGCATGAGATAGAGTTTTGCATTGATCTGATTCCCGGCACGGGGCCGATTTCTATACCGCCTTACCAGATGGCCCCGGCGGAGCTTAGGGAGCTGAAGGATCAGTTGCTGGAGTTGCTAGATAGGGGACTTGTACGTCGGAGTGTTTCGCCGTGGGGTGCTCCTATCCTGTTCGTTAAGAAGAAGGACAGCAGTTTGCGTTTGTGTATAGATTACCGTCAGCTGAACCGGGTTACTGTGCGGAACAGATATCCCTTGCCTCGTATCGATGATTTGATCGACCAGCTTCAGGGTGCAGGACACTTCTCGAAGATTGACTTGCGATCAGGCTACAATCAGTTGCGGGTTCAGCAGGAGGATATTCCGAGGACGGCTTTTCACACGCGTTACGACCACTATGAGTTTTTGGTGATGTCGTTCGGACTCACCAACGCCCCAGCAGCGTTTATGGACTTGATGAACCGCATTTTCAGGCCGTATCTTGATCAGTTCATCATCGTATTCATTAACGACATCTTAGTGTACTCCTGGAGCCGAGAGGAGCACGAGCAGCACCTGCGTATTACGTTGCAGACCTTGAGGGAGCATCAACTGTTCGCTAAATTCTCCAAGTGCGCATTCTGGCTTGACAGTGTTGACTTCCTAGGTCACGTGGTGACGAGAGATGGCATATGTGTGGATCAGAAGAAGATTGAGTCCGTTCAGTATTGGCCCAGACCAGCATCAGTTACAGAGATCCGCAGCTTTCTAGGATTGGCCGGCTACTACTGACGATTCGTTCAGGACTTCTCCCGTATCGCTGCACTGTTGATCGGGTTGACCCGGAAGGGAGTTCCTTTTGTTTGGACAGAGGCGTGCAAGCATTGCTTTCAGCAGTTGCAGACTCGTTTGAGTACGGCGCCGGTGTTATCATTGCCTTCGGGATCGGGCGGATTTGTGGTCTATTGTAACGCCTCTCGAGTGGGGCTAGGGTGCGTATTGATGCAGCACGACAGGGTTATCGCGTATGCTTCTCGGCAGCTGAAGAAACACTATTAGAACTACCTCACTCACGATTTGGAGATGGCTGCAGTGGTGTTTGCACTCAAGATCTGGAGACATTACCTATACGGTGAATCATGCCAGATATTCACGGACCACAAGAGCTTAAAGTATATATTTCAGCAGCGTGACCTGAATCTGAGACAACGACGTTGGATGGAACTAGTGAAGGACTACGATTGCAAGATCTTGTATCATCCGGGCAAGACGAACGTAGTGGCAGACGCTTTGAGTCGGAGGCTCGGAGATAGTTTATCCAGTTTGAGCGCAGTTCCGAGGAAGTCGTCGGCAGATTGGCAGATTCTATGCGACAGCCGAGTGCAGTTTGAGTTCACTCCGACCGGGGGACAGCTTGCGCATATCCATGCACGTCCACAGTTTATTGACCGTATCTATGAGGCGCAGCCCAGTGATGACTGTCTTTCAGAGATCAGGGAGCAGGTTAGGTAGGGCAGAGACTCCGAGTTCGTGATCGATGATCAAAGAATACTGCGATTTGGGACTCGACTGTGCGTACCAGATTCTGAGGGACTGAGGCGTGAGATTCTTGAGGAGGCGCATTGATCGGTATATAGTGTTCATCCAGGTTCCACCAAGATGTACCATGATCTGAGAGATGTTTACTGGTGGGAAGGGATGAAGAGGGACGTCACAGACTTCGTTTCGAGATGCCTGACTTGTCAGCAAGTCAAGGCTGAGCACCAGAAGCCCGCGGAAGAGCTATAGCCGTTGCCCATTCTGGAGTGGAAATGAGAGCAGATTTCTATGGACTTCATTGTGGGTCTACCCAGGACTAGTCGAGGGTGCGACTCCATCTGGGTGATCGTGGATCGATTGACGAAAGCGGCTCACTTTCTGCTAGTGAAGGCCACTTTTGGATTCAATCAGTATGCCCAGATTTACATCGATGAGATTGTACGATTGCATAGCATCCCGACTTGTATCGTGTCCGACCGAGGCACCCATTTCACCAGCCAACTATGGCAGAGATTTCAGGAGGCTTTGGGCACCCGCTTGAGTTTCAGCACAGCATTCCATCCGCAGACCGACGATCAGTCAGAGCGGACTATTCAGACTCTTGAGGACATGCTTCAAGCTTGTTTTCTAGATTTCGGTGGCAGCAGGGATCATCATTTGCCTTTGGTAGAGTTCTCCTACAATAATAGCTTTCAGGATACGATTCAGATGGCACCTTTCGAGGCCTTATATGGGAGGAGATGTCGATCGCCCGTCTGTTGGACAGAGCTCAGCGAGAGCGGTATTTTGGGGCCGCAGACCTTACAGAAGACGATCGAGAAGATACAGTTGATTCGAGACAAGATGAGGACAGCTCAGAGTAGGCAGAAATCGTATGCTGTCAGACGCCGTCCCAGACTCGAGTTCGAAGTTGGCGATCATGTTTTTCTGAGGGGCTCTCCGATGAAGGGCGTGATGAGATTTGGGCAGAAAGCGAATCTTAGTCCCAGATTTATAGGTCCCTTCGAGATCCTCGAACGTGTGGGCGCAGTGGCATATCGTTTTGCTCTTCCACCCGACTTTCCGGATGTTCACCCCGTATTCCACATGTCGATGCTTCCCAGATACCTTCATGACCCTTTTCACATGATTCAGCACCAGACCGTTCAGCTTGAGCGCGATCTTTCGTTCACCGAGCAGCCAGTAGTGATATTGGACCGGTAGGCGAAGAAACTTCGATCAAAGGTCTTGCCATCTGTGAAGGTTCTTTGGCGCAGCCCAAATGGTGAAGAGATCACTTGGGAGGCCGAGGGCGAGATGCGGAAGAAATTCACTCATCTCTTTGAAGGTACGTCTAGTAAAAATTTTAAAATTCGGGGACAAATTTATTTAAGGGGGGAAGATTGTAACACCTTAGAATGCGCTTAGTGGTTAAGCGGAAATACGGTTTTTAGTAAAAAGGTTTACCAAAATGTTTTTTAAATATTTTATAAAAATTAATGAATATTTTATTAGAATTTAATTTGGGCTTACACACACATATGCATGTTAACTTAGGGCTAATTTGGGGTTAAACCTTGCTTAGTAGCCATGGTGATTTAACCATTCCTTTAGGGTATTATGTAATTTATTAAGTAATTTTGTTTTTCAAATTCAAAATATAAAATGATTTTCCTTTTGGGTTGACTTGAGAGAAGGAGGAAGAGAGAGAGGTGGGAATGATGAGGGTGAAGCATGGGAGACAAAGCTTGCTTAGCATTAAATGAGGAGAGAGAATGTGAAGGGTTACCCAAGACGGCAGCAAGGTTTCGGGAGGCATCGTCCATGCCAAATTAAAATTTTGCCGATTTAGATAACCCTAACATAGATCGTCTACTAGAAATATACGGAAAGATATATGCAAACACTTTGCAAAAGAAAAGAGAGCAAGGAATACAACCATTGTAGACCGGTCACTTCAAATAGCTCCGTGGAGTAGTCCCCTCCACTGCGATCTCAAGCTCCGGACTCTAGAGAGGCTCCGTTGAAGAAACGAACGTGCTTGCTCCGAAGACTTCGAGGCCGAAGATGATCTACGTCGGGGAGACACTAACTCAAGCTATTCTTTCACTAGGTCATGAACTTTGTGAAGAGAACACCCTATATTGTAAGTCCACGTTACCTCTCCCGGGTCTTTCGGGCTTGCGAAAATGATGAAAAACGATTATTCGGGTCATGGCAACATGGACTACAAAACACGGATCTTTGCTAAACTACACACTAGCAACTAACAAGAGCTATTGCTACTCAGTTAGGGGTTATACCTCAAATTGAACACCTTCTCTTTGACTCTTAATGGTGGTCGGATGGTGCTTTTCTCGTTGCCTTCTCTTGTCGAAGATGGATCCACCTGAGGGTTTCTACCTTGAGCTCCTTTCTCGATCTTGAGAGAACTAAAGTGTCCGGCTTGCTAGACCTTCAACCTTAGGATGAGTAGAGAGTGGCTTTGGGTGTTTAATCTCCAAGGAAAGGTTTCTCAACTCATGAGAATAATTCTCCTTGAACTAGAGGAAGAGGAAGAGCAAATGGAGAAGAGAGAGTGGTTATCATAGAATGAGAATGGTTTTTACAACCATAACAATATATGTGAATTATCTAATTAATAATATTAATCCAAAATGAAAAAAGTGATGGTTGGTTTGATAAGACCATTATCATTTCACATTAAAAGTTTTTGCAAAGATCAAAAAGCATCTTAGCAAAGAAATGATGATGGTCAAAGTTTCAACCATGGTCAACTAGTGAACCTTGGTCAACAAGTCAACAAACCCAACCATGACACAATTTCATTTAAATAACAATATCAATTGATATTACACATAATCATTAGGGTTTGGTAAACAACAACCGTCAACTGTGCATACACACCCGTACCAAAACCCTAATGAGAATCCTCTTCCTCTGCCTCAGTCAACTGTGCATACACACCCGCATTCGTGTTCCGAGGAGCACGAATACTATGAGATAAAACTAACCCGAAAGCATATACTAGGATCTGGCTCAAACCAGAGCCCGCTAGTCAAAACTGTCCAGACACCAAACGTGCACAAGTGCACGGATGTGAACGAACCTTGTCGCAAAACCATGCTACCTCTACTCTGTTTTGCCCAAAAGCGAATAACACTCTGTGTGGGACTCTAAAGACTCGACACTACACTGGCAGCGGGTTTAACCACAGACCGCAAGTGGCACTAGCTGTACGTAACGGTCCCCAGGTAGATGTCGATAAGAAGAAGGACGAGGTGAAACCCATCTGAACTCCAACTGAGCCTGAATGTGACAATCTCCGTACAGTCCGGTCTGTTCGTCTCATAACATCGCATGGCGAGCCTAGGGGGGCGGTAAACGTCAGTCCCCTACTAGCGGTACAAGTCGTGTCGGAGTGTAGCCCAGAACACCTGAGATAACACTGGAAACCTACCAGTCTATCTCGCTTGCCCTGGCCAGGGACTTTATGTAATGGCTCTCCTGGACACAGTGCGATATCAACCCCCAATACCGGGAGAGACGAATCCTGTCTAACCGTCACTGCCTCCAAGTGCTTCGGGACTGCACCCAAAAACTACCTGTTTGCACGACTCCTTTGAGCCGTGGTAGGGTAGTAATCAAAGTACAGTGGAAACACACTTGAGGCGAAGTGACAGTGTCAAGTCAACGGACTAAGCTGTACTCATGTCACCCGGGAACTGATAACTGACGATAGGTATAGTACCAACCAACAGTTCCCGACGAGTCCTGTCCAGTGTACTCGTAACCTAACGAGCACCAGCATACTATCTCAAGTACGGCGTACTGACGGCTGTGGGACAGACCGTCTCCCAAGCTGGGATGAGAAGCGTATACGCTAGTCTACTCCGGAGTATCGATGCCCTGTCTCGATAGTCCTATGACTAGGGACCTGCATAAGGATTTTCTTGTAGATTACCCAGCCCCCACGAGTGCGACTGCCATCACAACGCTGGTAATCAAGCAAAGATCCTAAGGGCTCCACTAATGTGTAAAGGCGATATGCTAAAAGAAACACATGCACACATTAAAGCAGAAACAAACCAAGTAGCATACTACTATATTGAGCAAGATTGTCAATACAAGGTGAATATCCCAAGCTTCCATCAAGTAATATACAAACTAGTATGATACAGTAATGGCCTCTAGGGCATATACACTAACAATCTCCCACTTGCACTAAGGCAATATACTGGCGTATCGAAGACCTATCATCTCGATCAGCCGCTCGAACTGAGTCTGGGGTAAGGCCTTTGCGAATGGATCAGCAGTGTTATATTCCGTAGCAACTCTCCGAACCTCGATCTCCTAGCGACCCACGATCTCCCTGATTAGGTGATACCGCCTCAAGATGTGCCTGGACTTCTGATGGGACCTGGGTTCCTTCGCTAAAGCGATAGCCTCGTTGTTGTCGTAATACAGAGGTATTGGATCAACAATGGACGGAACCACCTGAAGTTCTATCAAGAACTTCCTCATCCAGACGGCTTCTTTTGCGGCATCAGATGCAGCGATATATTCCGCTTCCATCGTCGAGTCAGCAACGGTTTCCTGTTTGGAACTCTTCCAACACACCGCCCCTCCATTGAGGGTAAAGATATAACCCGACATGGACTTGGAATCATCCTTGTCACTCTGGAAGCTGGAGTCAGCAAAGGCCTCGATCTGGAGGTCTTTTCCGCCATACACCAAGAACATCTCCTTAGTCCTTCTCAGGTACTTGAGAATGTTCTTTACCGCTATCCAGTGTTTCTCCCCAGGGTTTGACTGATACCTGCTTACCACACTCAGTGCATAAGCTACATCTGGTCTGGTACAGAACATCGCATACATTATAGAGCCTACCGCAGAAGTGTAGGGTATAATAGACATGCGATCCCTTTCCAAATCAGTCTTGGGAGACATCTCTTTGGCGAGGGTGATCCCGTGACAAGCCGGTAGATTACCGCGCTTGGAATCTTCCATACTGAATCTTTTCAGTATGGTGTCGATGTACCTGGACTGTGAAAGTCCTAATATCCTCTTGGATCTGTCACGATAGATCCGGATCCCCAGAATGTAAGAGGCATCACCCAGGTCTTTCATGGAGAACCTGTGTGACAAGAACCCTTTGACAGATTGTAGCATAGGAATGTCATTTCCTATTAAGAGAATGTCATCCACGTATAAAACGAGGAGTACGACAGTTCGTGCTACAAATCTACTATAGATGCATGGTTCATCTGTACTTTTGATAAAACAAAAATCTTTGACCGTCTTATCAAAACAGATGTTCCAACTCCGCGATGCCTGCTTTAGTCCATAGATGGACTTAAGCAACTTGCACACCTTTCCGCTGCTCCCACTCTGAATGAAACCCTCCGGCTGGTCCATATAGGCACACTCCTCTAAATTTCCATTTAGAAAAGTGGTCTTTACGTCCATTTGCCAGATCTCATAATCATGGAAAGCAGCAATGGCATGAAGGATCCGAATGGATTTCAGCATAGCCACTGGAGAAAAGGTTTCGTCATAGTCCAAGCCAGGTCTTTGACGGAAACCCTTTGCATCAAGTCTAGCTTTATAAGTTTCAACCTGTCTATCTACACCAATCTTCCTTTCGAAGATCCACTTGCATCCTACGGGTTTTACCCCATCTGGAGCAACGTCCAACGTCCATACTTTGTTGGTGTACATGGACTCCATTTCGGTCCGCATTGCATCCAGCCATTTTACCGAGTCAGCGCTCTGAATGGCCTGCTGGAAGCTAGTCGGCTCATCACTATCAATGATGCAATCCTCTCTATCCCCGTTTATGAGAAAACCGTATCTCTCGGGCGGATTAGACTGCCTACTACTCCTGCGGAGCGGCGTAGGAATGTCCTGATCTTTCGAACCCTCTGGTTCTACTAAGCTTTCAGTAATAGCTCGTGGTTCTGGAATTTCTTCCAGTTCTATTGCGCTCCCACTTATCTGATTTTCCAAAAACTCAGTTTCCAAGAAGTGGGCATGACGAGAAACAAAAACCTTTTGTTCCTCTTCGCAATAGAAGAAATATCCCTTGGAGTTCTTTGGATATCCCACAAACTTGCACTGTACTGAGCGTGCCTCGAGCTTGTCCACATGCTGCTTTTTGAAAAAAGCTGGACATCCCTATGTCTTAATGTGATTAAGATAGGGTTTCTTCCCACACCACATCTGATATGGTGTAGTAGGCACAGTCTTAGTTGGAACTCGGTTCAATAGGTATGCAGCTGATTCTAGTGCATATCCCTAGAATGATCACGGTAACTCAGCGTTACTCATCATGGACCGTACCATATCCAATAGGGTCCGGTTTTGTCTCTCCGATACACCGTTATGTTGCGGAGTGTATGGAGGAGTAAGCTGAGAGAGAATTCCATTCTCTTTTAAGTAATCTAGGAACTCGGCACTTAAGTATTCTCCACCTCGATCAGATCTCAGTGTCTTGATACTTTTGCCTGTTTGTTTTTCCACTTCATTCTTATATTCCTGGAATTTTCCAAAGGCTTCAGATTTATGTTTCATTAAGAAGACATATCCGTACCTTGAAAAGTCATCCGTAAAAGTAATGAAGTAAGAATAACCGCTTCGCGCATGTGTAGACATTGGACCGCACACATCGCTGTGTACGAGTCCCAAGAGCTCGCTGGCTCTTACTCCGTGTCCAGTGAACGGAGTCTTTGTCATCTTTCCTTTGAGACAGGATTGACAAGTTGCATATGATTGATATTCGAACGGATCCAAATATCCTTCTGTATGTAACTTCGTCAACCTTCTCTCATTGATATGACCCAGTCTACAATGCCATAAGAAAGCCTGATTTTTTTCCGGAGACTTTCTTTCGTGTGTATTCTGGACATTGAAAATTTGTGGTTGGTTTAATACGTATATTCCATTGTTTAATGTACCTGACCCAATCAGAACTTGATTAAGGCGAATGTTTACAACATTACTTACAAACGTAAATTCATAACCTTCTTTAGAAACTAAAGATACAGAAATGATATTACAAGTTGCATTGGGTACAAAATAACAATTACGCAAAACCAAAACGTGTCCATCTGACAACCCCAGGTGATAGTCCCCCACGGACTCAGCATCCATGCTAGCTCCGTTCGCAACTCTGAGGGTCATATCACCTGTCTTCAAAACCCTACGGTTTCTCAACGCCAGCAAAGAATTACAGATATAAGATCCTGATCCGGTATCCAATACCGAGGAAGTAGAGTTATTGATAGACAGTTTTCAATAACATACACACCTGAAGCTGAAGCCGCAACATGCTTCAGATCCTGTGTTCTGGCCTTCCAAGCCCTCCAATCTTTCTTCCAGTGTCCACTCTTGTGACAGTAAAAGCATTCTTCCTTTCCCACAAGTTTTCCCGCTTCCTTTGTTGCTTTTGCCTTTCCCTTCGTATCCACCTTACTAACACCGCCCCTTGGTTTGGCGGGGGTTTTCTTCTTCTTTCCCTTGGCTTTCGCCTTGGACCTAGAAGAGGAAGATCCTCCTACAAACAAAGTGGATGTTTCCCTACCTTTCTATAGGGTGCCCTCTGCACTCCTCAGCATGTTGAGGAGTTCTGAAAGTTCAACTTCCTTTTCCTGTAAGTTGAAGTTCAGGATGAACTGGGCGTAAGTGGAAGGAAGGAACTGGAGAATCAAGTCCGTATAGAGCTCATTCTCCAAAGTGGTCCCAAGGTCCGCGAGCTCCTCAATGAAGCCAATCATCTTAAGCACGTGTTCCGCTACCGGTGATCCGATGGCCAATCTCGCCGAAAACAGCTTTTTCGAGACTTCGTATCTGGCGATACGGGATCGCTCCCCATACAGTTCTTTTGTATGAAGAAATATGGATTCAAGGTCCATATTCTCGTGCCTCCTCTGGTGTTCATTGTCCATAGAGGCAAGCACGAGGCACTTGGCCTTCGCGCAATCAATCTCCCAAGTCTTACGGATTTCCTTATCCGCGACGCTGGAGGTGGGACCTGGGGCAGGGGGAGCTTTGGTGGTAAGGAGATACCCCAACTTGTCGTAAGTGATTGCCATTTTGACATTCCTGAGCCAATCTTTGTAGTTTGGCCCTGTCAGTATGTTTTTATCTAGTAGTAACTTAAGTCTAGTCATGATGTTTGGTCGCTGCAATTAGGAGAGAGAGAAGAAACACTTTAGCATGATGCTCTTGCAAATTTAGAGTGGTTTTTTAATTTGTCTAAACAGGATGGCTCCCACTGTCTCTCGAATCCCTCCTCAAACCAAAACGGAAGAATTAGTCAGGATCAATCTCACCGTACAATACTTTCTTAACCCTTCAGCCAGGCTAGTGTCGGTACTTCAAGGGAGGTTTTCCAATGCTTTCGCGAAATTCCTTAATTAAATAACCTCTTTTCCCTGGGGGCGCAGCCCCGCTAACACCTTTCTAGACACCTACTAGGTTTATAACATTGAACGTTAAGCGAGAATTTTCCCGAGGAGTAGCATATACTCACAGTAGGATCAGGATCCAAATATCATTGCGTGACAAAACTGAAGGAATCCTTCCAGAATCATCACACTCCAAATGGTATGCAGCGCTAGCAAGTTTCAGTTCTTTTGAAAGTCCCGATGTGGATTTTTGCCCCATGCTCTTTTGACCTTGACTTTGGCCAACAAATCATAAGTCACATGTCAAGTTCTACCCGTCATTCTCCCGGTTAATTTGAACCCACCCGTACCTACCCTTGACTTTGGCCAACAAGGCAGTACGACTGTCCCAAACCAACAGATCTATCTATGCTGCACATGAATACCCAATAGCTACCAATCGCTATGCCTTGACTTTGGCCAACAAACATAGCTTGAATACTATTGACCATCCATGTGAAACGACGGAGGGCTACGAATGGTTTTGGCAAAACCGTGAACGTAGTGAACTTGATATAATCGATGGAACGAGATAGCTTTTAAAAGGAGTGGTTTAAGCTCCGCGTTTAAAAGTTATTTTGAAAAGAAACCGAGTGGTTTTTGAAAGTGTTCCAACGACTTTTACTTTGGTTTATTTTTATTGCATTAATTTTAATGTGTCCCATCAATTAATCATACCATTGCAGAAAATAACGAAAATATGACGTACGCTTATGCCATCCGCATTCGCCATGGGGTCCCGTCATCACCCGTTAGGTTACTTAACTAATGACAGAGCGGGGGCTGGACTAGCGCGGATGCAAAACATAAGCAACGCCTAAATAGATATCTACATATAGATATATACATTCGTCAGATGCAATGATAGCCATTCCAGATCACAGATGAATACATTGGATATACTAGAAATCAGCATTTCGTACGAGCCTGTAACGAAGAGCGGATTACACGGTCGCGATGAATAGCCAAACCCCTCCCTAGACCTCTACGGGTGCGGCAAACTACCTGCCAAGTATCCGAAGTGAAGCAACCTCCCTCAAGGACGTGAGTAGGCCACTCGGCACTTCGAGGTACCCGGTAGTTTGTGCACCCCACCTTGCGTCTATCCTAGGAGCAAAAACAGTAAAAAGAAATTATACAATGACGGCTACAACCCCGACCCGGTTGTGCGGCCATACAAATAATATTACATCAATTTACATATTACAAGAATTGAAAGATAAACAAAACTCTCATCTCATAATTCCCCCACGGCTATTCATCCGCGACAATCCAACGAATTCATATACACAATCCATCAACATTACAGATTACAGATATGTATAACCCCCACTAATCGACGTATAGCGATTAGCAGACGTTCAATACATATATAACATTACAGATACAACCCATTAGCTAAAGTCTACAGAAAACGAACAAAATACGGATTTGTAACCACCCCAAAAACAAACTTGTTCTCTGGAAATTCTGGGCAGAAACAAACCATCTCAAAAATCACAAAATACCACCAGAAACAAATTGCAGGAGAAACGATCCACGGCCGAGTCAACTCGGCCGTGGAACCGCGGCGAGTCGGTCGGTTCACTGGATCATTTTTCTTGCCTGTTCATTAAAAAGCCTGAGCCGATTTTTAAGACATGATTTATTATTTTTGGAGCAGAAATAAAAATCGGCAGAAACTTGGATTTTCCGGGGTGTTTCGAGGGTTTTTTGTCCGGTCGAAATTCTAGATACTTTGCTAACATGCTAGGGTGTGTTAGTTAGGCTCTGATACCACTGTAAGTCCACGTTACCTCTCCCGGTTCTTTCGGGCTTGCGGAAATGATGAAAAACGATTTTTCGGGTCATGGCAACATGGACTACAAAACATGGATCTTTGCTAAACTACACACTAGCAACTAACAAGAGCTATTGCTACTCAGTTAGGGGTTATACCTCAACTTGAACTCCTTCTCTTTGACTCTTGATGGTGGTCGGATGGTGCTTTCCTCGTTGCCTTCTCTTGTCGAAGATGGATCCACCTGAGGGTTTCTACCTTGAGCTCCTTTCTCGATCTTGAGAGAACTAAAGTGTCCGGCTTGCTAGACCTTCAACCTTAGGATGAGTAGAGAGTGGCTTTGGGTGTTTAATCTCCAAGGAAAGGTTTCTCAACTCATGAGAATGATTCTCCTTGAAATAGAGTAAGAGGAAGAGCAAATGGAGGAGGGAGAGTGGTTATCATAGAATGAGAATGGTTTTTACAACCATAACAATATATTTGAATTATCTAATTAATAATATTAATCCAATATGTAAAATATTAAGGTTGGTTTGATAAGAACATTATCATTTCACATTAAATATTTTTGCAAAGATCAAAGAGCATCTCAGCAAAGAAATGATGATGGTCAAAGTTTCAACCATGGTCAACTAGTCAACCTTGGTCAACAAGTCAACAAACCCAACCAAGACACAATTTCATTTAAATAACATTATCAATTGATATTACACATAATCATTAGGGTTTGGTAAACGACAACCGTCAACTGTGCATACACACCCGTACCAAAACCCTAATGAGAGTCCTCTTCCTCTGCCTCAGTCAACTGTGCATACACACCCGCATTCGTGTTCCGAGGAGCACGAATACTATGAGATAAAACTAACCCCAAAGCATATACTAGGATCTGGCTCAAACCAGAGCCCGCTAGTAAAAACTGTCCGTACACCAAACGTGCACAAGTGCGCGGATGTGAACGAACCCTGTCGCAAAACCATGCGACCTCTACTCTGTTTTGCCCAAAAGCGAATAACCCTCTGTTTGGGACTCTAAAGACTCGACACTACGCTGGCAGTGGGTTTAACCACAGACCGCAAGCGGCACTAGCTGTACGTAACGGTCCCCAGGTAGATGCCGATAAGAAGACGGACGAGGTGAAACCCATCTGAACTCCTACTGAGCCTGAATCTGACAATCTCCATACAGTCCGGTCTGTTCGTCTGAGAACATCGCATGGCGGGCCTAGGGGGCGGTAAACGCCTGTCCCCTACTAGCGGTACAAGTCGTGTCGGAGTGTAGCCCAGAACACCTGAGATAACACTGGAAACCTACCAGTCTATCTCGCTTGCCCTGGCCAGGGACTTTGTGTAATGGCTCTCCTAGACACAGCGCGATATCAACCCCCAA
Source organism: Agapanthus africanus (assembly GCA_030015575.1). NCBI lineage: Eukaryota > Viridiplantae > Streptophyta > Magnoliopsida > Asparagales > Amaryllidaceae > Agapanthus > Agapanthus africanus. The sequence goes on from JASDDO010000012.1 coordinate 368,464,335, forward strand.
TACCGGGAGAGACGAATCCTGTCTAACCGTCACTGCCTCAAAGTGCTTCGGGACTGCACCCAAAAACTACCTGTTTGCACGACTATTTTGAGCCGTGGTAGGGTAGTAATCAAAGTACAGTAGGAACACACTTGAGGCGAAGTGACAATGTCAAGTCAACGGACTAAGCTGTACTCATGTCACATGAGAATTGATAACTGACGATAGGTATAGTACCAACCAACAATTCCCAACGAGTCCTGTCCAGTGTACTCATAACCTAACGAGCACCCGCATACTATCTCAAGTACGGCGTACTGACGGCTGTGGGACAGACCGTCTCCCAAGCTGGGATGAGAAGCATATACGCTAGTCTACTCCGGAGTATCGATGCCCTGTCTCGATAGTCCTACGACTAGGGACCTGCATAAGGATGTGCTTGTGGATTACCCAGCCCCCACGAGTGTGACTGCCATCACAACGCTGGTAATCAAGCAAAGATCCTAAGGGCTCCACTAATGTGTAAAGGCGATATGCTAAAAGAAACACATGCACACATTAAAGCAGAAACAAACCAAGTAGCATACTACTATATTGAGCAAGATTGTCAATACAAGGTGAATATCCCAAGCTTCCATCAAGTAATATACAGACTAGTATGATACAGTAATAGCCTCTAGGGCATATACACTAATATATACTACATGGAAAGTAGTAGCGGATGATGAAGTAGGAAGTGAGCTCACTTTAGAATTGATTTTCTCACACTTTTTCTCATAGCACCATTAGAGCAAGCTAGCTTTTCCATGGAGCTTGAAGAAGAAGAAGAACTTATGACAATAATTCATCCAAATGAATTATATGTGTAGTTAGAAATGCAACCAAGGGTTAAGCATGTCATGCTTAACCCTTGTAGAGAGTTAACCACAAGCTATGGTTAAAGGTTAGGTCAAAAATATCTCAAGCTAGACAAAAGGATTGGATAAAGTCAAAGAAGAAATGAAGCTTCTACAAGCTTTCAATAATTATCAACCATGACAATTATCCATACTTTTTGAATAACTTAAAGATAAATAAAAACCCTAATCTTAACCCTAGCATGGTTTAGTCTCTACAAACCCTAGTTGCATATATAACCAAGCATGATACATTTAACATATATCACATATACATCAATGTATCCAAGGTCAGAAAAGAAATCATAAGTGAGCTAATACTACTTAATGTAATGTAATATATCAAATATATAATTATACATTAAATTATTAAATCAACACTTGATTTAATAATCCGGCTATAACCGACTAATATCATATGTAACAACTTATCGAATCAATACTTGATCCGATAACCCGGCTATATCGCATACAACCGATCAATGTCACGAATCGCGAGAATAGAATACGGTATCTCATTTCGTATCAATATCGGTCCTGCACATATCATATATGTGCTCCTACTCCGTTTCGCTTGAGCCAGGAAACCCCTGTGTAGGACTCTAAAGACTCGTAAATACGCCGGCAGTAGGTGATGATCATATCAAACACCCACAAGCTGCAAGCGGTCTGCTAAACGTAACGGCCACCCGGGTATTGAGCGATCAGAAGATCAACAAGCAAGCCTGCTCACTCTCCTGCGAATCCAATCAGTAACACTACCGTACAGTCCGGTCTCTTCGTCTTATATGTCGCATATCTCATCTAGGGGTGGTAAACGCCAGACCCCAGTAACTCGATAAGTCGTGTCGATATGAGGCTCATAAATGGTTGAGAAACTACTAATAACACTTACCAGTATATCTTTGAAATTGCCTTGGCCAAGGACTTCCTGTTATAGCCAATCGAACACAGCGCAACATCAACTCCCTATATAGGGAGAGACGCAACCCCTCCTATCGCTCATTGCCTCCATGTGACTCGGGACTGTACCCAAAAGCCACCGTTTTGCACGCCCTCTTAGACGTGGTATGATGGAAATCAAAGCATAGTAGGAATCACACAAGACTCTATGATGATCTCGGTTCTACAGACTAACCTGTACCAGTGTCACCAGAGAACTGCCATCTGACGTGAGGTATAATACCATCTGGGAGTTCTCGGCGAGTCCGTCCAGTGTACCCAGTCTCCACTGAGCACCCGTATACTATCTCTGATGTCAAACACCAATGGATATGGGATCATCCATCGCCCATCTACATGGGTCGAGAAGCTATACGCTAGTCTACTGTGGTATATCGTTTCCCTGTCTCGATACACCTACGACTAGGAACATTTGAAAGATGTACTTAACGACTACACTATCCCCACTAGTATAATCTGCATCATAGTCCTGGTAGTCAAGTACTCATCCAAGGGCTTTATCAATATGTAACATAGAAAATATCAGTGTATACGTTAAGATAAAGAGCAACCAGATAGCATACTATCATGTCGAGCAAGAAAGTCCTCCCTATATATGTCCAAGCATCCACTTCAATATACATTGTATGTACAATAATGGCTTCTAGGGCATACATATAACTAACAATCTCCCACTTGCACTAGGGCCATCTGTTCTAGTATCTTATACCCAATAATCAGCAGTGGTTGAAGTATCTCATACTCAACCATCCCATAAAAGTCTTACCGGGAATAGGCCTTTGTAAGTGGATCCGCACTGTTGTCCTCTATGTTTACTCTCCTAACCTCGATCTCCCTGGAGATCAACCATCTCCATGATCAGGTGATACTGCCTAAGAATATGTCTGGATCTCTGATGGGACGGGGGTTCCTAGGCCAAAGCCATAACTCCATTGTAACACAATGGTAGGAACGAAGTTCATCTCATGAACTTATATACATCTAGACTGACTCTTTGGTAGCAGCTTAGGTAGCAATGTCTCCGGCCTTTATCGTCTAGTATCCCACAATATCTAGTTTGGAACGCTTCCAACATACCGTCCCTCTACTGAGGGTAAAGACAATACATGTGACTGGCATTTAGTCGACCTTACCACCCAGGAAACTATCCAGTGATTCTCCCCAAGATCGATTGATACCATCTCACTACATCTAGTGAGAATCCTAACATCCAATTAGATCTATCTCATAGATCCAAAACCTAGGATTAAGGAGGTATCACCTTGATCCTATATGGAGAATACTTATGATAAGAGGAGATTGACCGAGCGTAGCATAGGAAACTCCTTCCCTATCAAGAGTATGTCATCTACGTACAATACGAGGATCATCACCATACTCCCTACTATCTTTTTGTATATACAAGGTTCATCTACCATTTTGATGAAGTCAAACTCTTTGACTGCCACATCAAAACAGATGTTCCAACTCCGCGATGCCTTCTTTAAATCATAAAGCAACTTGCACACGTTTCCGGTGCTCCCACTGTCTACGAAGCCCTCTGGCTGTGTAGTTATAGACGCTCTCTTCTAAATCATCATTTATAAAAGCAGTCATGACACTTAACCGCCAGATATCGTAGTCATGGTATGTAGCAGTGGCAAGTAGGATCTGGATGGACTTAAGCATAGGAACTAGAAAAGGTTTCATCATTACCCATATCTGGTCAACGACGAGATCCATTTACAACTATTCTTAGCTTTGAAAGTCTCAACTTTTCCATGTACACCATGTAATCTTCTCAAGATATACTTGCTCCTGATGGGGATTTAACCCTTCAGATAAAGCAACCAAAGTCCATACTTTGTTGGTGTATATGGATTCCATCTCAGATCGCTTAGCATCCAGCCATTGTCACAGAGTCCCCACTCCTGATGGCCTGCTCGAAACAAGTTGGGTCATCATCTCATGATGCAATCTTCGCTCCCACTGTCATAGAGAAAAACCGAAGTATCTCTTAGGTGGGTGAGGAACCCTACCAGATCGGCGGAGAGGCTAAGGTTCGTTGGAAACTATTGAATCCTCTGGGTTTACCAAATCATCAGCTACAGTTTGTATAGCTGGAACACATTCCAGTTCTACCTCATGACCACTAAGTTCTTCATAAGAAATTTCCTTTCTCAAAGGTGGCATGCTGAGAAACAAAACACATTTTGCTTCTAAGTGTGGTAGAAGATATTCCCTTGCGAATGCTTGGGATATCCAATAAACTTCCACAGAACTGATCTTGTCTTGAGCTTGTCCGGATTTTGCTTTTAGACATAGGACGGACAACCCCAAATCTTAACATCCTTAAGAGATGTGCTCTTCCATACCATATCACATATGGAATGGTAGTCACCTGATTTGGTTGGAACCCTATCCAATAGGTATGCAGCTTCACAAGTGCACAACACCCAATAGGCAACTCAGTAGTACTCGTCATAGAGCACACCATATTACATAGGGTGCGATTGCTCCGCCCCAATACACCTACGTGTTGTGGTTAATACGGAGGAGTAATGCTGAGAGAGAATCTCATTCTCCTTTTGAATAGTCCAGGAATTCCGTGCTCAAGTATTCTCCTCCCTGATCTCATCATAGGACATAATAGTTATACCTGTTTTGGTTCCCTACTTCTGACTTATATTCTATGAATTTCTCAAAAGTTTCAGACTTGTGTTTCAACAGGAACATATGTCTGAATCTTGAGAGATGATCAGCGAATGTAATGAAGTACAAAGAACCAGTCCTGACATGTGTAGACATGGGACTTTCATACATCAGCATGTATCAATCCCAAGAGTTCACTAACTCTTTCTCTGTTTCCAATAAACGGAACTATCGTCATCTTATCTTTGTGACATGACTGGCAAGTTTCACAAGATCTAAGTTCAAATTGATTTAAATATGCATCTTTATGTAACTTAGTTAGTCGGGTCGCATTGATATGACCTAGTCTACAATGCTTCAAGAAGGACGTTCATTTCTGAACTCTTTCTCTTGTGTGTGTTTTTTACAATAAGAACCGTGGTTTGATTTAGAACGTATATTCTTTTAGATAACGTGCCTGAACCGATCTCTTGATATAGGAAATGTTCAAAACATTATCCAACAATACAAAATTATATCCTTCTTTACTAATAAAGAGACTGATATGATGTTGTATATCAGGTTCGGTATCTAATAACATTCGTTCAGAATCAATGTATTTGGTAATACAGGGTGATAACTGCCAACAGACTTGGCTGCAACACTTGCATCGTTTCCAACTTTTGAAACATATCACCCGTTCTCAGTTCTCTACCTATCTGTAGCCCATGTAACAGATTACATATATGCGATCCTGATCCGGTATCTCAGGACGTAAAGGATACTGAGAAACAGTTTTCTGTAATGAACACACCCGAAGAAGATGCATCATCATGTACTTTCTTCGTTTGGGCAGCATGGGAATCCTGGTAATCCCCTATTTCCTGCTCGGTCTTATAACAATTATAAGTTGGAGCGGGACCAACGTTCCCCAGCGCAGTATAACAAGTGGGTTCGGTCAATACATCCGTATTATTATCTTGATTAAGGCGTGACATGGTCGCTACCTGGAGAGAGAGAGAAGAAGACACTCAGCGTATGCTCTTGCAGATTAGATTGGTTATTAATATATCTAATCAGGATGTCTCCCACTGTTTTAGTCAAATCTTCCTTCAAACCGTAAAAGGAAAGACTAGCCGGGATTAATTACACTCTACAAGTTCGTCAATCTTTCAGCCAGGCCAGTGCCGGTACTTTGAGGGAGGTTCCCCGTGCTTTCGCACAGACTTAACTAAAATAAACCTCGTTTTCCCAGGGGCGTAACCCCGTTAACACCTTTCTAGACACCTACATGATCGGCTAATTGTAATGTGTAAAACTATCCTAGGAGTAACTCTTACTCGCAGCGGGTATCGGGATCCAACTATCTCATAGGAGGTATGCAATCTCATTGCAAATTTCAACACTTGAAATTCCCGATAATATTTTACCCCTAGCAGCTGTATGACCTTAACATAGTCAGCAAATCATAAGTGCTTGTCAAGTTCAACCCGTCATTTCCCAATTGAATTAAACCCACCCGCACGACCTTAACATAGTCAACAAAGCCGCACGACTACCCTAATTCAATCGCATCATATGCTTATACAGATAAGCACTAATCAGCTACCGCACACTACGCCTTAACATAGTCAACAAACGTAGAACGAATACTAACTAGTACTTATCTGAAATGACGGAGGGCTACGATAGGTTTTTAAGAAAACCCTTTGCGTAATGAACTTGATATCGTCGTATAATCGAGTGATTTTAAATGGAGTGTTTTTGAGGCTTTTACTAGTTTTGCTAAAGAGGTCACTCCCGGTGAAGGGATCTCGGCACTTTCCTTATTGAATAAGGTGCATGATATTTCACAAATACCGCTATGCAAAGAAAAAACTATAAAAGCAATCAAAAGACAAACCGAGTTTGTAGCATCTTCTAGTTTCGCTAAAGAGGTCACTCCCGGTGAAGGGATCTCGGCTCTTTCCTTATCGAATAAGGTGTTGGATGTTCTACAAGGAACACCGCTATGCAAAGCAACAACTAGAGCTACCTGTTTTTGAGACAAATTTCTACAGCATCTTTAGGTTTCGTTTATTTCATTAATCTCATTAATGAAGTCCCATCATTTTAAGTTACCTAAACATCACAGATAAATACAACGTACGCTTATGCCATCCGCATTCACCTCGTTGTCCCCTCGTCACCGTTAGGTTAGGTAACTAACGGCAGAGCGGGGCAGGGCTAGCGCGGGTGTAAAACATAAGCAACGTCTATATAATATATCACATATACTATATCCTGTATCCATCTAAACATATCAAATGATCACATCACAGATATCGCAGCAGAAGAACAACATATAAAATATTGGATATACTAGGATTTCCGTGTTTTATTTTAAGACTGTATAAAACACGGATTCCACGGTCATGATGAAAAGCCAATCCCACACCCCTAGACCCCTATGAGAGCGGCAAGCAACCCTACCAATTCTAGAGTTAGGAGACCTGGTCTCGACTCCTCGAGATGGTATTCTACTGGACCCTAGAACCCGGTTACTTGTGCTCCCCTCCTTGGGTCTATCCTAATGCGGAAAAGTAAATAATATACAATGGTGACATCATCCTCAACCCGGAAGTGCCCCAATAAAAGAATATTACATACAATGAATTTTACATGAATGAAAATGAAAAACTCTCATCTCACATAAAACCCCCGGCTATTCAAAACACGACGATCCAATATAACATATCCAAGCAACACATAACATCGCATGTCATCAACGTAAGTAAATATGCGTATCCCAATTATCGTTGACATATAGCAACGAAACCGGCGATACACCACATATTACACTTACGGTCGCAGAAAAGAAAATGAAAAACTACAACAGTTGGAATCCGCAACCACCTTAGACATCATAAACCCAACGTATCACATACTTTGGATTTCATGCCTAACCAAATGAATTCCTTAGACATTGCATGCCTAACAATTATAAACCCCGCATTTTAGTCTCAATCTTGAAAACACTTTTCAACATCAAGTCGGGTAATTCAACAAGATTCCCGACAGTCTGATCGAATGCTCGTCGGAAACTTTAGTAGATGGCCGCACCCCCGATGCCGTCGACGAAGTGCACTAAGGCGGAACACCGCAGCCGTGAGCACCCGAACGGATGCTTTTAGCGACGGGGTTCACCTATAGTGACTTGGTCGGGGCTATGGGGCGTGGATATCTATTAAGTTTAACCGGCGAGTATCCGCGTACACAACGTGATTGCGACGGACTTTTGATTACATCAAAATCCCGTGGCAACCGATCAAATGAGACTAAACTGCTAGATTTATAACATTCAAAATTAGTTATCTCATAACTACTTGTGGATTACAAATATTGTATCCCATCACATAATCTCCGGATGACGATAAACTCTTCGATCGATTCATCAAAGTCCCACAATTTCCTGCCAGCTCAACACTTGAGCACAGTTTTAGTAATACCCAGAAGATGCCACGGTACCTATGAACCAGCCGTATAAGGGTCAAACCAACACCTCACATGTGAAATGCTAAACTACCACAAACCCTAGGGTTCAAGTGGTTGTTTTGACGGCCACATAATCGAGTTAAGGTTTACGTTCTTCTAGAGGGTCCAAAGAATCACTTGCATGTTTTTCCGAATACGTTAAACTTGGAAAAATGGGTTTTTGACATTCGATCGAAGTTTTTAACATCGTCTAGAGAATATGTGAAAACCCGAAACAATGTTAAAACTACGAATATGAAAAACTCCGAATTCCTTATAGTGTAAAATTACATCACATGCAAAATTAGAAAAAATAAACAACACCTGAAAGACCAAAACCAAGGCACTGGAACACAGGCAAAAAATCAGGGGGGGTGCTCGGTTTTGGCCCGATATGGGACCTACGGTGGACGGCCCAATTTTCATCAAATGCCCTGAAATTTTGTGTGTGTTCATGATATATCCCATACATCACTCTGTACTTGTTAAAAAAAATTTTGGACAACTTTTTGAAATCGACAACAAGCAGGTTTTGGCGTTGCAGGTTTCGGAGTTGTTTCGGTTTTGTAATTCTAACAAATCCGTATTAATTTCTAGCATGGCTCTGATACCACTGAAGGGTTACCCAAGACGGCAGCAAGGTTTTGAGAGGCATCGTCCATGATAAATTAAAATTTTGCCCGTCCTTGGCCTTGATTTCCATCATACCTCGTCCAAGAGGGCGTGCAAAACGGTGGCTTTTGGGTACAGTCTCGAGTCGCATGGAGGCAATGAGCGATAGGAGGGGTTTCATCTCTCCCGGTATAGAGAGTTGATGTTGCACTGTGTTTGATTGGCTATAACTGGAAGTCCTTGGCCAAGGCAGTTTCAGAGATATACTGGTAAGTGTTATCAGTAGTTTCTCGACCAGTTATGAGCCTCATATCGACACAACTTATCGAGTTACAGGGGTCTGTCGTTTACCACCCCTAGACAAGATATGCGACATATCAGACGAAGACACCGGACTGTACGGTAGTGTTACTGATTTGATTTGCAGGAGAGTGAGCAGGCTTGCTTGTTGATCTTCTGATCGCTCAATACCGGGATGGCCGTTACATTTATCATACCGCTTGCGTCTTGTGGGTGTTTGATATGATCATCACCTACTGCCGGCGTATTGACGAGTCTTTAGAGTCCTACACAGGGGTTTCTTGGCTCAAGCGAAACGGAGTAGGAGCACCTATGTGATATGTGCAGGACCAAGATTGATACGATATGAGATACCGTATTCTATTTTCGCGATTCTTGTTATTGATCGGTTGTATGCGATATAACCGGGTTATCGGATCAAGTGTTGATTCGATAAGTTGTTACACATGATATTAGTCGGTTATAGCCGGATTATTAAATCAAGTGTTGATTTAATAATTTAATGTATAATTATATATTTGATATATTACATTACATTAACTAGTATTAGCTCACTTATGATTTCTTTTCTCACATTGGATACATTGATGTATATGTGATACATGTTAAATGTATCATGCTTGGTTACATATGCAACTAGGGTTTGTAGAGACTAAACCATGCTAGGCTTAAGATTAGGGTTTTTATTTATCTTTAAGTTATTCAAAAAGTATGGATAATTCTCATGGTTGATAATTATTGAAAGCTTGTAGAATCTTCATTTCTTCTTTGACTTTATCCAATCTTTTTGTCTAGCTTGTGATATTTTTGACCTAACCTTTAAGCATAGCTTGTGGTTAACTCTCTACAAGGGTTAAGCATGATATTCTTAACCCTTGTTTGCATTTCTAACCACACATATAATTCATTTGGATGAATTATTGTGATAAGCTCTTCTTTTTCTTCTTCAAGCTCCATGAAAAAGCTTGCTAGCTCTAATGGTGCTATGAGAAAAAGTGTGAGAAAATCAATTCTAAAGTGAGCCCACATCCTACTTCATCATCCTCTACTACTTTCCATGTAGTATAGGGTGTTCTCTTCACAAAGTTCATGACCTAGTGAAGGAATAGCTTGAGTTAGTGACTCCCCGACGTAGATCATCTTCGGCCTCGGAGTCTTCGAAGCAAGCACATTTGTTTCTTCAACGGAGCCTCTCTAGAGTCCAGAGCTTGAGATCGCAGCAGAGGGGACTACTACACGGAGCTATTTGAAGTGAAGGACCGGTCTACAAAGGTTGTATTCCTTGCTCTCTTTTCTTTTGCAAAGTGTTTGCAGAATGTGCCATGCTTTCTCCCATACCCCCCCTCTCACTCTCACTCTCTATTCTTTTTGAAATTCTTTTTCTTTCTCTCATATTTCCTCCTCTCCCCCCCCAAGCTGAAGCTTTTGCTTCCCTTCATCAAACCCCAACCCAAATCTTCAAATCTTCACTACCCTCACCAATATTTCACTTCACCCTTCTCAAAAGCTTAAGCCAAAGCCCATGGAGATCACTTGGAGCTTGGAAAATTAGCGTTTTGAGCAAGTTTGGGAAGGTAGTCCTCTTCTTACTTTTAATTAGCTAGTTAACATGTTGTAGTGTCTTGTAGTTCCAGTTTAGAACCATAAAGTCGTAGTTTTGTGCCGTTGTCGTATTTTAGTGTCGTTTTTATGTTACTGTGACCTGCTGTTAACCCGAGACATTTTGGTAAAACCAAACAATGTAGAAGTATAGACCTAGTTACCCTGAGTGTGCACCTGAAGTTCGAGACTAACCTGGATGGTTTTGGTCGGCGACAAGGGGGCAATTCCTGCGAGCTCGGCCTCTGTAGGAGATGGGGGCTTGGAAATTTTTGGGTAGCTGTCCGGTGTGGTTTAGGTGTTTTTAGTACTGCTATATTTTTGAGTAATTACAGTGGGTAAAATCTGGGATCGTATTGATAGTTTTTAACATTACGTTGACACGCGATACGGTGTCCGACTCAGTTCTGCGCTTCGCGTGAATTCTGCGCGCAGGATATGTTGTTTTCGTGTCACACACACTTTAGTCGTTAAACGAGCACGTTAAGTGGGTGTTGAAGTCGGTGTGTCGTTTTAAGTTTAATTGTGCGTTTTATTGGTCGATTTCTAAGTTTTACGTTACTATGTATTATGTGTTAATAGGGTAGCAGGCGGGGACTTCAGACGCCGCGAAGAAGGGAAAGCAGGTGGTTGGATACACTTAGCTCAAGATCACCGGTGAGTAGATTTAATATCTACGGAGAAATCGCCCGTATGGCGTTATGCGTCAGGGCTTAATAGGATGTTGTAGCCACATGTTATATTCATATATATATATAGGTTGTGCATAGGTACCATTGTTGCATACCCACTCTTGTTGCATACGGACATAGTAGTTATGAGACACTTGCACTATAGAATTGCTATAAACCATACATCGTTTAAATTATCTCATCATTGATGGATTGACATGATTTTGTTCCTTGTGTACACCTATATTTGCGTATATACCCACTTGTACATCCATATTGGGGCACATGCACATTGTACACTCATACCTGCGTATATACATACTTGTACATCTATATTGACATACATGCATATTATACATTCATACTTGCGTATATACCCACTTGTACATCCATATTGGCGCACATGCATATTGTACACCTATACTTGCATATATACCCACTTGTACATCCATATTGGCGCATATGGACATTGTACACTCATACCTGCGTATATACCTACTTGTACATCTATATTGGCGCTCATGCATATTGTACATTCATACTTGCTGATTGATCTTTTCTCGTTGTGTCGGTATTTAGAAAATTGTATAGAATCACAACCAAAAATATTTGACCGCAATCAATAACGGTGTCGGTTTGTAGCGCATTAGTGAGTGCAGATCGTCCACAGGGATTGTGCGATTCGTTCGTATTTTGTTTTGTTTGAATTGAAAATTAATAGAAAAGACAAGCAAAAACGATTCAAGATTTTTATCGATGAATTTCAAGAATCAACTAAATCAAATCAAGAATCATTAAAGCGTTAAACATCAAGAATCAAGAAAGATAGAATTCCAATAAATTTAGGTTTCAAGATTTGAAGTAAAGCTCGTAGGAATCGATTAGATTGTTGATGTGAAGAAGACTAGAAATTAATGTTTCTTATCCATTAACGAATTGATGCTAAATCGATGTAGATTCATCGAGGATCGAGGATCTTGTGAAGAATTAGGGTTCATCATCCTATCCTTTGTCCTTTCGATGAATCACACTCACTAGATAGCTTCTAGGAAATTGAATAATCAATCGTTGATCTCTAGATCGTGCGAAAAGAATCAAGAATGCATTTCGCATCGATCTAAATCATCGATCACTCAATTTCAAGAATTTACAATTGTTATAGGACTTAAGAAAACATTTAAAGATTCATCAACATCATCATTCTACAATCATCTCGATTCCTTCACGAGCGGAGTTTTACTCAAGCATCATCACGAAGAATACATTCAAGAATTGAATACGAATCATAATGCTCGAATTGAAATATAAGCAAGTTTAAAGAATCTTCACCTTTATTATATCAAAAATTAGTTACAACTCTCAAGAATTACAAGATGAAGGAACTTCGATCGTCGAATCTAGCATCGCTCGGCTCCTTGAGTCGCGGATCGGCTTAGATCTCGTGCTCCGTTGAAGTCCGGCTTCGCTTCTAAAGGTTGGTTGAAGACTTGCTTGCTAGAACTCAAAGGATCTTGAATTTGAGGTTTTGGATTAGGGTTAGGGTTTGGCACAAGTTTTGTCACTAAACTTGTGGGAGGATGAAGAACTAAAGATTAGTTCAAGATTAAGGAAGAAGTATTAACCCTAGATCTAGGCTCTCATTTATCGACCATCCAAAACCCTAGATCTAGGATTCAAATTTGAATTTCGCTCCAAAAGTTTGTTATAGGGAGAGGCTTCTAGAAGTTGTTAGTTAGGAGGGAGCTTCTAAAAATAGTCTGTTAGGAGTTTGATTAGCTTAATTAAGATTAGCTTGCTTAATGATCTATGCTGATCTGGCAGAAGCTTCGAGAATTCTCTGGAATTTGAAGTATATGAACTAAATGTAGGCCCTGAGAGAAGAGTTATGCACTGAAAATGAGATGATGATGTGTCAATACTATCGCGGATCCACGGCGCAAGCAGGCTCCCGCCGCGGATCCGCGGCGATATTGAGGCCTTAAGGCTTGGGCTCTCTGGAATTTCTTTGGGCTGATATGTGGGCCTTTTTTGATATGTTGAATTTTATTTGTTTTTCTGTTTCACTACCAGATCTCAAATCTTGGAGTTGGTGTAATTTTGATCAGCTTTTTTCCCATTTTGGCTCTGTTCCTCCGGAATTTCCTGCACAGACTTCGAAACACAAGTTGCGCAATATAGGAATGATGTGATGCTATGAGATACAGTCAATTTCCCTTAAAGTTCCGGTTTTAAAGTCTAACACATGCAATCTGATATTTTTCGACTGTTTTGCTAATATGTGCAATATGAATACCGAACACTTCTAGATGAGTGCAAATGATAGGGAAATTGCCGTGTTAAAAATGCAGTATTTTCGACTGATCAAATTCCCCCAAACTTATTTTCGGTCGTCTCGAGCGAACTGTTTTATTAAAAAGAGAAGGAGAAAATAAAGAAAGAGAAAAACTAACTAGCACACTTTCGTAGGCAACACGATTGCACTGAGCACGTGCAACAAGCCTTTAAACCTCTAGGTGTCCCTAGTAGGAGGAGTATTGTCTCCACAGGGTTTTCAGCGGATTGCACCCACAAAATCCAATAATAAAAGGAAGATCATGAATATTACATTTAAAGAAAAGAATTGTAAAAGAAAAGCTTTGAAAAATAGGGTTTTCAACTAAGCTAGCTTTTCGGTTGTCATGAGCCCTATCTTAATAGTCATGAAAAAATGTCAGAAATCACGTCCTCCCTCAATAAAACATCGTCTTTATTCTTCATTCCTATCTTTATTCCAAACATCGATCATATAACCCTGCGTGTGTGTAAATACATCCCTACACCCGGAGAATTCAATTCAAGCTATCATACTCTTGCCCATCAGCCTCAGTACTTTTTAATTAATGAATATTTAGATGAGATTGCTCACACACTTTCATGCGACCGTTAATACTTCTTGAGGTACTAACCGACCGATTACTCATGTGCTTGCTTATTTGGTTTTTTTTCCTCGTCTTGCACCACCTAAGGCTTAGCAGTGACTCCCAGACCAGTTGGCCTTAGGGCACTAGGTGAAGAGGCACCCTCGCTATATTTTTTTTATTACTGCCTTGGCGATAACAAAACCAGTGTCCATTTTTCTCACCATTTTATATTTTCTTCATTTTTTATTTCCTTCATACTTTTGGCTTTAAGACAAGAGCATTTCAAGGTATCCTCTACTATCCCGAGTTTCAAGACGTGTGTAAGTGCGAATAGCAGGGTATCAACGTTCAAATTGTTTGGCTTCCAGAATAAAAACTATTTTTCAGACTTATTTTTATCCTCAGATTAGTGACTTCCTTCATCTTACTAACCCTTGGGACAACGGCTCATAACTACTTATTACTAGTTCGTATAAGAAAACTTCTAATTTTCTTGGTTTTCTTAAATTTTTCCAATCTTTTGGATGTAATTTTCACTATCTAATCTTTTATTATCTTATTTATATACAATATATTTTTAATTTTTTTTGAAATTTTTTAAATTTTTATGGGTTTTCAAAATGTTTTGTGCTTATGCAAATGATGCGAAAATAAGCACAAACCTCCCCCAAACTTGTTTTCAACAGTGTCCTCACTGTTGCCATCTGCTAAATCTCGAAAAACCCGTAAGCTTGGGAGGAAATTTATTAATGGGGGCAAAATATTTAAGTGAAGAACCTCCCCCAAACTTATTTTTGGCTAAAAATTTTGTAAAAATTTTCTTTTCAAGAGCCAGATTATACCCCCCAAACTTGAGTTAAGCCATGTTAATCTTTGAAAATCACATGAGGGGGTCAAAAATCATTGGTCGATGCCAAGCTTTGCAAAGACCGAAAGTTAACACCAACCATTCAAAAATTTTATCAATGCAGTGCTCTGGTTGGTGGAAGAAGAAGTGGGGAAAGGGTAAGTGGTGGAATAGAATGTGTGTGCGTCTCATTTTGGAGAGACGATGCGGTGAATGTGATGGATTACTCGCATTCTTTTTACAGTTCAGAAGAAGGGGTGGAGGTTCAATTTCATTGATTGGGAGATGATTCATCTCAACACCCGTGTCATTCAAAAATGCGAGTTCATCAGCGAAGATCTCCTCAAAAGTTCTATCAATACCCCGATGAATAATGTCATCACAAAGTGCGGGGTGATCTTCAGACTCTAAGAACGGTTCATAATCAGTGTTAGTTGTTGACCCGGAGATCTCGGTGGAAGTGTCCGTATGTGTATGATACATAGTTGGGTCAAACAACAACGTATGAAAAGAGTCAAGATCGGTATCATGAGGATCATCAAATTCGCTGCTGTCGACATCCATTAAGTCGACAGAACAGACCTGAGCAGTAGGTTCGGAGGGTACACTTCCTAACTTGTAAATGTTCAGCTCTATTGACCTATTCCCGAAAGATAGGGTCATAGAACCATTACGACAGTTGATGATAGTATTGGAAGTAGCCAAAAAGGGGCGACCTAAAATCACCGGAATTTGATTCCGTGGGTTTGCTATAGGCTGTGTATCAATTACAATAAAATCCACAGGGAATATAAATTCCCCGATTTTTATTAACACATCCTCCAGTTCACCCCTAGATTTGGTGATTGATCGGTCAGCCATCTGGAGAGTGCAATGGGCTGGTTTCAACTCTCCGATCCCTAACTGCTCATAGACTGAGAAAGGAAGCAGGTTAACACTTGCGCCAAGATCTAGTAGAGCACGGTTAATGTGTTTTTCCCCGATAGAAATGGAAATCGTAGGATATCCAGGATCCTTCCATTTCCTCGGTAATTGTTGGGGGAAAGCCGTGTCTACAGTCTTTGCTATGAATATCTTCTTGGGCACTTGTTTCTTCCTCTTTCTAGTGCACAAGTCTTTAAGAACTTTCGCATACGCGAGGACTTGTTGGATAGCATCTAGAAGAGGGATGTTGATGTTAACATGTTTAAACATTTCAGTGATCTTCTCCATTTGTGGACTCAGTGTGTTTCCCTTTAACCGATTTGGGTAAGGAGCTTGGATAATAAGGTCAGGGTCCAACATTACAGAAGATTGTGTGGGTGGACCCGATCCCAGAATAGAAGTGGGGATCGTCCGTGGAGAACTAGAAGAGATGGGCTGAGGTGGCGGGCTTTGTGGGAAACGAAGAATAGGCTCGCAAGAAGGTGGTGGGGTAGAAGAACTGGGGTCAGAATTAGAAGTAGAAGTGGAAGGAAAAGTCTCAGCCGGGGTATCATTGATAAATTTTTCAGTGTCATCAATCACTTCCCCAACGTGATTGTCAAGCACTCTTCCAGATCTCAACGTGGTGATTGCATTCACATGATGTGAATAGCCAGGATTGGGTAAGGGTTGAGCTGGAAGTTTCTCTTTCTCTCTTGCACTCATTTCGGCTTTTAATCGTGCAATTTCTGCTTCCATCGATTTAATACTCTCGCTTTGGGACGCAGAGTTTTTCTCAATTTTATCGACAGAAGACTTCACTTCAGCCGAAACTTGCATGATATTTGTTAAGACCAAATTCATGTATTGTGCAAATGAAGAGGATTCATCAGTCCCGGTCAACTGTAAAGGACTAGACAGTGCAGGTGTGTTGACCGGATATTGGAAGTTTTATGCTTGGAAGGGATGCTGACTCAATTGTGGTGGTTGCTGTTGTGGTGGAGGGACCCTTTGGAAATTGTGTTGGTTTAGAACCATATTTTGATTTTGTGATTGGTTCCAAGCAAAGTTAGGGTGATTCCTCCAACCCTGATTATATATGGAAGAATATGGATCGTTCCTAGGTCGTTGTTGGAAAGCAGAATTGATATGCTCATGACCTTGAAACAGAGAATTTCGTGGACATTCTTCCGTCAAATGAAACGGATCAGAACAGCAGCCACATACAGTTTTGGAGAGTGACATTTGATTTAGGGCGGCGGCTAAAAATTTGTTTTCCATATTCTCGAGTTTCTTGTGTATAGCTGAAATGTCAGCTCTAACTCCTATTGAAATATCAATGCCATCCCTAGAAGATTGACTCACACCCTCCCACTGTAAAGATTTTTCAGCGAAATCTTCTAGGAATTTCCAGGCTTCCCCATCATCTTTGGTCATGAAGTTGCCTTGACACATGGATTCAAGGGTCTGTCTTGTATTAGGATTAATGCCCTCATAAATGATTCGGCATAGTTCCCATCTAGGGATGCCGTGATGTGGACATTGGACTAACAGATCCTTGAAGCGTTTAAGACATTTTGAAAATGGTTCATTTGGAAGCTGGGTGAATTGATTTATTTCGCCACGGACTCGAGCTGTTTTATGATATGGGTAGAATTTCTTAAGGAATGCTTTGACGAATTCTCCCCAATTTGAAATGGAATGTGCGGTAGTGTTATACAGCCACTTCTCGGCTATATCGCACAAGGTAATTGGGAGAAGACGTAGACGCATAGCATCCATAGAAAGCTGTGAGGTACCCATCATTGCGCATACATTTTCAAATTTGGTGATAAATGCATATGCGTCTTCAGACTCAAGACCGTGAAATTTTGGTAGAAGGTTGATGTATTGGGGTTTAATTTCAAAATTTTCCCCGTTGGCTGGTGGAATGGAAAGACAGGTGGAAAGAGGACCTTGTGTATGATAGCATCTCTCTTGGAGAGAGATGCGGGGTGAATTCTGCGCACCAACGGACGGCGGCAGAGTAGTGGTAAAGAAGTTCGATGGAGAATCGTCCATCGAAGTGGGTGTGGTGGTGGGTAAAGAGAAGGTAAATGTAGAAATACCGACTTTTGTGTCGATGAGGGAAACACGGACTTAACGGGCACTAGAATCCCGTGTCCAGCCTATCTTGCACTAAAAAGGGTTAGTACAAGTAGCAGCTTGACTTATAATTAGGGGAATGAATGAATGTGATTGGTGTTTGTTTTGAAGATATACGGAATTTTGAAAAAATGATGCGAGCACAACAAATGCAACACACAAAAACACTAATTCTAGAGGTCACCTAGGTCAAATCTCTAGACCGCTCCTAACTGCCAAAAGACAAGTCGCAGGATAAATCATCCACTGCCTCTTTGTCTCTCCTGTGGCCACGTAAGTGCCAGGTAAGTGGGAGGTTCTCCACTACGTAAGTAGTGGGCCTAATTAAGTAACCACTAGCCTTCGACACACTTGCCTTAGACACCACAAAAGAAACGCGGATAAGCAATGAATTACCCACGGACTTCTTCTGTCCTAAGTGAGCGCGACGGTCCTTAGAGTCATCTTTATATATTTTTTAATTAATGAGGGTAAATGCGGATGCAAATTTTGTGATTTTTGGGGCTTAGGAAGGGTAATGAACTCCCCACCTAATCTAGATTTGGTCTTTGCCCCTTAATGTCCGTATTAATTATGCAAACAACCACAAAAATCAAAACAAGCACAATTTAATTTTTGCTTTTTGCGGCGCTGCGATTTATTTGCAAAGAAACCTGCACAAAATGTTAATTGGAGCAGATTTAGAAGGAGATAAGAAAGTGAGAGACTCACAGAGCAAAATTGGTACAGTGAAGAAGTACACACGCGGCGGATCCGCGGCAAATGCTTGCTAATGCCGCGGAATCGCGGTCCTATGAAGAGATCACTGCACTGAAATTTTTGGTACTGTTCCTGTTCACCTCAAGAGCTCTCTGGACTTTTCAGAAATTTTTTTTCCACAGCTCCAATGATTCCAGATTTCCTCGCAACAAATCACAACAACTTGTATTAGTGTTTGCGCGAATTTTGATCTAAACATTATAATGGAATAAATCTTTCAATTCAAATTTCAATATAGAACGAATTAGCGCGCGATCCCCGGCAACGGCGCCATTTGATTGATCTTTTCTCGTTGTGTCAGTATTTAGAAAATTGTATAGAATCACAACCAAAAATATTTGACCACAATCAATAACGGTGTCGGTTTGTCCACAGGGATTGTGCGATTCGTTCGTATTTTGTTTTGTTTGAATTGAAAATTAATAGAAAAGACAAGCAAAAACGATTCAAGATTTTTATCGATGAATTTCAAGAATCAACTAAATCAAATCAAGAATCATTAAAGCGTTAAACATCAAGAATCAAGAAAGATAGAATTCCAATCAATTTAGGTTTCAAGATTTGAAGTAAAGCTCGTAGGAATCGATTAGATTGTAGATGTGAAGAAGACTAGAAATTAATGTTTCTTATCCATTAACGAATTGATGCTAAATCGATGTAGATTCATCGAGGATCGAGGATCTTGTGAAGAATTAGGGTTCATCATCCTATCCTTTGTCCTTTCGATGAATCACACTCACTAGATAGCTTCTAGGAAATTGAATAATCAATCGTTGATCTCTAGATCGTGCGAAAAGAATCAAGAATGCATTTCGCATCGATCTAAATCATCGATCACTCAATTTCAAGAATTTACAATTGTTATAGGACATAAGAAACATTTAAAGATTCATCAACATCATTATTCTACAATCATCTCGATTCCTCCACGAGCGGAGTTTTACTCAAGCATCATCACGAAGAATACATTCAAGAATTGAATACGAATCATAATGCTCGAATTGAAATATAAGCAAGTTTAAAGAATCTTCACCTTTATTAAATCAACAATTAGTTACAACTCTCAAGAATTACAAGAGGAAGGAACTTCGATCGTCGAATCTAGCATCGCTCGGCTCCTTGAGTCGTTGATCGGCTTGGATCTCGTGCTCCGTTGAAGTCCGGCTTCGCTTCTAAAGGTTGGTTGAAGACTTTCTTGCTAGAACTCAAAGGATCTTGAATTTGAGATTTTGGATTAGGGTTAGGGTTTGGCGCAAGTTTTGTCACTAAACTTGTGGGAGGATGAAGAACTAAAGATTAGTTCAAGATTAAGGAAGAAGTATTAACCCTAGATCTAGGCACTCTTTTATAGACCATCCAAAACCCTAGATCTAGGATTCAAATTTGAATTTCCTTCCAAAAGTTTGTTATAGTGTAACATTTCAAAAAAGATAAAATGTTAATTTTGGGAATTTTTATAATTTAATATTATTTTATTGAATATTTTAATATTTTGGAATTATTAAATACAAATAAATGGGGAAAAATTTTGGAAAATTTTGGAAAATTCTAAAATTGGGTAAATTAGAGAATTATGACATTTTAAAGTTTTTGTGATTAATTTGACACTAATTTAGTGCTAATCGCGATTAAAAATCGTTAATCGGTTTTTAGCTTTTTGTGCAACACATGCACATATCACTTTTTCGCACTTGTGCATTTTCTTGCCATGCTTTTCATTTGGGTTTACTATTTGAGTGAGAAGGGTTTTAAAAGGAAAAAGAAAAGGAAAAGAATAAAGAAATGGGTAGTTGGTGAGAGAGAGAGAGGTATGGGCTTCATTGACTAAGGACTTAACCATTTCTCCCCTCATTTCCCTCCCTCTTCTCCCTTCTCCTGCTGCTGCTCCTGCACCTCCTTTCCCTCCCCTCTTCAAGCTCCAAAACACCTCTAAAACAACCCCAAAACCCAATCTCCATTTCATTAAATGTGTGCACAATCGCTAGATCTACACTTGGTGCTAAAGAAGCAAGGATTTTGGCCACTAGGGGCAACTCAAGAAAATTCTTGAGTTGCCAAATGAGGTATTTTCTGGACCTTAAACTTAGTTTATGCATTTCCTTTACCCTCATATTAAGATCGAATCGATATTGTGTGATATTGTGGACTTGTGGATAACCTAGTTAGGGTTGTGATGATTTATGGGTTGTAATATGGAATTGAGGTCAGTAGAGGTTATACCATCACCCTAGTGTATGAATTGGAAATCCAAAACCTGAAGCTTAAACCATAATACGAATTTTAGAAACCGATATCGGGGAATTTATGAAATCTGTGAAGGGTATATTGAATCTGCTATCACCCGAGACACCCTAAATTAAAATTGATTGGACAGTGACACGTGCAGGCACCCAGGAAGCTAACCCCAAGACCCCAGCTCCCACTTCTTCTTCCCGGCCGCCAATTTTTCCCCATTGGCCGCAAATTGCGGCCTGGGTCCCACTATTTTGGCTCGTATTGGTTCTGTAGCTCCTACATGTTCATGTTAGACCCCTGGTATATATAGATTTGTATAAAGTGACCTAGGGTAAAATCTGGGACATATTTCCTAAGTTGCTGTTTTAGATTCATGTTTCCGTATTCCGTATTTTTAATTCTGCAATTGTGGATTGTGTTTTGCCTCGACTATTTGGCGTTTATACGACGATATAGAGGATGTGTTGATGGTTTTGAAGGCGTGCCATGGGTTTTAACCTATAGGCCTCTTATCGTATCATTTTGGATTTCATGTGCCGTTTTAGCTTTGATTTGGTTTTAATGCGCATATACGATATTTTGATGTGTAGGTACCCTATGAAGACTTCGGGACGACAAGCAAGCGTGTGGCGACGTCCACAAATGAAGACGCTAGGTGAGTAGATTATATCTACTGGGGGAAGTCGGGTGGATGGCGTATAGCACCCCCGCAGTCCGTAGTTGTTATTATATATGATAGTTAGGTGTATTATGGATAGTGTAGGGTTAGAAGTGACTAGTGTAGTTCATAGTCGCGAACCCTAGAATAGAATTACACCTACACGCACACCCTTGCATATTACTTATACTGGCACTGTGTTGATGATATTGGATGACCTTGAAGATGAGTCAATGAAATTGGGCTTTGTGCCGCGAGATCGGTGATGTGATACGATTCGTATTTGGGATACGAAATGTGATTTTTGCGGGCTTGGGATGTGTGTTTACCCCCGCATGCATACTTTATTGATGGTATCGATTTATACTAGACATAGAATAGTACCCCAGATTATATGATATGTTGATAGTGATACCTGAAGTGTGATGAGATAGTGTGATATTGACCCGTACCCAGCTATTGGGATGCCGTACGACGATTTACCGTATGAGCTTTACATTGATGATAGATCCGCACTCATGACTTGAGGATGTCATATGATATACTGTATCGTACGCGATACTATTGAGGCGGAATCACCGACTATTATATCTATATATATATCGACTCAGATTTTAGGCGGTTTCCTTACCTGTAGCTCAGCTTGTTAGTTCAGCTGTATAGTTTAGTGTAGTTGTTAGAATAGATTAGACTCCTACCTATTTCAAAACTAGCGGGTCGTGGGTATTTTAAAAGACAGGTCAAGGGATCTACGGACATTTCAAAAGGCGTATCTTTTCATAAAAACACCGTAGCCCCTATTTTCAAAACCCCATGATTCGTGATATTTCAAAAGGCACCATTTGTAGGACTTATATTAGATTAATGCAGATTAGTTATAGTTGCGTCTAGATTCAGCTCCCACTTTTTTTGTGGTTCGCTTTGCATCGCATTCTTATATTATGTTTCATACTCCATTATTGATATCATGCTGTTAGGACACCAGCACCATTACCGATGTTGCGTATGTACCACGTACACTTACTTGCCGGCTCACACACATCTTCATCGGTAATTGCCATGTCACGTACACCTTAGAAAATACTATTGCTTGACATAACCTATTAGCTAATAGTTTAGACATTGTAGTTATTACCTGCTACTTCATGCATACTGATATTCATTGTTATGCCGCATTCATGGATTCTCATGCATATATTCACTATTTTACGTGTTACTGAGGTTTTGGATTTGGATTTCCGTGAGATTTTCTGGATTTGGAGGAAAACCGCAAAAACACAGATAAACATTTTCTCTCTTTTAAAATAAAAAGTGCGGTTTTCCCATGATGTATGAGTCGTCCACCATGAGTTTGCTGATGGATTTGGAACCCGATTCGAGGAGACGGATGAACCGTTTCGGGTACATGGTGGACCCGGTGCGGTATCCCGGGGCAAGATGAATGTGGTGATGACGTTGAGCCTGGCAGGGGAGCACTACCGACCGGTGATTTTACCTGACGCGTCGAATATCCGGAGGATACCGTCGTGGTCTTGAGATTGATGGTAGGGGCCGGTCTGGACTGACGGCGCCCTAGATTTTGTGATTGGGATACAGAGATATCGGGATATTTGGATTACGTTTTGTGCCGATGTTAGGCATTGTTTTATGCTGATTTCATTATGATACCTCATTTTAAAAATACAAAGGAAATCTCACTAAAGTATGAAAACAGTTTCTTCATTTACATGTATTATGTTCTCATGCATTCATACCTCATTCTTATGTTATATTGCTACCTGAGGCACTGACACAGGCACAGGAGATTACACTCGGGTTAGATATTTACCCTAGCCTTGTTATAGGCTGCATGTTTTATATTGAGGATTTTGTACCGATCGTTTTGACCTAGGATTATGTCTTGCGTTCGGTTTCTGCTTGTAGTTATTCTCTATTCACGAGTTGGCAACTCACCCCCGTTGTGCCACAGTTCTTGCAGGTTTTGCTGTACAGGTTCCTTTGCGGCATTTCTGGCACATTGCTTCCTTGCGGGTGAATTGCATTTGGTAGGTGGTTCCTTTTGCATCAAAACCACCATTGTACTTATATTATTCTTTGTATCTAGAATTTCCATGAACCAAATTTGTTTATTGTTTCAGACTCAGACATTAGTGATGTTTTATTTGGCCTTAGAGTCGCGCTTAGTAGTATTGCGGTTTTCATGCTTACTGTGTTTCTTTTGGATCGATCCTCGCCTTTCGGCGTTGTATATTATATTGCATGTGTGGTTGTGACCGTCAATTGACGAAGAGCTAGCTCCCGCTTGGGGATGCCTTTTATCATTGTATATATGTTATGCTTGTTGTATCCCGTTCGGGGCCAGTATTTACAAAAGAAACTCTGCCGAAATTTTTAGAAAAGACTTTACCTTTTAAAAATGCACCTTCGGCTTAGTTATTTAAAAACCTCGACTTCAAACATATTTTCCTTCACTTCTTTAAACCAGTTTTCTTCACTTACTCTTAAAATGGTTTTAGATTTCTGGGCTTTGGCTTACTTGGATCAGATGGAGTCCTATAGATTTCATATGGTTCGAGGGCCAGTCACGTGCTCTTTCGGGTCGTGACAAAGTTGGTATCAGAGCCAGGTTGACCTTGGTTCGAGTCTAAGTTTGACTATGTGGAGCCTAGGGCGTTTATATATATACGGAACTTAGGCTTAACCTTACGGAACTTAGACTTAGTCGAGGGGGTATTAGACCCGAACTTTCGTCGTATAGGATGACCCTTGGTTGATGGAATATGTGACTAAAGTAGAGTGACGTACCGTTGGTATGTTCCGCGGCATACTTACGACACGCCACTCCGCTTAAGAAACCTTAGGATGTACATATTTTCGAGATCAGTGTTTCTCTTTATATCCATGATTGTACATCCATTTGAGATCCCCGATTCTATTAGTCCATGATCATACCTTCATTGATGCTGTTCCTTCTTATGATCGTGTATCCACTCTGGATCTGTTGTTTCCTTTCTTGCCATTGATCTGCTCTCTTCGATACTCGATTGAGGTTCCTGTCGCCATGTTTGAGCGCAGTTTGGGCTGCTGCTAGGGTTACGGTCAGTGCGAGCTCGTCTGGTACGAGGGCTGACCATTGTGTTTTCTGGTGACATGGGAACGTCTCGAGTTAGTATTGATGACTGTGACCTCAAGTGGAGGCGAGTGCTTGGTTTTGCACCGGATGATCGGGCCATTGTTAGAGCTTCCAGTTGAGAGAGGACTGTTGATGTACATCATACCTCAGAGATTATGATGTCGCCTACCGTGCAGACAGAGGGACCAGCTATTGCTGAGATTGACGGGATGTCGCTTTCGGAGCTTACGAGCTTAGATTGTCGGAGCTTCCAGATAGATATGAGACAGATTATAGCTAGTCTACTCGATTTGAGAGACGAAGGTGATTCGTCCGATTTATGCATCGGAGCGGGCCCAGTTGAGTTGAAGATTTCCAGTGTGGAGAGTCTTACTCAGATCTAGAGCAGACCGATTCAGAGATGACCGCCAATGTGTCGTCTTTCCTGGAGGATTGAGGCGCTGTTCGGCGTGCAGGTGAATGAGCCAGTTGCTGCTGCAAATGACGAGATATCGCCCAGATGGTTAGAGCTGTTGCAGCGTGAGCATATACTTAGAGAGATGATAGCGAGTCGCCAGTCACCTGAGGATGAATGACTAGGACATTTGGTTCGTCCGTTTACCGATGCGAGGTCATCAGATAGATTGATTCCAGCTAGAGACGACTTCACGCAGATTCGTTGAGAGTCGATTGAGACGATCGAATGTCAGGAGCCTATTTTCCAAGTTTTAAGTATACGGAAAGAAATGCAGGTGATTCTATGGACCCTCTAGAAGAATGAAACCCTAACTCGACTTAATGACCGTGTGAAAGCCTTTGAACCTTAGGGTTTACAGCAGTTCCGCGGCGCCATTAGTGAGGCTTGGGTTTGCCCTTCTACGGCTGGACCACCGACGCTGAGGCATGTACTCGATACTATTAAACTGTACTCAAGATGTTGATCTCTTGGGGGATTATAAGGTTCTGACGAGTCGATCGAATGTTTCGACATCATTCGGATATCATGTGATGGGATGCATTGCTTGGGAGACTCCAGATACGAGTATAGCCGTTGGAGCATAGTCCATGCAGCCACGATGAGACGAGTCCGAATCAGTCGACATTGAAGCAGAGTGAAGAAAAGAGTTCGCAAGAGATTTCGACGAGATGACGTCCCACTCCGCTGACATTAGAGATGTGATACGCACCCAGAGGCGTTGTATATGGATATATCTTCCAGAAAGAAGCGCGATAAGTATGCAGCCGTTCCGGAACAAGAATTTGCTTCAGCAAGGGATGATGACTTCTGGGCAATTCGGCAGGGATGAGATTTGAGAGAGACTTCGACATGACCTTTCTGGAATACTATACAAGAAGACCTCACCCAGGAGTGGTCATATTGCGCACAACCAGCAGGCCAGAGTTAGCATTGTCGACGAGGTAGTTGACCAGATTCGGATAAAGGAACTTACCCAGATGCGTTGCGAATCGATCAACGACGGACGAGTATTGAGTATTCCTCCGATGGTTGGGACGTGTTCCCGAGGACCTGTTCGGCCTGACATCTTCTACAGAATGATGAAGCTACAGAGTACGCGATTTCGAGTCCGTATGAGAGACTTCAGATTGACCGTGGCCGAGAACAGTGCAGTGCGTAGATATGCATGGCGTGACGTCATAGTGGACGACGATAGAGACAGGTGGAACCAGAGGTTCGGGCGAGACGCTGACGAGCTGTCATTGCTTCCCGTCGAGACCAGAGGTCAGATATGCTTACAGAGGCATTGGGATGCAACCAGATTCCGAGAAATATTGTGTTGAGGACACAGATGTCTATCGAGTGAGAAGAGATTATGCAGGAGAGCCAGCCTCTGTACAGTTCGGCATAGGCAAGATCGGAAGAGACCTTGAGCAGGATTCCTTCCAGGACATTGCTGCAATGATGTTTGCACCCAGGATCAGATATGTGACGTGCATTCAGAGAGCCAGAGGCCGACGCCAGTGATGGGCTGCCTCACGAGTGGTCGTGAGGATTGACCGATAGGTGACCAGAGAAGTGCCAGAACGGAATCGTCCCCGTTAGCACACCTGACAGGGCCGATGAGCCGATTGACTGCGAGATAGGTAATCCTCAGAGAAGATAAGGACCCAGAGTCAGAGGGCGCCAGACCGTGAGCAAGAGGCAAGTAGATATCTTGCGCTGCTAGCAGTGGATGCACCGACTCCTTCTCGACCTCGAAGGAGGAACTACCGACGACGGTACTATGATTTGTGATTTTGTGATTCGATTATCACGTATCCGTCATTTTGGATTTCGGTATTTTGGGCGTTCTGTTTGCATGATTTAGTTTTGATGACTGAGTTTCATGATATTTGTTTCATGCACCCACTGGATATTTATATTTTGCGCATAGTTATTACATTCGAGGTTTTGATTGTGAATTCACGCCCACCTTATACAGTGATTTGATTTACACTTCCAGCAGAGTTTTCATGCACCTTTAGTGTTTTGATATACGATTTTGGTGCACGCCAGATGCACTAAATCGGGATTCTTCGTGCATGTTACATGCACCTGATTTGGTTGCTGTCAGGCACACACGTTGCCTATGACAGATGTTTCGTGCACACCCGTTGCACCTAGATGTTGTTTTGTACACCTGTATGACACATATATGGATTTTGATTCTTTGCGCACCAGACGCATAGGATATTCTCTATGTATTGATGTCTTCGGAGCCCCGACAAATTGGAGTATTACAAAAATTGTTTTAGTATTGGGGGTTTAAATTTAAATTCGGGGACCGAATTTCTTTAAGGGGGGTAGATTGTAACATTTCAAAAAATATAAAATGTTAATTTTGGGAATTTTTATAATTTAATATTATTTTATTGAATATTTTAATATTTTGGAATTATTAAATACAAATAAATGGGGAAAAATTTTGGAAAATTCTAAAATAGGGTAAATTAGAGAATTATGACATTTTAAAGTTTTTGTGATTAATTTGACACTAATTTAGTGCTAATCGCGATTAAAAATCGCTAATCGGTTTTTAGCTTTTTGTGCAACACATGCACATATCACTTTTTCACACTTGTGCATTTTCTTGCCATGCTTTTCATTTGGGTTTACTATTTGAGTGAGAAGGGTTTTAAAAGGAAAAAGAAAAGGAAAAGAATAAAGAAATAGGTAGTTGGTGAGAGAGAGAGAGGTATGGGCTTCATTGACTAAGGACTTAACCATTTCTCCCCTCATTTCCCTCCCTCTTCTCCCTTCTCCTGCTGCTGCTCCTGCACCTCCTTTCCCTCCCCTCTTCAAGCTCCAAAACACCTCTAAAACAACCCCAAAACCCAATCTCCATTTCATTAAATGTGTGCACAATCGCTAGATCTACACTTGGTGCTAAAGAAGCAAGGATTTTGGCCACTAGGGGCAACTCAAGAAAATTCTTGAGTTGCCAAATGAGGTATTTTCTGGACCTTAAACTTAGTTTATGCATTTCCTTTACCCTCATATTAAGATCGAATCGATATTGTGTGATATTGTGGACTTGTGGATAACCTAGTTAGGGTTGTGATGATTTATGGGTTGTAATATGGAATTGAGGTCAGTAGAGGTTATACCATCACCCTAGTGTATGAATTGGAAATCCAAAACCTGAAGCTTAAACCATAATACGGATTTTAGAAACCGATATCGGGGAATTTATGAAATCTGTGAAGGGTATATTGAATCTGCTATCACCGGAGACACCCTAAATTAAAATTGATTGGACAGTGACACGTGCAGGCACCCAGGAAGCTAACCCCAAGACCCCAGCTCCCACTTCTTCTTCCCGGCCGCCAATTTATCCCCATTGGCCGCAAATTGCGGCCTGGGTCCCACCATTTTGGCTCGTATTGGTTCTGTAGCTCCTACATGTTCATGTTAGACCCCTGGTATATATAGATTTGTATAAAGTGACCTAGGGTAAAATCTGGGACATATTTCCTAAGTTGCTGTTTTAGATTCATGTTTCCGTATTCCGTATTTTTAATTCTGCAATTGTGGATTGTGTTTTGCCTCGACTATTTGGCGTTTATACGACGATATAGAGGATGTGTTGATGGTTTTGAAGGTGTGCCATGGGTTTTAACCTATAGGCCTCTTATCGTATCATTTTGGATTTCATGTGCCGTTTTAGCTTTGATTTGGTTTTAATGCGCATATACGATATTTTGATGTGTAGGTACCCTATGAAGACTTCGGGACGACAAGCAAGCGCGTGGCGACGTCCACAAATGAAGACCCTAGGTGAGTAGATTATATCTACTGGGGGAAGTCGGGTGGATGGCGTATAGCACCCCCGCAGTCCGTAGTTGTTATTATATATGATAGTTAGGTGTATTATGGATAGTGTAGGGTTAGAAGTGACTAGTGTAGTTCATAGTCGCGAACCCTAGAATAGAATTACACCTACACGCACACCCTTGCATATTACTTATACTGGCACTGTGTTGATGATATTGGATGACCTTGGAGATGAGTCAATGAAATTGGGCTTTGTGCCGCGAGATCGGTGATGTGATACGATTCGTATTTGGGATACGAAATGTGATTTTTGCGGGCTTGGGATGTGTGTTTACCCCCGCATGCATACTTTATTGATGGTATCGATTTATACTAGACATAGAATAGTACCCCAGATTATATGATATGTTGATAGTGATACCTGAAGTGTGATGAGATAGTGTGATATTGACCCGTACCCAGCTATTAGGATGCCGTACGACGATTTACCGTATGAGCTTTACATTGATGATAGATCCGCACTCATGACTTGAGGATGTCATATGATATACTGTATCGTACGCGATACTATTGAGGCGGAATCACCGACTATTATATCTATATATATATCGACTCAGATTTTAGGCGGTTTCCTTACCTGTAGCTCAGCATGTTAGTTCAGCTGTATAGTTTAGTGTAGTTGTTAGAATAGATTAGACTCCTACCTATTTCAAAACTAGCGGGTTGTGGGTATTTTAAAAGACAGGTCAAGGGATCTACGGACATTTCAAAAGGCGTATCTTTTCATAAAAACACCGTAGCCCCTATTTTCAAAACCCCATGATTCGTGATATTTCAAAAGGCACCATTTGTAGGACTTATATTAGATTAATGCAGATTAGTTATAGTTGCGTCTAGATTCAGCTCCCACTTTTTTTGTGGTTCGCTTTGCATCGCATTCTTATATTATGTTTCATACTCCATTATTGATATCATGCTGTTAGGACACCAGCACCATTACCGATGTTGCGTATGTACCACGTACACTTACTTGCCGGCTCACACACATCTTCATCGGTAATTGCCATGTCACGTACACCTTAGAAAATACTATTGCTTGACATAACCTATTAGCTAATAGTTTAGACATTGTAGTTATTACCTGCTACTTCATGCATACTGATATTCATTGTTATGCCACATTCATGGATTCTCATGCATATATTCACTATTTTACGTGTTACTGAGGTTTTGGATTTGGATTTCCGTGAGATTTTCTGGATTTGGAGGAAAACCGCAAAAACACAGATAAACATTTTCTCTCTTTTAAAATAAAAAGTGCGGTTTTCCCATGATGTATGAGTCGTCCACCATGAGTTTGCTGATGGATTTGGAAACCCGATTCGAGGAGACGGATGAACCGTTTCGGGTACATGGTGGACCCGGTGCGGTATCCCGGGGCAAGATGAATGTGGTGATGACGTTGAGCCTGGCAGGGGAGCACTACCGACCGATGATTTTACCTGACGCGTCGGATATCCGGAGGATACCGTCGTGGTCTTGAGATTGATGGTAGGGGCCTGTCTGGACTGACGGCGCCCTAGATTTTGTGATTGGGATACAGAGATATCGGGATATTTGGATTACGTTTTGTGCCGATGTTAGGCACTGTTTTATGCTGATTTCATTATGATACCTCATTTTAAAAATACAAAGGAAATCTCACTAAAGTATGAAAACAGTTTCTTCATTTACATGTATTATGTTCTCATGCATTCATACCTCATTCTTATGTTATATTGCTACCTGAGGCACTGACACAGGCACAGGAGATTACACTCGGGTTAGATATTTACCCTAGCCTTGTTATAGGCTGCATGTTTTATATTGAGGATTTTGTACTGATCGTTTTGACCTAGGATTATGTCTTGCGTTCGGTTTCTGCTTGTAGTTATTCTCTATTCACGAGTTGGCAACTCACCCCCGTTGTGCCATAGTTCTTGCAGGTTTTGCCGTACAGGTTCCTTTGCGGCATTTCTGGCACATTGCTTCCTTGCGGGTGAATTGCATTTGGTAGGTGGTTCCTTTTGCATCAAAACCACCATTGTACTTATATTATTCTTTGTATCTAGAATTTCCATGAACCAAATTTGTTTATTGTTTCAGACTCAGACTTTAGTGATGTTTTATTTGGCCTTAGAGTCGCGCTTAGTAGTATTGCGGTTTTCATGCTTACTGTGTTTCTTTTGGATCGATCCTCGCCTTTCGGCGTTGTATATTATATTGCATGTGTGGTTGTGACCGTCAATTGACGAAGAGCTAGCTCCCGCTTGGGGATGCCTTTTATCATTGTATATATGTTATGCTTGTTGTATCCCGTTCGGGGCCAGTATTTACAAAAGAAACTCTGCCGAAATTTTTAGAAAAGACTTTACCTTTTAAAAATGCACCTTCGGCTTAGTTATTTAAAAACCTCGACTTCAAACATATTTTCCTTCACTTCTTTAAACCAGTTTTCTTCACTTACTCTTAAAATGGTTTTAGATTTCTGGGCTTTGGCTTACTTGGATCAGATGGAGTCCTATAGATTTCATATGGTTCGAGGGCCAGTCACGTGCTCTTTCGGGTCGTGACATATAGGGAGAGGCTTCTAGAAGTAGTTAGTTAGGAGGGAGCTTCTAGAAATAGTTTGTTAGGAGTTTGATTAGCTTAATCAAGATTAGCTTGCTTAATTATCTTTGCTGATCTGGCGGTAGCTTCGAGAATTCTTTGGAATTTGAAGTATATGAACTGAATGTAGGCCCTGAGAAGAGTTATGCACTGAAAATGAGATGATGATGTGTCAATACTGCCGCGGATCCGCGGCGCAAGCAGGCTCCCGCCGCTGATCCGCGGCGATATTGAGGCCTTAGGGCTGGGCTCTCTGGAATTTCTTTGGGCTGATATGTGGGCCTTTTTCTGATATGTTGAATTTTATTTGTCTTTCTGTATCACTATCAGATCTCAAATCTTGGAGTTGGTGTAATTTTGATCAGCTCTTTTCCCATTTTGGCTCTGTTCCTCCGGAATTTCCTGCACAGACTTCGAAACAAAAGTTGCGCAATATAGGAATGATGCGATGCTATGAGATACAGTCAATTTCATTTAAAGTTCCGGTTTTAAAGTCTAACACATGCAATTTGATATTTTACGACTGTTTTTCTAATATGTGCAATATGAATACCGAACACTTCTAGATGAGTGCAAATGATAGGGAAATTGCCGTGTTAAAAATGCAGTATTTTCGACTGATCACTTGCGTATATACCCACTTGTACATCCATATTGGCGCACATGCACATTGTACACTCATACCTATGTATATACCCACTTGTACATCCATATTGGCGCACATGCAAATTATGTAAGTCGATGTGCAACACCCCACGAGTTGCGGGGAGGCGGAAATATGAAAAACGATCTTGTTCTTGAAGCATACATCGACTAACCGAAGATCTTTGCTAAACGATAATTAACAACTACCATAGAAGTTCTAAGCTACTATGTAAAGAGATTATACCTAGCGAATCGTGTCCTTCGTCTTTACGATCTCTACGTCCTCCTCGGCCTCCTCTAAGTGATAGATGATCCACCCGAGAACCCTAATCCAAGCTTCACCTCAAAACTTGAGGTAACTAAGTTTCTCTGGTTGCTAATCAAAGGAACTTAGATCATATAGAGTTAGGTTATGGAATGTTTAGTCTATTCTAATCCTTGTTCTCAACTCATGAGTGGTATGATTAGATCTTGAAGAGAGAGTGAGCTTGAGGAGAGAGAAGGTGAACTAGAATTATGAATATGAAATTGTTTCTCACTTGATATATGAAGCATGATGAATAAATCAATAAATGAATAAAAATAGATTATTCATCATGCTACATAAATGTATTATGAGTGATTCACTATGTGAGTCATTAAGCATTTAATAATGCATTAATGACATAATGAATCACATATTATGAGTCACAATATCATTTAATGACAATGCCACCTAAACCCCTCAAGTCACCATGCTTCTAGAAGCTTCCCGGAAATTACGAGAACGCCCCTCCCATCCGTGAAAACACGGAAAAACTTTAGACTGTATAAATCCAATAACCTGATACTAGAATCTGGCTTAAACCAAAGCCTTCTAGTAAAAACTGTCCGAATGTCGTACGTGCGTTTAAACACGTATTCGTCCGAACCCATGTCGTAAAACCGTACGACCTCTATATCGTTTCGCCTGGAGTTGGGAAAACTCTGTGTGGGACTCTAAAGTCTCGACTACTACGCTGGAAGTGGGTTTAACCACAGACCGCAAGCGGCACTAGCTGTACGTAACGGTCCCCAGGTAGATGTCGATAAGAAGGCCGATGAGGATACCCATCCAAACTCCTACTGAGCCTGTCCGTGACAATATCCGTACAGTCCGGTCTGTTCGTCTAAGAGTATCGCATGTATGGTCTAGGGAGGTGGTAAACGTCACACCCCTAATAACCGTACAAGTCGTGTCGGCATGGCTCAATTACCGTCCGAGAATCTACTGATCAGTCTATCAGTAATTCTCAATCAGCCCTGGCCAGGGACTTATGGTAATGACCAACCGATCACTGAGCGATATCAACTCCCTATACCGGGAGAGATGAATCCCTAACAGTCACTTACTGCCTCTACGTGGTTCGGGACTGTGCCCAACTAAAACCTGTTTGCACGACTCTTTTGAACCATTGTATTGCAGTAATCAAAGCACAGTGGGAACTCACACGAGAAAAACGACGACCATAAGTCAACGGACTATCTGCACACATGTCACCTGAGAACTGATATCTGACGTTAGGTATAAATACCATCCAGTCAGTTCTCGGTGAGTCCTGTCCGGTGTACTCACACCCAGTGAGCATCTGTATACAATCTTAGGTGCACTCCACCAATTGTTGCAGGACCAATCCATCGCCCCTCCTCAGGGTCTAGATATGTATACACTAGTCTACTCCGGAGTATCGATGCCCAGTCTTGATACTCCTGCGACCAGGGACATCTAAGGATGTGCCTATTGACTATCCAGCTCCCACAAGTATGACTGCCATCACAACGCCGGTAGTCAGGCAAACACCCTATGGGCTTTATCAACATTTATATTTATATGAATACTACGCAAAATATATCATATGTTAAGATAAAGACAAACCAAATAGCATATTATCATATTAAGCAAGACTGTCATGTACATATATATCCCTAGCATCCTATACAATGAAGGCCTCTAGGGCATATATATATCCAACAATCTCCCACTTGCGCCAAGGCCTATAATTGGCGCAATGAGTACCCACTGTCTGCACTAGATCCAGTTGTTGGCGTACCGCATGCCCAATATCTTAAACAGCCTCTCGAACTGGACTTGAGGGATGGCCTTGGTGAATGGATTTGCCTGTTGTCTTTTGTGTCCACTCTCCGTACCTCGATCTCCCGACGATCAACGATCTCCCTGATCAGGTGAAACCGCCTTAAGGTATGCCTGGATTTCTGATGGGACCTCGGTTCCTTCGCCAATACTACAGCCTCATTGTTATCATAATACAAAGGTATTGGATTGGCAATGGACGGAACCACCTGAAGTTCAGAGATGAACTTCCTCATCCAGACAGCCTCTTTTGCGGCTTCACTAGCAGCTATATACTCAGGCTCCATAGTTGAGTCTGCGACGGTATCCTGTTTGGAACTCTTCCAACACACCGCCCCTCCATTGAGGGTAAACACAATACCCGAAATGGATTTAGAATCATCTTTGTCACTTTGGAAGCCGGAGTCGGTAAAAGCCTCTACCTAGAGATCCCCATTACCGTAAATCAAGAACATCTCCTTAGTCCTTCTCAGGTACTTGAGAATGTTCTTTATCGCTTTCCAATGCTTCTCACCTGGGTCAGACTGATATCTGCTTACCACTCTAAGTGCGTAAGCTACATCTGGTCTTGTACATAACATCGCATACATTATAGATCCTACTGCCGAAGCATAGGGTATAATGCCCATGCGAGCCCTCTCTTCATCAGTCTTTGGAGACATTTCTTTTGAGAGGGTGATCCCGTGACAAGCGGGCATATTACCGCGTTTGGAATCTTCCATACTAAATCTCTTTAGTATAGTGTCAATATACCTGGACTGTGAAAGTCCTAACATTCTATTAGATCTATCACGATAGATCTTAATGCCAAAAATGTAGGTTGCATCACCGAAGTCTTTCATGGAGAATTTCTGTGACAAGAAGAGCTTTACTGATTGTAGCATAGGGACATCATTCCCTATCAGTAGTATGTCGTCGACGTACAAAACGAGGAAGACTACTGCTCCTTCTACAATCTTCCTATAAATACATGGTTCATCTACATTTTTGATAAAGTTAAATTCTTTGACTGTCTCATCAAAGCAGATGTTCTAACTTCGCGATGCTTGCTTTAATCCATAGATGGATTTAAGCAACCTGCACACTCTTTCGCTGCTCCCGCTGTCTAAGAAACCTTCTGGTTGATCCATGTAAAAACTCTCTTCTAAATGTCCATTTAGAAAAGCTGTTTTTACGTCCATCTGCCAGATTTCATAGTCATGGAAG
Organism: Agapanthus africanus; assembly: GCA_030015575.1. NCBI lineage: Eukaryota > Viridiplantae > Streptophyta > Magnoliopsida > Asparagales > Amaryllidaceae > Agapanthus > Agapanthus africanus. The sequence goes on from JASDDO010000012.1 coordinate 368,499,920, forward strand.
GCAGCAATGGCAAGCAGGATCCGAATGGATTTAAGAATAGCTACAGGTGAAAAGGCTTCATCATAGTCCAATCCTGGTCATTGACGAAAACCTTTTGCAACGAGTCTAGCTTTGTAGGTTTCCACTTGTCCAAGTGCACCAATCTTCTTTTTGAAGATCCATTTGCATCCAACTGGTTTCACCCCAGGGGGAGCAACTTCTAAAGTCCATACTTTATTGGTGTACATGGATTCCATTTCGGATCTCATAGCATCCAGCCACTTCACCGAGTCAATACTCGTGATAGCCTGCTGAAAACTAGTAGGCTCATCATCATCGATGATGCAATCCTCTCGATCCCCATCTAGAAGAAAACCATAGTATCTCTCAGGAGGATGAGAAAGCCTACTAGATCTGCGGAGCGGCGTTGGTTCATCATGTTCTATTGAAATCTAAGGTTCTACTAAGTCCTCGGTAGCAGTTTGAGGTTCTGGAATTTCTTCCAGCTCTACCGCGCTCCCACTAATTTCTTTTGCAAGAAATTCGCTTTCTAAGAAGACAATGTGGCGAGCGACAAACACCTTTTGTTCTTCAGTGTGGTAGACCATGTACCCCCTTGAATGTTTGGGGTATCCTATAAACTTGCACAATACCGATCGTGCCTCGAGCTTGTCCGGTCTATGCTTTTTAACATATGCCGGACATCCCCATATCTTGATATACTTGAGATATGGTCTCTTCCCGCTCCACATTTCATATGGAGTGGTAGGCACAGACTTAGTTGGAACTCTATTCAATAAGTATGCTGCTGATTCTAGAGCAAATTCCCAGAAGGAAAGTGGCAACTCAGCACTACTCATCATTGAACGCACCATATCTAATAGCGTGCGATTCCTCCTTTCTAATACACCATTATGCTGAGGTGTATAAGGCGGAGTAAGCTGAGAGAGAATTCCATTCTCTTTTAAGCATTCAAGGAAACTGGTACTTAAGTATTCTCCACCTCGATTAGATCGAAGTGTCTTGATGCTTTTACCAGTTTGTTTTTCTACTTCATTTTTATACTCCTTAAACTTCTCAAAGGCCTCGGATTTATGTTTCATTAAAAACACATGTCCATACCTTGAGAATTCATCAGTAAAAGTGATGAAGTAGGAGTGACCGCTTCGCGCATGTGTAGACATTGGACCACATACATCACTGTGTACAAGTCCCAAGAGTTCTGTGGCTCTTGCTCCGTGTCCGGTGAACGGAGATTTGGTCATTTTTCCTTTGATACATGATTGACAAGTTGCATATGATGAATATTCAAACGGATCTAGATATCCATCTTTATGTAACTTAGTCAACCTTGTTTCGTTTATATGACCAAGTCTACAATGCCATAGGAAGGCTTGATTTGAATCTGGAGCCTTTCTTTTAAATGTGTTTTGAATATTGAAAATTCGAGGTTGATTAAGTATGTATATGCCGTTTTCCAGTGGGCCATACCCAATCAGTTCTTGATTTAGGAGAATGTTCATGACATTTCTTTCAAGCGCAAAATTATATCCTTCATTAGATAACAAAGATACTGATATAATATTACACAACATACTGGGAATACAAAAACAGCTGTACAACACCAAAATGTGCCTACTAGTCAACCCTAGATGATATTCCCCTATTGCAATAGCATCTACATCTACATGCATTCCATTGCCCATCCGGAGAGTCATATCACCTGTCCCTAGTACTCTTTCTCAGATCCTGCAATGAATTACAGATGTGAGAACCAGAACCGGTATCAAGTACCCATGATGTAGAGTTTACTGAAAGACAATTTTCGATTACGAACACACCTGAAGCAGAAGTATCAGCATGCTTCTTGTCCTTGGCTTTGAAGGCTATACAGTCCTTCTTCCAGTGCCCTTGCTTCTGACAATAAAAGCATTCGTTTATATCCGCTTTCACCCTTCCTGCCTTGTTCGTTCCCTGCACCTTCTTGACCCCACCCTTCGGTTTGGTGGCTTTCATCTTCTTCTTCCCTTTAGCTTTCACTTTAGATTTAGAAGAGGATGATTGGCCAACATACAGAACGGGGGTCTTCTCCTTTTTCAAGGAGGTCTCTGCTACCCTCAACATGTTGAGGAGCTTTGGAAGATCATCTTCCATTTCGTGCATGTTGAAGCTAAGCACGAACTAAGAGAAGGTGTGGGGAAGGGACTGCAAAATCATGTCGATATACAAATCATTCTCTAGCACGCATCCCAGGTTTCTGAGTTCCTCAATGAGGCTGATCATTTTGAGGACGTGCTCTCCTACAGGCGATCCTGGAGCTAACCTCATCTGGAAGAGTTTCCTTGAGGTCTTGTACCTCACGATACGGGAGTGCTCTCTATATAATTCCTTGACATGGAGAAAGATGGATATAATATCCATACTCTCGTGCTGTTTCTGGAGTTCATTGTTCATGGACGCTAGCACGATACACTTAGCTCGCTCACAGTCTATATCCCAGGTTTTGCGAACTTCCTTGTCCACAACTGAGGAATCTGGTCCTGGGATAAGGGGAGGAACAGCGGTGGTAACATATGCTACTTTGTCATAATTCAGTGCAATGTTGACGTTCCTTAGCCAATCTTTATAGTTCTGCCCGGTCAGTATATTTTTTTCAAGTAATAGTTTTAGTCCTGTCATGGTAGCTGCTAGAGAGAGAGAAAAGAAAACACTCAGCATATGCTTCTTTCAAGTTTAGATTGGTTATTAGTTTATCTAAACAGGATGGCTCCCACTGTTCCCTCAAATCCTTCTTCAAAACCTAAAAGAAGAACTAGTCAGGAGTTAATCATACGTCACAATACTTGCTTAACCTTTCAGCCAGGCCGGTGTTGGTACTTCGAGGGAGGTTTTCCAACGCTTTCGCGAAGTTCCTTAATGAAATAACCTCTTTTCCCTGGAGGCGTAGCCCCTCTAACACCTTTCTGGACACCTACTTGGTTTATATCATTAATTGTTAAGTGAGAAAGTTTCCCGAGAGTAATCCTACTCATCAGTGGGATCAGGATCCAACTATCATTGCATGATGTACTAGATGGAAGCCACTCTAGTCACCACACTCCAGAAGGTATGCTAAATCAGCAAGTTTCCTTTATGTTTGAAACTCCCGATGTGAGTTTTTACCCCAAGCTCTTATGACCTTGACGTAGGCCAACAAATCATAAGACGCAAGTCAAGTTCTACCCGTCGTTGTCCTGATTAATTTAGGTACATCGTACATGCCCTTGACGTAGGCCAAAAAGGCTGTACGTCTGTCCTATACTAATGCATATATCTATGCAACAAATAAGCAAACACACTGCTACCATCCACTATGCCTTGACGTAGGCCAACAAGCATAGCATGAATACGATGTGTTGTCTATTTGAAACGACGGAGGGTTACGGCTGGTTTTTGGCGAAAAACCGTTAACGTAATGAACTTGATATGATCGAAGGAACCATGATAGCCTTTATTAAATGGAGTGGTTTAAGCTCCACATTTAAAATTTGCTTTTTGAAGAAAACCGAGTGGTTTTGAAATTGTTCCAACGATTCAGTTTAGGTTTTATTTTTCTTTGCATTAAAAATAATGCGTCCCATCTTTAACCTATCATTACAGATAACAACGAAAATACAACGTCCTCTTATGCCATCTGAATTCTCCACGGGGTCCCGTCATCACCCGTTAGGTTACTTAACTAACGGCAGAGCGCGGGCTGGGCTAGTGCGGGTGTAAAACATAAGTGATGTATAAATAGCTATCATATATAGATATTGTACATTCGTCAGACGCGATAATAGGCATTCCAGATCACAGATAAACTTTATTGGATATGCAAGCAATCCGCGTTTCTTTTGAGCCTGTAAGAAAAGACGGATTACATAGTTGTGATGAATAGCCATTACCCCATCCCAGACCCCTACGGGTACGACAAACTACCCGCCAAGTACCCGAAGTGAAGCGGTCTCCCTCAACATCGTGAGTAAGACTCTAAACACTTTGAAGTACCTGGTAGTTTGTGCACCCCACCTTGGGTCTATCCTAGGAGCAAAAATAGTAAAAAGAAATAATACAACGGTGGCTACAACCGCAACCTGGATGTGCCCCGCAAAATAATATTACAACTTATTACAATTACATCGAATGAATTAATACAATAACCCATCACAAAACCCCGGCTAATCATCACAACAATCCAATACATTTCATAATCACAAACAGTTAAAACATTACAGATATGTGCAACCCCCTGCCAACCGACATACTAGCAGTTAGGGGAGGTTTACGAACACATAATACAGTTCAAAGATATAATCAAACAAGCAAACATCGTATAATTTCGATCAATCAAACCCATTAGATTCTGCTCCAAAACTTCTCTGTAAACCTGAGACCTGAGCAAAAAATAAACATTCCAGAAAAGACAAAATATTCACTGAAGAATTACTGGGGAGATTTGGGGTGAATCGGGCTCAACTCGGCCACGGATCCGCGGTGGATCGGTGGGATCGGCCACGGTTCCGCGGTGTGTTGGCCGATTCATGCACCCAAATTTCTCCAGTGCTCTTAGGGTTCCCTGTAAGTTATTCTGGAGGTCCATGAAAAATTTTTGGACCTCAATTTAAAATCGACAGAAACTATGTGAATATGATGTATTTTCTGGTTCGTTTTGCGTTCGAAATTCATACGACTTTGCAAGTGAGTTAATTATTGTTTAGTGAGGCTCTGATACCACTGTAAGTCGATGTGCAACACCCCACGAGTTGCGGGGAGGCGGAAATATGAAAAACGATTTAGTTCTTGAAGCATACATCGACTAACCGAAGATCTTTGCTAAACGATAATTAACAACTACCATAGAAGTTCTAAGCTACTATGTAAAGAGATTATACCTAGCGAATCATGTCCTTCGTCTTTACGATCTCTACGTCCTCCTCGGCCTCCTATAAGTGATAGATGATCCACCCGAGAACCCTAATCCAAGCTTCACCTCAAAACTTGAGGTAACTATGTTTCTCTAGTTGCTAATCAATGGAACTTAGATCATATAGAGTTAGGTTATGGAATGTTTAGTCTATTCTAATCCTTGTTCTCAACTCATGAGTGGTAGGATTAGATCTTGAAGAGAGAGTGAGCTTGAGAACAAAGAAGGTGAACTAGAATTATGAATATGAAATTGTTTCTCACTTGATATATGAAGCATAATGAATAAATCAATAAATGAATAAAAAGAGATTATTCATCATGCTACATAAATGTATTATGAGTGATTCACTAGGTAAGTCATTAAGTATTTAAAAATGCATTAATGACATAATGAATCACACATTATGAGTCACAATATCATTTAATGACAATGCCACCTAAACCCCTCAAGTCACCATGCTTCTAGAAGCTTTCCGGAAGTTACGAGAACGCCCCTCCCATCCGTGAAAACACGGAAAAACTTTAGACTGTAAAATTGCAATAACCTGATACTAGAATCTGGCTTAAACAAAAGCCGTCTAGTAAAAACTGTCCGAATGTCGTACGTGCGTTTAAACACGTATTCGTCCGAACCCTTGTCGTAAAACCATACGACCTCTATATCGTTTCGCCTGGAGTTGGGAAAACTCTGTGTGGGACTCTAAACACTCGACTACTACGCTGGCAGTGGGTTTAACCACAGACCACAAGCGGCACTAGCCGTACGTAACGGTCCCCAGGTAGATATCGATAAGAATGCCGATGAGGATACCCATCCGAACTCCTACTGAGCCTTTCCGTGACAATATCCGTGCAGTCCGGTCTGTTCGTCTAAGAGTATCGCATGTATGGTCTAGGGAGGTGGTAAACGTCAGACCCCTAATAACCGTACAAGCCGTGTCGGCATGGCTCAATTACCATCCGAGAATCTACTGATCTGTCTATCAGTAATTCTCAATCAGCCCTGGCAAGGGACTTATGGTAATGACAAACCGATCACCGTGCGATATCAACTCCCTATACCGGGAGAGACGAGTCCCTAACAGTCACTCACTGCCTCCACATGGCTCGGGACTGTGCCCAACTAAAACCTGTTTGCACGACTCCTTTGAACCGTGGTAGGGTAGTAATCAAAGCACAGTGGGAACTCACACGAGACAAATGACGACCTTAAGTCAACGGACTATCTGCACACATGTCACCAGAGAACTGCTATCTGACGTTAGGTATAAATACCATCCAGTCTGTTTTCGGCGAGTCCTGTCCGGTGTACTCACACCCAGTGAGCATCTGTATACAATCTTAGGTGCACTCCACCAATGGTTGCGGGACCAATCCATCGCCCCTCCTCAGGGTCTAGATATGTATACACTAGTCTACTCCGGAGTATCGATGCCCAGTCTCGATACTCCTACGACCAGGGACATCTAAGGATGTGCCTATTGACTATCCAGCTGCCACAAGTATGAATGCCATCACAACGCCGGTAGTCAGGCAAACACCCTATGGGCTTTATCAACATTTATATATATATGAATACTACGCAAAATATATCATATGTTAAGATAAAGACAAACCAAATAGTGTACTATCATATTAAGCAAGACTGTCATGTACATACATATCCCTCGCATCCTATACAATGAAGGCCTCTAGGGCATATATATCCAACAAATTATACACCTATACTTGCGTATATACCCACTTGTACATCCATATTGGCGCATATGCACATTGTACACTCATACCTGCGTATATACCTACTTGTACATCTATATTGGCGCACATGCATATTGTATATTCATACTTGCGTATATACCCACTTGTACATCCATATTGGCGCACATGCACATTGTACACTCATATCTGCGTATATACCTACTTGTACATCTATATTGGCGCACATGCATATTGTACATCCATACTTGCGTATATACCAACTTGTACATCCATATTGGCGCACATGCACATTGTACACTCATACCTGCGTATATACCTACTTGTACATCTATATTGGCGCACATGCATATTGTATATTCATACTTGCGTATATACCCACTTGTACATCCATATTGGCACACATGCATATTGTACATTCATACTTGCGTATATATCCATTTGTACATCCATACTTGCGTACATACACATTGTACATACATAGATGATGCTGGCTTTGATTTTGGAGAATTGGGGACCGCATGCTATATTTTCAAAACTGGATCCACTTAAATGAGCGGTTTTCCGTTTTTGCTCATAGTACGACTTTATGCTGCATACATCATACTGCATGAATTTACTCATTGAGTTTTGGATTTCATGTGAATTCTGGATTTGAGAACCGAGGTATTATTTTAAGAAAGTAGGCATTGTTTTGAAAACCCGGTTCTCTTGATATGATATTTCAGTACGTCCACCATGCGTTTTCTCGGTTCTGAGACGTATGATAGAAACCCGATTCGAGGAGGAGGATAATTCGTTTGCGGGTTCATGGTGGACCCAGTATGGTACCCCGGGGTGAGAGAGAGATTTCGTGGGGATGACGATGAGCCTGGCAGAGGGACTACTACCTACCGGTGATTGGTAGGACCTGGCGGTTATCCGGAGGATACCGACCGGAGACGAGAGATGGATACGGGTTGACCCGTACTGCCGGGGCCCGAGGGCCGATTCCGCAGACGGAGCCCGTAGTCCGATCCGGACTGACGGAGCCCGATATATGAGGATTTGCGTGTCGATACTGGACACGAGTATTTCAGGATATTTCTGAGTGCCGATGTTGGGCACTCATGTTTTCAAGAGATTTACAGGATATGAGGGCTGATTAGATTGACGGCGCCTGAGTGCTTGGGATTTGGGGTGTATTTGGTGGACACCGTGGTTTTTCCACGATGATGATTCGTGTAGATGATATTTTATTCTATACTCAGCATTCATTGATACGCATTGCATCATGTAGTTGTAGGACCTGATAGAGTACCTTGCATGATCACTGCATACCCAGATTACCATATTGATGTCATCAGTTGCACATGTTGGAGTATAGCATCACTGCATACCTGCAATTACTTTTATATGTTATATACTATTCATGAGTTGGCAACTCAACCCCGTTGTGCCACAGTGTTTGCAGATTGACCCTCAGAGTAGTCATAGCAGGGCTGCCTTATTGTATCTTTTTGCTACGGATAGCACTGCAGTTGGCGTGTGAGCCGTTTTGCTTATAGGTTGGTTTGCGGTATCCGTTTATTTTCCCTTTGTACACTCTATTGGACCACTACTCTCCATCTACCATTTCATGTATTGACATAGAGACCAGTTGTGAGGACGATATTGTATATTATTTTATTCTCTGGATGTCGAGCTCGTGTGAGCCGACTTTATTTATGCACTTTTATCTTTTATGTTATTTTTCACTTATATTGTCCATTTCTTCGCTATGACGTCGTATATTATTCCTGTGGTGGTTGTTTCCGCTGTTGGGCGTGATTGCTCCCATTGGGGATGCTTTATCTTTATTATATGTCATTTTACTTATATCATGTGTTGTACCCGTTTTCGGGGCTGGTTTTTACAAAGGAGGTGCTGCCGAAATGTTTAAGAAAATAACTTAAGCTTTAAAGATTTTTAATCAAGATTTTTCTAAATGTTTTATACCAATGTTTTCATCACTCACTACTTTTAATGGTTTTGATTTCTAGGTTTCGGCTTACTTAATTGCGTTACGCCTGTAGACGTTATGTGGTTAAGTTCCGGTCATGGGCCGAACTTTGGGTCGTGACAGTACATCCAAAGGTCACTTAAGTGGAGTATCGTATCGTAAATATGCCGCGGAACATACGTACGGTACATCACTCTACTCAAGCTACCTACTCTATCAATCAGGGTCAGCCTATGTAACGAAAGTTCAGGACTAATACCCCCCGTTCAAGTCTACGTTCCGTAAGGTCAAGCCTAGATTCCGAAATAGATTACGCCCCCGACTCCACATAGTCAAACCTAAACTCGAACTAAGGTTAAACCTAGCGCTCTAATACCAACTTTGTCACGACCCGAATTTAGTTCGTCACCAGCACTTAAATCACGCAACGTCTAAAGACGCAACGTAAATTAAGTAAACCGAAACCCAGAAATCTAAACCCCTTTTTTTTTTAATTCGGGCAGCACCTCCCTCGTATATTTTGATCCAAAACAGATATACAACAATATATAGGCATCCCCAAGCGGGAGCTAGCACTGCGCCAATCGGCGGGGTCATAACCACGCAGGACAGAATATAAGTATACGACGCCCAATGGCGAAGATCCACACAAGGAATAAAGTAAAGCAAGACATCAAACCCACCAAGCGAACATATAACCCATCGCTCAAGTCTCACAACTACATGTCTTGCTAAGTCTTACTACCTATACAAATACTAGTTTCTGATTTGATGGAGTTGACTAGATACAATAGGAATAATAATACAAGAGTGGCACGATCCAACATGTACTACCTACCAAAGCAAATCACCCAAAAACAGCTGTGTGCCAGCGATGCCGCTACTGATCCATACGGTCAACCTGTAAGAACTGTGGCACAACGGGGTTACCAACTCGTGCGTAGAAAACATCAGCAGGTAGAAATTGAATAAAACAATGATTTCCTAGGTCAACCATATCATAAAGGTAATACTATGATATCTAGGGTGACCGTGTCTACAAATATGCCAATAATAATCAATGCTTGTATGCATGTGGATCTCATCCAACAATATAATCAATGCATGTATGCAGGTGGATCTCGTCCAACAATATAATCAATGCATGTATGCAGGTGGATCACATCCTACGTGTCCATCAATGACACAACAACATCATGCATGCAAATATCATGAAAACATATGAATGAAAATATGAGGATATAAATCAACGTGTGTCCATCAATGACACAACAAAATCATGGAACTTGAGTGTCCAACATCGACACTCGAAAAATCATGAAACCCATGTCCATCATCGACACGTAAATCCTCATATCTCGTGCTCCGTCAGTCTGGATCGGCCCTAATCAATATCTCGGGCTCCGTCAGTCCGGATCGGCCCACGGGTTTCGTCAGTCCGGATCGGCCCGTATCAATATCTCGAGCTCCGTCAATCCGGATCGGCGCACGGGCTCCGTCAGTCTGGATCACCCCGTATCAGTATCTCGGGCTCCGTCAGTTCGGATCGGCCCACAGGCACCATCAGTCCGGATCGGCCCGTATCAATATCTTGGGCTCCGTCAGTCCGGATCGGCCCACGGGCTCCGTCAGTCCGGATCCCATATCAATATCCCGGGCTCCGTCAGTCCGGATCGGCCCACATCAATATCTCGATGCGTAAATCCATGAAATATAATTGTAATACCCTGCCCTTTTTGTACGCCTATATCCGTATTTCCTTTTCATCTATAGAATTTTATTCACAACTATTTAATATTTTCAAACTTTCTAATCTATTTTAATTCCCTACTCTCTTATTCTATTTTTCTATTTCGGCCCAACCCACTCTTTCCTCAGCCCATTTCTTTTAGTGAGTCCTTTTCCTATTTATTAAATTTAAGTTTCCCCATCATTCTTAAAAACCCGAAATTCCCACACAATAACCCTCAGCACCATTCCTTCAACCCAGCCTTTTTCGATTTTCTCATTAGTTTATTTAGTTAATTTAAACCCAAAATCTATCTCCTCAGCCCAAAATTTATTTTTCCTTTTATTTTATAAAACCCAGCCCAGCCCAACTTTTCCCGGCCCTCTCCCTATTTTTCTCTTCCAATAAATTTTCCATTCAATTTCTTTTCCCCGGCCCAGCCCTTTTAAATATTCAAAATCTTTTTCTTTTTCCCCGAGCCCACGGCCCGGCCCAGCCTCCCTCTCCAAGCCCCGCCTTACCCGACCCGGCCCACGCATTATTCCTCTTCTCCTACAACGGCTCTTTTCTCTTTCCCGCCCCTGTCGCTCGCGATCCGTAACCTACGCCGCTTCCTCCGCCCACGCCCACGTCGCAGCGCACGTCTCCCCGCGACCCGCTCCCCAACGCTTCGCACCTCTCTTCCATTACACCCTCTTCCTCATTATCCCTCTCTCCTTTCTTTCCACCCCTGTTCTCTCCTCTCCCCGACCATGCATGCCACTACTGAGCCCGACTCCCTCGCCTCTTCGTCGGCCACTACCCCAAACATCGCCCTCCCCTCTCCACCACCATCACCTCGTACAATCCCCACCCGAAGCGCCCCCTGTCGAGCGCCCCTTCACACCAACCCCGCACCCGAGCTCAACCACCCGGTGCCAACGACCGGTGAACTCCTCGTCTCGTCGTCGACACCCTTCGCATCTCGGCACCTCACATCTCCCTCGGTCTCTCCACCTCACCTCCTCCCTGAGCCCTGCACATTCAGCCGCCACCAAGTTTTTCCCGACGACCCAACGTCGAGCCACCTCCGAGCACCCCTCTCTTTCCCGACCACTACCGTCATCTCTCTCTCCTCCTCATTGTCCCTCTCTCTCCCTGCATCTCTCTCTCACTCTATTCCCCTCTCCTTCTCTCTCAGCTCTCTCGCTCTCAGTCTCTCTCTCTCTCTCTCCTTCTCACTCTCTCCCTCTCTCTATACTCTCTCTGTGCCTCTCCTTCTCACTTTCTCTCTCTCTTTGCTTTTCCCTCTCTGCCTACTCTCTATCACTCTCTGCATCTCTCTCCCTCTCCCATTTCCCCTCTCTTTTTCTCTCTAAATTTCCCACTCTCTCGCTACACTTCCCACTCTTTCTCTTCCTATATCACCTTCTCGCTCCTGAACCTACATCCCGAACGCCTCACTGGAACCCCGCCAGCAATCACCCTCATTCCCACGAGCCGATTCGTGATCACCGCAAAATATTCAAGCTTTGGCATGTCATCGAGCACTTTTCATACACCATCGATCCTTGCGGTCTCGGTCGTCGCCGCTGCTGCCGTACAACCCAGAGACGTCCCCAGGCGTCCCCACTTGCTACATGCTATTTATTATTAGTTACAATTTAAAATCGTAGATATATCCCATGTTTTGCCTTATGTTAAATATTGCAACAAAACTGTTCGATGCTTGTCCTCTTAGAAAATCATTATCATATTTGACGGAACTGGATATGTTGCATTGGCCCTGGTAGGGATGGATAACCTGTGCAAGTTTCGCTGGAAAATATGACCGTTAACGACTAAAACAACTACCCCCAAGTTTAACCGTAAAACTGGAATTTTATTGTACCTGAAAACCGTAAAATTCACCATAAATCATATACACACTAGAATGGTGCGTTCGAGGGCTCAAATCAAAGCCGACTCGATGAAATTTAACCCTATACCAGTTTCCAAACATTTCTGTATTTAAACCGTGATGATATTCGTATCGGAGTGCGACTCTGGACTGCAGTCCAGAGCGACTCCAGTCATTGCTTGCTGTTCCGTATTGGGAACCACCGGATTTCCTTAACTCGTAGGTTGCAGAACTCCACTGTTTATTATAGATAAATCTGTTATCTAGACAACACAATTGGTTTCATTCTGTTTCGTTACCGTTTGATATTTAATCTGTAATTTAAAAGATCGGGACGCACAACAGTCCCAACAGATTCATAACTGACATATTAGAGTTAAATAGAGTATATCTCCTGACGTGAAGACGCGATCGAAGATCCGTCTATTGCGTTAAAAACCTTATTGAAAACCCTAGAATTAATCCAACTGTAGCGTCGCTAAAATCTGATCCCAACTGGGATTAAAATGCGTTGCGAAATGGATTTCTGATTCTTAAACCGGATTTCCAGCCGCGAGCGCTTAAAATGAAATGGCTAAAATTAATGATCCTGGAACCCGAATGGCTTGAAACTAAATTCTATGGATAGACGACTGAACATACTAATTACTACCTGTTTATCGTTTCGCTAAATTATATATGTACGTTTCATGATAAATCGTGCAATTGATAAAATACTGTTTTTGTGACACCTTAATCGTGCTTATATACTATTCACGCATCATATCATACTCGTATCATTGCAGTGATAACCTAGTGATATCGTGCATTCACCCAGTGTTAGTTTTTAGTGATGATTGTGGCAAGTATGTCAGTGTTCGTGTATCCGTGATTAAGTGAAAGTGATACGTACTTATACACAATCAGTGACCCTATTATTCTATTGTATTCTCGACGTCTGTGGGATGCGTGTACGTGTGACTATAAATGGTATGGGACACTTATGGAAGCGCTTGCACGGGTGTCACAAATAAGGTATCCGACACTGCCATTTATCTTAGATATTAGTCGGGACGTGCTTGATGGAGGTCCTGCCTCCAGTTCTCGCGCAGACTTGTCACGGATCGATTAGTACTTAGGGTTATGGTTAGTGTTTTATGTAGACCACGGGGTGTGGGGTAGTTTAAGTGTGAGTTCAACAGAATCTCGGGAGTCCCATGCCGGCTTATATATTTAGGGAGATATATGGAGATTTACAGGGTACGTGATATACACCGTGATATACATGTTACATCCTGGGCCCGTGGTCCCTTGCCCTTGGGTTCTACCCTTGGGTGGAGGACACTCGCGAGTGGTTGACTCTCACACTTGGACTGACGATAGGCTTAGTGACCTGTGCATTAAGACTTAGAGACTGATAGGGATACTGGCATTTATATACCTTATACTGTGTTGATATACGTGACATATCGTTCTACTGCTTTACTGTTCCGCTGCATTGATTACTGCACATTCATATTCATGCTGTCATTGATTTACTGTTATTCATATCTATTACCACTGTTAGAACTGTCACTCGATTTTATATATATTTTATTGCTATTGTGTCCCTCTGACGACCTGAGTATGCATGCTCAGTGTGAGGAGAAGATTTAGCCTGGACCAGTGCATCACAGACTTCTTGACTTGCCGTTCCGAGTTACATCCGTTTGTTCCACTTCAGGTCAGTCTTTACATTGTTCCTTTCAGTTACTGCATTTCTCATTACCTGTGCATCATTTACTGTTTACCATGAAAAACTAGAAGCCGAAGTGTGACTACGGCAGGACATTTCCTTGACCGTAGGAGCATGGCTGGCCTTGTCTACCCCTCGTATTCCATATTTTGGGAAGCGGGGCGTGACAATAATATATGCAACAGAAAACAGCAATATGAGAATATAAAGGAAAAACTGCTATTTAAATGAATCAAGTTATTAAATATATCATATGGTTCCCAATTCTCCAAAGTCCATGCAATATCAAATAAAGGTGAACATGTGGCTACAGCAAGGTATATCTGTAAGCATGTAGGTATAGCAAGATATGTGTATCTATATGTAAGCATGTATGTATGATGCATTTCATATGCGCAATAGCATAAGAATCAATGTCTCCATATCAATGACAATACAATACCACATAGGTATAGGTGCAGCTATAGCAGGGTATGTCATGCAACATAGCATAATGATGTGAACATAGTAAGTAAATCATGCAAAGAGTCATATCATAATACACAAATTCTACTGTGTCGTGACATAGCAATTATCGGTGATGAAGGTGTGTGAGCCGGCCAATCTGTGTAAGTGTAACATACGCATCATCGATAATGGTGTAGGTGTACTAGCACAGGTATATGTAATGCAATGAGAATGACATGAACGTAGCATAAAGTACATCGTCACCTAAATGCTATGGGGTATACGTGTCTACAATATATCCGAGTCGGTGAATTTATCAATCGGCATCCAGGCTCACAACATTGCGTACGGTATAATCGATCGTACGGCATATCACTCAAGATTCACAACATTATATATGTCTATATACCTATATCCCAGGTCACATCCGTATCAATCTCATATCATGGACCCACAAAGGCATCAACTATCTCATATCGACTCGTATCCATATAACGACATATCACACTAAGTCATCATATCACAACGTATACTCGTTCTCTTTCAATTCGTACCTACCATAATTCACTTCTCATTTCATACTTTCAAATGTCACTATGTTCATTAGTGTCAACTTTTATCATATTATCGTTATTAAATCCTACAATCATGTCCGTCGCATATCATTTATCAGGATATAATAATCAACGATCTTCCATATCAATGTTTGCGGGGGTGTTATACGCCATCCACACGACTTCCCCCGTAGATATAAATCTACTCACCTGCTAAAATCCTTGCTTAGACATAGTCGATGTGTT
The DNA here is from genome assembly GCA_030015575.1 of Agapanthus africanus. Taxonomy (NCBI): domain Eukaryota; kingdom Viridiplantae; phylum Streptophyta; class Magnoliopsida; order Asparagales; family Amaryllidaceae; genus Agapanthus; species Agapanthus africanus. The sequence goes on from JASDDO010000012.1 coordinate 368,515,112, forward strand.
TCGCCGTCTCGGAATCCACGCGAAGGTACCTACAATATCAACACGTATCGCAATACCATTAAAATCAAGTTCCGAAATCCAATACGGCACGCGGTGCGCTCATAGGTTAGAACCTATAGCCTACACATACAAAACCAACCAAACAACCCTCGTCGTTGACGTACAAACATCCAACGACCCAATACAATATCAAATACTAAAACCAAGAATTCCAAAATATGGAAAACATAACCAAAACCACTCACAATAGCTCCAAGATTTTGGTTCAGGTCAAAAGGGGATCTACAAACAGTACTAAGGGGTAGCATAAGGAGTGTGTGTGGTACTGGACCAATTCCAGCACCAACCACCACCAAGGGGCCGGCCACATACACCAAAAATCCGGCGAGCTTGGCCTGTTCTGCTCCGTTTGGGTCCGTCTTCTCAGGGTGATCTACTTGTGTCTTAAATAAGTCTCTGGAGTTGTTTGTTTTTCTCATAAACTTCCCAGGTCATCCAAAATTCCCTGTAGGCCTTAAGATTTCACAAAACCGGCACGGAACAATTCTAACTTCGTGTATTGGGTTCTAAACTCAATTCCAGGTCAATAGAACACTCTCTAAGGTCTTGTAAACACTCCCTACACCTCAATTGACCGTTAGACAGCAGGGTTACCTAGGACGGCAACAAGGTTTCGGGAGGCATCGTTCATGCCAAATTAAAATTTTGCCGTTCGAGCTAACCCTAAACATTGAATCATTTACTAGAAATCGACGGAATGTAATGTAAACAACTTCGCATATGAAAGTGAACAAGGAATACAACCTTTGTAGACCGGTCCTTCACTTCATTAGCTCCGTGTAGCCTTCCCTTCGCTACGATCATGAACTCCGAACTCTAGAGAGGCTCTCTTGAAGAAACGAACATGCTTGCTTTGAAGACTTCGAGACCGAAGATGATCTACGTCGAGGAGACACTAACCCAAGCTATCTCTTCACTAATTATGGAATTAGTGAAGCAAACACCCTATATTAAATGGCAAGTTGTATAGGATGACGAAGTAGGAAGTGGGCTCACTTTAGAATTGATTTTCTCACATTATTTCTCACATCTCCATTGAAGCTAGAAAGCTTTGAGGAAGAAGAAGAAGATAACTCTCATGATGAATGAATAAAATCATCAGGTTAGAAAATAAACCATGGTGAGTATATGCCTTCCCTTAACCCTTCTAGAGAGTTAACCATGGCTAGCTATGATGGTTGGGTTTGTAAATATCTTAAGCTAAACAAAACAAGAAGACTAAGTCAATGTAACTACAAGCTTCTCAAAGCTTCTTGCCATGAAAAAGTCCAACTTAAATTTTGAATAACTTTAGATAAATAAAACCCAAGATAATCCCTAGCATGGTGTAAGTCATACACACACCCTTGTCCATGTATCATCAAGCATGACAAAAAATAACGCAAACTTGCATATATCACATATATACAATGTGCACAAACCAAGTGAGAAAAGAAATCTTAAGTGAGCTAATACTAGTTAATGTAATGTAATATATCAAATATATAATTATACATTAGATTATCAAATCAACTCTTGATTTAATAATCCGACTATATCACATATAACTGACCAATATCATATGTAACAACTTAACGAATCAACACTTGATCCGATAACCCGGCTATATCGCATATAACCGACCAATGTCACAAATCACGAGAATAGAATACGGTATCTCATATCGTATCAATCTCTGTCCCGCACATATCACATATGTGCTCTTATTCCGTTTCGCTTGAGCCAGGAAACCCCCGTGTAGGACTCTAAAGACTTGTCAATACACTGGCAATAGGTGATGATCATATCAAACACCCACAAGCTGCATGCGGTCTGCTAAACGTAACGGCCACTCGGGTATTGAGCGATCAGAAGATCAACAAGCAAGCCTGCTCATACTCCTGCGAATCCAATCAGTAACACTACCGTACACTCCAGTCTCTTCGTCTGATATGTTGCATATCTCGTCTAGGGGTGGTAAACGTCAGACCCCAGTAACTCGATAAGTCGTGCCGTTGTAAGGCTCATAACGGGTCGAGAAACTACTGATAACACTTACCAGTATATATCTGAAGGAGCCCTGGCCAGGGACTTCCTATTATAGCCAATCGAGCACAGTGCAACATCAACTCCCAATACCGGGAGAGACGAAACCCCACCTATCGCTCATTGCCTCCATGTGATTCGGGACTGTACCCAAAAGCCATCGTTTTGCACGTTCTCTTGAACGTGGTAAGGTGGAAATCAAAGCACAGTGGGAATCACACAAGTCTCTATGACGATCTCGGGTCTACAGACTAACCTGTACTATGGTCACCAGAGAACTGCTATCTGACGTAAGGTATAATACCATCTGGGAGTTCTCGGCGAGTCCGTCCAGTGTACCCAGTCTCCACTGAGCACCCTTATACTATCTCTGATGTCAAACACCAATGGATATGGGATCATCCATCGCCCATCTACATGGGTCGAGAAGCTATATGCTAGTCTACTCTGGTATATTGATGCCCTGTCTCGATATACCCACGACTAGGAATATTTGAAGGACGTACTTAGCGACTACACTGTCCCCACTAGTATGATCTCCATCATAATCCTGGTAGTCAAGTACTCATCTAAAGGCTTTATCAACATGTAACATAGAGACAATCAGTGTACATGTTAAGATTAAGAGCAACCAAATAGCATACTATCATGTCGAGCAAGAAAGTCCTCCATATACATGTCCAAGCATCCACTACAATATACATCGTATGTACAGTAATGGCCTCTAGGGCATACATATAACTGATAATCTCCCACTTGCACTAGGGCCATCTGTTGTAGTATCTCATACCCAACAATCTGTAGTGGTTGAAGTATCTCATACTCAACCATCCCATAAAAGTCTCTACTAGGAAATAGGCCTTTATGAGAGGATCCGTGCTATTGTCCTCTATGTCTACTCTCCTAACCTCGATCTCCCTGGAGATCAACCATCTCCATGATCAGGTGATACTGCCTAAGAATATGTCTGGATCACTGATGGGATGGGGGTTTCTAGGAAAAAGCCACAATTCCATTGTCACACAATGGTAGGAACAAAGTTCATCTCATGAACTTATATACACCCAGACTTCCTCTTTGGTAGCATCCTTGGTAGCAATGTATCCGGCCTTTATCATCTAGTTTGTCACGGTATCTAGCATGGAACTCTACCAACATACCATCCCACCACTGAGGGTAAAGACAATGTATATGATTGACATTCAGTCGTCCTTACCACCCTGTAAGCTATCCAGTGATTCTCCCCAGGATCGATTGATACCATCTCAATACATCTAGTGAGAATACTAACATCCATTTAGATCTATCTTATAGATCCAAAACCCAGGATTTAGGAGGTATCACCTTGATCCTATATAGAAAATCATTGTGATAAGAGGAGATTGACCGAGCGTAGCATAGGAAACTACTTTCCTATCAAGAGTATGTCATCCACATACAATACGAGGATCACCACCATACTCCCTACTACCTTTTTGTATATAAATGGTTCATCAACCATTTTGATGAACTCAAACGATTTGACTATCACATCAAAACAGATATTCCAACTCCGCGATGCCTGCTTTAACCCGTAAAGCAACTTACACACGTTTCCGCTGCTCCCACTGTCTACGAAGTCGTCTGGCTGTGTACTTATAGACGCTCTTTTCTAAATCACTATTTAGAAAAGCAGTCATGACACCCAATAGCCAGATATCGTAGTCATGGTATGTAGCAATGGCAAGTAGGATCCGGATGGACTTAAGCATAGCTTCTGGAGAAAAGGTTTCATCATAAACCACACCTGGTCGATGACGAGAACCTTTTGCAACAAGCCTAGCTTTGAAAGTCTCAACTTTTCCATGTACACCAAGTAATCTTCTCAAGATTTACTTGCTCCTGATGGGGATTTAACCCTTCAGATATAGCAACCAAAGTCCATACTTTATTGGTGTATATGGATTCCATCTCAGATCGCTTACCATCCAGCCATTCTTACAGAGTCCACACTCTTGATGGCCTGCTCGAAAAAAATTAGGTCATCATCTCATGATGCAATCCTCGCTCCCACTGTCATAGAGAAGACCGAAGTTTCTCTCAGGTGGATGAGGAACCTTACTAGATCGGCGGAGAGGCTGAGGTTCGTTGGAAGCTATTGAATCCTTCGGTTCTACCAAATCATCAGCTACAGTTTGTATAGCTGGAACTCCTTCCAGTTCTACCTCAAGACCAATAATTTCTTCACAAGAAATCCCCTTTCTCAAAAGGTGGCATGATTAGAACAAAACACCTTTTGTTCCTCAGTGTGGTAGAAGATATTCCCTTACGAATACTTGGGATATCCAACAAACTTCCACAGAGCTGACCATGCCTCGAGCTTGTCCGGATTTTGCTTTTAGACATAGACCGGACAACCCAAATCTTAACATCCTTAAGAGATGGGCTCTTCCCATACCATATCGCATATGCAGTGGTAGGCACCTCATTTGGATGGAACCCTATTCAATAGGTGTAACACTTTGAATTTCCGTTAGAATATTTTTCGTGATAATTAGTAATTGTACGTGTTATTATATATGTGCACATAGGATTATTAGTTATTTTAGTCGGGTTTACTAACTGTTTTTAGTCGTGTTAGCAAATTGGAAAATTTTCCTTTGTAGTGTACACTTGCACACTTAGCCATTTTTGTGACTTAGGGTTTTTGGTATAACATGTTAACCATTCTTTTGTTGCATGGTTCATTTTAATTCCCCACCCTTTAATCAAAACAAAACCCTTTTTATAATTCAAAATCCAATTAAACAATTGAGAGCATGGTGTTGGGTAAGAGGTTGACTTTTTTGACCCCATTTCCTTCTCTTCTCCTCACTTCAGAAAATTCTGGAGATTCCAGCAGGAAACCCTAGCTTTCCTTCATCTTTTCCTCACTTTTTTCACTTCTCCTTGATTCCTACACAAAAACCCTACTCAAACCACTCATTTCCTTCACAAAACCATGGAAAAGGGGGCTTTTTGGGGTGTTTGAAGGTAAATCTGCACACTTGAGGGAAGAGCTGGGACTTTTGGTGTTTTATAAGGTTTTTAGAAGGTATTAACTCATATTAGCACTCCTTTTCCTTAAACTTGTAGTATTCTTTAGCAAAAATCTCATTTTTGTGCATTTTTAGTGATATTAAAGGATATTTGTGATTCACATGATAGATTAGGGTTTTGTTAGTTTGGTTAGCTCTATTATGTGTTATTAGAGCTATTTTAGGCCAGGTTTGTTTCAGTTTGCATAGAAATACCATAAAGTTCCATTTTAGTGCAAAGTGTGGATTTTAACTTGATTTAAGGCTCTGTAGGATCTGCTACTACCCGAGATGTTTCAGAGCAAAACTAGATATTACTGTAGCATGTATGGGGGATATAGAGTGCACACACCAAACCTGGGAGCCTACCCAGGCCGCCGGAATATTCTTTCTGGCCGCAATTTGCGGCCAGATGAGTGAGTTGGGGTTTGGGGTTTGGGACACAGGAGTCTGCTGTTATTTGTAGTATTTTTGTATATATAGTTTTAAAATATCAAAATCTAGAGGTGAATACCTATTTTCCCGTATTTTAATCTTCGCGACATGCGTGATACGTGAGTATGGGTTTGGGTTTCTGCGTATCGCGACGCGTCGGAGTGGCTTCAGGCACGTAATCACACGTTTTAGCGTATCGCGCACACACGCGCTTGGTTCACGACACGGGTTACTAGTTCGGCTTTAATGTCGAGTTTGTGTGACTTCAAGCTTATGTGTGATATATTGTGTAATTCTAGGTTCGCAGACGAGTACGGCGGACGCCGCGCAGAAGGGGAAACAAGTCGTTGGCTATACCTACGGTGAGTAGATTTAACATCTACGGGGATATCGCCCACATGGCGTTCTACGTCAGGGCTGATAGGACCTTATAGCTACATTTACATACATTGACTGTTCATGGCTACTATTTAGTGCATACTGCATTCCCTGCTATATGGATATAAACTAGAATTGATAGAACACTGCACCATTACTAACGGTCCATGTTGCACGAGCACTATCCTACATGTTACACACACACCGTTAGTAATTGCCATGACACTCATACTGTAGAATTTCCATGATCATTTTGCTGTAGCTCATCTTTTATGTGCCTAGACATGATATTCATACTTGATGCACATATCACCTCACATTGACTTGCATATTAGTTTGGATTACATGTGATTTCTGGATTTAGGAACCGTGGCTATTTCAAATATGTAATCATTTAAAAACCCGGTTCCCTTGATATGATATTTCGGTGCGTCCACCATGTGTTTCCTCGGTGCTAGAGTGATATATGTGAACCCGAATCGAGGAGCTGGTTGAGGCCGATTACGGGTACATGGTGGACCCGGTATGGTACCCCGGGGCGAGAACGGTTTCGCTGTGTAGTAGACGGTGAGCCTGGCAGAGGGACTACTACCTACCGGTGATTGGTTGGACCTGGCAGTTATCCGGAGGATACTGATCAGAGTCGATAGATGGATGCGGGATGATCCGTACTGCCGGGGCCGAGGGCCGATACCGCAGACGGAGCCCGTGGGCTGACCCGGACTGACGGGGCCTGATGGATGAGGATTTGCGTGTCGATGCTGGACACGAGTACTTATGATATTTGGGTGCCGATGTTGGGCACTCGTGATTCTCAGAGATTTATAGGATTAGAGGGCCGATGAAAGTGCCGGCGCCTGAGCTATTTGGGGGATCTGGGTGCATTGATGGACACCGATTATATATTCCACGTTGACATTCCGTGTAGATGTTATATTGCCCATGCTCAGCATTTATTATTGTACCTCATCCTGTAGTTATATTACCTGATAGAGCACTTGCATGGTTATTGCACATACTGCTTATCTCATATTGATATCATCTGTTGGCATATGATAGAGTAGCGCAGTACGTGCATGCTTACGATTACCTTTATATGTTATCTCTATTCACGAGTTGGCAACTCACCCCCGTTGTGCCACAGTGTTTGCAGGTTGCCCTTTAGAGTAGTCGCGGCAGGCTGCGTTTTGCATCTTTTGACAAAGATACCCCAAAAGTTGGTATACTAGCTCTTTTGCTGATAGGTGGGTTTTGTGCGGTATCTGTTTATCTTTCAGTTATGTATATTGTTGTATCTAGTATTCTCCATCTACCATGTATGTATTTGACTTAGAGACAGTGTGAGGACGATGATGTATATTATTTGTTTTATGGTGTCGAGCTCGTTGTGAGCCGACTGTACTTGCAGTTTATTCTATCTGTGATGTTCCGACTTGTGGATCTTGATCTTCGCTACGGCGTCGTATATTGCTATCTTTGTGATTATTTACTTAGATTTCTTGACATGTTAGTAAGTGCTTTCATTTAAAACTTGTAACACTCTATACTTTTACTGGTTTTATTTCTGGGTTTTCGGTTCACTTAGTCGCGTTACGTGGTTAAGTGCCGGTCACGGGCCAAACTTTGGGTCGTGACAAAGTTGGTATCAGAGCGTAGGTTTTACCTTTCAGAGTGTAGGATGACCCTGGTATGATGGAGTAGGTAGCTGCAGCAGGGTAACGTAGCGTGTGTATATTCCGCGGCATACTCACGACATGGTACTCCGCCTACACGACCTTAGGACTTATTGATTTAAATTCTTTCTTGAGTATATGCATTCTTACGATTTGATTTCCGTATCCCTATCGAATCCTATTGTTCCTTTCAGCCATTATGCGGCCAAACACTACGAGGGCGCAGAGAGCGGCCGCGAGGGCCGAGGTTCGAGTAGACTCGCCCGAGACAAGGACTGATCCGGGTAGTACACCGGTTGTGCCCTAGCAGGCTGTTCCTGCCGTGACAGATCAGATTGCTATGTTAGGGGCTGGTATGCAAGAGATGCGCCAGACGGTGGGATCCAGTATGCAGGAGATGCGACAGATGATGGGATCTCTAGTTGAGACACTTCGAGCGCAGCGACCAGAGGTAGTTCCACCCGTTGCAGAGACAGCTGTAGTACCCACAGAGCAGGCAGTTGCACCTGCGACTACAGAGGTTATTACAGTATCGCTGTCAGAGTTTATGAGGCTGAAGCCTCCGGTCTTCACAAACACCGATGTGGCCGAGGACCCACAGTCTTTCATTGATAGGATGGCGCGGATATGTCGTTCACTTAGATGTGCAGATGCGAGATGGGTTGAGTTCGCGAGCTTTCGTTTGGAAGGTCTTGCGCAGAAATGGTGCGAATCAGTCGAGAAGGGTAGAGCAGCAGGTCTTCCTCCTATGACCTGGACAGAGTTCGTGGCGCTATTCCTTGCCCGCTTTCTTCCCCTGAGTGTCAGAGATGCTAGAGCACGCAGGTTCGAGTCCTTACGCCAGACTCCGGAGTTGTCAGTGGCAGAGTATGATGTCCTGTTCACCGAGCTATCAGTTTATGCTCCGTACTTAGTGGCTACCGAGGAGATGCGAGTTAAGAGATTTGTCCGAGGCTTGCTCACACCACTGTTCCTTGCGATTAGCGCGCAGCACCACGAGACATATGCAGCAGCTGTAGATGCAGCCTTATTGGTAGAGGAGCGCCTTGCTGAGACTTCGGCAGTCCCAGAGCCGAAGAGAGTTCGTGCGGATACATCAGTGCAGAGACAGCCTTTTCGGCGTCGTGACAGGCACCTTGCAGGTGGCAGAGATTCGAGGCGAGGCCGATTGTTTACCTCCTATCCCCAGGAAGGTCAGCGACCACCATCGGGATGTTACCGTTGCGGGAGCTCTTATCATCGTCTGCGAGATTGTCCGGAGGTACCCCGGAGTGAGGCGGCAGCACCGCATGTCACATTACCACCTTCACCACCCCAGACGGCATTGCCGATAGTACCTACTGTTACTCCGCGTCAGACGCATGCACCGAGAGGTCGTGGTCGCGGAGGATTTGTTCATAGAGGACGAGGTGACCGAGACAGAGGGTAGCCAGCGGCCGGCAGGGGACAGTCAGTCGCAGGTAGAGGGCAGGCGCGAGTTTTTGCTTTGACGCATCAGGACGCGCAGGCGTCCAATGCGGTGATCTCAGGTATCCTTCCAGTATGTTCTGTTGGTGCACACGTGTTATTCGATCCCGGATCCATGCACTCGTACGTATCCACACACTTTGTGCCGAGTTTGGGTAGAGAGTCCGGTTTGCTTGACCAGCTGCTTGTTGTGACTACTCCTGTAGGAGAGTCGTTTGTTGCTAGGCACGTGTTCCGATCCTGTACCGTCCGTATTGGCGAGAGAGAGTTGCCTGTCGACTTGATCCTTCTTGAGATGTTGGACTTCGACGTTCTTTTGGGCATGGATTGGTTAGCCACGTGCTATGCTTCTGTTGATTGCCGCGAGAAGACAGTTCGATTTTGTTTTCCCGGCGAGTCGGTTGTTGTTGTGTTGGGGGACCGTGGTGTTACCCCTCACAGTGTGATCTCTTCTTTTCGCGCTGGACAGCTTTTGAGGAAGGGATGTCAGGGATTTCTCGCCTATGTTTGCGATACTAGAGCTATGGAGGTTCCGATGGATCAGGTTCCGGTTGTTAGCGAGTTCCCTGATGTGTTCCCTGACGAGCTTCCTGGGCTACCGCCCGAGCGTGATATTTCTTTCTGTATTGATTTGGTTCCTGGCACGGGGCCTATTTCTGTACCGCCTTATCGGATGGCCCCGGCGGAACTTAGAGAATTGAAGGGTCAGTTGCAAGATTTGCTGGATAAGGGACTTATTCGACCCAGTGTTTCTCCTTGGGGTGCTCCAGTCCTGTTCGTCAAGAAGAAGGACGGCAGTATGCGTTTGTGTATCGACTACCTCCAGCTGAACAGGGTGACAGTGCGGAACAGGTATCCTTTGCCACGCATCGACGATTTGTTCGACCAGTTTCAGGGGGCAAGATACTTTTCGAGGATCGATTTGTGATCAGGCTACCATCAGCTGCGGGTTCGACAGGAGGACATTTCTAGGACAGCTTTCCGCACGCTTTACGGCCATTATGAGTTTTTGGTGATATCGTTCGGACTCACCAACCCGCCAGCAGCATTTATGGACCTGATGAACCACATTTTCCGGCCGTATCTTGATCTGTTCATCATAGTGTTCATTGACGATATCTTGGTGTATTCTCGGAGTAGAGAGGAGCACGAGCAGCACCTGCGGATTATACTGCAGACCTTGAGGGAGCATCAGCTTTTCGCCAAATTATCAAAGTGTGCTTTCTGGCTAGACAGCGTAGACTTCTAGGGGCACGTGATTACGCGAGATGGTATATGTGTAGACCCGAGGAAGATGGAGGCAGTTTGGAGTTGGCCTAGACCCACGTCAGTGACGGAGGTTCGCAGCTTTCTAGGGCTGGCAGGCTATTACAGGCGATTCGTGCAGGACTTCTCTCGCATTGCTACACCTTTGACCGGGTTCACCCGGAAGGGAGTTCGCTTCGATTGGACGGAGGAGTGTGAGCACAGTTTCCAGCAGCTACGGGCTCTACTGACTACGACACCAGTGCTATCTTTGCCTTCAGGATCAGGCGGATTTGTGGTCTACTGTGACGCTTCACGAGTGGGGCTATGGTACGTTTTGATGCAGCATGACAGGGTGATCGTGTATGCTTCGCGGCAATTAAAGAAACTTGAACAGAATTACCCCACTCATGATCTGGAGATGGCTGCAGTGGTCTTTGCACTTAAGATCTGGCGACATTATCTGTATGGTGAGTCGTGCCAGATATTCACTGACCACAAGAGCTTAAAGTATATATTCCAGCAGCGAGACCTGAACCTTAGACAGCGCCGATGGATGGAGTTAATAAAGGACTATGATTGTGAGATCTTGTATCAACCGGGCAGGGCGAATGTAGTGGCGGATGCTTTGAGCAGGAGGCCCGGGGGTAGTCTATCTAGTTTGAGCGCAGTGCAGAGGCAGTCGTCGGCAGATTGGCAGATCTTATGCGACAGCCGGGTACGGTTCGAGTTTACGCCGATCGGAGGAAAGATTGCGCATGTTCGTGCACGACCACAGTTGCTTGACCGTATACATGAGGCACAGCACAATGATGACCACTGTTCAGAGATCAGGACACAGATGGGACATGGTAGATTTTCCGAGTTCGTGATCGATGATCAGGGGATATTACGATTTGGGACTAGACTGTGCGTACCAGATGCTGAGGGATTGCGGCGCGAGATTCTTGAAGAGGCACATCGATCGGTATATAGTGTTCATCCCTGTTCCACCAAGATGTACCATGACTTGAGAGGTGTTTACTGGTGGGACGGAATGAAGAGAGACATCGCAGATTTTGTGTCGAGATGCCTGACTTGTCAGCAAGTCAAGGCTGAGAACCAGAGGCCCACGGGAGAGCTACAGCCGTTACCCATTCCGGAGTGGAAATGGGAACAGATATCTATGTACTTCATTATGGGTCTACCCAGGACTAGTCGAGGGTATGACTCCATCTGGGTGATCGTAGATCGTTTGACGAAAGCGGCTCACTTCCTACCGGTGAAGACGACTTTCGGATTTGCTCATTATGCCCAGATTTACATTGACGAGATTGTACGACTGCACGGAGTTCTGACATGTATCGTGTCCGATAGAGGCACCCAGTTTACCAGCCGGCTATGGCAGAGGCTTCAGGAGGCTTTGGGCACTCGCTTGAGTTTCAGCACAACATTCCATCCGCAGACCGACGGACAGTCAGAGCGGACTATTCAGACTCTCGAGGACATGCTCAGAGCATGCGTATTAGACTTCGGAGGTAGCTGGGATCATCATTTGCCCTTAGTAGAGTTCTCCTACAACAACAGCTACCAGGAGACCATTCAGATGGCACCGTTTGAGGCTCTTTATGGGAGGAGATGCAGATCGCCCACCTGTTGGACGGAGCTCAGTGAGAGCAGTATCTTAGGGCCGCAGGTTATGGAGGAGACGACCGCGAAGATCCAGTTGATTCGCGATAGGATGAGAGCAGCCCAGAGTAGGCAGAAATCTTATGCGGACCGTCGTCGGCGCAGACTTGAGTTTTCTGTTGGTGATCATGTTTTCTTGAGGGTCTCCCCAATGAAAGGCGTGATGAGGTTTGGGAAGAAGGGAAGCTTAGTCCCAGATATGTGGGCCCCTTCGAGATCCTCGAGCATGTTGGTGCGGTTGCGTATCGATTAGCCCTTCCGCCCAGTTTTCCAGACGTGCACCCCGTATTTCACGTTTCGATGCTCCACAGATATCTTCATGATCCTTCGCATGCGATTCAGCACCCGACGATCCAGCTTGAGCGTGACCTTTCCTGTGCAGAGCAGCCGGTGATGATCTTTGATCAACAAGTGAAGAACTTGAGGTCGAAAGAGATACCGTCCGTCAAGGTTCTGTGGCGTGGCAAGAGCGGCGAGGAGGTCACTTGGGAGACCGAGAGCGAGATGAGGAAGAGGTATCCTCATCTTTTTGAAGGTGCGTATAGTTAGATTTTTAAATTCGGGGACTGAATTTCTTTATGGGGGGTAGATTGTAACACTTTGAATTTCCGTTAGAATGTTTTTCGTGATAATTAGTAATTGTACGTGTTATTATATATGTGTACATAGGATTATTAGTTATTTTAGTCGGGTTTACTAATTGTTTTTAGTCGTGTTAGCAAATTGGAAAATTTTCCTTTGTAGTGTACACTTGCACACTTAGCCATTTTTGTGACTTAGGGTTTTTGGTATAACATGTTAACCATTCTTTTGTTGCATGGTTCATTTTAATTCCCCACCCTTTAATCAAAACAAAACCCTTTTTATAATTAAAAATCCAATTAAACAATTGAGAGCATGGTGTTAGGTAAGAGGTTGACTTTTTTGACCCCATTTCCTTCGCTTCTCTCTCTCTTTTCCTCACTTCAGAAAATTCTGGAGATTCCAGCAGAAAACCCTAGCTTTCCTTCAACTTTTCCTCACTTTTTCACTTCTCCTTGATTCCTACACAAAAACCCTACTCAAACCACTCATTTCCTTCATAAAACCATGGAAAAAGGGGCTTTTTGGGGTGTTTGAAGGCAAATCTTCACACTTGAGGGAAGAGCTGGGACTTTTGGTGTTTTATAAGGTTTTTAGAAGGTACTAACTCATGTTAGCACTCCTTTTCCTTAAACTTGTAGTATTCTTTAGCAAAAATCTCATTTTTGTGCATTTTTAGTGATATTAAAGGATATTTGTGATTCACATTTTAGATTAGGGTTTTGTTAGTTTGGTTAGCTCTATTATGTGTTATTAGAGCTATTTTAGGCCAGGTTTGTTTCAGTTTGCACAGAAATACCATAAAGTTCCATTTTAGTGCAAAGTGTGGATTTTAACTTGATTTAAGGCTCTGTAGGATCTGCTACTACCCGAGATGTTTCAGAGCAAAACTAGATATTACTGTAGCATGTATGGGGGATATAGAGTGCACACACCAAACCTGGGAGCCCATCCCCCTACCCAGGCCGCCGAAATATTCTTTCTGGCCGTAATTTGCGGCCAGATGAGTGAGTTGGGGTTTGGGGTTTGGGACACAGGAGTCTGCTGTTATTTGTAGTATTTTTGTATATATAGTTTTACAATATCAAAATCTGGAGGTGAATACCTATTTTCCCGTATTTTAATCTTCGCGACACGCGTGATACGTGTGTATGGGTTTGGGTTTCTGCGTATCGTGACGCGTCGGAGTGGCTTCAGGCGCGTAATCACACGTTTTAGCGTATCGCGCACACGCGCGCTTGGTTCACGACATGAGTTACTAGTTCGGCTTTAATTTCGTGTTTGTGTGACTTCAAGCTTATGTGTGATATATTGTGTAATTCTAGGTTCGCAGGCGAGTACGGCGGACGCCGCGCAGAAGGGGAAACAAGTCGTTGGCTATACCTAGCGAGAGACTACGGTGAGTAGATTTAACATCTACGGGGATATCGCACGCATGGCGTTCTACGTCCGGGCTGATAGGACCTTATAGCTACATTTACATACATTGACTGTTCATGGCTACTATTTAGTGCATACTGCATTCCCTGCTATATGGATATAAACTAGAATTGATAGAACACTGCACCATTACTAACGATCCATGTTGCACGAGCACTATCCTGCATGTTACACACACACCGTTAGTAATTGCCATGACACTCACACTGTAGAATTTCCATGATCATTATGCTGTAGCTCATCTTTTATGTGCCTAGACATGATATTCATACTTGACGCACATATCACCTCACATTGACTTTCATATTAGTTTGGATTACATGTGATTTCTGGATTTGGGAACCGTGGCTATTTCAAATATGTAATCATTTAAAACCCGGTTCCCTTGATATGATATTTCGGTGCGTCCACCATGTGTTTCCTCGGTGCTAGAGTGATATATGTGAACCCGAATCGAGGAGCTGGTTGAGGCCGATTACGGGTACATGGTGGACCCGGTATGGTACCCCGGGGCGAGAACGGTTTCGCTGTGTAGTAGACGGTGAGCCTGGCAGAGGGACTACTACCTACCGGTGATTGGTTGGACCTGGCAGTTATCCGGAGGATACTGATCAGAGTCGATAGATGGATGCGGGATGATCCGTACTGCCGGGGCCGAGGGCCGATACCGCAGACGGAGCCCGTGGGCTGATCCGGACTGATGGGGCCCGATGGATGAGGATTTGCATGTCGATGCTGGACACGAGTACTTATGATATTTGGGTGCCGATGTTGGGCACTCATGATTCTCAGAGATTTACAGGATTAGAGGGTCGATGAGAGTGCTGGTGCCTGAGCTATTTGGGGGATCTGGATGCATTGATGGACAACGATTATATATTCCACGTTGAAATTCCGTGTAGATGTTATATTGCCCATGCTCAGCATTTATTATTGTACCTCATCCTGTAGTTATATTACCTGATAGAGCACTTGCATGGTTATTGCACATACTGCTTATCACATATTGATATCATCTGTTGGCATATGATAGAGTAGCGCAGTATGTGCATGCTCGCGATTACCTTTATATGTTATCTCTATTCACGAGTTGGCTCACCCCCGTTGTGCCACAGTGTTTGCAGGTTGCCCTTCGGAGTAGTCGCGGCAGGCTGCGTTTTGCATCTTTTGACACAAATACCCCCATAGTTGGTATACTAGCTCTTTTACTGATAGGTGGGTTTTGTGCGGTATCTGTTTATCTTTCAGTTATGTATATTGTTGTATCTAGTATTCTCCATCTACCATGTATGTATTTGACTTAGAGACAGTGTAAGGACGATGATGTATATTATTTGTTTTATGGTGTCGAGCTCGTTGTGAGCCGACTGTACTTGCAGTTTATTCTATCTGTGATGTTCCCACTTGTGGATCTTGATCTTCGCTACGGCGTCGTATATTGCTATCTTTGTGATTATTTACTTAGATTTCTTAACATGTTAGTAAGTGCTTTCATTTAAAACTTGTAACACTCTATACTTTTACTGGTTTGATTTCTGGGTTTTCGGTTCACTTAGTCGCGTTACGCCTGTAGACGTTACGTGGTTAAGTGCCGGTCACGGGCCAAACTTTGGGTCGTGACAATAGGTATGCAGCTTCTTAAGTGCATAACCTCCATAAGGAAATAGGCAACTCAGTAGTACTCATCATAGAGCACACCTTATCACATTGGGTGCAATTTCTCCAACCCGATATACCAACGTGCTGTGGTGTATACGGAGGAGTAATGCTGAGAGAGAATCTCATTCTCCTTTAGAATAGTCCAGGAATTCCGTGCTCAAGTATTCTCCTCCCTGATCACATCAAAGGACATAATACTTATACCCATTTTGGTTCTCTACTTCTAACTTATATTCATTGAATTTCTCAAAAGCTTCATACTTATGTTTTAACAGGAATATTTGTCCGAATCTTAAGAGATCATTAGTGAATGTAATGAATTACAAAGAACCAGTCATGGCATGTGTAGACAGGGGACCTACATACATCATCATGTATCAATCCCAAGAGTTCACCTAACTCTTTCTCTGTTTCCAATAAACGGAGCTATGGTCATCTTATCTTTGTGACATGATTGGCAAGTTTCACAAGATGTAAATTCAAACTGATTTAAATATGCATCTTTATGTAACTTCAGCTAGTCGGGTCGCATTAATATGACCTAGTCTATAATTCCTCAAGAAGGATTTGATCATTTCTGAAGCTAGTGCCGGTATAAACCTCGTTTTCCTAGGGGCGTAACCCCGTTAACCCCTTTCTAGAAACCTACTTGATCGGCTAATTGTAATATGTAAAACACTCCCAGGAGTAACTCTTACTCGCAGTGGGTATCGGGATCCAACTATCTCATAGGAGGTATGCAATCTCATTGCAAATTTCAACAGTTGAAATTCCCGATAATGTTTTACCTCTAACCTCCTTTGACCATGACAAAGGCCAACAAACAATAGGACGCTAGTCAAGTTCAACCCATCATTTCCTGATTGAATTAAACCCACCCGCATGACCCTTGACAAAGGCCAACAAGGTCGCACGACTAACCTAACTCAATCGCATCATATGCTTATGCAGATAAGCAGTAATCAGCTACCGCACACTACGCCTTGATAAAGGCCAACAAACACAGCACGAACATTAACTATTACTTATTTGAAATGACGGAGGGCTACGACTGGTTTTTAAGAAAACCTTTTGCATAATGAACTTGATATCGTCGTAGAATCGAGTGATTTTGAAAAGGATTGTTTTTGAGGATTTTACTAGTTTTTCTAAAGAGGTCACTCCAGGTGAAGGGATCTCGACTCTTTCCTTATCGAATAAGGTGCAGGATATTTCACAAATAACACTATGCAAAACAAAAACTATAAAAGCAATCAAAAGACAAACCAAGTTTGTAGCATCTGCTATTTTCGCTAAAGTGGTCACTCCTGGTGAAGGGATCTCAGATCTTTCCTTATCGAATAAGGTGTTGGATATTCTACAAGGAATACCGCTATGCAAAGCAAGAACTAGAGCTACCAGTTTTCGAGACAAATTTCTACAACATCTTTAGGTTTCTTTTTTATTTCGTTAATCTCATTATTGAAGTCCCATTTATTATGCTTCCCAAGCATCACATATGAAATGAAAGCAGTAATATATCATATATATCATTTACATATATAATATAAGCATTCAACTCAGAACAGTAGTATGATCTCATCACAGAACATTACAGCAGAATAAAACATATGAAATATTGGATATACTATGATTTCCGGGTTTTAAATTAAGCCTATATAAAACACGGATTCCACGGTCGTGATGAATAGCCAAACTCACAACCCTAGACCCCTACGAGAGCGGCAAGCAACCCTACCAATTCTAGAGTTAGGAGAATCGGTCTCAACTCCTTGAGATGGTCTCCCACTGGACCCTAGAACCCGGTTACTTATGCTCCCCGCCTTGGGTCTATCCTAATGCGGAAAAGTAAACAATATACAATGGTAACATCATCCTCAACCCGGAAGTGCCCCAATAAAAGAATATTACATAAAATGAATTTTACATGAATGAAAATGAAAAACTCTCATCTCATATAAAAACCCCGGCTATGCAATCACGACGATCCAATATAACATATCACAGCAACACATAACATCACATGTCACCAACGTAAGTAAATATGTCTATCCCAGTTGTCGTTGACATATAGCACCGAAACCGGCGATATACCACATATTACACTTACGGTCGCAAAAAAGAAAGTGAAAAACTACAACAGTTGGAATCCGCAACCACCTTAGACATCATAAACCCAACGTATCACATACTTTGGATTTCATGCCTAACCAAATGAATGCCTTAGACATCTCATGCCTAACAATTATAAACCCCGCATTTTAGTCTCGATCTCGAAAACACTTTTCAATATCTAGTCGGGCAATTCAACAAGATTCCCAACATCCTGATCAAATGCTCATCGGAAACTTTAGTAGACGGACGCACCCCCCGATGCCGTCGACGAAGTGCACTAAGGCGGAACACCGCTGCTGCGAGCACCCGAACGGATGCTTTTGACGACGGGGTTCTCCTACAGTCATTTGGTTGGGGCTATGTGGCGTGGCTATCTATTAAGTTTACCCGGCGAGTATCCGCATACGCTACGTGATTGCGATGGACTTTTGATCACATCAAAATCCCATGGCAACCGATCAAATAAGACTAAACTGCTAGATTTATAAAATTCAAATTAGTTTTGATTACAAGTATTGTATCCCATCACATAATATCCGGAAGAGGTTAAACTTTTTGATCGATTCATCAAAGTCCCACAATTTCCCGACAGCTCAACACTTGATCACAGTTTTAGTAATACCCAGAATATGCTATAGTACCTATGCACCAGCCGTAGAAGTGCAAACCCAAGCCTCACTCATGTCGCCACAGAACTACTGCAAACCCTAGGTTTTGACTGCGGTTCCGCGATCCAAAAAGTCGAGTTAGGGTTTCATTCTTCTAGAGGGTTCATAGGATTACTTGTATGTTTTTCCGAATACGTTAAACTTGGAAAAATGGGGTTTTGACATTCGATCGAACTTTTAACTTCGCCTAGACAATATGTGAATAACCCGAAACATTGTTAAAACTACGAATACGAAACACTCTGAATTGTTTATAGTGTAAGATTGCATCACATGCAAAATTAGCAAAAACAAACAACACCTGAAACACCAAAATCAAGTCACTGGAACACACACAAATTTTCAGGGGGGCTCGGATTTGGCCGAGATCATACATATGGTGGCCGGCCAAAATTTCCCCAAACTGCCTCAAATTTCACCAGTGTTCATGTTTTATCACATACAACACTCTGTATTTGTTTTAAAAAAAATTTGACAATTATTTAAAATCGACAGAAACTTCATTTTTTGGTTTCAAGTTTCGGAGTATTTCAGTTTCGTAATCTTAAAAAAATCCGTATAAATTTCTAGCATGTCTCTGATACCACTGCAGGGTTACCTAGGATGGCAGCAAGGTTTCGGGAGGCATCGTCCATGCCAACTTAAAATTTTTCCGTTCTAGCTAACCCTAAACATTGAATCATTTACTAGAAATCGACGGAATGTAAAGCAAACAACTTCGCATATGAAAGTGAACAAGGAATACAACCTCTGTAGACCGGTCCTTCACTTCATTAGCTCCGTGTAGTCGTCCCTTCGGTGCGATCGTGAACTCTGGACTCTAGAGAGGCTCTCTTAAAGAAACGAACATGTTTGCTTCGAAGACTTCGTGGCCGAAGATGATCTACGTCGAAGAGACACTAACCGAAGCTATCTCTTCACTAATTATGTAATTAGTGAAGCAAACACCCTATACTAAATGGAAAGTAGTAAAGAATGATGAAGTAGGAAGTGGGCTCACTTTAGAATTGATTTTCTCACATTATTTCTCACATCTCCATTGAAGCTAGAAAGTTTTGAGGAAGAAGAAGAAGATAACTCTCATGATGAATGAATAAAATCATGAGGTTAGAAAATAAACCATGGTGAGTATATGCCTTCCTTTAAACCTTGTAGAGAGTTAACCATTGCTAGCTATGATGGTTGGGTTTGTAAATATCTTAAGCTAAACAAAACAAGAAGACTAAGTTAATGCAACTACAAGCATCTCAAAGCTTCTTGCCATGATAAAGTTCAACTTGATTTTTGAATAACTTTAGATAAATAAAACCCAAGATAATCCCTAGCATGATGTAAGTCATACACACACCCATGTCCATGTATCATCAAGCATGACAAAAAATAATGTACACTTGCATATATCACATATATACAATGTGCACAAACCAAGTGAGAAAAGATATCTTAAGTGAGCTAATACTAGTTAATGTAATGTAATATATCAAATATATAATTATACATTAGATTATCATATCAACTCTTGATATAATAATCCAGCTATATCACATATAACCGACCAATATCATATGTAACAACTTATCGAATCAACACTTGATCCGATAACTCGGCTATATCGCATATAACCGACCAATGTCACAAACCGCGAGAATAGAATAGGTATCTCATATCATATCAATCTCGGTCCCGCACCTATCACATATGTGCTCCTATTCCGTTTCGGTTGAGCCAGGAAACCCCTATGTAGGACTCTAAAGACTCGTCAATACGCCGGCAGTAGGTGATGATCATATCAAACACCCAAAAGCCGCAAGCGGTCTGCTAAATGTAATGGCCATCCGGGTATTGAGCGATTAGAAGATCAACAAGCAAAGCCTGCTCGTACTCCTGCGAATCCAATCAGTAACACTACCGTAAAGTCCGGTCTCTTCATCTGATATGTCGCATATCTCGTCTAGGGGTGGTAAACGTCAAACCCCAGTAACTCGATAATTCGTGCCGATGTGAGGCTCAAAATGGGTCGATAAACTACTGATAACACTTTCCAGTATATCTCTGAGGTAGCCCTGGCCAGGGACTTCCTGTTATAGCCAATCGAGCACAGCGCAACATCAACTCCCAATATCGGGAGAGATGAAACCCTTCCTATCGCTCATTGCCTCCATGTGACTCGGGACTATACCCAAAAGACACCGATTTGCACGTTCTCTTGAACGTGGTAATGTGGACACAGTGGGAATCATACAAGACTCTCTGACGATCTCGGGTCTACAGACTAACCTGTACCAATTGTAGGGTTCCTAGGCACCCTAGAGAGGTTTCACAAGTGATCAAACATGCACAAATCAAATTTTACGGGTGCCTACAAACCCTAATACGGATCGTTAACTAGATAAATAGGCGAAGCAAGCATGTAAACGGAAATGTATCTAAAGGAAAGGGGCTACAACCTTTGTAGATCCGGTCCACCACCTCCTAGGCTCTGTGATGAAGTCCCCTCACTGTCCAAATCGTATCTTGGGCTCTAGCGTCGGCTTCGTCGAAGAAATGGCGAGCTAGGTCGTCGATGTCCATGCCGAAGATGATCTACGTCGAGGCATCGATAGATCAAGCTCCACCTTCACCAAGCCATGAAAACTTGTGAAGGAAACACACTCTACTACTTGGCAAGAGGTAGAGGATGAAGAAATAGGAAGTGGGTAGACTTTAGTTTTGGATTTCTCACTAGTTTTCATCACTTGCCATTGGAGTAGCAAGCTTTCTTCATGGAAGAAGAAGATGAAGAAGAAGAAGATATGATAAGATTGAATAATTTAAAATGAATAAGAATTAAATCTTATCATACTTTTAACCTTAGTTAAGTGTAGAGAAAAGACCATGGTTAATGGAATGGTTAGGGTTAAGGATAAGAACAAAAAAAAGGAGACTAAGTCAAAACTTCTTAAATGTTCAACTAGCAAACAAAAAATGCCACCATTTCATCATTTATCTTTTCCAAAATAAAAAGATAAATAAAGAAATAGATAATGAAGTAAATGACTAAACAAAACCCTAATCATTAGTATAAACCATGGTTTGATTCTTTACACTTAACCAAGTAAGCATGTATCATCAAACATGATACAAACATGCGCACAAAAGTATATCACATATACAACTTGCACAATTCAAGTGAGAAAGTCCATTTAAAGTGAACCAATACTAATCAACGCAAAGTAATATATCAAATATATAAATATGCACTAAATCATTAAATCAACACTTGATTCAATGATCCGGTTATATCGCATACAACCGGCTAGTATCCAATGTATCGGCTTATCGAATCAATCCTTGATTCGATAACTAGGTTATATCGCATACAACCATTCGACACATTCATCGCGAGAATGAAACACGGTATCATATACACGCATTATTCTCGGTCCCGCACATATCTCATATGCGCTCCTATTTCGTTTCGCTTGAGCCAAGAAACCTCTGTGTAGGACTCTAAAGACTCGTCAATACGCCGGCAGCGGATGATGATCATATCAAACACCCACAAGCCGCAAGCGGTCTGCTACACGTAACGGCCACCCGGGTATTGAGCGATCAGAAGATCGACGAGCAAGCCCGCTCACACTCCTGTGAATCCAACCAGTAACACTTACCGTACAGTCCGGTCTGTTCGTCTGATATGTCGCATATCTCGCCTAGGGGTGGTAAACGTCAGTCCCCAGTAGCTCGATAAGTCATGCCGACTTGAGGTCCATAACATTCGTGAAACTACTGACAACTCTTACCAGTATATCACTGCAACCCTGGCCAGGGATTTCCTGTTATGGCCAGTCGAGCATAGCACAACATCAACCCCCAATACCGGGAGAGACGAATCCCCTCCTATCGCTCATTGCCTCCATGTGAATCGGGATTGTACCCAAAAACCACATGTTTGCACAACTCAGTAGAGCCGTGGTAGGGTGGAAATCAAAGCACAGTGGGAGACACACAAGACTCTATGACGATCTCGGTGTTAGTTGTATGTATGCCCTAGAGGCCAGTATTGTACAGATGTTGTATATTATATTGGATGCTTGGACATATATAGAGATGACTTTCTTGCTCGATATGATAGTATGGTATCTGGTTACTCTTTATCTTAACATGTACACTAGTCTCTTTATACTGTCTTGTAGTTACATGTTGATAAAGCCCTTAGGATGTGTACTTGACTACCTGGACTATGATGAAGATCATACTAGTGGGGACATGGTAGTCCATAAGTACATCCTTCAAGGTCCCTAGTCGTGGGTGTATCGAGACGGGGCATCGATATACCAGAGTAGACTAGCATATATGCTTCTCGACCCATGTGATGGGCGATGGATGATCCCATATCCATTGGTGTTTGACATCAGAGATGGTATACGGGTGCTCAGTGGAGACTGGGTACACTGGACGGACTCGCCGAGAACTCCCAGATGGTATTATACCTCACGTCAGATGGCAGTTCTCAGGTGACACTTGTGCAGGTTAGTCTGTAGACCCGAGATCGTCATAGAGTCTTGTGTGATTCCCACTGTGCTTTGATCTCCACCTTACCACGTCCATGAGGGCGTGAAAAACGGTGGTCTTTGGGTTCAGTCCTGAGTCACATGGAGGCAATGAGCGATAGGAGGGGTTTCGTCTCTCCCGGTATTGGGGGTTGATGTTGCGCTGTGCTCGATTGGCCGTAACAGGGAAGTCCCTGGCCAGGGCTGATCAGAGATTTGCTGGTAAGTGTTACCAGTAGTTTCTCGACCCGTTATAAGCCTCACATCGGCACGACTTATCGAGTATTGGGGTCTGACGTTTACCACCCCTAGACTTGATATGCGACGTATCAGACGAAGAGACCGGACTGTATGGTAAGTGTTACTGGTCGGATTCGCAGGAGTGTGAGCGGGCTAGCTCGTCGATCTTCTGATCGATCAATACCCGGGTGGCCGTTACGTTTAGCAGACCGCTTGCGGCTTGTGGGTGCTTGATATGATCATCATCTGCTACCGGCGTATTGACGAGTCTTTAGAGTCCTACACAGAGGTTTCCTAGCTCAAGCGAAACGAAATAGGAGTGCATATGAGATATGTGCGGGACCGAGAATAATGCGTGTATGTGATACCGTATTTGATTCTTGCGATTAATGTTTAGATTGGTTGTATGAGATATGACCTAGTTATCGAATCATTGATTCGATAAATCGATGCATTGAATACTAGTCGGTTATGTGCGACATGACCGGATCATTGAATCAAGTGTTGATTTAATGATTTAATGTATAATTATATATTTGATATATTACTTTGCATTAACTAGTATTGGTTCATTTTAAACGGATTTTTCTCACTTGATTTACACATTGTATATGTGATATACTTTTGTGCACATAATCGTATCATGTTTGATGATACTTGATGATATGGTTAAGTGTATAGAATTAAACCATAGTTAACTTGAGATTAGGGTTTTGATTATGCATTTATTCATTTATTTGTTTATTCATTTATTTGGATAAACTTTAAGATGAAAATGGTGGCAATTTTTGTTTCATATTGAAGCTTCATGAAGCTTTGACTTTGCTAACCATTCTTGTCTTCATGCTTAACCCTAACCCACTCAAATGACCATGGTTTATTCTCTACACTTAACCCTAGTTAAAGTTATGATAAGTTTGTATTTTCTTTTCATTTTAAAACATAGAACTTATCATAACTAGCTTCATCATCTTCTTCTTCTAAAAAGAAAAAGCTTGCTACTTTAATAGCAACTTGAGTTCTAGTGAGAGAAATCCAATTCTAAAGTGAACCCACCTCCTATTTCTTCACCCTCTACCTCTTGCCAAGTTGTTTTGGGTGTTTTCTTCACAAGTTTCACAACTTTGTGAAGTCGGAGCTTGAACTAGTGCAACCTCGATGTAGATCGTCTTTGACACGAAGCCAACGACCTAGCTCGCCCGTTTCTCCGATGAAGCCGACGATTGGATTCGGAATTCATGATGGACAGCGAGAGGACACCCATGTGGAGCTAAGGAAGTGGAAATCCGGATCTACAAAGGTTGTAGCTTCTCACTTCTAGTTAAAGTGTTAACTGAGTTTTCATTTCGCCTAAACATCTAGTCTAAGATCCGTAGTCTAGGGTTTCTCGGCACCAAAAATTTTAAATTGGCATGTTCGATGCCTTGTGAGACCACTATAGGGTGCCTAGGAACCTTTTACTGGTATCAGAGCCTAGCTAGAGCCTTAGGCGAAGTCTAGACGACGTTTGAAACCCGATCGAACCGAAACCCAAAACCCTAAAATGCTCTTTGGATTTTTTCTAAAAAATTGGATTTTTGTCAATTAAAAATATGCAGAAAATCAAGCAGGGTGTTATTTGAATTACTGTAAAATACGAGGGCCTGAATCAACTTTTCCACCGCGGAACCGCGGCACGTGCTATGCATGATGCGGCGGTTCCGCGGCCTTACTGTTCCCTTGTTTAATATTTTCTGCACAGTAACTCATATAATATAATGCTGTATTTTCTGGGGTATTTTTATTGTGACTCTACAGAAGAGTTTTCTGGGGTTGTATAGGGAATCAATGATTCGATCGGATTATCAAATTTTGTCAGTGTGGATTTTCCGGATAAATTTTAGAATATGTTAAAAAGTTCGACCGGATATAAATACCCAATTTTTCCCTGTCGGGAAATTTCCATGTGTTGGATTTTTCCGAAGTTTAACGACGTTCTAAGTAGTGCAAGTAACGCGATGGACCCTCTAGAAGACAACAAACCTTAACTCGATTATGTGACCGTCTTGAACTGCCCTTTGAACCTTCGGGTTTGGGGCAGTACGGTGTGCCACATGTGAGGCGTTGGCTTGACCCTTCTACGGCTGGACCGTCGGTACTGAGGCACGAACTGAATGTTGTTAGGCTTATTTCATGTGTTGAGCTGTATCGGGAAAACTTGGGTATTCGACTGTTCGATCGGAAAGTTTAACATTTTCTGTTTGTCTGGAATGTGATACAATAATTGGAATTCATAAACAGTTATGTGATAACTGAATGAATGTTATAAATCTAGCGGTTTAGTTTCACTTTATATTGAAAAGTGTTTTCGATAATGAGACTAAAATGCTGGGTTTATAACTGTTAGGCATGTGATGTCTAAGTATTTCATTTGATTAGGCATGTGATGTCTAAAGAAGTTGCGGATTCCAATTGTTGTAGTTTTACACTTTCTTTTCTGTGACCGTAAGTGTAGTATGTTCATATCGCCGGTTTCGTTGCTATACGTCAACGACAATTGGGGTACTCATACTTACTTACGTTGATGACATGTGATGTTATGTGTTGCTGGATATGTTATATTGGATCGTCGTGTTCGAATAGCCGGGGGTTTTTATGTGAGATGAGTGTTTTTCATTTTCATTCATGTAAAAACTTGTATGTAATATTCTTTTATTTGGGGCACATCCAGGTAGCGGAAGATGTCACCTTTTGTATATTATTTACTTTTCCGCATTAGGATAGACCCAAGGAGGGGAGCACAAGTAACCGGGTTCTGGGGTCCAGTGGGAGACCAACTCGAGGAGTCGAGTCCGGGTCTTCTAACCCTAGAATTGGCAGGGTTGCTTGCCGCTCTCGTAGGGGTCTAGGGGTGTGGGATTGGCTATTCATCACGACCGTGGAATCCGTGTTTTATACTGGCTCGTATTGAAAACACGGACGTCCTAGTATATCCAATATTTCATATGTTTATTCTGCTGCGATATCTGTGTTGTGACTCTATGATGGATATAGTATATAGTATATATGATATATTATATAGACGTTACTTATGTTTTACACCCGCGCTAGCCCTGCCCTGCTCTGTCGTTAGTTACCTAACCTAACGGTGCACGAGGGGACATCTAGGTGAATGCGGATGGCATAAGTGTACGTCATATCTATCTGTGATGTTTAGGTATTTAAATGATGGGACTTCATTAATGTGATTAATGAAAGAAAAGAAACCTAAGATGTTGTAGAATCAAATTTTAAAACAAAACAGGTAGCTACAGTTCTTGCTTTGCATAGCGATATATATGATATATCCCGCACCTTATTCGATGAGGAAAGGACCGAGATCCCTTCACCGGGAGTGACTCCTTTAGCAATAACTGGCAGATGCTACACACTCGATTTGCTTTTGACTGCTTTTGGGTTTTTGCTTTGCACAGCGATATATATGATATATCCCGCACCTCATTCGACGAGGAAAGGACCGAGATCCTGTTCATCACAGAATACTGCATTTTATACCGCCCATTCTTACGCTCGGTTGTTTATAGGTAGGTGCTTTTAATCCGTGTTTGTTACATGTTTACAGAATACAGGTTTCCAGTACAAATATTGCAATTCAAGACAAAATCTCCACAGTTACACCAAATACAGAACATCTGTTGACAGCAGATAAAAGCCGGGTTCCGGTCATCCATATCTGTCCAGTGCTGCGTACCGATCCCAGGGACAAGACATATGACAGTGGTCATTCGTGTCTCGGACATACACAAAGCACGAGAGGGGCTGCACAAGAATCAATGGGTGCGCGGAGCTCGAGAGAGATAAAGTCAAAAGTAAAGAGAAGTGTCCAATCTTGGACAAGGAATTCTGCTGATATTCTGGAAAGATTATCATAAAATACATGTACCAGACAATAGGGGACACAAATCCAGGAAACCACCAGAAAACCCAGAGCCCAACTCCCCTACACTGCCGCGGAACCGCGGCCAAAGGGGGGTCTAGGCCGCGGTTCCGCGGCCGTACAGGCGCCGCACTCTGTGGATTTTTGGGGGTAGTTTTGGGAGTTTATTTCTGGTCTGGTGGTTGCCCTAGAATTCCATTCTCCTGCCTATAAATATAGCAGATCTGAGCAAGGCCAAAGGGTCATTCTTTGCATTCTTTTGTTCATCTTTCTTTTGTAGTTTTAGTTCTTTTTTCTTCTTCTTCTTCATTCTTTTTCCATGAAATTGTAGTGAGAGCTTTTGAGTGGGAGATTAATGAAGATGAGGGTTTTGTATCATTCTATTGTGTTTCTTCTTCCCCTTGAGATTCTTGCTTTCTCTTGATCATTCAACCTCTTCATTGAGCTTGAATGGTTAAGGGTTAGTTATTGATCTCAAGGGTCGTATTTTCTCACGGAATTAGCGCTTCATCTCACATGCGTTCTCTACCCTTCCCTTGATCTTGCAACCTCTTGATTGAGCTTGCAAGTTTAAGGGTTGGCTATTGATCACATGCTTGTCTTGAGTCCTAGTTTCGTATTCTTTTTATCGCTTTTTCTTACTTGCAATTTATTACCTTGTCTTTCATTACTTGCAATTTAATTCATGCACTTTCTTTCTTGTAATCTTTTCTTTTCTTTGTTCTTTTCTTTTTGTTCTCTTTTGTTCATTTTGTGAATGTTGTAATATTGTTGTTGTTAAGAATCCATATGATATTGTAAGTTAACATTTCTTTGCCAATTCCTTTTCCCGTTATTTTCCATTTGAACTTCGCCCAAACCATACGCAAGCGCTCCGTTAGGCACCCTACCCTGATAAGGTAACGGTGATTCCTAACCGCGACCGGTTGCGTTCGGTTTGGCCGGAGGCGAAAGCAAGAGACAAGAACGGAAGGACAAGGGTAAATAAGCCGTATTCCACGAATACCGCGCTTAAATCCCCTAATCCACGTTGTTGCCGATTGCTTAGCTTCAATTGGTCAAGACTCGGCTCAAAGGTTTTGAGTACGGATTTCTTTAGCTTATAATCTCGTATCTTTTCTTAACAACTTTATACTTGCAAATAAACACATAGGGTAGATCAAACAAACTCATACAGATTCTTTATTAACTCGTCTAAGACAAGAGCGGAAATTCAACCATCTCCCTGTGGATCGACCCGTGCTCAACCGGCTAGCTGCATAGCGACACCGTCCTGATCGCGGTTACACTTTAATTCTTTGAACATCCGACACGCCAAAAGCGTGTGATCAAATGGCGCCGTTGCCGGGGAGACGGTAACGTATTTCTTTTCTTGTTATTCGGGTTAATATTCTTTTTTTACATATATAAAAAAAAAATTAAAAAAAAAATCTTTTTGTTATTTTTAATAATTTTTGTGGGCAAGTGTGCAGATTTTTGCGTATTTGCAAACTGCAATTGT
The DNA here is from genome assembly GCA_030015575.1 of Agapanthus africanus. Taxonomy (NCBI): domain Eukaryota; kingdom Viridiplantae; phylum Streptophyta; class Magnoliopsida; order Asparagales; family Amaryllidaceae; genus Agapanthus; species Agapanthus africanus. The sequence continues at coordinate 368,543,772 of JASDDO010000012.1, forward strand.
GGGAAGCAAAGTGTACATTCAAGGCTAAGGTGTTTACGAAGTACAGTGCCAAAGATCCGGGTAGTTTGACCCGCGCAAGCGAACCTTTCAAGCTTACCGGATTTGATTCAATGGGGGTTTCCTAACCCAAAACTTAACGGTACGTACTTTACTAACACCTTCTTCTCAAATCCGACGCTTCCAATATACTATTCTTTTGCAGGATTCTTTGCAAGTTCGCTAGCAAACGCTAAAAATTGACTAACCCGTATTTGTTGCAGCGCCGCGCTTACACTAAAAAACGATTGTTTGATTCTTTATAAGAATTTTTTTGAATTGCACATTGCATCAATTAATACGGACTTAAGGGCAAGCGAACCCCACAACATACGGTAAAGGATTTCATCACCTTTTCCGTGGCCCACAAATCACGAACTTGAGCATAACGATTACCCGCACAAATTTTAAAAGAAACTAGACTTTAAGCCTTAAGGACTTCGCGCTCACTAGGAGAAGTTAATTGTGTTTAGAACCTCGCTTAACGGTATATTGTTTACGAGGTGTCTAGGAAAGTGTTAACGGCGAAACCGCCAAAAGAGAAAGGGTTATTTAATTAAGGAACTTCGAGAAAGCGTTGGACAACCTCCCCTTATCTCTGCACTTACCTGGCCTCGTGATCAGTGTATCTTGAGCCTGTTTCTCGACACGGTTTTACTTCGACAATTAAGTTCTGGAGCAGGTCTAGTTGACCTAGGTGAACCCTAGACCGATTAGGTGTGTGGTATTTTTGTGTCGTGATTATTTTGTCCATATTCTTTTTTTGTGTATACTTCATTCTTTTGTTAATATATAACTAAAAAAAATATATATATATATATATCACATTCTTTTTCCCCTCCTTTTTCTCTTCATATCATGGGTACTCCACCTCGCAAAACTCTTGCCGAACTTTGGTACACCCAACCAGACATTACCTCATACGGTTCTTGTTTTGGTCGAACTTCGAACGATCCATCCATGCCAAAAATTTCTTTGAAAGATCGGATAGACGCGTCTAGGACGAACACCTGGACCCCGCAATCCACTTCGTATCAACCGTTTCAAACATTCACCCCTTCTTGTGTTGATACCCCTTTTGAAAATCCAGTTGTAACCCCGAGACCAATGTCCATTGCTGAACATATTGCACAATCTCGTAGCCGATCTTTCACTCCTTTCACCACTGCAAATTCTTGGGACCAACAAATCCATTCACCTTCTTATCCCACTGTTGATCCCACTCCTGTCCAGCCATTCAATTCCTACCAATCCTACCCTACTTTTGCACCTTCCCAAGACATTACTTCAGAACAGCCATTTGGGAGTTTTCAGTATCCAAATAACTTTGAATCATTTACTGAAACCCCTTCACAACCCATGTCTAGTCTGGAACAGTCGTTGGAAGACTTTAGGGTAGCGTCAAGCCAACAGATGATGGATTTGAATGCGTCCTTGGCCGCCCTCATGCAACCTACTGACCCGGTAGCTAGTTTTCAACTAGCTCCAACTTTTTCAATATATGATGAGGCGGCAGGACATGCCGTGAATTTGAGTGGAGAGAGTGAGATGTACCCCCTTCCAAATCAAACCTACCCGTCCCAAATTGAATCCCACAACTCCTGTTTTGAATGTCTATCTAGTATCCCACATGATTTATCAATTGAAGATAGAATGATGAATGAGTTGTGCGACTTCGTAGTGTTTGATTTGCCCGATTGTGAAGGGTCCCTTCCAAGTGAAACCCTACCTAATCCTTTTGACCTCTACACCTATATCTTAGAACCAGAATCGATTAATATCCATGCTTTTGATGAGGTGTCAAAGAATTTTGATTTTCACTTGATTGAGGATATTGACGCTGGGGATATTTTGGATGATGAACCCGTAAATTTGGCTGAGTTTGTCTCTCCAAGTCATCATCCCGAGTCATTAACTGTTTTTCCCGAACCCAATATGCGTCTAGATTTTGATAAAATATGCATGGATGAGCTTAACTTTGAGAAGAATATTGAGGATAGTTTTGAGGATGAACCAGTTTTGCTTGATGAGTCGGATTTTTCAATTCATCCCGTTTCTTCCACTGACTGTGTCCACCCTCCTGAACCTTTAACCGATAACCTTCCTCAACCACTTCCCTCCATCCTTTCCATCGTTCCGACCTTGCAAGAACCCGTATCACTTACATTTCATATGTCTGGTTTACCAAGTTCGGCGTACCCATGGCTTCTTACGAATCTTGAGGGATTTGACCCAATCTCTCGACGGGTAAATATATTAGCACAATCGCTTTTCACACATCGGTCATCACATATTGTGCTAATCTATTTACTCCATCTGCACCCTCAAGTTCGTATTCCACTTCTTTTTCCCTTCCGCCATTCTTCTTCCTCTCATATACCGAGACCGCATCCCGCTTCTCTTCGCATACGGTCTCGCGTATTGTCCTTCTCTTTTCTCTACGCCTTCTTCCACCAACCTGTACATTATAGCGATAAAATCTTTGAATGGTTGGTGCTCACTTTTGGCCTGTGTAAGGCCTTGTATATCTTGATACTGTTCTTTCCCCCCTAATCCTGAATTTCAACGCTTAACAGTGGAAACACTGTTTTACTTAAGTTTGGGGGGGACACTTTTTTGTATATATTTTTGTTTTCCTTTTTGTTTTGTATATAATTTGTTTCTAGGGAGCGCCGGCAATTTTGACCCTCTTGGTATAGCCTGACAGTGAGGGCACTGTCAAGTTTAAGTTTGGGGGTGTGCTCGGTAAGCTTTCTTCCTTCGCATTCATATGTATATTTTGCATCTGCATATTAAATCCATAAAATCCATAAAAATCTGAAAATTTTCTAAAAATATAAAAACTTTTTTGTCAAGTTAGCTTGTGGAAGAACTCTGATTCAACATTCGACGGTTTTTGTTTGAAAAAATAGGAATAACTAAATCTTATGTTTAGATTTTGAAAACCTGAAAGATAACTCTCCTTTGAAGTTAACTATAGCTGATATACGTCTTTACATCACACTACACGTGTCGTGAATTTTGGGAATTAGATGACAAGTCTTTCATGTTTAAACTGTTAAACAGATAAATGATTTTCTGAGGATCAAATAGGTTTGTTCTGAAATAAGTAATGTCAAGAATAGTTTATGAAGTAAAGCGAATATGAAGGAATGTTATTGATGCCGTAATTGGAGCTAAGTCTGAAAAATAACCCATCTGAAACTTGATTGGAATGATTACACACCAAACCCACTAAACACGTCTTTTATCCAAAAAAATATTTGAACTGCCGGTTATATCTCCGTTCGTATTAAATCATCTGATTTTCACGCCAAACTGTCTTTTGTTTTTGGACCTAGGTAACTTGAGTAATTAAGTCCGCTGGGGTGTTTCTACACCTAATGCCCTAAAACCAACTGGCTTGGGTGCATTGGCCCAAAGCTCGCTAAGAAGCCTAGAAAGTCCAGTTTAAAACAAAGTCAAGCAAGTGTTCTCTCCGAGTTAAAATTCCTAACGGTTCTTTGTGTGAGAATAATCTTGATAAAAGACAGGCTTTTATAAAAATTTTAACGGAGATATGAAGGTTTTACTCTTTGATAAAGACTATTGCACGTTCACAGAGGTGTGTATGAAATGAAAACAAGAAAAAGGTGGAGTGAAAAATACGACTTAGTTTCCTGTTAAGGAAGATAGAAATTCTGAAGTTGAAACCTTACTGGAAAACGAAACTTGAAAAATGCTTAACTCTTTATAAAATTTATGTGATCCTTTTAAAATTGTTATCTGGGCTTTATTGTGCGACATGATGACTTTAATCGATCCTTCTGGAACTTAACGACACTAATTGCACTGCACGTAAAGACATATAAAATCTGTAGTTAAATAAGAAGCGAGGTGTGAAAAATAAAGGTTCGATAGACTAGATTTAGGATTATAGAATTGTTATTTTCTGAAACAAAAACTTTAGGGTTTGAATCTTAGTTATTGTACAAAACCAACTTGACCGGATTTTGTGGGTAGTATCCGCTGAAAACCTTCAGGAGACAACACTCCACCTACTAGGGACACCTAGAGGTTTAACGGCTTGTTGCACGCGCTCAGTGCAATCGCGTTTCCTGCGAAAGTGCGGTTATCATTTTATTTTTATGAATAATTGGTTTTGCTCGGGACGAGCAAAAGTTAAGTTTGGGGGTATTTGTTCATCACAGAATACTGCATTTTATACCGCCCATTCTTACGCTCGGTTGTTTATAGGTAGGTGCTTTTAATCCGTGTTTGTTACATGTTTACAGAATACAGGTTTCCAGTACAAATATTGCAATTCAAGACAAAATCTCCACAGTTACACCAAATACAGAACATCTGTTGACATCAGATAAAAGCCGGGTTCCGGTCATCCATATCCGTCCAGTGCTGCGTACCGGTCCCAGGGACAAGACATATGACAGTGGTCATTCGTGTCTCGGACATACACAAAGCACGAGAGGGGATGCACAAGAATCAATGGGTGCGCGGAGCTCGAGAGAGATAAAGTCAAAAGTAAAGAGAAGTGTGCAATCTTGGACAAGGAATTCTGCTGATATTCTGGAAAGATTATCATAAAATACATGTACCAGACAATAGGAGACACAAATCCAGGAAACCACCAGAAAACCCAGAGCCCAACTCCCCTACACTGCCGCGGAACCGTGGCCAAAGGGGGGTTTAGGCCGCGGTTTCGCGGCCGTACAGGCGCCGCACTCTGTGGATTTTTGGGGGTAGTTTTGGGAGTTCATTTCTGGTCTGGTGGTTGCCTTAGAATTCCATTCTCCTGCCTATAAATACAGCAGATCTGAGCAAGGCCAAAGGGTCATTCTTTGCATTCTTTTGTTCATCTTTCTTTTGTAGTTTTAGTTCTTTTTTCTTCTTCTTCTTCATTCTTTTTCCATGAAATTGTAGTGAGAGCTTTTGAGTGGGAGATTAATGAAGATGAGGGTTTTGTATCATTCTATTGTGTTTCTTCTTCCCCTTGAGATTCTTGCTTTCTCTTGATAATTCAACCTCTTCATTGAGCTTGAATGGTTAAGGGTTAGTTATTGATCTCATGGGTCGTATTTTCTCACGGAATTAGCGCTTCATCTCACATGCGTTCTCTACCCTTCCCTTGATCTTGCAACCTCTTGATTGAGCTTGCAAGTTTAAGGGTTGGCTATTGATTACATGCTTGTCTTGAGTCCTAGTTTCGTATTTTTTTTATCGCTTTTTCTTACTTGCAATTTATTACCTTGTCTTTCATTACTTGCAATTTAATTCATGCACTTTCTTTCTTGTAATCTTTTCTTTTCTTTGTTCTTTTCTTTTTGTTCTCTTTTGTTCATTTTGTGAATGTTGTAATTATTGTTGTTGTTAAGAATCCATATGATATTGTAAGTTAACATTTCTTTGCCAATTCCTTTTCCCGTTATTTTCCATTTGAACTTCGCCCAAACCATACGCAAGCGCTCCGTTAGGCACCCTACCCTGACAAGGTAACGGTGATTCCTAACCGCGACCGGTTGCGTTCGGTTTGGCCGGAGGCGAAAGCAAGAGACAAGAACGGAAGGACAAGGGTAAATAAGCCGTATTCCACGAATACCGCGCTTAAATCCCCTAATCCACGTTGTTGCCGATTGCTTAGCTTCAATTGGTCAAGACTCGGCTCAAAGGTTTTGAGTACGGATTTCTTTAGCTTATAATCTCGTATCTTTTCTTAACAACTTTATACTTGCAAATAAACACATAGGGTAGATCAAAGAAACTCATACAGATTCTTTATTAACTCGTCTAAGACAAGAGCGGAAATTCAACCATCTCCCTGTGGATCGACCCGTGCTCAACCGGCTAGCTGCATAGCGACACCGTCCTGATCGCGGTTACACTTTAATTCTTTGAACATCCGACACGCCAAAAGCGTGCGATCAGATCCCTTCGCCGGGAGTGACTCCTTTAGCAAAACTAGAAAAGCCTCAAAATCACTCCATTTCAAAACTTCATTTGATTCTACAACGATATCAAGTTCATTACGCTCATGGTTTTCAGAAAAACCTGCGTAGCCCTCCGTCAATTCAGATATGTAATGTTCAGTATTCGTGCTACGGTTGTTTGGCATGCGTCAAGGCGTAGTGTACGGTAGCTGATTATTACTTATCTGCAGCATGAGATGCGATTGGATTAAGGTATTCGTACGGCGTTGTTTGGCATGCGTCAAGGGTCGTACGGGTGGGTTTAATTCGATCACGAATTGTACGGGTTAAACTTGACTAGCGGACTATGGGTTGTTTGGCATGCGTCAAGTTCATAGCACGCTAGGGGCAAAAGCATTATCGGGAATTTCAAGTGTTGAAATTTGCAATGAGATTCCATACCTTCTATGAGATAGTTGGATCCCGATACCCACTGCGAGTAAGAGTTACTCCTGGGAGAGTTTTACACATTGCAATTAGCTGAACAAGTAGGTGTCTAGAAAGGTGTCAACGGGGTTACGCCTCTGGGAAAACGAGGTTTACATTAATTAGGTTCGTGCGAAAGCACGGGGGACCTCCCTCAAAGTACCGACACTGGCCTGGCTGAAAGATTGGCGAACCTGTAGTGTGTAATTAATCCCGGCTAGTCTTTCCTTTTAGGGTTTGGAGGAAGATTTGATAAAAAGCAGTGGGAGCCATCCTGATTAGATAAGATAATAACCAATCTGATCTTGCACGAGCATACGCTAAAGTGTTTTCTTCTCTCTCTCTCCAGGTAGCGACCAGTTCATGCCTTAATCAAGATAATAATATGGATGTATTGACCGAACCCGCATGTTATACTGTGCTGGGGAACGTTGGTTCCGTTCTTTCTTATAAGAGTTATAGGAATGAACAGGATATAGGGGAATGCCAGGATTCCCATGCCACCCGAATGAAGAAAGTACATGTTGATGCATTTTCTTCGGGTGTGTTCGTTACTGAGAACTGTTTCTCCATTTGCTCTACGTCCTGGGTATTAGATACCGGGTCAGGATCCCACATATGTAATCAGTTACATGGGCTAAGGAAAGGTAGAGAACTTGGAGAAGGTGATAAAGACATTAGAGTTGGAAATGGTGCAATTGTTGCAGCTAAGAGTGTCGGGGAATATCACCTTGTATTACCAACTGGTAATACATTGGTTCTGAACGAATGCTATTACATGCCGAACCTGATATGCAACATTATATCGGTTTCTTTATTAAGTAAAGAGAGATATAATTTTGTATTACAGGACAATGTTATGAACATTTTCCGTAACCAAAAGTTGGTTGGATCAGGCACGTTGTGCAATGGTATTTATGTTCTAAATCAATCAACGGTTCTGAGCATAACAAACACACACAAGAGGAAGAGTTCTGAACTCAATGAATCCTTCTTGTGGCATTGTAGACTGGGTCACATCAATGCTACACGACTAGCTAAGTTGCATAAAGATGGATATTTAAATCCGTTTGAATTTTCATCTTATGACACTTGCCAGTCATGTCTCAAAGGCAAGATGACCAAGACTCCGTTTACGGGACACGGAGAAAGAGTTACCGAACTCTTGGGACTTATACATATTGATGTGTGTGGTCCCATATCTACACATGCCAGGGATGGTTCTTCATACTTCATTACATTCACTGACGATCTCTCTAGGTTCGGGTATGTGTTCCTGATGAAACACAAATCAGAAGCTTTTGAGAAATTTAGGGAATATAAGCAAGAAGTTGAGAACCAAACCGGAAAAAGTATTAAAATCCTACGATCTGATCGAGGAGGAGAATACTTAAGCAATGAATTCCTGGACTTCCTAAAAGAGAATGGGATTCTCTCTCAGCTGACTCCTCCATATACACCACAGCACAACGGTGTATCAGAACGGAGGAACCGCACCCTATTAGATATGGTGCGCTCTATGATGAGCACAGCTGAGTTACCTATTTCCTTCTGGGGATATGCGCTTGAGACAGCCATGGACCTATTGAATAGAGTTCCTACCAAATCAGTGCCTACCACTCCATATGAGATATGGAAAGGGAAGAGACCACATCTTAATTACATTAAGATATGGGGTTGTCCAGCCTATGTCAAAAGACAGAATCTGGACAAACTCGAGGCAAGATCAGTCTTATGTAAGTTTGTAGGATATCCCAAGAATTCACAAGGGTATATCTTCTACCATCCCGAGGAACAAAAAGTGTTTGTTTCTCGACATGCCACATTCTTAGAAAAGAGTTTTCTTATGAAACAGACAAGTGGCATTCAGGTAGAACTGGAAGAGGCTCCAGCGGAACAAACTATAACACAAGACATGGTAGAACCAGAGGATTCCGTAGTTCCCGATGAACCCCAGCCACTCCGCCGATCTAGTAGGGTTCCTCGCCAACCTGAGAGATACTACGATTTTCTCATGGATGGTGGGAGCGAGGATTGCATCATGGAGGATGATGACCCAACTAGCTTCGAGCAGGCCATCACGAGTGGGGACTCAGTGAAATGGCTGGATGCTATGCGGTCTGAGATGGATTCCATGTACACCAACAAAGTATGGACTTTGGAAGTTGCTCCTGAAGGGGTAAAACCCATTGGGAGCAAGTGGATCTTCAAGAAGAAACTTGGTGTAGATGGGAAAGTGGAGACTTTCGAAGCTAGACTTGTAGCAAAGGGTTTTCGTCAAAGACCAGGTGTGGACTATGACGAGACCTTTTCTCCAGTGGCTATGCTTAAATCCATTCGGATCATGCTTGCCATCGCTGCATATCATGATTACGAAATCTGGCAAATGGATGTTAAGATCGCCTTTCTAAACGGTGATTTAGAAGAGTGCGTGTACATGACTCAGCCAGAGGGCTTCGTAGATAGTGGGAGCAGCGGGAAGGTGTGCAAGCTGCTTAAATCCATTTATGGATTAAAGCAAGCATCGCGGAGTTGGAACATCTGCTTTGACGTCGTTATCAAAGAGTTTGATTTCGTCAAAAATCCAGATGAACCTTGTAGCTACAAGAAGGTGGCAGAGAGTAAGGTTGTCTTCCTCGTATTGTACGTGGACGACATACTCTTGATAGGAAATGATATTCCTATGCTGCAATCGGTCAAGCTCTTCTTATCACAAAGATTCTCAATGAAAGATCTTGGTGATGCCTCCTGCATATTGGGAATTAGGATCTATAGAGATAGATCCAAACGGATTTTGGGATTGTCCCGATCCAGATACATTGACACCATACTAAAGAGGTTTAGTATGGAAGAGTCCAAGCGTGGGAACTTACCCACGATCTCTGGAGTCACTCTCTCCAAAGAGATGTCTCCCAAGACTGATTTGGAGAGAGCTCGCATGCAAGGGATACCCTATGCTTCGGCAGTAGGCTCTTTCATGTATGCGATGCTATGTACCAGACCCGATGTAGCATACTCACTAAGTATAGTCAGCAGGTATCAAGCTGATCCTGGAGAGAGTCACTGGACAGCTGTGAAGAGCATTCTCAAGTACTTACGAAGGACTAGAGATATGTTCTTGGTGTATGGTAACGGAGAGCTCCAAGTGGAGTCCTTTACCGATTCGAGCTTCCAGAGTGATAAGGACGACTCTAAGTCGCAGTCGGGTTTTGTCTTTACCCTTTACGGAGGGGCGGTTAGCTGGAAGAGTTCCAAGCAGGAAACCGTGGCAGACTCGACAATGGAGGCTGAATACATCGCTGCCAACGATGCTGCCAAAGAGGCTGTCTGGATCAAGAAGTTCATTACTGAACTTGGTGTGGTTCCATCCATTGAGCGTCCAATACCTTTGTATTGCGATAACAATGGAGCGGTGGCTTTGGCCAAGGAACCCAGGTCCCATCAGCGATCCAGGCATATTCTGAGGCGGTATCACCTGATCCGGGAGATAGTTGATCGCCGGGAGATCGAAGTCAGGAGGGTTGACACGAAGAACAACACGGCTGATCCACTCACGAAGGCCATTCCCCAGACACAGTTTGAGAGACTCTTCGGGATGCTCGGTATGCGATACTACAGCAGCTGGCCCTAGTGCAAGTGGGAGATTGTTAGTTGTATGTATGCCCTAGAGGCCAGTATTGTACAGATGTTGTATATTATATTGGATGCTTGGACATATATAGAGATGACTTTCTTGCTCGATATGATAGTATGCTATCTGGTTACTCTTTATCTTAACATGTATACTAGTCTATTTATACTGTCTTGTAGTTACATGTTGATAAAGCCCTTAGGATGTGTACTTGACTACCTGGACTATGATGCAGATCATACTAGTGGGGACATGGTAGTCCATAAGTGCATCCTTCAAGGTCCCTAGTCGTGGGTGTATCGAGACGGGGCATCGATATACCAGAGTAGACTAGCGTATATGCTTCTCGACCCATATGATGGGCGATGGATGATCCCATATCCATTGGTGTTTGACATCAGAGATGGTATATGGGTGCTCAGTGGAGACTGGGTACACTGGACGGACTCGCCGAGAACTCCCAGATGGTATTATACCTCATGTCAGATGGCAGTTCTCAGGTGACACTTGTGCAGGTTAGTCTGTAGACCCGAGATCGTCATAGAGTCTTGTGTGATTCCCACTGTGCTTTGATCTCCACCTTACCACGTCCATGAGGGCGTGCAAAACGGTGGTCTTTGGGTTCAGTCCCGAGTCATATGGAGGCAATGAGCGATAGGAGGGGTTTCGTCTCTCCCGGTATTGGGGGTTGATGTTGCGCTGTGCTCGATTGGCCGTAACAGGGAAGTCCCTGGCCAGGGCTGATCAGAGATTTGCTGGTAAGTGTTACCAGTAGTTTCTCGACCCGTTAAGAGCCTCATATCGGCACGACTTATCGAGTATTGGGGTCTGACGTTTACCACCCCTAGACTTGATATGCGACGTATCAGACGAAGAGACCGGACTGTATGGTAAGTGTTACTGGTCGGATTCGCAGGAGTGTGAGCGGGCTAGCACGTCGATCTTCTGATCGATCAATACCCAGGTGGCCGTTACGTTTAGCAGACCGCTTGCGGCTTGTGGGTGCTTGATATGATCATCATCTGCTACCGGCGTATTGACGAGTCTTTAGAGTCCTACACAGAGGTTTCCTAGCTCAAGCGAAACGAAATAGGAGTGCATATGAGATATGTGCGGGACCGAGAATAATGCGTGTATGTGATACCGTATTTGATTCTTGCGATTAATGTTTCGATTGGTTGTATGAGATATGACCTAGTTATCGAATCATTGATTCGATAAATCGATGCATTGAATACTAGTCGGTTATGTGCGACATGACCGGATCATTGAATCAAGTGTTGATTTAATGATTTAATGTATAATTATATATTTGATATATTACTTTGCATTAACTAGTATTGGTTCATTTTAAACGGATTTTTCTCATTTGATTTACACATTGTATATGTGATATACTTTTGTGCACATAATCGTATCATGTTTGATGATACTTGATGATATGGTTAAGTGTATAGAATTAAACCATAGTTAACTTGAGATTAGGGTTTTGATTATGCATTTATTCATTTATTTGTTTATTCATTTATTTGGATAAACTTTAAGATGAAAATGGTGGCAATTTTTGTTTCATATTGAAGCTTCATGAAGCTTTGACTTTGCTAACCATTCTTGTCTTCATGCTTAACCCTAACCCACTCAAATGACCATGGTTTATTCTCTACACTTAACCCTAGTTAAAGTTATGATAAGTTTGTATTTTCTTTTCATTTTAAAACATAGAACTTATCATAACTAGCTTCATCATCTTCTTCTTCTAAAAAGAAAAAGCTTGCTACTTTAATGGCAACTTGAGTTCTAGTGAGAGAAATCCAATTCTAAAGTGAACCCACCTCCTATTTCTTCACCCTCTACCTCTTGCCAAGTTGTATTGGGTGTTTTCTTCACAAGTTTCACAACTTTGTGAAGTCGGAGCTTGAACTAGTGCAACCTCGACGTAGATCGTCTTTGACACGAAGCCAACGACCTACCTCGCCCGTTTCTCCGATGAAGCTGACGATTGGATTCGGGATTCATGATGGACAGCGAGAGGACACCCATGTGGAGCTAAGGAAGTGGAAATCCGGATCTACAAAGGTTGTAGCTTCTCACTTCTAGTTAAAGTGTTAACTGAGTTTTCATTTCGCCTAAACATTTAGTCTAAGATCCGTAGTCTAGGGTTTCTCGGCACCAAAAATTTTAAATTGGCATGTTCGATGCCTTGTGAGACCACTATAGGGTGCCTAGGAACCTTTCACTCGGGTCAACAGACTAAGCTGTACCAGTGTTACCAGAGAACTGCCATCTGACGTGAGGTATAATACCATCTGGGAGTTCTCGGCGAGTCCGTTCAGTGTACCAAGTCTCCACTGAGCACCCGCATACCATCTTCGATGTCAAACACCAATGGATATGGGATCATCCATCGCCCATCGCATGGGTTGAGAAGATATGCGCTAGTCTACTCTGGAATATCGATGCCCCGTCTCGATATTCCCACGACTAGGAACAATGAAGGATGTACTCATTGACTACCCTGGCCCCACTAGTATGATCTGCATCATAGTCCTGGAAGTCGAGTACACATCCTAAGGGCTTTATCAACATGTAATCAGAGCGACAGAAAGTATACATGTTAAGATAAAGAGCAACCAGATAGCGTACTATCATGTCGAGCAAGAAAGTCCTACCTATATATGTCCCAGCATCCACTACAATATACATCCAATGTACAGTAATGGCCTCTAGGGCATACATATAACTAACAATCTCCCACTTGCACTAGGGCCATCTGTAGCAGTGGTCGTAGTATCTAATACTCAACCATCCCATATGAGTCTCTCTCTGGGAAAAGGCCTTCGTGAGTGGATCCGCCGTGTTGTCCTCTGAGTCTACTCTCCTAACCTCGATCAACCTGGAGATCAACTATCTCCATGATTAGGTGATGCTGCCTCAGAATATGTCTGGGTCACTGATGGGACCAGGGTTCCAGGGCCGAAGCCACACTTCCATTGTCATACAATGGCAGGAACCTAGTTCATCCTATGAACCAACATACACCCAAACTTCCTCTTTGGTAGTATCTTCAATAGCGATGTTACCAGCCTTTATCGTCTAGTTTGCCACGGTATCTAGCTTGGAACTCTTCCAACATACCGTCCCTCTACTGAGGGTAAAGACAATGCCCGTGACTGACATTCAGTCGTCTTTATGACCCTGGAACTCTTCCAGTGATTCTCCCCAGGATCGATTGATACCATTTCACTACATCTAGTGAGAATCCTAGCATCCAATTACATCTATCTCATAGATGAAAACTCAGGATTTAGGAGGTATCACTTTGATCCTGTTTGGAGAATCCTAGTGATAATAGGAGATTGACCGATCGTAGTATAGGAAACTCTTTTCCTATCAAGAGTATGTTGTCTACGTACAATACGAGATGACCACCTTACTCTCTACTACCCTTTTGTATATACAAGGTTCGTCTACCATTTTGATGAAGTCAAACACTTTGACTATCACTTCAAAACAGACGTTCCAACTCCGCGATGCCTGCTTCATTATGTAAAGCATCTTGCATACGTTTCCGCTGCTCCTACTGTTTACGAAGACCTCTGGCTGTGTTCTTATAGACGTTCTCTTCTAAATCAGTATTTAGAAAAGTAGTCATGGCACCCAACCACCAGATATCGCAGTCATAGTATGTAGCCGTGGCAAGTAGGATCTGGATGGACTTAAGCATAGTCACTTGGAAAAGGTTTCATCATTATCCGTGCCTGGTTGATGACTAAAACCTTTAATAAGCCTAGCTTTGAAAGTCTCAACTTTTCCATCTATACCAAGTAATCTTCTCAAGATATACTTGCTCCTGATGGGGATTTAACCCTTCAGATATAGCAACCAAAGTCCATACTTTGTTGGTGTATAAGGATTCCATCTCAGATCGCTAAGCATCCAGCCATTCTTACAGAGTCCCTACTCTTGATGGCCTGCTCGAAACTAGTTGGGTCATCATCTCATGATGTAATCCTTGCTCCCACTGTCATCTAGAAAACGAGGTATCTCTCAGGCGGATGAGGAACCCTACTAGATCGGCGGAGAGGCTGAGGTTCGTCGGGGACTATAGAATCCTTTGGTTCTGTCAAATCATCAACTGCAGTTTTGTATAGCTAGAACCTTTCCAGTTCTACAGAACTGATCCTGCCTCGATCTTGTCCGGATTTTGCTTTAAACATAGGCCGGACAACCCCAAATCTTAACTCGCTTAAGAGATGGGTTCTTCCCATACCATATCTCATATGGAGTGGTAGGCATTGATTTGATTCAAACCTAATTCAATAGATATGCAGCTTCTCAAGTGCATATCCCCAAAAGGAAATAGGTAACTCAGTAATACTCATCATAGAGCACACCATATCTAATATTGTGCAATTGCTCCGCCCTGATACACCGTTGTGCTGTGGTGTATTCAGAGGAGTAACACTGAGAGAAAATCTCATTCTCCTTTAGAATAGTCCAGGAATTCTATGCACAAGTATTTTCCTCCCTGATCTCATCATAGGACATAATACTTATACCCGTATTTTGGTTCTCTACTTCTAACTTATATTCTGTGAATATCTCAAAAGGTTCGGACTTATGTTTCAACAGCAACATATGACTGAATCTTGAGAGATTGTCAGAGAATATAATGAAGTATGAAGAACCAGTCCTGGCATGTGTAGACAGGAGACTTTACATATATCATCATGTATCAGTCCTAAGATTTTAATAACTCTTTCTCTGTTTCTAATAAACAGAGCTATGGTCATCTAATCTTTATGACATGACTGGCAAGTTTCATAAGATGTAAATTCAAACTGATTTAAATATGCATCTAAAATGTAACTTCAGCCAGTAGGGTCGCATTGATGTGACCTAGTCTACAATACCTCAAGAAGGATTCGTTCATTTCCGAACTCTTCCTCTTGTGTGTGTTCTGTATACTAGGAACTGTAGTTTGATTTAGAACTTCAATGCTTTTAGATAACGTGCCTGAGCCGATCAACTTTTGATATAGGAAATGTTCAAAACATTATCCATCAATACAAAATTATATCCTTCTTTACTAATAAGGAGACTGATATGATTTTGTATATCAGGTTCGGTATCTAATAGCATTTGTTCAGAATCAATGTATTGGTAATACAGGGTGACAGTGACCAACAGACTTGGCTGCAACACTTGCCCCGGTTTCTGTCTCATGAAACTTATCACCCGTTCTCAGTTTTTTTACCTTTTTGTAGCCCTATGTAACAGCTTACATATCTGGGATCCTGATCCGGTATCATATACCCAGGATGCAGAGGATACTGAGAAACAGTTCTTTGTAATGAACATACCCGAAGGAGATGCATCTCATGCACTTTCTTCGTTTGGGCGGCATGGGAATCCTGGCATTCCCCTATTTCCTGCTCTGTCTTATAACAATTATAAGTTGGAGCGGGACCAACGTTCCCCAGCTCAGTATAACAAGCGGGTTCGGTCAATACATCCATATTATTATCTTGATTAAGGCGTGATATGGTCGCTACCTGGAGAGAGAGAGAAGAAAACACTCTGCGTGCGCTCTTGCAAGATCAGATTGGTTATATATTTTATCTAATCAGGATGGCTCCCACTGTTTTTATCAAATCTTCCTTCAAACCGTAAAAGGAAAGACTAGCCGGGATTAATTACACTCTACAAGTTTGCCAATCTTTCAGCCAGGCCAGTGTCGGTACTTTGAGGGAGGTTCCCCGTACTTTCGCACGGACCTAATTACTGTAAACCTCGTTTTTCCAGAGGCGTAACCCCGTTGACACCTTTCTAGACACCTACTTGATCGGCTAATTGTAAAGTGCAAAACTCTCCCAGGAGTAACAATTACTCGCAGTGGGTATCGGGATCCAACTATCATATAGAAGGTATGCAATCTCATTGCAAATTTCAACACTTGAAACTCCCGATAAAGGTTTTTACCCCTAGCACCTATGACCTTAACTATGGTCAACAAATCATAAGTACTAGTCAAGTTCTACCCGTCATTTCGTGATTAATCAGACCCACCCACATGACCCTTAACTAAGGTCAACAAAGTCACGCGACTGTCCTAACTAATCGCATCATATGCGGTGTAGGAAGACATCACTTAGCTACCGTACACTGTGCCTTGACTATGGTCAACAAACACAGCACGAATACTAAGTACTCTACTTCCTAAAATAACGGAGGGTTGCGGCTGGTTTTTATGAAAACCTTTGACACTTTGAACTTGATCTCGTTGCAGAATCAAATGGTTTTAAATGGGATGTTTTTGAGGCTTTTCTAGTTTTGCTAAAGGGGTCACTCCCGGTGAAGGGATCGTCGGCCCTTTCCTCATCGAATGAGGTGCGGGATATATCATATATATCACTGTGCAAAGCAGAAACTATAGAAGTGATCAAAAGACAAACCGAGGGTTGTAGCATCTGCCAGTTATTGCTAAAGGAGTCACTCCCGGTGAAGGGATCTCGGTCCTTTCCCTATCGAATAAGGTGCAGGATGTTCTACAAGGAACACCACGATGCAAAGCAAGAACTGTAGCTACCTGTTTTAATTTGAAATTCGATTCCACAACATCAATTAGGTTTATTTTCTTTCATTAATCTCATTAATGAATATCCCATCATTTAAATTACCTAAACATCACAGATAAATATGACGTACACTTATGCCATCCGCATTCGCCTCGATGTCCCATCGTGCACCGTTAGGTTTGGTAACTAACGGCAGAGCGGGGCAGGGCTAGCGCGGGTGTAAAACATAAGTAACGTCTATATAATATATCATATATACTATATACTACATCTATCTGAACAGAGCACAGAACATCGCATGATCACATCACAGATAAAGCACCGCAGAAGAAACATATGAAATATTGGATATACTAGGACGTCCGTGTTTTCAATACGAGCCAGTATAAAACACGGATTCCACGGTCGTGATGAATAGCCAATCCCACACCCCAAGACCCCTATGAGAGCGGCAAGCAACCCTACCAATTCTAGGGTTAGGAGACCCGGACTCGACTCCTCGAGTTGGTCTCCCACTGGACCCCAGAACCCGGTTACTTGTGCTCCCCTCCTTGGGTCTATCCTAGTGCAGAAAAGTAAATAATATGTAGGGTTCCTAGGCACTCTAGTGAGGTCTCACAAGACATCGATCATGCCCGTTTCAAAATTTAATGGTGCCGAGAAACCCTAGAACGGATCGTCGGCTAGATTTTTAGGCGAAACATTAAACTAGTTAACACTTAACTACAAGAATACGGAAATACAACCTTTATAGATCCGGTGCTCCACCTCCATAGCTCCGCAACGAAGCCCCCTCGCTGTCCAAATGAATTCCCGGGCTCTAGCGTCGGCTTCGTCGGAGAAATGGTGAGCTAGGTCGTCGATGTCCATGCCGAAGATGATCTACGTCGAGGCATCGCTAGATCAAGCTCCACCTTCACCAAGCCATGAAAACTTGTGAAGGAAACACCCTATACTACTTGGCAAGAGGTAGAGGATGAAGAAATAGGAAGTGGGTTCACTTTAGAATTGGATTTCTCACTCTTTATCATCACTTGCCATTAATGGAGCAAGCTTTTTTCCATGAAGTGAAGAAGAAGAAGAAGAAGATGAAGAATGTGATAAGTTATTCTAAAATGAAAAGAATAATGAATTCTTATCATAATAGAACCATGGTTAGGTGTAGAGAATTAATTAGGGTTAAGTGGAATGGTTAGGGTTAAGGATGAGACAAAGTGGTCACAAAGTCAAAGTATTCATGAAGCTTCATGAAAGAACAAAGAATGCCATCATTTTATCATTTCCTTTTCTTTTTGCAAAAGAATAAATAAATGAATAAAATGAATAAGCAAATAATAAACCCTAACCATTTCATTAACCAAGGTTTAATTCTTTATACTTAACCAATTTTACATGCACCATCAAACATGATACAAGCATGTGCACAAAATCATATCAAATATACAATGTGCACATCCGAGCGAGAAAATCCATTTAAAGTGAACCGATACTAGTTAATGCAAAGTAATATATCAAATATATAATTATGCATTAAATCATTAAATCAACACTTGATTTAATGATTCGGTCATATCGCCTATAACCGACTAATATCTACAGTAACAACTTATCGAATCAACACTTGATCCGATAACCCGGCTATATCGCATATAACCGATCAATGTCACAAATCGCGAGAATCGAATACAGTATCACATACTGGTATCATTCTCGGTCCCGCACATATCTCATATGCGCTCCTATTTCGTTTTGCTTGAGCCAGGAAAACCTCTGTGTAGGACTCTAAAGACTCGTCAATACGCCGGCAGCAGATGATGATCATATCAAGCACCCACAAGCCGCAAGCGGTCTGCTAAACGTAACGGCCACCCGGGTATTGAGCGATCAGAAGATCGACGAGCAAGCCCGCTCACACTCCAGTGAATCCAACCAGTAACACTACCGTACAGTCCGGTCTGATCGTCTGATATGTCGCATATCTCGCCTAGGGGTGGTAAACGTCAGACCCCAATAGCTCGATAAGTCGTGTCGATATGAGGTCTATAACAATTCGAGAAACTACTGGTAACACTTACCAGTATATCTCAGCAACCCTGGCCAGGGATTTCCTGTTATAGCCAATCGAACACAGCGCAACATCAACTCCCTATACCGGGAGAGACGAATCCCCTCCTATCGCTCATTGCCTCCATGTGACTCGGGACTGTACCCAAAAACCACCGTTTTGCACGCCCTCTTGGACGTGGTAAGATGGAAATCAAAGCATAGTGGGAACCACACAAGACTCTATGACGATCTCGGGTCAACAGACTACTCTGTACCAGTGTCACCAGAGAACTGCCATCTGACGTGAGGTATAATACCATCTGGGAGTTCTCGGCGAGTCCGTCCAGTGTACCCAGTCTCTACTGAGCACCCGTATATCATCTCTGATGTCAAACACCGATGAATATGGGATTATCCATCGCCCATCTGTATGGGTCGAGAAGGTACACGCTAGTCTACTCTGGTATATCGATGCCCCGTCTCGATATACCCACGACTAGGGACTTTGAAGGATGTACTTATGGACTACCATATCCCCACTAGTATGATCCGCATCATAGTCCAGGTAGTCAAGCACACATCCTAAGGGCTTTACCAACATGTAATAGAGAGACAGTCAGTATACACGTTAAGGTAAAGAGCAACCATATAGTATACTATCATGTCGAGCAAGAAAGTCCTCCCTATATATGTCCCAGCATCCACTACAATATACATCCTATGTACAGTAATGGCCTCTAGGGCATACATATAACTAACAATCTCCCACTTGCACTAGGGCCATCTGTAGCAGTGGTCGAAGTATCTCATACTCAACCATCCCATAAAAGTCTCTCTCTGGGAATAGGCCTTCGTGAGTGGATCCGCCGTGTTGTCCTCTGAGTCTACTCTCCAAACCTCGATCACTCTGGAGATCAACTATCTCCATGATCAAGTGATACTGCCTTAGAATATGTCTGGATCACTGATGGGACCTGCGTTCCTTGGCATAAGCCACAACTCCATTGTCACAAAATGGGAGGAACATAGTTCATCTTATGAACCATTATACACCCAAACAACCTCTTTGGTAGCATCTTAAGTAGCGATTTATCCTGCCTTTATCGTCTAGTATATCACGGTATGTAGCTTGGAACTCTTCCAACATACCGTCCCTTTACTGAGGGTAAAGACAATGCCTGCGACTGACATTCAGTCGTCTTTATCACCCTGGAACACTTCCAGTGATTCTCCCCAGGATCGATTGATACCATCTCACTACAACTAGTGAGAATCCTAACATCCATTTAGATCTATCTCATAGATCCAAAATCCAGGATTTAGTAGGTATCATTTTGATCCTACGTGGAGAATCTTTGTGATAAGCGGAGATTGATCGAGCGTAGCATAGGAAACTCCTTCCCTATCAAGAGTATGTCATCCACGTACTCTACGAGGATCTACCACCATACTCCCTACTACCTTTTTGTTTATACAAGGTTCATCTACCATTTTGATGATGTCAAACTCTTTGACTAATCCATCAAAACAGATGTTCCATCTCTGCGATGCCTGCTTTAATCCTATAAAGCATCTTGCACACGTTTCCGCTGCTCCCACTGTCTACGAGGCCCTCTGGCTGTGTACTTATAGACGCACTCTTCTAAAACATCATTAGAAAAGCAGTCATGACACCCAACCACCAGATATCGTAGTCATGGTATGTAGCCATGGCAAGTAGGATCTGGATGGACTTAAGCATAGGTACTGGAAAAGGTTTCATCATTATCCACGCCTGGTCAATGATGAAAACCTTTAACAAGTCTAGCTTTGAAAGTCTCAACTTTTCCATTTACACCAAGTAATCTTCTCAAGATATACTTGCTCCTGATGGGGATTTAACCCTTCAGATATAGCAACCAAAGTCCATACTTTGTTGGTGTATAAGGATTCCATCTCAGATCGATAAGCATCCAGCCATTCTTACAGAGTCTTACTCCTGATGGCCAGCTCGAAACTAGTTGGGTCATCATCTCATGATGCAATCCTCGCTCCCACTGTCTTAGAGAAACCGAAGTATCTCTCAGGTGGGTGAGGAACCCTACTAGATCGGCGGAGAGGCTGAGGTTCGTTGGAATCTACTGAATCCTTTGGTTCTACCAAATCATCTGCTGTAGTTTGTATAGCTGGAACCTTTCCAGTTCTACATAACAGACCTTGCCTCGAGCTTGTCCGGATTTTTCTTTTAGACATAGGCTGGACAACCCCAAATCTTAACTAATTTAAGATATGGGCTCTTCCCATTCCATATCACATATGAAATGGTAGCCTACTGATTTGATTAGAACCCTATTTAGTAGGTATGCAGCTTCTCAAGTGCATAACTCCCAAAAGGAAATAGGTAACTCAGTAGTACTCATCATAGAGCACACCATATCATATAGGGTGCTATTGCTCCGCCCCGATATACCATCATGCTATGTTGTATACGGAGGAGTAATTCTGAGAGAGAATCTCAATCTCCTTTAAGAATAGTCCAGGATTTCCGTGCTCAAGTATTCTCCTCCTCAATCACAACAAAGGACATAATACTTATACCCATATTGGTTCTCTACTTCTAACTTATATTCTGTGAATATCTCAAAAGGTTCAGACTTGTGTTTCAACAGGAACATATGTCTGAATCTTGAGAGATCATCAGAGAATGTAATGAAGTATAAAGAACCAGTCCTGGTATGTGTAGACAGGGGACCTACATATATCAACATGTATCATCCCAAGAGTTCACTAACTCTTTCTCTGTTTCCAGTAAACGGAGCTATGGTCATCTTATCTTTGTGACATGACTGGCAAGTTTCAGAAGATGTAAATTCAAACTGATTTAAATATACATCTAAATGTAACTTCAGCCAGTCGGGTCGCATTGATCTGACCTAGTCTACAATACCTCAAGAAGGATTCGTTCATTTCTGAACTCTTCCTCTTGTGTGTGTTCTGTATACTAAGAACTGTAGTTTGATTTAGAACATTAATGCTTTCAGATAACGTGCCTGATCCGATCAACTTTTGATATAGGGAATGTTCAAAACATTATCCAACAATACAAAATTTTATCATTTCTTTACTAATAAAGAGAGTGATATGATTTTGTATATCAGGTTCGGTATCTAATAACATTCATTCAGAATCAATGTATTGGTAATACAGGGTGACAGTGACCGACAGACTTGGATGCAACACTTGCCCCGTTTTCTGCCTCATGAAACTTATCACCTGTTCTCAGTTTTTCTACCCTTTTGTAGCCCTATGTAACTGATTACATATCTGGGATCCTGATCTGGTATCATATACCAAGGATGCGGAGGATACTGAGAAACAGTTCTGTATAATGAACAAACCCGAAGATGATGCATCAACATGCACTCTCTTCGTTTGGGCGGCAAGGGAAATCTGGTATTCCCCAATTTCTTGCTCTGTCTTATAACAATTATAAGTTGGAGCGGGACCAACGTTCCCCAGCTCAGTATAACAAGCGGGTTCGGTCAATTATCCGTATTATTATCTTGATTAAGGCGTGAAATGGTCGCTACCTGGAGAGAGAGAGAAGAAAACACTCAGCGTGCGCTCTTGCAAGAATAGATTGGTTATTATTTTATCTAATCAGGATGGCTCCCACTGCTTTTTATCAAATCTTCCTTCAAACCCTAAAAGGAAAGACTAGCCGGGATTAATTACACACTACAAGTTCGCCAATCTTTCAGCCAGGCCAGTGTCGGTATTTTGAGGGAGGTCCCCCGTGCTTTCGCACGAACCTAATTAATGTAAACTTCGTTTTCCCAGAGGCGTAACCCCGTTAACACCTTTCTAGACACCTACTTGATCGGCTAATTGTAATGTATAAAACTCTCCCAGGAGTAACTCTTACTCGCAGCGGGTATCGGGATCCAACTATCTCATAGAAGGTATGCAATCTCATTGCAAATTTCAACCCTTGAAATTCCCGATAATATTTTGCCCCTAGTGTTCTATGACCTTGACGAATGCCAAACAACCCATAGTCCACTTAGTCAAGTTCAACCCGTACATTTCTTGATCGAATTAAACCCACCCGCACGACCCTTGACGAATGGCAAACAACGCCGTACGAATACCCTAATCCAATCTGCATCATATGCATAAGCAGATAAATACTAGTTAGCTACCGTACACTACGCCTTGACGAATGCCAAACTATCGCAGCACGAATACTAACTAGTACTTATCTGAAATGACGGAGGGCTACGACAGGTTTTTCTGAAAACCTATTGCGTAATGAACTTGATATCGTTGTAGGATCGAATGATTTTTGAAATGGAGTGTCTTTGAGGCTTTTCTAGTTTTGCTAAAGGAGTCACTCCCGGTGAAGGGATCGTCGGTCCTTTCCTCGTCGAATGAGGAGCGGGATATATCATATATATCGCTGTGCAAAGCAAAAACACTTAAAAGCAATCAAAAGACAAACCGAGGGTGTAGCATCTGCCAGTTATTGCTAAAGGAGTCACTCCCGGAGAAGGGATCTCGGTCCTTTCCTTATCGAATAAGGTGCAGGATATATCACATATACCGCTGTGCAAAGCAAGAACTGTAGCTACCTGTTTTATTTTGAAATTCGATTCTACAACATCTTAGGTTTCTTTTAATTTCATTAATCTCATTAATGAAGTCCCATCATTTAAATACCTAAACATCACAGATAAATACGACGTACACTTATGCCATCCGCATTCGCCTCGATGTCCCCTCGTGCACCGTTAGGTTAGGTAACTAACGGCAGAGCGGGGCAGGGCTAGCGCGAGTGTAAAACATAAGTAACGGCTATATAATATATCATATATACTATATGATGTATCTATCACAGAACATCACATGATCACATCACAGATATCACAGCAGAAGAAACATATGAAATATTGGATATACTAGGACGTCCGTGTTTTCAATACGAGCCAGTATAAAACACGGATTCCACGGTCGCGATGAATAGCCAAACCCACACCCCAAGACCCCTACGAGAGCGGCAAGCAACCCTACCAATTCTGGAGTTAGGAGACCCGGACTCGACTCCTCGAGTTGGTCTCCCACTGGACTCCAGAACCCGGTTACTTGTGCTCTCCTCCTTGGGTCTATCCTAGTGCGGAAAAGTAAATAATATACAAACGGTGACATCTTCCGTAACCTGGAAGTGCCCCAATTAAAGAATATTACATACAAGTTTTTACAAGAATGAAAATGAAAAACACCCATCTCACATAAAACCCCCGGCTATTCAAACAAGACGATCCAATATAACATATCCAGCAACACATAACATCACATGTCATCAACGTAAGTAAATATGCGCATCCCAATTTTCGTTGACATATAGCAACGAAACCGGCGATATCACATATTACACTTACGGTTACAGAAAAGAAAGTGTAAAACTACAACAGATGGAATCCGCAACCACCTCAGACATCGCATGCCTGACCAAATGAATTACTTAGACATCGCATGCCTAACAATTATAAACCCCGCATTTTAGTCTCAAAATCGAAAACACTTTTCAATATCAAGTCGGGCAATTCAACAAGATTCTCGACATACTGATCGAATGCTCGTCGCAAACTTTAGTAGTCGGTCGCACCCCCGATACCGTCGACGAAGTGCTCTAAGGCGGAACACCGCTGCCGCGAGCACCCGAACGGATGCTTTCGGCGACGGGGTTCTCCTACAGTCACTTGGTCGGGGCTATGGAGTGAGGCTGTCTATTAAGTTTACCCGGCGAGTATCCGCGTACGCTACGTGATTGCGACGGACTTTTGATCGCATCAAAATTCCGTGGCAACCGATCAAGTGAGACTAAAGTGCTATGTTTATAACATTCATTCAGTTATCTCATAACTATTGTGAATTCCAATTATTGTATCCCATTCCAGATAAACAAAAAATGTTAAACTTTCCGATCGAACAATCGAACACCCAAGTTTTCCCGATACAGATCAACACATGAAACAAGTCTAAAAACATTCAGTTCGTGCCTCAGTACCAACGGTCCAGCCGTAGAAGGGTCAAGCCAACGCCTCACATGTGGCACGCCGTACTGCCCCAAACCCGAAGGTTCAAAGGGCAGTTCAAGACGGTCACATAATCGAGTTAAGGTTTGTTGTCTTCTAGAGGGACCATCGCGTTACTTGCACTACTTAGAACGTCGTTAAACTACGGAAAAATCCAACACTTGGAAATTTCCCAACAGGGGAAAAATTGGGTATTTATATCCGGTCGAACTTTTTAACATATTCTAAAATTTATCCGGCAAGCCACAAATAGACAAAATTTGATAACCCGATCGAATAGTCGAACTCCCAAAATACAACACCAGAAAACTCAACTGTTGAGTGCAGATTAAAGCTTCCCAGAGAACAGAGGAAACAGATACGGGCATTACTGTATCAAAACGAATCCCTAATCTTTACAAACGGCCACGGAACCGCCGCAATAGGAGGCTATTGCCGCGGTTCCGCGGGTCTACAGTGAAATTATGGTATCGTTTTCTGCAGTAAACCTTATATTTTCCTGCTCTATTTTCTGCGAATTTTTAATTGACAAAAATCCAAATATTTAGAAAATTTCCAGAGAGCATTTTGGAAATGTGTTTCGATGTTCGTTCGGATTTCAAACGTCGTCTAGACTTCGCCTAAGGCTCTAGCTAGGCTTTGATACCACTGTAGGGTTCCTAGGCACTCTAGTGAGGTCTCACAAGGCATCGATCATGCCCGTTTCAAAATTTAACGGTGCCGAGAAACCCTAGAACGGATCGTCGGCTAGATTTTTAGGCGAAATATTAAACTAGTTAACACTTAACTACAAGAATACGGAAATACAACCTTTGTAGATCCGGTGCTCCACCTCCATAGCTCCGCAACGAAGCCCCCTCGCTGTCCAAATGAATTCCCGGGCTCTAGCGTCGGCTTCGTCGGAGAAATGGTGAGCTAGGTCGTCGATGTCCATGCCGAAGATGATCTACGTCGAGGCATCGCTAGATCAAGCTCCACCTTCACCAAGCCATGAAAACTTATGAAGGAATCACCCTATACTACTTGGCAAGAGGTAGAGGATGAAGAAATAGGAAATGGGTTCACTTTAGAATTGGATTTCTCACTCTTTATCATCACTTGCCATTAATGGAGCAAGCTTTCTTCCATGAAGTGAAGAAGAAGAAGAAGATGAAGAATGTGATAAGTTATTCTAAAATGAAAAGAATAATGAATTCTTATCATAATAGAACCATGGTTAGGTGTAGAGAATTAATTAGGGTTAAGTGGAATGGTTAGGGTTAAGGATGAGACAAAGTGGTCACAAAGTCAAAGTATTCATGAAGCTTCATGAAAGAACAAAGAATGCCATCATTTTATCATTTCCTTTTCTTTTTGCAAAAGAATAAATAAATGAATAAAATGAATAAGCAAAAAATAAACCCTAACCATTTCATTAACCAAGGTATAATTCTATATACTTAACCAATTTTACATGCACCATCAAACATGATACAAGCATGTGCACAAAATCATATCAAATATACAATGTGCACATCCGAGCGAGAAAATCCATTTAAAGTGAACCGATACTAGTTAATGCAAAGTAATATATCAAATATATAATTATGCATTAAATCATTAAATCAACACTTGATTTAATGATCCGGTCATATCGCATATAACCGACTAATATCTACAGTAACAACTTATCGAATCAACACTTGATCCGATAACCCGGCTATATCGCATATAACCGATCAATGTCACAAATCGCGAGAATCGAATACAGTATCACATACTGGTATCATTCTCGGTCCCGCACATATCTCATTTGCGCTCCTATTTCGTTTTGCTTGAGCCAGGAAACCTCTGTGTAGGACTCTAAAGACTCGTCAATACGCCGGCAGCAGATGATGATCATATCAAGCACCCACAAGCCGCAAGCGGTCTGCTAAACGTAACGGCCACCCGGGTATTGAGCGATCAGAAGATCGACAAGCAAGCCCGCTCACACTCCAGTGAATCCAACCAGTAACACTACCGTACAGTCCGGTCTGATCGTCTGATATGTCGCATATCTCGCCTAGGGGTGGTAAACGTCAGACCCCAATAGCTCGATAAGTCGTGTCGATATGAGGTCTATAACAATTCGAGAAACTACTGGTAACACTTACCAGTATATCTCAGCAACCCTGGCCAGGGATTTCCTGTTATAGCCAATCGAACACAGCGCAACATCAACTCCCTATACCGGGAGAGACGAATCCCCTCCTATCGCTCATTGCCTCCATGTGACTCGGGACTGTACCCAAAAACCACCGTTTTGCATGCCCTATTGGACGTGGTAAGATGGAAATCAAAGCACAGTGGGAACCACACAAGACTCTATGACGATCTCGGGTCAATAGACTACTCTGTACCAGTGTCACCAGAGAACTGCCATCTGACGTGAGGTATAATACCATCTGGGAGTTCTCGGCGAGTCCGTCCAGTGTACCCAGTCTCTACTGAGCACCCGTATATCATCTCTGATGTCAAACACCGATGGATATGGGATCATCCATCGCCCATCTGTATGGGTCGAGAAGGTACACGCTAGTCTACTCTGGTATATCGATGCCCCGTCTCGATATACCCACGACTAGGGACTTTGAAGGATGTACTTATGGACTACCATGTTCCCACTAGTATGATCCGCATCATAGTCCAGGTTGTCAAGCACACATCCTAAGGGCTTTACCAACATGTAATAGAGAGACAGTCAGTATACACGTTAAGGTAAAGAGCAACCAGATAGCATACTATCATGTCGAGCAAGAAAGTCCTCCCTATATATGTCCCAGCATCCACTACAATATACATCCTATGTACAGTAATGGCCTCTAGGGCATACATATAACTAACATAATATACATCAACGGTGACTACTTCCGCAACCTGGAAGTGCCCCAATAAAAGAATATTACATACAAGTTTTTTACATAAATGAAAATGAAAAACCCTCATCTCACATAAAAAAAACCCCGGCTATTCAAATACGACGATCCAATATAACATATCCAGCAACACATAACATCACATGTCATCAACGTAAGTAAATATGTCCATCCCAATTGTCGTTGACATATAGCAACGAAACCGGCGATATCACATATTACACTTACGGTCACAGAAAAGAAAGTGTAAAACTACAACAGTTGGAATCCGCAACCTCCTCAGACATCGCATGCCTGACCAAATGAATTACTTAGACATCACATGCCTAACAATTATAAACCCCGCATTTTAGTCTCAAAATCGAAAACACTTTTCAATATCAAGTCGGGCAATTCAACAGGATTCCCGACATTCTGATCGAATGCTCGTCGCAAACTTCAGTAGACGGCCGCACCCCCGACGCCGTCGACAAAGTGCACCAAGGCGGAACACCGCTACCGCGAGCACCCGAACGGATGCTTTCGGCGACGGGGTTCTCCTACAGTCACTTGGTCGGGGCAATGGAGTGAGGTTGTCTATTAAGTTTACCCGGCGAGTATCCGCGTACGCTACGTGATTGCTACGGACTTTTGATCACATCAAAATTCCGTGGCAACCGATCAAGTGAGACTAAACTGCTATGTTTATAACATTCATTCAGTTATCTCAAAACTACTTGTGAATTCCAATTATTGTATCACATTCCGGATAAACAGAAAATGCTAAACTTTTCGATCGAACAATAGAACACCCAAGTTTTCCCGATACAGCTCAACACATGAAATAAGTCTAACAACATTCAGTTCGTGCCTCAGTACCAACGGTCCAGCCGTAGAAGGGTCAAGCCAACGCCTCACATGTGGCACGTCGTACTGCCCCAAACCCGAAGGTTCAAAGGGCAGTTCAAGACGGTCACATAATCGAGTTAAGGTTTGTTGTCTTCTAGAGGGTCCATCGCGTTACTTGCACTACTTAGAACGTCGTTAAACTACGGAAAAATCCAACAATTGGAAATTTCCCGGCAGGGGAAAAAGTGGGTATTTATATCCGGTCGAACTTTTTAACATATTCTAAGATTATCCGGAAAAGCACACAGACAGAATTAGACAATCCGATCGATACACCGAGTCCCAATACAACCCAGAAAATAAAACTCAGGAATAAATATTAAAATATTCCCAGGAAAACCAGCACTGCTGATAAAGAATTACGGTGCAAACTTCGATGCACAAAACGACAAACTCGCCGCGGAACCGCCGCATGAGCATGCTCATGCCGCGGATCCGCGGCGACTTTAACGAATCAGGCCGTCGAATTTTACAGTAAGTCTTAGATCTTCCTGCTGATTTTTCTGAATATTTTTAATCTACAAAAATCCACATTTTACAGAAATGTCCAGAAAGCATTTTCAAAGTCGGGGTTTTAGGTCGATCGGACTTCTAACTCCGTCAGGACTTCGCCTAAGGCTCTAGCTAGGCTCTGATACCACTGTAGGGTTCCTAGGCACCCTAGTGAGGTTTCACAAGTGATCAAACATGCACAAATCAAATTTTACGGGTGCCTACAAACCCTAATACGGATCGTTAACTAGATAAATAGGCGAAGCAAGCATGTAAACGGAAATGTATCTAAAGGAAAGGGGCTACAACCTTTGTAGATCCGGTCCACCACCTCCTAGGCTCCGTGATGAAGTCCCCTCGCTGTCCAAATCGTATCTTGGTCTCTAGCATCGGCTTCATCGAAGAAATGGCGAGCTAGGTCGTCGATGTCCATGCCGAAGATGATCTACGTCGAGGCATCGATAGATCAAGCTCCACCTTCACCAAGCCATGAAAACTTGTGAAGGAAACACACTCTACTACTTGGCAAGAGGTAGAGGATGAAGAAATAGGAAGTGGGTAGACTTTAGTTTTGGATTTCTCACTAGTTTTCATCACTTGCCATTGGAGTAGCAAGCTTTCTTCATGGAAGAAGAAGATGAAGAAGAAGATATGATAAGATTGAATAATTAAAAATGAATAAGAATTAAATCTTATCATACTTTTAACCTTAGTTAAGTGTAGAGAAAATACCATGGTTAATGGAATGGTTAGGGTTAAGGATAAGAACAAAAAAAAGGAGACTAAGTCAAAACTTCTTGAATGTTCAACTAGCAAACAAAAAATGCCACCATTTCATCATTTATCTTTTCCAAAATAAAAAGATAAATAAAGAAATAGATAAAGAAGTAAATGACTAAACAAAACCCTAATCTTTAGTATAAACCATGGTTTGATTCTTTACACTTAACCAAGTAAGCATGTATCATCAAACATGATACAAACATGTGCACAAAAGTATATCACATATACAACTTGCACAATTCAAGTGAGAAAGTCCATTTAAAGTGAACCAATACTAATCAACGCAAAGTAATATATCAAATATATAAATATGCACTAAATCATTAAATCAACACTTGATTCAATGATCCGGTTATATCGCATACAACCGGCTAGTATCCAATGTATCGGCTTATCGAATCAATCCTTGATTCGATAACTAGGTTATATCGCATACAACCATTCGACACATTCATCGCGAGAATGAAACACGGTATCATATACACGCATTATTCTCGTTCCCGCACATATCTCATATGCGCTCCTATTTCGTTTCGCTTGAGCCAGGAAACCTCTGTGTAGGACTCTAAAGACTCGTCAATACGCCGGCAGCGGATGATGATCATATCAAACACCCACAAGCCGCAAGCGGTCTGCTAAACGTAACGGCCACCCGGGTATTGAGCGATCAAAAGATCGACGAGCAAGCCCGCTCACACTCCTGTGAATCCAACCAGTAACACTTACCGTACAGTCCGGTCTGTTCGTCTGATATGTCGCATATCTCGCCTAGGGGTGGTAAACGTCAGACCCCAGTAGCTCGATAAGTCATGCCGACTTGAGGTCCATAACATTCGTGAAACTACTGATAACTCTTACCAGTATATCACTGCAACCCTGGCCAGGGATTTCCTGTTATGGCCAGTCGGGCATAGCACAACATCAACCCCCAATACCGGGAGAGACGAATCCCCTCCTATCGCTCATTGCCTCCATGTGAATCGGGACTGTACCCAAAAACCACCTGTTTGCACAACTCAGTAGAGCCGTGGTAGGGTGGAAATCAAAGCACAGTGGGAGACACACAAGGCTCTATGACGATCTCGGGTCAACAGACTAAGCTGTACCAGTGTTACCAGAGAACTGCCATCTGACGTGAGGTATAATACCATCTGGGAGTTCTCGGCGAGTCCGTTCAGTGTACCCAGTCTCCACTGAGCACCCGCATACCATCTTCGATGTCAAACACCAATGGATATGGGATCATCCATCGCCCATCGCATGGGTCGAGAAGATATGCGCTAGTCTACTCTGGAATATCGATGCCCCGTCTCGATATTCCCACGACTAGGAACAATGAAGGATGTATTCATTGACTACCCAGGCCCCACTAGTATGATCTGCATCATAGTCCTGGAAGTCGAGTACACATCCTAAGGGCTTTATCAACATGTAATCAGAGAGACAGAAAGTATACATGTTAAGATAAAGAGCAACCAGATAGCGTACTATCATGTCGAGCAAGAAAGTCCTACCTATATATGTCCCAGCATCCACTACAATATACATCCAATGTACAGTAATGGCCTCTAGGACATACATATAACTAACACCAATGTCACCAGAGAACTGCCTTCTGACGTAAGGTATAATACCATCTGGGAGTTCTCGGCGAGTCCGTCCAGTGTACCCAGTCTCCACTGAGCACCTGTATACTGTCTCTGATGTCAAACACCAATGGATATACGATCATCCATCGCACATCTACATGGGTCGAGAAGCGTCTACTCTGGTATATTGATGCCCTGTCTCGATATATCCATGACTAGGAACATTTGAAGGATGTTCTTAGCGACTACACTGTCCCCACTAGTATGATCTCCATCATAATCCTGGTAGTCAAGTACTCATCCTAAGGGCTTTATAACCTTGTAACATAGAGACAATCAGTGTACACGTTAAGATAAAGAGCAACCAGATAGCATACTATCATGTCGAGCAAGAAAGTCCTCCATATATATGTCCAAGCATCCACTACAATATACATCGTATGTACAGTAATGGCCTCTACGGCATACATATAACTAATATAGACAGCAACGTATAATTTTCTATAATCGATAACCTAATTAACTCAATTTCTAACTAGAAATACGATATTTAACACTAAAAACTAAACTAAAGTGTATGGATTACCTTATTTGCAACCATAGAACTTTCTTGAGTTGCCCAAGTTTTCAAAATCCAAACTTGGTTGGTCCAAAGTGTTTAAAATGGAGGTGTGCATGTTTTTAGTGAAGAGGGCATAGGATTTTGGTGAAGGATTGGAGATGATGCATGAGGTGGTGGAGGTTGAAGAAGAAGAAGCAAAGAGAGGAAGAAATAATGGGGGAGATGAATGAATGGCATCCCCCCTCTTTCTCCTACACTCATTGTCCTCACAAATATCTCTTTTGTCCATGGCATCAAAATTGATTCTATTCACACTCAAATCATTTCCTTTCTCATTCTCTATCTCCCAAAACTCACAAACACACACATGCACACATGCACATGACATGGTGCAAAAATCATGAAAAATGTACAAACACGAATTTTATCCAAAATCCAATAAATATCATTAAAATAAATAAATCATTTTATTCTCCAATAAATTTCCAAATATTGGTATATACTTATACCACTTTTCGAAAATCCCAATTTCGCAAATCGGATAGTTTTCGTGAAAATATATTATTTTAATATTAAATTTCCGAAAATAATATTTTATATTTCTGAAATGTTACAGTGATATTATGTGTTGCTGTGATATGTTATATTGGATCGTCGTGTTTTGAATAGCCGGGGTTTTTTATGTGAGATGAGAGTTTTTCATTTTCATTCATGTAAGAGATTGTATGTAATATTCTTTTATTTGGGCACTTCAAGGTTGAGGATGATGTCACCATTGATGTATATTATTTACTTTTCCGCATTAGAATAGACCCAAGGAGGAGAGCACATGTAAAAGGATTCTAGGGTCCAGTGGGAGACCATCTCGATGAGTCGAGACCGAGTCTTCTAACTCTAGAATTGGCAGGGTTGCTTGCCGCTCTCGTAAGGGTCTAGGGATGTGGGTTTGGCTATTCATCGCGACCATGGAATCCGTGTTTTATACTGGCTTAATTGAAAACACGGAATTCCTAGTATATCCAATATTTCATATGTGTTCTTCTGCTGCTGATATTCTGTGATGTGATCACTTGTTATATTGAGAAGAATGCTTATATTATATATGTGATGATATATAGTAAATATTGATGCCTTCATTTCTTCTGTGATGCTTAGGAAGTATAAATTGATGGGACTTCATTAATGAGATTAATCAAATAAAAGAAATCTAAAAATGTTGTAGAAACTTGTTTTAAAAACTGGTAGCTCTACTTTTTGCCTTGCATAGCGGTATTCCTTGTAGAATATCCAGCACCTTATTCGATAAGGAAAGAGCCGAGATCCCTTCACCGGGAGTGACCACTTTAGCGAAACTGGCAGATGCTACAACCCACTCGGTTTGTCTTTTGATTGCTTTTTTAGTTCATGCTTTGCATAGTGATATTTGTGAAATATCCTGCATCTCATTCGATGAGGAAAGAGCCGAGATCCTTTCCCGGGAGTGACCTCTTTAGTAAAACTAGTAAAAGCCTCAAAAACACTCCTTTTAAAATTCACTCGATTGTACAACGATATCAAGTTCATTACGCAAAGGGTTTTCTTAAAACCTGTCATAACCCTCCTTCATTTTAGGAAGTTGAGTACGTAGTATTTGTGCTACGTTTGTTGACCATACTTAAGGCATAGTGTGCGGTAGCTAAGTGATGTCTTGCTACACAGCATATGATGCGATTAATTAGGACAATCATATGACTTTATTGACCATAGTTAAGGGTCATGTAGGTGGGTCTAATTAATCAGGAAATGACGGGTAGAACTTTACTAGTGCTTATGATTTGTTGACCATAGTTAAGGTCATTAGTCAGTATGAGTAAACTATTATCAGGAATTTCAAGTGTTGAAATTTGCAATGAGATTGCATACCTTCTATGAGATAGTTGGATCTCGATACCCACTGAGAGTATGAGTTACTCCTGGGAGAGTTTTACACATTACAATTAGCCGATCAAGTAGGTGTCTAGAAAGGTATTAACGGGGTTATGCCCTGGGAAAACGAGGTTTATTTTAATTAGGTCCATGTGAAAGCACGGGGAACCTCCCTCAAAGTACCGACACTGGCCTGGCCGAAAGATTAGCGAACTTGTAGGGTGTAATTAATCCCAGCTAGTCTTACCTTTTAGGATTTGAAGAAAGATTTGATAAAAACAGTGGGAGCCATCCTGATTAGATAAAATAATAACCAATCTGATCTTGCAAGAGTGCACGCAGAGTGTTTTCTTCTCTCTCTCCTGGTACCGACCATGTCACGCCTTAATCAAGATAATAATATGGATGCATTGACCGAACCTGCTTATTTCACTGAGCTGGGAAACGTTGGTTCCGCTCTATCATATAATTGTTATAAGTCCGAGCAGGAAATAAGGGAATATCCAGATTCCCATGCCACCCATTCGAGGAATGAGCATGTTGATGCATATTCTTCGGGTGTGTTCATTACCGAGAGCCGTTTCTTAGTATTCTCTATATCCTGGGTATGAGATACCTGATCGGGATCCCGCATATGTAATCTGTTATATGGGCTACAGATGAAGTAGAGAACTGAGAAGGGGTGATATATCTCTAAGTGTTAGAGAATGGTGCAATTGTTGCAGCCAAGACAGTTACCAAAAGGTAAATACATTGATTCTGAACAAATGTAATTAGATAATGAAATATACAACATTACATCAGATTCTTTACTAAGTTAAAGAAGGATATAATTTTGTATTGGAGGATAATGTTGTGAACATTTTCCTGAATCAAGAGTTGATTGGATCAGGCACGTTATGTAATGGCATATACGTTCTAAATCAAACTACAGTTCAAATTATATAAAACAAACATAAGAGCATTAGTTCAGAAATGAACGAATCCTTCTTGTGGTATTGTAGACTAGGTCATATCAGTGCTACACGACCAGCTAAGTTACATAAGGATGAATATGAGAATCTGTTCGAATTTTCATATTATGATACTTGCCAGTCTTGTCACAAAGGTAAAGTGACCAATACTCCGTTTACTCGAAACAGAGAAAGAGTTATTGAACTCTTGGGACAGATACATGATGGTGTATATGGTCCTATGTCTATAAATTCCAGGGTTGGTTCTCTGTACTTCGTTACATTCATCGACGATCTCCCAAGATTCGGACATGTGTTCCTGTTGAAATACAAGTCTGAAGCTTTTGAGAAATTCAAGGGATATAAGCACAAAGTAGAGAACCAAACGGGTAGAAGTATTAAAGTCCTTCGATGTGATCGAGGAGGAGAATACTTGGGCATAGAGTTCCTAGATTTTCTAAATAGAGAATAGGATTCTCTCTTAGCTTACTCCATCGTATACACCACAGCACAACGGTGTATCGGGATGGTGGTATCGCACCCTATGAGATAAGGTGCGCTCTATGATGAGTACTGCTGAGTTGCCTGTTTCCTTTTGGTGTTGTGAACTTAAGAAGCTGCATACCTATTGAATGGGGTTCCATCCAAATCAGTGCCTACCACTCTATATGAGATATGGAATGGGAAGAGACCATGTCTTAAACGAGTTAAGATATGGGGTTGTACGGCCTATGTTGAAAAGCAAAATCCGGACAAGATCGAAGCAAGGTCAGTTCTGTATAAGTTTGTTCGATATCCCAAACATTTGCGAGGGAATATCATCTACCACACTGAGGAACAAAAGGTATTTTGTTTCTCAGCATGCCACCATTTTAGAAAAGGAATTTCTTGTGAAGAAATTTGTGGACATGAGGTAGAACTGGAAGGAGTTCTAACTGGACAAACTAAAAGCTGATGATTTGGTGAAACCAAAGGATTCAGTGGTCTCCAACGATCGTCAGTCTCTCCGCGAATCTGGTAGGGTTCCTCATCCACTTAAGAGATTCTACGATCTTCTTGGTGACAGTGGGAGCGAGGATTGCATCATGGTAGATGATGGCCCAACCAGGTTCAGGCAGGCCATCACGAGTGGGGACTCTGTGACAAGGTTGGATGCTATGCGATCAAAGATGGAATCCATGTACACTAATAAAGTATGACTTTGAATGTTGCACCTGAAGGGGTAAAACCCATTGGGCGCAAATGCATGTTGAGAAGATTTTTGGTGTAAATGGAAAAGTTGAGACTTTCAAAGCTAGACTTGTGGTAAAAGGCTATCGTCAATAACCTGGTGTGGTTTATGATGAAACCTTTTCTCCAGTGGCTATGTTTAAGTCCATCAGGATCAATGCACGCGTCGCGGAGTTGGAACATCTGTTTTGATGTGACAGTCAAAGAGTTTGACTTCATCAAAAAGATAGATGAGCCTTGTATATACAAGAAGGTTGTAGAGAGTAAGGTTGTCTTCCACGTATTGTACGTAGATGACATACTCTTGATAGGAAATGGTTTCCTATGCTACACTCGGTCAAGCTCCTATTATCAAGAGGATTCTCAATAGATGATCTGGATGATACCTACTACATCTTATAGTTTATGATCTATGGTGATAGATCTAAGTGGATGTTGAGAGTGTCCCAAATTCAGGTACATTAACACCATACTAAAGGGGTTTAGTATGAAAGATTCTAAGCGTGGTGGTTTGCCCACTTACTGAGGAATCACTCTCTCCAAAAAGATGTTTGCCAAGACTGATTTGGAGAGAGCTCGCATGTAAGGGATACACTATGCTTCGGTAGTAGGCTCTATCATGTGTGCGATGTTATGTACCAGACCAGATATAGATGACTCACTAAGTGTAGTGATCAGGAATCAATCGAATCTTGGGAGAATCACTGGAAAGCTGTAGAGGACATTCTTAAGTACTTGAGAAGCACTAAATGAATATTCTTGGTTCAATCTTCCAGAGTAATAAGGTCGACCGAAAGTCTGTCACAGGAATTCTCTTTACCCTCAGTGTAGGGACGGTATGTTGGAAGAGTTCCAAGGTATATACCATAGCAAACTAGACGATAAAGGCTGAATACATCACTACAAACGATGCTGCCAAAGTGGCTGTATGGGTATTTCTTGTTCATGAGATGAACATGGTTCCTACCATTGATAGTCCAATAACTATTATTGTGACAACAATGGAGTTGTGGCTTTGTCCTAGGAACACCGGTCCCATCAACGATCCAGACATATTCTGAGGCAAGTATCACCTAATCATGGAGATGGTTGATCTCCAAAGGATCGAGGTCAGGAGAGTTGACGCGAAGGATAATACAGTGGATCCACTTACAAAGGCCTTACCCTAGAGAGACTTCTATAAGACGTTGAGTATGAGATACTGCAACAAATGGCCTTAGTGCAAGTGGGAGATTATTAGTTATATGTATGCCCTAGAGGCCATTACTGTACATGTGATGTATATTGTAGTGGATGCTTGGACATATATAGGAAGGACTTTCTTGCTCGACATGATAGTATACTATCTTGTTGCACTTTATCTTAACATGTACACTTATTGTCTCTCTATTACATGTTGATAAAGCCCTTATCATGAGTACTTGACTTCCAGGATTATGATGCGGATCATACAAGTGGGGACAGGGTAGTCGGTAAGTACATCCTTCAAATGTTCCTAGTCATGGAAGTATCGAGACAGGGCATCGATACTCCAGACTAGACTAGCGTATGAGCTTCTTGACCCATATGATGGGCAATGGATGATCCCACATCCATTGGTGTTTGACATCAGAGAAGGTATACGGGTGCTCAGTGGAGACTGGGTACACTGGACGGACTCGCCGAGAACTTCTAGATGGTATTATACCTATCGTCAGATAGCAGTTCTCTGGTGACACTAGTACAGGTTAGTCTGTCGACCCGAGATCGTCATAGAGTCTTGTGTGATTCCTACTGTGCTTTGATTTCCACCATACCACGTTCAAGAGATCGTGCAAAAAGGTTGTTGTTGGGTACAGTCCCGAGTCATATGGAGGCAATGAGTGATAGGAGGGGATTCGTCTCTCCCGGTATTGGGGGTTGATGTTGCGCTATACTCGATTGGCCATAACAGGAAATCCCTGGCCATGGTTGCTGAGATTTACTGGTAAGTGTTATCGGTAGTTTCTCGAACCGTTATGGACCTTGTATCGGCATGACTTATCAGGCTATTGGGGTCTGATGTTATACCAATCCCAAGCTGAGATATGCGGCATATCTGACGAAGAGACCGGACTGTACGGTAGTGTTACTGATTGGAATCGCAGGAGTATGAGCAGGCTTGCTTGTTGATCTTCTGATCGCTCAATACCCGGGTGGCCGTTACGTTTAGTAGACCGCTTGCGGCTTGTGGGTGTTTGATATGATCATCACCTACTGCCGACGTATTGAAGAGTTTTAGAGTCCTACACAGAGGATTCCTGGTTAATGCGAAATGAAGTAGGAGCACATATGTGATATGTGCGGGACCGAGATTAATGTGTATATGTGATACCGTATTCTATTCTCATGATATGTGATATCGGTCGGTTATATGTGATATAGCCGAGTTATCGGATCAAGTGTTGATCCGATAGATTGTTACATTTGATATTAGTCGGTTGTATGTGATATAACCGGATAATTAAATCAAATGTTGATTTAATAATTTAGTATATAATTATATATATGATATATTAATTTACATTAACTAATATTTGCTCACTTAAGTATTTCTTTTTCTCACTTGTGTGCATAAAGTATATATGTGATATATATTAATGTACATTTTATTTGTGTCATACTTGATGCCACATGCTACATGGATGTATAAGACTCACACCATGTTTATAATAATGATGGGTTTTATTTATTTAAAGTAAATCAAATTAGTTGGTAATTAGTCAAATGGTTGAAACTTGTAGAAGCTTGTGGAACCATTGACCAAGTCCTCTAATTTTGTTTTACTTATACATATTTATTAACCTAACCATTATTGTTTAGCGATGGTTTATTCTCTACATGAGTTAGTATATGACACTAACTCATCCATGGTTGCTATTCTCACCTCATGAGTTATTCATTCTTATCTCCACTTCGTCTTCTTCTTCCTCATGAAAAAGTTTTCTAGCTTTTGAAAAGGTGATGAAATATTGTAAGAAAAATTAATCTAAAGAGAGCCCAATTCCTACTTCATCATCCTCTGCTATATTAGCCATTTAGTTTAGGGTGTTTGCTTCACTAATCTACAATTAGTGATGAAGTAGTATGATCTTGAGTCTCCTCGACGTAGATCATCTTCGGCCTCGAATACTTCGAGCAAGCTTGTTCATTTCTTCATGTGAACCCTTACTAGAGTTCGGGTGTTCACTACTTAGAGCGAAGGGACTACTAAAAGGAGCTTTAGAACTGAAGGACCGGTCTACAAAGGTTGTATTCCTAATTCACTTAGTATGTAAAGATGTTTGCATGTTGTTTCTTCTAAATCTCTTGTTAAGATTCAAGGGTTAGGGTTCTTTAGTACGGCAAAATTTTGGAAACGGCATGGACGATGCCTCCCGAAACCTTGCTGCCGGCCTAGGGAACCCTACATAGGCTTCATTCATTTCTGAAATTTTCCTCTTATGTGTGTTCTGTATGCTTAGAACTGTGGTTTGATTCAGAACGTATATACCGTCACACAACGTACCAAACCCAATCAACACTTGATTTAGGAAAATATTTATAACATTTTTCTCTAATACAAAGTTATATCTTTCTTTATCCAAATAAAGAGATAAATATGATAGTGCGCATCATCGAGGGTACGTAAAACAGTCGTTTTTAGAATCGATGTATTACTACTTAATACAATGTGATATCTGCCAACTGCTTTAGCCGCAACAATTGCACCATTCCCTACTACTAGAGATATATCACCCCTTTCCTAGTTCTCTACCTTTCATTAGCCCATGTAACAAATTACATACGCAGAATCCTGATCCGGTATCTAATACCCAGGATGTAGAGCAAACTGAGAAACAGTTCTTAGTTATGAACACTCCCGAAGACGATGCATCAACATGCTTTTTCTTCTATCGGGTTGCGTGGGAATCCTGGTATTCACATATTCCTTGCTCAGACTTATAACAGTCATACGATAGAGTGGAACCTAGCCCAGTAAAATAAGTAGGTTCAGTCAATACATCCATATTATTATCTTGATTAAGGCGTGTCATTGGTCACTACCTGGAGAGAGAGAAGGATATGCATTAGTGTGCGCTCTTGCAAGATTAGATTGGTTATTATCTTATCTAATCAGGATGTCTCCCACTGTTTTTATCAAATCTTCCTTCAAACCCTAAAAGGTAAGATTAGCCGGGATTAATTACATTCTACAAGTTCGCTAACCGGTCAGGCAGGCCAGTGTCGGTACTCCGAGAGAGGTTCCTCGTGCTTTCGCACGGACCTAATTAAAATAAACCTCGTTTCTCTAGAGGCTTAATCCTATTGACACCTTTCTAGATACCTGCTGGATTAGCTAATTGTAAAGTGCAAAACTCTCCCAGGAGTAACTCTTACTCGCAGTGGGTATCGGGATCCAACTATCTCATAAAAGGTATGCAATCTCATTGAAAATTTCAACACTTGAAATTCCCAATATCTGTTTTTACGCCTAGCGTCCTATGACCTTGACGCAGGCCAACAAACCATAGGCCGCTAGTCAAGTTCAACCCGTTCATTTCTTGATTGAATTAAACTCGCCCACACGACCCTTGACGCAGGCCAACAAAGTCGCACGACTACCCTAATCCAATCGCATCACATGCTACAAATAAGCACTAATCAGCTACCGTACACTACGCCTTGACGCAGGCCAACAAATGCGGCATGAATACTAAATAGTACTTATCTGAAATGACAGAGGGCTACGCAGGTTTTAAAGAAAACCATGAGCGTAATGAACTTGATATCGTTGTATAATCTAGTGATTTGGGGTGTTTTAAGCTCCGTTGTAAAAATCGAATAGTTTTGTACTGTTTACTAGTTTTGCTAAAGAGGTCACTCCTGGTGAAGAGATCTCGGCTCTTTCCACATCGAATGAGGTGCTGGATATTCATTAAGGAATACCACTTTGGAAAACAAGAACTAGTGCAACTAGCAAAACAAATCGAGTAGGTTGTAGCATTTGCTAGTTTCGCTAAAGAGGTCACTCCTGGTGAAGGGATCTCGGCTCTTTCTTCATCGAATGAGGTGCTGGATATTCTACAAGGAATACCACTATGCAAGGCAAGAACTAAAGCTACCTGTTTTTAAAAATCTTGATTCTACAATATCTTTAGGTGTATTTTCTTTCATTAAAATCATTAACGAAATCCCATCATTTAATGTTTCCTAAACATCACAGAAAAATGAAACGAAAATAGAACGTACGCGTATGCCATCCGCATTCGCCATGGGGCCCGTCATGCACCTTTAGGTTACTTAACTAACGACAGAGCGGGGGCTGGACTAGCGCGGGTGCAAAACATAAGCAACATTTATTATATATCATATATAATATAACATTCGTCTCACGCAGTTATATGATCACATCACAGAACCAAGAAGCAGAAGCAACATATAAAATATTGGATATATTAGGATGTCCGTGTTTTAAATTTAGCCAGTAATGTAAAACACGGATTCCACGGTCGCGATGAATAGCCAAACCCACATCTCTAGACCCCTAAAAGAGCGGCAAGTAACCCTACCAATTCTAGAGTTAGGAGACCCGGTCTCAACTCCTTGAGATGGTCTCCCACTGGACTCTAGAACCCGGTTACTTGTGCTTCCCGCCTTGGGTCTATCCTAATGCGGAAAAGTAAATAGTTTACATCAGTGGTGACATCATCCTCAACCCGGAAGTGCCCCAATAAAGGAATATTACATACAGATTTTACATGAATGAAAATATAAAAACTCTCGTCTCACATAAAAAAAAACCCAGCTATTCAATCACGACGATCCAATAAAACATATCACAGCAACACATGATCTCACATAACATCAACGTAAGTAAATACGTATATCCTGAATGTCGTTGACATATAGCAACGAAATTTGGGATACCCCACATATTTCACTTACAGTCATAGAAAAGAAATGAAAAACTACAATAATTAGAATCCACAATATCCTTAGATATCATAAACCCAGAATATCTCATATTTTGAATTTCATGCCTAACTTATAAACCTTGCATTTTAGTCTCAAATTGAAAACTCTTTTCAATAATGTGTCAGATAATTCAACAAGATTCCTGACTAAGTGATCGCGTACTATACGCAATTGCGACGGAGTTTTGATCCGAATCAAAACTCTGTGGCAAACGATCAAATGAGACTAAACGGCTATATTTACAATATACTAACTAGTTTTCACAAAACTAATTATTGTGGATTCCAAATATTGTATCACATATCATCTTCATCTATACGACGCTAAACATTTCGATAAGTTTAACAAACACCCACACATCACAGTGATCTCAACAACTTGAGTCATTAAAAATACCCAGAAAGTGTTAAATTTACAAATGGAGCAGCACAGAAGAAATAAACCCATAACTCCCCAAAAGTGCGGCGGAACCACGGCCAAAATAGGGTTTGGGCCGCGGTTTCGCGGTGGTTTAGAGGGATTAGGGGCTCAAATTTTCTGAGGCTCCATAAAAAAAACCTGCACGATTTTTTGGATATTTTTAATCACGAAAATTTCAACGTTTGAAAAATTCGACAGAAACTACTCAAAAATCTGGTTTCGAAAACTGATCGAACACTTTAACGTCGTAAAGACCCTCCCTAATGTTCTAGCTTGGCTCTGTTACCATGAAAGTATACCCCTGCACCACCAAGGGGTTTTAGTAGCATCAAGCATGCAAAATTCAAAATTTTTAGGTGCTAAGTTAGATTAACAAGATCTTTAAATAGAATATTAGGGTTTTATCTATGATGATATCAAGAACTAAAGAGAAGGAAAGAGCAAACAACCTTTGATGACCATGTCTTTTTCTTCTAAAGCTCCGGGATGTAGTCCACGCGACTCCACTGGGCTCCACTTCGAGTTAGAACGAGCCTCCTCCGTGATCTTTGCGCCGAAGACAATCCACCCGAAGTTCTTCTAGCTCAAGCTACCTCTTCACTAAACAATATTTAGTGAAGGAAACACACTACACTTGATTGCTAATCAAGTGTAGGATAGTGAAGTAGGGGTTTTGTTTAGCTCACTAGTTTGTTCAAAGTTCCATGGTTTACATCACATGTGAAGGATTGGAACTTTGATGCATGAAGAGGAAGAAGATGAAGAGGTAAAGACCTTGATTGGCATGTGGCTTTCACGTGTCGTTTTTAGTTCTAAAGTTACCGCTATCAAATACGTCGTCGTGTGTAGCTAGCCGCGATG
Source organism: Agapanthus africanus (assembly GCA_030015575.1). Taxonomy (NCBI): domain Eukaryota; kingdom Viridiplantae; phylum Streptophyta; class Magnoliopsida; order Asparagales; family Amaryllidaceae; genus Agapanthus; species Agapanthus africanus. The sequence continues at coordinate 368,587,082 of JASDDO010000012.1, forward strand.
AGTACGGGTCGTCCTCAGGGAGATGGTGCATTTTACGTTCTTGTCATCACGAGTTAATGCAAGGTTCGGATCGGTTCGTTTCTAACCTATGTGTTGTATATGCAAGTATAAGTTTGTTAGGATTATATAGGTTAGTGTAAGTTACATACTCAATCCTTTGTGCCGAATTTAACCAATGAAGCTAGAGCAATCGGCAACAACGTAGATTAGGGTGCTTAAGCACGGTATTAGTGAAATCCGGCTTATTGACCCTTGTCTGTCCGTTCTTGTCTCTTGACTTTCGCCTCCGGCCAAACCGAACCCAACCGGTCACAGTTAGGAATCACCGATACCTTGGTAGGGTAGGGTGCCTAACGGAGTGCTTGTGTAAGGTTTGGGCAGAATTCAATTGGAAAATATCGGGCAAAGGAAATGAGAAACGAAAACCTTAACTTACAATTCCATTCTTTTTCCTAACAATACCATTATTTACAAACAATCAAAACAACAAAAGAAAAGATAAAAGAAAAGAAAAGAGCAACATTACAAGTTAGTAAATTGCAAGGTAATAAAATGCAAGTAAGTAAATGGCAAGAATTTAAATTGCAAGAAAGTGAAGAAAGAAATAAAATACTAAGAACCCAAAGTGCAAAAATGAGAGCTTTATTATGTCCAAGTGATGATACAAACCTTGAGTTCAATAACCTAAACTTAAATTTGCAAGCTCACCGAAGAGGTTGCAAGATCAAGAGAAGGCAAAGAGCTCAAGGTGAACAAGCAATGTACAAGAACAAGAAAACAAAGAGTAAAAGTGGTTCTAGTGTAAAGAATATGAGACTATGAGACCCCCTTCCCTTGCTCACTGATCTGGCTTTTGTAGGCCCAAAATAAGATTAAGCAAGCAATATAATATAGATGATGTGAATGTAAGGGAAGGCCAGAGAAAAATTGGGGACATTTGGACAAGCAAAAACCGGTGGGGCCGGCTATTTGAAGCATCTCGCCGGTTTTGTGTTGGACATTAGGGCTCGTATTTGTTCTGTGATGATTTGTGCTCTCCATAATTCCACAAGTATTGCTTGATTTCTTTGTATAATCCTTGGTTGTATTCAGTAGTTTGGAGGGAAACTTGATGCTTTAAATCACATCATAACTTTTTAGCATTAAACTCACTTGTGCCCACTTGTGCCCCTTGCATCATGGCAGCCCTACCTATGTCCAAGCCATCAAAGAGCTAGTGCACACTTGCTATGTTTTGTACCAAAATTGTGTACACTTTTATTTGTTGCAAAATAACTCTTTAGACATCGATCGGTTTACAGTTCTGGTTGCAATGTCGGCTCACAAACGTTATATCCATTGATGTTATGTGTTGCTGTGATATGTTATATTGGATCGTCATGTTTGAATAGCCGGAAGTTTTGCGTGAGATGCGAGTTTTTCATTTTCATTCATGTAAAAACTTGTATGTAATATTCTTTTATTGGAGCACTTCCGTGTTGAGGATGATGTCATAATTGATATATATTATTTACTTTTCCGCATTAGGATAGACCCAAGGAGAGGAGCACAAGTTACCGGGTTCTAGAGTCCAGTGGGAGACCATCTCGAGGAGTTGAGAACAGGTCTCCAACTCTAGAATTGGGAGGGTTTCTTGCCGCTCTCCTAGGAGTCTATGGTTGTGGGTTTGGCTATTCATCGCTACCGTGGAATCCGTCTTTTATACTGGCTTAATTTAAAACATGGAATTCTTAGTTTATCCAATATTTCATATGTGTTCTTTTGCTGATAATATTCTGTGATGTGATCACTTTATATGATGAGACGAATTCTTATATTATATGATATATAGTAAATATTGCTGCTTTCATTTCTTCTGAGATGCTTAGGAAGCATAATTGATGGGACTTCATTAATGAGATTAATGAAAGAAAAGAAACCTAAAGATGTTGTAAAAAATTGTTTTAAAACTGGTAGCTCTAGTTCTTGCTTTGCATAGCGGTATTCCTTGTAGAATATCCAGCACCTTATTCGATAAGGAAAGAGCTGAGATCCCTTCATCGGGAGTGACCTCTTTAGCGAAACTGGCAGATACTACAACCCACTCGGTTTTTTTTTTATTGATTTTTTTAGTTCATGCTTTGCAAAGTAGTATTTTTGAAATATCCAGCACCTCATTCGATGAGGAAAGAGCCGAGATCCCTTCACCGGGAGTGACCTCTTTAGCAAAACTAGCAAAACCTTCAAAAACACTCTTTTTTCAAAATCACTCGATTCTATAACGATATCAAGTTCATTACGCAAAAGGTTTTTTTAAAAACCTGTCATAGCCCTCCTTCATTTTAGATAAGTACTACTTAGTATTCGTGCCACGTTTTTTGGCCTCCGTCAAGGCGTAGTGTGCGGTAACTAACTAGTGCTTATCTACAACATAAGATGAGATTGGACTAGGGTAGTCGTGCGACTTTGTTGGCCTCCGTCAAGTGTCGTGCGGGTGGGTTTAATTCAATCATGAAATGTATGGGTTAAACTTGACTAGCAGCCTATGGTTTGTTGGCCTCCGTCAAGGTCATAGGACGTTAGGGGTAAAAACCATTATCGGGAATTTCAAGTGTTGGAATTTGCAATGAGATTGCATACCTTCTATGAGATAGTTGGATCCCTATACCAACTGCGAGTAAGAGTTACTCCTGGGAGAGTTTTGCACATTGCAATTAGCCGATCAAGTAAGTGTCTAGAATGGTGTTAACGGGGTTACGCCCCTGGAAAAACGATGTTTATTTTAATTAGGTCCGTGAGAAATCACGGGGAACCTCCCTCAAAGTTCCGACACTGGCCTGGCCGAAAGATTGGCGAACTTATACGGTGTAATTAATCCCGGCTAGTCTTACCTTTTAGGGTTCGAAGGAAGAATTGATAAAAACAGTGGCAGCCATCATGATTAGATAAAATAATAACCAATCTGATCTTGCAAGAGCATACGCTGAGTGTTTTCTTCTCTCTCTCCTGGTAGCGACCGTAACATGCCTTAATCAAGATAATAATATGGATGCATTGACTGAACCTACTTATTATACTGAGCTGGGGAACATTGGTTCCGCTCTATCTTATAATTGTTATAAGTCCGAGCAGGAAATAGGGGAATATCCGGATTCGTACACGACCCAAACGAGGAATGTGCATATTGATGCATCTTCTTCGGGTGTGTTTATTACCGAGAACCGTTTCTCAGTACACTCTACGCCCTGAGTATGAGATACCGGAACAGGATCCCGCATATGTAAGATATTACGTAGGCTAAAGAAAGGTAGACAACTTAGAAAAGGTGATCATTCTCTAGAGTAGGGAATGGTGCAAGTGTTGCAACCAAAGCAGTTGGTGAATATCACCTTGTATTACCAAATGGTAAATACATAGATTCTGAACATGTGTTATTACATGCCGAACCTGATATACAACATTACATCAGTTTCTTTATTAAGTTAAAGAAGGATATAATTTTGTATTGCAGGATAATATTGTGAACATCTTCCTTAATCAAGAGTTGATTGGATCAGGCACGTTATGTAATGGCATATACGTTCTAAATCAAACCACGGTTCAAAGTATATAGAACACACACAAGAGGAGTAGTTCAGAAATGAACGAATCCTTCTTGTGGCATTGTAGACTAGGTCATATCAATGCGACATGACTAACTAAGTTACATAAGGATGAATATTTGAATCCGTTTGAATTCTCATCTTATGATACTTGCCAGTTTTGTCTCAAAGGTACAATGACTAATACTCCGTTTATTGGAAACAGAGAAAGAGTTGCTGAACTCTTGGGACGGATCCATGATGTTGTATACGGTCATATGTCTACACATGCCACGGTTGGTTCTTTGTACTTCATTACATTCATCGAAGATCTCTCAAGATTCGGACATGTGTTCCTGTTAAAACACGAGTCTGAAGCTTTTGAGAAATTCAAGAAATATATGCTTGAAGTTGAGAACCAGACGGGTAGAAGTATTAAAGTCCTTCGATGTGATCGAGGAGGAGAATACTTATGCTTGGAGTTCCCGGATTATTTAAAAGAGAATAGGATTCTCTCTTAGGTTACTCCTCTATATACACTACATCACAACAATGTATCGGGGTGGAGCAATCGTACCCTATGAGATATGGTGCGCTTTGTGATCAGTACTGCTGAGTTGCCTGTTTCCTTTTGGAGTTGTGCACTTGAGAAGCTGCATAACTATTGAATGGGGTCCCAACCAAATCTGTGCCTACCACACCATATGAGATATGGAATGGGAAGAGACCATCTCTTAAACGAGTTAAGATATGGGGTTGTCCGGCCTATGTTGAAAAGCAAAATCCGGACAAACTCGAGGCAAGGTCAGTTCTGTAAGTTTTTTGGATATCCCAAACATTTGCGAGGGAATATCTTCTACCACACTAAGGAGCAAAAGATGTTTTGTTTCTCAGCATGCTACCTTTTTAGGAAAGGAATTTCTTGTGAAGAAATTATTGGTCATGGGGTAGAACTGGAAGAAGTTCCATCTGGACAAACTAACAGCTGATGATTTGGTGAACCAAAAGATTCAATAGTCTCCGATGAACCTCAGCCTCTCTGCGAATATGGTAGGGTTCCTCATCCACCTGAGAGATACTACGGTTTCCTTGGTGACAGTGGGAGAAAAGATTGCATCATGGTAGATAATGACCCAACTAGGTTCAGGCAGGCCATCACGAGTGGGGACTCTTTGAAATGGCTGGATGCTATACGATCAAATATGGAATCCATATACACCAACAAAGTATGATTTTGAATGTTGCATCTTGTCACGACCCGAAATAGCACGTGACTGGCCCTTGAATCATATGAAGTCTATAGGACCCGATCTAATTCAAGTAAGCCAAAAGCCCAGAAATCTAAAACCATTTTAAGGAGTAAATAAAGAAAACTAGTTTTTAAGAAGTAAGGAAAACATGTTTTAAAAGCAAGGTTTTTAAATAAGTAAGCCGAATATGCATTTTTAAAATCCATAGTCTTTTTTGAAAATTTCGGTAGAGTTTCCTTTGTAAATACTGGCCCCAAACGGGGTACAACATGAATAATATATATACAATGATAAAAGGAATCCCCAAGCGGGAGCTAGCTCTTCGTCAATCGACGGTCACAACCACGCAAGCAGTATAATATACAACGCCGAATGGCGATGATCAAAACTCAAAAAGGAAACTCAAAATCAGCATGAAAACCATAATACTATAACGCGCGACTCTAAGGTCGAAATAATACACAGCTGGTTTTCTATGTTTGAACAATACACAAGTTTGGTTGATGGAATTACTAGTTACAACTGAATAATACATGTACAATGGTGGTTCTGATGCAAAAGAACCCACCTAACAAAGCAAATCACCCTTAAGGGAAGCAGTGTGCCAGAAGCCGCAATGGAACCTGTACGGCAAAACCTGCAAGAACTGTGGCACAATGGGGGTGAGTTGCCAACTCATGAATAGAAAACATCACAGAGCAGAAATCGTATGTATGACACAATCCTAGGTCAATACGATCAGATATATATATAAACCTCAAATGAATAAATCTGAAGCATGATAAGGTAGCAATGTAACATCTATACATGAGTGTAGAGCCAAGTGCTCGTGGTCGTGCCAGTGCCTCAGGTAATAACATATCATAAATATGAGGTATGATCAGTGTCGACTATATCATGAATTCTATGAATATGTGGATATCATCCAACTATGTGATCAATGTCATCAATGTCAACTATATGTATGTGGATATCATCCAACTATGTGATCAATATCAACTATATGTATGTGGAAATAGTCCACGTGTCACCCAATGACAATAAGCATCATGCATGTAAATATCATAAAGCATATGCATGGAAGTATGAGGATGTAAATCAACATGTGTCGCTCGCGACATATCCAATCATGGAACCTGAGTGTCAACCATCGACACTCGAAAACATCATGAAACATGTGCCTAACATCGGCACGTAAATCCTCATATACATAGGGCTCCGTCAGTCCGGATCGGCCCGTCTCATCTCTCAACTCCGGTCGGTATCCCCCAGATATCCGCCGAGCTCAAATATAATCACCGGTAGGTAGTACTCCCCTGCCAGGCTCACCGTTTAACATATATGAGTCTTCTTGCCCCAGGGTACCTTACCGGGTCCACCATATACCCGCAGACGGTGCCTACCTCTCCTCGAATCGGGTTTCACATGTCGCTCTCAGAACCGAGAAAACACAAGGTGGACGCACTGAAATATCATATCAAGGGTAACCGGGTTTTTAAAATAATACATACTCTCTTTTGAAATACCCATGGTTCCCAAATCCAGAAATATCATGGAAACAACATATCTCAATGCGTAAAATCATAGAGCATGATGTATGCGACATGTAAAAGAAATGTAAGCATATCAGTATATCATGCAACATGGAATAGTAATATGCAGATATTAAGGGAAACCGCTCTTTTAAATGAATCAGTTTTAAAGAGTATCTTGCGGTTCCCAAATCTCCAAATCAACCCAGAATCATCTATGTATGTGCAATTACGTATGTACGCAAGTATGAGTGTACAATAAGTATGTGCACAAGTATGAGTGTACAATATGTAAGTACACAAGTATGAGTGTACAATATGTGTGTGCACAAGTATGAATGTACAGTATGTAAGTACACAAGTATGAGTGTACAATAGGTATGTACACAAGTATGAGTGTACAATAGATATGTGCACAAGTATGAATGTACAATATGTGTGTGCACAAGTATGAGTGTACAGTATGTAAATACACAAGTATGAGTGTACAATAGGTATGTGCACAAGTATGAGTGTACAATATGTAAGTACACATGTATGCCCTGCAAGGGGTCATATCCTGAATGCAACAGTCCTACAGTGTAGTGACATGGCAATTATCGATGATGAAGTGTGTGACCCGGCAAGCAGGAGTACGTAGAACATATGCATCATCGATAATGGTGCTGGTGTCCTAACAGCATGGTTTTGATATAACAATAAACATATTTAACATGCAATGCGATGCAAACAGTAAGAATATGCGGCAAATGAATAATAAACACAACAGTGTAGAATCTACATCAATGTATCTACGTCATACTGTTTTGCCATTTAAAAGAAGACAAATCGAGGTTTTTAGGAAAATAAGGACTACGGTGTTTTTAAGAAAAGATGCGTCTTTTGAAAATATCCGTAGAATCCCTTTGCCTGTCTTTAAAATACTCCCGATTCGTTAGTTTTTGAAATAGGTATGATATCGGCCTAGCCAAACATCAACTAGCAAAACTACAGCTCTAACTAACAAGTCAATCAGGAGGGTTATGGAAACCACCTAAATCTGAGTTAATATATATATATATAATAGTCGGTGATCACGCCTCAAAGGTACCGCGTACGATACAATATCATATGACATCCTCGAGTCATGAGTGCGGAGCTATCATCAATATAAAGCTCTTACGGTAAATCATCGTACGGCATCCCAAAAGCTGGGTACGGGTCAATATCACATTCATCTCATCAATTATCTGGTATCCTTATCATCATATCTCATGATCTGGGGTACTGATCTAAGTCTAGAACAAATCGATACCATCTATATAAATATAAATGCATGTGTGAAACACACGTCCAAAGGCCCGCTAAAACCTTATGTCGTATCCCAAATACGAATCACATTATATCTCCGATCTCATGGCACTATGCCCAATCTCATCGACTCATCTCCAAATATCATACACTATCCTCATATCCAGGTATAAGTATAACAAGCAAGCATGTGTGTGTGGGTGGGTGTAAACCTATTCTAGGGTTCGCAACTAGGAAACTATACTAGTTTACTTCTAAACCCTAATCTATCCATAATACACCTAATCACTGTTAGTGTATATGCCCTAGAGGCCATTAATGTATCATACTAGTTTGTATATTACTTAATGGAAGCTTGGGATATTCATAGTTGTATAGACAATCTTGCTCAAAATGGTGGTATGCTACTTAGTTTGTTTCTACTTTAATGTGTGCATGTGTTTCTTTTAGCATATCGCCTATACATATTAGTGGAGCCCTTAGGATCTTTTCTTGATTACCAGCGTTGTGATGGCAGTCACAATAGTGGGGGCCGGGTAATCTACAAGTACATCATTATACAGGTCCCTAGTCGTAGGATTATCGAGACGGGGCATCGATACTCCGGAGTAGACTAGCGTATGCGCTTCTCATCCCAGCAGGGGAGATGGTCTGTCCCACAGCCATTAGTACGTCATACTGGAGATAGTATGTGGGTGCTCGTTAGGTTACGAGTACACTGGACATGACTCACTGGGAACTATTGGTTGGTATTATACCTATCGTCAGTTATCAGTTCCCAGGTGACATGAGTACAGCTTATTCCATTGACTTATCACTGTCACTTCGTCTCGAGTGTGTCCCCACTGTTCTTAGATTACTACCCTACCACGGCTCAAATGAGTCGTGCAAACAGGTAGTAGTTGGGTGCAGTCCCGAAGCACTTGGAGGCAGTGATGGTTAGACAGGATTCGTCTCTCCCGGTATTGGGAGTTGATATCGCGCTGTGTCTAGGAGAACCATTACACAAAGTCCCTGGCCAGGGCAAGCAAGATATACTGGTAGCGTTTGGGTGTACTGGGCTACACTCCGACACGACTTTTACCGCTATTAGGGGACTGACGTTTACTGCCCCCCTAGGCCCGACATGCGATACTCTCAGACGAACAGACCGGACTGTACGGAGATTGTCACATTCTGGCTCAGTAGGAGTTCGGATGGGTTCCCCTCATCGGTCTTCGTATCGGCATCTACCTGGGGACCGTTACGTACAGCTAGTACCGCTTGCGGCCTGTGGTTAAGCCCACTGCCAGCGTAGTGTCGAGTCTTTAGAGTCCCACAAAGAGGGTTGTTCGTCTTTGGGCAAAACAGAGTAGAGGTCGCATGGTTTTGCGACGGGGTTCGTTCACATCCGCGCACTTGTGAACGTTTGGTGTCCGGGCAGTTATTATTAGCGGGCTTTGGTTTAAGCTAGATCCTAGTATTTGTTTTGGGATTGGTTTTGTCTCATTGTATTCGTGTTCCTCGGAACACGGATGCGGGTGTGTATGCACAGTTGACAGAGACAGAAGAATCTCATTAGGGTTTTTAACAGTTGACTTTTTCTAAACCCTAATGAGAATGAGAAATATGATTAATAATTTTAATTAAGGATAATTGTGCCATGGTTAGGTTGACCATTAGACTTTGGTTGACCATTTGACTTTGATTGACCATTTGACTTTTGTTGACCATTTGACCATGATCATTTCTTTTGCAAGATACTTCTTAATTCTTGCAAACTGCATTAAATGTGAAATGATAATGGTCATTTCAACTAACCATCACAATTTTCTTTAGTTATTATTATTATTATTCTCATACGAGAGCATGGTTGTTATTCTTGCTCATTCTCTCTTGCTCTTTCTCTCTCCTGCTAAGCACTCCCTCTTCCTCTCTCAAAGCTCTCTTCTTTCATGTGTTGAAAACCATGAGCTTTGTGAGATAAAACCATCAAGACATCTCTCTACTCATTCTAGGGTTCTTAGTTTAGCAAGCCAAGCACTCTAGCTACCTCTTGGTTGAGGTAGGAGCTCAAGGTAGAGGCCTTCGGGTGGATCTTTCTTCGGCAAAGAGAAGACGACGAGGAGGAGCCGTCTACACCACTTCAAGGAGCTAGCAACAAGGAGGACCACAACAAGAAGAGAAGGAGTTCAAGAACTAGGTATAACATCTAACCTAGTAGCTAAAACTTGTAGTTTGTTTGTTAGTTTTTGTTTAGCAAAGATCCTCTAGTTTTAGTCCATGTTACCTTATGTTAAAAATCCGTTTTTTTACCTATTCCGCCTCCCCGCAAGCACCGGGGTGGGTAACGTGGACTTACAGTGGTATCAGAGCCTGTCTAAACAACAACTAACATGTTAGCAAAGTGTTTAGAACTTCGATCCGGAAAAAAATCGCAAAATACATCAAAATCTTATACTTTCTGCCGATTTTGAAAACAGGCCTAAAAATATTTCCACGCACCTGAAAAATACGTGCAGGGTTTTTTAGGAACAACCAAGAAAAACGAGCCCATGACTCGATCAAACCGCCGCGGAAGCGCGGCGAAACCAAGCGTTTCGCCGCGGATCCGCCGAGTCGACTCGGTCGCGACATGTTTTTCCTGCAGTGTGTTCAGCTTGATGTTTTGTGATTTTTAAGATACTTTCTTTCTGCCCAGACTCATCAGAGAACAGTGTTGTGTTTGGGGTAGTTACAAATTCCTATATTGATTGAAATTCTATAAACTTTAGCTAAATGGTTATATCTGTAATGTGATATATGTACTGAACGTCGACTAATCGCTATACGTCGATTAGTGGGAGTTGTGCATATCTGTGATCTGTGATGTTGGATTGTGTATATGAACTTGTTGGATTGTCGCGGATGAATAGCCGGGGTTTGTGAGATGAGAGTTTATTTATTTTTCATTTGATGTAAATTGTAAATTGATGTAATATTATTTTTATGGTCGCACATCCGGGTTGAGGTTGTAGCCGTCATTGTATATTATTTCTTTTACTGTTTTTGCTTCTAGGATAGACCCAAGGTGGGGTGCACAAACTACCGGGTACTTTGATGTGCCGAGTGGCCTACTCACGTAGTTGAGGGAGGTTGCTTCACTTCGGGTACTTGGCGGGTAGTTTGCCGCACCCGTAGGGGTCTAGGATGGGGTTTTGGCTATTCATCGCGACCATGTAATCCGTCTTTCGTTGCAGGCTCAAACGAAACGCGGATTCCTAGCATATCCAATGTGTTCATCTGTGATCTGGAATGGCTATCATTGCATCTGACGAATGTATATATCTATATATGATATCTAGTAGGCGTTGCTTATATTTTGCATCCGCGCTAGTCCAGCCCCCGCTCTATCGTTAGTTAAGTAACCTAACGGGTGATGACGGGACCCCGTGGCGAATGCGTATGGCATAAACGTACGTCAAATTTTCGTTGTTTTCTGTAATGGTAGGATTAATTGATGGGACGCATTATATTAATGCAAAGAAAACAAACCAAAGTTAAATCGTTGGAATAATTTCAAAACCACTCGGTTTTTTCCAAAACAGAAAACTTTTTAAAACGCGGAGCTTAAACCACTCCTTTTAAAAGCTATCAGGTTCCTTCGATTATATCAAGTTCACTATGTTCACGGTTTCGCCAAAACCATTCGTAGCCCTCCGTCATTTCAGTTAAATATTCAGTAGTATTCAAGTTATGTATTTTGACCTTCGCCAAGACATAGTGATTGGTAGCTACCGAATATTTATCTGTTGCATAGATAGATGTGTTGGTTTGAGACAGTTATACTACCATTTTGGCCTTTGTCAAGGGTATGTACGGGTGGGTTCAAATTAACCTGGTAAATGATGGGTAGAACTTGACATGTGACTTATGATATGTTGGCCTTCGTCAAGGTCATAAGAACATGGGGCAAAAATCCACATCGGGAGTTTCTAAAGAAACTGAAACTTGCTAGTGTTGCATACCATTTGGAGTGTGATGATTTTGGCAGGATTCCTCCAGCTTTATCACACGATGATATTTGGATCCCGATCCTACTGTGAGTATATGATACTCCTCGGGAAACTTTCTCACTTAATGATCAATGCTATAAACCAAGTAGGTGTCTAGAAAGGTGTTAGCGGGGCTACGCCCACTGGGAAAAGTGGTTATTTAATTAAGGAACTTCGCGAAAGCATTGTAAAACCTCCCTTGAAGTACCAACAATGGCCTGGCTGAACGGTTAAGCAAGCATTGTACGGTGAGATTGATCCTGACTAATTCTTCTTTTATGGTTTGAGGAAGGATTCGAGAAACAGTGCGAGCCATCCTGTTTAGACAAACTAAAACCACTCTAAACTTGCAAGAGCATCATGCTAAAGTGTTTCTTCTCTCTCTCCTAATTGCAACGACCAAACAACATGACCGGCCTTAAGTTACTACAAGATAAAAATATACTGAAAGGGCCAAACTACAAAGATTGGCTCAGGAATGTCAAAATGGAAATCACTTATGACAAGTCGGGGTATGTCCTTACCACCAAAGCCCCCGCTGTCCCAGGTCCTTAATCCAGCGTCGCGGATAAGGAAATACGTAAGACCTGGGAGATTGACTGCGCGAAGGCTAAGTGCCTCGTGCTTGCCTCTGTGGACAATGAACATCAGAGGAGGCACGAGAATATGGACCTTGAATCCATATTTCTCCATACTAAAGAACTATATGGAGAGCAATCATGTATCGCCAGATACGAAGTCTCGAAAAAGTTGTTTTCAGCGAGATTGGTCGTCGGATCATCTGTAGCGGAACACGTGCTTAAGATGATTGGCTACATTGAAGAGCTCGCGGACCTCGGGACCACGTTAGAGAACGAGCTCTACACTGACTAGATTCTCCAGTCCCTTCCTTCCACTTACGCCCAGTTTATCTTGAACTTCAACATGCAAGGAAAAGAAGTTGAACTTCCGGAACTCCTCAACATGTTGAGGAGTGCAGAGGGCACCCTACAGAAAGTCAGAAAAACACCCGCTTTGTTTGGTGGAGGAGCTTCCTCTTCTAGGTCCAAGACAAAAGCCAAAGGAAAGAAGAAGAAGGCCCCCACCAAACCAAGGGGCGGTGTTAGTAAAGTGGAAGCCAAGGGAAAGGCAAAGGTAGCAAAGGTTGCGGGAAAGCTTGTGGGGAATGAAGAGTGCTTTTATTGTCATAAGAAAGGACACTGGAAGAAAGATTGCAGGGCTTGGAAAGACAAGAACCAGGACCCGAAGCAAGTTGTGGCTTCGGCTTCAGGTGTGTATGTTATTGAAAACTGTCTATCAATAAACTCTACTTCCTGGGTATTGGATACCGGATCGGGATCTCATATCTGTAACTCTTTGCAGGTACTGAGAAAGCGTAGGGTTTTGAAGGCAGGTGATATGACCCTCAGAGTTGCAAACGGAGCTAGCATGGATGCTGTGTCCGTAGGGGACTATCACTTGGGATTGTCGGATGGACATGTTTTGGTTTTGCATGACTGTTATTTGGTATCCGGTTCGACTTGTAATATCATATCTGTATCTTTAATGTCTAAAGAAGGTTATGATTTTGCATTTGTAAGCAATGTTGTAAACATTCACCTTAATCATGTTCTGATTGGGTCGGGTACATTAGCAACGGTATATACGTATTGAACCAACCACAGATATGATATGGAATGAAGCAGGCATAGGGTTTCTATATGGACCAGCCATAGGGTTTCATTCAGAGTGGGAGCAGCGGGAAGGTGTGAAAGTTGCTTAAGTCCATTTATGGAATGAAGCAGGCATCGCGGAGTTGGAACATCTGTTTTGATGAGACGGTCAAAGAATTTAGCTTTATCAAAATCCAGATGAACCATGCATTTATAGTAAAATTGTAGCACGAACTGGCGTATTCCTCGTTTTATACGCGGATGACATTCTCTTGATAGGAAATGATATTCCTATGCTACAATCTGTCAAAGGGGTTCTTGTCACACAGGTTCTCCATGAAAGACCTGGGTGATGCCTCTTACATTCTGGGGATCCGGATCCATCGTGATAGGTCCAAGAGGATATTAGGACTTTCACAGTCCAGGTACATCGACACCATACTGAAAAGATTCAGTATGGAAGATTCCAAGCGTGGTAATTTTCCGTCTTGTCATGGGATCACCCTCTCCAAAGAGATGTCTCCCAAGACTGATTTGGAAAGGGATCGCATGTCAATTATACCCTACGCCTCTACGGTAGGCTCTATAATGTATGCGATGTTGTGTACCAGACCAGATGTAGCTTATGCACTGAGTGTGGTAAGCCGGTATCAGTCAAACCCTGGGGAGAAGCACTGGATAACGGTAAAGAATATTCTGGGGCTATAGCTTTAGCAAAGGAACACAGGTCCCATCAGAAGTCCAGACACATCTTGAGGCGGTATCACCTGATCAAGGAGATCGTGGATCGCCAGGAGATCGAGATTCGAAGGGTTGCTACAGAAGATAACACTGCAGATCCATTCATGAAGGCCATACCCCAGACTTAGTTCGAGCGACTGATCGAGATGATAGGTCTTCGATACGCCAGTACATGGCCCTAGTGCAAGTGAGAGATTGTTAGTGTATATGCCCTAGAGTCCATTACTGTATCATACTAGTTTGTATATTACTTAATGGAAGCTTGGGATATTCATAGTTGTATAGACAATCTTGCTCAAAATGGTAGTATGCTACTTGGTTTGTTTCTACTTTAATGTGTGCATGTGTTTCTTTTAGCATATCTCCTATACATAATAGTGGAGCCCTTAGGATCTTTGCTTGATTACCAGCGTTGTGATGGCAGTCAAACTAGTGGGGGATGGGTAATCTACAAGCACATCCTTATACAGGTCCCTAGTCGTAGGATTATCGAGACGGGGCATCGATACTCCGGAGTAGACTAGCGTATGCGCTTCTAATCCCAGCAGGGGAGATGGTCTGTCCCACAGCCATTAGTACGTCGTACTGTAGATAGTATGCGGGTGCTCGTTAGGTTACAAGTACACTGGACAGGACTGGTTGGGAACTGTTGGTTGGTATTATACCTATCGACAGTTATCAGTTCCCAGGTGACATGAGTACAGCTTAGTCCGTTGACTTAACACTGTCACTTCGCCTCGAGTGTGTTCCCACCGTTCTTAGATTACTACCCTACCACGGCTCAAATGAGTCGTGCAAACAGGTAGTAGTTGGGTGCAATCCCGAAGCACTTGGAGGCAGTGATGGTTAGACAGGATTCGTCTCTCCCGGTATTCGGAGTTGATATCGCGCTATGTCTAGGAGAGCCATTACACAAAGTCCCAGGCCATGGCAAGAGAGATATACTGGTAGCGTTTCTAGTGTTTTCTCAGGGTGTTCTGGGCTACACTCCGACATGACTTGTACCGCTATTAGGGGACTGACATTTACCGCCCCCCTAGGCCCGACATGCGATACTCTCAGACGAACAGACCGGACTGTACGGAGATTGTCATATTTAGGCTCAGTAAGAGTTCAGATGGTTCCCCTCATCGGTCTTCTTATCGGCATCTACCTGGGGACCGTTACGTACAGCTAGTACCGCTTGCGGCCTGTGGTTAAACCCACTGCCAGCATAGTGTCGAGTCTTTAGAGTCCCACACAGAGGGTTGTTCGCCTTTGGGCAAAACAGTGTAGAGGTCGCATGGTTTTGCGACGGGGTTCGTTCACATCCGGGCACATGTGCACGTTAGGTGTCCGGGTAGTTATTACTAGAGGGCTTTGGTTTAAGCCAGATCCTAGTATTTGTTTTGGGATTGGTTTTATCCTATTGTATTCGTGTTCCTCGGAACACGGATCCGGGCGTGTATGCACAGTTGACACAGGCAGACGAATCTCATTAGGGTTTTTGACAGTTGACTTTTTCTAAACCCTAATGAGAATGAGAAATATGATTAATAATATTAATTAAGGATAATTGTGCCATGGTTAGGTTGACCATTTGACTTTGGTTGACCATTTGACTTTTTTTGACCATTTGACCATGATCATTTCTTTTGCAAGATGCTTCTTGATTCTTGCAAATTGCATTAAATGTGAAATGATAATGGTCATTCAACTAACCATCATAATTTTCTTCAGTTATTATTATTATTATTCTCATATGAGAGCATAGTTGTTATTCTTGCTCATTCTCTCTTGCTCATTCTCTCTCATGCTAAGCTCTCCCTCTTCCTCTTTCAAAGCTCTCTTCTTTCATGTGTTGAAACCATGAGCATTGTGAGATGAAACCATCAAGACATCTCTCTACTCATTCTAGGGTTCTTAGTTTAGCAAGCCAAGCACTCTAGTTACCTCTTGTTTGAGGTAGGAGCTCAAGGTAGAGGCCTTCGGGTGGATCTTTCTTCGGCAAAGAGAAGACAACGAGGAGGAGCCGTCTACACCACTCTAAGGAGCTAGAAACAAGGAGGACCACAACAAGAAGAGAAGAAGTTCAAGAACTAGGTATAACCATCTAACCTAGTAGCTAAAACTTGTAGTTTGTTTATTAGTTTTTGTTTAGCAAAGATCCTCTAGTTTTAGTCCATGTTACCTTGTGTTAAAAATCCGTTTTTTACCTATTCCGCCTCCCCGCAAGCACCGGGGTGGGTAACGTGGACTTACAATCACATATAGAATATCCATGTCATACATAACGCTATCATATATATAAATATAGTATATATCTAGTATGCTAAGTATCGAACTGCGGGGCTGCTATACGCCATCCACCCGACTTCCTCCGTAGATATAATCTACTCACCTTGCATCCTGCGTGTCGGTGTCGATGTCTCCTTCATCTTCTTCATCGTATGAAGCCCTCAAGAAGGTACCTACAAGTTAACACAATCACAAATGCACCTTAAAATCACTTCGAGAAATCCAAACGACGCGCTAAGGCCTATAGGTTAGAACCTTTGGACTACGCTTTAACAACCATCAAACAATCCCCGATATCGTCGTACAAACGTCAAAAGATCGAGGTAAAACACAATACTAGAAATCCAGAATTCAAAATACGCAAAATGAAACTCCGAATCAAAACAGCAACTTAGGAAAAAGGTCCCAGATTTCACCCATGTCAAATTGGTCATTTTGCATATGCCACGGGTCTAGTTTACTGATTAGGGGACCACAGAACCAACACGAACCAATTCTACCCTGATCTGGCCGCAATTTGAGGCCAGAAAGATTAAATTTGCGGCCTGGAAAAGGAGTCAGGGGCTGGGGTTTTGGTGGTAGCTTCATAGGTGCCTGCATATCTCTCTGTGTTTGCAAAATGATTTTTAGAGTCTCCGAGTGATAGCAGATTTCAATTAACCCTAACAGAATCCACAATTTTCCGATATCGGCTTTTCTAAATCCGTATCCTGGGGTTTTAATCTCTGGGTTAGGTTTGAATTCTAGCACTAGGGGGTTTGTGTGGCCTCTACTGAGCTCAATTGCACATCACTACCCAAAATTTCCCTAAACCCTAACTAGAGTTTTCAAAGTTCACCCAAACCACATGATATCGGTTCTAACCTAACATGGGAGTAAAAGTAATGGAAATACCAAGCTAAAAGTGTAACACTTCAAAAAATAAAATATTATTTTTGGGAATTTTTATAATTTAATATTATTTTTAATGAATATTTTAATATTTCGGTATAATTAAATACCGATAAATGGGAAAAAAATTTGGAAAATTATAGAAATTACTAGAAAGAGGGTGTTTTATGTGAATTATGCAAATTTTAAGTTTTTATGATTAATTATATGCTAATTTAGTGCAAATCGCGATTAAAAATCGCTAACCGGATATTTAGCATATTTGTGCAAAACAAACATGCACCATATCTTTTTACACTTGGTACATTTTTTTCCCATGGCTTTCCTACATGTTTTATCATGGTTGATGATTTTATGAGAGAAGAAAAGAAAAGAAAAGAAAAGGATTAGAATAATGAGGGATGGGCAAGAGAGAGAAGGTAGGAGAGAGGGTGAGGGGTCAACTTGACCTTAGCCTTTGTGTCCCATTCATTTTCCCTTCATCATTTCTGCCCCTCTCCTCACCATGGCAGCACCCCCTTCCTTTCCACTTCAAACCCCCACTTCATCACTAAAAACTCACAAAAACATCTTCCCCACTTCACAAAAATTGTTCACAAGCTCTCAAGCAACCCTTAGGACCAAAAAAGTTTGAGTTTTGGAGCTGTAAAGGATTCTTGAGTGCAACATGAGGTAATTTTTCCATCATTAGTATAGAATTTCCTTTCCCTTAGCATCCATGTTAAAGTTGTAACCGATATTGTGTGGTTTTGGGGAGTTTGAAAACTTGAGTTGAGGATTAGGGTTTTAGTTGAAATCAAAGGTGAAATTAGGGTTACTAGAGGCTATACAACCCCTGTGGTGATTGATTGGAGACCCAAACCAGAGACTAGAAACCGGAATACGGATTTAGAAAAAACGATATCAGAGGAATTGTGGATTCTTTGAAGGTTATATGAAATCTGCTATCACCCCGAGACTCTGAAAATTATTTTGCAAGGACAGTGATACATGCAGGCACCTAGGAAGCTACCACAAAAACCCTAGCCCCTAATTCCAAACTGTGGCCGCAATTAAATCCATTCTGGCCATAAATTGTGGCCAGACCAGGGTGGATTTGGCTCGTATTTGTTCTGTGGCTTTGTCATCAGTAAATTAGACCCCTGGCATATGCAAAATTGTCCAATTTGACCTAGGGTAGAATCTGGGGCCTTTTTCTTGAGTTGCTGTTTTAATTCGTGTTTTCGTTTTGCGTATTTTAAATTCTGGATTTGTATAATTGCGTTTTTCCTCGATCACTTGGCGTTTATACGACGATATCGAGGATTGTTTGATGGTTTTGAAAGCGTAGTCCGTAGGTTCTAACCTATAAGCTTTTAAGCGTATCGTTTTGGTTTTCACGTGTCGTTTTGGTTTCGATTTGGTTTTAATGCGATGCGATACATGTGATATGTTGGTACCCCCACGAAGATTCGAGACGATGAAGAAGATGATGGCGACATCAACATCGACAAGCAAAACGCAATGTGAGTAGATTATATCTACGGGGGAAGTCTGGTGGATGGCGTATAGCACCCCCGAAGTTCGATACTTAGTATACTAGATATATACTATATTTATATATAAGATAGCTTATTGTGTGTCGTGGATATTTGAGATGAGATTAGGTGTACTAGGGTTAGATTAAGGCGTAGAAGTAAACTAGCAAAGTTCCTAGTTGCGAACCCTAGAATAGTTTTACACCCAAACGCACACACATGCTTATTGCTATACATATACCTAGATGATGAGGATAGTGGATGCTATTTGGAGATGAGTCGAGGATATTGGGCATAGCGCCATGAGATCGGTGATATGATATGATTCGTATTTGGAATACGACTTGTGATTTTAGCGGGCCTTTGGACGTGTGTTTCACACACGCATTTATAGTTATATAGATGGTATCGGCTTGTACTAGACATAGTTCAGTACCCCAGATCATGAGCTATGATGATAAGGATATCAGATAATTGATGAGATGAATGTGATATTGACCCGTACCCAGCTTTTGGGATGCCGTACGATGATTTACCGTACGAGCTTTATATTGATGATAAATCTGCACTCATGACTTGAGGATGTCATATGATATTGAATCGTATGCAGTATCTTGAGGCGGATCACCGACTATTATATTTACATATATATATTATATCGACTCAGATTTAGGTGGCTTCCATACCCCTCCCGATTAGCTTGTTAGTTAGAGCTGTAGTTTTGCTAGTAGATGTTAGACTAGGCCGATATCATACCTATTTCAAAAACTAACGAATCGGGAGTATTTCAAAGATAGGCAAAGGGATTCTACGGATATTTTCAAAAGACGCATCTGTCCTTAAAAACACCGTAGCCCTTATTTTACTAAAAATCCCGATTCGTCTTATTTTAAATGGCAAACTGTATGACATTTTTATATTGATGCAGATGCATCACTGTTGCATTTATTAGTCGATTCCTGCATATTCTTGTTATTCGCATCGCATTGCATGTGCAAATGATTATTGATATATAAAAATCATGCTGTTAGGACACCAGCACCATTATCGATGATGCATATGTTCCACGTACACCTGTTTGCCGGCTCACACACTTCATCATCGATAATTGTCATGTCACTACACTGTAGTACTGTTGCATTCAGGATATAACCCTTGCATGGCAAAATTGTGCACACACCTATTGTACATTCATATTCGTGTACTCACATATTGTACACTCATACTTGTGCACATACCTATTGTACATTCATACTCGTGTACTTACATATTGTACACCCATACTTGTATACATACTCATTTGCACATACATAGATGATTTCTCGTTTGATTTGGAGATTTGGGAACCGCAAGATACTCTTTAAAACTGATTCATTTTAAAAGAACGGTTTCCCTCAATATGTGCATATTACTATTCCATATTGCATGATATACTGATATGCTTACATTTCTTTTACATGTCGCATACATCATGCTTTTGATTATACGCATTGAGATATGTTGTTTCCATGATATTTCTGGATTTGGGAACCTTGGATATATCAAAAGAGAGTATGTAATTGTTTTAAAAACCCGGTTACCCTTGATATGATATTTCAGTGCGTCTACCATGTGTTTTCTCGGTGCTGAGAGCGACATGTGAAACCCGATTCAAGGAGGAGGATGAGGCCGATTGCGGGTACATGGTGGGCCCGGTATGGTACCTCGGGGCAAGAAAGGGATGCTGTGTATATAGACGGTGAGCCTGGCAAAGGGACTAC
Organism: Agapanthus africanus; assembly: GCA_030015575.1. Taxonomy (NCBI): domain Eukaryota; kingdom Viridiplantae; phylum Streptophyta; class Magnoliopsida; order Asparagales; family Amaryllidaceae; genus Agapanthus; species Agapanthus africanus. Next base: position 368,607,565 of record JASDDO010000012.1, read on the forward strand.
TACCTACCGGTGATAGTATTTGGGCTCGGCGAATATCCGGAGGATATCAACTGGAGTCGAGAGATGATGTGGGCCGATCCGGACTGACGGAGCCCGATATATGAGGATTTACGTGCCAATGCTAGGCACAGGTTTCATGATGTTTTCGAGTGTAGATGCTAGACACTCAGGTTCCATGATTTTGATATGTCGCGAGCGACACATGTTGATTTATAACCTCATATTTCCATGCATATGCTTTATGATATTTACATGCATGATGTTTATTGCCATTGGGTGACACGTGGACGGTATCCACATAAATATAGTTGACATTGATCACATAGTTGGACGAGATCCACATAAATGATGACATTGATTACATAGTTGGATGATATCCACATACTTATAGACTTCATGATATAGTTGACATTGATCATACCTCATACTTATGATATGTTATTACCTGAGGCACTGGTACGAGCACTTGGCACTACACTCCTGTATAGATGTTACATTGCCACATTTTCATGCTTCAGACTTATTCATATTGAGGATATATTATTACTGATCGTATTGACCTAGGATTATGTCATGCATACGATTTCTACTCTGCGATGTTTTCTATTCACGAGTTGGCAACTCACCCCCGTTGTGCCACAGTTCTTGCAGGTTTTGCCATACAAGTTGATTGCGGCTCTTCTGGCACACTGTTTCCTTTCTGGGTGATTGCATTGGTAGGTGGGTTCACTCGCATCGTGACCACCTTGTATTATTTTATTCAGCTGTATCTAGTAATTCCATCTACCAAACTTGTATATTGTTTCAGACTTAGAAAACCAGTAATGTATTATTTCGACCTTAGAGTCGCGCGTTGTAGTATTATGGTTTTCATGTTGATTTTGAGTTTCTTTTTGAGTTTTGATCCTCGCCCCTCGGCGTTGTATATTTATGGCTTGCGTGGTTGTGACCGTCGATTGACGAAGAGCTAGCTCCCGCTTGGGGATGCCTTTTCATTGTGCATATATATTATTCTTGTTGTACCCCGTTCGGGGCCAGTATTTACAAAAGAAACTCTGCCGAAATTTTCAGAAAAGAATATAGATTTTAAAAATGCATATTGGGTTAACTTATTTAAAAACCTTGTTTTTAAAACATATTTTCCTTACTTCTTAAAAACTAATTTTCTTATTTACTCCTTAAAATGGTTTTAGATTTCTGGGATTTTCGCTTACTTGAGTTAGATGAGGTCCTATAAGCTTCATATGATTGAAGTGCCAGTCACGTGCTATTTCGGGTCGTGACAAAAAGTTCAGAAAATACCTCATTTAGCAACTCAAGAAAATTCTTGAGTTACCCAAACTCCTCAAAATTTGATTTTTCTTGGTCCAATGTGCTTCCCTTGAGCTTGTGCATCTTTTTAATGAAATGGGACTTGGGTTTTGAGGTGATTAGCATGCAGTTTTTGGGGGATTTTGTGGAGGAGGAGAGGAGGGGCAGCAGCAGCAGCAGAAAGAAGAGGGGAGGGAAGAGGAAAATGAGTGCAATAATGATGGGGGATGGCTCAAGACCAAGTCAACATAAACCCACACCTTTCTTTCTCTCACCCATACCTATTTCATTATTCTTTTCTTTTCTATTTTCCCTCTCTAAACTTAAAAACAATAACCATGGTAAAAAGAACATGAAGTCAAGCCATGGAAATAAATGTAACAAGTGTAAAATGATATGGTGCATGTTTTGCACAAAATATGCTTAAAATCCGATTAGCGATTTTTAATCGCGATTAGCACTAAATTAGCATATAATTAATCATAAAAACTTAAAATTTGCATAATTCACATAAAAAAACCTCTTTTAGTAATTTCTTTAATTTTTTCCAATTTATCGGTATTTAATTATACCGCCTTATTAAAATATTCAATATTTTATTATTAAATTATAAAAATTACCCAAAAATAATATTTTATTTTTTTGAAATGTTACAATCTTACCCCCTTAAAGAAATTCGGCCCCCGAATTTAAATTTTAAACCCCAAATTTCTAAAACATTTCAATAAAAAGTCCAAGTCGTCGGGGCTCCGAAATCATCAATACATAAAACGCATTATAGCGCAATGCGTGCGCATGAACAATGAGCAGATAACTCAAAAACAAAGCCCCATCAAGCATCCCGCAATCATCGGAGTCATGGTAAAGACACAAATGTCAAATCCAAAACAACACCAATATGATTTACATCAAAATTATACATGTAGACATCAAATCCATACATGTAAATAATTGAAGGAAATGCATGAAAACCCTTTTAAGTCACTGTGCTATGCGCGTATCGCGGCACAGTGGCGGACGTCTATTGTACGAAAATAACCATATATGTATATATCTTTTGTTTAATATGTACGTTCCGCCGTTTTGAAAACAATTTAGACGGGTTTCCTTGCATTAAACGTTTCGTGTCATATCAGACACGTAGGTAAATACTGAGACTATAGCTCGCTTTTTGGAAATCCCTTCGATAACTATCAATGCATGCAAAATATATCCAGGTACTGTCCTCTGACTAGTCCTGCTCAGTACGAAAACATATAGCAAATATCATAAAAACGTACTGCTCCATAAGAAATCAATCTCAAAATGTGCATATGAATGCTACGTGCGTCTGGTGCGCACGGAAATCAAAATCCATATATGTGCCATACATGTGCACAGAAATAACATCTAGGTGCAACGGGTGTGCACGAAACATCTGTCGTAGACAACTTGTGTGCCTGACAGCAAAATCAGGTGCATCTGATATGCACGAAGAATCCCGATTTAGTGCATCTGGTGTGCACCAAAACCGCTTCTCAAAACATGCGCGCAACACGCGTAAAAATCCAAATCAGGTGCATCCGACATGCACGAAGAAAATCTAAATCATGCGCATTCTGCATGCACGAAATCACGAAATCCAATATCAAGCGTCGAACATGCACAAAATCCAAATCAAATGCACGGAGTGCAAGAAATCAACATCAATAGTAGAATCAAAATCGACGGTATACAATACGGCTCAATCAAAAATAGGTATACCGCAGTATATAGGCTCACAACCATATGCATCAGCGTGCACAAATCAAATCAAAACACTAAAAGTGCATGTAAACGATGCCGAAGGCATAAGTCAAATCGCATGCATAACATAGGCATGAAACCAAAATCAACATATCGAATGACATCAAATCGAAGTCAGGTCCAACCGTAGTGCACAAAATATAAATCCGGTGCAACAAAGGCACGAAATATAACTCTGGTGCGATAAACGCACTAAACATAATACTGGTGCTACAAACGCACGAAGTATAAAACTGGTGCATCTTGGGAAAGAAATACAAATACGGTGCATCCTGTGCACAAATACCAAACAATAACTCAAATGCGTAAACAGCAACACCGAGTGTACCCAGGTGTAAAGAAAATCATAAGCGTGTGCAACTGTGTGCACAAAACACGTCTCAATGCACTACAAGCACATATAAGCTATACCGAGTGCAAAAAGCCAAATCGTGTGCATACCATGTGAACAAAATCAACCTAACGGTAAGAAATCCATGAAGTCATAAGCATGTGCAACCAAGGCACAAAAACGATATCAGGTGCAATAACTGTGCACAAATATGAATATCCAGTAGGTGCAACCATGGTGCACGAAAACAAATATAATGGAACTCATCCATCAAGACTAAATCATGCGAATAGATCGCCCAAAATACCGAAATCCAAGGTGACGGATACGTGATAATTAATCACCAAATCACAAATCACAATTACCGCCGTCGATATTTCCTCCTTCAAAGTCGAGAAGGTGTCGGTGCATCCAATGCTAACAGCGCAAGATATCTACTTGCCTCTTGCTCACGGTCTGGCGTCATCTGTCTCTGGGCCCTTATCTTCTCTGTGGATTGCCAATTTCATAATCCTTCGGCTCATCGGCCCGGTCAGGTGTGCTAACGGGGACTATTCCATCCTGGCACTTCTCTGGTCATCTCTCGGTCAATCCTCACGGCCACTCGTAAAGCTGCACGTCACTGGCGCCGACCTCTGGTCCTCTGAATACACATCACACATCTGATCCTGGTGAAAATCTCAATGCAGCAGTGCCCTGGAAGGAATCCTGCTCAAGGTTTCTTCCGATCTCGCCTATGCCGAACTGTACGGAGGCTGGTACTCTTGCATAATCTTTTCTCGCTCTCTGGACATCTGCGTTCTCAGCACCGCATTTTCTCGGAAACTGGTTGCATCCCAACGCCTCTGTAGATATATCCGTCCTTTAATCCTAACGGGGAGTAACAACAGCTCGTCAGCATCTCGCACGAACCTCTTGTCCCACTTGTCTGTATCATCGTCCACTTCGACGTCACGTCTCTATCTGCGCACTGCAATTGTTCTCGGCTACGGTCAATCCGAAGTCTCTCACACGGACTCGAAATCATGAACTCGGTATCTTCATCACTCTGTGGAAGATATCTAGCCGAACACGCCCTCAGGAACTCGTCCCAACCTGCGGAGGTATACTCCATACGCGTCCATTCTTGCTCAACTTATAATGCATCTGGTTGAGGTCCTTTATCCGAACCTAGTCAATTATCTCGTCGATGATGCCGAACTCTGGCCTGCAGGGTGTGCGCAATATGACCACTCCTGAGTCCAAGTCATCTCGTATAGTATTCCAGAAAGGTCCTGTCGAGGTATCTCTCAAATCTCGTTTCTGCCGAATTGCCCGGAAGTTACCATCCTCCTATATCTGTTTCTTGTTCCGTAACGGCTGCATATTCATCGCGCCTCCTTCTGGAAGGTATATCAATAATCAATGCCTCTGCATGCGTATCGCATCTCTGATGTCAGCGGAGTGGAACGTCATCTTGTCAAATTCTCGTGCGACCTCTTTACTCCACTCTGTTCCAATGTCGACTGATTCGGACTCGTCTTCTCATGGCTGCATGGACTGCGCTCCGACGGCTATACTCGTATCTGGAGTCTCCCAAACAATGTGTCCCATCACATGATATCCGAATGATGTCGAACCATCCGATCGATTCGTCAGAACCTCATAATCCCCCAAGAGATCAACATCTTGAGTACAGTTTAATAGTATTCCAGTACATATCACAGCACCTGTGGACCAACCGTAGAAGGGCAAACCCAAGCCTCACAAATGGCCCGCTAAACTGCCGCAAACCCTAAGGTTCGAAGGCGTTCCTTGGTCATTACGTCGAGTTAGGGTTTCATTCTTCTAGAGGGTCCATAGCATTACTTGCATTGTCTTCCGAATACTTTAAACTTGGAATCGGGTTCCTGACATTTGATCGTCTCTATCGACTCTCAACGAATCTGCGTGAAGTCGTCTCTAGCTGGAATCAATCTATCTGATGACCTCGCATCAGGGTAAGCGAACGAACCACATGTCTAGCCCTTCCTCCAACGGTGACTAGCAACCTTCCATCATATCTCTAAGTATATACTCATGATGCGGTATCTCCAACATCTGGGAAATATCTCGTTATTTGCAGCAGCAACTGGCTCATTCGTCTGTACGCTGAACAGCGCCTCAATCATCATGAATAAGCGATATATCAATGGTCATCACATTTCGGCTGGCCTCTAGCAGTAACCTGATCCTCTGGTGCTGATCTGCACGTCCGAGAAATCTCATAAAAGCGATCCGTCAAACGCTCATGGCACGAAAACACAATAAAACGACGCCTCTCTATACAATCGTACGTCCCTGGAATCATGCCCTGGTCAGTCCTCGTCCATGACGAGCTCAAGCTGACGCAACTCTAGCCGTAGCTATCTCTGCCCGTGTAATCGTGGCAGCAAAATCATAACCAGTATCGATGATGATAGATCATAGGAATGAATATAATACTGTGCAAGGAAATGTACATCCTAAGCTTTCTTAAGCGGAGTAGCGTATCGTAAGTATGCGGAAGAACATACGTACGGTACGTCACTCTACTCAAGCTACCTACTCCATCAACCAAGGGTCATCCTACGCGACGAAAGTTCGGGTATAATACCCCATCGACTAAGTCTAAGTTCCATAAGGTCAAGCCTAAGTTCCGTATATATATAAATGCTCTAGGCACCGCATAGTCAAACATAGAATCGAACCATGGTTAACCTAGCGCTTTGATACCAACTTTGTCACGACCCGAAATAGCACGTGACTGGCCCTTGAATCATATGAAGTCTATAGGACCCCATCTAATTCAGGTAAGCCAAAAGCCCAGAAATCTAAAACCATTTTAAGGAGTAAATAAAGAAAACTAGTTTTAAGAAGTAAGGAAAACATGTTTTAAAAGCAAGGTTTTTAAATAAGTAAGCCGAATATGCATTTTTAAAATCCATAGTCTTTTCTGAAAATTTGGGCAGAGTTTCCTTTGTAAATACGGGCCCCAAACGGGTTACAACATGAATAATATATATACAATGATAAAAGGCATCCCCAAGCGGGAGCTCGCTCTTCTTCAATCGACGGTCATAACCACGGAAGCAGTATAATATACAACGCCGAATGGCGAGGATCAAAACTCAAAAAGGAAACTCAAAATCAGCATGAAAACCATAATACTACAACGCGCGACTCTAAGGTCGAAATAATACACAACTGGTTTTCTAAGTCTGAACAATATACAAGTTTGGTTGATGGAATTACTAGATACAACTGAATAATACATGTACAATGGTGGTTCTGATGCAAAAGAACCCACCTACCAAAGCAAATCATCCGTAAGGGAAGCAGTGTGCCAGAAGCCGCAATGGAACCTGAACGGCAAAACCTGCAAGAACTGTGGCACAACGGGGGTGAGTAGTCAACTCGTGAATAGAAAACATCACAGAGCAGAAATCGTATATATGACACATTCCTAGGTCAATACGATCAGATATATATATAAACCTCAAATGAATAAGTTTGAAGCATGACATGAGTGTAGTGCCAAGTGCTCGTGCCAGTGCCTCAGGTAATAACATATCATAAATATGAGGTATGATCAGTGTCGACTATATCATGAAGTCTATGAATATGTGGATATCATCCAACTATGTGATCAATGTCATCAATGTCAACTATATGTATATGGATATCATCCAACTATGTGATCAATATCAACTATATGTATGTGGAAATCGTCCACGTGTCACCCAATGACAATAAGCATCGTGCATGTAAATATCATAAAGCATATGCATGGAAGTATGAGGATGTAAATCAACATGTGTCGCTCGCGACATATCCAATCATGGAACCTGAGTATCAAGCATCGACACTCGAAAACATCATGAAACATGTGCCTAGCATCGGCACGTAAATCCTCATATACAAAGGGCTCCGTCAGTCCGGATCGGCCCGTCTCATCTCTCAACTTCGGTCGGTATCCCCCAGATATCCGCCGAGCTCAAATACAATCACCGGTATGTAGTACTCCCCTGACAGGCTCACCGCCTAACATATACGAGTATTCTTGCCCCGGGGTACCTCACCGGGTCCACCATGTTCCCCCAAACGGTGCCTACCTCTCCTCGAATCGGGTTTCACATGTCGCTCTCAGAACCGAGAAAACACATGGTGGACGTACTGAAATATCATATCAAGGGTAACCGGGTTTTTAAAACAATACATACTCTCTTTTGAAATACCCACGGTTCCCAAATCCAGAATTATCATGGAAACAACATATCTCAATGCGTATAATCATAAAGCATGATGTATGCGACATGTAAAAGAAATGTAAGCATATCAGTATATCATGGAACATGGAATAGTAATATGCACATATTGAGGGAAACCGCTCTTTTAAATGAATCAGTTTTAATGAGTATCTTGCGCTTCCCAAATCTCCAAATCAAGCCAGAATCATCTATGTATGTGCAATTACGTATGTATACAAGTATGAGTGTACAATAGGTATGTGCACAAGTATGAGTGTACAATATGTAAGTACACAAGTATGAGTGTACAATATGTGTGTGCACAAGTATGAGTGTACAGTATGTAAGTACACAAGTATGAGTGTACAATAGGTATGTGCACAAGTATGAGTGTACAATAGGTATGTGCACAAGTTTGAGTGTGCAATATGTGTGTGCACAAGTATGAGTGTACAGTATGTAAGTACACGAGTATGAGTGTACAATAGGTATGTGTACAAGTATGAGTGTACAATATGTAAGTACACTAGTATGCCTTGCAAGGGGTCATATCCTGAATGCAACTGTCCTACAGTGTAGTGACATGGAAATTATCGATGATGAAGTGTGTGAGCCGGCAAGCAGGTGTACGTGGAACATATGCATCATCGATAATGGTGCTGGTGTCCTAACAGCATGGTTTTGATATAACAATAAACATATTTGACATGCAATGTGATGCAAACAGTAAGAATATGCGGCAAATGAATAATAAACACAACAGTGTAGAATCTTCATCAATGTATCTACGTCATACTGTTTTGCCATTTAGACAAATCGGGGTTTTTAGGAAAATAAGGGCTACGGTGTTTTTAAGAAAAGATGTGTCTTTTGAAAATATCCGTAGAATCCCTTTGCCTATCTTTAAAATACTCCTGATTCGTTAGTTTTTGAAATAGGTATGACATCGGCCTAGCCTAACATCTACTAGCAAAACTACAGCTCTAACTAACAAGTCAATCAGGAGGGGTATGGAAACCACCTAAATCTGAGTTGGATACATAGATATATATATATATATATAATAGTCGGCGATCCCGCCTCAAAGGTACCGCGTACGATACAATATCATATGACATCCTCGAGTCATGAGTGCGGATCTATCATCAATATAAAGCTCGTACTGTAAATCTTCGTACGACATCCCAAAAGCTGGGTACGGGTCAATATCACATTCATCTCATTAATTATCTGGTATCCTTATAATCATATCTCATGATCTGGGGTACTGATCTAAGTCTAGTACAAATCGATACCATCTATATAAATATAAATGCGTGTGTGAAACACACGTCCAAAGGCTCGCTAAAATCTCAAGTCGTATCCCAAATACGAATCACATTATATCACCGATCTCATGGCACTATGCCCAATCTCATCGACTCATCTCCAAATATCATACACTATCCTCATCATCCAGGTATAAGTATAACAAGCAAGCATGTGTGTGTGGGTTGGTGTAAACCTATTCTAGGGTTCGCAACTAGGAAACTATACTAGTTTACATCTAAACCTTAATCTATCCATAATACACCTAATCACATCTAGAATATCCATGTCACACATAACGCTATCATATATATATAAATATAGTATATATCTAGTATACTAAGTATCGAACTGCGGGGGTGCTATACGCCATCCACCCGACTTCCCCCGTAGATATAATCTACTCACCTTGCATCCTGCGTGTCGGTGTCGGTGTCGCCTTCATCTTCTTCATCGTATGAAGCCCTCGAGAAGGTACCTACAAGATAACACAATCGCAAATCCACCTTAAAATCACATCGAGAAAACCAAACGACGCGCTAAGGCCTATAGGTTAGAACCTATGGACTACGCTTTCACAACCATCAAACAATCCTCGATATCGTCGTACAAACGTCAAAAGATCGAGGTAAAAAACAATACTAGAAATCCAGAATTCAAAATACCCAAAACGAAACTCCGAATCAAAACAGAAACTTAGGAAAAAGGTCCCAGATTTCACCCTAGGTCAAATTTGTCAATTTTGCATATGCCAAGGGTCTAGTTTACTGATTAGGGGACCACAAAACCAACACGAACCAATTCTACCCTGATCTAGCCGCAATTTGCGGCCAGAAAGATTAAATTTGCATCCTGGAAAAGGAGTCAGGAGCTGGGGTTTTGGTGGTAGCTTCCTAGGTGCTTGCACATCTCTCTGTGTTTGCAAAATGATTTTCAGAGTCTCCGAGTGATAGCAGATTTCAATTAACCCTCACAGAATCCATAATTTTCCGAAATCAGCTATTCTAAATCCATATCCCGGGGTTTTAGTCTCTGGGTTAGGTCTGAATTCTAGCACTACGGGGTTTGTGTGGCCTCTACTGAGCTCAATTGCACATACTACCCAAAATTTACCTAAACCCTAACTAGAGTTTTCAAAGTTCACCCAAACCACACGATATCGGTTCTAATCTAACATAGGGGTAAAAGTAATGGAAATACCAAGCTAAAGGTTCAGAAAATACCTCATTTGGCAACTCAAGAAAATTCTTGAGTTGCCCAAAGTCCTCAAAATTTGATTTTTCTTGGTCCAATGTGTTTCCCTTGAGCTTGTGCATCTTTTTAATGAAATGGGACTTGGGTTTTGAGGTGATTAGGATGGAGTTTTGGGGGATTTTGTGGAGGAGGAGAGGAGGGGTAGCAGCAGCAGCAGAAAGAAGAGGAGAGGGGAGAGGAAAATGAGTGCAATAATGATGGGGGATGGCTCAAGACCAAGTCAACATAAACCCTCACCTTTCTCTCTCTCATCCATACCTATTTCTTTATTCTTTTCTTTTCTATTTTCCCTCTCTTAACTTAAATACAACAACCATGGTAAAAAGAACATGAAGTCAAGCCATGGAAATAAATGTAACAAGTGTAAAATGATATGGTACATGTTTTGCACAAAATATGCTTAAAATCCGATTAGTGATTTTTTATCACGATTAGCACTAAATTAGCATATAATTAATCATAAAAACTTAAAATTTGCATAATTCACATAAAACACCCTCTTTTAGTAATTTCTATAATTTTTTTCAAATTTTTTCCAATTTATCGTTATTTAATTATACCGTCTTATTAAAATATTCAATATTTTATTATTAAATCATAAAAATTCCCCAAAAATAATATTTTATTTTTTTGAAATGCTACATATCTAAAGGGGTAAAACCCATCGGGAGTAAAAGGATCTTGAGAAGATTCTAGATGTAGATGGAAAAGTTGAGACTTTTAAAGCTATGCTTAAGTCTATCAGGATTAAAGCACGCATCGTGGAGTTGGAACATCTGTTTTGATGTTGCAGTTAAAGAGTTTGAGTTCATCAAAAAGGTAGATGAACCTTCTATATACAAGAAAGTTGTAGAGAGTAAGATTGTCTTCCACGTATTATACGTAGATGACATACTATTGATAGGAAATAGTTTCCTACGCTACACTCGGTCTAGCTCCTCTCATCACGTAGATTCTTCATGGAAGATCTGGATGATACCTACTACATCTTGTGGATTATGATCTATGGTGATAGATCTAAGTGGATGCTGGGTGAGTCCCAAATCCAGGTACATTAACACCATACTAAAGGGATTTAGTATGGAGGATTCTAAGCGTGGTGGTTGTAAGGATTGTCTAGCACCCTATAATGAGTTTTGAAGCATCACATGTCCCAAAGTTTGGATTTTGATGGTGCTAAACAAGCATGCAAAAGAATCGATCCTAGAAAATTAGGGTTTCGAAACTTAAAACTTATAAAGTTAGGGTTTAGAGACTACAACCTTTGTAGCTCCCTTTTGTTGGACTCCTTGGTCTCTTGGGTGTTGAATGGAGGTCCACTTGAAGTCCTCTCGCGTCCACGACGATCCACCCGGAGATCCCCGTCCAAGCTCGCAACTTCGAGAATCGAAGAGAACACTCTAAACAAGTTGGCTAAACTTGTGTAGAATGAAGTTGTGGTTAAGATTCTCACTTCAAAAACATTTCTTTATGTGTATATAACTCACTAGAAGAAACTAGAGAGCAAATATCAAGGAGGAAGAAGATGGTGGCAATATTTTAACAAGATAAGAAGTGATAACCATGAAAAGAAATGAAATATATCCTTTTATATTTTATTCCTTCTCACTTCAAAGCTTGGTTAAATCTTTTGGTTGGTATTTAATTAGGGTTTAAACCATGTAAGGAAAGGTTAATCCAAGGTCAAGGGTAGGTGAGAATGGTTAGATTAAAGAAGAGTGTAGAAGCAAGTGAAGATTATCCTTTTCTTTTTCTATTATGTTTTAAACCTTAAATCAAATAAAAACAAAAGATTTATCCATGGTGTGAGTCTCATATTGCCACCATTTCCATGTGTAAACAACCATGATAGATGGGTGTATGTATGTATGTATGTATGTATGCACATCCATATGTGCATGAAACTAGTAAGAAAGAAATAAAACATACATGCATGCACACATCCATCATCCAAGAAAAGGTTTTAAGTGAGAAAACTAATGGTTAAATGATAAATCAACACTTGATTTATCAATCCGGCCATATCACATATGACCCCACCAAAAGCAAGCCGCCCGATCAAAGTACGGTATCCTATACGCGTATTTTAATCGGGTGCATGCGCATATCGCATATGCGCACCACAACGTTTCGCCTGGACTGGGTAACTCCTTTGTGGGACTCTAAGACTCGTCAATACGCCGGCAGAGGGTAATGATCATATCAAGTACCCCCAAGCCGCAAGCGGTCAGCTAAACGTAACGGCCACCCGGGTATTGAGCGATCAGAAGAAAACAAGCGAAGCTGCTACAACTCCAGTCGAGCCAACCGGCAACACTACCGTACAGTCCGGTCTCTTCGTCAGATATGCTGCATATCGAGCCTAGGGATGGTCACGTCGACCCCAATAACTCAATAAGTTGTGCCGGTGAATGGTCTATAACAGATCGTGAAACTACTGATAACACTTATCAGCAATTCTCAGCAGCCCTGGCCAGGGACTTGCTGATATAACCAGTCGGGCACTGCACAGCATCAACTCCCAATATCGGGAGAGACGAAACCCCTCCTATCGCTTATCGCCTTCGTGTGTCTCGGGACTGTACCCAACGGCCACCTGTTTGCACGACTCGGTAGAGTCGTGGTAGGGTGGCAATCAAAGTACAGTGGGAGAATACACAAGACTCTATGACGATCTCGGGTCTACAGACAAACCTGTACCAGTGCCACCTGAGAACTGCTATCCGACGATAGATATAATTCCATATAGGAGTTCTCGGTGAGTCCGTCCAGTGTACCCAGTCACCACTGAGCACCCGTATATGATCTTGATGTCAAACATCGATGAATGTGGGAACATCCATCGCCCATCATATGGGTCTAGTATCATATACGCTAGTCTACCCTGGTTTATCGATGCCCCGTCTCGATACACCTCCGACTAGGGACATTTCAGGATATGCTTATAAACTACAGATGTCCCACTAGTATGATCTCTATCATAATCACTGTAGTCAAGCCGATATCCTCAGGGCTTTATCAGCATGTATGAATGAATAAAAGCAAGATCAAATCAACATGTCAGATAAAGAAGAACCAGATAGCATACTATCATGTTGAGCAAGAATGCATACTGAATATATATATACATGTATAGATACATCCACTATCACATAATGGCCTCTAGGGCATACATATATCCAACAATCTCCCACTTGCACTAAGGCCAGTTATTGGCGTATCTCATACCCAACATCTCAAAAAGTCGCTCATGCTGTGGCTGAGGGAGGGCCTTGGTGAGTGGATCCGCGGCGTTATTCTTTGTGTCTACTCTCTTAATCTCGATCTCGCGGCGATCTACAATCTCCCGGATCAAATGAAAGCGCCTCAGGATGTGTCTGGACCGCTGATGGGACCTGGGCTCCTTGGCTAACGCCATAGGCCCATTATTATTACAATACAAGGGTATTGGATCAATAATGGTTGGAACTACTCCTAGCTCCGAGACGAACTTCTTCATCCAGACCGCTTCCTTGGCGGCATCATTTGCAGCAATGTACTCAGCCTCCATCATAGAGTCTGCAATGGTATCCTGTTTGGAACTCTTCCAACTTACCGCCCCTCCATTGAGGGTAAATACAAACCCTGAGATAGATTTATTGTAATACAGATCTGTATTACCATACACCAAATGGATGCTCGAATCGGTAAAGGCCTCCATTTGGAGATCTGTATTACCATACACCAAGAATAATTCTTTAGTCCTTCGTAAGTACTTAAGAATGTTCTTCACAGCTGTCCAGTGGTTCTCCCCTGGGTTGGATTGATACCTGCTTATAACACTAAGTGCATAAGCTACATCTGGGCGTGTACATAACATCGCATACATTATAGATCCTACTGCCGAAGCATAAGGTATAATGCTCATGCGAGCTCTCTCTTCATCGGTCTTTGGACAAGAATCCTTGGAGAGAGTGACTCCATGGCAAGCGGGTAAGGCACCCCGCTTGGAGTCTTCCATACTAAACCTTTTTAGGATGGTGTTGATGTACCTGGTTTGGGACAATCCCAATAACTTTTTGGATCTATCCCTATAGATCCTTATGCCCAGGATGTATGTGGCATCACCCAGGTCCTTCATGGAGAACCTTAGTGATAAGAATGATTTGACCGACTGTAGCATAGGAATATCATTCCCTATCAGAAGAATGTCATCCACGTACAATACGAGGAATGTGACAGCTCTTCCTACAGCCTTCTTATAAACACAAGGTTCATCTGGATTTTTGATGAAATCAAACTCTTTGATAACATCATCGAAACAGATGTTCCAACTCCGAGATGCCTGCTTTAACCCATATATGGATTTAAGCAGTCTACATGCTTTCTCGTTGCTCCCACTGTCAATGAAGCCCTCTGGCTGATCCATAAAAACGCATTCTTCTAAATCTCCATTTAGAAATGCTGTTTTAACGTCCATCTGCCAGATTTCATAGTCGTAGTGAGCAGCAATAGCAAGTAGGATCCGAATGGATTTAAGCATGGCTACGGGCGAAAAAGTTTCGTCATAGTCCAAACCTGGTCTTTGACGAAAACCTTTCGCCACAAGTCTTGCCTTATAGGTCTCTACCTGCCCATCTACACCAATCTTTCTTTTAAAGATCCATTTGCACCCTACAGGTTTTACCCCAGGGGGTACAACGTCCAAAGTCCATACTTTGTTGGTGTACATAGACTCCATTTCGGATCTCATGGCATCCAGCCACTTCACAGAGTCACCACTCGTGATAGCTTGCTGAAAACTGGTAGGATCATCATCATCCATGATGCAATCTTCTCCGTCACCATCAATGAGGAAACCGTAGTACCTCTCCGGTGGGCGAGAAGTCCTACCAGACCTACGGAGTGGCCGAGGTTCTTCAGTTTCTGTTGCAACATCCGGTTCAACCAAATCGTCATTTGTAGTTTGTGTCTCCAGAACCTCTTCTAGATCCACTACCTTGCCATCATCTTTATCTGTGAAAAACTCTTTTTCCAAGAATGTGGCATACTGAGAAACAAACACCTTTTGTTCCTCTTTGTGGTAGAACAAATATCCATAAGAATTCTTTGGATATCCCACAAAGTTACATATGACTGACCGTGTCTCGAGTTTCCCGGATTCTGCTTTTTAACATAGGCCGGGAAACCCCAAATCTTAATTCTCTTAAGAGATGGTCTCTTCCCATTCCATATCTCATATGGCGTGGCAGACACGGCTTTGGTTGGAACCCTGTTTAGCAAAAACACTGCAGTCTCCAATGCATGCCCCCAAAACGAGACTGGTAACTCAGCGTCACTCATCATGGACCGGACCATATCTAATAGGGTCCTATTCCGTCGTTCTGACACACCGTTGTGCTGTGATGTGTAAGGAGGAGTGAACTGAGAGAGAATCCCATTCTCTTTTAGGAAGTTTGCAAATTCTGTACTGAGATACTCACCACCTCGATCTGATTGAAGCATCTTAATATTCAAGTCGGTTTGTTTTTCTACTTCTTGTTTATATTCAATGAATTTCTTGAAAGCTTCGGACTTGTGCTTTAATAAAAATACATGACCGAATCTTGAGAAATCATCGGTGAATGTAATGAAGTATGAAAAACCGCCTCTAGCCTGTGTAGACATTGGCCCACATACATCACTATGTATGAGGCCAAGGAGCTGAGTAGCTCTTTCTCCGTGTCCGGTAAACGGAGTTTTGGCCATTTTACCCTTGATACAAGACTGGCAAGTCGCATAAGATTTATATTCAAAAGAGTTTAAATATCCATCTTTGTGTAACTTGTTTAGTCTTGTTTCGTTAATATGACCAAGTCTACAATGCCAAAGAAAAGCTTCATTTAATTCTGAAAGTTTTCTTTTATTAGTGTGTTGTATACTGAAAACTGTGTGTTGATTTAGGACATATATTCCGTTATTAAGCGTACCATACCCAACCAACATTTGATTTAGGTGAATGTTCATAACATTGTTCTGCAATACAAAATTATATCCTTCATTGTTCAACAAAGAAACGGATATTATATTACATAGCATACTTGGTACAAAATAACATGGATTCAAAATCAAAATACATCCAGATGGCAACCCCAAGTGATACTCTCCCACTGCGACTGTATGTACATTGGAACCATTTCCAACGCGGAGAGTATGGTCACCTGTCTTCAAAACCTTGCTATTTCTCAGCCCCTGCATAGAATTGCAAATGTGAGAACCTGGACCGGTATCCAATACCCAGGAAGCAGAGTTTATTGAAAAACAGTTTTCTGTCACAAACGCACCTGAAGCAGAAGCATCACCATGCTTCTTCTTGAGACTTAAGTACTCCGTGCAGTTGCGCTTCCAATGTCCTGTCTTATGGCAATGAAAACATTCGCCTTTCCCCGAGTCTCCAGCCTTGGACTTTTCCTTTCCCTTCACCTTTTTAACTCCGCCCTTAGGATTAGTGGGTTTCTTCTTTTTCTTTCCCTTGGCCTTAGCTTTCGGGCGAGAAGAGGAAGACTGTCCAATAGTCATAACGGGAGTTTTTGCTAACTTCATAGTGCTCTCTGCACTCCTTAACATATTAAGGAGTTCAGGGAGTTCCTTCTCCATGCCATGCATGTTGAAGTTCACTATGAATTGAGCAAAGGTGGAGGGGAGAGACTGCAGAATAATATCTATATATTGTTCATTGTCCATTGTCCATCCTAGGTCCTCAAGCTCTTCTATAAGAGCTATCATCTTCAGAACATGGTCTCCTACTGGTGTGCCAGGGGCCATTCGCATCTGAAACAGTTTCTTTGATGCTTCGTATCGTAATACGCGGGATTGCTCTCCATACAACTCCTTTGTATGGAGAAATATGGTTTGAATGTCCATATTCTCGTGCTGCTTTTGATGTGTATTGTCCATCGATGCAAGCGCGAGGCATTTGGCCGTGGCACAGTCAGCGTCCCATGTCTTGCGGACTTCAACGTCCGCAACTGAGGATTTTGGACCTGGGACGGGCGGGGCTGAAGCCGTGAGGACATATGATACTTTATCATAAGTCAAGGCGATTTTCAGATTCCTCAGCCAGTCTTTATAGTTGGTCCCATTCAGTTTGTTTTTATCTAATAGAAGCTTGAGTCCAGTCATGGGTATCTGCCATTAAGAGAGAGAAAAGAATACACTCAGCGAAAGCTCTTGCATAGATCAGATTGGTTATTATCTTGTCTAATCGATGTTTCCCACTGCTTTAATCAAGTTTTTCTTTCAAACCTTAAAAAGAAAACTAGCCAGGATTAATTACAGTCTACAACTTCGCTAACCGTTCAGCCAGGCCAGTGTCGGTACTTGAGGGAGGTTCCCCGTGCTTTCGCACGGACCTAATTAAAGTAAACCTCGTTTTCCCAGAGGCGTAGCCCCGTTAACACCTTTCTAGACACCTAATGAGTTAGCTAATTGTAAACTGCAAAACTCTCCTAGGAGCAACTATTGCCCACAGTGGGATCGGGATCCAACCATCACATGGAAGGTATGCAATCTCATTGCAAATTTCAACACTTGAAATTGCCGATGTAATTTTTACCCCTAGTACTTATGACCTTAACTATGGTCAACAAATCATAAGTACCAGTCAAGTTCTACCTGTCATTTCTTGATCAATTAGACCCACCCATATGACCCTTAACTATGGTCAACAAAGTCGCATGAATGTCCTAATTAATCTGCATCATATGCAGTGTAGGAAGACATCACTTAGCTACCGTATACTACGCCTTAAGTAAAGTCAACAAACGTAGCACGAATACTAAGTACTCTTCTTCTTAAAATGACGGAGGGTTGCGAATGATTTTTAAGAAAATCTTTAACGCTTTGAACTTGATATCGTTGCAGAATCAAACGGTTTTCAAAAGGAGTGGCTTGTGCTCCGCAATTTTGAAATATAGCTTTTTCATAAAGAGCCGAGTGGTTTTCAAATTTGATTCTACAACATCTTTTTAGGTTTATTTTCTTTACATTAATCATATTAATGTAATCCCATCATTTAAGTCCTTAAGCCAATCACAGAAAAGAAACGAAAATAACACGTACGCTTATGCCATCCGCATTCGCCGCAATGTTCCGTTATGCACCGTTAGGTTACTTAACTAACTGCATACCGGGACGGGACTAGCACGGGTGTAAAACATAAGCAACGTCTACTATATATCATATATATAATATGTCATTCGTCTCAGATATCACAGAACACAGGCAACAGAAACATATATATAATGTGGGATATACTAGGACGTCCGTATTTAGTATTTAGCCAATAATAGAAAATACGGATTCCACAGTCGCGATGAATAGCCAAGCCCACACCCCTAGACCCCTACGAGAGCGGCAAGCGACCCTACCAATCCTGGAGTTTAGGAGACCCGGTCTCGACTCCTCGAGATGGCCTCCCACTGAACCCCAGAACCCGGTCACTTGTGCTCCCCACCTTGGGTCTATCCTAATGCGGAAAAGTAAATAATATACAACACTGGTGACACAACCTCAACCCGGAAGTGCCCCAAATAAAAGAATATTACATTACACTTGAATTTACATGAATGAAAATATAAAATTCTCATCTCACATAAAACCCCCCCGGCTATTCAAGCGCGACAATCCTGCACATCATATCTCAGCAACACATAATATCGCATATCATCAACGTAAGTAAGTATACGTACCCCGATTGTCGTTGATGTATAGCAACGAAACCGGCGATATCGAACATACTACACTTACGGTCACAGAAAAGAAAGTGTAAAACTACAATATTTGGAATCCACATTCTCTTTAGACATCATAAATGCGAAATATCACATATTTCGTATTTCATGCCTAAACTATATGAATTCCACATATTGTATCACAATCCAGATAAACAGACAGTATTAAAGTTTTCGAACGAACGATCAAGTTTCCAAGATTCACTAAAGCTCAACACTTGAGCAGGGTTAAAAAATCCGAAGTGTGACACAGTAGTAGCGGTCCAGCCGTAGAAGGGTCAAGCCAACGCCTCACATGTGGCACGCCGTACTGCCCCAAACCCTAAGGTTCAAAGGGCAGTTCAAGACGGTCACATAATCGAGTTAAGGTTTGTTGTCTTCTAGAGGGACCACCGCAAAAAGACTTGCACGTATCTCCAAAGTATTTAAACCCCGTGAATAGTGAGCAAATGATACTCGTTCAAACACTTCAATACTTTCTAATTTACCCGGATAAATAACGAAATGAAAATACCGATCGAATCTATGCGTCCAAAACCATCTCTAGAAAATACAGAACTATATTCAGATTAAACATACCTAAAACATTGTATAAGCAGACATAAGAATTATAGTGCAATTTTAATGGAATGATACCACTGTACGGTCGTGGAGCCGCGGCCTAAGCAAGGAATTGCCGCGGTTCCGCGGCCATATGAACTGTTCATTGCATCGTATTTCACCATAATTCTTAGATTTCCCTGCTGTAATTTTTAAGTATTTTTAATTCTGAAAAATGTCAGATTTTAGAATTTGTCCAGAGAGGGTCCAAAAACGTCGTATTTTTGTTCGATCGGGATTTTTACTTCGTAAAAGCGTCGCCTAATGTTCTAGGTCGGCTCTGATACCAATGTAAGGATTGTCTAGCACCCTATAATGAGTTTTGAAGCATCACATGTCCCAAAGTTTGGATTTTGATGGTGCTAAACAAGCATGCAAAAGAATCGATCCTAGAAAATTAGGGTTTCGAAACTTAAAACTTATAAAGTTAGGGTTTAGAGACTACAACCTTTGTAGCTCCCTTTTGTTGGACTCCTTGGTCTCTTGGGTGTTGAATGGAGATCCACTTGAAGTCCTCTCGCGTCCACGACGATCCACCCGGAGATTCCCGTCCAAGCTCGCAACTTCGAGAATCGAAGAGTACACTCTAAACAAGTTGGCTAAACTTGTGTAGAATGAAGTTGTGGTTAAGATTCTCACTTCAAAAACCTTTCTTTATGTGTATATAACTCACTAGAAGAAACTAGAGAGCAAATATCAAGGAGGAAGAAGATGGTGGCAATATTTTAACAAGAGAAGAAGTGATAAACATGAAAAGAAATGAAATATATCCTTTTATATTTTATTCCTTCTCACTTCAAACCATGGTTAAATCTTTTGGTTGGTATTTAATTAGGGTTTAAACCATGTAAGGAAAGGTTAATCCAAGGTCAAGGGTAGGTGAGAATGGTTAGGTTAAAGAAGAGTGTAGAAGCAAGTGAAGATTATCCTTTCCTTTTTCTATTATGTTTTAAACCTTAAATCAAATAAAAACAAAAGATTTATCCATGGTGTGAGTCTCATATTGCCACCATTTCCATATGTAAACAACCATGATAGATGGGTGTATGTATGTATGCACATCCATATGTGCATGAAACTAGTAAGAAAGAAATAAAACATAGATGCATGCACACATCCATCATCCAAGAAAAGGTTTTAAGTGAGAAAACTAATGGTTAATGTAAGTGCACGGCGGCGCCCCGGACGTCAATCCGACGGCCAAATGCGGAAGCGGTGATAATCTTTAATTTTACTTGAACTGGCAAACCGCCGCGCACTAATACCCGGATCGAACCACTAACTAGTCCTAGCTATCTACAAGAAAGGGAAGAGAGATATACCGACAGATCCGAGTCCTCCGGTCTTCTCGTCGTCGTCCCGATCTCCTGCGGAATGTCCCGTCTCCTCCTCGTCGCCGGAAGTGCACCACATCGCCTACTTCTTTTACGGGCTCCCACCTCAATGCCGAGGCAACTCGGGCACGAAGCCGGCTACTCGACGTGCCCAAGATTTGCTGTAGAATGTGTGAAGAACCATGTCTCACTTTGGGTTTGTGGAATTGCCTTTTTAGTGGAGGAAAAAGAACTTGGAATTTTGGAGAGTCTTCTTGTGTGATTTTTGGAGCATGAAGAGAACCAAAAATGCCACACCAAAAATCAATCAACCCCCCACAAGGGATGGCCGGCCCATGTATATCAAAGAGAGAGGGAAAAGTCAAGGGGGAGGTGACCATATCAATCATGCAAGAGAGAGAGAGAGAGGAATGGTTATCATGAGGAATAATGATCACAAAGAAACACCAACACTCAACCACCAACCACCAACCTCATCATCAACAACCATGATGATATACAAAGTCAAGCAATCATGAGTTTATGAAGTCAAATGATGGGACAAGTATCATGACATGATAATATGCAAAGACCCCCTCCACAAATGCCTATTTGCAACAATGCAAATAAGCCCTCCTCCACCAATCTTCGGCCAATGAACGGAACAATGGAAATCGGCCGAAACGAAAAGCAAACTGGCAACTCCAGAAAACTGGTCCCGTAATAAATTACAGGAAAACCCCGATACTGTGCATACACACCCGCATCTGTATTTCGACCGAAATACAAATGCAATGAGACAAAATCCACACTGTACTATACTAGGATCCGGCTTAAACCAAAGCCGGCCAGTAATATCTGTTCGATCCTGTTCCGTGCAATACCGCACGTATCTGATCGAACCCTGCCATATAACCATACGGCCTATAGTACAAACTGTCCGATCCCGATCCGTGCAATACCGCACGTATCTGATCGGACCTTGCCATATCTCCATACGGCCTCTACAACCTTTCGCCCGAAGGCTGAGTAACTGAATGTGGGGGACTCTAAAGACTCGTCAACATCTTGGTTGTGGATTTAACCACTAGCACGTCAGAGATATAAGCCAATACGTAACGGGCTACCAGGCATTGACTAAAAGGGACGTCTGTGAGCGAACTCAGCCCGACAACCCTACTGAGCCTGTCAGTGACAATATCCGTACAGTCCGGTCCGTTCGTCTATGAGCATCGCATGGCGGGCCTAGGGGGTTGGTAAAAGTCAGACCCCCAAAAGCGGTACAAGTCGTGTCGGAGTGTAACCCAGAACACCCTGAGATACTACTGGAATACCTACCAGTAAATCTCCTTGCCTCGGCCGAGGGCTTCGTGTAATGGCTCTCCTAGACACAGCACGACCTCACCCCCAATACCGGGAGAGACGAACCCCTGAAGATACGCTCACTGCCTCCATGTGGCTCGGGACTGTACCCAACTAAAACCTGTTTGCACGACTCCTTTGAGCCGTGGTAGGGTAGTAATCAAAGTACAGTGGGAACTCACACGAGACAAATGACGATCCCCAGGTCGATGAACTAACCTGCACACATGTCACCAGGGAACTGCCATCTGACGTCTGGTATATGACCAACTAGCATGTTCCCGGCGAGTCCTGTCCGGTGTAATCATAACCCAATGAGCACCTGTATACATCTTAGGTGATCCAACTGACACCAGTGGCTTGTGAGACCGGCCACCGCCCCTCGTCAGGGTCTCGACTGTATACACTAGTCTACTCTGGAGTATCGATGCCCTATCTCGAAACTCACACGACTAGGGACCATTTAAGGATATGCTTATAGACCCCAGCTCCCACTTATATGATCGCCCTCATACTGCTGGTGGTCAAGCAAGAATCCTAGGGGCTCTATCAACGTGTAATAGCGACTTGTCAGGTCACCTAAAGCAGTACACGATGATAAAGGTAAACCAGATAGCATACTATCATCTCGAGTAAGACTGTCCTACCGGGATAGGTCCTCCCTCAATCATTGCAATCACGTGCCTGTGATCCAATAATTGACTCTGAGGGCACTATCTCCAACAATCTCCCACTTGCACTCGAGGCTAATTATTGCGATGTCGCATACTCACAGCCCGTGTGATACCGAACACCCAACTCCTCTACTAATCAGTCTCACAAAGCTCGTTTGCGAAACTATTGCGTTCGAGGAATAGCCTTAGTGAGTGGATCCGCTTTGTTGTTTCTTTCTATGTCTCTCTATATCTCAAGTTCGCGGAGAAAGCCATCTCCCGAAAAGAGCAATACCTGTCTTAGAATGTGTCTGGATGTCTGATGGGACATAGCTCATAAATGAACTCCAAATCCAAACTTCTTAGACCGTATCGTCAACTGAACTTAATCAGTATCCTGCGCCATGCCACCCTCAGTATTGCCTTGGACCACCTGTCCAAAATACTGCCCCTCGTCAGAAGGAAAACTATAACTCTGACAACCTCCTTGTCGTCCAGGTCACCTTGGAAGCCTGGAATGATAACTGTCTCCTTCATGAGGCTATCGTTATCATATCCCTAGAACAATCACTTATGTTCTAAAACTGCTTCCGACTGCTTCTCCAGGATTGGATCAAATGTCAACTTATTGCATCTAGTGCAAGAACAACATCTGGTGTGGTACTTGACATCTCATGATTGACTCAATTGCCTGAGCAAGTGATCTGCCAATCATGCACGTCCCTCTCCCCTTTAGTCTGTAAGACACCTTTAGAGAGGGTGACTCCATTACCTGCAGGTACACTACCGTGCCAGGAGTCGTCCATTCTAAATACTCTTAGAATGCTGTCAAAGTACCCTGATTGGGAAACCACCCAAATCTAGATCTAAAGCCATAGATCTAGTAACCAATATGTCTGATACAAAATCCATTTCCTTTGTGGAGAAACCACTGTGTGAGGACCAAAGTATGACCGATTGTAGTATAGGAGTTTCTTTTCCTATTCTGTGTATGTCATCCAAATACCAGGATATCACACCCTACTACCTTCTCAATAGACCCATCCCCTATTCTGATGAAGTCAAACCCATGACTGTCACGTCAGAAATAGATGATCTATCTCCGCTACATCTGCTTTAGTCTATAAATAGACATAAGCTACCTGTCCACCAATGCTTCCGCTGCTCCCACTGACTACGACAACCCTCTGGCAGAGTCATATACACGTACACTTCTAAAACTAGTTTAGAACGACACTATACTCATCCTCCCGCCGGGTCTCGCAGCCTGGAACAACAGCAATGGTAATTGTGGGTAAACAAGAACTTCCCTGTCACCGTCCTTGAGGCTACCGTAGTACCTCTCGGGTGCCTGAAGTTACCCACCTTATCTGCGGAGTGGCCAATAGAATGTCAATCCGGGTTGAATCTTTAGGTTCCTTATCAAATCTTCAGTAATCGTTTGTGGTTCTGGAATCACTTCCAGTTCTACCATACTCCCACTACTGTTTTCTGAAAAAAACCATTTTTAATAAAACTGTGGCGAGTCTAGAACAATATTGCTATTGTTCATCCAGATGGTAGAAAGTCAACCCTCGTCATAGCCTGGGTCAACCCACAAACAGCCATTAGAGAAACGTGCCTAGTGTTGTCCAGTGTCTGGTTTTAAGCATAAACCGGACAACTCCCCGTACCTTAACATCATTAAGATATGAACTGTTCTATATCCAATACAGAACCAGAGGCACTGATTTAATTGAACCAGATTCAAATCATGCACTGTCTCCAGTGCATGTCAACTAAATGGAAGGAGGCCGATCAGCGTTACTCAACTTAGGAATGCTTCCAATTATGAATAACCTGAAAGAGAAGCAATTTCTCTTTATCATCACTATCAACTGAATACCATACACAAGTATCTACATCTTCGATCACTTTGAAGAATCCCGATACTTGCTTTACCTGGTTCTCTACTCTATTCAAATACCTATAACTTCTCAAAATTCGGACACTGTGTTTCCACGAAACACCTGTCTAAAAACTAGAGAAGTCATAAGTAAACCGAATATAGTAAGAGGACCTTTCCCTCTGTCCTGATGGACCCTGGACAGCATACAATACTTTGTATAAGTCCCTTGAGTCAGATAACTCATTCACTGTGTGTCGTAGGTTGAAAACTGTACTTATGGTTAAGAAGAATTACACCGCTGTTTAATGCTCCTTACCTAACCATCCACTGATATAGGTAAATGTCGTAGACATAATTTCAGAAAGGTATATCTCACACTATGAAAATAGACGTACAGATATATCAATTTGAAATTGGAGCATAACAGCGGATATTCAAAACCAAATATTTGCCGACCGGCAAACTACCCAGGTGACTTCCTCAAATATCACCGATTTCAACGAATCCCGATATAATGAGGATGATCACCCAATTCCAAATAACTTACTCCCACTCATCATCTGTAAAACCATACAGATGTGAAAATCAAACCTGGTAAATACATACCCTGGAGTAAGTTTCTAATCGGGAAATCAGTTTTCTTTTTGTAAGTACACGGCGGCGCCCCGGCCGTCAAACAAACGCCGATATGCGGAACAAAACTTTTACGACTGGCGCTATCGCGTACTTTATCCTGGATCGTCCATTAAAGCTAAACTAACAAATTGTAAAGAGGGTAGAATTGTTATACCGAATGATCCGAGTCCTTCGGTCTTCAACCATCATCCCACGCTATGTTGCAACTGATCCGAACTTGCTCGATCTCCGGTTTCGTCGTCCAGGTGGCACCACGTCGACGGATCTTTAAACGGGCTCCCGCCTCTGAACCGAGGCAACTCGCTCGTCAAGTTTGCTAAAAGAGACGACCAAGATGAAGTAGAGAATGGGTAGAATACTTTGTCTCGTTACGTCCAAGGTCACGGACGAACGGTTATAGAAGTTGCCTTTTGGATTGATATGAAATGAGAAATGGAGTATGCTAATTTCCATGAATCCAAACTATCATAATCTTTTGCCTAAAATGAATTGAATCAAAATCACACACCCACATAGAGGGGGCCGGCCACTATAAGTAGAAGAGGAGGGTGAGTGTAGGAGCAAGGAGGAGGGTGACCATATCCCTTCATACTTATCACAAAGAATGAATCACTAGAAATCAATAAATGCAAACCAATCACAATTAACTTAGTCATCCTCCATCATTAATGAACCATTAATGACCTAAGTGAGTCACAAGCCTTGTCATCACTTCTAGAACCTTCTAGAAGCATGACTCACCCGGAAGACGAAAAGACAAATCCGTATTTAACCGAATGTCAAAATACGGCTGATAGAAAACTGGAAACTGGCAACTTCCAAAAATCATCCCGAAACGAATTTCAGGATAAATCCGTATCGGTATAAACATACCCGCATTTGTATTACGACCGAATACAAATGCAACTGAGACAAAGATATTATATCTACACAGTATAATACTGGGTTCCGGCTTAAACCAAAACCTACCAGTATTATCTGCCCGAAAAACGACACGTGCGAAAACGCACGTGCATTTTCCGAACCTTGCCATAAACCCATATGGCCTCTACAACGTTTCGCCCGAACTTGGGAAAGTGTCGGTGGGGTACTCTAATGACTCATCAGTACACTGGCACTGGGTATAACCCCTAGCACGTCAGAGGTACGAGCTGTACGTAACGTTTTGCTTATGTATTGATTGGAAGGGAAGCTGACGAGCGAACTCATCTATAAACCCTTCTGAGCCTGACAGTGACAATATCTGTACAGTCCGTAACATTCGTCTATAAGTATCGCATATACGGCCTAGGGGGCCGGTAAACGTCAGACCCCAATAGCTGCATAAGTCGTGTCAGAAAGCAGCTCAGAACACCCTGAGATTCTGCTGGTATACCTACCAGTATATCTCGATTACCCTGGCCAGGGATTTCGTGTAATGGCTCTCCTAAACACAGCGCGATCTCACCCCCAATACAGGGAGAGACGAATCCCCGAAGATCCGCTCACTTGCCTCCAATGTGGCTCGGGACTGTACCCAAAATATACCTGTTTGCACGACTCCTTTGACCTGTGGTAGGGTATAAATCAAAGCACAGTGGGAACTCACACGAGACAAATGATGACCTCAGGTCAATGAACTAACCTGTACACATGTCACCAGGGAACTGCTATCTGACGATATGTATAATACCAACTAGTATGTTCCCGGCGAGTCCTGTCCGGTGTACTCATAACCCAATGAGCACCTGTATACATCTTAGGTGATCCAACTGACACCAGTGGCTTGTGAGACCAGCCACCGCCCCTCGTCGGGGTCTCGACTGTATACACTAGTCTACTCTGGAGTATCGATGCCCTGTCTCGGAACTCCCACGACTAGGGACTCTTTTAAGGATGTGCTTATAGACCCCAGCTCCCCATATATGATCGCCATCATACTGCCGGTAGTCAATCAAGAATCCTATGGGCTCTATCATCATGCAATAGTAAACTAAAGCATATATACGATGATAAAGACAAACCAGATAGCATACTATCATTTCAAGTAAGACTGTTTATCGGTATAGGTCCTCCCTCAATCATTGCAATCACGTACCTGCGATCCAATAATTGACTTAGAGGGCACTATATCCAACAATCTCCCACTTGCACTTAAGGCTAATTATTGCGATGTCGTGTACTCACAGCTCGTGTGATACCGAACATCCAACTCCTCTACTAATCAGTTTCACAAAGCTCGTTTGCAAAACTATTGTGTTCGAGAAATAACCTTAGTGAGTGGATCCGCTTTGGTGTTTCTTTCTGTATCTCTCTATATCTCAACTTCGCGGAGAAAACTATCTTCCGAATTGAGTAATACTTGTCTTAGAATATGTCTGGATATCTGATGGGACCTAGTTCATGAATGAACTCCAAATCCAAACTTCTTAGACTGTATCGATCACTGAAAATAATCAGTGTTGCGCACTATGCCTCCCACAGTATCCTCTTGGACCATCTGTCCATAATACTGTCTCTCGTCAGAGGGAAAACTATAACTCTGACAATAACTATGTCATCCATATCACCTTTGAAGCCTGGAATAATAACTGTCTCCCGAAGGAGGCTGCCGTCATCAAATCCGTAGAACATGTACCTATGTTCTAAAACTGCTTCCTAATATTTCTCCAGGATTGGATTAATATAAACTTATTGCATCTAGTGCAATAACAACATCTGGTGTGGTACTTGACATCTCATGATTGAATCAATTGCCTAAGCAAGTGATCTGCCAATCATGCACATCCCTCTCCCCTTTAGTCTGTAAGACACCTTTAGAGAGGGTGACTCCATCACCTGCAGGTACACCACCATGCCAGGAGTCATCTATTGTAAAATACTATTAGAATACTGTCAAAGAACTCACATTGGGAAAATACCCAAATCTAGATCTAAAACCATAGATCTAGTTACCAGAATGTTTTATATTATATCCATATCCTTTATGGAAAAACAACTGTGTGACGACCAAAGTACAACCTGATCGTAGTATAGGAATTTTACTTCCTACTTTGTGTATGTCATCCAAATACCAGGACATCACACCCTACTACCTTCTTAACAGATCCATCTTTTATTCTGATGAAGTCAAACCTATGACTTTCACATCAAAAATAGATGATCCATCTCCGCTATATCTGCTCAAGTCTATAAATAGACACTAGCTACTTGCCCACTATGCTTCCGCTGCTCCCACTGACTACGACAACCCTCTGGCAGAATAATATATACGTATTCTTCTAAAACTAGTTTAGAACGACACTATACATTTCCTTCTGCCAGGTCTCATAGTCTGGAACAACAGTAGTGTCAAGTCTGGGTAAGCAAGAACCTCCCTGTCACCGTCCTTGAGGTTACCGGAGTACCTCTCGGGTGTCTGAGGTTACCCACCATATCTGCGGAGTGGGTATTAGAATGTCAAACCTGATTGAATATATAAGCCCTATTAAACTTTCCGTAATTGTTTGTGGTTCTGGAATCACTTCCAGTTCTACCATGCTCCCACTACTGTTTTTCTGAAAAAATCCATTTTAAAAAAACTGTGGCGAGTCAAGAACAATATCACTATTGATCTTCCGGATGATAGAAAATCAACCCTCGTCGAAGCTAGGGTCAACCCACAAACTGCCATTACAGAAACGTGCCTTGAGTTATCCAGTGTCTGGTTTTAAGCATAAGCTGGACAACTCCCCTTACCTTAACATCGTTAAGATATGAATCGTTCTATATCCAATATAGAAGCTTTGGCACTTATTTAATTGGAACCATATTCAAAACATGCAACTGTCTCCAGTGCATATCATCTTAATGGAGAAAGGCTAATCAGCATTACTCAACTTAGGAATACACCCAATTATGAGTAACCTGAAAGAGAAACTAGTTTCTCAAAACCATTACTATCTGATGAATGCTAATCACAAGAATCTACATCTTCGATTTCTTTGAAGAATCCCGATACTTGTGATACTTAGTTCTCTACTTTATTCCTATACCCACAACTTCTCAAAACATAGACATTGTATTTCTACGAAACACTTGTCTAAAAACTAGAGAAGTTACAAGTAAACAAAATATAGTTCGAGGACCAACCCCTTTGTCCCGACGGACACTGGACAACATACAATACTCTGTATAAGTCCTCTGAGTTGAATAACTCAAAACCTGTGCATCGTAGGTTGAAAACTGTTCCCAGGAGATTTCCTCAAATATCACCAATTCCAATGAATTCCAATATAATGAGGATGATCACCTAATTCCCAATAACTCGCTCCCACTCAACATCTGTAAAACCATGCAGATGTGAGAATCGTTCCTGGTAAATACATACCCTAGAGTAAGTATCCAATCGGGAAATCAGTTTTCTATCAATAATGCACAGTGTAACTGAAACATGAAAATGTTTCGAAGGGGTGTCCTGGTATTCTTAGTAATGCCTCTTCCATAATCCAATTCATGACTTTAACCGTATATTTCCCTGCTATCTTTCCAATTCCCTTTATTTGTCTTTAGTCGTTACCTTCTGTACACCATCATTAGGCTAAGTTGTTTTCTTCCTTCCCTACCGTTCGGCACCAGCCTATGGTTTGGAAGAAGAATTTCCAGTAAGCATAATGGGTGTACCCTCCTAATCCTAGGAGTACTCGCAACTTGAGAGAAGGTGGCGATAAAAGACAACTGAATAATACGTTATTCCTATTTCTCCTGAACCAGAATCCATCCTCGAAAAATATCCTTCGAGTTCGTATATAATCATATGATGGATTTATCCAATGGAATTGGATGTTTGTAGTGATACAGGTTGTTCTGGAGAAATGAAAAGGTGAAGTAGGGGTGGCGATGAAATACGTGGTTTGGTCGTGAATGTTAATAGTCTCAATTTACTTTGCCCTCTTTCTAATTCCTTTATCTTGTCTTTACATATTATCTTCTGTACACCTTTCTTAGGCTAATTGGTTTTCTTCATTCCCTACCTTTCGGCACCTGCCTATGGTTTGGAAGAAGACTATCCAATAAGCGTAATAGGTGTACTCTCCTAAACCAAGGAGCCCTCGCAACCTGAGAGAAGGTGATAATAAAAGACAATTGAATAAACCAATTCTATTTCTCCTGAACCTGGATCCATCCTCGAAGAATTCCCTTCGAGTTCGTATATAACCATACGATGGATCTATCCAATGGAAGTGGATGTCCGTAATAATACGGGTTGTTCTGAGAAATACAAAGGATAAAAGAAAGAGTGGCAATGACTTATGCAACTATAGACAATCCAAAAGCCAGTATTTTAAGAAGATTCGGTCAACTTTGGTCATTGAGTTATAGTCTAGGGTCGGTCAAAGGTTGCTGCCAAAGAGAGAGAGAAAAGAAACACTCTGCGTGCACTCTAGCCTAAATCAGAATGGTTATCACTTTATCTAATTAGGAAACCTCCCACTGTTATCTCAAATTCTTCTCCAAACCTGAAAGAAGAATTAGTCGGGGTCACCCGAAGAGTAAACCAAATCATCAGTGAGAATCGGGATCCAACTATCATCGCATGATAACTTGATGGAAGCCACTCAAGTCAACACACTCCAGAAGGTATGCACAAGTCTGGCAAGTTTCATGTATGTTTGAAACTCCCGATGTAATTTTTATCCCATGCTCTTATGACCTTGACGTAGGCCAACAAGTCATAAGCAACATGTCAAGTTCTACCCATCGTTGTCCTGATCAACTTAAGTCATCGTACAAGCCCTTGACGTAGGCCAACAAGGTGTACGTCTGACTTAAACTAATGCATCTATCTATGCAACAAATGAATACCCAGCAGCTACCAAACAATATGCCTTGACGTAGGCCAACAAACATAGCTTGAATACTACTGACCATCCATAAGAAACGACGGAGGATTACGGCTGGTTTTAGGCGAAAAACCTTTAACGTAATGAACTTGATCTCGTTTGAAGGAACCTGATAGCTTTATAAAAATATATAGTAGCGAAAACCTTTTGTGAAAGAAGTCACTCCCGGTGAAGGGATCTCGGTTCTTTCCTCGTGGAATGAGGTGCAGGATATTCCAACTGAATACCGCTATGCAAAACAAAAGGAAACGTCTTTATAATAATTTTAAAATTTGTTCCAACAACATCAATTATAGGTTTGTTTTATCTCGCATTGATAAGAATCAACGCAGCCATCAATCAATCACACCAGAAAAGAACGAAAATAAAATGTACGTATATGCCATCCGCATTCGTCACTGGGTCCCGTCATTACCCGTTAGGTTACTTAACTAACGACAGAGCGGGGACTGGACTAGCGCGGGTGTAAAACATATACAACATCTAATAGTATATATACTAATATACAATAATCGCTCTAGGCGTGATAAATGCAACATTACAGATAAGTAATAAGCATCACAGAACAATACAGATAATCTGGGATCCCCGGGTTTCACAGAGCCGCTACTGAAAACCCGACGTTCCCCTGGTCGTGTGGATAACCTGTGCAATGAAACCTAGACCCCTACGGGTGCGGCAAGTTACCCGCCAAAACCTGAAGCGAGGTGGTCCCCACCACTTAGTGAATGGAACACCCGGCACTTCACGGAATCCGGTAAATTGAGCACCCCTCCTTGGGTCAACCTGTACCCCCTACGAGTGCGGCGAATAGTATGCCAATTCTAGAGTGAGGTCCCTTTGCCTCTCAATGCCATGAGATACGAACCCGTTGCCCTCCAGAACCCGGCTATTCGTGCACTCCTTCGCGGGATAAACCTAGTACAGAAATAAAAATAGTACAACAGGTACATCGACCGCAACCTGGTCGTGCCCCAAAAGAATATTATACAACAGGCAGTGACGGCAGTCCACATGTTGGACGCTCGCCCCGCAATATCAAATGTACAAATAAATCTGAACAACACTATCATTGCACCCTGCTATCCACCACGACAAATCCGCAACATTACAGCACAACACAGAACATCAACGCGAATGTCACGTTCGCAAACCCGTTTAAAAGAACTATAGCAATCAGACGCGGTTTACCGATCAAATGACATTCCCGGTCGGAGATATAATGAAAGTACTGAAAACTAACAAGTTTAAAATTTCGATCGACTAAATTTGCCGAAGTGGGCCCCACAAGAATCTGGTGTACAGTAATAAAATCTGGGCCCAAACTAACAGTACCAGAAACCACATTTCCCTGTGAAAAAGCCCCTGGAAAAATTTGGTGCGCCAATCCCACTAAACCGCCGCGGAAGAGCGGTCAAACCCTAGGTTTGACCGCGCTTCCGCGGTGCTTTAATGGGATCACGTGCCCAAATTTTCACAGTTTGCTTCAAAAACCCTGCTTGATTTTCTGAAATGCTCAAAATGAATTTTAGAAGAGATTTAAAATCGACAGAAACTGTGGGTACAGAAAAATGTAGTTTCGCGAAATCCGTTCGATCGATCTTTTAAACGCGTTAGCACAAGTTAGTATAGCTTAATGGTGAGGCTCTGATACCACTGTAAGTACACGGCGGCTCCCCGGCCGTCAAAGAGACGCCGATATGCGGAACAAAACTTTTACGACTGGCGCTATCACGTACTTTATCCCGGATCGTCCATTAAAGCTAAACTAACAAATTGTAAAGAGGGTAGAATTGTTATACCGAATGATCCGAGTCCTTCGGTCTTCAACCATCATCCCACGCTATGTTGCAACTGATCCGAACTTGCTCGATCTCCGGTTTCGTCGTCCAGGTGGCACCACGTCGACGGATCTTTAAACGGGCTCCCGCCTCTGAACCGAGGCAACTGGCTCGTCAAGTTTGCTAAAAGAGACGACCAAGATGAAGTAGAGAATGGATAGAATACTTTGTCTCGTTACGTCCAAGGTCACGGACGAACGGTTATAGAAGTTGCCTTTTGGATTGATATGAAATGAGAAATGGAGTATGCTAATTTCCATGAATCCAAACTATCATAATCTTTTGCCTAAACTGAATTGAATCAAAATCACACACCCACATAGAGGGGGCCGGCCACTATAAGTAGAAGAGGAGGGTGAGTGTAGGAGCAAGGAGGAGGGTGACCATATCCCTTCATACTTATCACAAAGAATGAATCACTAGAAATCAATAAATGCAAACCAATCACAATTAACTTAGTCATCCTCCATCATTAATGAACCATTAATGACCTAAGTGAGTCACAAGCCTTGTCATCACTTCTAGAACCTTCTAGAAGCATGACTCACCCGGAAGACGAAAAGACAAATCCGTATTTAACCGAATGTCAAAATACGGCTGATAGAAAACTGGAAACTGGCAACTTCCAAAAATCATCCCGAAACGAATTTCAGGATAAATCCGTATCGGTATAAACATACCCGCATTTGTATTACGACCGAATACAAATGCAACTGAGACAAAGATATTATATCTACACAGTATAATACTGGGTTCCGGCTTAAACCAAAACCTACCAGTATTATCTGCCCGAAAAACGACACGTGCGAAAACGCACGTGCATTTTCCGAACCTTGCCATAAACCCATATGGCCTCTACAACGTTTCGCCCGAACTTGGGAAAGTGTCGGTGGGGGACTCTAATGACTCATCAGTACACTGGCACTGGGTATAACCCCTAGCACGTCAGAGGTACGAGCTGTACGTAACGTTTTGCTTATGTATTGATTGGAAGGGAAGCTGACGAGCGAACTCATCTATAAACCCTACTGAGCCTGACAGTGACAATATCTGTACAGTCCGGAACATTCGTCTATAAGTATCGCATATACGGCCTAGGGGGCCGGTAAACGTCAGACCCCAATAGCTGCATAAGTCGTGTCAGAAAGCAGCTCAGAACACCCTGAGATTCTGCTGGTATACCTACCAGTATATCTCGATTACCCTGGCCAGGGATTTCGTGTAATGGCTCTCCTAAACACAGCGCGATCTCACCCCCAATACAGGGAGAGACGAATCCCCGAAGATCTGCTCACTTGCCTCCAATGTGGCTCGGGACTGTACCCAAAATATACCTGTTTGCACGACTCCTTTGACCCGTGGTAGGGTATAAATCAAAGCACAGTGGGAACTCACACGAGACAAATGATGACCTCAGGTCAATGAACTAACCTGTACACATGTCACCAGGGAACTGCTATCTGACGATATGTATAATACCAACTAGCATGTTCCCGGCGAGTCCTGTCCGGTGTACTCATAACCCAATGAGCACCTGTATACATCTTAGGTGATCCAACTGACACCAGTGGCTTGTGAGACCAGCCACCGCCCCTCGTCAGGGTCTCGACTATATACACTAGTCTACTCTGGAGTATCGATGCCCTGTCTCGGAACTCCCACGACTAGGGACTCTTTTAAGGATGTGCTTATAGACCCCAGCTCCCACATATATGATCGCCATCATACTGCCGGTAGTCAATCAAGAATCCTATGGGCTCTATCATCATGCAATAGTAAACTAAAGCATATATACGATGATAAAGACAAACCAGATAGCATACTATCATTTCAAGTAAGACTGTTTATCGGTATAGGTCCTCCCTCAATCATTGCAATCACGTACCTGCGATCCAATAATTGACTTAGAGGGCATTATATCCAACACTTTTAACATTACACAGTGAAACTGAAACATTGAAATGTTTCGATGGGGTATCCTGGTATTCCTAGTAATGCCTCTTCCATTATCCAGATTCACAACTGTAACCGTGTAATTCTTTGCCACCTCTCCAAATCCCTTCATATGTCTTTAGTCATTACCTTCTGCACATCCCTTTAGGCCAAATGGTTTTCTTCCTTCCCTACCGTTCGGCACCAGCCTATGGTTTGGAAGAAGACTATTCAATAAGCTTAATGGGTGTACTGTCCTAATCCTAGGAACACTCGCAATGCGAGAGAAGGTGAGGATAAAAGACAACCGAATAAACCTTATTCCTATTTCTCCTGAACCAGAATCCATCCCCGAACTGGAACAAGTTCCTTTCAAGTTCGTATATAACCATACGATGGAATATCCAATAAACTGTGGATCTTCGTAGTGATACGGAGTGTTCTGGAGAAATACAAAGGTGATTTTAGGATTGGCGAAGAAATACCTGGTTTGGTCATGAATATCAGTCACAATTTACTTTGCCCTCTTACTAATCCCTTGCTTTGTCTTAACTTAATACCTTCTGTACACCGTTTAGGCTAATTGGCTTTCTTCCTTCCCTACCGGTCGGCACCAGCCTATGGTTTGGAAGAAGACTATCCAATTTGCGTAATAGGTGTACTACTCCTAAACCAAGGAGTACTCGCAACCTGAGAGAGGGTGAAAAGAAAAGACAACTGAATAGTCCTATCCGTTTTCTCCAGAACCGGAAACCATCCTCGAATAAATCCCTTCGAGTTCGTATCTAACCATACGATGGTTTTGTCCAATGGAAGTGGACGTTCGTAGTAATACGGGGTGTCCTGGAGAAAAGGGTAAAAGTAGGAGTGGCAATGAGGTTTGCAACTCTGACAATCCAAAAGCCAGTGTTTAAGAAGGCTCGGTTAATTTGGTCACTGAGTCATAGTCTTAGGGTCGGGTCAATGGTCGCTGCCAAAGTGAGAGAGAAAAGAAACACTCAGCGTGCACTCTAACCTAGACCAGAATGGTTACCAATTTATCTAATCTGGAAACCTCCCACTGTACTGTCAAATTCTCCTCCAAACCTGAAAGAAGAATTAGTCGGGATCACCCGAGGAGTATACCAACTCATCAGTGGGAATCGGGATCCAACTATCATCACATGATAACGTGACGGAATCCGCTCACGGTATCACACTCCAGAAGGTATGCGCATATCTGGCAAGTTTCAGTTCTTTTGAAACTCCCGATGTGATTTCTGCCCCATGCTCTTATGACCTTGACTTTGGCCAACATATCATAAGTCACATGTCAAGTTCTACCCGTCATTCTCCAGGTTAATTTGAATCCACCCGTACATACCCTTGACTTTGGCCAAAATGGCAGTACGACTGTCCCAAACCAACGCATCTATCTATGCTGCATATGAATGCCCCAATAGCTACCAATCACTGTGCCTTGACTTTGGCCAACATACACAGCTTGAATACTATTGACCACCCATATGAAACGACGGAGGGCTACGAATGGTTTCTGGCGAAAACCTTTAACGTAAAGAACTTGATATCGTCGAAGGAACGGATAGCTTTTTTAAAAATATAGTGACGAAAACCGTTGCTAAAGAGGTCACTCCCGGTGAAGGGATCTCGGCTCTTTCCCCATAGAATGGGGTGCAGGATATTCCAAATGAATACCGCGATGCAAAGCAAAAGTAATCGGCTATAGTGAAGTTAATGCCCTGACGCAAACTTCTGTCCAAGGGGTCACTCCCGGTGAAGGGATCTCGGCCCTTGCCTCGTCGACTGAG
The DNA here is from genome assembly GCA_030015575.1 of Agapanthus africanus. NCBI lineage: Eukaryota > Viridiplantae > Streptophyta > Magnoliopsida > Asparagales > Amaryllidaceae > Agapanthus > Agapanthus africanus. Next base: position 368,644,445 of record JASDDO010000012.1, read on the forward strand.
GAGCAGGATATTCCAACTGAATATCACGATGCAAAACAAAAGTGAACGTCCTTGCAATAACAGCTTTTTGAAAAGCGTTCCAACAACATCAGATAAGGTTTGTTTTTAACTTGCATTGATTCGAATCAACGCAGTCCCATCAATTGATCACACCACAAAGAACGAAAATAATATGACGTACGTATATGCCATCCGCATTCGCCACTGGGTCCCGTCATTACCCGTTAGGTTAGCTGACTAACGACAGAGCGGGGACTGGACTAGCGCGGATGTAAAACATATACAACATCTACTAATATATATACCAATATATTATATTTCGCTCAAGGCGTGATAAGAAATGCAACATCACAGAGAATGAACAGCATCACAGAACAATACAGATATCTGGGATCCCCGGGTTTCACAGAGCCACTACTGAAACCCGACGTTCCCCTGGTCGTGTGGATAGCCTGTGCAATGAAATCCTAGACCCCTACGGGCGCGGCAAGTCACCCGCCAAAACCTGAAGCGAGGCAGCCCCCTTCAGTACCGTGAATGGACCACCCAGCACTTCACGGAATCCGGCAACTTGGGCACCCCTCCTGGGTCAACCTGTACCCCCTACGAGTGCGGCGAATAGCCCGCCAATTCCAGAGTGAAGCCCCCTCCGTCTCAATGCCATGAGATGCGGGCTTGTTGCCCTCCAGAACCCGGCTATCCGTGCACCCCTCCGCGGGGTAATCCTAGTACAGAAAGTAAAATATACATACACCGGGTACAACGACCGCAACTTGGTCGTGCCCCAAAATAATAATACAAACAGGCAGTGACGGCAGTCCACATGTCGGACGCTCGTCCCGCAATATCAAATGTACATAATACAACCACAACTGTACTAGCATTGCACCCAGGCTATCCCCACGACCAATCCGCAACATCACAGCAAAAACAGAATATCAACGTGAAAGTCACGTTCGCAAATCCGTCTAACCGGGCTATAGCAGTTAGACCAGATTTATCGATCAAGTGACATTCACGGTCGCAGATATAATGTAAATACTGTGAAAAACGTGTTTAAAATATCCGATCGATCAAATTTAACAAGTGGGCCCCCAATCAAAACTGTAGCACTCACAGAAATTACTGGGCCCAATTTTAATATTCCAAAACCCCAATTTTAAGCCCATAAAGCTACTGAAGAAATTCCACACAGCAAGGACACTGATCAGCGGCGGAACCGCGGCCCCAGTGGGGTTTTGGCCGCGGTTCCGCGCTCTGTTGGTCGACTGAATGTGTCGAATTTCTACAGTATTCTTATAACAGCCAGTGCATCACTATTTTACAACCTGAAAAATTTTTCGAGACCAAAAATTTTCAACAGAAACTGATGCGAACTAAAATGCAGTTTTGGAACATTTGATCGATCGAAACAGAAAAACACATTACACCAAGCTAGACTATGTTAATGGCGAGGCTCTGATACCACTGTAAGTGCACGGCGGCGCCCCGGCCGTCAATCCGACGGCCAAATGCGGAAGCGGTGATAAACTTTAATTTTACTTGAACTGGCAAACCGCCGCGCACTAATACCCGGATCGAACCACTAACTAGTCCTAGCTATCTACAAGAAAGGGAAGAGAGATATACCGACAGATCCGAGTCCTCCGGTCTTCTCGTCGTCGTCCCGATCTCCTGCGGAATGTCCCGTCTCCTCCTCGTCGCCGGAAGTGCACCACATCGCCTACTTCTTTTACGGGCTCCCACCTCAATGCCAAGGCAACTCGGGCACGAAGCCGGCTACTCGACGTGCCCAAGATTTGCTGTAGAATGTGTGAAGAACCATGTCTCACTTTGGGTTTGTGGAATTGCCTTTTTAGTGGAGGAAAAAGAACTTGGAATTTTGGAGAGTCTTCTTGTGTGATTTTTGGAGCATGAAGAGAACCAAAAATGCCACACCAAAAATCAATCAACCCCCCACAAGGGATGGCCGGCCCATGTATATCAAAGAGAGAGGGAAAAGTCAAGGGGGAGGTGACCATATCAATCATGCAAGAGAGAGAGAGAGAGGAATGGTTATCATGAGGAATAATGATCACAAAGAAACACCAACACTCAACCACCAACCACCAACCTCATCATCAACAACCATGATGATATACAAAGTCAAGCAATCATGAGTTTATGAAGTCAAATGATGGGACAAGTATCATGACATGATAATATGCAAAGACCCCCTCCACAAATGCCTATTTGCAACAATGCAAATAAGCCATCCTCCACCAATCTTCGGCCAATGAACGGAACAATGGAAATCGGCCGAAACGAAAAGCAAACTGGCAACTCCAGAAAACTGGTCCCGTAATAAATTACAGGAAAACCCCGATACTGTGCATACACACCCGCATCTGTATTTCGACCGAAATACAAATGCAATGAGACAAAATCCACACTGTACTATACTAGGATCCGGCTTAAACCAAAGCCGGCCAGTAATATCTGTTCGATCCTGATCCGTGCAATACCGCACGTATCTGATCGAACCCTGCCATATAACCATACGGCCTATAGTACAAACTGTCCGATCCCGATCCGTGCAATACCGCACGTATCTGATCGGACCTTGCCATATCTCCATACGGCCTCTACAACCTTTCGCCCGAAAGCTGAGTAACTGAATGTGGGGGACTCTAAAGACTCGTCAACATCTTGGTTGTGGATTTAACCACTAGCACGTCAGAGGTATAAGCCAATACGTAACGGGCTACCAGGCATTGACTAAAAGGGACGTCTGTGAGCGAACTCAGCCCGACAACCCTACTGAGCCTGTTAGTGACAATATCCGTACAGTCCGGTCCGTTCGTCTATGAGCATCGCATGGCGGGCCTAGGGGGTTGGTAAAAGTCAGACCCCCAAAAGCGGTACAAGTCGTGTCGGAGTGTAGCCCAGAACACCCTGAGATACTACTGGAATACCTACCAGTAAATCTCCTTGCCTCGGCCGAGGGCTTCGTGTAATGGCTCTCCTAGACACAGCACGACCTCACCCCCAATACCGGGAGAGACGAACCCCTGAAGATACGCTCACTGCCTCCATGTGACTCGGGACTGTACCCAACTAAAACCTGTTTGCACGACTCCTTTGAGCCGTGGTAGGGTAGTAATCAAAGTACAGTGGGAACTCACACGAGACAAATGACGATCCCCAGGTCGATGAACTAACCTGCACACATGTCACCAGGGAACTGCCATCTGACGTCTGGTATATGACCAACTAGCATGTTCCCGGCGAGTCCTGTCCGGTGTACTCATAACCCAATGAGCACCTGTATACATCTTAGGTGATCCAACTGACACCAGTGGATTGTGAGACCGGCCACCGCCCCTCGTCAGGGTCTCGACTGTATACACTAGTCTACTCTGGAGTATCGATGCCCTATCTCGAAACTCACACGACTAGGGACCATTTAAAGATATGCTTATAGACCCCAGCTCCCACTTATATGATCGCCCTCATACTGCTGGTGGTCAAGCAAGAATCCTAGGGGCTCTATCAACGTGTAATAGCGACTTGTCAGGTCACCTAAAGCAGTACACGATGATAAAGGTAAACCAGATAGCATACTATCATCTCGAGTAAGACTGTCCTACCGGGATAGGTCCTCCCTCAATCATTGCAATCACGTGCCTGTGATCCAATAATTGACTCTGAGGGCACTATCTCCAACAGTTAAATGATAAATCAACACTTGATTTATCAATCCGGCAATATCACATATGACTCCACCAAAAGCAAGCCGCCCGATCAAACTACGGTATCCTATACGCGTATTTTAATCGGGTGCATGCGCATATCGCATATGCGCACCACAATGTTTCGCCTGGACTGGGTAACTCCTTTATGGGACTCTAATCCTCGTCAATACGCCGGCAGAGGGTAATGATCATATCAAGTACCCCCAAGCCGCAAGCGGTCAGCTAAACGTAACGGCCACCCGGGTATTGAGCGATCAGAAGAAAACAAGCGAACCTGCTACAACTCCCGTCGAGCCAACCGGCAACACTACCGTACAGTCCGGTCTCTTCGTCAGATATGCTGCATATCGAGCCTAGGGATGGTCACGTCGACCCCAATAACTCAATAAGTCGTGCCGGTCAATGGTCTATAACAGATCGAGAAACTACTGATAACACTTATCAGCAATTCTCAGCTGCCCTGGCCAGGGACTTGCTGATATAACCAGTCGGGCACTGCACAGCATCAACTCCCAATATCGGGAGAGACGAAACCCCTCCTATCGTTCATCGCCTTCGTGTGTCTCGGGACTGTACCCAACGGCCACCTGTTTGCATGACTCGGTAGAGCCGTGGTAGGGTGGCAATCAAAGTACAGTGGGAGAATACACAAGACTATATGACGATCTCGGGTCTACAAACTAACCTGTACCAGTGTCACCTGAGAACTGCTATCCGATGATAGATATAATTCCATATAGGAGTTCTCAGTGAGTCCGTCCGGTGTACCCAGTCACCACTGAGCACCCGTATATGATCTTGATGTCAAACATCGATGAATGTGGGAACATCCATCGCCCATCATATGGGTCTAGTATCATATACGCTAGTCTACTCTGGTATATCGATGCCCCGTCTCGATACACCTCCGACTAGGGACATTTCAGGATATGCTTATAAACTACAGATGTCCCACTAGTATGATCTCTATCATAATCACTGTAGTCAAGCCGATATCCTCAGGGCTTTATCAGCATGTATGAATGAATAAAAGCATGATCAAATCAACATGTCAGATAAAGAAGAACCAGATAGCATACTATCATGTTGAGCAAGAATGCATACTGAATATATATATACATGTATATATACATCCACTATCACATAATGGCCTCTAGGGCATACATATTTCCAACAATCGCCCACTTACTCAGGAATCACTCTTTCCAAAAAGATGTCTCCTAAGACTGATTCAAAAAGAGCTCGCGTGCAAGGGATACCCTATGCTTCGGCAGTGACGGGTTACGGTAGCGCCCCAGCCATCAAAACGCGGCCAAAATGCGGAACAATTTTTTTTAAACAGGAGCTACCATTACCCGATTTACGGATCGACCTTAAACCTTAAATTAGAAATCTAAACTAAGAGTTAGAATAGTCATACCGAGTTGATCCGTGTCCTTCGGTCTTCATTCCAAGCTCCTACCGGTACCTTGATCGAGTTTGGTTGCCGGTCTTCTCCATCTCCGATGATCCACCTGAGGGAAACGGTGCAAGCTCCAGCCTCGACGAACGAGGCAACCGACGCTCCAAAGATGCTAGCGATGGAAAGTGGGAGTGTATGAAAGTGTCACTACAATTTTCTCTCAACTCATGTGTTCATGGGAGCAACCATAGAAGATGAATGGAGTGAGGAAGCTTTGGCATGAGCAACTAAGAAAAATGGCCAAGTCTTTTTTTTAGTGAGCATGAGAGAGTGAGAGAGAGCTAGTGTGTATGTCATGAGCCAAATGAAAATGAACCCCACTACATGATGAAGTGGCCGGCCCCCCTCTCTCATGCCCACAAAAAAAATATCTCCACCATTTTACAAATAAACAATATGCAACCATACCCAAAACCCATACCTAGGTCATGTTCATGCCACCTCACACCCTCCACCTCATCATTAAACAGATGAATTTCCATAAATGGAAAATTAAATAATGAGGTGGCAATACTTCTAGAAGCTATCCCGTATATAATACGGAATACTTCCCGGTACATGTATCGAAATACATATACTCGTATTCGTACAAAAATACGAATAGCCAAGAGAGAAAATAAATAGCGAACAATAATACTAGAATACATACATATAAATACATATGTAAATTATTAAATCATAACCTGATTTAATAATCCGGCTTAATCCTAAGCCGCTAGTATTATCAACCGTCGGATTAAAGTCTGCGCAGCATGCACATATTTAATCGGACACCTGTATGTACCAACAAACGCCATGTACACCATATCTCCTGAACCGTGAAAACCCTCAGTGTGGGACTCTAAAGACTCGTCAGTATGCTGGCAGTGGGTTTAACCACAAGCACGTCAGCGGCACTAGCTGTACGTAACGGCTACCCAAGTATTGAGCGAAAGGGAGGCCGATGAGCAAACTCATCCCGAACCCCTACTGAGCCTGTCAGTGACAATATCCATACAGTCCGGTCTGTTCGTCTAAGACTATCGCATATCGAGTTTAGGGGGTGGATAAAGTCAGACCCCCAACAACGCGATATTTAGTGTCGGAATGAAACCCATCACCACCTGATAAACTATCGATCCTGGATCGGTAATTCTCGTCCACCATGGCCACGGTTTTTTGGTGATGGCCATCCGTACACAACGCGACATCAACCCCCAATACCGAGAGAGACGAATCCCCGACAATCCGATCACTGCCTCTATGTGGCACGGGACTGTATCCAACTAAAACCTGTTTGCACGACTCCTTTGAGCCGTGGTAGGGTTGTAATCAAAGCATAGTGGGAATTCACTCGAGACAAATGATGATCTCAGGTCGACATACTAACCTGTACACATGTCATCTGGGAACTGCTATCTGACAATAGGTATAATACCAACTAGCAGGTTCCCGGCGAGTCCGTCCAGTGTACTCATAACCTAATGAGCACCTGTATACTATCTTAGGTGAACAAACTAACACCAATGGCTTGTGAGATCTGGCCACCGCCCCTCGTCGGGGTCTCGATCAGTATACACTAGTCTACACTGGAGTATCGATGCCCAGTCTCGATACTCCCATGACTAGGGACATTTAAGGATGTGCTTATAGACCCCCAGCTCCCACCTATATGATCGTCATCATAATGCTGGTAGTCAAGCAAGAATCCTATGGGCTCTATCAACATACATATGATGATAAAGACAAACCAGATTGCATACTATCATCTTAAGTAAGACTGTTCTATCGGTATAGGTCCTCACTCAATCATCATAATCACAAGTCCGCGACTATGATAATTGCCTTGAGGGCACTATAGTCAACAATCATCCACTTGCACTTAAGGCCAATTATTGCGATGTCGCATACTCACAGCCCGTGTGATACCGAACACCCAACTTCTCTACTAATCAGTTTCACAAAGCCTGTTTGCGAAAATGATTGCGTTCAAGAAATAGCCTCAGTGAGTGGATCCTCTCCAATGTTTCTTTCTGTATCTCTCTATATCACAACTTCGCGGAGAAAGCTACCTCCCGAAATGAGCAATACTTTTCTTAGAATTTGTCTGGATATCTGATGGGACCCAGTTCACAAATGAACTCCAAATCCAGCAAACTACTTAGAATGTATCGTCCACTGAATTTAATCAGTATCCCGCGCCATGCCTTTCCTCAGTATCCACTTGGACCACCTGTCCAACAACTGTCCCTCAGAAGAGGGAAAAACTATAACTCTAACGGTCACTCTGTCATCCAGGTCACCATGGATGCTTGAAATGATAACCGTCTCCTGAAGGAGGCTGCCATTACCATATCCCTAGAACATCCACTTATGTTCATAAACTGCTTCCCAATGTTTCTCCAGGATTAGATTAATATATCTGCTTATTACAGCTAGCGTAAAATCAACATCTGGTGTGGCACTTGACATTTCATGATTAACTCAATTGCCTAAGAAAGTGATATGCTAATCATGAAGACCCCTCTCCCCTTTAGTCTGTAAGATACCTTTAGAGAGGGTGACTCCATCACCTGCAGGTACACCACCATGTCAGTAGTCGTCCATTCTAAAATATCTTTAGAATAATGTCAAAGTACCCAAATTGGGATACATCCTAAATCTAGATCTAAAACCATAGATCTAGTAACCAGAAAACTTTATATTATATCCATATCCTATGTGGAGAGACAACATTGTGACAACCACAGTATAACCGATCGCAGTATAGGAATATCTCTTCCTATCAAGTGCATGCCATCCCAATACCTGGACATCACTCCCTACTACCTTCTTACCAGATCCATCTCCTATTCTGATGAAGTCAAGATCTATGACTGTCACATTTAAAATAGATGATTTATTTCCACTATACCTGCTTTTGTCTATAAATAGACATAAGTAACTTGTCCAATATACTTCCGCTGCTCCCACTTACAACAACAACCTTCTGGTAGAGTCATATACACGTGCACTTCCAAAACTAGTTTAGAACGACGGTATACTCATCCTCCTGCCGGGTCTTATAGTCTAGAACAGCAGCAAATGGCAAGTCTGGGTAAACAAGAACCTCCCTGTCACCGTCTCTGAGAAGACCGAAGTACCTCTCGGGTGCCTGAGGTTACCCACCAAATCTGCAAAGTGGCTAATGGAATGTCGAAACTAATTGAATCCTTAGGTTCTATTAAATCTTCAGTGATCGTTTGTGGTTCTGGAATTACTTCCAGTTCTACCATACTCCCACTTTTGTTTTTCTGAAAAAAAAATCCATTTTACTAAAACTGTGGCGAGTCAAGAACAATATAAATTTTGATCTTCCAGATGGTAGAAAGTTAACCCTTGTCAAAGCCCGGGATAACCCACAAACAGCCATTACTGAAACGTGCCTCGAGTTTATCCGGATTTTGGTTTTAAGCATCAGCCGAACAACTCCCTATACCTTAACATCGTTAAGATATAAATTGATTCTATATATATCTAATATAGAAACAAAAGCACTAATTTAATTGGAACCAGATTGAAAATCATGCAGCTGTCTCTAGTGCATATCAACCAAATGGAATGAGGTCAATCAGCATTACTCATCTAGGAGTGCATCCATATATGAGTAACCTCAAAGAGAAACAAGTTCTCAAAACCATTACTATTAACGGAATACCAAACACAAGTATCTACATCTTCGACTTCCTCGAAGAATCCTGATACTTCCAACAAATGGTTCTCTAGTTTATTCTTATACCAATAACTTCTCAAAATCTGAATCTTGCACTTCAACGAAATACATGTCTAGAATCAAAGAAGTTATGAGTAAATAGAATACAGTGCGAGTACCAACCCCATTGTCCTAATGGACACTGGACAACATCCAATACTTTGTATAAGTCCCCTGAGTTCAATAACTCAAACCCTGTGCGTCGTAGGTTGAAAAACTGTACTATGGTTAAGAAGAATTGCACCGCTGTTTAATGCACCTTACCTAATCACCATCTGATATAGGTAAATGTCACAGACATAATATCAAAAAGTTATATCTCACTTTATAAAATAAATGTACAGATATATCAGTTTGAAATTGGTGCATAACAACGGATATTCAAAACAAAATATTTGACATCCGGCAAATCCATATGATTTCCTCAAATATCACCAATTACAACGAATTCCTATATAATGATGATCTAATCATCCAATTCCCAATATCTTACTCCCACTCACCATTCGTAATAACATGCAGATGTGAGAAACTGATCTTGTAAATACATACCCTGGAGTTAGATTCCAATTGGGAAAACAGTTTTCAATTAACATTGCACAGTGAAACTGAAACATGAAAATGTTTCAAAAGGGTTAACTGGTATTCCTAGTAACGCCACTTCCACTATCCTGATTCATGACAGTAACCATATACTTAACTGCCCTCACTCCAATCCCTTTATTATGTCTTTACTTATTACCTTCTGTTCACCAACTTTAGGCTAATTGGTTTTCTTCCTTCCCTACCCTTCGGCACCAGCCTAAGGTTTGGAAGAAGACTATCCAATTAGAGTAATAGGTCTACTCTCCTAATCCTAGGAGTCCTCGCAACCTGAGAGAAGGTAAAGGGAAAAGACATCTGAATAATCCTATTCTCTTTCTCCTGAACTGGAAACCATCCTCGAATCTGGAACAAGTTCCTTTGAGTTCGTATGTAACTATATGATGGCATATCCAATAGGAGTGGATATCCTTAGTGATATGGAGTGTTCTGGAGAAATCTAAAGTGGATGTGGGAGTGGCAGGGGTATACATAGTTTTGTCGTGAATGATGGTGGTCGCAATTTTCTTTGCCGTTAATCTAATCACTTTATATGTCTTTACTTATTACCTTCTGTACACCACACTTAGGCTTAATTGGTTTTCTTCCTTCCCTACCTTTCGGCACCTACCTATGGTTTGGAGGAAGACTATCCAATAAGCTCAATATGTGTATCCTCTCCTAATCCTAGGAGACCTCATAACCCGAGAGAAGGTAAAGAGAAAAGACAACCGAATAATCATATTCAATCTCTCCAGAAACAGAATCCATCTTCGAAAAAGTTCCTTCGAGTTCGTATGTAACTATACGATGGATTTATCCAATGGAAGTGGATGTTCGTAGTAATACGGGGTGTTCTGGAGAAATGCAAAGGTGATATAGAAGTGGAAATGATATATGCGACACCGTGACATTCACAAAAGCCAAAGTTTTTTAACAAGGTTCGGTTAACTTGGTTCATTAGTTTTAGTCAAGGTTCGGGTCATAGTCGCAGCCAGAGAGAGAGAGAAAAGAAACACTCAGCGTGCACTCTAACCTAGATCAGAATGGTTAATCACTTTATCTAATCTGGATGGCTCCCACTGTTTCCTCGAATTCTCCTCCAAATACAAAAGGAGAATTAGTCGGAATTACCCGAGGAGTAATCCTACTCATCAGTGGGAATCGGGATCCAACTATCATCGCATGATAACCTGATGGAAGCCACTCAAGTCACCACACTCCAGAAGGTATGCTCATGTAAGTCGACGTTAGACACCCCACATGATGCGGGGAGGCGGAATAGGTAAAACAATCATTTTTTTAAAACTAACATAGACTAACTTTACGGATCTTTGCCAAACCCTAACTAACAACAACATAGAAGTGATCAGCTACTATGAAAGATGATTATACCTAATGAATCAAGTCCTTCTTGTTCTCGTAGACCACCTCCTCGTCGGCCTCCTCGTTGTGATAGAAGATCCACCCGAGAGCTACTTCTCCAAGCTTTAACCCGCACTTGAGGTAACTAGGTTGCTATAAGTGCTAATCAAAGTAACCTAGAGAATATAGAAGAGGATTAGGGATCTATTAGTCTTGCTAAGCCATGGATCTCAACACATGAGAGGTTAGGGTTAGTTCTTGAAGAGAGAGAGCTTGAGGAGAGAGAAGGTGAGAGTGAGAATGATCTTGGAAAAATGTCTCATTGTAAATATATGAAGCATAAGATATTTATTAAATGAATAACAAATAATAATATCATCATGCTTCATTAACACACCTTGTGTGATTCATCTCATGAGTCATTAATCAATAAATGCATCATTAACTCCTTTGGATGAATCACACCATGAGTCATTAATCCAATTAATGCAAATTCCACCTAAGCCTCCAACTCATCAATCTTCTAGAAGCTTCTCGACAAATTACGAGAATGCCCCTCCCATCCGTGAAAACACGGAAATACTGAGACTGTATAAATCCAATAATCCATTACTAGAATCTGGCTTAAACCAAAGCCTGCTAGTAAAAACTGTCCGAACATCGTACGTGCGTAAAAACACGCATGTGTCCGAATCCTGTCGTAAAACCATACGACCTCGATATCGTTTCACCCGAAGCAGGGAAACTCTCTGTGTGGGACTCTAAAGACTCGACTACTACGCTGGCAATGGGTTTAACCAAAGACCGCAAGCGGCACTTGCTGTACGTAACGGTCCACAGGTAGATGTCGATAAGAAGGCCGATGAGGAAACCCATCTGAACTCCTACTGAGCCTGATGTGACAATATCCGTACAGTCCGGTCTGTTCGTCTAGGACTATCGCATATCAGGCCTAGGAGGGCGGCAAGCGTCAGTCTCCTAAAAGCGGTATGAGTCGTGTTGGAGCGAAGCCCATTACACGTTGAGAAGCTACTGGAAAACCTACCAGTAAATCTCGTCCTCCCTGGCCAGGGACTTTGCGTGATGGCTCTCCAAACACAAAGCGATATCAACTCCAAATACCGGGAGAGACGAATCCTATCAAACTGACACTGCCTCCGTGTGCTTCGGGACTGCACCCAACTTCTACCTGTTTGCACGACTCCTTTGAGCCATGGTAGGGTAGCAATTTAAGAACAGTGGGAACACACTCAAGGCGAAGCAGCAGTGTCAAGTCTGCGGACTATGCTATACTCATATCACCTGGGAACTGTTAACTGGCGACGGGTATAATACCAACCAACAGTTCCCTGCGAGTCCTGTCTGGTATACCCGTAACCCAACGAGCACCTGTATACTATCTCCAGTACAACGTACTAATGGCTGTGAGATAGACCATTTCCCCTGCTGGGATGAGAAGCTTACACTCTAGTCTACTCCGGAGTATCGATGCCCTGTCTCGATAATCCTATGACTAGGGACCTGAAAAAGGATGTGCTTGTAGACTACCCAGTCACACTAGTGTGACTGCCATCACAACGTTGGTAGTCATGCAAGATCCTAAGGGCTCTATCAATATGTATACTCGATATGCTAACATATACACATATTAAGATAGACATAAACCAAGTAGCATACTACCATGTTTAGCAAGACTGTTAATATAACTATAAATATCCCAAGCTTCCATTAAGTAATATACAAGCTAGTATGATACAATAATAGCCCCTAGGGCATATACACTAACAATCTCCCACTTGCACTAGGGCCATGTACTGGCGTATCGAAAACCTATCATCTTGAGTAGCCTCTCGAACTGAATCTGAGGTAAGGTCTTAGTGAATGGATCTGCAGTGTTCTCCTCTGTAGGAACTTTCCGGACCTCAATCTCCTGTCGATCTATGATCTCCCTTATCAGGTGATACCGCCTCAAGATGTGTCTGGACTTCTGATGGGACCTAGGTTCTTTCGCTAAAGCTATAGCTCCGTTGTTGTCACAATACAGCGGTATTGGATTAGCAATAGTAGGAACCACCTGAAGTTCTGTTAGGAACTTCTTCATTCAGACCGCTTCTTTTGCGGCATCGCAAGCAGCGATATACTCCGCTTCCATCGTCGAGTCAGCAACGGTGTCCTGCTTGGAACTCTTCCAGCACACCGCCCCTCCATTGAGGGTAAAGACATAACCTGACATGGACTTGGAGTCATCCTTGTCACTCTGGAAGCCGGAATCAGCAAAGGCCTCGATCTTGAGGTCTTTTACGCCGTAAACCAAGAACATCTCCTTAGTCCTTCTCAGGTACTTGAGAATGTTCTGTACTGCTATCCAGTGCTTCTCCCCTTGGTCTGACTGATACCTGCTTACCACGCTCAGTGCGTAAGCTACATCTGGTCTGGTGCACAACATCACATACATTATAGAGCCTACTGCAGAAGCGTAGGGTATAAGATACATGCGATCCCTTTCCAAATCAGTCTTGGGAGACATCTCTTTGCAGAGGGTGATTCCGTGACAAGCCGGTAAACTACCGTGCTTAGAATCTTCCATACTGAATCTTTTCAGTATAGTGTTGATATACCTGGACTGTGAAAGTCCCAACATCCTATTGGATCTATCACGATAGATCCGGATCCCCAGAATGTAAGAGGCATCACCCAGGTCTTTCATGGAGAACCTGTGTGACAAGAATCCTTTGACAGATTGCAGCATAGGAATGTCATTTCCTATTAATAGAATGTCATCCACGTACAAGACGAGGAATACGACAGTTCGTGCTACAATTTTACTATATATACATGGTTTATCTGGATTTTTGTTAAAGTCATATTCTTTGACTGTTTCATCAAAACAGATGTTCCAACTCCGCGATGTCTGCTTTAGTCCATAAATTGACTTAAGCAACTTGCACACTTTCCCGTTGCTCCTACTCTGATTGAAGCCTTATGGCTGATCCATATAGATGCACTCTTCCAAATTACCATTTAGAAAAGCCGTTTTTATGTCCATTTGCCAGATCTAATAATCATGGAAGGCGGCAATGGCAAGAAGGATCCGAATGGATTTGAGCATAGCCACTGGAGAAAAAGTTTCGTCATAGTCCAAACCAGGTCTTTGACGAAAACCCTTTGCAACAAGTCTAGCCTTATAAGTTTCCACCTGTCCATCTACTCCAATATTTTTCTTGAAGATCCATTTGCATCCTATGGGTTTTACCCCATCTGGAGCAAAGTCCAAAGTCTATACTTTGTTGGTGTACATGTACTCCATCTCGGTCCGTATTGCATCCAGCCATCTTACCGAGTCACCGCTCTGGATGGCCTGCTGGAAGCTAGTAGGTTCATCATTATCAATGACGCAATCCTCTCTATCCCCATCTATGAGAAAACCGTTGTATCTCTCAGGCGGATGAGACGGCTTACTACTCCTGCGGAGAGATGCGGGAATGTCCTGTTCTTCTTGAACTACTGGTTTTACCAAACTTTCAGTAGTAGTTTGTGGTTCTGGAATTTCTTCCAGTTCTATTGCGCTCCCACTTGTTTCCTTTTCTAAAAACTGCTGTTCTAGAAAATAGGCATTACGAGAAACAAAAACCTTTTGTTCATCTGCGTAATAGAAGAAATACCCCTTGGAGTTCTTTGGATATCCCACAAACTTACACTGTACTGATCGTGACTTGAGTTTGTCCGCATGCTGCTTTTTAACAAAAGCTGGACATCCCCATATTTTTTGATACTGAAGATAGGGTTTCTTCCCACTCCACATCTGATATGGCGTGGTAGGCACAGTCTTGGTAGGAGCCCTGTTCAAAATATATGCTGCTGATTCTAGCGCATAACCCCAGAAAGATCGCGGTAACTCTGCATTACTCATCATGGAACGTACCATATCTAATAGGGTCCGGTTCCGTCTCTCCGATACACCGTTATGCTGTGGAGTGTATGGAGGAGTAAGCTGAGAGAGAATTCATTTCTCTTTTAGGTAACCTAGGAACTCGGCACTTAAGTATTCACCAGCTCGATCAGATCTCAGTGTCTTGATACTTTTTCCGATTTGGTTTTCTACTTCATTCTTATATTCTTTGAATTTCTCAAAGGCCTCGGATTTATGTTTCATTAAGAAAATGAATCCGTACCTAGAGTAATCGTCCGTAAAAGTAATGAAATATGAAAAACCACCTCTTGCATGTGTAGACATTGGACCACATACATCGTTGTGTATGAGTCCTGAGAGCTCGCTCGCTCTTACTCCATGTCCAGTGAATGGAGTCTTTATCATCTTTCCTTTGAGACATGATTGACAAGTTGCATAAGGTTGATAATCGAACGGATCCAAATATCCTTCTCTATGTAACTTAGTTAACCTTTTCTCATTGATGTGACCCAGTCTACAATGCCATAAGAAAGCCTGATTTATATCTGGAGACTTTCCTTTTAGTGTGTTCTGGACATTGAAAATCTGTAATTGGTTTAGCACGTATATACCGTTATCTAGTGTACCGGACCCAATCAAACTATGATTAAGGTGGATGTTAACAATATCACTTACAAACGTGAAATCATAACCTTCTTTTGATAACAACGATACTGATATGATATTACACGTTAAACTAGGCACACAAAAACAGTTGCGCAAAACCAAAATATGTCCACTCGTCAATCCTCGGTGATAATCCCATACGGACACAGAACACACGTTAGCTCCGTTAGCAACCTGGAGGGTCATATCACCAACCTTCAGCTCTCTACGGTTTCTCAGAGCCTGCAATGAATTGCATATATGAGATCCTGATCCGGTATCCAATATCCAGGAAGTAGAGTTGATTGACAGACAATTTTCAATTACAAACACACCTGAAGTCGAAGCCACAGGTTGCTTCGGTTCCTGGTTCTTGGCAATCCAAGCTTTGCAATCTTTCTTCCAATGGCCTTTCCTACGACAGTGGAAGCACTCATCCTTTGCCACTACTGGCACTGCAACCTTTGCTTTCCCTTAGCTCCCACATTACCAACACCACCTCTTGATTTGGTAGCGGCCTTCATCTTCCTTCCTTTGGCCCTTGCCTTGGACCTGGAAGAGGAAGCACCGCGAACAAACATAGTGGGCGTTTCCATTGCTTTCTGCAAGGTGCCCTCTGTACTCCTCAATATGTTAAGGAGTTCTGGAAGTTCAACTTCTTTTCCTTGAATGTTGAAATTCAGGATAAACTGGGCGTAGGTGGAAGGAAGGGACTGAAGAACTAATTCTGTATAGAGCTCGTTCTCCAAAGTCGTCCCGAGGTCCGCGAGCTCTTCTATATAGCCAATCATCTTTAGGACATGTTCTCCTACAGATGATCCGACAACCAGCCTCGACTGAAACAAGTTCTTCGAGGTCTCGTATCTTGCTATACGAGATTGCTCTCCATACAGATCCTTTGTGTGGAGAAATATAGATTCAAGATCCATATCCTCATGCCTCCTCTGATGTTCATTATTCATAGAGGCAAGAACGATGCATTTGACCTTCGCGCAATCTAACTCCTAGGTCTTGTGGATTTCCTTATCCGCAATACTGGAATCTAGACCAGGGACAGCAGGTGCCTTAGCAGTAAGGACATACCCCAATTTGTCATAAGTCAAAGCCATCTTAACATTCCGGAACCAATCTTTATAGTTTGGCCCTGTCAAAATATTTTTCTCTAATAGTAACTTAAGGCCTGTCATGTTTTGGGTCGCTGCAAAGAGAGAGAGAGAGAGGGAATACTTTAGCATGATGCTCTTGCAAGTTTAGAGTGGTTTTTAGTTTATCTAAACAGGATGGCTCCCACTGTTTCTCGAATTCTTCCTCAAACCAAAAAGGAAGAACTAGCCAGGACTATTCTCACCGTACAATACTTGCTTAACTGTTCAGCCAGGCCGGTGTCGGTACTTCGAGGGAGGTTTTACGACGCTTTCGCGAAGTTCCTTAATTAAATAACCTCTTTTCTCTGGGGGCGTAACCCCGCTGACACCTTTCTCGACACTTACTTGGTTTATAGCATTGATCGTTAAGTGACGAATCTCCTGATGAGTAGCGGATACTCACAGTAGGTTCGGGATCCAAATATCATCGTGTGATAAAGCTGAAGGAATCCTACCAAAATTATCACACTCCAAATGGTATGCATCTCTTTGCAAATTTCAGTTTCTTTAGAAATTCCCAATATGGATTTCTACCCCATGCTCTTATGACCTTGGCGTTGGTCAAAATGTCATAAGTCACATGTCAAGTTCTACCTATCATTATCTTGTTAATTTGAACCCATCCGTACATACCCCTGACATTGGCCAAATGATAATACGACTGCCCCAAACTAACTCATCTATCTATGCAACAAATGAATACCCAGCAACTACCAAACACTATGCCTTGGCGTTGGTCAAAATGCATAGCTTGAATACTACTGAATACCCAAATGAAATGACGGAGGGCTACGAATGGTTTTTCCGAAACCGTGAACGTAGTGAACTTGATATGATCGAAGGAACCTGATAGCTTTTAAAAGGAGTGGTTAAAACTCCCCAATTTAAAAAATATCTTCTGTTTTAAAATAACCGAGTGGTTTCTTTTAAACTGTTCCAATGATTCAACTTTTGTTTATTTTCTTTGCATTAATATAATGCATCCTATCAATTAACCTATCATTGCAGAAAACAACGAAAATGCAACGTCCTCTTATGCCATCCGCATTCGCCACTGGGTCCCGTCATTCACCCGTTAGGTTACTTAACTAACGACAGAGCGGGGGCTGGGCTAGCACGGGTGTAAAACATAAGTGACGTCTAATAGCTATCATATATAGATATTGTACATTTGTCGGACGCAATAATAGGCATTCCAGATCACAGATGAACATATTGGATTTTCTACGAATCCGCATTCCTTTTGAGCCTACAAAGAAAGACGGATTACACAGACGCGATGAATAGCCAAAACCCTACCCTAGACCCCTACGGGTATGGCAAACTACCCGCCTAGTACCCGAAGTGAAGCGGTATCCCTCAACAATGTGAGTAGGCCACTAAACACTTCAAAGTACCCGGTAGTTTGTGCACCCCATCTTGGGTCTATCCTAGGTGCAGAAAACAGTAAATGAAATAATACAACGGTGGCTACAACCTCAGCCCGGATGTGCCCCGCAAAAGAGTATTATAAAAATTTAGAAATAACAGTTGAATGAAAGAAACACTCGTCTCACATCCCCGGCTATCCATTCACGACAATCCAACAAGTCCACAAACACAAACGAGTAAAAACCATTACAGAAATGTGCAACCCCCTGCTAACCGAAATACTAGCAGTTATGGGAGGTTTACGAACACATTAAACAAATCACAGTTATAATCAAGTTAGCCAAACATCTTAGAATTTCGATCATGCAAACACAAATGATTCTACTCCAAATAATTCTCTGTGCACCTGAAACCTGAGCAGAAACAAAACATCCCAGAAAATACTAAATTAACACAGAAGAGTTACTGGGGAATTTTAGGCTGACTCGGCTTCAACTCGGCCGCGGATCCGCGGCGGTTTGGCCGAGTTAGGATCCCAAATTTCTCAAGTAATCTTATAATTCCCTGCTTGTATTTTTAAAGGTCCATGAGAAATTTTTAGACCCCGTTTTAAAATCGGCAGAAACTTGGTCAAAATGATGTTTTTTCGGGTTCGTTTTGCGATCGAATTTCTAACGACTTTCCTAACAAGTTAGTTATGGTTTAGCGAGGCTCTGATACCACTGTAAGTCGACGTTAGACACCCCATATGATGCGGGGAGGCGGAATAGGTAAAACAATCGTTTTGTTTAAACTAACATCGACTAACTGTACGGATCTTTGCCAAACCCTAACTAACAACAACATAGAAGTGATTAGCTACTATGAAAGATGATTATACCTAATGAATCAACTCCTTCTTGTTCTCGTAGACCACCTCCTCGTCGGCCTCCTCGTTGTGATAGAAGATCCACCCGAGAGCTACTTCTCCAAGCTTTAACCCCGCACTTGAGGTAACTAGGTTTCTATGAGTGCTAATCAAAGTAACCTAGAGGATGTAGAAGAGGATTAGGGATCTATTAGTCTTGCTAACCATTGGATCTCAACACATGAGAGGTTAGGGATTGTTCTTGAAGAGAGAGAGCTTGAGGAGAGAGAAGGTGAGAGTGAGAATGATCTTGGAAAAATGTCTCATTGTAAATATATGAAGCATAAGATATTTATTAAATGGATAACAAATAATAATATCATCATGCTTCATTAACTCACCTTGTGTGATTCATCTCATGAGTCATTAATCAATAAATGCATCCTTAACTCCTTTGGATGAATCACACCATGAGCCATTAATCCAATTAATGCAAATTCCACCTAAGCCTCCAACTCATCAATCTTCTAGAAGCTTCTCGACAAATTACGAGAATGCCCCTCCCATCCGTGAAAACACGGAAATACTGAGACTGTATAAATCCAATAATCCATTACTAGAATCTGGCTTAAACCAAAGCCTGCTAGTAAAAACCGTCCGAACATCGTACGTGCGTAAAAACACGCATGTGTCCGAATCCTGTCGTAAAACCATACGAACTCTATATCGTTTCGCCCGAAGCAGGGAAACTCTCTGTGTGGGACTCTAAATAGTCGACTACTACGATGGAAGTGGGTTTAACCACAGACCACAAGCGGCACTAGCTGTACGTAACGGTCCCCAGGTAGATGTCGATAAGAAGGACGATGGGGAAACCCATCCGAACTCCTATTGAGCCTGATGTGACAATCTCCATACAGTCCGGTCTGTTCATCTAGGACTATCGCATATCGGGCCTAGGGGGCGGCAAGCGTCAGTCCCCTAAAAGCGGTATAAGTCGTGTTAGAGCGAAGCCCATTACACCTTGAGAAGCAACTGGAAAACCTACCAGTAAATCTCGTCCGCCCTAGCCAGGGACTTTGCGTGGTGGCTCTCCAAACACAGCGCGATATCAACTCCCAATACCATGAGAGACGAATCCTATCTAACCGCCACTGCCTCTAAGTGCTTCGGGACTGCACCCAACTGCTACCTGTTTGCACGACTCGTTTGAGCCGTGGTAGGGTAGCAATCTAAGAACAGTGGAAACACACTCGAGGCGAAGCAGCAGTGTCAAGTCTGCGGACTATGCTGTACTCATGTCACCTGGGAACTGTTAACTGACGACGGGTATAATACCAACCAACAGTTCCCTGCGAGTCCTGTACGGTGTACTCGTAACCCAACGAGCACCTGTATACTATCTCCAGTACGATGTACTAATGGCTGTGGGACAGACCATTTCCCCTGCTGGGATGAGAAGCGTACACACTAGTCTACTCCGGAGTATCGATGCCCCGTCTCGATAATCCTACAACTAGGGACCAGAAAAAGGATGTGCTTGTAGACTACCCAGCCCCCACTAGTGTGACTGCCATCACAACGCTAGTAGTCAAGCAAGATCCTAAGGGCTCTATCAATATGTATTCTCGATATGCTAACATATATACATATTAAGATAGACATAAACCAAGTAGCATACTACCATGTTTAGCAAGACTGTTAATATAACCGTGAATATCCCAAGCTTCCATTAAGTAATATACAAGCTAGTATGATACAATAATGGCCCCTAGGGCATATACACTAACAGCTCAAGCCTGGCAAGTTTCCTGTATGTTTGAAACTCCCGATGTGAGTTTTTACCCCTAGGACCCAAGTGACCTTGACACAGTCAACATATCAAAGGGTCCTAGTCAAGTTCAACCCGTCATTTTCTTGATTGCATTAAACTCACCCGTATGAGTCCTTGACACAGTCAACATGACCGTACGACTGTCCTAACCAATCCACATATCGATGCGATAGAAAAGCATTACAGAGCTACCGCACACTACGCCTCGGCAATGCACGACATACGTAGCATGAATACTAAGAAATACTAATCTGAAACGACTGAAGGCCACGGGTGGTTTTTGGCGAAAAACCTTTAACGTAATGAACTTGATATCGTTGAAGAAATCCAAGTGGTTTTATAAATATATAGTGGCGAAAACTTTTGCTAAAGAAGTCACTCCCGTTGAAGGGATCTCGGCTCTTTCCTCGTCGAATGAGGTGCGGGATATTCCAAACTGAATACCACGATGCAAAGCAAAAGAATCGACTATAGTAAAGTTATTACGTTGACGCAAACTTTTACCCAAGGGGTCACTCCGTATGAAGGGATCTCAGCCCTTGCCTCGTCGAATGAGGTGTTCGAGATTCATAACCGAATATCACTGTGCAAAGAAAAAGAGAACGTCTGTAATGTCAGTTTTTTTAAAAAAAACTTGGTTCCAACAACATCATATATAGGTTTATTTTCCTCCTATTTATAAGAATCAACACAGTCCCATCAATCAATAACACCAGAAAAGAATGAAAATAAAATGTACGTATATGCTATCCGCATTCGCCACTGGGTCCCGTCATCACTCGTTAGGTTACATAACTAACGACAAAGTGGGGACTGGACTAGCGCAGGTGCATAACATATATAAAATATACTAGTATATATATAAATATATAACAATCATCCCAAGCATGATATAAAGCAACATCATAGAAACATCACAAAAGCAATACAGAATGGTGGATAATCTGGAGCCCCGTGTTTCACTTGAGCCGCAAGTGAGACCCGACGTTCCCTGTCATGTGGATAGCCTGTGCAATGAAAATCTAGACCCCTACGAGTGCGGCAACTTACCCGCAAAACCAGAAGTGAGGCAGCCCCCTTCAACAACGTGAATGGGCCACCCAACACTTCACGGAATCCGGTAACTTCAGCACCCCTCCTGGGTGAACCTATACCCCCTACGAGTGCGGCAAATAGCCCGCCAATTCTAGAGTAAGGTCCCTTCCATCCCAACGCCATGACATGTGGACCCGTTTCCCTTTAGAACCCGGCTATTCGTCGGCTCCACCGTGGGGTAATCCTAGTAAAGAAAAGAAAATAATATATAAGGGTGACATCGATCTCAACCCGGTCGTGCCCTAAAAGAATAATATACAAACTGGCAGTGACGGCAGTCCACATGTCGGACACTCGCCCCGCAATATCAAATGTACAAATGAAATTAAACTTTACTAATATTGCACCATAGCTATCCACCAGGACAATCCAACCAACATCACAGCACAACACAAAACATCAACGTGAATGTCACGTCCGCAAACCCGTCTAAAAGACATATAGCAGTTAGACGGGTTTACAGATCAAATGACATTCACGGTCGCAGATATAAATGTAAGTACTGTGAAAATGTTTAAAAAGTGTTAAAAACATCGACTTTGAAACGCCCTGAATAGCCCCCAAACAATAGATAACATAATATCATAAATGGGCTAAACAAACAATACCACTGCTCCAAGTTTGCAGAGACCAAACCACACACCAAAAACGAAGCCAAAACACTACACTAAGGCAGGCCTCACCGGAAATTCCTCAAATGTGCTCGGCCCAATTCCAACGAGGTGGTCGCGTTTTTGGGGTGTGGTCTTCTGGTCATGTCAGTAGTCTTTTGAAATTGTTTGGAAGATTTTTTGAAGACTTTGAAAACCGACAGAGAACAGAAATCTGCAGTGCACTGTTTCAGGTTCGTTTCGATTTCGATGCATTAACATTGTCAAAACAAACTAGCTAAGGGTTTAAAAGGTGGCTCTGATACCATGAAGGGTTACGGCAGCGCCCCGGCCATCAAAATGCGGAACAAAATTTTCTAAACTAGCGCTACCATTACTCGATTTATGGATCGAACTTAAACCCTAAACTAGCAATCTAAAATAAGAGTTAGAATCATTATACCGAGTTGATCCGTGTCCTTCGGTCTTCATTCCAAGCTCCTAGTGGTACGTTGATCGAGTTTGGTTGCCGGTCTTCCTCTATCTTTGATGATCCACCTGAGGAAAACGGCGCAAGCTCCAGCCTCGACGAACGAGGCAACCGACGCTCCAAAGTTGCTAGCGATGGTGAGTGAGGGTGTATGAAAGTGTCACTACAATTTTCTCTCAACTCATGTGCTCATGGGAGCAACCATACAAGATGAATGGAGTGAGGAAGCTTTGGCATGAGAAACTAAGAAAAATGGCTAAGTCTTTTTTTTAGTGAGCATGAGAGAGTGAGAGAGAGCTAGTGTGTAATGTCATGAGTGTAAGTGCACGGCGGCGCCCCGGCCGTCAATCCGAGGCCAAATTGCGGAAATGATAATTTTCTTTAACTTTTGAACCGGCACCACCGCGCACTAAAATCCCGGATCGGGTCATTAATCTAATCCTACCAAACTAGAGAAGGGGTAGAGAGATATACCGAGCGATCCGTGTCCTTCGGTCTTCTCGTCGTCGTCCCGATCTCCCTGCGGAATCTTCGGTCTTCAACTCCTCATCGGAAGGGCACCACTTCGTCGGGTTCTTTTACGGGCTCCCATCTCTAGACCGAGGCAACTCGGGCACGAAGTTGGCGAGCCGACGTGCCCAAGGATGCTGTAGGTTAACTGTAGAATACTTTGTCTCATTTGGGGTTGTATGGAGTTGCCCTTTTAGTGGAGGAATGAGTTGTGGAATTTTGTGATGAACTAGAGAGTATTTTTTTAAGCCAAAATGAGAGCTCCAACCCCCACCAAAAACCAATCATCCCCTTCAATATAGTGGCCGGCCTCTAGAGGTGAAGGGAGAGGGAAAACGTCCAAGGGGGGTAAGCCATAATACAAGGAAAAGGAAATCATGATCATTATGAAGAAAGTCACCTCAACAACAACCATCACTCATCTCATAATCAACAACCATGATTACTCCAAAAAGTAAAGCAATCATGTACTTATGAAGTCAATGGTGGTAGAACCATCATGACACAACAACATGCAAATTACACCCTCCACAAAACAAATTTGCATGCTTGCAAATAAGCCCTCCTCCACCAACTTTCAGCCAAGGAAAGATACAAAGGAAAATGGCCGAAACGGAAAGCAAACTGGCAACTTCATAAAACAGATCCCGTAATAAATTACAAGAAACCCCGCTACTGTATATACATACCCGCATTTGTATTCCGACCGAATACAAATGCAATGAGACAAAATCTACACTCTACAATACTAGGATCCGGCTTAAACCAAAGCCCGCTAGTATTAACCGTCCGATCATGATCCGTGCAATACCTCATGTATCAGATCGAACCCTGCCATATCTCCATACGGCCACTACAGCGTTTCGCCCGAAACTTGAGAAACTGGTCTGTAGGAGACTCTAAAGACTCGTCAATACATTGGTTGTGGATTTAACCACTAGCACGTCAGAGGTATTCGCCTATACGTAACGGGCTACTAGATATTGACCAAAAGGGACGTCGATGAGCGAACTCATCCTGACACCCTACTGAGCCTGTCAGTGACAATATCCGTACAGTCCGGTCCGTTCGTCTATGAGCATCGCATGGCGGGCCTAGGGGGTTGGTAAAAGTCAGACCCCCAAAAGCGGTAAAAGTCGTGTCGGAGTGTAGCCCAGAACACCCTGAGATACTACTGGAATACCTACCAGTAAATCTCCTGCATTGGCCAAGAACTTCGCGTAAGGGCTCTCCTAGACACAACGCGACCTTACCCCCAATACCGGGAGAGACGAACCCCTGCAGATCCGCTCACTGCCTCCATGTGGCTCGGGATTGTACCCAACTAAAACCTGTTTGCACGTCTCCTTTGAGCGTGGTAGGGTAGTAATCAAAGTACAGTGGGAACTCACACGAGGCAAATGACGATCTCAGGTCGATGAACTAACCTGTACACATGTCACCAGGGAACTGCTATCTGACGTCAGGTATAAGACCAACTAGCATGTTCCCGGCGAGTCCTGTCCGGAGTACTCATAACCCAATGAGCACCTATATACATCTTAGGTGATCCAACTGACACCAGTGGCTTGTGAGACCGGCCACCGTCTCTCGTCGGGGTCTCGACTGTATACACTAGTCTACTCTGGAGTATCGATGCCCTGTCTCGAAACTCCCACGACTAGGGACCTTTTAAGGATGTGCTTATAGACTACCAGCTCCCACGTATATGATCGTCCTCATACTGCTGGCAGTCAAGCAAGAATCCTAGGGGCTCTATCAACGCGCAATAGTGACCTGTAAGGTCACCTAAAGTAGTACATGATAATAAAGATAAACCAGATAGCATACTATCATCTTGAGTAAGACTGTCCTACTGTGACAGGTCCTCCCTCAATCATTGCAATCACCTGCCTGTGATCCAATAATTGACTCTGAGGGCACTATCTCCAACAATCTGTAAGTGCACGGCGGCCCCCCGGCCTCCATCCCGAGGCCAAAATGCGGAAGCGGTGATAAACTTTAATTTTGCGAACTTAGCAAACCGGCACCACCGCGCACTAATACCCGGATCGAACCATTAATTAGTCCTAGCTAACTACAAGATGGGGAAGAGAGATATACCGACTGATCCGAGTCCTCCGGTCTTCTCGTCGTCGTCCCGATCTTCTGCGGAAGCTCCGGTCTCCACCTCGTCGCCGGAAGTGCACCACATCGCCTACTTCTTTTACGGGCTCCCACCTCAATGCCGAGGCAACTCGGGCACGAAGCTGGCTAGTCGACGTGCCCAAGATTTGTTGTAGAATGTATTGTGGATCTATATGTCTCATTTTGGGGTAGTGGAGGTTGCCATTGGTGGAGGGATTGAACTTGGAGCTTTTGAGATTGATCTTGTGGGAATTTTGCAACATGAAATGAGCCAAAAAAACCCACACTCAAAATTTGGACAGCCCACTAAAGGAGTGGCCGGCCATGCTCAAAAAGGAGGAGAGAATGAGTGTGTAGTGTGATAGAAAATGAGAGAGCCATCCAATAATACAATGGAGAGAGAGAGAGAAGGCTATCATGCAAAAAGAATCATCACAAAATCAAACCCACACTCAACTAACAACCATCTCTCATCATCAACAATCATGTCCACAAAAGTCATGCCATCATGACAAGAAGTCAAGTCAAAAGGTCAAGGTATGGAGCAACCATGATGAAGTCAAAAAGTCAAGTGATCATGTCATGGCAATATGCAAAAGACCCCCTCCACAAATGCCTATTTGCAACAATGCAAATAAGCCCTCCTCCACCAATCTTCGGCCAATGAACGATACAATGGAAAATGGCCGAAACGGAAAGTAAACTGGCAACTCCAGAAAACTGGTCCCGTAATAAATTACAGGAAAACCCCGATACTGTGCATACACACCCGCATTTGTATTTCGACCGAAATACAAATGCAATGAGACAAAATCTACACTGTACTATACTAGGATCCGGCTTAAACCAAAGCCGTCGAGTATTATCCGTTCGACCCTGATCCGTGCAATACCGCACGTATCAGATCGAACCCTGCCATATACCCATACGGCCTATAGTACAAACTGTCCTATCCTGATCCGTGCAATACCGCACGTATCTGATCGGACCTTGCCATATCTCCATACGGCCTCTACAAATTTTCGCCCGAAAGCCGAGTAACTGAATGTGGGGGACTCTAAAGACTCGTCA
Source organism: Agapanthus africanus (assembly GCA_030015575.1). NCBI lineage: Eukaryota > Viridiplantae > Streptophyta > Magnoliopsida > Asparagales > Amaryllidaceae > Agapanthus > Agapanthus africanus. The sequence continues at coordinate 368,670,953 of JASDDO010000012.1, forward strand.
ACACCTTGGTTGTGGATTTAACCACTAGCACGTCAGAGGTATAAGCCAATACGTAACGGGCTACCAGGTATTGACTAAAAGGGACGTCTGTGAGCGAACTCAGCCTGACAACCCTACTGAGCCTGTCAGTGACAATATCCGTACAGTCCGGTCCGTTCGTCTATGAGTATCGCATGGCGGGCCTAGGGGGTTGGTAAAAGTCAGACCCCCAAAAGCGGTACAAGTCGTGTCGGAGTGTAGCCCAGAACACCCTGAGATACTACTGGAATACCTACCAGTAAATCTCTTTGCCGAGGCCGAGGGCTTCGTGTAATGGCTCTCCTAGACACAGCACGACCTCACCCCCAATACCGGGAGAGACGAACCCCTGAAGATACGCTCACTGCCTCCATGTGGCTCGGGACTATACCCAACTAAAACCTGTTTCCACGACTCCTTTGAGCCGTGGTAGGGTAGTAATCAAAGTAAAGTGGGAACTCACACAAGACAAATGACGATCCCCAGGTCGATGAACTAACCTGTAAACATGTCACCAGGGAACTGCCATCTGACGTCTGGTATATGACCAACTAGCATGTTCCCGGCGAGTCCTGTCCGGTGTACTCACAACCCAATGAGCACCTGTATACATCTTTGGTGAACGGACTGACACCAGTGGCTTGTGAGACCGGCCACCGCCCCTCGTCGGGGTCTCGAATGTACACACTAGTCTACTCTGGAGTATCGATGCCCTATCTCGAAACTCACACGACTAGGGACCATATAAGGATGTGCTTATAGACTACCAGCTCCCACGTATATGATCGCCCTCATACTGCTGGTGGTCAAGCAAGAATCCGAGGGGCTCTATCAACGTGCAATAGCGACGTGTCAGGTCACCTAAAGCAATACACGATGATAAAGATAAACCAGATAGCATACTATCATCACGAGTAAGACTGTCCTATCGGGATAGGTCCTCCATCAATCATTGTAATCACGTGCCTGTGATCGAATAATTGAATCTGAGGGCACTACCTCCAACAATCTCCCACTTGCACTCAAGGCTAATTATTGCGATGTCGCATACTCACAGCACGTGTGATACCGAACACCCAACTCCTCTACTAGTCAGTCTCACAAAGCTCGCTTGCGAAACTATTGCGTTCGAGGAATAGCCTTAGTGAGTGGATCAGCCTTGATGTCTCTTTCTATGTCTCTCTATATCTCAAGTTCGCGGAGAAACCCATCTCCCGAAATGAGCAATACCTGTCTTAGAATGTGTCTGGATGTCTGATGGGACATAGCTCTTAAATGAACTCCAAATCCAAACTTCTTAGACTGTATCATCAACTGAACTTAATCAGTATCCTGCGCCATGCCACCCTCAGTATTGCCTTGGACCACCTGTCCAAAATACTGTCCCTCGTCAGAGGGAAAACTATAACTCTGACAACCTCCTTGTCGTCCATGTCACCTTGGAAGCCTGGAATGATAACTGTCTCCCGAATGAGGCTATCGTTATCATATCCCTAGAACATTCACTTATGTTCTAAAACTGCTTCCGACTGGTTCTCCAGGATTGGATCAAATGTCAGCTTATTGCATCTAGTGCAAGAACAACATCTGGTGTGGTACTTGACATCTCATGATTGACTCAATTGCCTGAGCAAGTGATCTGCCAATCATGCACGTTCCTCTCCCCTTTAGTCTGTAAGACACCTTTAGAGAGGGTGACTCCATTACCTGCAGGTACACTACCGTGCCAGGAGTCGTCCATTCTAAATACTCTTAGAATGCAGTCTAAGTACCCTGATTGGGAAACCACCCAAATCTAGATCTAAAGCCATAGATCTAGTAACCAATATGTCTGATATAATGTCCAAGTCCCATGTGGAGAAACCACTGTGTGACGACCAAAGTATAACCAATTGTAGTATAGGAGTTTCTTTTCCTACTCTGTGTATGTCATCCAAATACCAGGATATAACACCCTACTACCTTCTCAACAGATCCATCCTCTATTCTGATGAAGTCAAACCTATGACTGTCACGTCAGAAATACATGATCTATCTCCGCTACTGGTGCTTTAGTCTATAAATAGACATAAGCTACCTGTCCACCAATGCTTCCGCTGCTCCCACTGACTACGACAACCCTCTGGCAGAGTCATACAGACGTACACTTCTGAAGCCAGTTCAGAACGACGCTATACTCATCCTCCTGCCGGGTCTCGCAGCCTGGAACAGCAGCAATGGCAAGTGTGGGTAAACAAGAACCTCCCTGTCACCATCCTTAAGGCTACCGGAGTACCTCTCGGGTGCCTCAGGTTACCCACCTTATCTGCGGAGTGGCCAATGGAATGTCAAACCAGATTGAATCTTTAGGTTCCTTATCAAATCTTCAGCAATCGTTTGTGGTTCTGGAATTACTTCCAGTTCTACCATACTCCCACTACTGTTTTCTGAAAAAATCCATTTTTAATAAAACTGTGGCGAGTCTAGAACAATATTTCTATTGATCTGCCAGATGGTAGAAAGTCAACCCTCATCATAGCCTGGGACAACCCACAAACAACCATTACAGAAACGCGCCTTGAGTTGTCCAGTGTCTGGTTTTAAGCATAAGCCGGACAACTCCCCGTACCTTAACAACGTTAAGATATGAACTGTTCTATATCCAATATAGAACCAGAGGCACTGATTTAATTGAACCGGATTCAAATCATGCAGCTGTCTCCAGTGCATGTCAACTAAATGGAAGGAGCCCGATCAGCGCTACTCAACTTAGGAATGCTTCCAATTATGAGTAACCTGAAAGAGAAGCAAGATCTCTTAATCATTACTATCAACTGAATACCATACTCAAGTATCTACATCTTCGATCACTTTGAAGAATCCCGATACTTGCAATATCTGGTTCTCTACTTTATTCAAATACCTACAACTTCTCAAAATTCAGACCTTGTGTTTCCACGAAACACTTGTCTAAAAACTAGAGAAGTCGTAAGTAAACCGAATACAGTACGAGGACCAACCCCTCTGTCATGATGAACGCTGGACAACATAGAATACTCTGTATAAGTCCCTTGAGTCTGATAACTCATTCACTGTATGTCGTAGGTTGAAAACTGTACTTATGGTTAAGAAGAATTAAACCGCTGTTTAATGCTCCTTACCTAACCATCCACTGATATAGGTAAATGTCACAGACATAATTTCAAAAAGGTATATCTCACTCTATGAAAATAGACGTACAGATATATCTATTTGAAATTGGTGCATAACATCGGATATTCAAAACCAAATATTTGCCGACCGGCAAACAGCCCAGGTGACTTCCTCAAATATCACCAATTACAACGAATCCCGATATAATGAGGATGATCACCCAATTCCCAATAACTTACTCCCACTCATCATCTGTAAAACCATACAGATGTGAGAATCAAACCTGGTAAATACATACCCTGGAGTAAGTATCTAGTCGGGAAATCAGTTTTCTTTTAACACTACACAGTGAAGCTGAAACATTGAAATGTTTCGATGGGGTATCCTGGTATTCCTAGTAATGCCTCTTCCAGTATCCAGATTCACAACTGTAACCGTGTAATTCTTTGCCACCTCTCCAAATCCCTTCATATGTCTTTAGTCATTACCTTCTGCACACCCCTTTTAGGCCAAATGGTTTTCTTCCTTCCCTACCGTTCGGCACCAGCCTATGGTTTGGAAGAAGACTATCCAATAAGCATAATGGGTGTACTGTCCCAATCCTAGGAACACTCGCAATGCGAGAGAAGGTGAAGATAAAAGACACCTGAATAACTCTTATTCCTATTTCTCCTGAACCGGAATCCATCCCCGAACTGGAACAAGTTCCTTTCGAGTTCGTATATAACCATACGATGGAGTATCCAATAAACTGTGGATCTTCGTAGTGATACGGAGTGTCCTGGAGAAATACAAAGGTGATTTAGGATTGGCGAAGGAATACTTGGTTTGTTCGTGAATTGCAGTCGCAATTTACTTTGCCCTCTTACTAATCCCTTGCTTTGTCTTAACTCAATACCTTCTGTACACCATCGTTAGGCTAATTGGTTTTCTTCATTCCCTACCGGTCGGCACCAGCCTAAGGTTTGGAAGAAGACTATCCAATTTGCGTAATAGGTGTACTGCTCCTAAACCAAGGAGTACTCATAACCTGAGAGAAGGTAAAAGGAAAAGACAACTGAATAATCCTATCCGTTTTCTCCAGAACCGGAAACCATCCTCGAATAAATTCCTTCGAGTTCGTATCTAACCATACGATGGTTTTGTCCAATGGAAGTGGACGTTCGTAGTAATACGGGGTGTCCTGGAGAAAAGGGTAAAAGTAGGAGTGGCAATGAGGTTTGCAACTCTGATAATCCAAAAGCCAGTGTTAAGAAGGTTCGGTCAACTTGGTCACTGAGTCATTTTCTTAGGGTCGGGTCAATGGTCGCTGCCAAAGAGAGAGAGAAAAGAAACACTCAGCGTGCACTCTAACCTAGATCAGAATGGTTACCAATTTATCTAATCTGGAAACCTCCCACTGTACCGTCAAATTCTCCTCCAAACCTGAAAGAAGAATTAGTCGGGATCACCCGAGGAGTATACCAACTCATCAGTGGGAATCGGGATCCAACTATCATCACATGATAACGTGACGGAATCCGCTCATGCTATCACACTCCAGAAGGTATGCGCATATCTGGCAAGTTTCAGTTCTTTTGAAACTCCCGATGTGATTTTTACCCCATGCTCTTATGACCTTGACTAAGGCCAACAAATCATAAGTCACATGTCAAGTTCTACCCGTCATTATCCAGGTTGATTTGAACCCACCCGTACAAGCCCTTGACTAGGGCCAACAAGGCTATACGACTGTCCCAAACCAACGCATCTATCTATGCAGCATATGAACACCCAATAGCTACCAAACACTGTGCCTTGACTATGGCCAACAAACACAGCTTGAATACTATTGACTATCCATATAAAATGACGGAGGGCTACGAATGGTTTCTGGCGAAAACCTTTAACGTAAAGAACTTGATATCGTTGAAGGAACGGATAGCTTTTAAAAATATAGTGACGAAAACCTTTGCTAAAGAGGTCACTCCCGGTGAAGGGATCTCGGCTCTTTCCCCGTAGAATGAGGTGCAGGATATTCCAACTGAATACCACGGTGCAAAGCAAAAGTAATCGGCTATAGTGAAGTTAATGCCCTGACGCAAAATTCTGTCCAAGGGGTCACTCCCGGTGAAGGGATCTCGGCCCTTGCCTCGTCGACTGAGGAGCAGGATATTCAAACTGAATACCACGATGCAAAACAAAAGAGAACGTCCTTGCAATAACAGCTTTTTGAAAAGTGTTCCAACAACATCAGATTAGGTTTGTTTTTAACTTGCATTGATCCGAATCAACGCAGTCCCATCAATTGATCACACCACAAAGAACGAAAATATACTGATGTACGTATATGCCATCCGCATTCGCCACTGGGTCCCGTCATTACCCGTTAGGTTAGCTAACTAACGACAGAGCGGGGACTGGACTAGCGCGGATGTAAAACATACACAACGTCTACTAATATATATACTAATATATTATATTTCGCTCAAGGCGAGATAAGAAATGCAACATCACAGAAATGTACAGCATCACAGAACAATACAGATATCTGGGATCCCCGGGTTTCACAGAGCCACTACTGAAACCCGACGTTCCCCTGGTCGTGTGCATAGCCTGTGCAATGAAATCCTAGACCCCTACGGGCGCGGCAAGTCACCCGCCAAAACCTGAAGCGAGGCAGCCCTTTTCAGTACCGTGAATGGACCATCCAGCACTTCACGGAATCCGGTAACTTGGGCACCCCTCCTGGGTCAACCTGTACCCCCTACGAGTGCGGCGAATAGTCCGCCAATCCTAGAGTGAAGCCCCCTCCGTCTCAATGCCATGAGATGCGGGCTTGTTGCCCTCTAGAACCCGGCTATCCGTGCACCCCTCCGCGGGGCAATCCTAGTACATAAATTAAAATATACATACAACGGGTACATCGACCGCAACCTGGCCGTGCCCCAAAATAATAATACAAACAGGCAGTGACGGCAGTCCACATGTCGGACGCTCGCCCCGCAATATCAAATGTACATAATACAACCACAACTGTACTAGCATTGCATCCAGGCTATCCCCCACGACCGATCCGCAACATCACAGCAAAAACAGAACATCAACGTGAAAGTCACGTTCGCAAATCCGTCTAACCGGGCTATAGCAGTTAGACCGGATTTACCGATCAAGTGACATTCACGGTCGCAGATATAATGTAAATACTGTAAAATAATTTGTTTAAAATATCCGATCGATCAAATTTTAACAAGTGGGCCCCCAAGCATTACTGTAGCAGATCAAGAAATTCTGGGCCCAATGTTATTATTCCAAAACCCCAATTTGAACCCCAGAAAGATACTGTAGAAATTTGGTGCAGGGATCCCAACAGTGGGCGGCGGAACTGCGGCCCAAAGGGGGTTTGGCCGCGGTTCCGCGCTTCCACAGTGGACTCACCCTGTCGAATTTCTACAGTAGCCTTGCAATCTCCAGTACATCAATTTTATACAACCTGAAAAATTTTTGGAGACCAAAAAATTTCAACAGAAAACTGTCGTTTTGAAAAACACGGTTTTGCAACTTTTTGATCGATCGGAAATGGAAACACATTAAACAAAGCTAGACTAAGTTAATGGCAAGGCTCTGATACCACTGTAAGTGCACGGCGGCGCCCCGGCCTCCATCCCGAGGCCAAAATGCGGAAGCGGTGATAAACTTTAATTTTGCGAACTTAGCAAACCGGCACCACCGCGCACTAATACCCGGATCGAACCATTAATTAGTCCTAGCTAACTACAAGATGGGGAAGAGAGATATACCGACTGATCCGAGTCCTCCGGTCTTCTCGTCGTCGTCCCGATCTTCTGCGGAAGCTCCGGTCTCCACCTCGTCGCCGGAAGTGCACCATATCACCTACTTCTTTTACGGGCTCCCACCTCAATACCGAGGCAACTCGGGCACGAAGCTGGCTAGTCGACGTGCCCAAGATTTGCTGTAGAATGTATTGTGGATCTATATGTCTCATTTTGGGGTAGTGGAGGTTGCCATTGGTTGAGGGATTGAACTTGGAGCTTTTGAGATTGATCTTGTAGGAATTTTGCAACATGAAATGAGCCAAAAAACCCACACTCAAAATTTGGACAGCCCACTAAAGGAGTGGCCGGCCATGCTCAAAAAGGAGGAGAGAATGAGAGTGTAGTGTGATAGAAAATGAGAGAGCCATCCAATAATACAATGGAGAGAGAGAGAGAAGGCTATCATGCAAAAAGAATCATCACAAAATCAAACCCACACTCAACTAACAACCATCTCTCATCATCAACAATCATGTCCACAAAAGTCATGCCATCATGACAAGAAGTCAAGTCAAAAGGTCAAGGTATGGAGCAACCATGATGAAGTCAAAAAGTCAAGTGATCATGTCATGGCAATATGCAAAAGACCCCCTCCACAAATGCCTATTTGCAACAATGCAAATAAGCCCTCCTCCACCAATCTTCGGCCAATGAACGATACAATGGAAAATGGCCGAAACGGAAAGCAAACTGGCAACTCCAGAAAACTGGTCCCGTAATAAATTACAGGAAAACCCCGATACTGTGCATACACACCCGCATTTGTATTTCGACCGAAATACAAATGCAATGAGACAAAATCTACACTGTACTATACTAAGATCCGGCTTAAACCAAAGCCGGCTAGTATTATCCGTTCGACCCTGATCCGTGCAATACCGCACGTATCAGATCGAACCCTGCCATATACCCATACGGCCTATAGTACAAACTGTCCTATCCTGATCCGTGCAATACCGCACGTATCTGATCGGACCTTGCCATATCTCCACACGGCCTCTACAACTTTTCGCCCGAAAGCCGAGTAACTGAATGTGGGGGACTCTAAAGACTCGTCAACACCTTAATTGTGGATTTAACCACTAGCACGTCAGTGGTATAAGCCAATACGTAACGGGCTACCAGGTATTGACTAAAAGGGACGTCTGTGAGCGAACTCAGCCTGACAACCCTACTGAGCCTGTCAGTGACAATATCCGTACAGTCCGGTCCGTTCGTCTATGAGTATCGCATGGCGGGCCTAAAGGGTTGGTAAAAGTCAGACCCCCAAAAGCGGTACAAGTCGTGTCGGAGTGTAGCCCAGAACACCCTGAGATACTACTGGAATACCTACCAGTAAATCTCTTTGCCTCGGCCGAGGGCTTCGTGTAATCGCTCTCCTAGACACAGCACGACCTCACCCCCAATACCGGGAGAGACGAACCCCTGAAGATACGCTCACTGCCTCCATGTGGCTCGGGACTGTACCCAACTAAAACCTGTTTGCACGACTCCTTTGAGCTGTGGTAGGGTAGTAATCAAAGTACAGTGGGAACTCACACAAGACAAATGACGATCCCCAGGTCGATGAACTAACCTGTACACATGTCACCAGGGAACTGCCATCTGACGTCTGGTATATGACCAACTAGCATGTTCCCGGCGAGTCCTGTCCGGTGTACTCACATACCAATGAGCACCTATATACATCTTTGGTGAACGAACTGACACCAGTGGCTTGTGAGACCGGCCACCGCCCCTCGTCGGGGTCTCGAATGTACACACTAGTCTACTCTGGAGTATCGATGCCCTATCTCGAAACTCACACGACTAGGGACCATATAAGGATGTGCTTATAGACTACCAGCTCCCACGTATATGATCGCCCTCATACTGCTGGTGGTCAAGCAAGAATCCTAGGGGCTCTATCAACTTGCAATAGCGACGTGTCAGGTCACAAAAAGCAGTACACGATGATAAAGATAAACCAGATAGCATACTATCATCACGAGTAAGACTGTCCTATCGGGATAGGTCCTCCATCAATCATTGTAATCACGTGCCTGTGATCGAATAATTGAATCTGAGGGCACTACCTCCAACACAATCTCCCACTTGCACTCAAGGCTAATTATTGCGATGTCGCATACTCACAGCCCGTGTGATACCGAACACCCAACTCCTCTACTAATCTGTCTCGCAAAACCCGTTTGCGAAACTATTGCGTTCGAGGAATAGCCTCAGTGAGTGGATCCACCTTGATGTTTCTTTCTATGTCTCTCTATATCTCAAGTTCGCGGAGAATGCCATCTCCTGAAATGAGCAATACCTGTCTTAGAATGTGTCTGGATGTCTGATGGGGCCTAGCTCATAAATGAACTCCAAATCCAAACTTCTTAGACTGTATCGTCAACAGAACTTTATTCAGTATCCTGCATCATGCCTCCCTCAGTATCCCCTTGGACCACCTGTCCAAAATACTGCCCCTCGTCAGAAGGAAAACTATAACTCTGACAACCTCTCTGTCATCCATGTCACCTTGGAAGTCTGGAATGATAACTGTCTCCTCAAAGAGGCTGTTGTTATCATATCCCCAAAACATCCACTTATGTTCTAAAACTGCTTCCAACCATTTCTCCAGGATTATATCAATATCAACTTATTGCATCTACTGCAAAAACAACATCTGGTGTGGTACTCATGATCGACTCAATTGCCTAAGCAAGTGATCTGCAAATCATGTGCATCCCTCTCCCCTTTAGTCTGTAAGACACCTTTAGAGAGGGTGACTCCATCACCTGCAGGTACACCACCATGCAAGGAGTCGTCCATTCTAAATTCCATTAGAATGTTGTCTAAGTACCCAGATTAGGAAACTACCCAAATCTAGATCTAAAACCATAGATCCAGTAACCAGAATATCTGATATAATATCCAAGTCATTTTTGGAGAAACCACTGTGTGACAACCAAAGTATAACCGATCGTAGTATAGGAATATCACTTCCTACTATGTGTATGTCATCCAAATACTAGGACATCACACCCTACTACCTTCTTAACAGATCCATCCCCTATTCTGATGAAGTCAAACCTATGACTGTCATATCAGAAATAGATGATCTATCTCCACTACATCTGCTTTAGTCTATAAATAGACATAAGCCACTTGTCCACCAATGCTTCCGCTGCTCCCACTGACTACGACAACCCTCTGGCAGAGTCATATACACGTACACTTCTAAAGCTAGTTTAGAACGACGCTATACTCATCCTCCTGCCGGGTCTCGCAGCCTGGAACAACACCAATGGCAAGTCTGGGTAAACAAGAACCTCCTTGTCACCGTCCTTGAGGCTGCCGGAGTACCTCTCGGGTGCCTGAGGTTACCCACCATATCTGCGGAGTGGCCAATGGAATGTCAAGCCAGATTGAATCTTTAGGTTCCTATCAAACTTTCAGTAATCGTTTGCGGTTCTGGAATCACTTCCAGTTCTACCATACTCCCACTGCTGTTTTATGAAAAAAATCCATTTTTGTTAAAACTGTGGCGAGTCAAGAATAATATCACTATTGATCTTCCAGATGGTAGAAAGTCAACCCTCGTCATAGCCTAGGTCAACCCACAAACAACCATTACAGAAACGTGCCTTGAGTTATCCGGAGTCTGGTTTTAAGCATAAGCCGGACAACTCCCCGTACCTTAACAATGTCAAGATATGAACTGTTCTATATCCAATAGAGAAACAGAGGCACTGATTTGATTGAACCAGATTCAAATCATGCGGCTGTCTCCACTGCATGTCAACTAAATGGAAAGAGGCCGATCAGCATTACTCAACTTAGGAGTGCTTCCAATTATGAGTAACCTGAAAGAGAAGCAAGTTCTCTTAACCATTACTATCAACTGAATACCATACACAGGTATCTACATCTTCGATCACCCTGAAAAATCCCGATACTTGCAACACCTGGTTCTCTACTTTATTCATATACCTATAACTTCTCAAAATTCGGACCTTGCGTTTCTACGAAACACTTGTCTAAAAACTAGAGAAGTCATAAGTAAACCTGAATATAGTACGAGGACCAACCCCTCTGTCCTAATGGACACTGGACAACATACAATACTCTGTATAAGTCCTCTGAGTTGAATAACTCAGTCCCTGTGTGTCGTAGGTTGAAAACTGTACTTATGGTTAAGAAAAATTACACCGCTGTTTAATGCTCTTTACCTAACCATCCACTGATATAGGTAAATGTCATAGACATAATTTCAAAAAGGTATATCTCACTCTATAACAATAGACGTACAGATATATCAATTTGAAACTGGTGCATAACAACGGATATTCAAAACCAAATATTTGCCGTCCGGCAAACAACCCAGGTGACTTCCTCAAATATCACCAATTACAACGAATCCCGATACAATGAGAATGATCACCTAATTCCAAATAACTTACTCCCACTCATCGTCTGTAAAACCATACAGATGTAAGAATCATACCTGGTAAATACATACCCTGGAGCAAGTGTCTAATTGGGAAATCAGTTTTCTTTTAACAGTACACAGTGAAACTGAAACATTGAAATGTTTCGTTGGGGTATCCCGGTATTCCTAGTAGTGCCTCTTCCATTATCCAGATTCACAACTGTAACCGTGTAATTCTTTGCCATCTTTCCAAATCCCATTATATGTCTTTAGTCATTACCTTCTGCTCACCCTCTTAGGCCAAATGGTTTTCTTCCTTCCCTACCGTTCGGCACCTGCCTATGGTTTGGAAGAAGACTATCCAATAAGCATAATGGGTGTACTGTCCTAATCCTAGGAGCACTCGCAATGCGAGAGAAAGTGAAGATAAAAGACAACCGAATAAACCTTATTCCTATTTCTCCTGAACCAGAATCCATCCCCGAACTGGAACAAGTTTCTTTCGAGTTCGTATATAACCATACGATGGAGTATCCAATAAACTGTGGATCTTCGTAGTGATACGGAGTGTCCTGGAGAAATACAAAGGTGATTTAGGATTGGCGAAGAAATACTTGGTTTGGTCGTGAATAGCAGTCGCAATTTACTTTGCCCTCTTACTAATCCATCTATTTGTCTTTACATAATACCCTCTGTACACCATCGTTAGGCTAGTTGGTTTTCTTCATTCCCTACCGGTCGGCACCTGCCTATGGTTTGGAAGAAGACTATCCAATTTGCGTAATAGGTGTACTATCCCTTAATTTAAGGGGCATTCGCAACCTGAGAGAAGGTAAAAGGAAAAGACAGCTGAATAGTCCTATTCGTTTTCTCCAGAACCGGAAACCATCCTCAAATAAATTCTTTCGAGTTCGTATATAACCATACGATGGTTTTATCCAATAGAAGTGTACGTTCATAGTAATACGAGGTGTCCTGGAGAAAAGGGTAAAAGTAGGAGTGGCAATGAGGTATGCAACTCTGACAATCCAAAAGGCCAGTGTTTAAGAAGGTTCGGTTAATTTTGGTCACTGAGTCATAGTCTTAGGGTCGGGTCATGGTCGCTGCCAAAGAGAGAGAGAAAAAAAACACTCAGCGTGCACTCTAACCTAGATCAGAATGGTTACCAATTTATCTAATCAGGAAACCTCCCACTGTACCGTCAAATTCTCCTCCAAACCTGAATGAAGAATTAGTCGGGATCACCCGAGGAGTAAACCAACTCATCAGTGGGAATCGGGATCCAACTATCATCGCATGATAACGTGATGGAATCTGCTCACGTTATCACACTCCAGAAGGTATGCGCATATCTGGCAAGTTTCAGTTTCTTTAGAAACTCCCGATGTGATTTCTGCCCCATGCTCTTATGACCTTGACAAAGGTCAACAAAACATAAGTCACATGTCAAGTTCTACCCGTCATTGTCCAGGTTAATTTGAACCCACCCGTACAAAGGTCAACAAGGCTATACGACTGTCCCAAACCAACGCATCTATCTATGCAGCAGAAAAGTAACAAGCAGCTACCATTCACTATGCCTTGACGAAGGTCAACAAACATAGAATGAATACTACGTGCTACCCGTCTGAAACGACGGAGGGCTATGAATGGTTTTTGGCGAAAAACCTTTAACGTAATGAACTTGATATCGTTGAAGGAACCGGATAGCTTTTTATAAAAATATAGTGAAGAAAACCATTGCTAAAGAGGTCACTCCCGGTGAAGGGATCTCGGCTCTTTCCCCGTAGAATGAGGTGCAGGATATTCCAACTGAATACCACGATGCAAAGCAAAAGTAATCGGCTATAGTGAAGTTATTACCCTGACGCAAACTTCTGTCCAAGGGGTCACTCCCGGTGAAGGGATCTCGGCGCTTGCTTCGTCGACTGAGGTGCAGGATATTCCAACTGAATAACACTGTGCAAAACAAAAGAGAACGCCCTTGCAATAACAGCTTTTTGAAAAATGTTCCAACAACATCAGAATAGGTTTGTTTAGCTTGCATTGATCCGAATCAACGCAGTCCTATCAATTGATCAAACCAATAAAGAACGAAAATAATGATTTACGTATATGCCATCCGCATTCGCCACTGGGTCCCGTCATCACCCGTTAGGTTACTTAACTAACGACAGAGCGGGGACTGGACTAGCGCGGATGCAAAACATATACAACATCTACTAGTATATATATCAATATATAATATTCGCTCAAGGCGTGATAAAATGCAACATCATAGAAATGTAATAAGCATCACAGAACAATACAGATATCTGGGATCCCCGGGTTTCATTGAGCCGCTACTGAAACCCGACGTTCCCTTGGTCGTGTGGATATCCTGTGCAATGAAATCCTAGACCCCTACAGGCGCGGCAAGTTACCCGCCAAAACCTGAAGCGAGGCAGCTCCCTTCAGTAACGTGAATGGACCACCCAGCACTTCATAGAATCCGGTGACTTGAGCACCCCTCCTGGGTCAACCTGTACCCCTACTAGTGCGACGAATAGCCCGCCAATTCTAGAGTAAATCCCCCTCCGTCTCAATGCCATGAGATGCGGGCCCATTGCCCTCTAGAACCCGGCTATCCGTGCACCCCTCCTTGGCGAAATCCTAGTACAGAAAGTAAAATATACATACAACTGGTACATCGACCTCATCCCGGTCGTGCCCCGAAAGAATAATATACAAACAGGCAGTGACGGCAGTCCACATGTCGGACGCTCGCCCCACAATATCAAATGTACATATAAAATGAAACTGTGCTAACATTGCATCCAGGCTATCCCCCACGACCAATCCGCAACATCACAGCACAACACAGAACATCAATGTGATTGTCACGTTCGTAAATCCGTCTAAAAGGGCTATAGCAGTTAGACAGGAATTACCGATCAAGTGACATTCACGGTCGCAGATATAATGTTAATACTGTGAACTAACATGTTTAAAATATTCGATCGATTAAATTTTCCCAAGTGCGCCCTAAGCACTACTGCAGTCCTCAAAGAAAATCTGGGCCCAAAAAGTAATATACCAAAAACCCCATTTTCAAGTCAGAAGGCCTCTGTAAAAAATTGGTGCAATGAACATCCAAAGTGGCGGCGGAACCGCGGACCAAGCATGGGTTTGGCCGCGGTTCCGCGGTGGAATAGTGACATCAGGGCACCAAATTTTCACAGAATGCATATAATTCCCTGCACGTGTTTCTGCAATGTACTGAAAAATTTTCTGAGCTAAAAAAATTTCGACAGAAAACTGATGCAATGAAAACATGGTTTTTGGAAATTCCGATCGATCGAACTTGTAAACAAGTTAGAGCAAGCTAGACTAGGTTAATGGCGTGGCTCTGATACCATGTACGTGCACGGCGGCGCCCCGGCCGTCAATCCGAGGCCAAAATGCGGAAACGATAATTTTCTTTAACTTTTGAACCGGCACCACCACGCACTAAAATCCCGGATCGGGCCATTAATCTAATCCTACCAAACTAGAGAAGGGGTAGAGAGATATACCGAGCGATCCGTGTCCTTCGGTCTTCTCGTCGTCGTCCCGATCTCCCCGCAGAATCTCCAATCTTCAACTCCTCGTCGGAAGGGCACCACTTCGCCGGGTTCTTTTACGGGCTCCCACCTCTGCACCGAGGCAACTCGGGAACGAAGTTGGCGAGCCGACGTGCCCAAGGATGCTGTAGGTTAACTGTAGAATGCTTTGTCTCATTTTGGGTTGTATGGAGTTGCCCTTTTAGTGGAGGAATGAGTTGTGGAATTTTGTGATGAACTAGAGAGTATTTTTTTAAGCCAAAATGAGAGCTCCAACCCCCACCAAAAACCAATCAGCCCCTTCAATATAGTGGCCGGCCTCTAGAGGTGAAGGGAGAGGGAAAAAGTCCAAGGGGGGGTAAGCCATAATACAAGGAAAAGGAAATCATGATCATTATGAAGAAATTCACCTCAACAACAACCATCACTCATCTCATCATCAACAACCATGATTACTCCAAAAAGTAAAGCAATCATGAACTTATGAAGTCAATGGTGGTAGAACCATCATGACACAACAACATGCAAATTACACCATCCACAAAACAAATTTGCATGCTTGCAAATACGCCCTCCTCCACCAACTTTTAGCAAAGGAAAGATACAAAGGAAAATGGCCGAAACGGAAAGCAAACTGGCAACTTCATAAAACAGATCCCGTAATAAATTACTGGAAACCCCGCTACTGTATTACATACCCGCCTTTGTATTCCGACCGAATACAAATGCAATGAGACAAAATCTACACTGTACAATACTAGGATCCGGCTTAAACCAAAGCCCGCTAGTATTAACCGTCCGATCATGATCTATGCAATACCGCACGTATCTGATCTAACCCTGCCATATCTCCATACGGCCTCTACAGCGTTTCGCCCGAAACTTGAGAAACTGGTCTGTGGGTGACTCTAAAGACTCGTCAATACTTTGGTTGTGGATTTAACCACTAGCACGTCAGAGGTATTAGCCTATACGCAACGGGCTACCAGGTATTGACCAAAAGGGACGTCGATGAGTGAACTCATCCTGACACCCTACTGAGCCTGTCAGTGACAATATCCATACAGTCCGATCCGTTCGTCTATGAGCATCGCATGGCGGGCCTAGGGGTTGGTAAAAGTCAGACCCCCAAAAGCGGTACAAGTCGTGTCAGAGTGTACCCCAGAACACCCTGAGATACTACTGGAATACCTACCAGTAAATCTCCTGCCTTGGCCAAGGACTTCGTGTAAGGGCTCTCCTAGACACAGCGCGACCTCACCCCCAATACCGAGAGAGACGAACCCCTGCAGATCCGCTCACTGCCTCCATATGGCTCGGGACTGTACCCAACTAAAACCTGTTTGCACGTCTCCTTTGAGCGTGGTAGGGTAGTAATCAAAGTACAGTGGGAACTCACACGAGACAAATGACGATCTCAGGTCGATGAACTAACCTGTACACATGTCACCAGGGAACTGCTATCTGACGTCAGGTATAAGACCAACTAGTATATTCCCGGTGAGTCCTGTCCGGTGTATTCATAACCCAATGAGCACATGTTTACATCTTAGGTGATCCAACTGACACCAGTGGCTTGTGAGACCGGCCACCGTCCCTCGTCGGGGTCTCGACTGTATACACTAGTCTACTCTAGAGTATCGATGCCCTGTCTCGAAACTCCCACGACTAGGGACCTTTTAAGGATGTGCTTATAGACTACCAGCTCCCACGTATATGATCGCCCTCATACTGCTGGCAGTCAAGCAAGAATCCTAGGGGCTCTAACAACGCGCAATAGTGACCTGTAAGGTCACCTAAAGCAGTACACGATGATAAATATAAACCAGATAGCATACTATCATCTTGAGTAAGACTGTCCTACTGGGACAGGTCCTCCCTCAATCATTGCTATCACCTGCCTGTGATCCAATAATTGACTCCGAGGGCACTATCTCCAACAATGAGCCAAATGAAAATGAACCCCACTACATGATGAAGTGCCCGCCCCCCCCTCTCTCATGCCCACAAAAAAAATATCTCCACTATTTTACAAATAAACAATGTGCAACCATACCCAAAACCCATAATTAGGTCATGTTCATGCCACCTCACACCCTCCACCTCATCATTAAACAAATGAATTTCCATAAATGGAAAATCAAGTAATGAGGTGGCAAAACTTCTAGAAGCTATCCCGTATATAATACGGAATACTTCCCGGTACATGTATCGAAATACATATACGCGTATTCGTACAAAAATACGAATAGCCAAGAGAGAAAATAAATAGCGAACAATAATACTAGAATACATATATATAAATACATATGTAAATTATTCAATCAAAACCTGATTTAATAATCCGGCTTAATCCTAAGCCGCTAGTATTATCAACCGTCCGATTAAAGTCTGCGCATCATGCACATATTTATTCGGACACCTGTATGTACCAACATATGCCATGTACACCATATCGCTTGAACCGTGAAAACCCTCTGTGTGGGACTCTAAAGACTCGTCAGTACGCTGGCAGTCGGTTTAACCACAAGCATGTCAGCGGCACTAGCTATACGTAACGGCTAGCCAGGTATTGAGCGAAAGGGAGGCCGACGAGCAAACTCATCCCGAACCCCTACTGAGCCTGTCAGTGACAATATCCGTACAGTCCGGTCTGTTCGTCTAAGAATATCGCATATCGAGTCTAGGGGGGTGGATAAAGTCAGACCCCCAACAACGCAATATTTAGTGACGACATGAAACCCATCACCACCTGAGAAACTAGCGATCCTGGATCGGTAATTCTCTTCCACCGTGGCCACGGATTTTTGGTGATGGTCATTCGTACACAACGCGACATCAACCCCCAATACCGGGAGAGAAGAATCCCCGACGATCTGATCACTTCCTCCATATGGCTCGGGACTGTACCCAACTAAAACCTGTCTTCACGACTCCTTTGAGCCGTGGTAGGATAGTAATCAAAGCACAGTGGGAACTCACACGAGACAAATGACGATCTTAGGTCGAAAGACTAACCTGTACACATGTCACCTGGGAACTGCTATCCGACAATAGGTATAATACCAACTAGTAGGTTCCCGGCGAGTCCGTCTAGTGTACTCATAACCCAATGAGCACCTGTATACTATCTTAGGTGAACAAACTAACACCAATGGCTTGTGAGATGTGGCCACTGCCCCTCGTCGGGGTCTCGATCAGTATACACTAGACTACACTAGAGTTTCGATGTCCAGTCTCGATACTCCCACTTTAGGGTGTAACATTTCAGAAAAATAAAATATTATTGTTGGGAATTTTATAATTTAATATTAATTTTAATGAATATTTTAATATTTCGGTATATTTAAATACCGATAAATTGGAAAAAAATTGAAAAATTATAGAAATTATCAAAAAGAGGGTACTTTATGTGATTTAAGCAAATTATAAGAGTTTACGATTTATTTAACACTAATTTTGTGCAAATCACGATTAAAAATTGCTAATCGGACTTTAAGCGCGTTTTGTGCAAAACATGCACCATATCATTTCACACTTGTGTTACATTTTCCTACATGGCTTTATCTTCATTTTTCATTATTGTTTTGGGTTTACTATTGCAAGAGAAGGAAATAAAAGAAAACAAAAGAAAAGGAAAATGGAATGTTATTATAATAAGGTATGGGCAAGTGAGAGAAAGTGAGGGGTCAAGAGAGAGCCATGCCCACTAGTTTCCCTCTTCTTCCTTCATCATTTTCTCCCCCATTTTTATCTTGTGCTGCTTCCCTCATCTCCCCCTCCACAAATCACCCCACTTCATTTCCAAAACAAACTCAAAACACCATTCCCACTTCATAAAAGTTGTGCATAAGCTCACAAGCTACCCTTTGGACGAAGAAAGTTTGAGTTTTTGTGTTGTAGGGGATTCTTGGGTCCCTAATGAGGTAATCTTTTCACAATTAGTGTAGTGTTTCATATGTTTAAGCCTCTTTTCAAGTTTAAAATCGATTTGGCGAAGTTTAGGGCACTTTGGACATTTCTAGAGAGGGTTAGGGTTTGATTGGAGTTGTGATTGTGAATTGAGGCCTAATGGTGACCTTAAACCCCTCCCAATTGATAGAAACCCAGACCAACCCAACTAAACCCAAAATACGGAATTTCAGAACATTTCATGTCGGTTTGTGAGGTATTTGGGTGTGCAGGAAAATCTGGACTGAACTGGAACATTTACGAGATAAATAAACAACTTCAGAGACCAAGATAGACCACCACGAGACCACACTATGAAGACGACACCCGAAATCCCCAGGAAAACTGAAGAGGACGGTTTTGGCAAGGGAGTGGCCGGCCACTTGGTGGTGGGATGTGTCCAGGTTGTTCCAGTAGCTCATATGTATCATAAACATCACCCCAGAGTTGTTTGCTTACCTTGGTTTCACCCGAGACAAAATCTGGAGCATGTTTTCTAGGTTGCTGCCATGTGTTTCATGATGTTTATGGATTTAAGTTTTGATATTTGGTATTGTATTCGATTATTTGACGTTTGTACGTCTATATCGATTGATATTTGGTTGAATTGCAAGATGTAGACCATAGGTTTTGGCCTATGGATGATTCGTGCAGCATTTTGGTTTTCGTGTGTCGTTTTGGCTTTGATTTGGGATTGTGATGCGATACGTTGTCATGTGTAGGTACCCCCACGAAGACTTTGAGACGACAAGCAAGCACGTGGCGGCGTCGGCATCGGCATACAAGAAGCAAGGTGAGTAGATTTATATCTACGGGGAGAAGTCGGGTGGATGGTGTATAGCACCCCTGCTGTTCGATATATAGTATGCTATATATATACTATATATATGATATCTTTTATATGAGACATGGATATTCAGGATATGGTTAAGTGTTCATGGATTAGTAGTGTTACTTGTGAAACCCTATAGTAGTTGTTGCACCCACACACGCACACATACCTGCATACATTCATTCTTTTACATGTGCGTATATGGGGATATGTATATAGTTATAGTTATATATATACACATGGGTATGGGACTATGTATATATATATATATACGTATACATTGTTGGAGATAGTGCCCTCAGAGTCAATTATTGGGTCACAGGCACATGATTGCAATGATTGAGGGAGGACCTATCCCGGGAAAACAGTCTTACTCGAGATGATAGTACGCTATCTGGTTTACCTTTATCATCGTGTACTGCTTTAGGTGACATGACATGTCGCTATTGCACGTTGATAGAGCCCCTAGGATTCTTGCTTGACTGCCAGCAGTATGAGGGCGATCATATAAGTGAGAGCTGGGGTCTATAAGCACATCCTTAAAAGGTCCCTAGTCGTGAGAGTTTCGAGACAGGGCATCGATACTCCAGAGTAGACTAGTGTATACAGTCGAGACCCCGACGAGGGGCGGTGGCCGGTCTCACAAGCCACTGGTGTCAGTTGGATCACCTAAGATGTATACAGGTGCTCATTAGGTTATGAGTACACCGGACAGGACTCGCCGGGAACATGCTAGTTGGTCTTATACCTGACGTCAGATAGAAGTTCCCAGGTGACATGTGTACAGGTTAGTTCATCGACCTGGGGATCGTCATTTGTCTCGTGTGAGTTCCCACTGTACTTTGATTACTACCCTACCACGGCTCAAAGGAGTCGTGCAAACAGGTTTTAGTTGGGTACAGTCCCGAGCCACATGGAGGCAGTGAGCGGATCTTCAGGGGTTCGTCTCTCCCGATATTGGGGGTGAGGTCGCGCTGTGTCTAGAAGAGCCATTACACAAAGACCTTGGCCAAGGCAGGAGATTTACTGGTAGGTATTCCAGTAGTATCTCAGAGTGTTCTGGGCTACACTCCGACACGACTTGTACCGCTTTTGGGGGTCTGACTTTTACCAACCCCCTAAGCCCGACATGCGATGCTCATAGACGAACGGACCGGACTGTACGGATATTGTCACTGACAGGCTCAGTAGGGTGTCAGGATGAGTTCGCTCATCAACGTCCCTTTTAGTCAATAGCTGGTGGCCCGTCACGTATTGGCTTATACCTCTGACGTGCTTGTGGTTAAATCCACAGCCATAGTATTGACGAGTCTTTAGAGTCCACCACACCTTCAGTTACTCAAGCTTTTGGGCGAAACGCTGTAGAGGCCGTATGGAGATATGGCAGGGTCCGATCAGATACGTGCGGTATTGCACGGATCAGGATCGGACAGTTTTGTACTAGAGGCCGTATGGAGATATGGCAGGGTCCGATCAGATACGTGCGGTATTGCACGGATCAGGATCGGACAGTTTTGTACTAGAGGCCGTATGGATATATGGCAGCGTTCGATCAGATACGTGCGGTATTGCACGGATCAGGATCGGATGGATATTACTAGCCGGCTTTGGTTTAAGCCGGATCCTAGTATAGTACAGTGTAGATTTTGTCTCATTGCATTTGTATCCGGACGGAATACAGATGCGGGTGTGTATGCACAGTATTGGGGTTTTCCTGTAATTTATTACGGGACCAGTTTTCTGGGGTTGCCAGTTTGCATTCCGTTCCGGCCGGTTTTCCTTTGTTCTTTCCCGGCCGGACTTTTCCGGTGGAGGGTGTTATTTGCAATTGTGCAAATAACATTTGAGGAGGGGTTTTCTTACACTTGTATTCATTATGATGGTTTCTTTTCTTTTGCACCATTACTTGCATTAATGAGATAAGAAAGGGTATGGTTTTGATGTAAGGTGTAAGCATGGTTGATGTATTCTTGTCTCTTGATGTGGTCACCACTTGTGTTCTACTACCATCACCTCCCACTTGTATTAGTTTTCATTCCTCCACCATTTGCTAGAAGAGGGGGTCGGCCACATTGAGATGGGTGAGAAAAATGAGAGGTAAAAACTTTGTATGAGGGATTAATTCACATCTCCTTTCCATGCTTGCAAAATTCTCAAAACCCTCTCCAAGTTCATGATTCTCTTCATCCTTCATGGCAACCAAAAACCCAATGAGACATAGACTCTACACATCCTACAGCAAGTCTTGGGCATGTCGAGTTGCCGGCTTCATGCCCGAGTTGCCTCGGTATAGAGGCGGGAGCCCGTAAAAGATGCAGGCGACGTGGTGCCCTTCCGGCGAGGAGGTGACGACCGGAGATCCCGCGAGGAGATCGGAGTGGAGATGAAGACCGGAGGACTCGGATCAGTCGGTATATCTCAAACTCATTCTCTTGTTAGCTTAGACTAGTTTAATGGCACGATCCGGAGTCTAGTGCGCGGGGGTGCCGGTTTGCAAAGTCCGCAAAATTAAAGTTTATCACCGCTTCCGCGTTTGGCCGTCGGATTGACGGCCGGGGCGCCGCCGTGCACTTACAGTGGTATCAGAGCCTCGCCATTAACTTCGTCTAGCTTCGTTTGATGTGTTTTTCAATTCCGATCGTCCAAAATTCCAAAAACCGTATTTTTCCTTCACATCAGTTTCTGTTGAAATTTTTTGAAGTCTAAAAATTTTTCAGGTTGTAAAATATTGATGTACTGGACAATATAAGAGCTCTGTAAAAATTCGACGAAGTAACTCCACAGTGGGAGGGCGGAACCGCCGCGAAAACCCCCTTCCCGCGGCCCTTCCGCCGCACACTGTGGAGATCACTTCACCATTTTTTTTCAGAGGCCTTCTGGGCTTAAAATATGGGTTTTGGAATATTAAAATTGGGCCTAGGTTTTCTGTGAGTGCTACAGTTTTGATTGAGGGCCCACTTGTTAATTTTTGATCGATCGAAAATTTTAAACACATTTTTCACAGTATTTACATTATATCTGCGACCGTGAATGTCACTTGATCGGTAAATCCGGTCTAACTGCTATAGCCCGGTTAGACGGATTTGCGAACGTGACTTTCACGTTGATGTTCTGTTTTTGCTGTGATGTTGCGGATCGGTCGTGGGGATAGCCTGGATGCAATGCTAGTACAGTGTTGTTGTATTATGTACATTTGATATTGCGGGGCGAGCGTCCGACATGTGGACTGCCGTCACTGCCTGATTGTATTATTCTTTTGGGGCACGACCTGGTTGCGGTCGATGTACCCGGTGTATGTATATTTTACTTTCTGTACTAGGATTACCCCGCGGTGGGGTGCACGGATGGCCGGGTTCTAGAGGGCAACAAGCCCGCATCTCATGGCATTGAGACGGAGGGGGCTTCACTCTAGGATTGGCGGGCTATTCGCCGCACTCGTAGGGGGTACAGGTTGACCCAGGAGGGGTGCCCAAGTTGCCGGATTCCGTGGAGTGCTGGGTGGTCCATTCACAGAGCTGAAGGGGGCTGCCTCGCTTCAGGTTTTGGCGGGTGACTTGCCGCGCCCGTAGGGGTCTAGGATTTCATTGCACAGGCTATCCACACGACCAGGGGAACGTCGGGTTTCAGTAGTGGCTCTGTGAAACCCGGGGATCCCAGATATCTGTATTGTTCTGTGATGCTGTACATTTCTGTGATGTTGCATTTCATTCACGCCTTGAGCGAAATATAATATATTGGTATATATATTAGTAGATGTTGTATATGTTTTTCATCCGCGCTAGTCCAGTCCCCGCTCTGCCGTTAGTTAGCTAACCTAACGGGTGATGACGGGACCCAGTGGCGAATGCGGATGGCATATACGTACGTCAGTATATTTTCGTTCTTTGTGGTGTGATCAATTGATGGGACTGCATTGATTCGGATCAATGCAAGTTAAAACAAACCTAATCTGATGTTGTTGGAACACTTTTCAAAAAGCTGTTATTGCAAGGACGTTCACTTTTGTTTTGCATCGTGGTATTCATTTGGAATATCCTGCTCCTCAGTCGACGAGGCAAGGGCCGAGATCCCTTCACCGGGAGTGACCCCTTGGACAAACAGTTTGCGTCAGGGCAATGACTTCACTATAGCCGATTACTTTTGCTTTGCACCGTGGTATTCAGTTGGAATATCCTGCACCCCATTCTACGGGGAAAGAGCCGAGATCCCTTCACCGGGAGTGACCTCTTTAGTAAAGGTTTTCGTCACTGTATTTTCTAAAAAGCTATCCGTTCCTTCAACGATATCAAGTTCACTACGTTAAAGGTTTTCGCCAGAAACCATTCGTAGCCCTCCGTCGTTTCATATGGGTAGTCAATAGTATTCAAGCTGTGTTTGTTGGCCTTAGTCAAGGCACAGTGTTTGGTAGCTGTTGGGTATTCATATGCAGCATAGATAGATGCGTTGGTTTGGGACAGTCGTATAGCCTTGTTGGCCCTAGTCAAGGGCTTGTACGGGTGGGTTCAAATCAACCTGGACAATGACGGGTAGAACTTGACATGTGACTTATGATTTGTTGGCCTTAGTCAAGGTCATAAGAGCATGGGGCAGAAATCACATCGGGAGTTTCAAAAGTACTGAAACTTGCCAGATATGCGCATACCTTCTGGAGTGTGATACCGTGAGCGGATTCCGTCACGTTGTCATGCGATGATGGTTGGATCCCGATTCCCACTGATGAGTTGGTTTACTCCTCGGGTGACCCCGACTAATTCTTCTTTCAGGTTTGGAGGAGAGTTTGAGGTACAGTGGGAGGTTTCCAGATTAGATAAATTGGTAACCATTCTGATCTAGGTTAGAGTGCACGCTGAGTGTTTCTTTTCTCTCTATCTGGCAGCGACCATTGACCCGACCCTAAGACTATGACTCAGTGACCAAGTTGACTGAACCTTCTTAACACTGGCTTTTGGATTGTCAGAGTTGCGAACCTCATTGCCACTCCTACTTTTACCCTTTTCTCCAGGACACCCCGTATTACTACGAACGTCCACTTCCATTGGACAAAACCATCGTATGGTTATATACGAACTCGAAGGAATTTATTCGAGGATGGTTTCCGGTTCTGGAGAAAACGGATAGGATTATTCAGTTGTCTTTTCTTTTCACCCTCTCTCATGTTGCGAGTACTCCTTGGTTTAGGAGTAGTACACCTATTACGCAAATTGGATAGTCTTCTTCCAAACCATAGGCTGGTGCCGACCGGTAGGGAATGAAGAAAACCAGTTAGCCTAAACGGTGTACAGAAGGTATTAAGATTAAGACAAAGCAAGGGATTAGTAAGAAGGCAAAGTAAATTGCGACTGATATTCACGACCAAACCAAGTATTTCTTCGCCAATCCTAAATCACCTTTGTATTTCTCCAGGACACTCCGTATCACTACGAAGATCCCATTTTATTGGATAATCCATCTATGGTTATATACGAACTCGAAAGGAACTTGTTCCAGTTCGGGAATGGATTCTGGTCCAGGAGAAATAGGAATATGGTTTATTCGGTTGTCTTTTATCTTCACCTTCTCTCGCATTGCGAGTGCTCCTAGGACTAGGACCGTACACCCATTATGCTTATTGGATAGTCTTCTTCCAAACCATAGGCTGGTGCCGAACGGTAGGGAAGGAAGAAAACCATTTGGCCTAAGGGGTGTGCAGAAGGTAATGACTAAAGACATATAAAGGGATTTGGAGAGGTGGCAAAGAATTATACGGTTATAATTGTGAATCTGGATAATGGAAGAGGCATTACTAGGAATACCAGGATACCCCATCGAAACATTTCAATGTTTCAGTTCAGCTGTGTACTGTTAAAAGAAAACTGATTTCCCGATTGGACACTTGCTCCAGGGTATGTATTTACCAGGCTTGATTCTCACATCTGTACGGTTTTACAGATGGTGAGTGGGAGTAACTTATTGGGAATAGGGTAATCATCCTCATTATATCGGGATTCGTTGTAATCGGTGATATTTGAGGAGATCACCTGGGTTGTTTGCCGGTCGGCAAATATTTGGTTTTGAATATCCGCTGTTGTGCACCAATTTCAAATTGATATATCTGTACGTCTATTTTCATAGAGTGAGATATACCTTTTGATATTGTGTTGATGACATTTACCTATATCAGTGGATGGTTAGGTAAGGAGCATTGAACAGCGGTGTAATTCTTCTTAACCATATGTACAGTTTTCAACCTACGACACACAGTGAATGAGTTGTTAGACTCAGCGGACTTATACAGAGTATTGTATATTGTCCAGTGTCCATTAGGACAGAGGGGTTGGTCCTCGTACTATATTCGGTTTACTTATAACTTCTCCAGTTCTTAGACAGGTGTTTCGTAGAAACACAAGGTCGAAGTTTTGAGAAGTTATAGGTATAAGAATAAAGTAGAGAACCAGGTGTTGCAAGTATCGGGATTCTTCAAAGTGATCGAAGATGTAGATACTTATACATGGTATTCAGTTGATAGTAGTGGTTAAGAGAACTTGCTTCTCTTTCAGGTTACTCATAATTGGAAGCATTCCTAAGTTGAGTAACGCTGATCGGCCTCTCTCCATTTTGTTGACATGCACTCGAGATAGCTGCATGATTTGAATCTGGTTCAATTAAATCAGTGCCTCTGGTTCTATATTAGATATAGAACAGTTCATATCTTAACGTTGTTAAGGTACGGGGAGTTGTCCGGCTTATGATTAAAACCAGACTCTGGATAACTCAAGGCACGTTTCTGTAATGGCTGTTTGTGGGTTGACCCAGGCTATGACGAGGGTTGACTTTCTACCATCTGGCAGATCAATAGAAATGTTGTTCTAGACTCGCCACAGTTTTATTAAAAATGGATTTTTTCAAAAACAGTAGTGGGAGTATGGTAGAACTGGAAGTGATTCCAGAACCGCAAACGATTACTGAAGATTTGATAAGGAACCTAAAGATTCAATCTGATTTGACATTCCATTGGCCACTCCGCAGATAAGGTGGGTAACTTCAGGCACCCGAGAGGTACTCCGGTAGCCTCAAGGACGGTGACAGGGAAGTTCTTGTTTACCCACACTCGCCATTGTTGTTGTTCCAGGCTGCGAGACCCGGCAGGAGGATGAGTATAGCGTCGTTCTAAACTAGTTTTAGAAGTGCACGTCTATATGACTCTGGCAGAGGGTTGTCGTAGTCAGTTGGAGCAGCGGAAGCATTGGTGGACATCAGGCTCATGTCTAAAGCAGATGTAGCGGAGATAGATCATCTATTTCTGATGTGACAGTCATAGGTTTGACGTCATCAGAATAGGGGATGGATCTGTTGAGAAGGTAGTAGGAAGTGATATTCCTATACTACGATCGGTTATACTTTGGTCGTCACACAGTGGTTTCTCCACAAAGGACTTGGACATTATATCAGACATACTGGTTACTAGATCTATGGTTTTAGATCTAGATTTGGGTGGTTTCCCAATCTGGGTACTTAGACAGCATTCTAAGAGTATTTAGAATGGACGACTCCTGGCACGGTAGTATACCTGCAGGTGATGGAGTCACCCTCTCTAAAGGTGTCTTACAGACTAAAGGGGAGAGGGATGTACATGATTGGCAGATCACTTGCTCAGGCAATTGAGTCAATCATGAGATGTCAAGTACCACACCAGATGTTGTTCTTGCACTAGATGCAATAAGTTGATATTGATCCAATCCTGGAGGAACAGTCGGAAGCAGTTTTAGAACATAAGTGAATGTTCTAGGGATATGATAACGGCTGCCTCCTTTAGGAGACGGTTATCACTCCAGGCTTCCAAGGTGACATGGACGACAAGGAGGTTGTCAGAGTTATAGTTTTCCCTCTGACGAGGGGCGGTATTTTGGACAGGTGGTCCGAGGCAATACTGAGGGTGGCATGGCGCAGGATACTGATTAAGTTCAGTTGACGATACAGTCTAAGAAGTTTGGATTTGGAGTTCATTTATGAGCTAGGTCCCATCAGACATCCAGACATTCTAAGACAGGTATTGCTCATTTCGGGAGATGGCTTTCTCCGCGAACTTGAGATATAGAGAGACATAGAAAGAAACATCAAGGCGGATCCACTCACTGAGGCTATTCCTCGAACGCAATAGTTTCACAAACGGTTTTTGTGAGACTGACTAGTAGAGGAGTTGGGTGTTCGGTATCACACGGGCTGTGAGTATGCGACATCGCAATAATTAGCTTTGAGTGCAAGTGGGAGATTGATGGAGATAGTGCCCTCAGAGTCAATTATTGGGTCACAGGCACATGATTGCAATGATTGAGGGAGGACCTATCCCGGGAAAACAGTCTTACTCGAGATGATAGTACGCTATCTGGTTTACCTTTATCATCGTGTACTGCTTTAGGTGACATGACATGTCGCTATTGCACGTTGATAGAGCCCCTAGGATTCTTGCTTGACTGCCAGCAGTATGAGGGCGATCATATAAGTGAGAGCTGGGGTCTATAAGCACATCCTTAAAAGGTCCCTAGTCGTGGGAGTTTCGAGACAGGGCATCGATACTCCAGAGTAGACTAGTGTATACAGTCGAGACCCCGATGAGGGGCGGTGGCCGGTCTCACAAGCCACTGGTGTCAGTTGGATCACCTAAGATGTATACAGGTGCTCATTGGGTTATGAGTACACCGGACAGGACTCGCCGGGAACATGCTAGTTGGTCTTATACCTGACGTCAGATAGCAGTTCCCAGGTGACATGTGTACAGGTTAGTTCATCGACCTGGGGATCGTCATTTGTCTCGTGTGAGTTCCCACTGTACTTTGATTACTACCCTACCACGGCTCAAAGGAGTCGTGCAAACAGGTTTTAGTTGGGTACAGTCCCGAGCCACATGGAGGCAGTGAGCGGATCTTCAGGGGTTCGTCTCTCCCGGTATTGGGGGTGAGGTCGCGCTGTGTCTAGGAGAGCCATTACACAAAGACCTTGGCCAAGGCAGGAGATTTACTGGTAGGTATTCCAGTAGTATCTCAGGGTGTTCTGGGCTACACTCCGACACGACTTGTACCGCTTTTGGGGGTCTGACTTTTACCAACCCCCTAAGCCCGACATGCGATACTCATAGACGAACGGACCGGACTGTACGGATATTGTCACTGACAGGCTCAGTAGGGTGTCAGGATGAGTTCGCTCATCAACGTCCCTTTTAGTCAATAGCTGGTGGCCCGTCACGTATTGGCTTATACCTCTGACGTGCTTGTGGTTAAATCCACAGCCATAGTATTGACGAGTCTTTAGAGTCCACCACACCTTCAGTTACTCAAGCTTTCGGGCGAAACGCTGTAGAGGCCGTATGGAGATATGGCAGGGTCCGATCAGATACGTGCGGTATTGCACGGATCAGGATCGGACAGTTTTGTACTAGAGGCCGTATGGAGATATGGCAGGGTCCGATCAGATACGTGCGGTATTGCACGGATCAGGATCGGACAGTTTTGTACTAGAGGCCGTATGGATATATGGCAGCGTTCGATCAGATACGTGCGGTATTGCACGGATCAGGATCGGATGGATATTACTAGCCGGCTTTGGTTTAAGCCGGATCCTAGTATAGTACAGTGTAGATTTTGTCTCATTGCATTTGTATCCGGACGGAATACAGATGCGGGTGTGTATGCACAGTATTGGGGTTTTCCTGTAATTTATTACGGGACCAGTTTTCTGGGGTTGCCAGTTTGCATTCCGTTCCGGCCGGTTTTCCTTTGTTCTTTCCCGGCCGGACTTTTCCGGTGGAGGGTGTTATTTGCAATTGTGCAAATAACATTTGAGGAGGGGTTTTCTTACACTTGTATTCATTATGATGGTTTCTTTTCTTTTGCACCATTACTTGCATTAATGAGATAAGAAAGGGTATGGTTTTGATGTAAGGTGTAAGCATGGTTGATGTATTCTTGTCTCTTGATGTGGTCACCACTTGTGTTCTACTACCATCACCTCCCTCTTGTATTAGTTTTCATTCCTCCACCATTTGCTAGAAGAGGGGGCCGGCCACATTGAGATGGGTGAGAAAAATGAGAGGTAAAAACTTTGTATGAGGGATTAATTCACATCTCCTTTCCATGCTTGCAAAATTCTCAAAACCCTCTCCAAGTTCATGATTCTCTTCATCCTTCATGGCAACCAAAAACCCAATGAGACATAGACTCTACACATCCTACAGCAAGTCTTGGGCATGTCGAGTTGCCGGCTTCATGCCCGAGTTGCCTCGGTATAGAGGCGGGAGCCCGTAAAAGATGCAGGCGACGTGGTGCCCTTCCGGCGAGGAGGTGACGACCGGAGATCCCGCGAGGAGATCGGAGTGGAGATGAAGACCGGAGGACTCGGATCAGTCGGTATATCTCAAACTCATTCTCTTGTTAGCTTAGACTAGTTTAATGGCACGATCCGGAGTCTAGTGCGCGGGGGTGCCGGTTTGCAAAGTCCGCAAAATTAAAGTTTATCACCGCTTCCGCGTTTGGCCGTCGGATTGACGGCCGGGGCGCCGCCGTGCACTTACATACATATACATGGATTATGAGGATAGTACTTAGGATTTGAGTTGAGTCGATGAGTTTGGGCTTGAAGCCGTGAGATCGGTGATGTGACGGGGTTCGTATTTGAGATACGACATGATGTTTTAGCGGGTCCTTTGACATGGTTTTTTCATACACACGCATGCATACATAGATGGTATCAGTATTGTACTAGACATAGATCAGTACCCCGGATCATGATGTTTGATAAAGAGGATACCAGATGAATAATGTGATTGATGTGACATTGACCCGTACCCAGATTTGGGATGCCGTGCGACGGATTTACCGTACGAGCTATATTGATGATAGATCTGCACCCTTGACTTGAGGATGTCATGTTATAGATATTGTATCGTATGGGATACTTTTGAGGCGGGATCACCGACTGTTATATTTAAATATATATATATATATGTATGTATGTATATATATATATGTATGTATGTGTGTGTGTGTGTGTGTGTGTGTGTGTGTATATATATATATGTATCGACTCAGATGTTAGGCAGTTTCCTTACCTTTCGATCAGCCTTTTAGTTTAGCCCTGCAGTTTACTTGTAAATGATAGATTAGATTCGAGCCATACCTATTTCAAAACTAACGAATCATGAGTATTTTTAAAGATAGGCAAAGGGATTCTACAGATATTCAAAGGACGTACATTTTCTTAAAACATCGTAGTCCCTATTTTCTAAACACACGATTCGTATTATTTCAAATGGAAAACGTGTACGACTCATACTAAGGCATATGTAGATTCGTTATCATTATATTTGATATTCATCTCCCGCATATTATTGCTGTTCTCTTCGCATCGCATGCTTATATTGTGTTTTCATATACCATTATTGATATCATGCTGTTAGGACACCAGCACCATTACCGATGATGCGTTTGTTCAACATACACTTACTTGCCGGCTCACACACATCATCATCGGTAATTGCCATGTCACGTACATATTAGAGAATACTATTTCATTGATATAGCTTGTTAGCTGATAGTTTCGACATGATATTAGTGTACTTGCCTTAAATGCCAGTTTAGACATTGCAGTTATCACTTACTACTTCATGCATATTATTATTCACTGTTATGCAGTATTATGGAGTTTTATGCCTATATTCACTGTTTACCCGCTATTGATGATTGGATTTCGGATTTTCATGAGATTTCTTGGATTTGGGAGAAAACCGCAAGAATATGTATAAACTTCTCTCTCTCTCTCTCTTTAAAATGAAATGTGTGGTTTTCTCATGATGTGTGAGTCGTCCACCATGATGTTTTCTCGGTTATGAGATGGATTTCGAGACCCGATTCGAGGAGTTGGATGAACCGTCTGCGGGTACATGGTGGACCTGGTAAGGTACCCCGGGGCAAGAAGATCGAGGTGTTGACGATGAGCCCGGCAGGGGCAGACTGCCTACCAGTGATTTTACCTGACGCGTCGGATCTCCGGAGGATACCGTCGTGGTCGCGTGATTGATATTAGGGGCCGATCCGGACTTGACGGCACCCTAAATAGTGAGATTGAGACACTGAGATTTTGAGATATTGAGGTATTGAGATTTGATGATACAGGCCAGTCCGGATAGCCGGAGCCTAAGATATTGAGATATTGGGATTTATGTTTTGTGTCGATGCTAGACACTGTTTATGTTGATATCCTTGATGATACCTCGTTTTAAATATACAGAAATCTCACTTAGTTATGAAAGCAGTTCTTCATTTACATATATTCTGTTTTCATGCATTCATACCTCATTCATATGATATGTTGCTACCTGAGGCACTGACACGAGCACTCGGTATTACACTTGGGTTAGATGTTTACCTTTGCCACCTCTTCATGCTTTAGACATTATCATTTGAGGATTATATATATACTGATCGTATGACCTAGGATTGCGTCATACATACGATTTCTGCTCTGTGATGTTTTCTACTCACGAGTTGGCAACTCACCCCCGTTGTGCCACAGTTTTTTGCAGGTTTTGCCGTACAGGTTCCGTTACGGCTTTGCTGGCACACTTCTTCCTTTCTGGGTGATTGCTTTGGTAGGTGGGTTCACTTGTATCGTGACCACTATGGTACCTTTATTTTATTCGGTTGTATCTAGTGACTCCATCAACCAAACTTGTATATTTATTCAGATTTAGAGACCGGTGATGTATATTCTTTCGACCTTAGAGTCGCGTGTTGTATTATTATGGATTTCATGTTGTTTTGAGTTTCCTTTTGAGTTTTGATCCTCGCCCTTCGACGTTGTATACTCTATTGCTTGCGTGGTTGTGGCCGTTGATTAATGAAGAGCTAGCTCCCGCTTGGGGATGCGTTTTATCATTGATGTATATATTTATCATGTTGTACCCCGTTCGGGGCCAGTATTTACAAAGGAAACTCTGCCGAAATTTTTAGAAAAGACTTGTGATTTTTAAAATGCATATTTCGGCTTATGTTGCTAAACTACATGATTTAAATTGGTTTTTCCTTCACTCTACTACTTTACTTGGTTTTGATTTTTGGGTTATGGCTTACTTAGATTACGTACGCCTCGAGACTTTTCGTAATTTAAGTGTCGGTCATGTTCCGTACTTTTCGGGTCGTGACATAGGGACATTTAAGGATGTGCTTATAGACCCCCATCTCCTACGTATATGATCGCCATCATAATGCTGGTAGTCAAGCAAGAATCCTTTGGGCTCTATAGGCATGTATATGATGATAAAGACAAACCAGATAGTATACTATCATCTCAAGTAAGACTGTTCTATCGGTATAGGTCCTCACTCAATCATCATAATCACAAGTCCGCGACTATGATAATTGCCTTGAAGGCACTATAGCCAACAGGCAGTAGGCTCTATCATGTATGCGATGTTATGTACCAGAACGGATGTAGCTGACTCACTAGGTGTAGTGATAAGGAATCAATCGGATCTTGAGAAAATCACTGGAAAGCTGTGTAGGACATTCATAAGTACTTGAGAAGCACTAAAGAAATGTTCTTGCTTTTTGGTAACGGTGAACTCTAGTGCGATTCCTTTACCAATTCAAGCCTCCAGAGTGATAAGGTCGACTGAAAGTCAGTTACAGGCTTTGTCTTTACCCTCAGTGGAGGGACGGTATGTTGGAAGAGTTCCAAACTAGATACCGTAGCAATCTAGACAATAAAGGCTGAATACATCGCTACCAACGATGCTACCAAAGTGGATGTATGGATAATTCTTGTTCATAAGATGAACATGGTTCCTACCATTGAGCGTCCAATAACTATTATTGTGACAACAATGGAGTTGTGGCTTTGGCCTAGGAACATTGGTCCCATCAGCGATCCAGACATATTCTGAGGACAGTATCACCTGATCAGGGAGATGGTTGATCTCTAAGGGATAGAGGTAAGGATAGTTGACGCGAAGGATAACATGACGGATCCACTCACAGAGGCCTTTCCGTAGAGAGACTCTTATGGGGCATTGAGTATGAGATACTACAACAAATGGCCTTAGTGCAAGTAGGAGATTGTTAGTTATATGTATGCCCTAGAGGCCATTATTATACATGTGATGTATATTATAGTGGATGATTGGACATATATAGGAAGGACTTTCTTGCTCGACATGATAGTATGTTATCTGGTTGCTCTTTATCTTAACATGTACACTTATTGTCTTTCTATTACATGTTGATAAAGCCCTTAGGATGAGTACTTGACTACCAAGATTATGATGCAGATCATACTAGTGGGGCAGAGGTAGTCGGTAAGTACATCCTTCAAATGTTCATAGTCGTGGGAGTATCGAGACAGGGCATCGATACTCCAGAGTAGACTAACATATGAGCTTCTTGACCCATATGACGGGCGATGGATGATCCCATATCCATTGGTGTTTGACATCAGAGAAGGTATACAGGTGCTCAGTGGAGACTGGGTACACTGGACGGACTCGCCGAGAACTCCTAGATAGTATTATACCTATCGTCAGATAGCAGTTCTCTGGTGATACTGGTACAGGTTAGTCTTTCGACCCGAGATCGTTATAAAGTCTTGTGTGATTCCCACTGCGCTTTGATTTCCACCTTACCACATTCAAGAGATCGTGTAAAACGGTGGTTTTTGGGTACAGTCCCGAGTCACTTGGAGGCAATGAGCGATAGGAGGGGGTTCGTCCTTCCCGGTATTGGGGGTTGATGTTGTGCTATGCTCGATTGGCCATAACAGGAAACCCCTGGCTAGGGTTGCTGAGATTTACTAGTAAGTGTTATCAGTAGTTTCTCGAACTGTTATGGACCTTGCATCGGCATGACTTATCAAGCTATTGGGGTCTGACGTTTACCACCCCCAAGCGATATATACGACTTATCAGACGAAGAGACCGGACTGTACGGTAGTGTTACTTAATGGATTCACAGGAGTATGAGCAGGCTTGCTTGTTGATCTTCTGATCGCTCAATACCCGGGTAGCCGTTACGTTTAGTAGACCGCTAGCGGCTTATGGGTGACTGATATGATCACCAGCTACTGCCGGCGTATTGATGTATCATTAGAGTCCTACACAATGGTTTCCTGGCTCAAGTGAAACGAAGTAGGAGCACATATGTGATATGTGTGGGACCGAGAATAACACGTCTATGTGATACCGTATTCTATTCTCACGTTTTGTGTTATCGGTCGGTTATATGTGATATAGCCGGGTTATTGAATTAAGTGTTGATTCGATAAGTTGATACGTATGATATTAGTCGGTTGTATGTGATATAGCCGGATTATTAAATCAAGTGTTGACTTAATAATTTAATGTATAATTATATATTTGATATATTAATTTTCATTAACTAATATTAGCTCACTTAAGAATTCTTTTTCTCACTTCTACATTTAGTATATATGTGATATATATTAATGTACAGTCTTTTGTGTCATTCTAGATGATACATGAGACATGGGTGTATGAGACTCACACCATGCTTATCATAATGATGGATTTTATTTATTTGAAGTAAATAAAAATAAGTTGGAAATTAGTCACATGGTTCAAGCTTAGTGGAAGCTTGTAGAACCCATTGACTTAGTCCACTAATTTTTTCTTACAATAGATATTTATTAACCCAACCATTATGATTTTCCATGGTTTAGTCTTTACAAGGGTTAGTATATGATATTAACTCACTCATGGTTGCCATTCAACACTTGATTTTTTCCTTGGTTGCTTTTCTTCATCTCCTTCCTCTAGCTCTCTTGCAATTTGGGAGGTGAAGAAAATGAGTGAGAAAAATATTTCTAAAGTTAGAAAAATTCCTACTTCATCATCCTCTACTAGATTATCCATTTAGTTTAGGGTGTTTGCTTCACTAATTCCATATTAGTGAAGTGGTAGCTTGAGTTGGTGTCTCCTCGACGTAGATCATCATCGGCCTCGAAGACTTCAAGCAAGCTTGTTCCTTTCATCTTGTGGAGCCTTTCTATAGTCCAGGAATTCACTACTTGGAGCGAAGGGACTACTACACGGAGCTATTGAAGTGAAGGACAGGACTACAAAGGTTGTATTCCTTGTTCACTTAGATGTAAAGATGTTTGCATTCTTATTTCTTCTAATTCTCTAGTTATGATTCTAGGTTAGGTTTCTTTAGCGTGCCAATTTTTTGAGAACGGCATGGTCGATGCCTCCCGAAACCCAATGGCCGCCTTAGGGAACCCTGCAGCTATAATGTGCAGGTTGGTGAAAGAATGCGGAGAGGAAAGAAACAGAGAATACGCGAAACCGTATGTGGATGGAAGTGGGATATGGTCTCGGTGGAGGAGAAGAATGGCGGAAGGGAGAAAGAAATGGAATACGAACTTGAGGGTGGAAATGGAGTGAATAAATTAGCACAATTTGTAATGACTGATGTGTAAAAAGCGATTGTGCTAATCTATCAACCCACTGAGAAATGGGGTCAAACCTATCAAGATTCGTGAGAAAATATAGGTAAACCGAACTTGGTAAACCAGACATTGGAAATGAAAGTGATACGGTGTCTTTCAAGGTCGAACAATGGAAAGGATGGAGGGAAGTGATTGAGGAAATGTATTAGTTAAAGGTTCAGGAGAGTGTACACAGTCAGTGGAGGGGACAGGATGAATTGGAAAATCTGACTCATCAAGTAAAACTAGTTCATCCTCAAAATTCTCCTCCAAAATTAGCTCATCCATGCATTTATCATCATCAATATTCAGACGCATATGGAGTTCGGAAAAAACAGTTAATGACTCGGGATGATGTCCACACAGAAGTGAAAGGACATGATGAATTAGTGAGAAAAAGTCATCCAAAGCTGTGAGTTCATCATCCAAAATATTCCCAGCGTCGATATCCTCAATCAAGTGAAAATCAAATTTCTCAGACACCTCATCAAAAGCATGGATTTCAATCAATTGTGGTTCTAGGATGGAGGTGTATGGGTCAAAAGGATTGGGGGGTGGTTTCACATGGCAGGGTCCCTTCACAATCCGGTAAATCAAAAACTACAAAGTCAAACAACTCATTAAACGTTCTATCTTCAATCGGTGAATTGTTTGGGACACTCGATAGACTTTCAAAACTGGAGTTGTGGAATTCAATTTGCAATTGGAAGGGTGTACCAGTCACTCTCACTACTCAAATTCTCAATATGTCTTATCGCCTAATCATACATTGGAAAATTTGGAGCTAGTTAGAAACTAACTGCCAGTTTGTTAGGTCGTATGAGGGCGGCTATAAACGCATTCAAATCCATCATCTGTTCGCATGACGCTACCCGAAGTCTTTCAATTACTGTTCCAAACTAGACATGGGTTGTGAAGGGGTTTCAGTAAAAGATTCAAAGTTGTTTGGATACGTGAAACTCCCAAACGGCTGTTCAGAAGCAATGTCTAGGGAAGGTGTAAAAGTAGGGTAGGATTGATAGGAATCGAATGGTTGGACAGGAGTAGGATCAACATTAGGATAAGAAGGTGATTGGAATTGTTGATCAAAAGAAGTGGTAGTGGTGAGAGGAGTGAAAGATTGACTATGGGATTGTTCATACGTTCAGCAATAAACATAGGTCTTGGAATTACAACAGGACTCTCAAAAAGGGTATCAACGTAAGAAGGTTGAAGAGGTTGAAACGGTTGATACGAAGTGGATTGCGGAGTCCAATTGTTTGTCCTAGACTTGTCTATCTGATCTCTCAAAGAATGTTTGGGCAAGGAGGGATCCTTTTATCACGACTCGGAAATGGCACGTGACTGGCACTTGAATCATATGAAGTCTATAGGGCTTCATCTAATTCAAGTAAGCCAAAAAAACCAGAAATCTAAACCATTTTTAAAGAAAGTGTTTTGATAAAATAAGCCGAATATGCGTTTCTAAAACATCAAATCTTTTCTGAAAATTTCGGCAGAGTTTCCTTTGTAAATACTGGCCCTGAATGGGGTACAATATGATAAATATATGCATCAATGATAAAAAGCATCCCCAAGCGGGAGCTAGCTCTTCGTCAATCGACGACCAAAACCACAGAAGCAATATAATTTACAACGCCGAAGGGCAAGGATCAAAGCTCAAAAGGAAACTCAAAACATAATAATACAATGCGCGACTCTAAGGTCGAAGAATATACAACTCTGGTCTCTAAGTCTGAAATAAATATACATGTCTGGTTGATGGAGTTTACTAGATACAATGAATAAAATAAAGTACAATGGTGGTCACGATACAAGTGAAACCACCTACCAAGCAATCACCCGAAATGGAAGCAGTGTGCCAGCAAAGCCGTAAAGAAACCTGTATGGCAAAACCTGCAAGAAACTGTGGCACAACGGGGGTGAGTTGCCAACTCGTGAGTAGAAAAAATATCACCGAGCAGAAATCGTATGTATGACTCATCCTAGGTCAATACGATCAAATATATATAATCCTTAAATGATAAAGTCTGAAGCATGAAAAGGCGGCAAGGGTAAACATCTATACATAGGTGTAATCCCATATGCTCGTGTCAGTGCCTCAGGTAGCAATATATCATATATATGAGTTATGAATGTAATGTAATGAAAACAGTATACATGTAAATGAAGAAACTGTTTTCTTATTTTAGTGATATTTCTGTTTTTATAATACGAGGTATCATCAATGAAATCAACATAATCAGTGTCTAGCATCGACACAAAACTTAAAATCCCAATATCTCAATATCTCATGCTCCGGCTATCCGGACTGGCCTGTATCATCAAATCTCAATACCTCAATATCTCAATACCTTGGGCTCCGTCAGTCCGGATCGGCCCATATCATCAATCACATGACCACGAACGGTATCCTCCGGATATCCGCCGCGCCAAACAATCACCGGTAGGCTGTCTGCCCCTACCGGGCTCATCGAATACAACTCGAGCTTCTTGCCCAGGGGTACTATACCGGGTCCACCATGTAGCCGAGTCGGTTCATACTACTCCTCGAAACGGGTCTCGAAATCCAACAGCTATCATGAAAACTCATGGTGGACAACTCATACATCACGAGAAAACCGCAACTTGCATTTTAAAAAGAGAGAGAGAAGTTTATATATATTCTTGCGGTTTTCCCCCAAATCCCGAAATCTCATGAAAATCCGAAATCCAAAAATCAAGAGTAAACAAACAGTGAATATCGGCATAAAACCCCAAAATACTGCATAACCAATGAATATATGTGTGCATCTGATATCATGCAATGAGTGCAATAGTTAAACTAGCATATGAAAGCGATAACATATTGCAACTATCAGCTAGCAGGCTATGTCAATGAAATAATCTTCACTAAAGTGTACATGACATGGCAATTACCGATGATGATGTGTGTGAGCCGGCAAGCAAGTGTACGTAGAGCATACGCATCATCGGTAATGGTGTTGGTGTCCTGACAGCATGATCTCAATAATGGCATATGAAAACACAATATAAGCATGCAAATGCGATGAGAACAGCAATAATATGCGGGATCTGAATAATAAACACAACAATGAATAATCTACATCAATATATAAATGTGATACAGGTTTGCCATTTGAAATAACACGAATCGTGGTGTTTAGAAAATAAGGGCTACGGTGTTTTTAAGAAAAGATGCGTCTTTTGAAAATATCTGTATAATCGCTTGGCCTGTCTTTAAAATACTCACGATTCGTTAGTTTTGAAATAGGTATGACTCGAGTCTAGTCTGACATCTATAAGCAACCTCAGGACTAAACGAACAATCTAACCGAAAGGATAAGGGAAACCATCTAACTCTGAGTCGATACATATAAATATAATAGTCGGTGATCCTGCCTCAATAATATCACGTACGATACAATTAAATATAATATGACATCCTCGAGTCAAGAGTGCGGATCTATCAGCAATATATAGCTCGTACGGTAAATCTATCCTACGGCATCCCAATCTGGGTACAGGTCAAATATCACATTCATCACATCATTTATCTGGTATCCTTATCATCATATCTCATGAATTGGGATACTGATCTAAGTCTGGTACAAACTGATACCATTTGCATATATATATGCATGTATGAAAACACACGCCCAAAGGCCGGCTAAAATCTCATGTCGTATCTCAAAATACGAACCACATCATATCACCGATCTCATGGCACCATGCCAAATCTCATCGACTCATCTCCAAATATCATACACAATCCTCACCATCCATGTATATATATATATATATATATATATATATATATATATATATATATACGTAGTCCTATACCCATGTGTGTGTGTGTGTGTATACATATCCCCATATACGCACAGGTAAATAAGTATGCAAGTATGTGTGCGCGTGTATGCAAATCACTACTCTAGGGTTCGCGACTATGAAGCTAAACTAAGTTACTTCTAATTACCCTAAACTAAACCATGAATACATAATCATATCTTGATAATCATCCATATATCATAAACCACATATATATATCCATATATATATAAGCTATACTACGAACTGCGGGGGTGCTATACGCCATCCACCCGACTTCCCCCGTAGATATATATCTACTCACATTGCTCTCGCTTGCCGTTTCCGACGTCACCACGCGCTTGCTTGTCGTCTCGAATTCCTCGTGGGGTACCTACACATCATAACGTATCGTGCCGCATTAAAACCCAATTCAAAACAAAAACGACATGCTAAAAGCCTATAGGTTAGAACTTATGGACTACGCCTTTCAAAACCACCAAATAACACTCGATTTCAACGTACAAACGTCAAGTGATCGAATACAACACCAATTACAAAAATCCAGAATTCACAATACGTAAAACGAAACCCTGAATCAAAACAGCAACTCTTGAAAATAGCCCCAGATTCTACCCTAGGTGAAATTAGCCAATTTTGCATACATGGAGGGTTTAGTTTACTAGAGATGGAGGCATGAACCAAACACGAACCCCATTGCTCCTGGTATGGCCGCAAATTGTGGCTAAAAAGGTTATATTTGCGGCCATGTTGAGGATATAGGGGCTAGGGTTTTGGTGGGAGTCATAGGTTGCCTGCACACTCCTCTGTGTTTGCTAAATAATTTTCAGGTCACCCGGGTGTTAGCAGATTTCATTATACTCTCACAGAATCCTCAATTTTTCCGATATCGGGTTTCTAAGTTCTTATTCCAAGGATAAGTCTCAGGTTTTAGTCCAATATGATATCACTAACATGGGTTTAGGGTCACTACTAAGCTCAATTACGCTTTTGGAATCAATTCAAACCCTAATCCTCTTCTAGGAATTTCCAAAGTCCGCAAAACACCACTTAATCACATCTAAACTTGTATTTGTGCTAAAGTGAAAGAAAAACTACACAAATGGTGAAGAGGTTACCTCATTTGGCACTCATGAATCCCCTAGAGCATCAAAATCCCATTTTTCTTTGTCCAAAGTGTAGCTAATGGACTTGTGCACGTTTTTTGTGAAAAAGAGATGGAATTTTCAGTAGATTTTGATGGTGTTTTGTGGCTTGAAGAGGGGGAGGGAGAGTGTGCTGCCATGGCTAAACATGGGAGAGGAAATGGTGAAGACGAAGAATGGGAGCCAAGGTCAAAGAACCCCTCACCTCTCTCTCTCTCTCTCTTCTCTCACTTGCTCATACCTCATTTTTTTTTAATGTTTTGCCTTATTCTTTTCTTTTCTTTTCTATTCTTTTCTCTTCTCTTTTTAAAATTTAAAACCATGCAAAAGAAAATGAAGAAAAGCCATGATAAGAAAATGTAACAAGTGTGAAAAATGATATGTGCACAAAACACGCTTAATGCCCGATTAGCGATACTTAATCGCGATTAGCATTAAAATAGTGTATAATAAATCATAAAATTTCATAATTTGCATAAATCCAATAAAGCACCCTCATTTCAGTAATTTATGTAATTTTCCAAATATTCCTCAATTTATCGGTATTTAATTATACCACACTAATAAAATATTCAATATATTATTATTTAATTATAAAAATTCCCAAAAATAATATCTTATTTTTTCTGAAATGTTACAGTCTTCCCCCCTTAAAGAAATTCGGTCCCCGAATTTAAATTTAAAACCCTCAATACTAAAACATTTCAGTAAAAAGATCAAGTCGATGGAGCTCCGAAACCATCAATACATAAAACGCATCGTAGCGCATTGCATGTGCATGAACAATGAGCAGATAACTCAAAATCAAAAATCCGCCAAGCATCCCGCAATCAACGGAGTCATGGTGAAGACACAAATGTCAACTCTAAAACGAAATCAATATGATATACATCAAAACTATACATGTAAACATCAAATCTATACATGTAAACATCTGAAGCAAATGCATGCCAAACCTTTCATGTTGATGTGCGATGCGCATAACACTGCACAGGGGCAGACGTCTATTGTAAAAAAATAATCATATATGTATATATCTTTGTTTAATATGCACGTCCCGCCGTTTTGTTTTGTTTTGTTTTTTTAAAAACAATTTAGAAGGGTTTCCTTATTTTAAACGTTTCATGTTATCTCAGACACGTAGGTAAATACTGAGACTATAGCTCCCTTTTTGGAAATCCCTTCGATAGCTATCAATGCATGCAAAACATATCCATGTACTGTCCTCTGACTAGTCCTGCTCAGTACGAAAACAAATAGTAAAAATCATAAAAAACGTACTGCTCCATAAGAATCAATTCCAAAATGTGCATAAGAATGCCGCGCGCGTCTGGTGCGCACGGAAATCAAAATCCATGAGTGTGCCATACATGTGCACAGAAACAAAATCTAGGTGCATCGGGTGTGTACGAAACATCTGTCAAGGGCAACGGGTGTGCCTAACAGCAAAATCAGGTGCATCTGATATGCATAAAAAAATCCCTATTTAGTGCATCTGGTGTGCACCAAAATCGCATCTCATAAAATGCGCCCAACATGCGCGAAAATCCAAATGTGCATCCATCAAGCACAAAATCACGAAATCCAATATCAAGCGCCGAACATGCGCAAAATCCAATCCAAGCGCGTCAAATATGCGCAAGAATCCAATCAGGAGCACAAGGTGCACAAAACAAATATCGAGTGTCACAATCGAAATCGACGGTATACAACACATCTTAAATTCAAATCAAAATCAGGTATACCGTGATATATAATCTCACAACCATATGCATCAGCGTGCACAAAAGCAAATCAAAATACTAAAAGTGCATGAAAACTATGCTGAAAGCATAAGTCAAATCATATGCATGCCCTAGGCATGAAATCACAATCAATATCTTAAATGACATCAAAACGAAGTCAGGTGCAACTGTGGTGCACAAAATACGTATCAGTGCACTGCAAGCATATGTGAACTATACCGAGTGCAAAAACCAAATCGAGTACGTACCATATGCTCAAAATCAACCCAACTGTATGAATTCCATGAAATCATAAACATGTGCAGCCAAGGCACAAAACGATATCAAGTCCGATACTGTGCATAAATCATAAATCAACACAACGGTGTATACATCATATCTCAAGTGTAATAACTATGCACAAAATATGAATACCCAGTAGGTGCAACAATGGTGAACGAAAACAAATATCACGAAACTCGGTCATCCAGACTCAATCATGCGAATAGATCGCCCAAAATATCGAAATCAAGTATGGAGGAATAGTCCCGCTCAAGCACATCCTCTAAGAATCTCTGGCCAACTGTCGTGGTCA
Source organism: Agapanthus africanus (assembly GCA_030015575.1). NCBI lineage: Eukaryota > Viridiplantae > Streptophyta > Magnoliopsida > Asparagales > Amaryllidaceae > Agapanthus > Agapanthus africanus. Next base: position 368,714,458 of record JASDDO010000012.1, read on the forward strand.
CTCATAACATGTCTCGTCGACGGTGTCGAACTCTGGCCTGCTGGGTGTGCGTAAAATGACCACTCCTGGGTCCAAGTCTTCTCATAAATTATTCCAGAAAGGTCCTATCGAGGTCTCTCCCAAATCTCGTTTCTATCGAACTGCCCGGAAGTCATTGTCCTTTACTAAATCTATTTCTTGTTCCGGAATGGCTGCATACTCATCACGACTCCTTCTGGAAGATATATCCATATATAACACCTCTGTATGCGTGTCACATCTTTGATGTCGGCGGAGTGGAACGCCGTCTCATCAAGATCTCGTACGAACCTCTTACTCCACTTTTCTCTATTGTCGACTGCTTCGGACTCGTCTCTTCGTGGCTGCATTGACTGCGCTCCAACGGCTATACTCGTATCTGGAGTCTCCCAAGCAATGCATCCCATCACATGATATCTGAATGAAGTCGACCCATTCGATCGATTCGTCAAAACCTCATAATACCCCAAGAGCTCAACATCTTGGGTACAGTTTAATAGTATCGAGTACATACCACAGCACCGGTGGACCAGCCGTAGAAGGGCAAACCCAAGCCTCACTAATGGCACCGCGGAACTGCCGCAAACCCTAAGTTAAAGGTGTTCTCATGGTCATTATGTCGAGTTAGGGTTTTCATTCTTCTAGATGGTCCATAGAATTACTTGTATGTCTTTCCGAATACTTTAAACTTGGAATATGGGTTTCTGACATTCGATCGCCTCTATCGACTCTCAACGTACCTGTGTGAAGTCGTCTCTAGCTGGAATCAATCTATCTAATGACCTCGCATCGGGGTAAGCGAACGAACCACATGTCCTAGTCATTCATCCTCGGGTGACCAGCGACCTGCTATCATATCTCTAAGTACAACTAGTACTGCAATAGCTCCAACATCTGGGGTGATATCTCGTCATTCGCAGCAGCAACTGGCTCATTCGTCTGCATGCGGAACACTGCCTCAATCATCATGAATAAGCGATACATCAGTGGTCATCACATTCTAGCTGGCCTCTATCAGTGGTTCAATCCTCTGGTGCAAATCTGCATGTCCAAAAAATCTCGTAACAGCGATCCATCAAACGCACACGGCGCGAAAACACAATAAACGACGCCGCTCTATGCAATCGTATGTCCCTGGAATCACGCCCTGGTCAGTCCTCGTCCGTGACGAGTTCGTGCTGACCGCAACTCTAGCCGTAGCTTTCTCTGCCCGTATAATCGTGGCAGCAAAACCATAAACCAATATCGATGAGGATAGATCATGAATGAATATAATAATGTGCAAGAAAATGTACATCCTAAGGCTTCTTAAGCGGAGTAGCGTATCGTAAGTATGCCACGGAACATACACACGATACATCACTCTCCTTAAGTCACCTACTCCATCAACTAAGGTCAACCTACACGACGAAAGTTCGGGTCTAATACCCCCTCGACTAACTCTAAGTTCCATAAGGACAAGCCTAGATTCCGTATATATACAAACGCCCTCGGCTCCGCATAGTCAAACATAGACTCGAACCAAGGTTATCCTAGCGCTCTGATACCAACTTTGTCACGACCCGGAAATGGCATGTGACTAGCACTTGAATCATATGAAGTCTATAGGGCTTCATCAAATTCAAGTAAGCCAAAAATCCCAGAAATCTAAACCATTTTTAAAGAAAGTGTTTTGATAAAATAAGCTGAATATGCGTTTTTAAAACATCAAATCTTTTCTGAAAATTTCGGCAGAGTTTCCTTTGTAAATACTGGCCCCGAACGGGATACAACATGATAAATATATGCATCAATGATAAAAAAAAGGCAACCCCATGCGGGAGCTAGCACTTCGTCTATCGACGGCCACAACCACGGAAGCAATATAATATACAACGCCGAAGGGCGAGGATCAAAACTCAAAAGGAAACTCAAAACATCAATGAAAACCATAATAATACAACGCGCGACTCTAAGGTCGAAGAATATACAACTCTGGTCTCCAAGTCTGAAATAAATATACATGTCTGGTTGATGGAGTTTACTAGATACAATGAATAAAATAAAGTACAATGGTGGTCACGATACAAGTGAACCCACCTACCAAGCAATCACCCGAAATGGAAGCTGTGTGCCAGCAAAGCCGTAACGAAACTTGTACGGCAAAACCTGCAAGAAACTGTGGCACAACGGGGGTGATTTGCCAACTCGTGAGTAGAAAACATCACCGAGCAGAAATCGTATGTATGACTCATCCTAGGTCAATACGATCAAAAATATATAATCCTCAAATGATAAAGTCTGAAGCATGAAAAGGTGGCAAGGGTAAACATCTATACATAAGTGTAATCCCATGTGCTCGTGTCAATGCCTCAGGTAGCAATATATCATATGTATGAGGTATGAATGTAATGTAATGAAAACATTATACATGTAAATGAAGAAACTGTTTTCTTGTTTTAGTGAGATTTCTGTTTTTATAATACGAGGTATCTTCAATGAAATCAACATAATCAATGTCTAGCATCGACACAAAACATAAAATCCACAAAACATAAAATCCCAATATCTCAATATCTCAGGCTCCGGCTATCCGGACTGGCCTGTATCACCAAATCTCAATACCTCAATATCTCAAATCTCAATATCTCAATACCTCAGGCTCCGTCAGTCCGGATCGGCCCATATCATCAATCACACGACCATGAATGGTATCCTCCGGATATCCGCCGCACCAAACAATCACCGGTAGGCAGTCTGCCCCTGCCAGGCTTATCGACTACAACTCGAGCTTCTTGCCCCGGGGTACCATACCGGGTCCACCATGTGTAAGTGCACGGCGGCGCCCCGTTCGTCAATCCGACGGCCAAATGCGGAAACAGTGATAAACTTTAATTTTTGCGGACTTAGCAAACCGGCACCACCGCGCACTAAACCCCGGATCGTGCCATTAAACTAGATCTAGCAAACTACAAGAAGGGGAAGAGATATACCGAATGATCCGAGTCCTTCGGTCTTCGTCTCCACTCCGATCTCCCGCGGATGCTTCGTCCTTCATCTCCTCGTTGTCGCCTCTTCGCCGGAAGGGCACCACATCGCCTGCATCTTTTACGGGCTCCCACCTCAATACCGAGGCAACTCGGGCGCGAAGCTGGCGAGTCGACGCGTCCAAGATTTGCTGTAGAATGTGTAGGGTTGAAGCTATGTCTCATTTGGGTTTGTTTCCATTTGAAGATGATGGAGAAAACAAGATAAGAAAAATGGTGCTTGCATTTTTCTAGCATGAAATGAGATCAAGAAAAATGAAACTCTCAAGAATGAAATCTCTCATCTTTTTCTTTCTCTCAACCATGAAAAACTTATTTCATCAAGTGAGAAGAATATGGTGGAGGAATGAATATGAAGCATGAAGGGAGGTGATGGTAGGAGCATAAGTGGTGACCACATCCAAAAACATCATCATAACCATCTCACATCAAACTCTAATCACTTCTAATCTCAAAAAGCAAGTGATGATGATAGATAAGAATGGTATCAAAAAGATGCTATCATAATTAATACATTTGCAAGAAAATCCTCCACAATGTGTTATTTGCAAACTTGCAAATAACACCCTCCATCGGAAATGTCCGGCCGGGAAAGAACAAAGAAAAACCGGCCGGAACGGAATGCAAACTGGCAACTCCAGAAAACTGGATCCGTAATAAATTACAGGAAAAACCCGAAACTGTGCATACACACCAGCATCTGTATTCCGTCCGGATACAAATGCAATGAGACAAAACTACACTATCAAATTCTAGGATCCGGCTTAAGCCAAAGCCGGCTAGTAAAAACCGTCCGATCACGATCCGTGCAATACCGCACGTATCTGATCGAACCCTGCCATATCTCCATACGGCCTCTACAGCGTTTCGCCCGAAAGCTTGAGTAACTGAAAGTGTGGTGGACTCTAAAGACTCGTCAATACTATGGCTGTGGATTTAACCACTAGCACGTCAGAGGTATAAGCCAATACGTGACGGGCCACCAGCTATTGACCAAAAGGGACGTCGATGAGCGAACTCATCCTGACACCCTACTGAGCCTGTCAGTGACAATATCCGTACAGTCCGGTCCGTTCGTCTATGAGCATCGCATGTCGGGCCTAGGGGGTTGGTAAAAGTCAGACCCCCAAAAGCGGTACAAGTCGTGTCGGAGTGTAGCCCAGAACACCCTGAGATACTACTGGAATACCTACCAGTAAATCTCCTGCCTTGGCCAAGGACTTCGTGTAATGGCTCTCCTAGACACAGCGCGACCTCACCCCAATACCGGGAGAGACGAACCCCTGAAGATCCGCTCACTGCCTCCATGTGGCTCGGGACTGTACCCAACTAAAACCTGTTTGCACGACTCCTTTGAGCCGTGGTAGGGTAGTAATCAAAGCACAGTGAGAACTCACACGAGACAAATGACGATCCCCAGGTCGATGAACTAACCTGTACACATGTCACCTGGGAACTGCTAACTGACGTCAGGTATAAGACCAACTAGCATGTTCCCGGCGAGTCCTGTCCGGTGTACTCATAACCCTATGAGCACCTGTATACATCTTAGGTGAACCAACTAACACCAGTGGCTTGTGAGACCGGCCACCGCCCCTCGTCGGGGTCTCAACTGTATACACTAGTCTACTCTGGAGTATCGATGCCCTGTCTCGAAACTCCCACGACTAGGGACCTTTTAAGGATGTGCTTATAGACTACCAGCTCCCACGTATATGATCGCCCTCATACTGCTGGCAGTCAAGCATGGATCCTAGGGGCTCTATCAACGTGCAATAGCGACCTGTCAGGTCACCTAAAGCAGTACACGATGATAAAGATAAACCAGATAGCATACTATCATCTCGAGTAAGACTGTCCTACCGGGATAGGTCCTCCCTCAATCATTGCAATCACGTGTCTGTGATCCAATAATTGACTCTGAGGGCACTATCTCCAACAATCTCCCACTTGCACTCAAGGCTAATTATTGCGATGTCGCATACTCACAGCCTGTGTGATACCGAACACCTAACTCCCCTACTAGTCAGTCTCACAAATCCCGTTTGTGAAACTATTGCGGTCGAGGAATAGCCTCAGTGAGTGGATCCGCCTTGATGTTTCTTTCTATGTCTCTCTATATCTCAAGTTCGCGGAGAAAGCCATCTTCCGAAAAGAGCAATACCTGTCTTAGAATGTCTGGATGTCTGATGGGACCGAGCTCATAAATGAACTCCAAATCCAAACTTCTTAGACTGTATCGTCAACTGAACTTAATCAGTATCCTGCGCCATGCCACCCTCAGTATTGCCTTGGACCATCTGTCCAAAACACTGCCCTTCGTCAGAAGGAAAACTAAAACTCTGACAACCTCCTTGTCGTCCATGTCACCTTGGAAGCCTGGAATGATAACCGTCTCCTAAAGGAGGCAGCCGTTATCATATCCCTAGAACATTCACTTATGTTCTAAAACTGCTTCCGACTGTTTCTCCAGGATTTGATCAATGCCAACTTATTGCATCTAGTGCAAGAACAACATCTTGTGTGGTACTTGACATCTTATGATTGACTCAATTGCCTGAGCAAGTGATCTGCCAATCATGCACATCCCTCTCCCCTTTAGTCTGTAAGACACCTTTAGAGAGGGTGACTCCATCACCTCCAGGTACACTACCGTGCCAGGAGTCGTCCATTCTAAATACTCTTAGAATGCTGTCAAGGTACCCTGATTGGGAAACCACCCAAATCTAGATCTAAAAACATAGATCCAGTAACCAGTATGTCTGATATAATGTCCAAGTCCCATGTGGAGAAACCACTATGTGACGACCAAAGTATAACCGATCGTAGTATAGGAATTTCTTTTCCTACTCTGTATATGTCATCCAAATACCAGGATATCACACCCTACTACCTTCTCAACAGATCCATCCCCTATTCTGATGACGTCAAACCCATGACTGTCACATCAGAAATAGATGATTTATCTCCGCTATATCTGCTTTAGTCTATAAATAGACATAAGCCTGTTGTCCACCAATGCTTCCGCTGCTCCCACTGACTACGACAACCCTCTGCCAGAGTCATATAGACGTGCACTTCTAAAACTAGTTTAGAACGACGCTATACTCATCCTCCTACCGGGTCTCGCAGCCTGGAACAACAACAATGGCAAGTATGGGTAAACAAGAACTTCCCTGTCACCGTCCTTGAGGCTACCGGAGTACCTCTCGGGTGCCTGAAGTTACCCACCTTATCTGCGGAGTGGCCAATGGAATGTCAAAACAGATTGAATCTTTAGGTTCCTTATCAAATCTTCAGTAATCGTTTGCGGTTCTGGAATCACTTCCAGTTCTACCATACTCCCACTACTGTTTTTGAAAAAATCCATTTTTAATAAAACTGTGGCGAGTCTAGAACAATATTTCTATTGATCTGCCAGATGGTAGAAAATCAACCCTCGTCATAGCCTGGGTCAACCCACAAACAGCCATTACAGAAACGTGCCTTGAGTTGTCCAGTGTCTGGTTTTAATCATAAGCCGGACAACTCCCCGTACCTTAACAACGTTGAGATATGAACTGTTCTATATCTAATATAGAACCAGAGGCACTGATTTAATTTAACCAGATTCAAATCATGCAGCTGTCTCCAGTGCATGTCAACTAAATGGAGAGAGGCCGATCAGCGTTACTCAACTTAGGAATGCTTCCAATTATGAGTAACCTGAAAGAGAAGCAATTTCTCTTTATCATTACTATCAACTGAATACCATACACAAGTATCTACATCTTCGATCACTTTGAAGAATCCCGATACTTGCTACACCTGGTTCTCTACTCTATTCAAATACCTATAACTCCTCAAAAATTAGACCCTGTGTTTCAACGAAGCACATGTCTAAGAACTAGAGAAGTTAAAAGTAAACAGAATATAGTATGAGGACCAACCCCTCTGTCCTAATGGACACTGGACAATATACAATACTCTGTATAAGTCCGCTGAGTCTAACAACTCTTTCACTGTGTGCCGTAGGTTGAAAACTTTATTTATGGTTAAGAAGAATTACACCGCTGTTTAATGCTCCTTACCTAATCATCCACTGATATAGGTAAATGTCATCGACATAATATCAAAAGGTATATCTCACTCTATGAAAATAGACGTACAGATATATCAATTTGAAATTGGTGCACAACAGCGGATATTCAAAACCAAATATTTGCCGACCGGCAAACAACCCAGGTGACTTCCTCAAATATCACTGATTACAACGAATCCCGATATAATGAGGATGATCACCCAATTCCCAATAACTTACTCCCACTCATCATCTGTAAAATCATACAGATGTGAGAATCAAACTTGGTCAATACATACCCTGGAGTAAGTGTCCAATCAGGAAATAAGTTTTCTTTTAACAGTACACAGTTGAACTGAAACATTGAAATGTTTCAATGGGGTATCCTGGTATTCCTAGTAATGCCTCTACCATTATCCAGATTCACAACTATAACCGTATAATTCTTTGCCACCTCTCCAAATCCCTTTATATGTCTTTAGTCATTACCTTCTGCATACCCTTTTAGGCCAATTGGTTTTCTTCCTTCCCTACCGTTCGGCACCAGCCTATGGTTTGGAAGAAGACTATCCAATAAGCATAATGGGTGTACTGTCCTAGTCCTAGGAGCACTCGCAATGCGAGAGAAGGTGAAGATGAAAGACAACCGAATAAACGTTATTCCTATTTCTCCTGGACCAGAATCCATCCCCGAACTGGAACAAGTTCCTTTCGAGTTCGTATATAACCATATGATGGAGTATCCAATAAACTGTGGATCTACGTAGTGATACGGAGTGTCCTGGAGAAATACAAAGGTGATTTAGGATTGGCGAAGAAATACTTGGTTTGGTCGTGAATATCAGTCGCAATTTACTTTGCCCTCTTACTAATCCCTTTCTTTGTCTGAACTTAATACCTTCTGTACACCGTTTAGGCTAACTGGTTTTCTTCATTCCCTACCGGTCGGCACCAGCCTATGGTTTGGAAGAAGATTATCCAATTTGCGTAATAGGTGTACTACTCCTAAACCAAGGAGTACTCGCAACCTGAGAGAAGGTGAAAAGAAAAGACAACTGAATAATCCTATTCGTTTTCTCCAGAACCAGAAACCATCCTCGAATTCCTTCGAGTTCGTATCTAACCATACGATGGTTTTGTCCAATGGAAGTGGACGTTCGCAGTAATACGGGGTGTCCTGGAGAAAAGGGTAAAAGTAGGAGTGGCAATGAGGTCTGCAACTCCGACAATCCAAAAGCCAGTGTTAAGAAGGTTCGGTCAACTTGATCACTGAGTCATAATCTTAGGGTCGGGTCAATGGTCGCTGCCAGAGAGAGAGAGAAAAGAAACACTCAGCGTGCACTCTATCCTAGATCAGAATGGTTACCAATTTATCTAATCTGGAAACCTCCCACTGTACCTCAAATTCTCCTCCAAACCTGAAAGAAGAATTAGTCGGGGTCACCCGAGGAGTAAACCAACTCATCAGTGGGAATCGGGATCCAACTATCATCGCATGATAACGTGACAGAATCCGCTCACGGTATCACACTCCAGAAGGTATGCGCATATCTGGCAAGTTTCAGTTCTTTTGAAACTCCCGATGTGATTTTTACCCCATGCTCTTATGACCTTGACTTTGGCCAACAAATCATAAGTCACATGTCAAGTTCTGCCCGTCATTCTCCAGGTTAATTTGAGCCCACCCGTACAAGCCCTTGACTTTGGCCAACAAGGCTATACGACTGCCCCAAACCAACGCATCTATCTATGCTGCATATGAATAACCAACAGCTACCAAACACTGTGCCTTGACTTTGGCCAACAAATACAGCTTGAATACTATTGACTACCCATATGAAACGACGGAGGGCTACGAATGGTTTCTGGCGAAAACCTTTAACGTAATGAACTTGATATCGTTGAAGGAACGGATAGCTTTTTAGAAAATATAGTGACGAAAACCGTTGCTAAAGAGGTCACTCCCGGTGAAGGGATCTCGGCTCTTTCCCCGTAGAATGGGGTGCAGGATATCCCAAATGAATACCACGATGCAAAGCAAAAGTAATCGGCTATAGTGAAGTTAATGCCCTGACGCAAACTTTTTGTCCAAGGGGTCACTCCCGGTGAAGGGATCTCGGCCCTTGCCTCGTCGACTGAGGAGCAGGATATTCCAAATGAATACCACGATGCAAAACAAAAGTGAACGTCCTTGCAATAACAGCTTTTAGAAAAGTGTTCCAACAACATCAGAATAGGTTTGTTTAACTTGCATTGATCCGAATCAACGCAGTCCCATCAATTGATCACACCACAAAGAACGAAAATATACTGACGTACGTATATGCCATCCGCATTCGCCACTGGGTCCCGTCATCACCCGTTAGGTTACCTAACTAACGGCAGAGCGGGGACTGGACTAGCGCGGATGAAAAACATATACAACATCTACTAATATATATACCAATATATTATATTTCGCTCAAGGCGTGATAAAAATTGCAACATCACAGAAATGTACAGCATCACAGAACAATACAGATATCTGGGATCCCCGGGTTTCACAGAGCCACTACTGAAACCCGACGTTCCCCTGGTCGTGTGGATAGCCTGTGCAATGAAATCCTAGACCCCTACGGGCGCGGCAAGTTAGCCGCCAAAACTTAAAGCGAGGCAGCCCCCTTCAGCGCCGTGAATGGACCACCCAGCACTTCACGGAATCCGGTAACTTGGGCACCCCTCCTGGGTCAACCTGTACCCCCTACGAGTGCGGCGAATAGCCTGCCAATTCTTAGAGTGAAGCCCCTCCATCCCAATGCCATGAGATGCGGTCTTGTTGCCCTCCAGAACCCGGCTATCCGTGCACCCCACCGCGGGGCAATCCTAGTACAGAAAGTAAAATATACATACAACGGGTACATCGACCGCAACCAGGTCGTGCCCCAAAATAATAATACAACCAGGCAGTGACGGCAGTCCACATGTCGGACGCTCGCCCCGCAATATCAAATGTACATAATACAACAGAACTGTACTAGCATTGCATCCAGGCTACCCCCCACGACCGATCCGCAACATCACAGCATAAACACAGAACATCAACGTGAAAATCACGTTCGTAAATCCGTCTAACCGGGCTATAGCAGTTAGACAGGATTTACCGATCGAGTGATATTCACGGTCGCAGATATAATGTAAATACTGTGAAAAATGTGTTTAAAATTTTCCGATTGATAAAAAATTAACATGTGGCCCCAAAGCAATACTGTAGCACTCACAGAAATTCTGGGCCCAAAATTAATATTCCAAAACCCCTAATTATAGCCCAGAATCCCACTGGAGAATTTCGAAGCTTGGATCCCACCAACTTGCGGCGGAACCGCGGCAACAAGGGGGGTTTTGCCGCGGTTCCGCGCTCGAGCTGAGGGATCATTATCTCGAATTTTCCCAGAGTTCTTAGAACTCCCTGCACATCATTCTGAGACCACCTGAAAAATTTTTAGACTTCAAAAAAATTTCAACAGAAACTGATGTGAAGGAAAAATACGGTTTTTGGAAATTTTGGTCGATCGGAAATGCAAACACATCAAACGAAGCTAGACTAAGTTAATGGCCTGGCTCTGATACCACTGTAAGTGCACGGCGGCGCCCCGGTCGTCAATCCGACGGCCAAATGCGGAAACAGTGATAAACTTTAATTTTTGCGGACTTAGCAAACCGGCACCACCACGCACTAAACCCCGGATCGTGCTATTAAACTAGATCTAGCAAACTACAAGAAGGGGAAGAGATATACCGAATGATCCGAGTCCTTCGGTCTTCGTCTCCACTCCGATCTCCCGCGGATGCTTCGTCCTTCATCTCCTCGTTGTCGCCTCTTCGCCGGAAGGGCACCACATCGCCTGCATCTTTTACGGGCTCCCACCTCAATACCGAGGCAACTCGGGCGTGAAGCTGGCGAGTCCACGCGTCCAAGATTTGCTGTAGAATGTGAAGGGTTGAAGCTATGTCTCATTTGGGTTTGTTGCCATTTGAAGATGATGGAGGAAACAAGATAAGAAAAATGGTGCTTGCATTTTTCTAGCATGAAATGAGATCAACAAAAATGAAACTCTCAAGAATGAAATCTCTCATCTTTTTCTTTCTCTCAACCATGAAAAACTTATTTCATCAAGTAAGAAGAATATGGTGGAGGAATGAATATGAAGCATGAAGGGAGGTGATGGTAGGAGCACAAGTGGTGACCACATCCAAAAACATCATCATAACCATCTCACATCAAACCCTAATCACTTCTAATCTCAAAAAGCAAGTGATGATGATAGATAAGAATGGTATCAAAAAGATGCTATCATAATTAATACATTTGCAAGAAAATCCTCCACAATGTGTTATTTGCAAACTTGCAAATAACACCCTCCATCGGAAAAGTCCGGCCGGGAAAGAACAAAGAAAAACCGGCCGGAACGGAATGCAAACTGGCAACTCCAGAAAACTGGTCCCGTAATAAATTACAGGAAAAACCCGAAACTGTGCATACACACCCGCATCTGTATTCCGTCCGGATACAAATGCAATGAGACAAAACTACACTATCAAATACTAGGATCCGGCTTAAGCCAAAGCCAGCTAGTAAAAACCGTCCGATCACGATCCGTGCAATACCGCACGTATCTGATCGAACCCTGCCATATCTCCATACGGCCTCTACAGCGTTTCGCCCGAAAGCTTCAGTAACTGAAAGTGTGGTGGACTCTAAAGACTCGTCAATACTATGGCTGTGGATTTAACCACTAGCACGTCAGAGGTATAAGCCAATACGTGACGGGCCACCAGCTATTGACCAGAAGGGACGTCGATGAGCAAACTCATCCTGACACCCTACTGAGCCTGTCAGTGACAATATCCGTACAGTCCGGTCCGTTCGTCTATGAGCATCGCATGTCGGGCCTAGGGGGTTGGTAAAAGTCAGACCCCCAAAAGCGGTACAAGTCGTGTCGGAGTGTAGCCCAGAACACCCTGAGATACTTCTGGAATACCTACCAGTAAATCTCCTGCCTTGGCCAAGGACTTCGTGTAATGGCTCTCCTAGACACAGCGCGACCTCACCCCCAATACCGGGAGAGACGAACCCCTGAAGATCCGCTCACTGCCTCCATGTGGCTCGGGACTGTACCCAACTAAAACCTGTTTGCACGACTCCTTTGAGCCGTGGTAGGGTAGTAATCAAAGCACAGTGGGAACTCACACGAGACAAATGACGATCCCCAGGTCGATGAACTAACCGGTACACATGTCACCTGGGAACTGCTATCTGTCGTCAGGTATAAGACCAACTAGCATGTTCCCGGCGAGTCCTGTCCGGTGTACTCATAACCCAATGAGCACCTGTATACATCTTAGGTGAACCAACTAACTCCAGTGGCTTGTGAGACCGGCCACCGCCCCTCGTCGGGGTCTCGACTGTATACACTAGTCTACTCTGGAGTATCGATGCCCTGTCTCGAAACTCCCACGACTAGGGACCTTTTAAGGATGTGCTTATAGACTACCAGCTCCCACGTATATGATCGCCCTCATACTGCTGGCAGTCAAGCAAGGATCCTAGGGGCTGTATCAACGTGCAATAGCGACCTGTCAGGTCACCTAAAGCAGTACACGATGATAAAGATAAACCAGATAGCATACTATCATCTCGAGTAAGACTGTCCTACCGGGATAGGTCCTCCCTCAATCATTGCAATCACGTGCCTATGATCCAATAATTGACTCTGAGGGCACTATCTCCAACACCATGTAGCCGAGACAGTTCATACTACTCCTCGAAACGGGTCTCTAAATCCAACAGCTATCATGAAAACTCATGGTGGACGACTCATACATCACGAGAAAACCGCAACTTGCATTTTAAAGAGAGAGAGAGAGAAGTTTATATATTTTCTTGCGGTTTTCCCCCAAATCCCGAAATCTCATGAAAATCCAAAATCCAAAAATCAAGAGTAAGAAAACAGTGAATATCGGCATAAAACCCTAAAATAGTGCATAACCAATGAATATATGAGTGCATCTGATATCATGCAATGAGTGCAATAGTTAAACAAGCATATGAAAGCGATAACATATTGCAACTATCAGCTAGCAGGCTATGTCAATGAAATAATATTCACTAAAGTGTACGTAACATGGCAATTACCGATGATGATGTGTGTGAGCCGGCAAGCAAGTGTACGTGGAGCATACGCATCATCGGTAATGGTGCCGGTGTCCTGACAGCATGATCTCAATAATGGCATATGAAAACACAATATAAGCATGCAAATGCGATGCGAACAGCAATAATATGCGGGAGCTGAATAATAAACACAACAATGAATTATCTAAATCAATATATATATATATATGTGATACAGCTTTGCCATTTGAAATAACATGAATCGTGGTGTTTAGAAAATAAGGGCTACAGTGTTTTTAAGAAAAGATGCGTCTTTTGAAAATATTTGTATAATCCCTTGGCATGTCTTTAAAATACTCACGATTCGTTAGTTTTGGAATAGGTATGACTCGAGTCTAGCCTGACATCTACAAGTAACTATAGGACTAAACGAACAATCTAACCGAAAGGGTAAGGGAAAACCACATAACTCTGAGTCGATACATATAAATATAATAGTCGGTGAACCCGCCTCAATAATATCACGTACGATACAATTAAATATAATATGGCATTCTCGAGTCAAGAGTGCGGATCTATCATCAATATATAGCTCGTACGGTAAATCTATCGTACGACATCCCAATCTGGGTACGGGTCAAATATCACATTCATCACATCATTTATCTGGTATCCTTATCATCATATCTCATGAATTGGGGTACTGATCTAAGTTTAGTACAAACTGATACCATCTGCATATATATATATATATATATGCGTGTATGAAAACACACGCCCAAAGGCCCGCTAAAATCTCATGTCGTATCACATAATACGAACCACATCATATCACCGATCTCATAGCACCATGCCTAATCTCATGGACTCATCTCCAAATACCATACACAATCATCACCATCCATGTATAGGTGTGTGTATATATATTTATATACATAGTCCCATACCCATGTGTGTGTATATATATATACATATCTCCATATACGCACAGGTAAATAAGTATGCAAGTGTGTGTGTGCGTTTATGCAAATCACTACTCTAGGGTTCGCGACTAAGAAGCTAAAGCAAGTTACTTCAAATTACCCTAAACTAAACCATGAATACATAATCATATCTTGATAATCATCCATGTATCATAAACCACATATATATATCCATATACATAAAAGCTATACTACGAACTGTGGGGGTGCTATACGCCATCCACCCGACTTCCCCTGTAGATATATATCTACTCATATTGCTATCGCTTGTCGTTGCCGACGTCGCCACGCGCTTGCTTGTCGTCTCAAAGTCCTCATGGGGTACCTACACATCATAACGTATCATGCCGCATTAAATCCCAATTCAAAACCAAAACGACACGCTAAAAGCCTATAGGTTAGAACTTATTGACTACGCCTTTCAAAACCACCAAATAACACTCGATTTCGACGTACAAACGTCAAGTGATCGAATACAACACCAATTAAAAAAATCTATAATTCATAATACGTAAAACGAAATCCCGAATCAAAACAACAACTCTTGAAATTAGCATCAGATTCTACCCTAAGTGAAATTAGCCAATTTTGCATACATGGAGGGTATAGTTTACTGGAGATGGAGGCATGAACCAAACACGAACCCCATTGCTCCAGGTCTGGCCGCAATTTGCGGCCAGAAAGGTTATATTTTTCGGCCATGTTGAGGATATAGGGGCTAAGGTTTTGGTGGGGGGTCATAGGTTGCCTGCACACTCCTCTGTGTTTGCTAAATAATTTTCATGTCACCCGGGTGTTAGCAGATTTCATTATACTCTAACAGAATCCACAATTTTTCCGATATCGGGTTTCTAAGTTCGTATTCCGGGGTTAAGTCTCAGGTTTTAGTACAATATGGTTTAGGGTCACTACTAAGCTCAATTACGCTTTTGGAATCAATTCAAACCCTAATCCTCTTCTAGGAATTTCCAAAGATCGCAAAACACCACTTAATCACATCTAAACATCTATTTGTGCTAAAGTGAAAGGAAAACTACACAAATGGTGAAGGGGTTACCTCATTTGGCACTCATGAATCCCCTAGAGCATCAAAATCCCATTTTTCTTTGTCCAAAGTGTAGCTAATGGGTTTGTGCACATTTTTTATGAAAAGGAGATGGACTTTTGAGTAGATTTTGATGGTGTTTTGTGGCTTGAAGAGGGGGAGGGAGAGTGTGCTTCCATGGCTGAAAATGGGAGAGGAAATGGTGAAGATGAAGAGTGGGAGCCAAGGTCAAAAAACCCCTCACCTCTCTCTCTCTTCTCTCACTTGCCCATACCTCATTTTTTTAATGTTTTGCCTTATTCTTTTCTTTTCTTTTCTATTCTTTTCTTTTCTCTTTTAAAAATTTAAAACCATGCAAAAGAAAACGAAGAAAAGCCATGATAAGAAAATGTAACAAGTGTGAAAAATGACATGTACATGTCATGCGCACAAAACACGCTTAATGCCCGATTAGCGATACTTAATCGCGATTAGCATTAAAATAATGTATAATAAATCATAAAATTTCATAATTTGCATAAATCTAATAAAGCACCATCATTTCAGTAATTTCTGTAATTTTCCCAATTTTCCCCAATTTATCGGTATTTAATTATACCGCACTAATAAAATATTCAATATATTATTATTTAATTATAAAAATTCCCAAAAATAATATCTTATTTTTTCTGAAATGTTACATCTTCGAAGTTCGACCAAAGCAAGAACCGTAGGAAGTAATGTCTGATTGTGGGTACCTAAGTTCGGCAAGAGTTTTTCTAGGTGGGGAACCCATGATATGAAGAGAAGAAAAGGAAGAAAAGGAGAAGAAAAAGAATGTGGTGTGTGTGTGTATATATATATATATTATTTTATGTTAGTTATCGACAAAAGAATGAAATATACACAAAAAAGGCAAAAACAAAAACAATCACGACATAACACCACACACCTAATCGGTCAAGGGTTCACCTAGGTCAACTAGACCTGCTCAAGAACTCGATTGTTGAAGTAAAACTGTGTCGAGAATCGGGCTCAAGATATAATGATCACGAGGCCAGGTAAGTGCAGAGATAAGGGGAGGTTTTCTAATGCTTTCGCGAAGGTTCTTAATTAGATAACCCCTTTCTCTTTTGACGGTTTCTCCGTGAACACTTTCCTAGACACCCCGTGCGTGATATACCGTTAAGCGGTGTTCTAAACACAGTTAATTTCTTCAAATGAGCGCGATGTACTTAAAGGATTAAAGTCTAGTTTCTTTTAAAATTTATTCGGGTAAACGTTATGCTCAATTCGTGATTTGTGGGCCACGGAAAAGGTGATGAAATCCTTTACCGTATGTTGTGGTGTTCGCTTGCCCTTAAGTCCGTATTAATGGATGCAATGCTCAAATCAATAAAAAGATTGTTAAAAACCTAAAAAAATCGATTTTTATATTTAGGCACGGCACTGTAAAAAATACGGGTTAGTCAATTTTAGCGTTTAACAGGGAACTTGCAAAGAATCCTGCAAAGATAGAATAATGGATGCGTCGGAATTGAGAAGGAAGGTGTTAGGAAATACGTACCGATAAGTTTTCGGGTTAAGAAACCCTCGTTGAATGGAATCCAGCTAGCTTGAAAAGTTCTCTTGCGCGGGTCAAACTGTTGGATATATGTATACCCTAGAGGCCATTATATAATAGTGGATGTATTTATACATGTATATATATTCAGTGTACATTCTTGCTCGACATGATAGTATGCTATCTAGTTCTTCTTTATCTGACATGTTGACTTGATCATGCTTTTATTCATTTACACATGTTGATAAAGCCCTGACGATATTTGCTTGACTAGTGTGATTATGATGGAGATCATACTAGTGGGACGTCTGTAGTTTATAAGTATATCCTGAAATGTCCCTAGTCGTTGGTGTATCGAGATGGGGCATTGATATACCAGAGTAGACTAGCGTATATGATACTAGATCCATATGATGGGCGATGGATGTTCCCATATCCATTGATGTTTGACATCGAGATCATATGCGGGTGCTCAGTGGAGACTGGGTACACTGGACGGACTCGCCGAGAACTCCTATATGGTATTATATCTATCGTTGGATAGCAGATCTCAGGTGACAGTGGTACAGGTTAGTCTGTAGACCCGAGATCGTCATAGAGTCTTGTGTGTTCTCCCACTGTACTTTGTTTACCACCCTACCACGGCTCTACTGAGTCGTGAAAACAGGTGGCTTTTGGGTACAGTCCCGAGACACATGGAGACAGTGAGTGATAGGAGGGGTTTCGTCTCTCCCGGTATTGGGAGTTGATGTTGTGTTGTACTCGATTGGCTATATCAGTAAGTCCCTAGCCAGGGCTGTTGAAATTTACTGATAAGTGTTATCAGTAGTTTCCCGATCTGTTATAGACCATTCATCGGCATGACTTATTGAGTTATTGGGGTCGATGTTACCATCCCTAGACTCTATATGCAGCATATCTGACGAAAAGACCGGACTGTACGGTAGTGTTGCCGGTTGGCTCGACGGGAGTTGTGACAGGTTCGCTTTTTTTCTTCTGATCGCTCAATACCCGGGTGGCCGTTACGTTTAGATGACCTCTTGCGGCTTGGGGGTGCTTGATATGATTATCACCCACTGCCGGCGTATTGACGCGTCTTAGAGTCCCACAATGGAGTTACCTAGTCCAGACGAAACGATGTGGTGTGCATATATGATATGCGCGGGGACCCGATTAAATGCGCGTATGTGATACCGTATATTAATCGGGCAGTTTGGTATTAGTCGGGTCGTATGAGATATGACCGGTTTGCTAAATCAAGTGTTGATTTAACATTGACCATTTGCATTTTCACTTTAAACCCGTTTGTCTTTTGGTGTATGCATGCATGTATGCACATGTTTACATTGATGCACATTTTGATGTGCATGCACACATACATGCATACTCATTTGTATCATGGTTGTTGATACATTAGATGGTGGCAATATAAGATTCACATGCTAGTAAATATTTTGATATTTATTTTTGAGATAAATGGAATTGGATAATTACTCATGGTTGATTATTATATTCCCCCCATTAACCTTTGTGTTAACCATGAGTTATTTTCCATGGCCATTTTTGATCCAAAGATAAATATCTAGATATTTATTAACTTGGGTTAAAGGTGAGAAGAAGAAAATATATATATATTTTCTATTCTCATTTTTATCCTCATCTTTATCGTTATCTCTTGAGCTCTTCATTTGCCATCTTCTTCTTCCTCACTCTCTTGCTCTCTAGGTTTTGATAGTGAACAAAAGAGTGATCAACTTAGGGTTTTGAAGTGAGAAAACAAACCACATCACCATTCTATACTACTCTTGCCCATTAGTTTAGAGTGTTGGCTTCTACTTTTTCTCTTGATCAGGTGAAGCCATGAGCTAGGACAAAGAGGACTCTGGGTGGATCGTCGTGGACTTGGAGGATCTCAAGAAAGCTTCTTTCAACCCTCAAGTGGCCAAGGAGTCTAGCGTAGGGAGCTACAAAGGTTGTATTCCCTAAACCTGGCTTTTACTACTTATGGATTTTGTTAAAGTTTTGTTACCCTAGCTTTTCAAGTGTGATCCTTAGGTTAGTTTCATTAGCACCATATAATTTTTTAATATGGCATGTGTGATGCTACCAAACCCTAGTTGTGGTGCTAAGGAAATCCCAACATGGTATCAGAGCCTAACTAGAAGCCTAGACGATGTTACGACAATACGAAAATGAAAAACCCCGCAAAAATACGATTTTAGAAAACCCATGAAATGCTCTCTGTAAATTTTTTGAAAAGTGGTGTAAAAATTATTTTAGCAACTGCAGAGTGGCATTTTGGATGATATAAGAACACAGGTGGAAAACGTGGGGGGTGCTCGGTTCCAGGCCGGCGACGAGGCCAGAAAATCCGGCGACGCCGACCTTTTTTGCTCCCCTCCTCCTCGTTTTTCACCAGTGCTCTATACATCATAATTTGGGGTTTCTTGTATTGTTTTGAAGTCCAAATTTTCATGTGATGTTAGTTTGGAAATGGGCTCTTTGCGGAGTATTTCGTATTCGTATTTTATAGCATTGTAATGGTAAATTTGGAGACATTAAACAGGTCGAACGAATTATCAAACACTGGTATTTTCCAGGTTGAACGTACTCGATATATAATGCAGGTATTCTTATGGACCCTCTAGAAGAATGTAACCCTAACTCGAGATGTGACCACCAAACTGCAACTAAACCTTAGGGTTTACCGTAGTTAGTGGCGCCACAAATGAGGCTTGGGATTGCCCTTCTACGGTTAGTCCATTAAATACTGTGGCATAGATTTTGGGTATTGTTTAACGGTGCTCAAGTGTTGAGCTTGCTGGGGAATATGGGTGTTCGTTAATTCGATCAAAGAGTTTAACATCGCCTAGTAGTATGTGATACTTGTTTCTGCGACCGTAAGCGTAGTATGCGTATCGCCGGTTTCGTTGCTTTATGTCAACGGCAATTGGGATACGCATACTTGCTTACGTTGATGACATGTGATGTGTGTTGTTGTGTTGTGATGTATATGATTGTCGTGATTGAATAGCCTGGGAGTTTTTATGTGAGATGAGAATTTTACTTTTCATTCATGTAAAATTCATTTGTAATGTAATATTCTTTTATTTGGGGAACTTCCGGATTGAGGATGATGTCACCATTGTTGTATATTATTTACTTTTCCGCATTAGGATAGACCCAAGGTGGAGAGCACAAGTGACCGGGCTCTAGAGTCCAGTGGGAGACCATCTCAAGGAGTCGGGACCGGTTCTCCTAACTCTAGGTAGGGTCACTTGCCTCTCTCGTAGGGGTCTAGGGTGTGGGATTGGCTATTCATCACGACCGTGGAATCCGTATTTTCTATTGTTGGCTAAATACTAAATACGGACGTCCTAGTATATTCTTATTATCATATCTGTGTTTCTGCTGCCTATATTTTGTGATGTGACCGCTTAATATATCTCAGACGAATGCTATATTATATATGAGATATATAATAAACGTTGCTTATGTTTTACACCCGCGCTAGTCACGTCCCGGGATGCCGTGAGTTAAGTAACCTGACGGTGCATAACGGAACATTGCGGCGAATGCGGATGGCATAAGCGTACGTTGTATTTTCATTTCTTTTCTGTGATTGGCTTAAGGTCTTAAATGATGGGACTACATTAATATGATTAATGTAAAGAAAATAAACTTAAAAAGATGTCGTAGATTCAGATTTGAAAACTACTCGGCTTTTTACGAAAAAGCTACATTTCATAACAGCGGAACTTAAGCCACTCCTTTTGAAATCCATTTGATTCTACGACGATATCAAGTTCAAAGCGTTAAAGGTTTTCTTAAAAACCATCCGCAACCCTCCGTCATTTTAGGAAGTAGAGTACTTAGTATTCGTGCTACGTTTGTTGACCTTAGCCAAGGCGTAGTGTACGGTAGCTAAGTGATGTCTTCCTACAATGCATATGATGCAGATTAATTGGGACGGGCATGTGACTTTGTTGACCTTAGCCAAGGGTCATGTGAATGGGTCTAATTAATCATGAAATGATGGGTTGAACTTGACTAGTGCTTATGATTTTTTGACCTTAGCCAAGGTTATGAGTGCTAAGGGTAAAAATCACATCGGGAATTTCAATAGTTGAAATTTGCAATGAGATTGCATACCTTCCATATGATGCTTGGATCCCGATCCCACTGTGGGCAATAGTTGCTCCCAGGAGAGTTTTGCAGTTTACAATTAGCTAACTCATTACGTGTCTAGAAAGGTGTTAACGAGGCTACGCCTCAGGGAAGACGAGATTTATATTAATTAGGTCCGTGCGAAAGCACGGGGAACCTCCCTCAAGTACCGACACTGGCCTGGCTGAACGATTAGCGAAGATGTAGACTGTAATTAATCCTGGCTAGTTTTCTTTTTAAGGTTTGAAAGAAAAACTTGATTAAAGCAGTGGGAGACATCGATTAGATAAGATAATAACCAATCTGATCTTTGCAAGAGCTTTCGCTGAGTGTATTCTTTTCTCTCTCTTAATGGCAGATACCAATGACAGGACTCAAGCTTCTACTAGATAAAAACAAACTGAATGGGACCAATTATAAATACTGGCTGAGGAACCTTAACAATGCCTTGACTTATGATAAGGTATCATATGTCCTCACGGCTCCAGCCCCGCCAGTCCTAGGTCCTAAATCCTCATTTGCGGATATTGAAGTCCGCAAGACATGGGACGTTGACTGTGCCTTGGCCAAATGCCTCGCGCTTGCATCGATGGATAACACACATCAGAAGCATCACGAGAATATGGACGTCCAAGCCATATTTCTCCATACAAAGGAGTTGTATGGAGAGCAATCTCGTGTCTTACGATACGAAGCATCCAGAAAGCTGTTTCAGATGCGAATGGCCCCTGGCATACCAGTAGGAGACCATTTTCTGAAGATGATAGCTCTCATAGAAGAACTTGAGGACCTTGGGTGGACAATGGACAATGAGCAATATACTGATATTATTCTGCAGTCTCTCCCTTCCACCTTTGCTCAATTTATAGTTAACTTCAACATGCAGAACATGGAGAAGGAACTACCTGAACTCCTTAATATGTTAAGGAGTGCAGAGAGCACGCTGAAGTCAGTGAAGACTCCTGTTTTGAGTGTTGGGCCATCATCCTCCTCTCGTCCGAAGGCGAAAGCCAAGGGAAAGATGAAGAAGAAACCCACCAAACCTAAGGGTGGAGTCAAAAAGCCTAAGGGGAAAGACAAGTCCAAGGCTGGGGAATCGGGGAAAGGGGAATGTTATCACTGCCACAAAACAAGACACTGGAAGTGCAACTGCACGGGGTACTTGGATCTCATGAAGAAGCATGGGGATGCTTCCGCTTCAGGTGTGTTTGTGACAGAAAACTGTTTTTCAATAAACTCTGCTTCCTGGGTATTAGATACCGATTCAGGTTCTCACATTTGCAATTCTATGCAGGGGCTGAGAAATAGCAAGGTTTTGAAGACAGGTGACCATACTCTCCGCGTTGGAAATGGTTCCAATGTACATACAGTTGCAGTGGGAGAGTATCACTTGGGGTTGTCGTCTGGATGTATATTGGTTTTGAACCCATGTTATTATGTACCTAGTATACTTTGTAATATAATATACGTTTCTTTGTTAGACAATGAAGGATATAATTTTGTATTGCAGAACAATGTTATGAACATTCACCTGAATCAAATGTTGGTTGGGTATGGTACACTTAATAACGGGATATACGTCCTAAATCAACACACAATTTTCAGCATACAACACACTAATAAAAGAAAATTTCAGAAATAAATGAAGCTTTTCTTTGGCACTGTAGACTTGGTCATATTAACGAAACAAGACTAAACAGGTTACACAAAGATGGATATTTAAACCCTTTTGAATATAAATTTTATGCGACTAGCCAGTCTTGTATTAAGGGTAAAATGACCAAAACTCCGTTTATAGGACACGGAGAAAGAGCTACTTAGCTCTTAGGCCTCATACATAGTGATGTATGTGGGTCAATGTCTATACAGGCTAGAGGCGGTTTTTCATACTTCATTACTTTCAATGATGATTTCTCAAGATTCGGTCATGTATTTTTATTAAAGCACAAATCCGAAGCTTTCGAGAAATTCACTGAATATAAACTCGAAGTAGAAAAACAAACCGGCTTGAGCATCAAAATGCTTCGATCAGATCGAGGTGGAGAGTACCTCAGTACAGAGTTTGCAGACTTCCTAAAAGTGAATGGGATTCTCTCTAAGCTCACTCCTCCTTACACACCACAGCACAACGGTGTGTCAGAACGTTGGAATCGGACCCTATTAGATATGGTCTGTTCCATGATGAGTGATACTGAGTTACCCGTCTCATTTTGGGGGCATGCATTGGAGACTGCAGCGTTTCTACTGAATAGGGTCCCAACCAAAACCGTGTCTACCATGCCATATGAGATATGGCATGGGAAGAGACCATCTCTTAAACGAATTAAGATTTGGGGTTGTCCGGCCTATGTTAAAAAGAAGAATCCGGACAAACTCGAGACACGGTCGGTCGTGTGTAACTTTGTGGGATATCCAAAGAATTCTTATGGATATCTATTCTACCACAAGGAGGAACAAAAGGTGTTTGTTTCTCAGCATGCCACATTTTTAGAAAAAGAATTTTTTACAAATGATACAGATGGCAGTGTGGTAGATCTAGAAGAAGTTCTAGAAACACAAATTACAAATAATGACTTGGTTGAACTGGCTGTTGCAACAGAATCTAAGGAACCTCGACCACTCCGAAGGTCTGGTAGGACTTCTCGCCCACCGGAGAGGTAGTACTGTTTCCTCATTGATGGTGATAGAGAAGATTGCATCATGGAGGATGATGATCCTACGAGCTTTCAGCAAGCTATCATGAGTGGAAACTCTGTGAAGTGGCTGGATGCCATGAGATCTGAAATGGAGTCTATGTACACCAACAAAGTATGGACTTTGGACATTGTACTCCTTGGGGTAAAACTCGTAGGGTGAAAATGGATCTTTAAAAGAAAGATTGGTGTAGATGGGCAGGTAGAGACCTATAAAACAAGACTTGTGGCGAAGGGCTTTCGTCAAAGACCAGGTTTGGACTATGACGAAACTTTTTCTCCCGTAGCCATGCTTAAATCCATTCGGATCCTACTTCCTATTGCTGCTCACTACGACTATGAAATCTGGCAGATGGACGTTAAAACAACATTTTTAAATGGAGATCTAGAAGAATGCGTTTATATGGATCAGCTAGAGGGCTTCATTGACAGTGGGAGCAGCGGGAAAGCATATAGATTGCTTAAATCCATTTATAGATTAAAGCAGGCATCACGGAGTTGTAACATCTGTTTCGATGATGTTATCAAAGAGTTTGATTTCCTCAAAAATCCAGATGAACCTTGTGTTTATAAGAAGGTTGTATAGAGAGCTGTCACATTCCTCGTATTATACGTGAATGACATTCTTCTGATAGGAAATGATAATCCTATGCTACAGTCGGTCAAATCTTTCTTATCACTAAGTTTCTCCATGAAGGACCTGGGTGATGCCACATACATTCTGGGCATTTGGATCTATAGGGATAGATCCAACAGGTTATTGGGATTGTCCCAAACCAGGTACATTAACACCATCCTAAAAAGGTTTAGTATGAAAGACTCCAAGCGGGGTGCCTTACCCGCTTGCCATGGGGTCACTCTCTCCAAGGACTTTTGCCCAAAGACCGATGAAGAGAGAGCTCGCATGAGCATTATACCCTATACTTCGGCAGTAGGATCTATAATGTATGCGATGTTATGTACACGCCCAGATGTAGCTTATGCACTAAGTGTAGTAAGCAGGTATCAATCCAACCCATGGGAGAATCACTGGATAGCTGTGAAGAACATTCTTAAGTACTTGCGAAGGACTAAAGAATTGTTCTTGGTGTATGGTAATGGAGACCTCCAAATGGAGGCCTTTACCGATTCGAGCCTCCAGAGTGATAAGGACGATAGCAAATCTATCTCTGGGTTTGTATTTACCGTCAATGGAGGGGAGGTAAGTTGGAAGAGTTCCAAACAGGATACCGTTGCAGACTCTACGATGGAGGCTGAGTACATTGCTGCGAATGATGCCTCCAAGGAAGCCGTCTGGATGAGGAAGTTTGTCTCGGAGCTAGGAGTAGTTTCAACCATTATTGATCCAATACCATTGTATTAGGATAATAATGGGGCTACGGCATTAGCCAAGAAGCCTAGGTCCCATCAGTGGTCTAGACACATCCGGAGGCCATTTCATTTGATCCGGGAGATTGTAGATCGCCGTGAGATCGAGATTAGGAGAGTAGACACAATGAATAAAACTGTGGATCCACTCACCAAGGCCCTCCCTCAGCCGCAGCATGAGCGACTTTTTGAGATGTTTAGTATGGATATGCCAATAACTGGCCTTAGTGCAAGTGGGAGATTGTTGGATATATGTATGCCCTAGAGGCTATTATATGATAGTTGATGTATTTATACATGTATATATATTCAGTGTACATTCTTGCTCGATATGATAGTATGCTATCTGGTTCTTCTTTATCTGACATGTTGACTTGATCATGCTTTTATTCATTTACACATGTTGATAAAGCCCAGAGGATATTTGCTTGACTGCTGTGATTATGATGGAGATCATACTAGTGGGACGTCTGTAGTTTATAAGCATATCCTGAAATGTCCTTAGTCGATGGTGTATCGAGATGGGGCATCAATATACCAGAGTAGACTAGCGTATATGATACTAGATCCATATGATGGGCGATGGATGTTCCCATATCCATTGATGTTGGACATCGAGATCATATGCGGGTGCTCAGTGGAGACTGGGTACACTGGACGGACTCGCCGAGAACTCCTATATGGTATTATATCTATCGTCGGATAGCAGTTCTCAAGTGACACTGGTACAGGTTAGTCTGTAAACCCGAGATCGTCATAAAGTCTTGTGTGTTCTACCACTGTACTTTGATTACCACCCTACCACGGATCTACTGAGTCATGCAAACAGGTGGCTTTTGGGTGCAGTCCCGAGACACATGGAGACAATGAGCGGTAGGAGGGGTTTCGTCTCTCCCGGTATTGCGAGTTGATGTTGTGCTGTGCTCGATTGGCTATATCAGTAAGTCCCTGGCCAGGGCTGTTGAGATTTACTGATAAGTGTTATCAGTAGTTTCCCGATCTGTTATAGACCATTCATCGGCATGACTTATTGAGTTATTGGGGTCGGCGTTATCATCCCTAGACTCTATATGCAGCATATCTGACGAAGAGACCGGACTGTACGGTAGTGTTGCCGGTTGGCTCGACGGGAGTTGTGACAGGTTCGCTTGTTTTCTTCTGATCGCTCAATACCCGAGTGGCTATTACGTTTAGATGACCTCTTGCGGCTTAGGGGTGCTTGATATGATCATCACCCACTGCCGGCGTATTGACTAGTCTTAGAGTCCCACAATGGAGTTACAAATTCCAGGAGAAACGATGTGGTGTGCATATGTGACATGCGCGGGGACCCAATTAAATGCGCGTATGTGATACCGTATATTAATCTGGCGGATTGCTATTGGTCGGGTCGTATGAGATATGATCGGTTTGCTAAATCAAGTGTTGATTTAACATTGACCATTTGCATTTTCACTTTAAACCCTTTTGTCTTTTGGTGTATGCATGCATGTATGCACATGTTTACATTGATGCACATTTGGATGTGCATGCACACATACATGCATACTCATTTGTATCATGGTTGTTGATACATTAGATGGTGGCAATATAAGACTCACATGCAAGTAAATATTTTGATATTTATTTTTGATATAAATGGAATTGGATAATTACTCATGGTTGATTATAATATTTCGCCCACTAACCTTTGTGTTAACCATGAGTTATTTTCCATGGCCATTTTTGATCCAAAGATAAATATCTAGATATTTATTAACTTGGGTTAAAGGTGAGAAGAAGAATATATATATATTTTCTATTCTCATTTTTATCCTCATCTTTATCATTATCTCTTGAGCTCTTCATTTGCCATCTTTTCTTCCTCACTCTCTTGCTCTCTAGGATTTGATAGTGAACAAAAGAGTGATCAAGTTAGGGTTTTGAAGTGAGAAAACAAACTACATCACCATTCTATACTACTCTTGCCCATTAGTTTAGAGTGTTGGCTTCTACTTCTTCTGTTGATCAAGTGAAGCCTTGAGCTTAGACAAAGAGAACTACGGGTGGATCGTCGTGGACTTGGAGGATCTCAAACAAGCTTCTTTCAACCCTCAAGTGGCCAAGGAGTCTAGCGTAGGGAGCTACAAAGGTTTTATTCTCTAAACCTAGCTATGACTACTTGTGGATTGTGTTAAAGTTTTGTTACCCTAGCTTTTTCTATTGTGATCCTTAGGTTAGTTTCTGTAGGGTTACTAGGCACTAGAACAAGGTTCTACAAGGGATCAACCATGCCAAAATTAAATTTTTCATGTGTCGAACAACCCTAACCAAGATCTTAGACTAGAGATTAGGCGTAACAAAGAGCAAGTAAACAACTTTACCTCTAAGAGTTAGGGATTACAACCTTTGTAGTCCGTTCCTTCACTTCTAAAGCTCCGTGTTGAAGTCCCTTCGCTGCGATCATCGAGTACCCGGACTCAAGAGAGGCTCCATGAAGAGAAAGATGCAAGCTTG
Source organism: Agapanthus africanus (assembly GCA_030015575.1). NCBI lineage: Eukaryota > Viridiplantae > Streptophyta > Magnoliopsida > Asparagales > Amaryllidaceae > Agapanthus > Agapanthus africanus. The sequence continues at coordinate 368,742,008 of JASDDO010000012.1, forward strand.
CTTCCGATCTTCAATAACAAAGATGATCTACCTTGAAAAAACTCAAACCCAAGCTCTTGCTTTGCTAATCAAGTATTAGCAAAGCAAACACCCTAATCTAAGTGCCATGAATAAATGAGGATGATGAAGTAGGAATTTAGCTCTCATTTGTTTTCAATTTCTCACTCATTTTCATCACACATGAAAAAGCTAGAAAGCTTTTCATCAAAAGAAGAAGGAAGACGAAGAACAAGAATCTCTTTTGTGATGAATAATGAAATCAATTGTGAGGTTAGAAATGCAACCATGGGTTAAGAATAATAACTTAACCCCTGTAGAGATTTTACCATGGTAAAGGGTTTGGGTTTGGATAAAAATATCAACAAAATATCTTTACAAAAAATCTTTGCTTAAAAACAAAAACAAAGCTTCTAGAAGCTTCAAGAAAGCTTAACCCTAATCCAAACCCTAACCATGTTTAAACTCCACAAAACATGTTGCATTTGTAAGCTTAACTTGTTACAATATTATATATCACATATATAATATATTTTGTAACAAAATAAAATAATACAATTAACATATATCACATATATATCAATGTATTACCCGAGTGAGAAAAAGAGTCTTTAAGTGAGCTTATACTAGTTAATGTAATTTAATATATCAAATATATAATTATATATTTGATTATCGAATCAACACTTGATCTGATAATTCGGTTATTTAACAAATAACCGACCAATATAATTTGTATCAGTTCATCGAATCAACACTTGATCCGATGACCCGGCTATATCACATATACCCGGCCGATATCATATATCGCGAGAATCTAATATGGTATCACATACACGTATTGTTCTCGATCCCGCACATATCACATATGTTCACCTACTCCGTTCTGCCTGAGCAAGGAAACCTCTGTGTAGGACTCTAAAGAATCGTCAATACACCGGCAGTAGGTGATGATCATATCAAACACCCACAAGCTGCAAGCGGTCAGCTAAACGTAACAGCCACCCAGGTATTAAGCAATCAGAAGATCAACAAACAAGCATGTACTTTCTCCCGTGAATCCAACCAGTAACACTCTCGTACAGTCCGGTCTCTTCGTCTGATATGTCGCATATCTCACATAGGGGTAGTAAACGTGAGACCCCAGTAGCTTGATAAGTCGTGTCGATATGAGGTCCATAACAGTTCGAGAAACTACTGATAACACATACCAGCAAATCTCAGCAACCCTGGCCAGGGATTTCCAGTTATAGCCAATCGAACACAGCGCAACATCAACTCCCTATACCGGGATAGACGAAACCCCTCCTATCGCTCATTGCCTCCATGTGATTCGGGATTGTACCCAAAAGCCACCGTTTTGCACGCCCTCTTGGACGTGGTATGATGGAAATCAAAGCACAGTGGGAATCACACAAGACTCTATGACGATCTCGGGTCTACAGACTAACCTGTACCAGTGTCACCAGAGAACTGCCATCTGACGTGAGGTATAATACCATCTGGGAGTTCTCGGCGAGTCCGTCCAGTGTACCCAGTCTTCACTGAGCACCCGTATACCTTCTCTGATGTCAAACACCAATGGATATGGGATCATCCATCGCCCATCATATGGGTCAAGAAGCGCATACGCTAGTCTACTCTGGAGTATCGATGCCCTGTCTCGGTACTCCCACGATTAGGAACATTTGAAGGATGTACTTGGCGACTACACTGTCCCCACTAGTATGATCTGCATCATAGTCCTGGTAGTCAAGTACTCATCCTAAGGGCTTTATCAATATGTAACATAGAGACAATCAGAGTACATGTTATGTCGAGCAAGAAAGTCCTCCCTATATATGTCCAAGCATCCACTACAATAAACAACGTATGTACAGTAATGGCCTCTAGGGCATACATATAACTAACAATTTCATTAGCACCATCAAATTTTTTTAATATGGCATGTGTGATGCTACCAAACCCTAGTTGTGGTGCTAAGGAAATCCCAACACAAACTACCCGGATCTTTGGTACTGTACTTTCGCAATCACCTTAGCTTTGAATGTACACTTTTCTCCACACGATCACAGTTCGCAAATCCGTCTAAATCTACAAATGTCGGAAAAATGGATTTTTAATGCGAAAAAGCGATATGAATGCCCAAACACCTACACACCTAAAATTATAAAAATCAAGCAATAAAATAGGGACAAAATTAGAACACTGGAGCACAGAGAAAAATTTTGGAGCAAAAGAGGGCGCTTGGGCCGGCGGTGCCGGAAAATTGTAGGATCTCGCCGAACTCCTTGATGAATTGGGGCTCCAAATTTTTTCTGGTGTCCTAGTGTTATACTAGCGTCTCAATTTTATTGTTTAACTTCTCTGTTTAGTTCCTGAGTGCTTGCAGGTCAAAAATCCAGAGAGCAAAAAAGTTAGATATGTTAATTTTTGTTTTGGTTTTTGAATTTTCTTTTCGATTTTTAGTTTGTTTTAAGAATGGTGTTAGATTTATAAACAATATGTACAGAGATTAATTCGAAATAACAAGAATTAAAACGTTATCTTCTCCCCGAAAACGGCGCCATTTGATTGGCACCCAGCTTTCGCGTGTCGTTTTTAGTTCTAAAGTTACCGCAATCAAAGACGGCCTCGCATGTAGCTATCCGCGATGAGTACGGGTCTTTCGCACGGAGATGGTGTGTTTTACGTTCTTGTCATCACGAGTTATTGCAAGGTTCGGAACGGTTCGTTTCTAACCTATGTGTTGTATATGCAAGTATAAGTTTGTTAGGATTAGATAGGTTAGTGTAAGTTAGTGAAAACCGTACTCAATTCTTTATGCTGAATTTAACCAATAAAGCTAGAGCAATCAGAAACAACGTGGATTAGGGTGCTTAAGCATGTTATTAGTGAAATCCGGCTTATTGACCCTTGTTCGTCCGTTCTTGTCTCTTGACTTTCGTCTCCGGCCAAACCGAACGCAACCGGTCACAGTTAGGAATCACCGATACCTTGGTAGGGTAGGATGCCTAACAGAGCGCTTGCGTAAGGTTTGGGCGGAGTTCAATCGGAAAATATCGGGCAAAAGAAATGTGAAACGAAAATCTTAACTTACAATTCCATTCTTTTTCCTAACTACACAATTATTTACAAACAATCAAAACAACAAAAGAAAAGATAAAAGAAAAGAAAAGAGCAACATTACAAGTAAGTAAATTGCAAGGTAATAAAATGCAAGTAAGTAAATGGCAAGAATTTAAATTGGAAGAAAGTAAAGCAAGAAATAAAATACTAAGAACCCAAAGTGCAAAAATGAGAGTTCTATTATGTCCAAGTGATGATACAAATCTTGAGTTCAATAACCTAAACTTAAACTTGCAAGCTCAATGAAGAGGTTGCAAGATCAAGAGAAGGCAAAAAGCTCAAGGTGAACAAGCTATGTACAAGAACAAGAAAACAAAGAGTAAAAGTGGTTCTAGTGTAAAGAATATGAGACTATGAGACCCCCTTCCCTTACTCACTGATCTGGCTTTTATAGGCCCAAAATAAGATTAAACAAGCAATATAATATGGGTGATGTGACTGCAAGGGAAGGCCAGAGAAAAATTGGTGACATTTGGACAAGCAAAAACCGGTGGGGCCGGCTATTTGAAGCATCTCGCCGGTTTTGTGTTGGACATTGGGGCTCGTATTTGTTCTATGATGATGTATGCTCTCTATAATTCCACTGGTATTGCTTGATTTCTTTGTAAAAGCCTAGGTTGTATTCAGTAGTTTAGAGGGAAACTTGATGCTTTAAATCACATCACAACTTTTTAGCATTAAACACACATCACCTCACTTGTGCCCACTTGTACCCCTTGCATCATGGCAGCCCCACCTATGTTCAAGCCATCAAAGAGCTAGTGCACACTTGCCATTTGTTGGACCAAAATTGTGTATACTTTTATTTGTTGCGAAATAACTCTTTGGACATCGATCGGTTTGCAGTTCCGGTTGCAGTGTCGGCTCACAAACGTTATATCCGTGATTTTGAATGTGTTTCCAATATTGTGTCTCGGATACCTATAATCTGTATTTACTGAGCAGAAACTGGTTAATTGTACCGATAAATAACAAAATAGATAATGAATGAGTGGTATTGAAATGCAGTTTTCTGTGATAAACAGAGCTCAAGAGAGAAACTCAAGAAAATGGCTTAAATGTTAGAATGAGAGAAGAATGGCTCATCATAGACCCTCACTCATTGAAGCATCCAATATCCACCAATAAAAATATGGAGCCATGCTTCAATAGTAAGTCAAGACAAATATAATATTAGATAAAGCCATGCTTCTCCATTCCTCTTCATTTTCCACCTCATTTCCTATTTTCTAAAAATAGAAAATCATGCCATGCCTCATATATATATATATATAAGAAAATATTAAGTGAGCTAATAATATTAGTTAAGATATAATTATATCAAATATAATATATATCACATTATTAAATTAACACTTGATTTAATAATCCGGTTATATCACATATAACCTACTAATATCATTTATCTGTATATCACATTATCAAATCAACACTTGATTCGATAACCCGGTTATATCACATATAACCTGACCGGCATCTGATAACTGCCAGATTACAATACGGTATCAAATAATCCTATTTAATCAAGCCCCCGCACATATAATCATATATGCCCTACTTCGTTTCGCTTGAACCAGGAAACTTCTATGTGGGACTCTAATGACTCGTCAATACGCCAGCAGTAGGTGATGATCACATCAGTCACCCACAAGCCGTCAGTGGTACTAGATGGACGTAACGGCTGCCTAGGTATTGAGCGATATGAAGATCAACAAGCTAGCTTATCCATACTCTCCATGAAGCCTATTAGTAACACTTACCGTACAGTCCGGTCTCTTCGTCTGATATGTCACATATTCTGTCTATGGGTGGAATCGTCAGACCCCAGTAACGTGATAAGTCATGCCGATGTCTGGCCTATAACGGTTTGAGAAACTACTGATAACTCTTATTAGTAAATCTCAGTAGCAGCCCTGGCCAGGGACTTCCAGTTATAGGCAATCCAGTATAGCGCAACATTAACCCCCAATACCGGGAGAGACGAAACCCCTCCTATCGCTCATTGCCTCCATGTGACTCGGGACTGTACCCAAAATCCACCTGTTTGCATGACTCATTTGAGCGTGGTAAGGAGTAAATCAAAGCACAGTGGGAGCCACACAAGACACTATGAGGATCTCGGGTCTACAGACTAACCTGTACCAGTGTCACCAGAGGACTGCTATATGACGATGGATATACTACTAACTAGGAGTTCTCGGCGAGTCATGTTCGGTGTACCCATTCATTAATGAGCACCTGTGTACAATCTTTGATGTCAAACACCAATGGCTATGGGACTAGCCATCGCCCCATATAGGGTCATGAAACGTACACACTAGTCTAATATCGATGCCATGTCTCGATATACCCTCGACTAGGATCAATTGAAGGATGTACTTGTAGACTACCCAGGTTCTATTAGTATGATCCGCATCAAAGTCCTGGTAGTCAAGCAAACACCCTAAGGGCTTTATCAACATGTAAGAGATAGACAGTATAAGAATACTAGTCTACATGTTAAGATAAAAAGTTACCAGATGGCATACTATCATGTCGAGCAATAAATTCCTCTATATATATGTCCAAGCATCCACTATATCATACAATAACGGCCTCTAGGGCATACATATTCCTAACACACGTGCGGCGCCATATAAGAATTTAATTCTTACTCAGAAAGTTCTTCTGTGCTTTGCACATTGGCGCCGGTGTGAGGAGAACGTGCGGTGCCGTATAAGAATTTAATTCTTACCCAGAAGCTTTTTTGTGCTTTTCATATTGGCGCCGGTGCCCTCGTAAGAAGCACGTGGGGGCGCTGGCGCCTTCGTGAGAAGCACGTGGGGCGCTGCCCCATTAATGAAGGTTTCTTTTCACCTTCTTTCTCTGCTTTTCCTGAGTCAAACTTTCTTTTCCAATGGCTTCTTTTGTCAGAGCTTGGAAATACTTCCACTATACACAACATTTTCTATGCCGAGACTTAAATGCCTCCCTTTATAATCTAAGCAATGCTCCTATTCTCTCTCACTTTCAGAGAATCATTTTAACAGAGAAGAGTCATGGCTTGCAATCGTCTGCATGCTAATCGGCAGCCATGGGAGGTGCCTATCGAGGAAATTGTTACTCATTTTTTTGAACGCTTGGTGAATCCCGCTCTCACGGATGACTAATCTGATACGGTGCTGCACGAGCTCTTGACTCGTCGAGGATCTCTTCTGCCCATCGCCTCCATTTGGCTTTAAATGATCTTCCTGTTCGTGCTCGATGACATTCCCCCTCATCCAGCGGAGATGACTCCGGCGATGCTCGACGCAGCGGAGGAGAATATCGAGTGCTTTCATGAGGCACTTTTGATTACCAAACCTCTGAGGGATCGTTCTGTTCAGCTGCTAAGCCAGATATTGGCTCAGCGGGCTATCATGGCTGCTTTCGCCGATGAACAAGGCACCGATCGATAGGGAGTGACTCCTCGCAAAGATCGCCGCTTCGACATGGTGGAGAAGGCTGAGAGGGCTTTAAAAAACTTCATTCGTAGTTTTGTAAACCCTTGTACTTTTGATCCCGTGTTTGGTGATCTATTTCCTGTAGAATAAAATGTATATTTGAATGCTTTCCTTTTATCGTTGGCCACCGAGTGCTTCATTTCTAACACATGTTTTTCCTTGGATTGTATTGTTTAAATATATGTGCAACATACATATGCGCACGTGCATTACACTTTTAGGGATTTTTGTTAAGCGCAAACGCCAATGATATGCCCGTGTCAAGCACTAACCCTCCACGCCTGCTTTCACACATATCTGTAAACGAAATTTAAACTGGTGTAAACAAATGTCCCCCACTACTTTACTCACGGAGCTATACACATAAGTGAAGTATTGTAGAGTAATACATAGCATACGACCAGTTTTGGGCTGGTGTATCGTACATAACTTTTAGAATCTCGATCTGAGAAGATAGAGAGCGGACACAAGCGTCATCATCCATAATTAACTCAAATCTCAACTCTTAAAGGATATAGTTCTAAATCCTGAGGCCCATGAGCTGCACCCTTCGCGAAGTAGTTTATGTACTCATTTCGGAGTTTGTAGTTTATTTACTCATTTCAGAGTTTCTAGTTTATATACTCGTTTTGAAGTTTGTAGTTTATTCACTCGTTTTGGAGTTTCTAGTTTATGTACTCATTTCGGAGTCTGTAATTTATTCATTCGTTTCGGTGTTTCTAGTTTATGTACTCGTTTCGGAGTCTGTAGTTTATTCACTCGTTTCGGAGTTTCTAGTTTATATACTCATTTCGGATTCTTTTGTTTATTCACTCGTTTCAGAATTTATAGTTTATTCACTCATTTTGGAGTTTCTAGTTTATTGAATCGTTTCGGAGTTTCTAGTTTATGTACTCGTATCGGAGCTTGTAGTTTATTCACTCGTTTCGGAGTTTCTAGTTTATGTACTCGTTTCGGAGTTTCTAGTTTATGTACTCGTTTCGGAGTTTGTTGTTTATTCACTCGTTTCGGAGTTTCTAGTTTATGTACTCATTTCGGAGATTTTTTAGTTTATGTACTCATTTCGGAGTATTTTTACTTTACCTCCCTTGGGTTTACAGGCAAACTTGTCCTAACCTTATATGCAGCTAACCCCTATTCTTTACGACAGAGTTCCGTTAGGTTTGTGGTGCTAGGGTTTTAGTTTGTGGTACCGTCATATTGGCTAATATATTCCTCGATATGCAGTCTTCAAGCTATTATTCGAGTAGCCCCACGACTGTCGTGTCTCTGATCCCTTCGGGGGCTGGACAAGACGTCTTCAAGTAATCTCCTTTGGTCATATTACCGTGAGAAGGGCAAACGTTCGGAATTTGCCATGACGCTTTTTACTTGAGGTTAGGCTCAATTTGGAGCCCCGATTAGTCATAACCACTCCGCTCTGGTGTGGTATGATCTCCGATAGTCTTTTAGGCTTTATATGAGTTGCTATCGAGATCCGAAGCTGGGAATATGTCTTCACTTCATTTTTTGTTTTGACGATATCGTGCCGACTCTTTGCTGAAGTAAGGTAGACATCTGTAGGACCTCTATGCTGCGTGTATTGCAGTTGAAGTCCGGAGCTAGGAATATGTCATTGCTCCAATTTCATTTGATAGTTGCGTCCGCATCCTGCTGAAATGAGGGGGAACGTCGAGATAGTCTCTGGGTTGTATATGAACCGTCTAGACTTGTAGCTAGGATTTTGCCGTGACTCCATTTTTGCTTTGACCCTTAGGTCTTTTGTTGATGTTGCATCTGCATTCTGCTGTCATGAGAAGCACGTCGAGCTGGAGTTAGGATTTTGCCGTCACTCCTTTTTGATTTGGCTCCTTGGAGCCTTTGTTGACGTCGCATCTGCACTGAGAAGGAACGTCGAGCTGGAGCTAGGATTTAACCATTACTCCTTTTTTTTTGACCCTTGGGTATTTGATGACGTTTCGTCTACATCCTGCTGGCATGAGAAGCATGTCGAGCTGAAATTAGGATTTTGCCATCACTCTTTTTTGATTAGGCTCCTTGGAGCCTTTGTTGATGTTGCGTCTGCATCCTGCCGGCATGAGAAGCACGTCATGCTGGAGTTAGGATTTTGCCATCACTCCAGTTTTTGGCCCTTGGGATTTTGATGACGTTGCGTCTACACCCTGCTAGAATGAGAAGGAACGCCGAGATATTCTCTGGGTTGTATATGAACCGTCAAGACTTGGCTCACCCTTTGATGGAGCCTGGTGGGAAAATATGGTTCCCTTTTGTCATGACCCGGAATTTAGCTCTTGGCCGGCACTTAAATCACGCAACGACTAAAGGCGTAACGTAATTCAAGTAAGCCGAAACCCAGAAATCTAAACCTTTTGCGGAAAATAGTGGAGGTGCAGTTTTGAAATAAACGTATAATGAAATCAAGTTTCTTCTTTAATGCATAGATAATGAAACATGAACATGCAAGTAGATTAAACTATAGTTGAAAACATTTTTTGTTTTTAAAAATTTAGGCAGCACCTCCCTTATATTTTTTGATCCAAAACCACATACAAGCAATATATATAGGCATCTCCAAGTGGGAGCTAGCTCTTCGCCAATTGGCGGAAACACAACCACGCAAGTAAGCAAGAGATATATACGACGCCCAACGGCGAAGATCAACACTGGAAGAAAAGCAAATAAAGCAATACATCACCATCACAAGAAGCGAACATAACACATCGCTCAAGTCTCACAACACAAGTCTTTCTAAGTCTACTAATATACAACTCTAGTTTCTGATTGATGGAGTTTATCTAGATACAACAAAATATATAACAGTACGAGAGTGGGCACGATCCAATATGTGTCCCACCTACCAAAGCAAAACACCCTGGAAGCAACTGTGTGCCAGCGATACCGCAACTGATCCCAAGCGGTCAAACCTGTAAGAACTGTGGCACAACGGGGGTGGGTTGCCTACTCGTGAGAAGAAAATATCAACAGGTAGAAATCGAATAAAACAACGATTTCCTAGGTCATATTATATCATAAAGGTAATACTATGATATCTAGGGTGACCATAATGCAAATATGTCAACAATCGAGTCAATGCAATGACATAGAGAAATAAACATCTAACATCATATGCCAGCATGCATGTGGATATCATCCACATGTCCATCAACGACACAAACCATATCATGGAACCTGAGTGTCCAACATCGACACTCGAATCATTATGAAAACATATGTCTGTATGTATGAGGATATCAACCACGTGTGTCTATCAACGACACATCAAAATCATGAAACCTGAGTGTCTAACACCGACACTCGAAACATCATGAAAACTCGTGTCCAGAATCGACACGTAAATCCTCATACCTCAGGCGCCACATACTCAGATCAGCCATCATATATATCTCATCTCAGGCGCCGCATACTTTGATCGGCCATCATATCCATCACACGATCCGGTCGGTATCCTCCGGATAACCGCCAGATCCAAAAATATCACCGGTAGGTAGTGCTCCCTCTTCCAGGCTTATCGTCTACACCAAAAAAATCATTTCTTGTCCTAGGGTACCATACCGGGTGCACCATATACCCGCAGACGGTGCCTCCCACTCCTCGAATTGGGTATGCTCACAACTCAGAACTGAGAAAACACATGGTGGACACGTCAAAATATCATATCTAAAGAACCACGTTTTTAAAACAATACATAATTTCCTTTGAAATTAACCACGGTTCACAAATCCAGAGATCTCATAAATACAACATCTCAATGCATATAACCATAAAGTACGATGTATGAAACATAGAACGGTAAGATGAGCATATCAAATATATCATGCAAACATGTCATATGATAGTACTGAACAATTAAGAATAATATCAAGGATATAGAAATTCTACGGTGTAAGTGGCATAGCAGTTCTACTGTGTAAGTGGCATAACAGTTCTACTGTGTTAGTGGCATAGCAATTATCGATGATAAATGTGTGTGAGCCAGCAATTCTATGTCAGTATAACATGCGCATCATCGATAATTGTGCAGGTGTACTAGCAGACGAAATCAGGTAAATAACGGGTATGAAACATCGTATATACATATATATCGTAGTAAAAGAAATGCGAGCGTATGTAAAAACGATAGATCATAAACACGAACAGTATATCAAATATGCAACCATGTTGGAGTCATACAGTTATAGTATAAAATGGTGTGAATCTTCATTTTTAAAATAGGAGATTATGATACTGTTTGGAAAAGATACCATTTGAAAAGTTTAACACGTCTCCTTGAGTTCATCATTTAAAAAGGGTGTAACGATTCGTTAGTTTTGAAATGGGTATGACTCCAAGCATATCACAATATCTACTTTGTGATATGAAATAAAAGGGTTCTCAAGTCGGAATAATTATCGGGTATCATCCTTATACATCACGTACGGAATATCCATCGTACGATATCATCACAACAATAGTACGGATCTATAATCACGTACATCAACTCATAACACATCCATCCCAATCTTTTCGTATTATCGTTCACAGGTCTCGTCGATATCAATCTCATAACATATCGATATCGAGCTCATATCACACCACTATAAATCTCATATTTATCCTCTTTCAATCACTAATATAAATATATATCACAATTAACATTCTCATTTCATATTTATTATATCATTTCACACTAAAAACCCTTGATCATCTATGTGGGTTTATATATAGGTTTTTATCCAAACTAAAAATTTATATATCACTTATCCATATCAATGGTTATAGGGATGCTATATGCCAACCACCCGACTTCTCCCGTAGATATAAATCTACTCACCTGCGAAAATCCTTGTTCAGCCGTAGTCGATGTGCTTCGTCATCTAGCAATCCACGCGAAGGTACCTACAATCACAACACATCGTAATGCTATTAAAATCAATGTCCGGAAAACCGATACGGAACACGGTGTGCTCATAGGTTAGAACCTATAGCCTACGCATGCAAAAACAACCAAACAACCCTCGTCGTTGACGTACAAACGTCCAACGATCATATCAAATCCAAATACCAAAACCACGAATTCAAATACCTTAAAAACATAGCCAAAACACTCTCAAGTAGCTCCCAGATTTTGGCTCAGGTCAAAAGGGACAAAACTAACAAGTACAGAGGCTGGTTTATAGGGAGTGTGAGATACTGGAAAAACCACAACACCATAACCCAAAAAAGGTCCGGCGGGATGATGGAAATACCCTGCGCCGCCGGTCTTGGTAGGGACAATCGGGTTCGTATTTTGGTGGTGGTCTTCTAGTGTTCTAGTTAAGTCAGTGGACTTGTTTGATTTTCTTGAAAATACCCCAGATAGCTCCAGATACCCTTTAGGCTAACAAACTCCACAAAACCGACACGGGACACTTCTAAACTCGTATATTGGGTTCTAAACTCTATTTTGGTCCAGAAAAGAAATCTCTAAGGTCTTTCTACACCTACTACACCTCTATTGCATCCTTACAAGTTCACAAATCACTAAACCTCAACTTGGAAATTTCCAAGATCACAAACAACACTAAAACAAGTTCTAAACTACACTAGCATAGATTAACATAATAACTTAACGAGAAGAAATGAATTATACCTCATTTGAGCAGCTCAAGAAAACCCTAGATGCCCAAAGTCTCCCAAATCCAAACTTGTTTGGTCAAAAGGGTTTAGGAAGAGGTGGGGATCATTTATTGTGAATGTGGCATAGGGTTTTAGTGAAGGATTGGAGATGATACATGAAGGTGGAGGAGGTGGAGGAAGCATGAAGGAGAAGATGAAGAAAACAATGGGAGAAAAGAAAGAGGCAGCCCATTCTCTCTCTCTCTCTCTCTCTCTCTCTCTCTCTCTCTCTTTCTCTCTCTCTTATCATCACTCTCTCTTATGCTCACTCTCTCTCAAATATCTCTTTTGTCTCCTCTCTCCCTCTCTCATGGCTCATGGCATCATATTTCTTTTTCTCTTTCTCACAATTAACTCACAAGTCAAAAATGAAACAACAAAATAAAACAACATGCAAAAAAATGCACATGACATGGTGCACTAACCATGGAAAAATGTAGAAACACGGATTTGGCTTAATCGCGATTAGTAGTGCACTAATCAAGTTTAATTTAAACTCGCATATAATTAATTATAAAAATGCCAAAATTCGATAATTATCATTATAATAAATAAATCAATTTAATCTCTACTTGTATTCCAAATATTGGTATATACTTATACCATTTTACGAAAACCCCTATTCGCAAATCGAATAGTTTTTGCGAAATATATTATTTTAATATTTAAATTCCAAAAATAATATTTTATATTTCTGAAATGTTACAATCTTCCCCCCTTAAATAAATTCAGTCCCCGAATTTAAATTTAAACCCCTAATTACTAAAACATTTCAATAATCCTGTTCAAATCAATGGGGCTCCGAAATCACGGAATACACAAAAACACCACAGCGCATCGTGTACGCATGAAAACGAGTACGAAACTCAAAATCAATCTCCATCAAGCATCATGCAAATCATAGGAGTTATAAAGGAAATACGAATCTCAAAATCCACTGCTGAAATCCAATATACTCTAGTCAATTACTATAATACGTATATAGTACGCATCCTTGCAAAATCTTCTAAAAACTAAATAAAACACATGCAAAATCTTTTCTGAATTGCCGTGTGATGCGTAACTCACGACACAAGTGGCGGACGCTCAATTGTAAAGTAGTAAATATCTCTATATATAGTTTGCTCAAATTATACGTCCCGCCTTTTTGAAATATCCTAGTAGGTTTTCCTTTGTAAAGGTTTGTGTCACTCGCGGACACGTAGGAAATAGCGAGACTATAGCTCATTTTTGAAAACCTCCTGGAGAACTTTTTATGCATGCAAAAGAACTCAGGCACTATCCTTAGATCATTCATGCTCGGCTACTATATATATAATACAGTACCTATCATCAAAACACGATACTCATAATTAAAATCAGCCTCAAAAGGCGTATCCAACATCACGTGCGTCTGGTGCGTACGGAAAACCAAATCCAATACAAGTGCCACAAATATGCACAAAAGCAAAACTAAGTGCAACGGATGTGCATGAAAGCATCTGTCTAGTGCAGTGGATATGCACGACAACAATATCAAGTGCATCTAGTGTGCACGAAAATCTCAATCAAGTGCAACAACAATGCACGAATAAAGTCCCCAACAAGTGCATCCAACATGCGCGAATAAAAATCTCAATCGAGTGCACCCGGCGTGCATAAAACCACATCTCATACGCCAGTGTGCGCAAAAACCTAACATATCATGAGAAAACCATAACTTTCATTTTAAAATGATAATCAGTTTTATAAAATCTTGCGGTTTCTCCAAATCCATAAATCTCATAGAAACCTAAATCTCGAGAATAAATAACAATGAATTTAAAAGCATTGGGCTCCAGCAAATCCGGAATGGCCCTAAATAACAATGCATGGCAATTAATAATAAATATGCATGAAGTATAACAGTAATGAATGCGATATCTAAACGAGCACAATAATGATATGTCGAAACTATCAGCTAACGAACGATATTAATCAAATAATATTCTCTAAAGTGTACGTGACATGGCAATTACCGATGATGATGTGTGTGAGCCGGCAAGTAAGTGTATGTGGGACATACGAATCATCGGTAATGGTGCTGGTGTCCTGACAGCATGATTTCAATACTAGCATATGAAAACACGATATAAACATGCAATGCGATGCGAGCAGCAGAAATATGCGAGAGCTGAATAATAAACACAACAATAAAGAATATGCAATAATGTAAACGAGTCTTACAGGTAATTACAGGTCTGAACTAACAGGAAAATAAAAAGGTAAGGAAACCGCCTAAAATTTGAGTCGATATATATATATATATATATATATATATATATATATATATAATAGTCGGTGATCCCGCCTCAATAATATCCCATACGATACCCTATATATAATATGACATCCTCGAGTCAAGAGTGTGGATCAATCATCAATATAGCTCGTACGGTAAATCTATCGTACGGCATCCTAAATCTGGGTACGGGTCAATATCACATTATCTCATTATTCATCTGGTATCCTTTTTATCATATATCATGATCTGGGGGTACTGACCTACGTCTAGTACAATACTGATACCATCTATGTATATGCATGCGTGTGTATGAAATCACCACGCCTAAAGGACCCGCTGAAACATCATGTTGTATCTCAAATACGAAATATATCACATCACTGATCTCATGGTGTAACGTTTTGAAAATCGTTTTGGTGCAATTTCGGAAAATCGTTAAAATAAGGGTGGTTTATGTAAAAAGTCAAAATACAAATATCTTTACTTTAAAATTAAATATAAATATTCTAGCTATGTAATTGCTAGTATTTGGTGTTTATTGAGCCACTGGTGAGATTTCAAAATTTCTGAAAGTTTTTTCCGAAATTAATTATTTTAATATTATTTTAAGCCGTCACTAATACATTTAATTACGGAAAATTACAAACCGGAATGAGTTGAAACAAATTTTGTGCACCATAATACATTAAACAAAATTTTATCATGTGGTTTTTGAATTGAAATGGGGTTGTTAACCGGTGTTAGAAAATATCAAAGAAAAAGGCTTTTTTTCGGTGAAATTAGTGCAAATGGAGTGCGGTACAACTTTTATCTTTTTCCCAAACAAAACTCACACTCTCTTTTTACTTCCTCACACATTTGGCCGGCCTTGGCACCCACTCTCTCTCTTGATTCTTCAAGTGGGGTCTAGAATTAGTCTTTTTGGAAAAGAAAAAAAAGGAAAGAAAATGCATAAAACATGAAATGACATAAAGAAGGAAACGATGGTAGAACTTTCCACATCTCTCCACACCCTCACTCCCTCACTTTCCTCCCTCTAGTTCTGGCCGAACTCAGGTCCCCCCCCCCCCTACACAATTTTACATTTCAATTTTCTTCAAAAAACCCTCCAAATCCATCAAAAAAAATCAACATATATTAGCACAATTCATCACTAAACCCTATCCAATTTCCTTTGCTCCTATTTAGCTTGGATTTTGAAGGCAAGAGATCCATCTTGGAGGTTATGAAGCAAGGGTGATCTCAAATTTTTATGGTATAAATTCTAAACCCACGTTAATTTATGTTAATTATTGCAATCCGATCAACTAAAATGCTTAATTATGGTTTTAATTCAAGATTTGAATTTCTAGAAAATGGTTATTAAATTATTATTAGGATTTTTGTTCTTAGGTTGTGATCTAAAATTGTAGATTAGCATATTAGAAAATGTTAAACTTAGTCTAGTAGCAAATTTGCTAGTTATTGCATTTAATTATTTAATTAGGTTATTTTTGGAAACTAGATTTTTGCAAAGCATGTAAATAAGTTAGATAAAATTAGAATTTGGGTTTTTATTATTAGATTGTAGTGTTAGTGTGTAGATTAACTTGTTAAGTGAGGGTTAAACAAAAACTAGTTGCCAATTTCTAGCTTTCACTTGAAAATTTTCACAATATTGCTATGTTATTAAACTAGGTTTTGAAAATTCATTTAAAATGTGGGATTAAATATAAAGTTAGGTTTTTAGAACATCCTTACGGTTTCAAGGAGTGGTTTAACTATTTAAGTTATGCAAGAACAAGTTTGGAAGTGAAATTGTGTAGTTTTGCTTAAAAATACCGAAATCGGGCAAGTTTACAAACTAGAATTTCAATTTAATGAAATTTTGGGTGTTAAAAATATAGGAAGGGTTTATATAATCTATTTATGCTATTTAATGAGTTTTATGACCATTAGTTTCATTTAAACGTCAAGTTTTGAAGTAAAACGGTGAATTGACATTTTCAAGGTTTTTCGGAATTTGATGATTTGATAGATTTTTAGGGTTTTGATGGATTAAATCATGTTTTATATTATAAGTAACGAGTTTTTAAACTACAAGTTTTTTGTTGATGTTTATCTCGATCAATCGGCGTTTGAACGCCGATATCGAGTGATATTTGGTCCTTTTACATGAGCGGGACATAGGTTTTAACCTTTGCGCGTTTCGTGCGTCGTTTTGATTTTTGTCCGTGATTCAGTTTACGATATTATACATGTTTGCGTATAGGTACCCCTCGCATGGACTTCGGACGAGGAAGAAGAGGAAGGCGACATCGTCTTCGGCAGACAAGGACCAGGTGAGTAGATGTATATCTACGGGGGGAAGTCGAGTGGATGGCGTTTAGCACCCCCGCAAACGTAGAATAGGGATAGCACTTATTGTCATTAGGAAGCCATACGTGACCTTAGATTCTTGATGAGTAGAACCTTAGTAATGACCCTAGGTTGGACAAGACTGATTTAGAAAGACCATACTAGAGGATGAATACCTTGGAAGAGATTCGTAGGTTTCAGGTAGACACACACACGCACACACAGAGACTTGACTTGATGTGTATGTGTATGTGTACATATGTATAGGAGTAGGTGTAGGCATATATATACACAATACATATATGTGATACAAGGATATGATATGATACACGGGGATGAAACAATATAACTGTGCTGATGCCGTGATTCTTGGCTATACAGTCGTGTTATGATGTTAGTGGACCATTAGAAAATGAGATAATGGATTTGTTTACATGAACAATAATAAAAGGGTAGTGATGATATTGAGGTACATGGGACTCTAAAATATAACCCGGACCGTAACCTGTGCCTGAAATTCTGATATGATATATGTGTGACTTGATTACGACATCATATAGGTGTGACTTGATTTCGATATAATATATGTGTAACTTGATTACGATATCATATAGGTGTGACTTGATTACGATATGATTTAAGTGTGACTTAATCAATATGATACATATGACATGACTTTTCTGAGGATAATTAACGATGTATATTTATGCTGGCAATGATTTATGATTGATGTATGCGATTACAGTATAGCACCTTGATCATGACATGTGTTGCTAATGATATTATACGAATAATGAGACACTTAGGTGATACTTGAACCGTACCCCGATATTGGGATGCCGTATGATAGATTTTACCGTACGTGTCATAGATATGATGATTGATCCGCACTCTTGATTCGAGGAAGCCGTACTACGTACGTGACGCTATTGAGGCTGGATCGCCGACTATTAGAGATATGGATTCAGACTTTAGGTGTACTCTTATTTTCTTATCGACTAGTTTCTTAGATTTAGTTCCTTAGGAGGTTAGATGGACACTAGTTTAGGCTCGAGACATATAGTTGTAGTTATACTTGTATATCAAACGAGTGGATAATACACATCCATCTTTACTTTCGGACCGTAATCATTATGATGCATGTTCATACATATGTTTCTATAATCAGTATAAAACTCTGCCTGTTAGGACACCAGCACCATTACCGATGATGCGCATATTCCACGCACACTTATTTGCCGGCTCACACACATCATCATCGGTAATTTCTATGTCACGTACACTTTAAATCCTATTATCTTTTATTAATAGAATCAGCTAACAGCTAGATCGATATTACATCGTTATTACTCTCTGGTGTTAGTATAGACGTGACATTTATTACTTAGACATTTCCTGCATTTACATTTTCATGTTATCATGCAGTATTATGGGCATATGCCGACACTTATCATATACTTATTCATGATTTTGAGATTCTGGATTTCTATGAGATTTCTGGATTTTTGGGGAAAACCGCAAGAATATATATAAAAACTTCTCTATCTCCTCCTCTCTTTTTAAAATATAGGTTGCGGTTTTCTCGTGATGTATGTGTCGTCCACCATGAGATTTCATATTTTCTGTTGGATTTCGAGACCCGATTCGAGTGGATGAACCGTCTCGGGTACATGGTGGGCCCGGTATGGTACCCCGGGGCAAGAAGATCGAGTTGTAGACGATGAGCCTGGCAGGGGAAGGCTACCTGCCGGTGATGTCTGGCGCGGCGGATATCCGGAGGATACCGACCGTTGTCATGAGATTTGATGATATGGGCCGATCCGGACTGACGGAGCCCGAGATATTGAGACTATGAGATATTGAGACTATGAGGTATTGAGACTTGAGATTTACATGTTTTATGTCGATGCTTGACACGGATTTCAATGGATTTCATCGATGATATTTCAGATTTCTATACAAATTTACCATGATAAAAGTTAAAGATTTCCTTTATACAGATATATCTAGATTTCAGGATTGATTGTTTTACATTCATAGTATATGCATATTCATTCACATGACATATTATTACTTGAGGCACTGACACGAGCACGGAGTATTTGCATTTACACGTTATATTACCCTGCTATTACTAGATGATTGGGATATAGTAATGTATTATTATGACCTAGGATAGCGCCATGCATTCGATTTCTTTTCGCAGATATCTTCTACTCACGAGTTGGCAACTCACCCCCGTTGTGCCAAATTTTATTACAGGTTCGATGTACAGGTTTTCCTGGCAGCTTGCTGGCACATCTGTTCACTCAGGGTGATTTGCACGGTAGGTTAGTTCACTTGTATCTGGACCGCCATTGTACTTTTATTATTCCATTTCTATCTAGAAAGCTCCATCAACCAAACTTGTATTACTTGATTAGTTTACTGGACCAGTTATTTATTTCGACCTTAGAGTCGCGCATGTATTATTATGGTATCTGGTGGATTTGTTTCCTTTTAAGTTTTGAGCCTCGCTCTTTGGCGTTGTATACTATTGTGCATTGGTGTGGTTGTTTCCGCCTGTTGGCGTAGAGCTAGCTCCCGTTTGGGAATGCCTTTTTATTGTTTATATGCATTATACTTGTTATACCCGTTTGGGGCCAGTTTTTACAAAGGAGACTCTGCCGAATTTTTTTGAGAAAATTGGCTGATGCTTTTAAACTTGTTTTCTTCTTGTTTTCTTTTACTTCTGCTTCTTTTTATGGTTTAGATTTCTGGGCTTCGGCTTACTTAGGTTACGTTGCGCCTCTAGACGTTTCATAATCTAAGTGCCGGTCACGTTCCGTACTTTCGGGTCGTGACAAAGTTGGTATCAGAGCGCTAGGTTTAACCTTGTATAAGTCTAGGTGACCCTTGGTTGATGGAGTAGGCGACTTAGGTAGAGTAACGTACCGTGGGTATGGTCCGCGGCATACTTACGATACGCTACTCTGCTTAAGGAGCCTTAGGATGTACATTTCTTTGCACCGTATTTCATTCGTTCCTTTGATCTATCTTCGTCGATATCGGATGGTGGTTTCTGTTACCACGGGCACACTGGCAGAGGGAGCTACGGCTCGAATGCGGTGACCATTAGGGTAGCGGTTATTCTTGAGGATTGAAGTATTGTTTAGCGTGCGGACGAAGGGTATTCACATGCTGTCCAGGCGAAGTTAAAGGATTCGAACGATTGTCAGAAAACCATTTTCCCAAGTTTAAGGTATTCGGAAGAACATGCTGTTATTTCTATGGACCCTCTAGAAGAATGAAACCCTAACTCGACATAATGACCACGAGAACGCCCTTGAACCTTAGGGTTTACGGCAGTTCCGCGGTGCCATTAGTGAGGCTTGGGTTTGCCCTTCTACGGCTGGACCATCGATGCTGGGGTATGTACCGGATACTTTTAAACTGTACTTGAGTGTTGAGCTCTCGGGGAATTATGGGATTTTGATGGATCGATCGAAAAGTTTAATATAGACCGGATATCAGGTGAAAGGATCGACTATGTGGGAGACTCTAAATATGAGTATTGCCATTGGTAGCGCAGTCAGCACACCTATGAAGAGAAGAGTTCGAAGCAGTCGACAACAGAGGAAAGGGGGAAAGAGGCGCACATTGACGATATTGTTTACGATTGTGATTTGGTGATTTGAATTTCATATTTCTGTTGTTGGATTTTGGTATTTTGAGGACTTTGTTCTACGATTGGTATTTCTTATGTGTACCTTCATTACATTCTATCTGTGTTTCATATATCAGTTGTATTGATGTTGTTTAGTACATACCCAGTGCACTCGATTTGGTTTTATACATTTTGAGATTTTGATTTGACTTCGTACATATGGGTTACACATGATTTTGACATATGCTTCGACCTAGCTTTCATGCACTTTCGTACTGTGATTTCGATTTTGATATTCGGTGTATGATTTTGTGCACCATGTGCACCTGATTGAGATTCTTGCGCACACTTGGCACACTTGATACGATTTTGTGCACACCAGATGCACTAAATCGGGGTTTTGTGCAGATTAGATGCACCTGATATTGAGTCGTGCACGCCTGTTGCACTTGACAGATGTTTTGGTGAACACCTGTTGCACTTAGTTTTATTTTTGTGTGCATTCGTGGTATCTGTATTTGTTTTCGATTTCAGTGCGCACCGGACGAACATGATATTTTATTGATGTGATTGGGATTGATTTCAGTTTGAGCAGTATGTTTTTATAATCATTACTATTTGATTTAGTAACCAGGCGGGACGTGTATGTTAAATAATATATATATATATATATGTATATATATCTATTCTTTTTAAATAAACGTCCGCTACTTATGCCGTGACACGTGCATCGCACGGCGATTTTCAAGAAGGGTTTTAGCATGTTTTTTTTTTTATGTTTAGACGATTTTACTACGATGCGCACTATATATATAAAGTTATAGATTTGATGTATATTATGTTGGTTTTCGTATTGGGTTTTGATATTTTATTTTCGCCATAACTCCGATGATTGTCTTATGGTTGACGGAGTTGATTTTAGTTATATATTGATGATTTCGGAGCCCCGATGATTTGAGTGTTTTGACTGAATGTTTTAGAAATTGTGAGGGGAGTTTTAATTTAAATTCGTGGACCGAATTTTTTTAAGGGGGGAAGATTGTAAAGTATTGAAAATCGTTTTGGTGCAATTTCGGAAAATCGGTAAAATAAGGGGGTTTTCTGTAAAAAATTAAAATACAAATATCTTTACTTTAAAATTAAATATAAATATTTTAGCTATGTAATTGCTAGTATTTGGGGTTTATTGAGCCACTGGTGAGATTTCAAAATTTCTGAAAATTTTCCGAAATTAATTATTTTAATATTATTTTAAGCCGTCACTAATACATTTAATTAGGGAAAATTACAAACCGGAATGAGTTGAAACAAATTTTGTGCATCATAATACATTAAACAAAATTTTATCATGTTGTTTTTGAATTGAAATGGGGTTGTTAACCGGTGTTAGAAAATATCGAAGAAAAAGGCTTTTTTTCGGTGAAATTAGTGCAAATGGAGTGCGGTACAACTTTCATCTTTTTCCACAAACAAAACTCACACTCTCTTTTTACTTCCTCACACATTTGGCCGGCCTTGGCACCCACTCTCTCTCTTGATTCTTCAAGTGGGTTCTAGAATTAGTCTTTTTGGGAAAAAAAAAAGAAAAGAAAATGCATAAAACATGAAATGACATAAAGAAGGAAATGATGGTAGAACTTTCCACATCTCTCCACACCCTCACTCCCTCACTTTCCTCCCTCTAGTTCTGGCCGAACTCAGGTCCCCCCCCCCCCTCTACACAATTTTACATTTCAATTTTCTTCAAAAAACCCTACAAATCCATCAAAAAAAATCAACATATACTAGCACAATTCATCACTAAACCCTATCCAATTTCCTTTTCTCCTATTTAGCTTGGATTTCGAAGGCAAGAGATCCATCTTGGAGGTTATGAAGTAAGGGTGATCTCAAATTTTTATGGTATAAATTCTAAACCCATGTTAATTTGTGTTAATTATTGCAACCCGATCAATTAAAATGCTTAATTATGGTTTTGATTCAAGATTTGAATTTCTAGAAAATGGTTATTAAATTATTATTAGGGTTTTAGTTCTTAGGTTGTGATCTAAAATTGTAGATTAGCATATTAGAAAATGTTAAACTTAGTCTAGTAGCAAATTTGCTAGTTATTGCATTTAATTATTTAATTAGGTTATTTTTGTAAACTAGATTTTTGCAAAGCTTGTAAATAAGTTAGATAAAATTAGAATTTGGGTTTTTATTATTAGATTGTAGTGTTAGTGTGTAGATTAACATGTTAAGTGAGGGTTAAACATAAACTAGTTGCCAATTTCTAGCTTTCACTTGAAAATTTTCACAATATTATTATGTTATTAAACTAGGTTTTGAAAATTCATTTAAAATGTGGGATTAAAAATAAAGTTAGGGTTTTAGAACATCGTTACGGTTTCAAGGAGTGGTTTAACGGTTTAAGTTATGCAAGAACAAGTTTGGAAGTGAAATTGTGTAGTTTTGCTTAAAAATACCGAAATCGGGCAAATTTACAAACTAGAATTTCAATTTAATGAAATTTAGGGTGTTAAAAATATAGGAAGGGTTTATATAATCTATTTATGCTATTTAATGAGTTTTATGACCATTAGTTTCAATTAAATGTCAAGATTTGAAGTAAAACGGTGAATTGACATTTTCAAGGTTTTTCGGAATTTGATGATTTGATCGATTTTTAGGGTTTTGATGGATTAAATCATGTTTTATATTATAAGTACCGAGTTTTTAAACTTCAAGTTTTTTGTTGATGTTTATCTCGATCAATCGGCGTTTGAACGCCGATATCGAGCGATATTTGGTCCTTTTGCATGAGCGGGACATAGGTTTTAACCTATGCGCGTTTCGTGCGTCGTTTTGATTTTTGTCCGTGATTCAGTTTACGATATTATACATGTTTGCATATAGGTACCCCTCGCGTGGACTTCGGATGAGGAAGAAGAGGAAGGCGACATCGTCTTCGGCAGACAAGGACCAGGTGAGTAGATGTATATCTACGGGGGGAAGTCGGGTGGATGG
Organism: Agapanthus africanus; assembly: GCA_030015575.1. Taxonomy (NCBI): domain Eukaryota; kingdom Viridiplantae; phylum Streptophyta; class Magnoliopsida; order Asparagales; family Amaryllidaceae; genus Agapanthus; species Agapanthus africanus. Next base: position 368,765,526 of record JASDDO010000012.1, read on the forward strand.
CGTTTAGCACCCCCGCAAACGTAGAACAGGGAAAGTACATATTGTCATTAGGAAACCATACGTGACCTTAGATTCTTGATGAGTAGAACCCTAGCAATGACCCTAGGTTCGACTAGACTGATTTAGAAAGACCATACCAGAGGATGAATACCTTGGAAGAGATTCGTAGGTTTCAGGTAGACACACACACCCACACACAGAGACTTGACTTGATGTGTATTTGTATGTGTACATATGTATAGGACTAGGTGTAGGCATATATATACACAATACATATATGTGATACAAGGATATGATATGATACACGGGGATGAAACAATAGAACTGAGCTGATGCCGCGATTCTTGGCTATACACTCGTGTTATGATGTTAGCGGACCATTAGAAAATGAGATAATGGATTTGTTTACATGAACAATAATAAAAGGGTAGTGATGATATTGAGGTACATGGGACTCTAAAATAGAACCCGGACCGTAACCTGTGCCTGAAATTCTGATATGATATATGTGTGACTTGATTACGACATCATATAGGTGTGACTTGATTTCGATATGATATATGTGTAACTTGATTACGATATCATATAGGTGTGACTTGATTACGATATGATTTAAGTGTGACTTAATCAATATGATACATATGACATGACTTTTCTGAGGATAATTAACGATGTATATTTATGCTGGCAATGATTTATGATTGATGTATGGGATTACAGTATAGCACCTTGATCATGACATGTGTTGATAATGATATTTTACGAATAATGAGACACTTAGGTGATACTTGAACCGTACCCTGATATTAGGATGCCGTACGATGGATTTTACCGTACGCGGCATAGATATGATGATTGATCCGCACTCTTGATTCGAGGAAGCCGTACTACGTACGTGACGCTATTGAGGCTGGATCGCCGACTATTAGAGATATGGATTCAGACTTTAGGTGTACTTTTATTTTCTTATCGACTAGTTTCTTAGGTTTAGTTCCTTAGGAGGTTAAATGGACACTAGTTTAGGCTCGAGACATATAGTTGTAGTTATACTTGTATATCAAACGAGTGGATAATACACATCCATCTTTACTTTCGGACCGTAATCATTATGGTGCATGTTCATACATATGTTTCTATAATCAGTATAAAACTCTGCCTGTTAGGACACCAGCACCATTACCGATGATGCGCATATTCCACGCACACTTATTTGCCGGCTCACACACATCATCATCGGTAATTGCTATGTCCCATCCACTTTAGATCCTATTATATTTTATTAATAGAATCAGCTAACAGCTAGATCGATATTACATCGTGATTACTTTCTGGTGTTAGTATAGTCGTGACATTTATTACTTAGACATTTCATGCATTCACATTTTCATGTTATCATGCAGTATTATGGGCATATGCCGACACTTATCATATACTTATTCATGATTTTGATATTCTGGATTTCTATGAGATTTCTGGATTTTTGGGGAAAACCGCAAGAATATATATAAAAACTTCTCTCTCTCCTCCTCTCTTTTTAAAATATAGGTTGCGGTTTTATCGTGATGTATGTGTCGTCCACCATGAGATTTCATGTTTTCTGTTGGATTTCGAGACCCGATTCGAGGAGTGGATGAACCGTCTCGGGTACATGGTGGGCCCGGTATGGTACCCCGGGGCAAGAAGATTGAGTTGTAGACGATGAGCCTGGCAGGGGAAGGCTACCTACCGGTCATGTCTGGCGCGGCGGATATCCGGAGGATACCGACCGTTGTCGTGAGATTTGATGATATGGGCCGATCCGGACTGACGGAGCCCGAGATATTGAGACTGAGAGTATTCAGACTATGAGGTATTGAGACTTGAGATTTACATGTTTTGTGTCGATGCTTGACACGGATTTCCATGGATTTCATCGATGATATTTCAGATTTCTATACAAATTTACCATGATAAAAGTTAAAGATTTCCTTTATACAGATATATCAAGATTTCTGGACTGATTCTTTTACATTCATAGTACATGCATATTCATTCACATGATATATTATTACTTGAGGCACTGACACGAGCACGGAGTATTTGCATTTACACGTAGTATTACCCTGCTATTACTAGATGATTGGGATATAGTAGTGTATTATTATGACCTAGGATAGCGTCGTGCATTCGATTTCTTTTCGCAGATATCTTCTACTCACGAGTTGGCAACTCACCCCCGTTGTGCCAAATTTTATTACAGGTTCGATGTACAGGTTTTCCTGGCAGCTTGCTGGCACATCTGTTCACTCAGGGTGATTTGCACGGTAGGTTAGTTCACTTGTATCTGGACCATCATTGTACTTTTATTATTCCATTTGTATCTAGAAAGCTCCATCAACGAAACTTGTATTACATGATTAGTTTACTGGACCAGTTATTTATTTCAACCTTAGAGTCGCGCATGTATTATTATGGTATCTGGTGGATTTGTTTCCTTTTAAGTTTTGAGCCTCGCCCTTTGGCGTTGTATACTATTGTGCATTGGTGTGGTTGTTTCCGCCTGTTGGCGTAGAGCTAGCTCCCGTTTGGGAATGCCTTTTTATTGTTTATATGTATTATACTTGTTGTACCCGTTTGGGGCCAGTTTTTACAAAGGAGACTCTGCCGAATTTTTTTGAGAAAATTGGCTGATGCTTTTATACTTGTTTTCTTCATGTTTTCTTTTACTTCTGCTTCTTTTTATGGTTTAGATTTCTGGGCTTCGGCTTACTTAGGTTACGTTGCGCCTCTAGACATTTCGTAATCTAAGTGCCGGTCACGTTCCGTACTTTCGGGTCGTGACACATGGCATCCAGCCCAATCCCATCGACTCATCTCCAAATATCATGTACTATCCTCATAATCCATGTATATGTATACGTATATATATATATATATATATATATATATATAAATATATATATAGACACACACACACACACATAGTCCCATACCTGTGTGTGTATACATATCCCCATATACGCACAAGTAAAATAAATGTATGCATGTATATGTGTGCGTGTGGGTGTAACAACTATTCTACGGTTTCGTGATTTACACTAAACTAACCCATGATCTTCTACGACCGTACTTGCTAAACTATCCAAGTTTTATATAACACATAACATAAATATATATATATAATAGTTTATACTACGAACTGCAGGGTTGCTATACGCCATCCACCCGACATCCCCCGTAGATATATATCTACTCACCTTGCTATTCGCCCTTCCGAACGTCGTTATCGTCACTAAAGGCCAATTACCCTAACACAACTCAAATCCCACATAACCTCTTCTAGGAAATTTCAATGTTCACTACACCGCATTAACTCACAACTAAACACATATATGTGTTAAAGTGAAAGAAAAACTACACTAAGTGTGAAGGGATTACCTCATTTAGCACTCATGAATCCCCTAGAGCACCAAAATCTGATTTTTCTTTCTCCTAAGTGTAGTTTGTGAGCTTGTGTATGTTTTTTTTGAAATGGAGATGGAGTTTTGGTGTTGTTTTGATGATGATTTGAGGGTTTGAAGTGGAGGGGGAGTGAGGTGCTGCCATGAGTGGAAGAAGAAGAAAAGATGAAGATGATGAAGTGAGAACAATGGGCCATGACTATAGTTTGACCCCCCACCCTCTCTCTCTCTCATGCCCATAACCCTTTTCTTTAATGTTTTCTTTTTCTTTTCTTTTCTTTTCTATTCTTTTCTCTTCTCTTATAAATTAGAACCATGCATGATAACAATAAGGAAACCATGAAAGAAAATGTAACAAGTGTGAAAAATGACTTAGTGCATGTCATGTGCACAAAACCGGATTAATGCGCGATTAGTGATATTTAATCGCGATTAGCACTAAATAGTGCATAATAAATCATAAAAACTTATAATTTGCATAAATCACATAAAGCACCCTCTTTTCAGTAACTTCTATAATTTTCCAAATGTTTCCGAATTTATCGGTATTGAATTATACCGCCTTATTAAAATATTCAATATATTATTATTTAATTATAAAAATTCCCAAAAATAATATTTTATTTTTCTGAAATGTTACAGAGGGTTGTTCCGAGTTTGCCTTGGTAATGTTCTCCACAGGTCGAGAAGACTTTTTCAACACGGCAGTTGAAGAGTTCTTGTGCACCCCCTTGAGCGGCTCAAAGTTGTTCCCAGTTGGAATAGCAGCATCAACTTCCACCATTGGAGCTGTTGGGGTCAGTCCAGAAGGGGAATTGCCCCCAGCTTTCCTTTCTCGGGTCCAGTGACAACATCGAGCATGTCGTGTAGCCGGGATCACCTTTATCGTCGGAGTAGCTTCGTCGTGCCCCCTGCTTTGAGGAGAGGCTGTTATTGGCGCCAGCCTGTCAAAGACTGACATCCGCTGGAGAGGAATGGTCAACCTATCGAAGGCCGACTTTCGAGTAGGGGAAGTAGTTCGGACGACTTCACCTGCAGCAGGAGTTGGGATAGACTTCTCCGGTATTGCGAGCCTTTTCACGGTCCCATTTGAGCTTAGACTCAGCCTGTCGAAGACTGAGGTAGTAGACTTGGACGATCCGCTGAGAAGGGCCGTGGTAGTTGCAAGCCGATCGAAGACCTACTTATTTGGAGCTTCCTGTGATGGCACTGGAGCGTTGAAGCTCATTGGCGGGAGCATGGTCCCGAAAAACAATCCAGTAGTGTCCTGTGTCACCTGTTGCACCGGCATTGCGTAGATGGAGGCCGCTTGTGGCCCGTAAGTTACTCCTCCAGATGGGACGGAGCGGGAGTTGTTGTTGCAGTTGGTGCAGCTGGAAGCCATTGATCTTCTTTTCTCTGCACGGGAGCAAGACACCAAATCTTAGTACCTCGAATCCATAAGCAACCATAGCAGACCGTGTTTTGTTCGCTAAACACGACAAACGAAGTGTGGAGTGGAAAGTGGAAAATGTCCCACCGGGCTTCTAGAATCTATTTACCGCCGGAAACAGGGAAGACAAACGTCTTGCCTGAATTTAGGGGCAGATGCTATTTGGGTTTATCCATCCACCTCTCCGAAGATGCCAAGTTGATTTATGGCACCGTGTATCGGAGATTTGGACAGATGCGGCTGTTGTAGCAGACTTCGTCCGATTCCCCCGCGTTTGCGAGGGGTTTTTGATTGTGGGGACGCTCTTCCCTGTTACATTACCGCGTAGCAATAACCACTTTCTCCTTCTCCAGATGTTCAATTCGTGTCGTATGTATTTGTTTTGTTTTAGGTTGCCCGTGGATTGTATACGAAGACTAATTTGTGTTGTTGCCCGTAGGGCGGGGATTAGTCCAAATCAGTATTTTCTTAGATTTGGGTTTGGTTTGATTTAAGGATCATTAATCTCATTTTGGGATTATGATCAACCTAAATATTTGTTAAGGATACGTTAATCCGAGATTGGACTAAGATCTACTTAACGGGGGTTCAGGATCATTTTTGATCCAACGAAAGAGCATTTGGGCTCTATCGTTTTAGTTTAGGGACGTTACGGTCCATTAGGTTTAAGGACATCATAGTCCAAAGAGTTTAGTTTAGGGACGTTGCGGTCCATTGGGTTTAAGGACATCATAGTCCATAGAGTTTAGTTTAGGGACGTTGCGGTCCATTGGGTTTAAGGACATCATAGTCCATAGAGTTTAGTTTAGGGACGTTGCGGTCCATTGGGTTTGTTGATTGTCGGGACCCGCCACCTCTCCGAAGACGTTGAAGAATTACAATGACATATATCAGAGGTGTGGGGAGATGCACCCTTGAAACAATGTCAGTTGAGAGATCTATAGTTGGGTTCAGGACTCAGATCAAATTTAGAAAATTATGAGCCCATGGGCTTGGTTGATCTGAATCAGGGACTTTTGGTCAGCTTGGACTCATCCCACTCAATTTTTAAGTAAAGTGTTAAACACTTGTTTGGGCTCGGTCCCTTTGTTCAACAATGCTGAGCATTGATATGGGCTATGTTGCTCACCCTTTTTTGTTTTTTTATTGAGTGTTAAACACCTTTTATGGCACCGGGCTCTATTTACAAAGCGCTTTATGATAAAACAGCGCCCACGTGAGAAGCACGTGGGGCGCTCGGCGTTGGGCTGCAACCATTGAGTGCAGAGCGCTCCTTATTTTATCAGCGCCCGCGTGAGGGGCACGTGGAGCGCTTGGTGCTGGGCGCCAGCCACTGAGTGCTAAGCACTCCTTATTTTATTAGCGCCCACGTGAGGGCCACGTGGAGCGCTTGGCGCTGGGCGCCAACCACTGAGTGCTAAGCACTCTTTATTCAGCAGCGCCCACGTAAGGAGCATGTGGATCACTTGGCGCTGGGCGCCAACCAATGAGTGCAGAGCACTCTTTATTTTATTAGCGCCCACGTGAGGGTCACGTGGAGCGCTTGACGTTGTTTCCTTCTTTGTGCCTTTTTCTGAAGAATTCAACTCATTGTTCTCCCCTGGATCTTCAATCCCCAAGAACAAATTCATCCCTACGAGAATTAAATTTTCATTTGTGGGAGATTTGTCTCATGGATCTCAAATCCATGGAAAGAACTATGTTCTTCTTTTAGGGTTAAACCCTAGGATATATAGATGAGATATTATGATCTCTATTTACCTTGAAGAAAGTTCTTCTTCTTTCCTCTCTCTTCAGGCTCATTTTGCTTGCTCTTCTTTTTGAACTTAAAGTTTATGAGGGTTCTGCTCTACAAGGCTTGAAGTCTTGGGGTCTTTATATAATGGAGGTTGATTTTCTTAATTGATTTGGAGAATTTATCCATCGTCAGATTTTTGATCCAAGGACTTCTGTTTTAAAGAAAACGTTTTTCTTGTTTTTAACAAGATTGGGAAAATATTTTTCCATACAGAGCTTATTCTGTAACTTGGTGATTTTTTAATCACCATGGGATCTTTTGATCCAACGGTGCTCTGATTTACAGAGCACAATCTTTCTTGTTTAGAACGATTTGAGAAGTATTTCCTGTTAGTGTATATGCCCTAGAGGCCATTACTGTATCATACTAGTTTGTATATTACTTAATGGAAGCTTGGGATATTCACCTTGTATAAACAATCTTGCTCAATATAGTAGTATGCTACTTGGTTTGTTTCTACTTCAATGTGTACATGTGTTTATTTTAGTATATCACCTATACACATTAGTGGAGCCCTTAGGATCTTTGCTTGATTACCAGCGTTGTGATGGCAGTCACACTAGTGGGGGCTGGGTAATATATAAGCACATCCTTATGCAGGTCCCTAGTCGCAGGACTATCGAGACAGGGCATCGATACTCCGGAGTAGACTAGCGTATGCGCTTCTCATCCCAGTGTGGGAGATGGTCTGTCCCACAGCCATCAGTACGTCGTACTGGAGATAGTATGCGGGTGCTCGTTGGGTTACGAGTACACTGGACAGGACTCGTCGGGAACTGTTGGTTGGTACTATACCTATCATTAGTTATCAGTTCCCAGGTGACATGAGTACAGCTTAGTCTGCTGACTTGACACTGTCACTTCGCCTCGAGTGTGTTCCCACTGAACTTAGATTAGTATCCTACCACGGCTTAAAGGAGTCGTGCGAACAGGTGGTAGTTGGGTGCAGTCCCGAAGCACTTGGAGGCAGTGACGGTTAGACAGGATTCGTCTCTCCCAGTATTAGGGGTTGACATCGCGCTGTGTCTAGGAGAGCCATTACACGAGTAGTCCCTGGCCAGGGCAAGCGAGATATACTGGTAGGTTTCCAGTGTTATCTCAGGATGTTCTGGGCTTCACTCCGACACGACTTATACCGCTATTAGGGGACTGACGTTTACCGCCCCCTAGGCCCGCCATGCGATGTATCAGACGAACAGACCGGACTGTATGGAGACTGTCACAGTCAGACTCAGTAGGAGTTCAGATGGGTTTCACCTCGTCGGTCTTCTTGTCGGCATCTACCTGGGGACCGTTAAGCACAGCTAGTGCCGCTTGCGGTCTGTGGTTAAACCCACTGCCAGCGTAGTGTCGGGCCTTTAGAGTCCCACATAGAAAGATATTCGCCTTTAGGCAAAAGAGTAGAGGTCGCATGGTTTTGCGACAGGTCGCATGGTTTTGCGACAGGGTTCGGTCACATCCGTGCACTTGTGCACGTACAGTGTCCGGACAGTTAACACTAGCGGGCTTTGGTTTAAGCCAGATCCTAGTGTACGTTTTGGGATTGGTTTTTTCTAGTATGTATTCGTGTTCCTCGGAACGCGGATGCGGGTGTGTATGCACAGTTGACGGAGAGACAGAGGCAGAGGATTCTCATTAGGGTTGTTGACTGTTGACTGTTGACTATTGACTTTTTGCTCAACCCTAATGAGAATATGATATATGATTAACAATAATATTAATTAAGTATTATAGTAACATGGTTGTTGAGGGGTTGACTTTGTTGACTTGTTGACTTTGTTGACCGGTTGACTAGGTTGGACTAGTTGACCATCATCATGACAATGGCTATCATTTCATGGCAAAGACTTTTGCTTGCTTGTTTCTCTTGTTCAAAATGAGTGCATGAAATGATATGGCTATTGTAGCTTAAACCATCACATAATACTTGATTGCTATGATTTGTTATGATGGCTTTGGATTATGAGAGCCAAGAGAGAAAAGTCTTGCTCATTCTCTCATTTCCTTTCTCTCTCTTGGTTTTGAGCTCTCACCCTCTTCCTCTTGCTCTCCCTCTCTCTAGTCTATGGTTCACTTGTCTCATGTGTTGAGAAGCAAGAACCATAGAGAAAAATCCCAACACACTCTCCTCTACTCACTCTAGTTCATAAGGTTTAGTAAACCGAGTGAACTAGTTTCTTCAAAGCTCCAAGAAGAAGTCAAAGGTAGAAGCTTTCGAGTGGATCGATCTTCGGCGCAAGGAGACAACGGACTGAAGCCGATCCGTACACCATCGAGAGTTGAAGACGAAGGAGTTCAAGAAAGAAAGGTATAACCCCCTAACCGAGTAGTTAACAACTCCTAATTAGGTTGTTAAGTAGATAGTTTAACAAAGATCCGTTTTGAGTCCATGTTACCGCCTCTAGAAAATTGTTTTTCACCAAATTCCGCATGCCCGTAAGTACCGGGAGAGGTAGCATGGACTTACAGTGGTATCAGAGCCTAGTTAAACACTACCTAACATGTTAGCATAGTAACTAGAAATTCGATCGGAGAAAAAATCGCGAAATACACCCCGATATCAAGCTTGCTGTCGACATTTAAAGTTCTGAATAAGTAATAAATCATGCTTCAAAAATCGACTCAGGGTTTTATAGTGCACTGAAGAAAAACGATCAAGAGATCTCATCAAAGCGCCGCGGAAACGCGGCAAGTGCTTGCTCTTGCCGCGGTTCCATGGCCCACTTAGCTCTTCTCTGGATTTTCTTCACTGCAGTTTGTTCTATGGGGTATTTTGGGATTTTTGGTATATGTTTTTTCAGCCCAGATTTTCCAGAAAGAAAAATTTGTTTTTGGGGCTTTAAAAACCGTATTTTGATCGAGTTTCTAAAGACTAAGGCTAACGGGTTTATATCTGTGATGTGATATTTGTATTGAACGTCTGCTAATCGCTATATGTCGATTAGTGGGGGTTATACAAATCTGTGATCTGTAATGATGTTGGTATGTGTATATGAATTCTTTGGATTGTCGCGGATGAATAGCCGGGGGTTGTGAGATGAGAGTTTTTCCTTTTATCTTTCAATTCATGTAATATGTAAATTGATGTAATATTATTTTTTGGCCGCACAACCGGGTCGGGGTTGTAGCCGTCATTGTATAATTTCTTTTTACTATTTTTGCTCCTAGGATAGACCCAAGGTGGGGTGCACAAACTACCGGGTATCTCGAAGTGCCAAGTGGCCTACTCACGTCGTTGAGGGAGGTTGCTCCACTTCGGATATTTGGCCGGTAGTTTGCTGCACCCGTAGGGGTCTAGGGTGGGGTATTGGCTATTCACCGCGACCGTGTAATCTGCTTTTCGTTACAGGCTCGTACGAATTGTGGGTTCCTACTATATCCAATGTTTTCATCTATGATCTGAAATGGCTATCATTGCAATATATCTATATATGATATTATTTAGACGTTGCTTATGTTTTACAGCCGCGCTAGCCCAGCCCCCGCTCTGTCGTTAGTTAAGTAACCTAGCGGGTAATGACGGGGCCCCGTGGCGAATGCGAATGGCATAAGCGTACGTCATATTTTGGTTGTTTTCTGCAATGGTAGGATTAAATGATGGGACGCATTAAAAGAACTAATGCAAGAAAAATACGCATTAAAAGAGCTAATGCAAAGAAAAATAAACCAAGTAAAAGTCGTTGGAACACTTTCAAAAACCACTCGGTTTCTTTTCAAAATAACTTTTAAACGCGGAGCTTAAGCCACTCCTTTTAAAAGCTATCTCGTTCCATCGATTATATCAAGTTCACTACGTTCACGGTTTCGCCAAAACCATTCGTAGCCCTCCGTCGTTTCACATGGATGGTCAATAGTATTCAAGATATGTATGTTGGCCAAAGTCAAGGCATAGTGATTGGTAGCTATTGGGTATTCATGTGCAGCATAGATAGATGTGTTGGTTTGGGGCAGTCGTACTACCATTTTGGCCAAAGTCAAGGGTATGTGCGGATGGGCTCAAATTAACCTGGAGAATGATGGGTAGAACTTGACATGTGACTTATGATATTTTGGCCAAAGTCAAGGTCATAAGAGCATGGGGCAAAAACCCACATCGGGGGTTTCAAAAGAACTGAAACTTGCTAGTGTTGCATACCATTTGGAGTGTGATAATTCTGGTAGGATTCCTTCAGTTTTGTCACGCAATGATATTTGGATCCCGATCCTACTGTGAGTATATGCTACTCCTCGGGAAATTTCACACTTAACGATCAATGCTATAAACCAAGTAGGTGTCTAGAAAGGTGTTAGCGGGGCTACGCCCCCAGGGAAAAGAGGTTCTTAAATTAAGGAACTTCGCGAAAGCGTTGGAAAACCTCCCTCGAAATACCGACACCAGCCTGGCTGAACGGTTAAGCAAGTATTGTACGGTGAGATTGATCCTGACTAATTCTTCCTTTTTGGTTTGAGGAGGGATTCGAGAGACAGTGGGAGCCATCCTGTTTAGACAAATTAAAAACCACACTAAACTTGCAAGAGCATCATGCTAAAGTGTTTCTTCTCCCTTCGTATCCACTTTAAACAGAAAAAGGAAGAGTGCTTTTTCTGTCATAAGAGTGGTCACTGGAAGAAAGATCGCAGGGCTTGGAAAGCCAGGACACAGGAACTGAAGCAAGTTGCGGCTTCAGCTTCAGGTGTGTATGTTATTGAAAACTGTCTATCAATAAACTCTACTTCTTGGGTATTGGATACCGGATCAGGATCTCATATCTGTAATTCTTTGCAGGCGTTGAGAAACCGTAGGGTTTTGAAGGCAGGTGACATGACCCTCAAAGTTGCAAACGGAGCTAGCTTGGATGCTAAGGCCGTGGGGGACTATCACCTGGGGTTGTCAGATGGACACGTTTTGGTTTTGCGTAATTGCTATTTTGTACCCAACGTAACTTGTAATATCATTTCTGTATCTTTGATTTCTAAAGAAGGTTATGAATTTGTGTTTGTAAGTAATGTTGTGAACATTCATCTTAATCAAGTTCTGATTGGGTCAGGTATATTAAGCAATGGTATATACGTACTAAACCAACCACAGATTTTCAATGTCCAGAATACACACAAAAGAAAGTCTCCGGAAATAAATCAGACCTTCTTATAGTATTGTAGACTGGGTCACATCAATGAGAGAAGGTTGACGAAGTTACATACAGAAGGATATTTGAATCCGTTCGAATATCAATCGTATGCCACTTGTCAATCCTGTCTCAAAGGAAAGATGACAAAGACTCCGTTCACTGGACACGGAGTAAGAGCGAGCGAGCTCTTGGGACTCGTACACAGCGACGTGTGCAGTCCAATGTCTACACATGCACGAAGCGGTTATTCTTACTTCATTACTTTTATGGATGACTTTCAAGGTACGGTTATGTCTTCTCAATGAAACATAAGTCCGAAGCCTTTGGAAAATTCCAGGAATATAATAATGAAGTAGAAAAACAAACCGGCAAAAGTATCAAGACACTAAGATCGGATCGAGGTGGTGTATACTTAAGTGCCGAGTTCCTGAACTATTTAAAAGAGAACGGAATTCTCTCTCAGCTTACTCCTACATACACTCCGCAACATAACGTTGTATCGGAGAGACGGAACCGGACCCTATTGCATATGGTACGGTCCATGATGAGTAACGCTGAGTTACCGCGATCATTCTGGGGATATGCACTAGAATCAGCTGCATACCTTTTGAACCGAGTTCCAACTAAGACTGTGCCTACTACACCATATGAGATGTGGTGTGGGAAGAGACCCTATCTTAATCACATTAAGACATGGGGAAGTCCAGCTTTTGTCAAAAAGCAGCATGCGGACAAGCTCAAGGCACGCTCAGTACAGTGCAAGTTTGTGGGATATCCAAAGAACTCCAAGGGATATTTCTTCTATTGCGAAGAGGAACAAAAGATTTTTGTTTCTCGGCATGCCCACTTCTTAGAAACTCAGTTTTTGGAGAATCAGATAAGTGGGAGCGCAATAGAACTGGAAGAAATTCCAGAGCCACGAGCTATTACTGAAAGCTTAGTAGAACCAGAGGGTTCGGAAGATCATGACATTCTTAAGCCGCTCTGCAGGAGTAGCCGGCAGTCTGATTCGCCCGAGAGATACTACGGTTTTCTCATAGACGGGGATAGAGATGATTGCATTATAGATTATGATGAGCCGACTAGCTTCCAGCAGGCCATTCAGAGCATTGACTCGGTAAAATGGTTGGATGCAATGCGGACCAAAATGGAGTCCATGTACACCAACAAAGTATGGACGTTGGACGTTGCTCCAGATGGGGTAAAACTCGTAGGATGCAAGTGGATCTTCAAAAGGAAGATTGGTGTAGATGGACAGGTTGAGACCTATAAAGCTACACTGGTTGCAAAGGGTTTTCTTCAAAGACCTGGTTTGGACTATGACGAGACCTTTTCTCCAGTAGCTATGCTGAAATCCATTCGGATCCTTCTTGCCATTGCTGCCTTCCACGATTATGAGATTTGGCAGATGGACGTAAAGACCGCTTTTCTAAACGGAAATTTAGAGGAGTGTGTTTATATGGACCAGCCAGAGTTCATTCAGAGTGGGAGCAGCGGAAAGGTGTGCAAGTTGCTTAAGTCCATCTATGGACTAAAGCAGGCATCGCGGAGTTGGAACATCTGTTTTGATGAGACGGTCAAGGAATTTGGCTTTATCAAAAATCCAGATGAACCATGCATCTATAGTAGATTTGTAGCGAGAACTGTAGTATTCCTCGTTTTATACGTGGATGACATTCTCTTAATAAGAAATGACATTCCTATGCTACAATCTGTCAAGGGGTTCTTGTCACACAGTTTCTCCATGAAAGACCTGGGTGATGCCTCATACATTCTGGGGATCCGGATCTATCGTGACAGATCCAAGAGGATACTGGGACTCTCACAGTCCAGGTACATCGACACCATACTAAAAAGATTCAGTATAGAAGATTCCAAGCGCGGTAATCTACCGGCTTGTCACGGGATCACCCTCTCCAAAGAGATGTCTCCCAAGACTGATTTAGAAAGGGATCGCATGTCTATTATACCCTACGCTTCTGCGGTAGGCTCTATAATGTATGCGATGTTGTGTACCAGACCAGATGTAGCTTATGCACTGAGTGTGGTAAGCCGGTATCAGTCAAACCCTGGGGAGAAACATTGGATAGCAGTAAAGAACATTCTCAAGTACCTGAGAAGGACTAAAGAGATGTTCTTGGTGTATGGCGGAAAAGACCTCCAGATCGAGGCATTTGCTGACTCCAGCTTCCAGAGTGACAAGGATGATTCCAAGTCCATGTCGGGTTATGTATTTACCCTCAATGGAGGGGCGGTGTGTTGGAAGAGTTCCAAACAGGAAACCGTTGCTGACTCGACGATGGAAGCGGAATATATCGCTGCTGCAGATGCCGCAAAAGAAGCTGTCTGGGTAAGGAAGTTCTTAACTGAACTTCATGTAGTTCCGTCTATTGTTTATCCAATACCTCTGTATTGCGACAACAACGGGGCTATAGCTTTAGCAAAGGAACCAAGGTCCCATCAGAAGTCCAGACACATCTTAAGGCGGTATCACCTGATCAGGGAGATCGTGGGTCGCCAGGAGATCGAGGTACGGAGAGTTTCTATGTCACGTCCCGAAAGTACGGAAAATGACCGGCACTTAAACTACGAAACGTCTCGAGGCGTACGTAATCTAAGTAAGCCGAAAACCCAGAAATCCAAACCAAGAAAAGTAGTAGAGTGAAGGAAAACCAATTTAAAATCAAGTAGTTTTAATAGCATAAGCCGAATTATGCGGTTTTTTAAAAAAAAACATCAAGTATTTCCTGAAAATTTCGGCAGAGTCTCCTTTGTAATTACTGGCTCCCAAACGGGATACAACATGAATAGTATACGAAATCAAAAAAAAAGGCATCCCCAAGCGGGAGCTAGCTCTTCGTCAATCGACGGTCACAACCACACAAGCAAAATAATATACAACGCCAAGGGCGAGGATCAAAACTCAAAAGGAAACTCAAAACCACCAGAAATATAACGAGCGACTCTAATGTCGAAAGAATAAACAACACTGGTCTCTAACTCAATAAATACATGTTTGGTTGATGGAATTTACTAGATACAACTGAATAATATCATACAAGATAAATAATGGGGGTATGATACAAGTAAACCCACCTACTAGCAAATCACCCGAATGAAACTATGCCCGCAAAGCCGTAAGGAACCTGTACGGCAACCTGCAAGAACTGGGGCACAACGGGAGTGAGTTGCCAACTCGTGAATAGAAAAACATCTACGCACAGAAATCGCATAAATAACGCAACCGAGGTCAATGAACATAATATATCCTCAAATATAAGTATAACAGGCAGCCTATAACAATGACTGGGGTAATATCTAACCCGAGTAATATTTCATGTGCCCGTGTCAGTGCCTCAGGTAGCAATATATCATATGAATGAGGTATGAATGCATGAAACAGAATACATGTAAATGAAGAAACTGTTTTCATAAATTAGTGAGATTTCCTTCGTATTTTTAAACTGAGGTATCATAATGAAATCAGTATCAACAGTGTCTAGCATCGACACAAAACATAAATCTTACCGTCTCGAAATATCAATGTCTCAAGCTCAATATCTAGGGCGCCGTCAGTCCGGACCGGCCCCTACCATCCATCTCAAGACCACGACGGTATCCTCCGGATATCCGACGCGTCGGGTAATATCACCGGTAGGTAGTGCTCCCCAGCCAGGCTCAACGTCAACACCACATTCCACTTGCCCCGGGGTACCATGCCGGGCCCACCATGTACCCGTGACGGTTCCTCCACTCCTCGACACGGATCTCCAAAACCACAGCAAACTCATGGTGGAAGACACTTTACATCACAAGAAAACCGCAACATTTTATATTTTAAAAGATCATAAGTTGTAAATTTTGCGGCTTTCCCCGAAATCCAGAAATATCATAAATCTCAATAAATCATCACAAGCGCATATGTCAATGATAATGAACTAGGCATGAACAACTGAATAACCGTATGCATGAAGTGGTAGGTAATAACTACAATGTCTAATATGGCATATAAGAGAAGTACACTAATATCATGTCGAAACTACTAGCTAACAATCTAAGTCAAGCAATTATATTCTCTAAAGGGTACGTGACATGGCAATTACCGATGAAGATGTGTGTGAGCCGGCAAGTAGGTATACGTGGTACATACGCATCATCGGTAATGGTGCTGGTGTCCTAACAGCATGATATCAATAATGGAATGTGCAGCAAAATAAATATGCGAGGCATAGCGAACAACAATAATGTGCGGGAGCTGAATACTAGACACAACGATAACTAATCTGCAATAATCTAATATAAGTCCTACGAATGGTGCATTTTGAAATAACACGAATCATGGGGTTTTGAAAATAGGGGCTACGGTGTTTTTATGAAAAGATACGTCGTTTTTGAAATATCCGTAGATTCCCTTGAGCTGTCTTTAAAAATGCCCACGATTCGTTAGTTTTTGAAATAGGTAAGAAGTCCAATCTAATCTAACAACTACACTAAACTATACGGCTGAACTAACAAGCTGAACTACAGGTAAGGAAACCGCCTATCATCTGAGTCGATACATATACATACCTGTATATATATAGTCGGTGATCCCGCCACAATAATAACATATTCGATACCATATCTATAATCAGGCATCCCAAGTCAAGAGTGCAGATCAATCATCAATATAGCTAGTACGTAAATCCGTCGTACGGCATCCCAATATGGGTACGGGTCAATATCACATTCATCATACTATTCACCTGGTATCCTCTTTATCAAATATCATGATCGGGGTACTGATCTACGTCTAGTACCATACTGATACCGCCTACGTGTGCATGGACGTGTGTGAAACACTACGTCAAGGACCCGCTACAACGTCATGTCGTATCTAAGATACGAACCCTGCTATATCACCGATCTCACGGCCTCAAATCAAATCTCATCGACTCAGCTCAATCCCAAGTATCATCCTCAATCCGTATGTGAACACTTAGTCCCATACCCATATGAACACATAACTATAAAGAATCCCATGAGTACATATCAATAGGAATGTATGCAAGTATGTATGTGTGTATGTGTAGTGCAACACTACCCTAGGGTTCGCAACACTAAAAATAGTCCAACACACCAATATCCATCCTAAGCATCGTTATTAATCCTAAATAACATATAATAATTGTTGGTGTGTATACGCATCTGTATACACCACCACGGACTGCGGGGGTGCTATACGCCATCCACCCGACTTCTCCCCGTAGATATAAATCTACTCACCTGGTCCTCGCTAGCCGGTGCCGACGTTGCCACGCGCTTGCTTGTCGTCTCGAAGTCCACATGGGGGTACCTACATATCATAACGTACCTGTAACGTCTTCAAAATAATAAAATATGATTTTTGGGAAATTTTATAATTTAATATTATTTTAATGAATATTTTAATATTCTGGTATAATTAAATACAGATAAATGGGGAAAAATTATGGAAAATTCTAAAATAAGGTATTTTAAGGAATTGCCTCGTTTTCTGTGCATGCCCCCATTTCCTCTAGTTTTGACCCTGAGTATGTCTAGTTTTGACTGATTCCATCTAGGGTGAAATCTGGGTTGATTTTCCTATGTTGGTGTATAATTTGGGACTTGTTTTAGCATGGATTTTGGTATTTGGTGATTCATTCCTGTCGGGTGGCGTTTGGACGTCAACGACAAGTGGATTTTGATTGTGTTTACATGCGAGTCGATAGGTTTTTATCTATGCGGGTAGCGTGTGCTATTTTGGTTTCCGATGTGATTTTCATGTGCTTTAGCATTGTGATATACTTGTAGGTACCCCGCGTGATGTTGAGGCAAAGGAGGTGAAGATAGCGACATCGGCTTTGGCACACGAGAAGCAAGGTGAGTAGATTATATCTACAGGGGGAAGTCGGGTGGATGGCGTATAGCACTCCCGCAGTCCGTAGATAGATTATTATGTAGTTATCGTGATATTACGTGTATTATGGATAGTACAGGGTTAGAAGTGACTAGTGCAGTTCATAGTCGTGAACCCTAGGATAGAATTACACCTATACACACACCCTTGCTTATCACTTGTACTTGCACTATGATTGATGATATGTGATGACTTTGGAGATGAGTCGATGATGTGGGCTTGGTGCCCTGGGATCGGTGATTTGATACGATTCATATGTGGGATATGACTTGTGATTCTTGCGGGCTTGGGATATGTGTTTACCCCCGCATGCATACTTTACTGATGTTACCGTTTTGTACTAGACATAGAGTAGTACTCCAGACTATATGTTCTGATGATGGTGATATCTGTTATGTGATGAGACAGTGAGATGTTGACCCCTACCCAGCTTTTGGGGATGCCGTACGATGATTTACCGTACGTGCCGATATTGATGATAGATCCGCACTCATAACTCGAGGATATCTTATGATATGACATTGAGGCGAGATCACCGACTATATATCTTTATATATATACCGACTCAGATTTAGGTGGTTTCCACACCTACCCCTCCTGTTTGACCTGATACTTAGGTGTAGTTGCATAGTAGATACTTTACTGTGGTGTTGACTACTAGATTTCTGCATCTTCATGCTATTCGCATTGCTGGCATATGTTCATTGCTATATTATTATCATGCTGTTAGGACACCAGCACCATTATCGATGATGCGTATGTTCCACGTACACTATTTGCCGGCTCACACACTTCATCATCGATAATTGCCATGCCACTACACTGTAGTACTATTGCATTCATGAGATGATTCTTCCTTCGACATATGCACATTACTATTCCATGTTGCATGATTTCCGATATGATTACTGTTCTTTACATGTCGCATACGTCATGGATTGACTGCATAGCACATCGCATTGGATTTACTTCCTGATGTTGGATTTTCATGTGATTTCTGGTTTTTGAGGACCGTGGGGTTATTTAAGAAAAGAGGCACTTTTATGAAAACCCGGTACCTCGTGATATGATATTTCGGTGCGTCCACCACGCGTTTTCTCGGTGCTGAGACGTGTGCTTGAAACCCGATTCGAGGAGGTGATGATCCGTTTGCGGGTTCGTGGTGGGCCCGGTATGGTTCCCCTCGGCGAGATTATCGATGGGTTTGCCGATTGAGCCTGGAGGCGGGCGAGTACCTACCGGTGATTGTATTTGAGCTCGGCGGATATCTGGAGGATACCGGCCGCAGTCGAGAGATGGGCTGACCCGTACTGCCGGGGGCCGAGGGCCGATACCGCAGACGGAGCCCAGAGATGGACATGGGTTGACTCGTACTGCCGGGGGCCGAGGGCCGATACCGCCGACGGAGCCCCATATGGATGAGGATTTACGTGTCGATGCTAGGCACGGGTTTTCATGATGTTTTTCCATGATATTGTTTATATCCTCATACTTGCATACTTGATGCTTATCGTCAGTGGGTGACGAGTGGACGGGTTCCACATACATACAGACATGGATTATATACAGACTTGGATCATATACAGACTGGTTTTACATTGATCATACTTTATTTGTATATATAACAGGGTATGAGGGCGCTGTTATATATACCCTTACACCAATATTAGTGGTATGGGACGCTAATATATGTGTATTGATATCATTGATATTTCTTCATGGTTACTTCATGCAGACATACCTTACACTGATGACATGTGATTACCTGAGTACCTGGCACTACATACATGATTAGATGTTACCTTGCCACCCTATTACACTCAGATGTACTCTTGTGGATTATATTATTGATCGTTGACTTAGGTTTATGTCTTGCATTCGGTTTCTGCTTGTAGATGTTTCTATTCACGAGTTGGCAACTCACCCCCGTTGTGCCACAGTTCTTGCAGGTTCTGCCGTACAGGTTCTATTGCGGCATTTCTGGCACACTTTCTTCTTGCGGGTGACTTGCTTTGGTAGGTGGATTCTTTCGCATCAAGAACCACCATTGTATTTATTTATTTCATTGTATCTAGAATTTCCATCAACCAAAACTTGTATTATTTCGACCTTAGAGTCGCGCTTAGTAGTATTGCGTTTTTTTCTTATTGCTTTTGAGTTTTCTTTGGATTTGATCCTCGCCACTAGGCGTTGTATATTATTGCTGCATATGTGGTTGTGACCGTCGATTGACGAAGAGCTAGCTCCCGCTTGGGGATGCCATTATCATTGCATACATATTGTTATACTTGTTGTACCCCATTCGGGGCCAGTTTTTCAAAAGAAACTCTGCCGAAATTTTTAGAAAAGACTTTATTGTTTTCAAAACGTACCTTCGGCTTAGTTATTTAAAAACCTTGATTTCAAACCTGTATTTCTTCACTTCTTTAAACCAGTTTTCTTTACTTATTCTCAAAAATGGTTTTAGATTTCTGGGCTTTTGGCTTACTTGGATCAGATGGAGTCCTATAGGCTTCATATGGTTCAAGGGCCAGTCACGTGCTCTTTCGGGTCGTGACAAAGTTGGTATCAGAGCGCTAGGTTGACCTTGGTTCGAGTCTGAGTTTGACTATGTGGAGCCTAGGGCGTTGTTTATATACGAAACTTAGGCTTGACCTTACGGAACTTAGACTTGGTCGAGGGGGTATTCGACCCGAACATTCATCGTATTAGGATGACCCTTGGTTGATGGATTAGGTGACTAAAGTAGAGTGACGTACCGTTGGTATGTTCCGCGGCATACTTACGACACGCCACTCCGCTTAAGGAACCATAGGATGTACATACTTTCGAGATCAGTGATTCTCTTCATATACTGGATTATACATCCATTTGAGATCCCCGATTCTATTAGTTTCATGATCATACCTCCATTGATGCTGTTCCTTCCTATGATCATGTATCCACTTTGAATCTGTTGTTTCCTTTCTTGCCATTGATGTGCTCTCTTTGATACTCGACTGAGGTTCCTGTCGCCATGTTTGAGCGCAGTTTGGGCTGCTGCTAGGGTTACGGCCGGTGTGAGCTCGTTTGGTACGAGGGCCGACCATTGTGTTTTCTGGTGACATGGGAACGTCTCGAGTTAGTGTTGGTGATTGTGACCTCTAGTGGAGGCGAGTGCTTGGTCTTGCACCGGATGATCGGGCCATTGTTAGAGCTGCCAGTTGAGAGAAGACTGTTGATGTACAGCATACCTCAGAGATTGTGATGTCGCCTACCGTGTAGACAGATGGACCAGCTGTGGCTGAGATTGACAGGATGTTGCTTTCGGAGCTTACGAGCTGAGATTGCCGGAGCTTTCGGGCAGTCATGCGACTGATGATAGCTAGTTTACTCGATTTGAGAGACGAAGGTGATTCGTCCGATTTTGCGCCAGAGCGGGCCCAGATGAGTTGAAGATTTCCAGTGTGGAGAGTCTTACTCAGATCTAGAGCAGACCGACTCAGAGATGACCGCTTATGTATTGCCTTTCCTGGAGGATTGAGGCATTGTTCGGCGTACAGGCGTATGAGCCAGTTGCTACTGCAAATGACGAGATATCGCCCAGATGGTTGGAGCTACTGCAGCATGAGCATGTTCTTGGAGTTATGATAGCGAGTCGCTAGTCACCGAGGATGAATGACTAGGACGTGTGGTGAGTTTGCTTACCCGATGCGAGTCATCAGGTGGATCGATTCCAGATAGAGACGACTTCACGCAGGTTCGTTGAGAGTCGATAGAGACGATCGAATGTCAGGAACCTATTTTCCAAGTTTAAAGTATACGGAAAGACATGCAGGTGATTCTATGGACCCTCTAGAAGAATGAAACCCTAACTCGACTTAATGACCGTGTGAAAGCCTTTGAACCTTCGGGTTTGCGGCGGTTCCTCGGCGCCATTAGTGAGGCTTGGGTTTGCCCTTCTACGGCTGGACCACCGACGCTGTGGCATGTACTCGATACTATTAAACTGTACCCGAGATGTGAGCTCTTGGGGGATTATGAGGATCTGGCGAGTCGATCGGATGGTTCGACATCTTCGGATATCGTGATGGGACACTGCTTGGGAGACTCCAGATGCGAGCATAGCCGTTGGAGCACAGTACATGCAGCCATGATGAGACGAGTCCGAATCAGTCGACATTGACGCAGAGTGAAGAAAAGAGTTCGCAAGATATTTCGACGAGATGACGTCCCACTCCGCTGACATCAGAGATGTGATACGCACCCCGAGGCGTGGTATGTGGATAGATCTTCCAGAAAGAAGCGCAATATGTATGCAGTCGTTCCGGAATGAGCTTTAGCTTCAGCATCGGATGACGACTTCCGGGCATTTCGGCAGGTTTGAGATTTGAGAAGGAACCTCGACAGGACCTTTCTGGAGTACGATACGAGAAGACCTAGACCAGGAGTGGTCGTATTGCGCACACCCAGCAGGACAGAGTTCGGCATTGTCGACGGGGTAGTCGACTAAGTTCGGATAAAGGAACTTACCCAGATGCGTTGTGGATTGACCAAGGACGGACGAGTGATAAGTATTCCTCCGATGGTTGGGACGTGTTCCCGAGGACCAGTTCGGCCTGACATCTTCTACGGAATGATGAAGCTACAGAGTACGCGATTTCGAGTCCGTACGAGAGACTTCAGATTGACTGCGGCCGAGAACAGTGCGGTGCATCGTAGCTTAGCATGACGCCATAATGGACGGCGATAGATACAGGTGGAACAAGAGGTTCGTGTGAGACACTGACGAGCTGTCATTGCTTCCCGTCGAGACTAGAGACCTGATATGCTTACAGAGACGTTGGGATGTGACCAGTTTCTGAGAAAATATTGTGCTGAGGACACAGGTGTCTTTTGAGCGAGAAGAGGTTGTGCAGGAAGGCCAGCCTCTGTACAGATCGGCATAGGCATGCTTGGAAGAGACCTTGAGCAGGATCCCTTCCAGGACATTGCTGCCATGATGATTGCACCCAGGATCAGATGTGTGACGTGCTTTCAGAGAGCCAGAGGCCGACGCCAGTGATATGCTGCCTTACGAGTGGTCGTGAGGTTTGACCGAGAGGTGACCAGAGAAGTGCCAGAACGGAATCGTCCCCGTTAGCACATCTGACAGGGCCGATGAGCCGGTTGACTGTGAGATTGGAAATCCACGGAGAAGATAAGGACCCAGAGAGCCAGAGGACGCCAGATCGTGAGCAAGAGGCAGGTAGATATCCTGCGCTGCTAGCAGTGGATTGCACCGACTCCTTCTCGACCTTGAAGGAGGAACTACCGACGACGGTATTTATGATTTGTGATTTTGTGATTCGATTATCACGTATCCGTCATTTTGGATTTCGGTATTTTGGGCGTTCTGTTTGCATGATTTAGTTTTGATGACTGAGTTTCATGATATTTGATTTTGTGCACCATGGTTGCACCTACTGGGTATTTATACCTTGTACATAGTTATTACTCTTGAGCTGTTGATTGCGATTTCATGCCTATTTTATGCTGGTGATTTGATTTACGTTTCCAGCAGAGTTTCATGTAATTTTAGTGTTTTGATTTTGCACTCGGTATAGCTTATATGTACTTGTAGTGCATCGATATGTGTTTTGTGCCCGCAGCTGCACACGTTTATGATTTTCTTCATATCTGGATACACTTGGTGTTGCTGCTTACGTATTTGAGTTATTGCTTGGTATTTGTGCATGGGATGCACCAGTTCTATACTTCGTGCATTTGTCGCACCAGTTTTATGTTTCTTGCGTTTATCGCATCAGATTTATATTTCGTGCCTTTGTTGCACCGGATTTATATTTTGTGCATTACGATTGCACCTGACTTCGATTTGATGCCTTTCGGTATGTCGATTTTGATTGTGATATTGATGTGGATTCTTGCACTCCGTGCTTTGGGGTTTGACTTACGCATATTCGACGTTGTTATTGGATTTTGTGATTCCGTGCATATTGAGTGCGCAGGGTCTAGATTTTCATTCGTGCATGATGGATGCACCGATTTGGATTTTCGCGCATGTTGGGCGCATGTTTTGAGATACGATTTTGGGGCACACCAGATGCACTAAATCGATATTCTTCGTGCATTTCAGATGCACCTGTTTTGGCTGTCAGGCACACATGTTGTCTATGACAGATGCTTCGTGCACACCCGTTGCACCTAGATGTTGTTTTGTGCACATGTTTAGCGCATATATGGATTTTGATTTCCGTGCGCGTCAGACGCACAGGGTGGTGTTATGTGCATTTTTGGAATTTATTCCTTGTGGAGCAGTACATTTTTATGATGTGGGATATTTGCTTTCATACTAAGCAGGACTAGTCAGTGGACAGTGCCTGGATATATTTTGCATGCATCGATAGTTATCGAAGGGATTTCCGAAAAGCGAGCTATAGTCTCAGTATATACCTACGTGTCCGATATGACACAAAACGTTTTAAAAACAAGGAAACCCTTCTGATTATTTTCAAAATGGTGGAACGTGCTTATTAAACAAAGGATATATATACACATATATAGTTATTTTCTTATGAGAAACGTCCGCCACTGTGCAGTGTTACGCGCATCGCACAGCGACTTAAAAAGATTTGGCATACAGTTGCATCAGCTAATTACATGTATAGATTGGGTGTCTACATGTATAGTCTTGGTCCATATCATATTGATTTTGTATTGGATTTGACATTGTGTCGTTACCATAACTCCGATGATTGCGGATGCTTGATGGAGTGTTGCTTTTGAGTTATCTGCTCAGTACCCATGCGCATGCATTGCGCTATGATGTTTTATGTATAGATGATTTCGGAGCCCCGATGACTTGGAATTTGTATTGAAATATTTTAGTATTTGGGGGTTTAAATTTAAATTCGGGGACCGAATTTCTTTAAGGGGGGTAGATTGTAACGTCTTCAAAATAATAAAATATGATTTTTGGGAAATTTTATAATTTAATATTATTTTAATGAATATTTTAATATTCTGGTATAATTAAATACAGATAAATGGGGAAAAATTATGGAAAATTCTAAAATAAGGTATTTTAAGGAATTGCCTCGTTTTCTGTGCATGCCCCCATTTCCTCTAGTTTTGACCCTGAGTATGTCTAGTTTTGACTGATTCCATCTAGGGTGAAATCTGGGTTGATTTTCCTATGTTGGTGTATAATTTGGGACTTGTTTTAGCATGGATTTTGGTATTTGGTGATTCATTCCTGTCGGGTGGCGTTTGGACGTCAACGACAAGTGGATTTTGATTGTGTTTACATGCGAGTCGATAGGTTTTTATCTATGCGGGTAGCGTGTGCTATTTTGGTTTCCGATGTGATTTTCATGTGCTTTAGCATTGTGATATACTTGTAGGTACCCCGCGTGATGTTGAGGCAAAGTAGGTGAAGATAGCGACATCGGCTTTGGCACACGAGAAGCAAGGTGAGTAGATTATATCTACAGGGGGAAGTCGGGTGGATGGCGTATAGCACCCCCGCAGTCCGTAGATAGATTATTATGTAGTTATCGTGATATTACGTGTATTATGGATAGTACAGGGTTAGAAGTGACTAGTGCAGTTCATAGTCGCGAACCCTAGGATAGAATTACACCTATACACACACCCTTGCTTATCACTTGTACTTGCACTATGATTGATGATATGTGATGACTTTGGAGATGAGTCGATGATGTGGGCTTGGTGCCCTGGGATCGGTGATTTGATACGATTCATATGTGGGATATGACTTGTGATTCTTGCGGGCTTGGGATATGTGTTTACCCCCGCATGCATACTTTACTGATGTTACCGTTTTGTACTAGACATAGAGTAGTACTCCAGACTATATGTTCTGATGATGGTGATATCTGTTATGTGATGAGACAGTGAGATGTTGACCCCTACCCAGCTTTTGGGGATGCCGTACGATGATTTACCGTACGTGCCGATATTGATGATAGATCCGCACTCATAACTCGAGGATATCTTATGATATGACATTGAGGCGAGATCACCGACTATATATCTTTATATATATACCGACTCAGATTTAGGTGGTTTCCACACCTACCCCTCCTGTTTGACCTGATACTTAGGTGTAGTTGCATAGTAGATACTTTACTGTGGTGTTGACTACTAGATTTCTGCATCTTCATGCTATTCGCATTGCTGGCATATGTTCATTGCTATATTATTATCATGCTGTTAGGACACCAGCACCATTATCGATGATGCGTATGTTCCACGTACACTATTTGCCGGCTCACACACTTCATCATCGATAATTGCCATGCCACTACACTGTAGTACTATTGCATTCATGAGATGATTCTTCCTTCGACATATGCACATTACTATTCCATGTTGCATGATTTCCGATATGATTACTGTTCTTTACATGTCGCATACGTCATGGATTGACTGCATAGCACATCGCATTGGATTTACTTCCTGATGTTGGATTTTCATGTGATTTCTGGTTTTTGAGGACCGTGGGGTTATTTAAGAAAAGAGGCACTTTTATGAAAACCCGGTACCTCGTGATATGATATTTCGGTGCGTCCACCACGCGTTTTCTCGGTGCTGAGACGTGTGCTTGAAACCCGATTCGAGGAGGTGATGATCCGTTTGCGGGTTCGTGGTGGGCCCGGTATGGTTCCCCTCGGCGAGATTATCGATGGGTTTGCCGATTGAGCCTGGAGGCGGGCGAGTACCTACCGGTGATTGTATTTGAGCTCGGCGGATATCTGGAGGATACCGGCCGCAGTCGAGAGATGGGCTGACCCGTACTGCCGGGGGCCGAGGGCCGATACCGCAGACGGAGCCCAGAGATGGACATGGGTTGACTCGTACTGCCGGGGGCCGAGGGCCGATACCGCCGACGGAGCCCCATATGGATGAGGATTTACGTGTCGATGCTAGGCACGGGTTTTCATGATGTTTTTCCATGATATTGTTTATATCCTCATACTTGCATACTTGATGCTTATCGTCAGTGGGTGACGAGTGGACGGGTTCCACATACATACAGACATGGATTATATACAGACTTGGATCATATACAGACTGGTTTTACATTGATCATACTTTATTTGTATATATAACAGGGTATGAGGGCGCTGTTATATATACCCTTACACCAATATTAGTGGTATGGGACGCTAATATATGTGTATTGATATCATTGATATTTCTTCATGGTTACTTCATGCAGACATACCTTACACTGATGACATGTGATTACCTGAGTACCTGGCACTACATACATGATTAGATGTTACCTTGCCACCCTATTACACTCAGATGTACTCTTGTGGATTATATTATTGATCGTTGACTTAGGTTTATGTCTTGCATTCGGTTTCTGCTTGTAGATGTTTCTATTCACGAGTTGGCAACTCACCCCCGTTGTGCCACAGTTCTTGCAGGTTCTGTCGTACAGGTTCTATTGCGGCATTTCTGGCACACTTTCTTCTTGCGGGTGACTTGCTTTGGTAGGTGGATTCTTTCGCATCAAGAACCACCATTGTATTTATTTATTTCATTGTATCTAGAATTTCCATCAACCAAAACTTGTATTATTTCGACCTTAGAGTCGCGCTTAGTAGTATTGCGTTTTTTTCTTATTGCTTTTGAGTTTTCTTTGGATTTGATCCTCGCCACTAGGCGTTGTATATTATTGCTGCATATGTGGTTGTGACCGTCGATTGACGAAGAGCTAGCTCCCGCTTGGGGATGCCATTATCATTGCATACATATTGTTATACTTGTTGTACCCCATTCGGGGCCAGTTTTTCAAAGAAACTCTGCCGAAATTTTTAGAAAAGACTTTATTGTTTTCAAAACGTACCTTCGGCTTAGTTATTTAAAAACCTTGATTTCAAACCTGTATTTCTTCACTTCTTTAAACCAGTTTTCTTTACTTATTCTCAAAAATGGTTTTAGATTTCTGGGCTTTTGGCTTACTTGGATCAGATGGAGTCCTATAGGCTTCATATGGTTCAAGGGCCAGTCACGTGCTCTTTCGGGTCGTGACAGTACCATATCTCATTAAAATCTGACTCATGATCAAAACGACGCACGAATCCCACATAGGTCAAAACCTATGGTTGCTTTCACAAATCAACCCAAAAACCCTCGACGTAGGCGTACAAACGCCAAACCATCGAGAAAAACCCAAATACACTCATTTGCACATTCACGAACACTAATTTTAATATAAACTAGGTTAAAACTCACAAAAACGCCAATTTCACTCAAAAAGTCATTTTTCCGAAAATCTAGCAAGCACAATTCGCCGTTTTTGTACAAAACACGATGTTTAAATGAATGTAGCGGCCAATATATTTATTAAATATCTTAAATAAGTCAGAAAAACCATTTCCATAATTTAAACTCATAAATTTGCATAATTTCCAAAATCCTAGTTTGCAAAATATCAAATTTAACACCCTTTAAAGCAAAATTCACAATTCATCAATTAAGCTTCGTTTTGCATGAACCAAAGTCATTAAACCACTCATTATAATAGTTATAATGACATGAACACTTAATTATATTTTAATCTAAGCATTTGATAATTTTTTAAAAACTCTAGTTAGCAAAAACAAAACTTAATTTAGACATTTCCATGCAACAATATGAAATTTAACTACTAAATTACTTTCTACAAATTCTAAGATGGTAAGCTACCCATCACAACCATACACCAATTCACAATAACCTAACTTGTATTCAAACCCTTTTCTTGAATTCCAAAACGTGCAATTAAACTCACATATCCAAATAACACTTAAATAAATTAGCTTAAGAAATTAGTAACAATTTAAGCAACAAAAATGTTTAGAAATATACCCAAAAGCATATGAAGATCCACAAGCATCCATGGCACTCCAAAATACTCTCTTTTCACAAGGGTCCATGCTTGAAATGCTAAGGAATAATGGGTAAGTGTTGGATTTGGAAAAAAGCTTTGAAATAGTATGGATTTTGAAGCTTTTTTAATGGATTTTTGAAGCAAAAATGGAGTGAGAACTTGGGGAGGGGGGGCTGCTGCTGCTAAGGGATCAGTTTCGGCCAGATTTTGGGGGGAGTGGGTGAGTGAGGAGAGAGAGTGAGGTGGGGAAAGTTGTTTCAAGTCAAAGTCAACTCAATTTATATCATTTCTACTCTTTTCTTTTCTTTTCTTTTCTTTTCCTTTTCTTTCCTTTGCAAACCAAGTGGGGAAAAAGTGAGGGCTGCTGAATTTGGCTAAGGTAAGGAGTAAGTGGGGGTGTGTGGGTGTGGGTACGGGTGTGGGGTGATGAAAAACGATAAATACAATACCCCAAACATCCATTTACGCTAAAAAAAAGCCTTTTTTCTTCAATAATTTCTAAACCGTTTTGGCAAATGATTTCGTTCCAAAAACTACATGATAAATTTTTATTTAATGTTTTATGATGCACAAAATTTGTTTCAACTCATTCCAATTTGTAATTTTCCCTAATTAAATGTATTAGTGAAGGCTTAAAATAATAATAAAATAATATTTTTTTCAGAAAATTTGAAATTTCACCAGCGGCTCAATAAACACCAAAAAATAGCAATTACATAGCTAGAATATGTATATTTAATTTTTATAATAAGATATTTGTATTTTGACTTTTTACAGAAAACCCCCTCATTTTACCGATTTTCCGAAATTTCACCGAAACGATTTTCAAAACGCTACAATCTTCCCCACTTAAAGAAATTCGGTCCCCGAATTTAAATTCAAACTCCCCCAATTACTAAAACATCTAAGAAAAACCATCAAGTCGTCGGGGCTCCGAAATTGTAAATACATAAAACAAATCGTAGCACAGTGCATGCGCTTGAAAAAAAATGAGTATATAACTCAAATCAAAACTCCGTCAAGCATCCCGCAATCATCGGAGTCATGGATAAGACATCAATGCCAAATCCAAATCAAACCAATATGATATAACTCGAAACTATACATGTAAATATCGAATCTATATCTGTAAGTATCTGAAGGAAATGAATGCCAAATCTCTTAAGTCGCTGTGCAACGAGTATAACACTGCACAGTGGCGGACGTCTATCATAAGAAAATAACTATATACTTATATACCTTTGTTTGAAATGTACGTTCCGCCGTTTTGGAAACAATTTAGAAGGGTTCCTTGTTTTAAACATTTCGTGTCATATCAGACACGTAGGTAAATACTGAGGCTATAGCTCGCTTTTTGGAAATCCCTTCAATAACTATCAATGCATGCAAAATATATTACTGTCCTCTGACTAGTCCTGCTCAGTACGAAAACACATAGCAATATCATAAAAACGTACTGCTCTATACGAAATCAATCCTAAAATATGCACATGAATACTGCGTGCGACTGGTGCGCACGGAAATCAAAATCCATGAATGTGTCATACATGCGCACAGAAACAACATTTAAGTGCATCGGGTGTGCACGAAACATCTGTCGTAGGCAACATGTGTGCCTGACAGCAAAATCAGGTGCATCTGACATGCATGAAAAAAATCTCGATTTAGTGCATCTGGGGTGCACCAAAATCACCCTTCAAAACATGCGCCCAACATGCGCGAAAATCCAAATCAGGTGCATCCATCGTGCACGAAATCATAAAATCCAATATCAAGCGCCGAACGTGCGCAAAATCAATCAGGTGCACAAGGTGCACAAAACAAATATCGAGTATCACAATCGAAATCGAAGTCCAGTGCATCTAAGTGCACAAAAGGCATATCACTGCACTGCAAGCATATATAAACTATACAGAGTGCAGGAACGAAATCGTGTGCGTGCATACGCACAAAATCAACTCAAATGTCTGAAACCGTAAAATCACAAACATGTGAAACCCAAGCACGAAAACGATATCAAGTGCAACACTGTGCAAGAATCGTAAATTCTCAATCATCAAAATCAAATCATGTGAATAAATCACCCAAAACATCGAATTCGATAATGGCGGAATAGTACCGCTCAAGTGCATCCTCTAAGAATCTCGGGCCAACTGTCGCGGTCACTAGTGGGACGTCTCGTCGATGATCATGGACTCTGGCCTGCTGGTGTGCGTAACAATGACCACTCCTGGGTCAAGATCTCCACTGTGAATTACCAATCTCTCGGTCCATCGGCTCATCGGACCTGTCAGGTGTGCTAACGGGGATGATCCCATTCTGGCACTCCTCTGGTCATCTCTTGGTCAATCATCGCGACCACTCGTAAGACAGCATATCACTGGAGTCGGCCTCTGGCTCTCTGAATGTACGTGACACATCTGATCCTGGGTGCAAGTATCATTGCAGCAGTGTACTGGAAGGAATCCTGCTCACGGTCTCTTCCATGTCTCGTCTCTGCCAACTGTCCGGAAGTCATTGTCCTTTCCTATATTTGCATCTTGCTCCGGAACGGCTGCATACCCATCGCGACTCCTTCTGGAAGGTATATCCAGTACTCTGCCTCGGCATGCGTATCGCATCTCTGATGTCGGCGGAGTGGAACGTCGTCTTATCCAGATCTTGTACGGACCTCTTTACTCCACTTTCTCTAATGTCGACTGCTTCGGAATCGTCTCATCATGGCTATATGGACTGAGCTCCAACGGCTATCCTCGTATCTGGAGTCTCCCAAGAAATGCATCTCACCACCTAGCATCCGAATTAAGTCGAGCCATCCGACCGAGTCGTCAAACCTCATAATCCCCCAAGAGCTCAACCTCTTGGGCACAGTTTAATAGTATCGAGTACATACCACAGCATCGGTGGTCCAGCCGTAGAAGGGCAAACCCAAGCCTCACTAATGGCGCCGTAGAACTGCCGCAAACCCGAAGGTTCAAAGGCTTTCACACGGTCATTAAGTCGAGTTAGGGTTTCATTCTTCTAGAGGGACCATAGAATTGCCTGCATGTCTTTCCGACTACTTTAAACTTGGAATAATAGGTTTTTGACATTCGATCGTCTCTGTCGACTCTCAACGTCTCCGTGTGAAATCGTCTCCAGCTGGAATCAATCTATCTGATGACCTCGCATCGGGGTAAGCGAACGAACCACCTGTCCTAGTCATTCATCATCGGGTGACTAGCGACCTTCTATCATCTATTCGTACAACTCGCCCCGCCATAGTTCCAACATATGGGGCGATATCTCGTCGCTCGCAGCAACAACTGGCTCGCTCGTCTGCACGCTGAATAGTGCCTCAATCATCAGGAGTAAGCAACACACCAACGGTCATCAAAATCTGGCTGGCCTCTGTCAGTGGCTCAATCCTCTAGTGTCGATCGGCACATCCGAGTAACCTCATAAAGGCGATCCGCCAAACGCTCGCGGCGCGGAAACAAAGTAAAAAGACACATCTCTGCAATCGTGTGTCGCCGGAATTTCGCCCTGGTCAGTCCTCGTTCGTGACGAGCTTGTGCTGACCGCAACTCTAGCTGTAGCTCTCCCTGCCCATAATCGTGGCAGAAAAACCATAACTGGTACTGATGAGGCTGGATCAGGAAGGAATATAATACTGAACAAGGAAATGTACATCCTAAGGCTTCATAAGTGGAGTGGCGTGTCGTAAATATGCCGCGGAACATACCAACGGTACGTCACTCTACTTTAGTCACCTATTCCATCAACCAAGGGTCATCCTACGCTCCGAAGGTAAAACCTAACGCTCTGATACCAACTTTGTCACGTCCCGAAAGTACGGAAAATGACAGGCACTTAAACTACGAAACGTCTCGAGGCGTACGTAATCTAAGTAA
The DNA here is from genome assembly GCA_030015575.1 of Agapanthus africanus. Taxonomy (NCBI): domain Eukaryota; kingdom Viridiplantae; phylum Streptophyta; class Magnoliopsida; order Asparagales; family Amaryllidaceae; genus Agapanthus; species Agapanthus africanus. The sequence goes on from JASDDO010000012.1 coordinate 368,798,002, forward strand.
GCCGAAAACCCAGAAATCCAAACCAAGAAAAGTAGTAGAGTGAAGGAAAACCAATTTAAAATCAAGTAGCTTTAATAGCATAAGCCGAATTATGCGGTTTTTTAAAAAAAACATCAAGTATTTCCTGAAAATTTCGGCAGAGTCTCCTTTGTAATTACTGGCTCCCAAACGGGATACAACATGAATAGTATACGAAATCAAAAAAAAGGCATCCCCAAGCGGGAGCTAGCTCTTCGTCAATCGACGGTCACAACCACACAAGCAAAATAATATACAACGCCAAGGGCGAGGATCAAAACTCAAAAGGAAACTCAAAACCACCAGAAATATAACGAGCGACTCTTAGGTCGAAAGAATAAACAACACTGGTCTCTAACTCAATAAATACATGTTTGGTTGATGGAATTTACTAGATACAACTGAATAATATCATACAAGGTAAATAATTGGGGTATGATACAAGTAAACCCACCTACTAGCAAATCACCCGAATGAAACTATGCCCGCAAAGCCGTAAGAAACCTGTACGGCAACCTGCAAGAACTGGGGCACAACGGGAGTGAGTTGCCAACTCGTGAATAAAAAAACATCTACGCACAGAAATCGCATAAATAACGCAACCTAGGTCAATGATCATAATATATCTTCAAATATAAGTATAACAGGCAGCCTATAACAATGACTAGGGTAATATCTAACCCGAGTAATATTTCATGTGCCCGTGTCAGTGCCTCAGGTAGCAATATATCATATGAATGAGGTATGAATGCATGAAACAGAATACATGGAAATGAAGAAACTGTTTTCATAAATTAGTGAGATTTCCTTCGTATTTTTAAACTGAGGTATCATAATGAAATCACTATCAACAGTGTCTAGCATCGACACAAAACATAAATCTCACCGTCTCGAAATATCAATGTCTCAAGCTCAATATCTAGGGCGCCGTCAGTCCGGACCGGCCCCTACCATCCATCTCAAGACCACGACGGTATCCTCCGGATATCCGACGCGTCGGGTAATATCACCGGTAGGTAGTGCTCCCCAGCCAGGCTCAACGTCAACACCACATTCCTCTTGCCCTGGGGTACCATACCGGGCCCACCATGTACCCGTGACGGTTCCTCCACTCCTCGACACGGATCTCCAAAACCACAGCAAACTCATGGTGGACGACACTTTACATCACTAGAAAACCGCAACATTTTATATTTTAAAAGATCATAAGTTGTAAATTTTGCGGCTTTCCCCGAAATCCAGAAATATCATAAATCTCAATAAATCATCACAAGTGCATATGTCAATGATAATGAACTAGGCATGAACAACTGAATAACCGTATGCATGAAGTGGTAGGTAATAACTATAATGTCTAATATGGCATATAAGGGAAGTACACTAATATCATGTCGAAACTACTAGCTAACAATCTAAGTCAAGCAATTATATTCTCTAAAGTGTACGTGACATGGCAATTACCGATGAAGATGTGTGTGAGCCGGCAAGTAGGTGTACGTGGTACATACGCATCATCGGTAATGGTGCTGGTGTCCTAACAGCATGATATCAATAATGGAATGTGCAGCAAAATAAATATGCGAGGCAGAGCGAACAGCAATAATGTGCGGGAGCTGAATACTAGACACAACGATAACTAATCTGCAATAATCTAATATAAGTCCTACGAATGGTGCCTTTTGAAATAACACGAATCATGGGGTTTTGAAAATAGGGGCTACGGTGTTTTTATGAAAAGATACGTCGTTTTTGAAATATCCGTAGATTCCCTTGAGCTGTCTTTAAAAATGCCCACGATTCGTTAGTTTTTGAAATAGGTAAGAAGTCTAATCTAATCTAACAACTACACTAAACTATACGGCTGAACTAACAAGCTGAACTACAGGTAAGGAAACCGCCTATCATCTGAGTCGATACATATACATACCTGTATATATATAGTCGGTGATCCCGCCACAATAATATCATATCCGATACCATATCTATAATCAGGCATCCCAAGTCAAGAGTGCGGATCAATCATCAATATAGCTCGTACGTAAATCCGTCGTACGGCATCCCAATCTGGGTACGGGTCAATATCACATTCATCATACTATTCACCTGGTATCCTCTTTATCAAATATCATGATCGGGGTACTGATCTACGTCTACTACCATACTGATACCGCCTACGTGTGCATGGACGTGTGTGAAACACTACGTCAAGGACCCGCTACAACGTCATGTCGTATCTAAGATACGAACCGTGCTATATCACCAATCTCACGGCCTCAAATCAAATCTCATCGACTCAGCTCAATCCCAAGTATCATCCTCAATCCGTATGTGAACACATAGTCCCATACACATGTGAACACATAACTATAAAGAATCCCATGAGTACATATCAATAGGAATGTATGCAAGTATGTATGTGTGTATGTGTAGTGCAACACTACCCTAGGGTTCGCAACACTAAAAATAGTCCAACACACCAATATCCATCCTAAGCATCGTTATTAATCCTAAATAACATATAATAATTGTTGGTGTGTATACGCATCTGTATACACCACCACGGACTGCGGGGGTGCTATACGCCATCCACCCGACTTCTTCCCGTAGATATAAATCTACTCACCTGGTCCTCGCTAGTCGGTGCCGACATTGCCACACGCTTTCTTGTCGTCTCGAAGTCCACATGGGGGTACCTACATATCATAACACACCATATCTCATTAAAATCCGACTCATGATCAAAACGACGCACGAATCCCACATAGGTCAAAACCAATGGTTGCTTTCACAAATCAACCCAAAAACCCTCGACGTCGGCGTACAAACGCCAAACCATCGAGAAAAACCCAAATACACTCATTTGCACATTCACGAACACTAATTTTAATATAAACTAGGTTAAAACTCACAAAAACGCCAATTTCACTCAAAAAGTCATTTTTCCGAAAATCTAGCAAGCACAATTCGCCGTTTTTGTACAAAACACGATGTTTAAATGAATGTAGCGGCCAATATATTTATTAAATATCTTAAATAAGTCATGAAAACCATTTCCATAATTTAAACTCATAAATTTGCATAATTTCCAAAATCCTAGTTTGCAAAATATCAAATTTAACACCCTTTAAAGCAAAATTCACAATTCATCAATTAAGCTTCGTTTTGCATGAACCAAAGTCATTAAACCACTCATTATAATAGTTATAATGACATGAACACTTAATTATATTTTAATCTAAGCATTTGATAATTTTTCAAAAACTCTAGTTAGCAAAAACAAAACATAATTTAGACATTTCCATGCAACAATATGAAATTTAACTACTAAATTACTTTCTACAAATTCTAAGATGGTAAGCTACCCATCACAACCATACACCAGTTTACAATAACCTAACTTGCATTCAAACCCTTTTCTTGAATTCCAAAACGTGCAATTAAACTCACATATCCAAATAACACTTAAATAAATTAGCTTAAGAAATTAGTAACAATTTAAGCAACAAAAATGTTTAGAAATATACCCAAAAGCATATGAAGATCCACAAGCATCCATGGCACTCCAAAATACTCTCTTTTCACAAGGATCCATGCTTGAAATGCTAAAGAATAATGGGTAAGTGTTGGATTTGGAAAAAAGCTTTGAAATTGTATGGATTTTGAAGCTTTTTTAATGGATTTTTGAAGCAAAAATGGAGTGAGAACTTGGGGAGGGGGGGGGGGGCTGCTGCTAAGGGATCAGTTTCGGCTAGATTTTGGGGGGAGTGGGTGAGTGAGGAGAGAGAGTGAGGTGGGGAAAGTTGTTTCAAGTCAAAGTCAACTCAATTTATATCATTTTCTACTCTTTTCTTTTCTTTTCTTTTCCTTTTCTTTCCTTTGCAAACCAAGTGGGGAAAAAGTGAGGGCTGCTGAATTTGGCTAAGGGGAGGAGTAAGTGGGGGTGTGTGGGTGTGGGTACGGGTGTGGGGTGATGAAAAATGATAAATACAATACCCCAAACATCCATTTACGCTAAAAAAATGCCTTTTTTCTTCAATAATTTCTAAACCGTTTTGGCAAATGATTTCGTTCCAAAAACCACATGATAAATTTTTATTTAATGTTTTATAATGCACAAAATTTGTTTCAACTCATTCCAATTTGTAATTTTCCCTAATTAAATGTATTAGTGACGGCTTAAAATAATAATAAAATAATATTTTTTTCAGAAAATTTGAAATTTCACCAGCGGCTCAATAAACACGAAAAAATAGAAATTACATAGCTAGAATATGTATATTTAATTTTTATAATAAGATATTTGTATTTTGACTTTTTACAGAAAACCCCTTCATTTTACCGATTTTCCGAAATTTCACCGAAACGATTTTCAAAACGCTACATTCTACAGAAGACAACACTGCTGATCCACTCACAAAGGTCTTGCCCCAGACTCAGTTCGAGCGGCTGATCGAGATGATAGGTCTTCGATACGCCAGTACATGGCCTTAGTGCAAGTGGGAGATTGTTAGTGTATATGCCCTAGAGGCCATTACTGTATCATACTAGTTTCTATATTACTTAATGGAAGCTTGGGATATTCACCTTGTATAAACAATCTTGCTCAATATAGTAGTATGCTAATTGGTTTGTTTCTAATTCAATGTGTACATGTGTTTATTTTAGTATATCACCTATACACATTAGTGGAGCCCTTAGGATCTTTGCTTGATTACCAGCGTTGTGATGGCAGTCACACTAGTGGGGGCTGGGTAATCTATAAGCACATCCTTATGCAGGTCCCTAGTCGCAGGACTATCGAGACAGGGCATCGATACTCCGGAGTAGACTAGCGTATGCGCTTCTCATCCCAGTGTGGGAGATGGTCTGTCCCACAGCCATCAGTATGTCGTACTGGAGATAGTATGCGGGTGCTCGTTGGGTTACGAGTACACTGGACAGGACTCGTCGGGAACTGTTGGTTGGTACTATACCTATCGTCGGTTATCAGTTCCCAGGTGACATGAGTACGGCTTAGTCCGCTGACTTGACACTGTCACTTCGCCTCGAGTGTGTTCCCACTGTACTTAGATTACTACCCTACCACGGCTCAAAGGAGTCGTGCAAACAGATGGTAGTTGGGTGCAGTCCCGAAGCACTTAGAGGCAGTGACGGTTAGACAGAATTCGTCTCTCCCGGTATTGGGTGTTGACATCGCGCTGTGTCTAGGAGAGCCATTACACGAGTAGTCCCTGGCCAGGGCAAGCGAGATATACTGGTAGGTTTCCAGTGTTATCTTAGGGTGTTCTGGGCTTCACTCCGACACGACTTGTACCGCTATTAGGGGACTGACGTTTACCGCCCCCTAGGCCCGCCATGCGATGTATCAGACGAACAGACCGGACTGTATGGAGACTGTCACAGTCAGACTCAGTAGGAGTTCAGATGGGTTTCACCTCGTCAGTCTTCTTGTCGGCATCTACCTGGGGACCGTTACGCACAGCTAGTGCCGCTTGCGGTCTGTGGTTAAACCCACTGCCAGCGTAGTGTCGAGTCTTTAGAGTCCCACACAGAAAGCTATTCGCCTTTAGGAAAAAGAGTAGAGGTCGCATGGTTTTGCGACAGGGTTCGGTCACATCCGTGCACTTGTGCACGTACAGTGTCTGGACAGTTAACACTAGCGGGCTTTGGTTTAAGCCAGATCCTAGTGTACGTTTTGGGATTGGTTTTTTCTAGTATGTATTCGTGTTCCTCGGAACGCGGATGCGGGTGTGTATGCACAGTTGACGGAGAGACAGAGGCAGAGGATTCTCATTAGGGTTGTTGACTGTTGACTGTTGACTATTGACTTTTTGCTCAACCCTAATGAGAATATGATATATGATTAACAATAATATTAATTAAGTATTATAGTGACATGGTTGTTGAGGGGTTGACTTTGTTGACTTGTTGACTTTGTGACCGGTTGACTAGGTTGGACTAGTTGACCATCATCATGACAATGGCTATCATTTCTTGGCAAAGACTTTTGCTTGCTTGTTTCTCTTATGCAAAATGAGTGCATGAAATGATATGGCTATTGTAGCTTAAACCATCACATAATACTTGATTGCTATGATTTGTTATGATGGGTTTGGATTATGAGAGCCAAGAGAGAAAAGTTTTGCTCATTCTCTCATTTCCTTTCTCTCTCTTTGTTTTGAGCTCTCACCCTCTTCCTCTTGCTCTCCCTCTCTCTAGTCCATGGTTCACTTGTCTCATGTGTTGAGAAGCAAGAACCATAGAGAAAAATCCCAACACACTCTCCTCTACTCACTCTAGTTCATAAGGTTTAGTAAACCGAGTGAACTAGTTTCTTCAAAGCTCGAAGAAGAAGCCAAAGATAGAAGCTTTCGGGTGGATCGATCTTCGGCGCAAGGAGACGACGGACTGAAGCCGATCCGTACACCGAGAGTTGAAGACGAAGGAGTTCAAGAAAGAAAGGTATAACCCCCTAACCGAGTAGTTAACAACTCCTAGTTAGGTTGTTAGGTAGATAGTTTAACAAAGATCCATTTTGAGTCCATGTTACCTCCTCTAGAAAATTGTTTTTCACCAAATTCCGCATGCCCGTAAGTACCGGAAGAGATAGCATGGACTTACATTTCCTCAATCAGAATTTAATTCTGTATCTTGGTGATTTTTAATCACCCTTGGATCTTTGATCCAACGGTGCTCTGATTTACAGAGCACAATCTTTCTTGTTTAGAAAGATTTGAGCAGAATTTAATTTTATGCTCTAATAATTTATCATCTTCGTTGGATCTTTGATCCAAGGGTGGAGAACTTTTAGTTCTGGCGTTGGCGCTCTCGTGCCTTGCACGTGAGGCGCTGCCTCAGAGTTTTTAACTCTTGGCGTTGGCGCTCTCGTGCCTTGCACGTGAGGCACTGCCTCAGAGTTTTTAATTCTGGGCGCTGGCGCTCTCATGCCTTGCACGTGAGGCGCTGCCTCAAAGTTTTTAACTCTAGGCAATGGCGCCCTCGTGCAAAGCACGTGAGGCGCTGCCTCACTATTGAAGGTGTCTTTTCACCTTCTTTCTCCACTTTTTCTGAGTCAAACTTCTCTTTCCCAGAGCTTGGAAATAGTTCCATCATGCACATCATTTTCTGTGCCTAGACTTAAATGTCTCCCTTCATAATCTGAAGCAATGCTTTTCTTCTATCTCATTTTCAAAGAATCATTTTAACAGAGAAGAGCTATGGCTTGTAATCGTCTACATGCCCACCGGCAGCCATGGGAGGTGCCTATCGAGGAAATTGTTCGTCGTTTTGCCGTACGCTTGGTGAACCCTACTCTTACGGATGACCAATGCGACACGGTGCTGCATGAGCTCTTTACTCGTAGAGGATCTCCTCTCCCCATCGGTTCCATTTGGCTCCGGATGGTCTTCTTGTCCGTGATCGATGATATTCCCCCTGATCCGGCGGAGATGACTCCGGAAATGCTCGACGTCGCGGAGGACAAGATCGAGTGCTTTCACGAGGCACTTTTGATTACCGCAGCTCTGAGGGATTGCTCTGTTCGGCAGCTAAGCCTGATACGAGCTCAGCGGGTCATTATGTCTGCCTTCGCTGATGGGTGCAGTGCTGATCGATGGGTAGCTATTCTTCATGAAGATCGCCGCTTTGCCATGGTGGAGAAGGCAAGAGGGAGTTAGAGAATTTTATCCATAGTTTTGTGAATCCATGTAGTTTTGATTCCATGTATGGTGATCTATTTCCTGTAGAATAAAACGTTCAATTAAATGCTTTCTTATGGTCGTTGAACACATGTTCTTCCTCTGATGTGTACATGTTCGTATATGAATGAGCCCGATTTCATACATATCTGTAAACAAAACATAAACCGTTGTAAATAGGCACAAATAGCTCTTGGCCGAAGATTTTGGCGGGACCAAGCACATGTGTACAATCTTTGATATCACACACCAATAGTTGTAGGATCAACCATCGCCCTCTAAGGGACAAGAAACGTACACACTAGTCTACTCTAGAAAATCGATACCCTAGTCTCGATATTCCATCGACTAGGAACAGATTAATGGATGTACTTTTAGACCACCCTGGCCCCACTTGTATGATCTAATCATAGTCCTGGTAGTCAAGTACATATCCTAAGGGCTTTATCAACATGTGAGAGCAAGACAGTAAAGAATATCCGTCAACATGTTAAGATAAAGAGTAACCAGATAGCATACTATCCTGTCGAGCAAGAAAGTCCTCTATATACATGTCCAAGCATCCATTATAATATACATCACATGTACAATAATGGCCTCTATTGCATACATATTCCTAACAATCTCTCACTTGCACTAAGGCCAGTTGTTGTAGTATCTCATACACAATGTCCCAAAAGTCTCTCGAATAGCATCTAGGGGATGGCCTCAGTGAGTGGATCAGCTGTGTTATCCTCTGTGTCAAATCTCCTAACCTCGATCTGATCAGCAGTGTTATCCTTTGTGCCAACTCTCCTAACCTCGATCTCCCGAAGATCAACTATCTCCATGATCAGGTGTTACTGTTTAAGAATATGTCTGGATCGCTGACGGGGCCGGGGTTCCTAGGCCAAAGCCACAGCTCTATTTTCATCACAATACACAGGTACTGGATGCCCAATGGTAGGAACCAAGTTCATCATATAAACTTTTTCATCCAGACAACCTCTTTGGCAGCATCGTTGGTAGCGATGTAATTAGACTCTATCAACGAGTATGTTATGGTATATAGCTTGGAACACTTCCAACATACCGTCCCTCCACTGAGGGTGAAGACAAAACCCGAGACCGACTTTCGGTCGTCCTTATCACTCTGGAAGATCAAATCGGTAAAGGACTCCATCTGGAGTTCACCGTTACCATACACCAAGAACATCTCTTTAGTCCTTCTCAAGCACTTAAGAATGTTCTTCAGCAGTCCAGTGGTTTTCCCAAAGATCTTTTCGACACTTATTCGCTACACCTAGTGAGTAAGCTACATCTGGTCTGGTACATAATATCGCATACATGATTGACCCGTCTGCCAAAGCATAGGGTATCCCTTGTATGCGAGCCCTCTCCAAATCAGTCTCGAGTGACATCTCTTTGGAGAGAATGATTCCTAAACTAGTGGGTACATTACCACGCTTAGAATCATCCATACTAAACCCCTTTAGCATGGTGTCTATGTACCTGGATTGGGACAATCCCAAATCCATTTAGATATATCTCTATAGATCTATATCCCCAGGATGTAGGAGACATCAGTTAGATCTTTCATGGAGAACCTGCGTGATAAGAGGTGCTTGACCGAGTGTAGCATAGGAATACCCTTTCCTATCAAGAGTATGTAATCCGCGTACAGTACGAGGAATACAGCCATACTCTCTACAACCTTCTTATTTATACATGGTTCATCCACCTTTTGATGAAGTCAAACTCTTTGGAAACTTCATTAAAACAAATGTTCCATCTCCGCGATGTCTGCTTTAACTCTTAGATGGATTTGAGCAGCCTGCACATGCTTCCGCTGCTCCCACTGTCTATGAATCCCTCTGGCAATGTCATATACAGGCTCTCTTCTAAATCACCATTTAGAAAAGCGGTTTTGACGTGCAGTCAGCCAAATATCGTAGTCATGGTATGCAACAATGGCATGTAGGATCCTGATGGACTTAAGCTTAGCGACAAGTCTAGCTTTGAAAGTCTCAACTTTTCCATCTACACTAATTTATCTTTCTCAAAGACCCTCTTGCTCCCGATGGGTTTTACCCTTTCAGGAGTAACATGCAAAGTCAACACTTTGCTGGTGTATATGGATTCCATCTCAGATCACATAGCATCCAGCCATTTCACATAGTCTCCACTTGTGATGGCCTGCTGGAAACTAGTTGGGTCATCATCTCCATGATTTAATCCTTGCTCCCACCGTCTACAAGAAAACCATAGTATCTCTCAGGTGGATGAGGAACCCAACTAGAGCTGCGGAGTGGCTGCGGTTCATCGGGGACTATTGAATCCTCTGGTTCCACCAAATCGTCAGTTATAGTTGTGTTTGCTGAAACTTCTTCCAGTTCTACCTCATCGCCACTAATTTCTTCCACAAGAAATTCCTTTTCTAAAAAGGTGGCTTGACGAGAAACTAAACAAATATTGTTCCTCGGTGTGGTAGAAGATATTCCCTCGCGAATGATTTGGATATCCTACAAACTTGCACAGAACTGACCTTGAGTCAAGCTTGTCCAGATTATGCTTTTCAACACATGACGGACAACCCCATAACTTAACTTGTTTAAGAGATGGTCTCTTTCCATTCCATATCTCATATGGAGTAGTAGGCAACAGATTTGGTCGGAACTCTATTCAATAGGTATGCATCTTCTCAAGTGCATGTCCCTGAAAAGAAATAGGCAACTCAGTAGTACTCATCATAGAGCGTATCATATCTCATAGGGTGTGATTCCTCCACCCCGATATACCGTTGTGATGTGGTGTATACGAAGGAGTAAGCTGAGAGAGAATCTTATTCTCTTTTAAATATCCTCGGAATTCCGTGCTCCAGTATTCTTCTCTCCGATCATATCGAAGGATTTGAATACCTTTACCCATCTGGTTCTCAACTTCATATTTATATTCCTTGAAATTCTCAAAAGATTCAATTTTTTGTTTCAACAAGAACATATGTCCGTATCTTGAGAGAACATCGGTGAATGTAATAAAGTACACGGAACTATCCCTGGCATATGTAGACATAGGACCGCATACATCACCATGTATCTGTCCAAGAGTTCAGGAGCTCTTTCTCCGTTTCCAGTAAACGGAGATTTGGTCACCTTGGTCTTTGAGACATGACTAAGAATTTTCATAAGATGTAAATTCGAACGGATTCAAATATGCATCCTTATGGAACTTCAGCTAGTCTTGTTTCATCGATATGACCTAGTCTACAATGCCACAAGAAGACTTCGTTCATTTCTGAATTGTTCCTCTTGTGTGTGTTTTGTATGTTAGAACTGTCTTTTGATTCAGAACGTGTACACTGTTATACAACATATCTTACCCAATCAACATTTGATTTAGGAAAATATTCACAATATTATTGGTACGAAATAACAGTCACTAAGAATCAATGTATTACCTGTTGGTAACACAAAGTGATATTTGCCAACTGCTTTGGCTGCAACAATTGCACCATCTCTACTACTAGAGACATATCACCCTTTCCCAGTTCTCCACCTTTCTGTAGCCCATGTAACAAATTACATGTGTGGGATCCTGATCCGGTATCCAATACCAAGGATGTAGAGCTAACTGAGAAACAGTTCTTGGTTACGAACATACCTGAAGACAATTCATCAACATGCTTTTTCTTCGTTTGGGTAGCGTAGGAATCCAGATATTCGCTCAGACTTATGACAATCATAAGATAGAGTGGAACCTAGCCCAGTTTAATAAGTAGGTTCGGTCAAAACATCCATATTATTATCTTGATTAAGGCATTTCATTGGTCGCTACCAGGAGAGAGAGAAGCATAATAACTTTGCGTGCGCTCTTTGCAAGATTAGATTGGTTATTTTATCTAATCAGGATGGCTCCCACTGTTTTTATCAAATCTTCCTTCAAACCCTTAAAGATAAGATTAGCCGGGATTAATTACACCCTACAGGTTCGCAAATAGTTTGGCTAGGCAGGTATCGGTACTCCGAAGGAGGTTCCTCGTGCTATCACATAGACCTAATTAAAAAAAACCTCTTTTCCCTAGAGGCATAACCCCGTTGACACCATTTTAGAACCTACTTGATTAGCTAATTGTAAAGTGCAAAACTCTCCCAGGAGCAACTCTTATTCGAAGTGGGTATCGGGATCCTACTATCATATAGAAGGTATGTAATCTCATTGCAAATTTCAACACTTGAAATTCCCGATAATGTTTTTACCCCTAACCACTTATGACCTTGACAAGGTCAACAAACCATAAGCACTAGTCATGTTCTACCCGACATTTCTTGATTGAATTAAACCCACCCGCACGACTCTTGACAAGGTCAACAAGGTCGCATGACTATCCTTATCCAATCGCATCTCATGCTGGCAGATAAGCACTAATCAGCTACCGCACACTACGTCTTGAAAAGGTCAACAAACGCAGCACGAATACTAAACAGTACTTATCTGAAATGACGGAGGGCAACGCAGATTTTTAAGAAAACCATGAGCGTAATGAACTTGATATCTTTGTAGAATCTAGTATTTTATAAACGAGTGTTTTTTAGGCTTTTCTAGCTTTGCTAAAGGGGTCACTCCCGGTGAAAGGGATCTCGGTTCTTTCCTCATCAAATGAGGTGCTGGATATTCATGAATACCACTATGCAAAGTAAGAACTAGAGAAGCAGTCAAAAGAAAAAACCGAGTGGATTGTAGTAATTTCTAGTTTCGCTAAAGAGGTCACTCCCGGTGAAGGGATCTCGGCTCTTTCCTCATCTAATGAGGTGCTGGATATTCATCAAGGAATACTACTATGCAAAGCAAAAACTAGAGCTACCCATTTTGAAAATTTGATTCTACAACATCTTTAGGTTTCTTTCTTTTCATTAATCTCATTAATGATGCCCCATCAATTAATGTTTCCTAAACATTATAAAAGTGAAACAAAAATAGAACGTACGCTTATGCCATCTGCATTCGCCACTGGGCCCCGTCATGCACCGTTAGGTTACTTAACTACCGGCAGAGCGGGGGCTGTACTACCGCGGGTGAAAAACATAAGCAACGTTTATTATATATCATATATATAATATTACATTCGTCTCACACACTTAAACGATCAACATCACAGAATCAAGCAGAAGAAGTAACATATGAAATATTGGATATACTAGAATGTCCTTGTTTTAATTTTAGCCAGTAATGTAAAACACGGATTCCGTGATCGTGATGAATAGCCAAACCCACATCCCTAGACCCCTACGAGAGCGGCAAGTAACCCTGCCAATTCTAGAGTTAGGAGACCCGTTCTCAACTCCTTGAGATGGTCTCCCACTGGACTCTAGAACCTAGTTACTTATGCTCCCTGCCTTGGATCTACTCTAATGTGGAAAAGTAAATAATATACAACACTGGTGACATCATCCTCAGCCCGGATGTGCCCCATTAAAAGAATATTAAATACAGATTTTACATGAATGAAAATAAAAACTCTCATTTTACATAAAACCCCCGGCTATTCTTTCACGACGATCCAATAAATCATATCAACAGCAACACATGATATCACATATCATCAACATAAGCAAATATGCATATCCCTAAACCTCATTGACATATAGGAACGAGATTGGGATACCCCACATATTACACTTACGATTGTAGAAAAGAAAACAGAAAACTACAATAATTAGAATCCGCAATATCCTTAGACATCATAAACCCGGACTATCTCATATTCCGGATTTCATGCCTAACTTATAAAACTTGTATTATAGTCTCAAATTGAAAAAACTTTTCAATTGGTTGTTGGATAATTCAATAAGATTCCCGGCTTAGTGATCGCGTACAATACGCAATTGCGACGGAGTTTTGATCCGAATCAAAACTTCGTGGCAATCGATCAATTGAGACTAAACGGCTAGCTTTACAATATACTAACTAGTTTTCATAAAACTAATTAATCCGGATTCTAATAATTGTATCACACACATCACAAAACTTGTAAAGTAACCGCAACATTAGAATTCTGCATGCAATTAGCAAACTTAAACAATTTTTCCAAGACTTGAAAAATCCAGTGAGCTAAAGTTCCAAAACTGATCGTTTTAAGCCAATCCGGGAGTCAAAACGAACTCGAAACCCGCCCGAATCTTCGCAGAGGCGAAGATCCAAAAATTAAGTATCGAATGAGGGGGCTATAGGGGGTACCCACCCCCAAGGCCACCAAGAGGTTGCCACGGGGTGAGGAAGACCCGAAACTGCCTAAGGTGTGGCAGTTTCGGGTCCTCACCGCCAAGACCACCTTGTGGTGGTCTTGGGGATTGATCCCAGCAGTTCGGTCCACCCAAGGATTCCCTGGGGTGTGCACGCTTCACCCCGTGGCTTCTCAGTTCAAACCGTGAGCCCGCGGGGTATGCAAACAACTAAAAAAATCATTTTGGAATCTGTTTTTATCGGCAGTCTTTGCGTGACAAAAATGGCAGATTTCTAACGTCGCTAAAAGCTACCCTAATGTTCTAGCCTGGCTCTGATACCATGAAAGTCGACCTTAGCACAACCATGAGGTTATAGAGGCATCAAGCATACCAAATTTTAAATTTTTATTAGGTGCTAAGTTAGACTAACAAGATCTTTACTAGATTATTAGGGTTTGCCTTTGTGATGTGATGAACTAAAGAGAAGAAAAGAACATAAAACCTTTGTAGTTCGAGTCCTTCACTTCACATGCTCTGTTTAGTTGTCCCATAACTCCACTAGGCTCCACTTGAGGCTTTGGAAGAGTTTCCTCCGATGACCTTCGTGCCGAAGATGATCCACGTGAAGTCCCTCCACCTCAAGCTACCTCTACACTAAACTCTTTAGCGTAGTAAATACGCTACACTCGATCGCTAGTCAAGTGTAGGATGGTGAAGTAGGGGATGTTAAAAGCTCACAAGTTTGTGTTCAAGCTTCATGGTTCACATCACATGTGAAGGTTGAAACTTGAACTATAGCAATTGAGGAAGAAGAAGAAGCTGGAGAGCAACCATGGGAGCAACTCAAGAAAATGGCTAAGTGTTGAGAATGAGCAAAAAATGAATGGCAACTCTTGACCCCCACTCATTCAAGCATGGAATTTTGCAATATAAAATTGCAACCATGCTTGAATAGTGAGTCAAGATGAATAAACAAATATAACTCTCATGCTTGCAGCCATGCTCTTATTTTCCACTTCATTTCTATTTTCACAAAATAGAAAATCAAGCCATGCTTCATTATTATATACATATATATCATATATATTAATATATATATATATATATAATGAAGAATAATTAGTGAGCTAATGATATTAGTTAAGATATAATTATATCACATATAATTTATATCACATTATTAAATCAACACTTGATTTAATAATCCGGTTATATCATATATGACTGACTAATATCATTTATCTGTATATCACATTATCAAATCAACACTTGATTCGACAATCTGGTTATATCACATATAACCAAACCGATAACAAATAACTGCCAGATTACAATACGTTATCACATACACGTATTTAATCAGGCCCACACACATATCATATATGTAACCTACTTCGTTTCGCCTTAACCAGGGAACTTTTGTGTGGGACTCTAAAGACTCGTCAATATGCCAGCAGTAGGTGATGATCACATCAGTCACCCATAAGCCGTCAGCGGTACTAGCTGGACGTAACGGCTACCCGGGTATTGAGCAATATGAAGATCAACAAGCAAGCTTTTCCATAGTCTCCATGAAGCTTATCAGTAACACTACCGTACAGTCCGGTCTCTTCGTCTGATATGTCGCATATCATGTCTAGGGGTGGTAAACGTCAGACCCCGGTAACGTGATAAGTCCTGCCGATGTCTGGCCTATAACGGTTCGAGAAACTACTGATCACACTTATCAGTAAATCTCATAAGCAGCCCTGGCCAGGGACTTCCAGTTATAGCCAATCAAGCATTGCGCAACATCAATCCCCAATACCGGGAGAGACAAAACTCCTTTTATCGCTCATTGCTTCCATGCAACTTGGGACTGTACCCAAAATCCACATGTTTGCACATCTCCTTTGAGCGTGGTAGGGAGGAAATCAAAGCACAGTGGGAGCCACACAAGACTCTATGACGATCTCGAGTCTACATACTAACCTGTACCAGTGTCACCAGAGGATTACTATCTGACGATAGGTATACTACCACATAGGAGTTCTCGGCGAGTTCGTTCGATATACCCATTCTCCAATGAGCACCTGTGTACAATCTTTGATGTCACACACCAATGGTTGTGGGATCAATCATCGCCCTCTAAGGGACAAGAAACGTACACACTAGTCTACTCTGGAATATCGATGCCCTAGTCTTGATATTCCCTCGACTAGGAACTGATTACTTTTGGACCACCTTAGCCCCACTAGTAAGATCTCATCATAGTCCTTGTAGTCAAGTACATATCCTAAGGGCTTTATCAACATGTGAGAGCATGACAGTAAAGAATACTCGTCAACATGTTAAGATAAAGAGTAACCAGAAAGCATACTATCATGTCGAGCAAGAAAGTCCTCTATATATATGTCCAAGCATCCACTATAATATACATCACATGTACAATAATGGCCTCTAGGGCATACATTTCCTAACAATCTCCCACTTGCACTAAGGCCAGTTGTTTTTGTATCTCAAACCCAACGTCCAAAAAGTCTCTCGAATAGCATCTAGGGGATGGCCTCAGTGAGTGGATCCGCTTTGTTATCCTCTGTGTCAACTCTCCTAACTTCGATCTCCCGGAGATCAACTATCTCCCTGATCAGGTGATACTGTCTAAAGAATATGTCTGGATCGCTGACGGGGGAGGGGTTCCTAGGCCAAATCCACAGCTCCATTGTCATCACAATACACAGGTACCGGATGCCCAATGGTAGGAACCAAGTTCATCATATGAACTTTTTCATCCAGACAACCTCTTTGGCAGCATCGTTGGTAGCGATGTAATTAGCCTGTATCAACGAGTCTGCTACGGTATATAGCTTGGAACCCTTCCAACATACCGTCTCTCCACTGAGGGTGAAGACAAAACCCGAGAATGGCTTTCAGTCGTCCTTATCACTCTGGAAGCTCGAATCGGTAAAGGACTCCATCTGGAGTTCACCGTTACCATACACCAAGAACATCTGTTTAGTCCTTCTTAAGCACTTAAGAATGTTCTTCAGCTGTCCAGTGGTTTTCCCAAATATCTTTTCGACACTTATTCACTACACCTAGTGAGGAAGCTACATCTGGTCTGATACATAACATAGCATACATGATTGACCCGTCTGCCAAAGAATAGGGTGTCCCTTGTATGCGAGCCCTCTCCAAATCAGTCTCGAGAGACATCTCTTTGGAGAGAGTTATTCCTGAACAAGCGGGTGCATTACCATGCTTAGAATCATCCATACTAAACCCATATATCATGGTTTCTATGTACCTGGATTGGGACAATCCTAAATTCATTTAGATCTATCTCTATAGATCTGTATCCCCAGGATGTAAGAGATATCAGTTAGATCTTTCATGGAGAACTTGTGTGATAAGGCGTGCTTGACCGAGTGCAGCATAGGAACACCCTTTCCTATCAAGAGTATGTCATCTGTGTATAGTACGAGGAAGACAACCATACTCTCTACAGCCATCTTATTTATACATGGTTCATCTACCTTTTGATGAAGTCAAACTCTTTGACAGTTACATTAAAACAGATGTTCCATCACCGCGATGCCTGCTTTAACCCGTAGATGGATTTAAGCAGCCCGCACATGCTTCCGCTGCTCCCACTGTCTACGAAGCCCTATAGCAGTGTCATATACACGCTCTCTTCTAAATCACCATTTAGAAAAGCGGTTTTGACATGTAGAATGCCAGATATCGTAGTCATGGTATGCAGCAATGGCAAGTAGGAACCTGATGGACTTAAGCATAGTGACAAGTCTAGCTTTGAAAGTCTCAACTTTTCCATCTACACTAATTTTTCTTTCTAAAAGATCCTCTTGCTCCCGGTGGGTTTTAACCCTTCAGGAGCAACATGCAAAGTCAGCACTTTGCTAGTGTATATGGATTCCATCTCAGATCCCATAGCATCCAGCCATTTCACATAGTCTCTACTTGTGATGGCCTGCTCGAAACTAGTCGGGTCATTATCTCTATGATGCAATCCTCGCTCCCACCGTATACGAGAAAACCGTAGTATCTCATAGGTGGATGAGGAACCCAACTAGATCTGCTGAGTGGCTGCGGTTCGTCGGGGACTATTGAATCCTCCGGTTCCACCAAATCGTCAGTTATAATTGTGTTTGCTGGAACTTCTTCCAGTTCTACCTCATTGCTACTAATTTCTTCCACAAGAAATTCCGTTTCTAAAAAGGTGCTTGTCGAGAAATGAAACAACTTTTGTTCCTCGATCTGGTAGAAGATATTCCCTCACGAATGTTTGGGATATCTTACAAACTTGCACAGAACCGACCTTGCCTCAAGCTTGTCCGGATTATGCTTTTCAACACATGCCGGACAACCCCATAACTTAACTCGTTTAAGAGATGGTTTCTTCCCATTCCATATCTCATATGGAGTGGTAGGCAACAGATTTGGCTGGAACTCTATTCAATAGGTATGCATCTTCTCAAGTGCATATCCCTGAAATGAAATAAACAACTCAGTAGTACTCATCATAGAGCATACTATATCTCATAGGGTGCGATTCCTCCACCCCGATATACCGTTGTTCTCTGGTGTATACGAAGGAGTAAGCTGAGAGAATCTCATTCTCTTTTAAATAGTCTCGTAATTCCGTGCTCCAGTATTCTTCTCCCTGATCATATCGAAGGATTTGAATACCTTTACCCATCTGGTTCTCAACTTGGTACTTATATTCCTTGAAATTCTTAAAAGATTCAGTTTTGTGTTTCAACAAGAACACATGTCCGTATCTTGAGAGAACATCGGTGAATGTAATAAAGTACGAAGAACCATCCCTGACATATATAGACATAGGACCGCATACATCACCATGTATCTGTCCAAGAGTTCAATAGCCTTTTCTCCATTTCCATTAAACGGAGATTTGGTCACCTTGGTCTTTGAGACATGACTGGCAAGTTTCATAAGATGTAAATTCGAATGGATTCAAATATGCACCCTTATGGAACTTCAGCTAGTCTTGTTTCATCGATATGACCCAGTCTACAATGCCACAAGAAGACTTCGTTCATTTCTGAACAGTTCCTCTTGTATGTGTTCTGTAGTTTAGAACTGTGTTTTGATTCAAAACGTGTACACTGTTATACAACATATCTTACCCAATCAACACTTGATTTAGGAAAATATTCACAATATTATTGGAATGAAATAACAGTCACTAAGAATCAATGTATTACCTGTTGGTAACACAAGGTGATATTTTCCAACTGCTTTGGCTGCAACAATTGCACCATCTCAACTACTAGAGACATATCAACCTTTCCCAGTTCTCTACCTTTTTGTATCCCATGTAACAAATTACATGCGTGGGATCCTGATCCGGTATCCAATACCCAGGATGTAGAGCTAACTGAGAAACAGTTCTTGGTTACGAACACACCTTAGGACAATGAATCAGCATGCTTTTTCTTCGTTTGGGTGGCGTGGCAATCCGGATATTCCCCTATTCCTTGCTCAGACTTATGACAATCATAAGATAGAGTGGAACCAAGCCCATTATAATAATTAAGTTCGATCAAAACATCCATATTATTATCTTGCTTAAGGCATTTTATTGGTCGCTACCAGGAGAGAGAGAAGGATAATCACTTTGTGTGCGCTCTTTGAAAGATTAGATTGGTTATTTTATCTAATCAGGATGGCTCCCACTGTTTTTATCAAATCTTCCTTCGAACCATAAAAGGTAAGATTAGCCGGGATTAATTACACCTAACAGGTTCGCCAATCGTTCGGCTAGGCAGGTATCGGTACTCCGAGGGAGGTTCCTCGTGCTTTCACACGGACCTAATTAAAATAAACCTTGTTTCTCAAGAGGCATAACCCCGTTGACACCTTTCTAGAAACCTATTTGATTAGCTAATTGTAAAGAGCAAAACTTTCCCAGGGTATTGACAATACGAACTCCAATATGTAGCTAGAAAACTGTACATGAATGATGATACAATGATTGTAATTTCTCAATTTAGCAAGTTAATTTGTACTCGTGTTGTACACTCATGATAATGGTGCAATAGTTCCACATTCCAAACTTAGCAAGTTAAATATTACTTGTGCCGCATAACTCATGATAATGGTGCAATATGATTCTAGATTCTCAATTTAACAAGTGAATTAATACTTATGCTGCATACTCATTTTTAATGGCTCAAAGGTTCTACAGGATGAACTAAGCAAGTCATATAGTACTCGTGTCACATGTCTCATATTAACGGTTCAATGGTTCTATATAATGAACTAACACATATAGGGATATAAGGGTCATGCAATGCAGCAAAATGAATAACGAGGAACTATATGCAATGCCTGTACTACTAGATGTTTTAAGACTATCGGGCGCCTCGCGCCATCCATACGATTCCCCCCGTAGATGTGTACATCTACCCACCCATGATCTCGTGCAAGCCAGGTCCAACCACCGCTTTTTCCTTCCGCGCCGTGTCCGACGTCCCCACGATCGACCCTAGAAACACACAAGCAAAACACATAAGGCTAAAATCCTGCCAAAATGCGATATCAAGATCAAAAGAGAAACTCGCGTTGGAAGTTAAACGCGTGTGCACTCGATACGCCGAAACGTGTGTTACCTCGCCTGAAACCACCCCGACTCGCTGTGACGCGCAGTGAACAGCAAACCCAACTCACATAACACACGTGTCGCATAAGTTAAAAATTATTGAAAATGAGGTTATAGGTTCCAGATTTTGACTCAAGTGGAAAAAGCAAAAGTTGTATATACCAAAATCCTTAGATATATAGCAGACTCCTACAGACCAAGACCTAACTCCCATACCCACCCTCTGGCTGCAATTTGCGGCCAGACACAATAAATCTGCGGCCTTAAGGGGGCGAGTGGGTCCCGTGCTTCGTGTGTGTGGTCCTATCCCAGTCACTAAGCTCCAGTAAATACAACTTTTTCCTAACGTACCTGAGTCAAAAGCAGATCTCAAAAAGAACCCAAATCCTAACTAAAACACTAATTAACACTAAAGTGATACAATATGGTATTTTTGTGAAATCTGAAGCAATTACTAGGATTAAGTGACACTAATAACACTTAGTTAAGCTACTTTAGCCATAAAAATCCTAACTTGGCCTGATCCCCACTTAAACCACAAAACTAGCACTAAAAACCACATTAAATATTAAATTAAGCTAAATAACTACATGTTTCACAAAGAAGGAAATTGAGTTTAACCATATACCTCAAGTTGGTCCTAGGATGCAAGAGAAGAAGAAGAGAAGAAGAAGAAGAAGAGAAGAAGGGGGTGCTGCTGCTGCTGCTGCTGCTGCTGTTGTTGCTTCTGCTTCTGCCTTGCTGCTGCTGCTGCCTGCTACTGTTGTTGCTGCTTACTACTGCTGCTGCTGCTGTGAAGGAAAAAAAATGAGAGGGAGAGAGATGTGATGAGTGAAAGAAATGAGAGTGAGGGAATGAGTGGGAGTGTGAGGGTGTTAGAAAGTAAGGGTTTGGAAATGAGGGTGAGGTTAGTGGAGCCATACCTCCCCTCTCTCTCCTCACTTTCACAAGTCAACCCCACAACAAACAAAGTTAATTTAATTAAGAAAACTAATACCCTTAATTAACTTCATATGAACCTAATGAAATGTTTTAGTTTACCATGGCTACCTAAACATGGCTTAACCCTAAATTTAGCCCTAATTTACATGCACATGTGTGTGCAGTCCAAATTAAATTCTAGTTAAATATTCATTAATTTTTATAAAATATTTGAAAACCGATTTAGTAAACTTTTTACTAAAACCCCCACTTAAAGCATAATAACCCCTAATCGGATTCTAGGGTGTTACAATCTTCCCCCCTTAAAGAAAATTCGTCCCCGAATTTAAATATAGCTACGCGTAACTTCAAAGAGATGAGGGGATTTCTTCCGCATCTCGCCCTCGGCCTCCCAAGTGATCTCATCACCATTCGGGCTGCGCCAAAGAACCTTCACAGATGGTATAACCTTCGATCTCAATTTCTTCCCCTGTCGATCCAAGATGACCGCCGGCTGCTCGGAAAAAGAAAGGTCGTGCTCCAGCTGGATCGTCGGGTGCTGAATCGCATGCGAAGGGTCATAAAGATACTTATGAAGCATCGATACATGGAATACGGGGTGACCATCCGAAAAGCTGGGTGGAAGAGCCAAACGATATGCAACTGCGCCAACACGCTCAAGGATCTCGAAGGGACCCACAAATCTGGGACTATGCTTTCCTTTTCACCAAAATCTCATCACGCCCTTCATCGGAGAGACCCTCAGAAAAACATGATCGCCAACTGTGAACTCTAGTCTGCGACGACGTCTGTCCGCATACGATTTCTGCCTGCTATGAGCCGCTCTCATCCAATCTCGAATCAATTGTACTTTCTCGGTCGTCTCCTGCACGATATGCGGCCCCAAAATACTGCTCTCGCTGAGCTCTGTCCAACAGACGGGTGATCTACATCTCCTCCCATACAAGGCCTCGAAAGGTGCTATCTGAATAGTATCCTGGAAACTGTTGTTATAGGATAACTCCACTAAGGGTAAATGATGATCCTAGCTACCATCGAAGTCTAAAACGCATGCTCAGAGCATGTCCTCAAGAGTCTGAATAGTCCGCTCTGAGTGGCCGTCGGTCTGCGGATGAAATGTTATGCTGAAACTCAAACGGGTGCCCAACGCCTCCTGAAGTCTCTGCTATAGACGGCTGGTAAACTAGATGCCTTGGACTGACACGATACAAGTCGGGACGCCATGCAACCGTACGATCTCGTCGATGTAAATCTGGGCATACTGAGCAAAACCGAAAGTGGTCTTCACTGGCAGGAAGTGAGCCGCTTTCGTCAATCGATCCACGATCACCCAAATGGAGTCGTACCCTCGACAGGTCCTGGGTAGACCCACAATGAAGTCCATAGAAATCTGGTCCCATTTCCACTCCGGAATGGGCAAAGGCTGCAACTCCCCTGCTGGCCTCTGGTGCTCGGCCTTGACTTGCTGACAAGTCAGGCATCTCGACATGAAGTCTGTGACGTCCCTCTTCATTCCTTCCCACCAATAAACATCTCTCAGATCATGGTACATCTTGGTGGAACCGGGATGAACGCTATAAATCAATTTATACGCCTCTTCAAGAATCTCAAGCCGCAGTCCCTCAGAATCTAGTACGCACAATCGAGTCCCAAAGCACAGTACTCCCTGATCATCGATCACGAACTTGGAATCTATGCCCTGTCTAATTTGATCCATGATCTCTGAAAAATGGTCATCACTGGGCTGCGCCTATCGAATACGGTCAAGCAACTGCGGATGTGCATGAATATGCGCAAGCTGTCCCCCGATCGGAGTGAACTCGAACTGCACTCGGCTGTCGCAAAAAATCTGCCAATCTGCCGACGACTGCCTCTGCACTGTGCTCAAATAAGATAAACTACCTCCGACTCAAAGCATCTGCCACCACGTTTTCCTTGCCCGGATGGTAAAGGATTTCGCAATCATAGTTTTTCACCAGCTCGATCCAATGGCACTATCTCAGATTCGGGTCTCGCTGCTGAAATATGTACTTCAAACTCTTGTGGTCCGTGAATATCTGGCACGACTCTCCGTATAGGTAATGTCTCCAGATCATGAGTGCAAACATTACTGCAGCCATCTCTAAATCATGCGTAGGATAGTTCTGTTCATGTGTCTTCAGCTGCCAAGAAGCATACGCGATAACTCTGTCGTGCTGCATCAACACGCAACCTAGTCCCACTCGACAAGCGTCACAATAAACCACGAATCCGCCCGATCCCGAAGGCAATGACAACACTGGTGCAGTAGTCAGACGAGTCTTCAACTGCTGGAATCTATGCTCGCACGCCTCGGTCCAATCAAAAGAAACTCTCTTCCGAGTCAACCCGGTCAACGGTGCAGCGATACGGGAGAAGTCCTGAACAAATTGTCGGTAGTAGCCAGCCAGGCCTAAGTAGCTGCGAATCTCTGTAACTGATGCTGGTCTGGGCCAATGTTGAACGGCCTCGATCTTCTTCGGGTCCACACATATGCCATCTCTCATAATCACGTGACCCAAGAAATCAACACTGTCAAGCCAAAACACGCACTTGGAAAATTTCGCGAACAGCTGGTGCTCCCTCAAAGTCTGCAAGGTGATCCGCAGGTGCTGCTCGTGCTCCTCTCGGCTCCGCGAATCAACCAAAATGTCTTCAATAAACACGATGATGAACAGATCTAGATACGGCCTGAAAATGCGGTTCATCAAATCCATAAATGCAGCTGGTGCATTGGTGAGTCCGAACGAAATCACCAAAAACTCATAGTGCCCGTAACGCGTGCGAAAAGCCGTCCTCGGAATATCCTCCTGCCGCACCCGCAACTGATGGTAACCTGATCGCAGGTCAATCCTCGAAAAGTATCTCGCACCCTGAAGCTGATCGAACAAATCATCGATACGTGGTAAGGGATATCTGTTCCTTACGGTAACCCTGTTCAACTGGCGGTAATCAATGCACAAGCGCAAACTGCCGTCCTTCTTCTTGACGAACAGGACAGGAGCACCCTACGGAGATACACTAGGTCGTATAAGCCCTTTATCTAACAAATCCTGCAACTGATCCTTCAGCTCTCTAAGCTCCGCCGGGGCCATCCGATAAGGCAGTATGGAAATAGGCCCCGTGCCGTGAATCAAATCAATGCAGAAAGCAACATCGCGCTCAGGCGGTAGTCCAGGTAGCTCGTCAGGGAAAACATCAAGGAACTCACTAACAATCGGGACCTGGTCCAAAGGAACCTCTGCAGCTCGAGTATCACAAACATATGCTAAGAATCCCTGACATCCCTTTTGCAAGAGCTGACCGGCGCGAAGAGACAAAATTAAGCTGGGAAGGGTGACGCTACGGTCTCCCTGAATAACAAGGACTGGCTCCCCCGAAAAGCTAAATCTGACTGCCTTCTCATGGCAGTCAACAGATGCATAACAAGTGGCTAGCCAGTCCATGCCCAGAAGCACATCAAAGTCCAACATATCAAGGAGAATCAAATCAACCGATGAATCCCTCTCCCCGATACGAACGGAGCATAATCGAAACACAAAACGAGCTACAAATGACTCGCCTACCGGAGTAATAACAACAAGCGGCAGATCTAACGACGATAACTCACGGCCCAACATCGGGGCAAAGTGTGTAGATACATACGAATGTGTGGAACCTGGGTCGAATAAAACCCGCGGGTCGAAAGAACATACTGGCAAGGTACCTGTCACAATGGCATTGGATGCTTGCGCATCATGCGGAGTGAAAGCGAATACTCGGGCCTGTCCCCCACCAATAGCTGGTTGTCCTCCGCCTCGGCCTCTACCTCCTCATCCTCTTTGAACAGGACCACCGCGTCCACGGCCTCTGAGGGCGTCTAACTGACGTAGAGCATCACCGGGGGTAGGAAGTAGAGCTCTCTGAGGAGGTGGTGAAGGTGGTAAAGTCATGTGTGGAACTGTCACCGCTCCCTGTCGTCTCACCATACAGTCTATGATACGATGGTACGTACTCCCGCACCTAAAACATACTGGCGACGCCTGCTGGCCCTGCGGCTAAGAACCAAATAGCTGACTCCGTCTGATTCCTCTGCCGCCACCATCTCTCGGAAAGAATCTATCACGATGCCTCTGAGCTGGCATATCGGTACGAATCCTCTTCGGCCCAGAAACGACCGAAGTCTCTGAAATGCGTGCCTCCATCCATAAGGCCGTATCTATAACAGCTGCATAAGTGTCGAAGTGCTGGGCGCCGATGGCAAGGAATAACTATGTGTCGAGTCCCTGCATAAACCTCTTTACCCTCTTCTCTTCAGTATCAACCAAGTACGGAGCATATCTGGACAACTGCATAAACTGGATATCATACTCGGACACTGTCATCCCTGAAGTCTTGCTCAAAGCCTCAAAACTATGAGCTCGAGCATCACGAATGCTCTCTGGAAGGAAACGGGCTAGAAATACTGTTGTGAACTCGTCCCAAGTCATAGGAGGTAGGCCTTTTGCTCGACCTCTCTCGACCGACTCACACCACATCTGTGCAAGACCCTCTAGACAGAAACTCGTAAGCTCCACCCATCTATCGTCGGAACATCTGAGCGAACGGCAAATCCTAGCTAATTTGTCGAGGAATGTCTGTGGACCCTCCGCTGCATCTGTGCCAGTGAAGACTGGGGTTCTCAGCCTCATGAAATCCTGTAATAATACTGGAATAGCCATGGTAGTAGTAGGTGCAACTATCTGGGCAGCATGTACAATCGTAGTCTGTGTTGTGGTAGGTACGTCCTCCGATCTCGGTGCACGACTGGCCTCGACTAAAGATCCCACCATCTGTCGTAAATCCTACATACCTCCCACCATCTGTCGCAACTCCTGCATACCAGACTCTAGCCTATCCATGCGGCCTGGGGAAGGCGGATCAGTCTGTCCCTGAGGGGTAGGTACACGATCCCGATCAGTCCTCGTCTCGGACGAGCCTGCTCTAATCTCATCTCGGGTGGCAGCCCTCTGTGCTCTCGTAGCCTTCGGCGGTATAGTGGCTGGTACAGGAAACAGGATAATAGGTACAGGAAATAGAATCATAGGATACACGAATTGAAGAAGAAATTTCAAGCAAGTATATCCTAAAGTCACCTAGGCGGAGTACCGTATCGCAACTATGCCGCGGATATACACACGCTACGTTACCCTGCTTAAGTCACTTACTCCATCTACCAAGGGTCATCCAATACTCAGAAAGGTAAAACCTATCGCTCTGATACCAACTTTGTCACGACTTGAAAAGTACAGAACGTGACTGGCACTTAAATTACGAAACGTCTCAAGGCGTACGTAATCTAAGTAAGCCAAAGCCCAGAAATCAAAACCCATTTAAGCAATACAGTGAAGGAAAACCAAATAAGTCGCATCAAAATCTTTAAGAACAACATCACATTTTCCAAAAATTTCGGCAGAGTCTCTTTTGTAAAAACTGGCCTCAAAACGGATAAAAAAAAGAATATACATATAATCATGAATAAGGCATCCCCAAGCGGGAGCTAGCTCTTCTCCAAAAGCGGTCTCAACATCACATGCAATAAAAATCATTACTGTGCAAAAATAAGCATGTAAAAACCCAAGTAATAAGCATCACGTCGGCTCAAGTGAACTCGACCCAGAGAAAACAACATAAATGTCCACAAATCTCACTGTCTCGTCTCTAGGTCAATATACATCAATACAAGTAGCAGGTACAGTAGATAGAGTACTCTAGATACAATAAATATACAAGCTGCAAACAAAATAATCTCACAACTCACCTACGAGCAAAAGACTCAAATCCAAGCAAAAGGAGCAAAAGGAGCAAGTGCGTCCGCCGCTACAGTGCTGACGGATCGGACCTGCAAAAAGGCTGTCGCACAACGGGGGTGAGTTGCCAACTCGTGAGTAATAAGTAACATCTATAGAGGCTATCGTAAGCATGCACGCAAAGTGTCATAACTCAACAATACTGATATGGCATGATATACTAGCAGATATGTATGCAACATGAATCAATTTTACAATACTAATCTGGCATGATGTACTAGCAGGTATGTATGCAACATGAATCAAGTTTAACCCGTGATCTGAATATGTTGATATGAGAAAATCATTATTTTCATCTTAGAAAACTCTTTTGAAATATTAACATAATATCAATGGAATCAACAGAAATCCGTGTCCAGCATCGACACCTCAAACGACTATCTCAAAATCTCAAGTATCGTAATCATAATATCTCGGGCCCCAGCCGTCCGGCTGGCCCATATCAAAGTATCAATATCTCAATATCTCATGACCACAGTCGGTATCCTCTGGATATCCGCCGCGCCAACCACCACCGGTAGGTAGTATACCCCTGCCAGGCTCATCGTCTACAACTCGATCTTCTTGCCCCGGGGTTGTTAGCGTATATGCCCTAGATGCCATTACTGTATCATACTAGATTGTATATTACTTGATGGAAGCTTGGGATATTCACCTTGTATTGACATTCTTGCTCAAAATGGTAGTATGCTACTTGGTTTGTTTCTGCTTTACTGTGTGCATGTGTTTCTTTTAGCATATCGCCTTTACACATTAGTGGAGCCCTTAGGATCTTTGCTTGATTACCAGCGTTGTGATGGCAGTCATACTCGTAGGGGCTGGGTAATCTACAAGCACATCCTTATGCAGGTCCCTAGTCGCAGGACTATCGAGACAGGGCATCGATACTCTGGAGTAGACTAGCGTATGCGCTTCTTATACCAGCTTGGGAGACGGTCTGTCGCACAGCCGTCAGTACGTCGTACTTGAGATAGTATGCCGGTGCTCGTTGGGTTATGAGTACACTGGACAGGACTCGTCGGGAACTGTTGGTTGGTATTATACCTATCGTCAGTTATCAGTTCCCAGGTGACACGAGTACAGCTTAGTCCGTTGACTTGACACTGTCACTTCGCCTCGAGTGTGTTCCCACTGTACTTTGATTACTACCCTACCACGGCTCAAAGGAGTCGTGCAAACAGGTAGTTTTTGGGTGCAGTCCCGAAGCACTTGGAGGCAGTGACGGTTAGACAGGATTCGTCTCTCCCGGTATTGGGGGTTGATATCGCGCTGTGTATAGGAGAGCCATTACACAAAGTCCCTGGCCAGGGTAAGCGAGATAGACTGGTAGGTTTCCAGTGTTATCTCAGGTGTTCTGGGCTACACTCCGGCACGAATTGTACCGCTAGTTGGGGACTGACGTTTACCGCCCCCTAGGCCCGCCATGCAATGTTCTTAGAAGAACGGACCAGACTGTACGGAGACTGTCACATTCAGGCTCAGTAGGAGTTCAGATGGGGTTTACCTCGTCAGTCTTCTTATCGGCATCTACCTGGGGACCGTTACGTACAGCTAGTGCCGTTTGCGGTCTGTGATTAAATCCACTGCCAGCGTAGTGTTGAGTCTTTAGAGTCCCACACAGAGGGTTATTCGCCTTTAGGCAAAATGAGTAGAGGTCGCATGGTTTTGCGACAGGGTTCGTTCACATCAGCGCACTTGTGCACGTTTGGTGTCCGGACAGCTTATACTAGCGGGCTTTGGTTTAAGCCGGATCCTAGTATATGATTTGGGATTGGTTTTATCTCATTGTATTCGTGTTCCTCGGAACACGGATACGAGTGTGTATGCACAGTTGACTGAGACAGAGGCAGAGGACTTTGATTAGGGTTGATGACCATTGTCATTTCCTTAACCCTAATGTTTATGTATGAATTATGATTTATTAATAATTAGTTAATTATAATTGTGCATGGTTAGGGTTGTTGACCATTTGACTATACTTGACTTGTTGACCTAGGTTGACAAGTTAACCATCATTATTCCATATGAAAGATGCTCTTTGATCCTTGCAAAAACATTTAATGTGAAATGATAATGGTCATTTCTTGATTAACCATGACAATTATCTTTAGCTAATTATCTAATTTTCATAAATCACATATATGTGAGAAGGGTTGTATTATTCTTCTCACTTGATAATTTTCATTCTCTCTCCTCATCTTTCTCTCTCTCTAGCTCTCCCCTGTCATGAGTTGAGAACCACTTGAGCTTGAGATAATCCCTTCAAAAACACTCTCTACTTTTTCTAAGGTCCTAGGTCTAGCACACCAAGCACCTTAGTTATTTCTAGTTTGAGGTTGGAGCCAAAGGTTGAGGCCCTCGGGTGGATCTTTCTTCGGCAAGAGAAGGCGACAAGGAGAACCCTTTCTTTCACACCAAGGAGCAAGGTGAGAAGGACTTGAAGACCTAGGTATAACCCCTTTTCCGAGTAGCTAAACTCTTTTAGCTTTGGTTGTTAGTTTTGTTTAGCAAAGATCCCTCCTTTGGTTAGTCCATGTTGCCTAGTGTTGTAAAAATCAGATTTTTCATAACGTTTCTGCCTCCCCGCAAGCACCGGGGTGGGCAACGTGGACATACAGTGGTATCAGAGCTTAGCTAAACACAAACTAACTAGTTAGCAAAGTGTCTAGAATTTCGATCGGAAAAAATTGCAAAACATTTTTTCAAAACCCTAAGTTTCTGCCGAATTTTAAACCTGCTCTAAAAATAATAAATCATACTTTAAAAATTGGCTCAGGGTTTTTACAGAACACAGAAGAAAAACAAGCCAGCGAGTCGACCAACTCACCGCGGATCCGCGGCCGAGTTGACTCGGCCGTGGGTCGTTTTTCCTGCAGTGTTCTTCTGCTACTGTTTTGTGATTTTTGATATAGTTTGTTTCCACCCAGATTTTCCAGAGAACAAGTTGGTTTTTGGGGTGGTCACAAATCCGTATTTTTTATTGAACTTCTTTACACTTTGGCTAATGGGTTATATCTGTGATGTGATATATGTATTGAACGTCCGCTAATCGCTATACGTCGATTAGTGAGGGTTATACATATCTATGATCTGTAATGTTGATGGTTTGTGTATATGAATTCTTTGGATTGTCGCAGATGAATAGCCGGGGGGTTGTGAGATGAGAGTTTTCTTATTCTTTCAATTCTTGTTATATGTAAATTGATGTAATATTATTTGTATGGCCGCACAACCGGGTCAGGGTTGTAGTCGTCATTGTATAATTTCTTTTTACTGTTTTTGCTCCTAGGATAGACCCAAGGTGGGGTGCACAAACTACCGGGTACCTCGAAGTGCCGAGTGGCCTACTCACGTTGTTGAGGGAGGTTGCTTCACTTCGGATACTTGGCGGGTAGTTTGCCGCACCGTAGGGGTCTAGGGTGGGATTTGGCTATTCATCGCGACCGTGTAATCCGTTCTTCGTTACAGGCTCGTACAAATTGCGGATTCCTAGTATATCCAATGTATTCATCTGTGATCTGGAATGGCTATCATTGCATGTGACGAATGTTTATATATATCTATATGATATCTATTTAGGCGTTGCTTATGTTTTGCATCCGCGCTAGTCCAGTCCCCGCTCTGTCGTTAGTTAAGTAACCTAACGGGTGATTACAGGACCCCGTGGCGAATGCGGATGGCATAAGCGTACGTCATATTTTCGTTGTTTTCTGCAATGGTAGGATTAAATGATAGGACGCATTGGAATTAATGCAAGAAAAAATAAACCAAGTAAAAGTCGTTGGAACACTTTGAAAACCACTCGATTCTTTTCAAAACCAAACTTTTAAATACGGAGCTTGAACCACTCCTTTTGAAAGTTATCTCGTTCCTTCGATTATATCAAGTTCACTACGTTCACGGTTTCGCCAAAACCATTCGTAGCCCTCCGTCGTTTCACATGAATGGTCAATAAGTATTCAAGCTATGTATGTTGGCCAAAGTCAAGGCATGGTGATTGGTAGCTATTGGGTATTCATGTGCAGCATAGATAGATGTGTTGGTTTGGGGCAGTCGTTCTACCATGTTGGCCAAAGTCAAGGGATGTGCTGGTGGGCTCAAATTAACCTGGAGAATAACGGGTAGATCATGACATGTGACTTATGATATTTTGGCCAAAGTCAAGGTCATAAGAGCATGGGGCAAAATATCCACATCGGGAGTTTTAAAAGAACTGAAACTTGCTAGCGCTGCATACCATTTGGAGTGTGATGATTCTGGTAGGATTCCTTCAGTTTTATCACGCGATGATATTTGGATCCCGATCCTACTGTGAGTATATGCTACTCCTCCGGAACTTTCTCACTTAACGATCAATGCTATAAACCAAGTAGGTGTCTAGAAAGGTGTTACCGGGGCTACGCCCACAGGGAAAAGAGGTTACTTAATTAAGGAACTTCACGAAAGCGTTGGAAAACCTCCCTCGAAGTACCGACACTGGCCTGGCTGAACGGTTAAGCAAATAATGTACGGTGATATTGATCCCGACTAGTTCTTCCTTTATGGTTTGAGGAGGGATTCGTGAGACAGTGGGAGCCATCCTGTTTAGACAAATTAAAAACCACTCTAAACTTGCAAGAGTATCATGCTAAAGTGTTTCTTCTCTCTCTCCTAATTGAAGTGACCATTTATCATGACTGGACTTAAGTTACTTCTAGATAAAAACATACTGACAGGGCCAAACTACAAAGATTGGCTCAGGAATGTCAAAATGGCAATCACTTATAACAAGTTGGGGTATCTTCTTACCACCAAAGCTCCCCCTGTACCAGGTCCCAAAACCAGCGTCGCGGATAGGGAAATCCGTAAGACCTGGGAAATCGACTGCGCGAAGGCCAAGTGCCTCGTGCTTGCCTCTATGGACAATGAACATCAGAGGAGGCACGAGAATATGGACCTCGAATCCATATTTCTCCATACAAAAGAACTGTATGGAGAGCAATCCCGTATCGCCAGATACGAAGTGTCGAAGCAGTTGTTTTCCGTGAGATTGGCCATCGGATCATCAGTAGCGGAACACGTGCTTAAGATGATTGGCTACGTAAAGGAGCTCGCGGACCTTGGGACCACGTTGGAGAATGAGCTCTATACGGTCTTGATTCTTCAGTCCCTTCCTTCCACTTACGCCCAGTTCATCCTGAACTTCAACTTGCAAGAAAAGGAAGTTGAACTTTCAGAGCTCCTCAACATGCTGAGGAGTGCGGAGGGCACCCTACAAAAAGGTAGGGAAACATCCACTTTGTTTGTAGGAGGATCTTCCTCTTCTAGGTCCAGGGCGAAAGCCAAGGGAAAGAAGAAGAAAACCCCCGCCAAACCAAGGGGCGGTGTTAGTAAGGTGGATACGAAGGGAAAAGCAAAAGCAACAAAGGTAGCGGGGAAGCTTGTGGATAAGGAAGAATGCTTTTACTGTCACAAGAGTGGACACTGGAAGAAAGATTGCAGGGCTTGGAAGGCTAGAACACAGGATCTGAAGCAGGTTGCGGCTTCAGCTTCAGGTTTGTATGTTATTGAAAACCGTCTATCAATAAACTCTACGTCCTGGGTATTGGATACCGGATCAGGATCTCATATCTGTAATTCTTTGCAGGCGTTGAGAAAGCGTAGGTTTTTGAAGGCAGGTGACATGAACCTCAAAGTTGCAAACGGAGCTAGCATGGATGCTGAGGCCGTGGGGGACTATCACCTGGGAATGTCAGATGTATATGTTTTGGTTTTACGTAATTGCTTTTTTGTACCCAATGCAACTTGTAATATCATTTCTGTATCTTTGATTTCTAAAGAAGGTTATGAATTTGCGTTTGTAAGTAATGTTGTAAACATTCACCTTAATCAAGTTCTGATTGGGTCAGGTACATTAAGCAATGGTATATACGTATTAAACCAACCACAGATTTTCAATGTCCATAATACACACAAAAGAAAGTCTCCGGAAACAAATCAGACTTTCTTATGGCATTGTAGACTGGGTCACATCAATGAGAGAAGGTTGACAAAGTTACATACAGAAGGATATTTGGATCCGTTCGAATATCAATCATATGCAACTTGTCAATCCTGTCTCAAAGGAAAGATGACAAAGACTCTGTTCACTGGACACGGAGTAAGAGCGAGCGAGCTCTTGGGACTCGTACACAGCGACGTGTGCGGTCCAATGTCTACGCATGCACGAAGCAGTTATTCCTACTTCATTACTTTTACGGATGACTTTTCAAGGTACGGTTATGTCTTCTTAATGACACATAAATCAGAAGCCTTTGGAAAATTCCAGGAATATAAGAATGAAGTAGAAAAACAAACCGGCAAAAGTATCAAGACACTGAGATCTGATCGAGGTGGTGAATACTTGAGTGCTGAATTCCTGGATTACTTAAAAGAGAATGGAATTCTCTCTCAGCTTACTCCTCCATACACTCCGCAACATAACGGTGTATCGGAGAGACGGAACCGAACCCTATTGGATATGGTACGGTCCATGATGAGTAACGCTGAGTTACCGCGATCATTCTGGGGATATGCACTAGAATCAGCTGCATACCTTTTGAACCGAGTTCCAACTAAGACTGTGCCTATCACACCATATCAGATGTGGTGTGGGAAGAGACCCTATCTTAATCACATTAAGACATGGGGATGTCCAGCTTTTGTCAAAAAGCAGCATGCGGACAAGCTCGAGGCACGCTCAGTACAGTGCAAATTTGTGGGATATCCAAAGAACTCCATGGGATATTTCTTCTATTGCGAAGAGGAACAAAAGGTTTTTGTTTCTCGTCATGCCCACTTCTTGGAAACTCAGTTTTTTGGAATAACAGATAAGTGGGAGCGCAATAGAACTGGAAGAAATTCCAGAACCACAAGCTATTACTGAAAGCTTAGTAGAACCAGAGGGTTCGAAAGATCAGGACATTCCTACGCCGCTCCGCAGAAGTAGTAGGCAATCTCATCCGCCCGAGAGATACTACGGTTATCTCATAGACGGGGATAGAGAGGATTGCATCATTGATAGTGATGAGCCGACTAGCTTCCAGCAGGCCATTAAGAGCGTTGACTCGGTAAAATGGCTGGATGCAATGCGGACCGAAATGGAGTCCATGTACACCAACAAAGTATGGACGTTGGACATTGCTCCAGATGGGGTAAAACCCGTAGGATGCAAGTGGATCTTCAAAAGGAAGATTGGTGTAGATGGACAGGTTGAGACCTATAAAGCTTGACTTGTTGTAAAGGGTTTCCGTCAGAGACCTGGCTTGGACTATGACGAAACCTTTTCTCCAGTGGCTATGCTGAAATCCATTCGGATCCTTCTTGCCATTGCTGCCTTCCACGATTATGAGATCTGGCAGATGGACATAAAGACCGCTTTTCTAAATGGAAATTTAGAGGATTGTGTCTATATAGACCAGCCAGAGGGTTTCATTCGGAGTGGGAGCAGCGGAAAGGTGTGCAAGTTGCTTAAGTCCATCTATGGACTAAAGCAGGCATCGCGGAGTTGGAACATCTGTTTTGATGAGACGGTCAAAGAATTTGGCTTTATCAAAAATCCAGATGAACCATGCATCTATAGTAGATTTGTAGCAAGAACTGTTGTATTCCTCGTATTATACGTGGATGATATTCTCTTGATAGGAAATGGCATTCCTATGCTACAATCTGTCAAAGGGTTCTTGTCACACATGTTCTCCATGAAAGACCTGGGTGATGCCTCATACATTCTGGGGATCCGGATCTACCGTGACAAATCCAAGAGGATATTAGGACTCTCACAGTCCAGGTACATTGACACCATACTGAAAAGATTCAGTATGGAAGATTCCAAGCGCGGTAATTTACCGGCTTGTCATGGGATCACCCTCTCCAAAAAGATGTCTCCCAAGACTGATTTGGAAAGGGATCGCATGTCTATTATACCCTACGCTTCTGCGGTAGGCTCTATAATGTATGCGATGTTGTGTACCAGACCAGATGTAGCTTATACACTGAGTGTGGTAAGCCGGTATCAGTCAAACCCTGGGGAGAAACACTGGATAGAGGTAAAGAACATTCTCAAGTACCTGAGAATGACTAAGGAGATGTTCTTGGTGTATGGCGGAAAAGACCTCCAGATCGAGGCCTTTGCTGACTCCAGCTTCCAAAGTGATAAGGATGATTCCAAGTCCATGTCGGGTTATGTCTTTACCCTCTATGGAGGGGCGGTGTGTTGGAAGAGTTCCAAACAGGAAACCGTTGCTGACTCGACGATGGAAGCGGAATATATCGCTGCTGCAGATGCCGCAAAAGAAGCCGTCTGGATAAGGAAGTTCCTAACAGAACTTCAGGTGGTTCCGTCCATTGTTGATCCAGTACCTCTATATTGCGACAACAACGGGGCTATAACTTTAGCGAAGGAACCCAGGTCCCATCAGAAGTCTAGGCACATCTTGAGGCGGTATCACCTGATCAGGGAGATCGTGGGTCGCCAGGAGATTGAGGTTCGGAGAGTTGCTACGGAAGATATCACTGTTGATCCATTCACGAAGGCCTTACCCCAGATTCAGTTCGAGCGGCTGATCGAGATGATGGGTCTTCGATACGCCAGTACATGGCCTTAGTGCAAGTGGGAGATTGTTAGTGTATATGCCCTAGAGGCCATTACTGTATCATACTAGATTGTAAATTACTTGATGGAAGCTTGGGATATTCACCTTGTATTGACATTCTTGCTCAAAATGGTAGTATGCTACTTGGTTTGTTTCTGCTTTAATGTGTGCATGTGTTTCTTTTAGCATATCGCCTTTACACATTAGTGGAGCCCTTAGGATCTTTGCTTGATTACCAGCGTTGTGATGGCAGTCACACTCGTGGGGGCTGGGTAATCTACAAGCACATCCTTATGCAGGTCCTTAGTCGCAGGACTATCGAGACAGGGCAGCGATACTCCGGAATAGACTAGTGTATGCGCTTCTTATCCCAGCTTGGGAGACGGTCTGTCCCACAGCCGTCAGTACGTCGAACTTGAGATAGTATGTGGGTGCTCGTTGGGTTACGAGTACACTGGACAGGACTTGTCGGGAACTGTTGGTTGGTATTATACCTATCGTCAGTTATCAGTTCCCAGGTGACACGAGTACAGCTTAGTCCGTTGACTTGACACTGTCACTTCGCCTCGAGTGTGTTCCCACTGTACTTTGATTACTACCCTACCACGGCTCAAACGAGTCGTGCAAACAGATAGTTTTTGGGTGCAGTCTCGAAGCACTGGAAGGCAGTGACGGTTAGACAGGATTCATCTCTCCCGGTATTGGGGGTTGATATCGCACTGTGTCTAGGAGAGCCATTATACAAAGTCCCTGGCCAGGGCAAGCGAGATAGACTGGTAGGTTTCCAGTGTTATCTCAGGTGTTCTGGGCTACACTCCGGCATGACTTGTACCGCTAGTAGGGGACTGACGTTTACCGTCCCCCTAGGCCCGCCATGCGATGTTCTTAGACGAACAGACCGGACTGTACGGAGACTGTCACATTCAGGCTCAGTAGGAGTTCAGATGGGGTTTACCTTGTCAGTCTTCTTATCGGCATCTACCTGGGGACCGTTACGTACAGCTAGTGACGCTTGCGGTCTGTGGTTAAACCCACTGCCAGCGTAGTGTCGAGTCTTTAGAGTCCCACACAGAGGGTTATTCGCCTTTAGGCAAAATTAGTAGAGGTCGCATGGTTTTGCGACAGGGTTCGTTCACATCCGCGCACTTGTGCACGTTTGGTGTCCGGACAGCTTATACTAGCGGTCTTTGGTTTAAGCCAGATCCTAGTATATGATTTGGGATTGGTTTTATCTCATTGTATCTGTGTTCCTCGGAACACGGATACGGGTGTGTATGCACAGTTGACTGAGACAGAGGAAGAGGACTTTGATTAGGGTTGATGACCATTGTCATTTCCTTAACCCTAATGTTTATGTGTTAATTATGATTTATTAATAATTAGTTAATTATAATTGTGCATGGTTAGGGTTGTTGACCATTTGACTATACTTGACTTGTTGACCTAGGTTGACAAGTTGACCATTATCATTCCATATGAAAGATGCTCTTTGATCCTTGCAAAAGCATTTAATGTGAAATGATAATGGTCATTTTTTGATTAACCATGAAAATTATCTTTAGCTAATTATCTAATTTTCATAAATCACATATATGTGAGAAGGGTTGTATTATTCTTCTCACTTGATAATTTTCATTCTCTCTCCTCCTCTTCCTCTCTCTTTAGCTCTCCCCTCTCATGATTTGAGAACCACTTGAGCTTGAGATAATCCCTTCAAAAACACTCTCTACTCTTTCTAAGGTCCTAGGTCTAGCACACCAAGCACCTTAGTTACTTCTAGTTTGAGGTTGGAGCCAAAGGTTGAGGCCCTCGGGTGGATCTTTCTTCGGCAAGAGAAGGCGACAAGGAGAACCCTTTCTTTCACTCTAAGGAGCAAGGAGAGAAGGACTTGAAAACCTAGGTATAACCCCTTTTCCGAGTAGCTAAACTCTTTTATCTTTGGTTGTTAGTTTTGTTTAGCAAAGATCCCTCCTTTGGTTAGTCCATGTTGCCTAGTGTTGTAAAAATCAGATTTTTCATAACGTTTCCGCCTCCCCGCAAGCACCGGGGTGGGCAACGTGAACATACATGGGTACCTTACCGGGCCCACCATATACCCTAAACAGTTCATTCTACTCCTCGAATCAGGTCTCGAAAACTAACAGAAAACCCATGTTGGACGACAAATATATCGATTACTAGAAAACCGCAACTTGCAATATTTAAAAATGATATCTGGTTTATTAAATCCTTGCAGTTTTCCCCCAAAAACTCATAAATCTCAAGTGCAGAAATCCTCAGAAAATGACCATAAGCACCCATGTCAGCTAGAATGAACCTATGGTATTGACAATACGAACTGCAATATGTAGCTAGAAAACTGTACATGAATGATGATACAATGATTGTAATTTCTCAATTTAGCAAGTTAATTTGTACTCGTGCCGTATACTCATGATAATGGTGCAATAGTTCCACATTCCTAACTTAGCAAGTTAAATGGTACTTGTGCCGCATAACTCATGATAATGGTGCAATATGATTCCAGATTCTCAATTTAACAAGTGAATTAATATTTATGTCGCATACTCATTTTTAATGGTTCAAAGGTTCGTCATATAGTACTCGTGTCACATGTCTCATATTAACGGTTCAATGGTTCTATATAATGAACTAACACATATAAGGATATAAGGGTCATGCAATGTAGCAAAATGAATAACGAGGAACTACACGCAATGCCTGTACTAATAGAAGTTTTAAGACTATCGGGCGCCTCGCGCCATCCATACGATTTCCCCCGTAGATATGTACATCTACTCACCCGTGATCTCGTGCTAGCCAGGTCCAACCACCGCTTTTCCCTTCCGCGCCGTGTCCGACGTCCCTGCGATCGATCCTAGAAACCCACAAGCAAAACACATAAGGCTAAAATCATGCCAAAATGCGATATCAAGATCAAAAGAGAAACTCGCGTGTGCACTCGATATGCCAAAACGTGTGTAACCTCGCCTGAAACCTCCCCGACTCGCTGTGACGCGCAGTGAACAGCAAACCCAACTCACATAACGCACGTGTCGCACAAGTTAAAAAGTTTTGAAAACGAGGTTTTAGGTTCCAGATTTTGACTCGAGTGGAAAGAGCAAAAGTTGTATATACCAAAAACATTAGATATATAGCAGACTCCTACAGACCAAGACCCGACACCCACACCCACCCTCTGGCCCCAATTTACGGCCAGACACATTAAATCTGCGGCCTTAAGGGGGATAGGGGGTCCCGTGCTTCGTGTATGTGATCCTATCCCAGTCACTAAGCTCCAGTAAATACAACTTTTTCCTGAAGTACCCGGGTCAACAGCAGATCTCAAAAAGAACCCAAATCCTAACTAAAACACTAATTAACACTAAAGTGATACAATATGGTATTTTTGTGAAATCTGAAGCAATTACTAGGATTAAGTGACACCAATAACACTTAGTTAAGCTACTTTAGCTATAAAAATCCTAACTTGGCCTAATCCCCACTTAAACCACAAAACTAGCACTAAAAACCACATTAAATACTAAATTAAGCTAAATAACTACATGGTTAGGAAAGAAGGAAATTGAGTTTAACCATATACCTCAAGTTGGTCCTAGGATGCAAGAGAAGAAGAAGAGAAGAAAGGGGTGTGTGTGCTGCTGCTGCTGCTTCTTGCTACTGCTGCTGTTGCATGCTACTGCTGCTGCTACTGTGAAGGAAAAAAATGAGAGGGAGAGAGATGTGATGAGTGAAAAAATTGAGAGTGAGGGAATGAGTGGGAGTGTGAGGGTGTTAGAAAGTGAGGGTTTGGAAATGAGGGTGAGGTTAGTGGAGCCATACCTCCCCTCTCTCTCCTCACTTTCACAAGTTAACCCCACAACAAACAAAGTTAATTTAATTAAGAAAACTAATACCCTTAATTAACTTCATATGAACCTAATGAAATGTTTTAGTTTACCATGGCTACCTAAACTTGGCTTAACCCTAAACTTAGTCCTAATTTACATGCACATGTGTGTGCAGTCCAAATTAAATTCTTGTAAAATATTCATTAATTTTTATAAAATATTTGAAAACCGATTTGGTAAACTTTTTACTAAAAACCCCACTTAAAGCATAATAACCCCTAATCGCATTCTACGGTTTTACACAACCTTACTCTCTGCAACCTTCTTGTTGATACAAGGTTCATCTACGTTTTTGATGAAGTCAAACTCTTTGACTACAACATCAAAATAGATGTTCCAACTCTGTGATGCCTGCTTTAACCCGTATATAGATTTAAGCAGCTTGCACACCTTTCCGCTGCTCCGACTATCTATGAAGCTCTCTGGCTGAGTCATGTACACGTACTCCTCTAAATCACCATTTAGAAAGGCGGTCTTAACATCCGTTTTCCAGATTTCGTTGTCATAGTATGCAGCAATGGCAAGTAAGATCCGGATGGACTTAAGTATAGCCACTGGAGAAAAGGTTTCGTCATAATCTACGCCTGGTCGTTGACGAAAACCCTTTGCAAGAAGTCTAG
This sequence comes from Agapanthus africanus, assembly GCA_030015575.1. Lineage (NCBI taxonomy): Eukaryota > Viridiplantae > Streptophyta > Magnoliopsida > Asparagales > Amaryllidaceae > Agapanthus > Agapanthus africanus. The sequence continues at coordinate 368,838,473 of JASDDO010000012.1, forward strand.
CTTTGAAAGTCTCAACTTTTCTATCTACACCAAGTTTCTTCTTAAAGATCCATTTGCTCCCAATGGGTTTTACCCCTTCAGGAGCAACTTCCAAAGTCCATACTTTGTTGGTGTACATGGATTCCATCTCAGATCGCATTGCATCCAGCCATTTCACAGAGTCCCCACTTGTGATGGCCTGCTCGAAGCTAGTCGGGTCATCATCTTCCATGATGCAATCCTCGCTTCCACCAGCAATGAGAAAACCGTAGTATCTCTCAGGTGGATAAGGAACCCTACTAGATTGGCGGGGTGGCTGAGGTTCGTCGGGAACTACTGAATCCTCTGGTTCCACTAAATCTTCAGTTGCAGTTTGTGCTGCTGGAACTTCTTCCAGCTCTATCTCTTCGCCACTAATTTCTTTTACAAGAAATTCCTTTTCTAAAAAGGTGGCATGTTGAGCAACAAACACCTTTTGCTCTTCACTGTGGTAGAAAAAATATCCATAAGAATTCTTTGGATGTCCTACAAACTTGCAGAGAACTGATCGTGCCTCGAGTTTGTCCAGATTTTGCCTTTTGACATAGGCCGGACAACCCCATATCTTAACTCATTTAGGATATGGTCTCTTCCCACTCCATATCTCATATGGTGTGGTAGGTACAGATTTAGATGGAACTTGATTCAATAGGTATGCTGCTGTCTCAAGCGCATAACCCCAAAAGGATATAGGCAACTCAGCAGTGCTCATCATAGAGCGCACCATAACTAATAGGGTGCGATTCCTCCGCTCCGTTACACCATTGTGTTGTGGTGTATAGGGAGGAGTAAACTGAGAGAGAATCCCATTCTCTTTTAGATAATCCAGGAACTCATTGGTTAAGTATTCTCCTCATCAATCAGATTGAAGGATCTTAATACTTTTGCCCGTTTGGTTCTCTACTTCGTGCTTATATTCTCTTAATTTCTCAAAAGCTTCATACTTGTGTTTCAACAGGAACACATGTCCGTATCTTGAGAGATCGTCAGTGAATGTAATGAAGTACGAAGAACCATTCTTGGCATGTGTAGACATGGGACCACATACATCACTATGTATCAGTCCCAAGAGTTCCGTAACTCTTTCTCCGTGTCCACTAAACGGAGTTTTGGTCATTTTGCCTTTGAGACATGACTGGCAAGTGTCATAAGATGAAAATTCGAATGGATTCAAATATCCATCGTTATGCAACTTAGCTAGTCGTGTCGCATTGATATGACCAAGTCTACAATGCCACAAGAAGGATTCGTTCATTTCTGAACTCTTCCTCTTGTGTGTGCTTTGCACATTAAGTACTGTAGTTTGATTGAGAACGTATATGCCATTATTTAACGAGCCTGATCCAATCAACTTTTGATTCAAGAAGATGTTCATAACATTATCCTGCACTACAAAATTATATCATACTTTACTCAATAAAGAAACTGATATAAGATTGCATATCAGGGTCGGAATGTAATAGCATTTGTTCAGAATCAATGTATTACCATTTGGTAATTGTTCATACCATAATTTCGCATTCTTATAGACCCTATTCTTATTCATTTTACAAATAAACTGGTACCTTTGACCCATGTCTGCTACATAGTTGGAGGTTACAGGTTCTCGGAACAAAAACAGTGAAAAAGACAAAAGACGATACAAAAGTGAGACTACGACCAACAAATGGAAGAATCTTGATCAAGCCTACATTTTGGAGAATAAACGAAGATCAATAAATAAGTTCACAGAGTACAAAGGCAGCGCAAGGTTCAAGACTTCGTCATGAAGCAACGGTAAAAGTCCACTACAATTATTCACTGTGGAGATCTGGAAGAGAACCAGAAGACAATCAGAAGAACAAACTGAAGAAAATAGAAGTTAAAATGCAAGAGAACAACCCCAGGAAAAATCAGCACAAGATGCCACTATTTGGCCGCGGAACCGCGGCCAAACAGGGCCTATGGCCGCGGTTCCGCGGCCGTGTGTCGCGCGTGCGTGGCGCGTGCGTGGTGACGTCATCAAGGCGGCGCGTTGACTAGTCTTCTGTAGGGTATAAAAGAAATTGCAGATGTGCGTCGACTGTAACCCTAGGGTTTCTATGAAAATATAAATAGAAGCCCTAAAACCATTTTTAGGTTATGCCTCTTCTTGTGCCTCATTGTAAATCTCAAATTCAGATCTGTAAATTTCTGTAAAGAATGAAGAGTGCATCAAATTAGAGTAAGTTTTCAATTCTTGCCCTAGTTAATTTTATTATCTGCCCTAGTATAATTTTCTATTCTTGCCCTAGTTTAGATTTAATTCTCTGCCCTAGTTAATTAATTTAGAAATGTTTTTTCAATTCCCTAATGAGTGAGTAGTGTCCTCGCTTGTTAGGGTTAGATTTGGGGAAGGCTTGAGAGATGAAGATCTCTCATCCCTTTCTTGCCCATCACACGTTTTTATAGGACTCCATGCATACATGCATACACCGCTCCCTACAACACCCTATCTCACGAGGTAGCGGTGATACCGTAGTATAAAGGACCGGTTGAGCGTGTCTTCCATGGAGGTTAGGGTAAGGATTAAGAAAGGAAGGACAAGAACCTAGAGGAAGAAACACCGTTTCTTCCCGATGGTATTAATCCACTTTATTAATAATTACCATAACACCTAATAGATCTTAATATAGGCATAGAAAGCGGTGGGAAATCTTTGCATTTCCAAACATAACCTAAACCTAACCCTAGCAAGATTCTAGTCCTAGTTTAGATCAACTTAGTTTTTAGATTTAATCAATCCGACACCATTCGGAATTAACTCGTTAGAGCAAATCGAAAATACAATACATCCCTGTGGACCGACCCGTACTCACCGGCTAGCTACCAAGTGACGTCGTTCTTGATTGCGGTTATAAATATTCTTTTGATCAATCAAATGGCGCCGTTGCCGGGGATGGCGTTGTTATTCTCTTTTTGTAATTTCGGATTAATATAAATTGAAAAATCATAAAAAACTGAAAAATAAAAAATATAAAAAAAAATTATCATCTTGTTATGGAGGTTAGGGTATTTTCGTTTGAATTTTGCAGGATCAAAGAACAAACTCAGATCTGGAAAAATCCAGAGAGCAAAACAGAAAACGGTAGATCTGAACGACAAAGGAAAATCATAACAGAGGCGCAGAAGAAATCTCGGGAATCGAACCGCCATGTCAACCGCGGAACCGCCGCGTTGACCCACTTTTGACCGCGGAACCGCTGCAGGGAAGTGACGTCAAAAAAAAGGGCCGCGGAACCGCGGCGGTAGCACTACTTTGGCGGCGGAAGCGTGGTGAAAAGAAAAAAAATCACTGTGAGTTTTCTTTCTCCTTCCTCTACAACCCCTGATATCTTCTCTGTAAATTTTCCTGCAGGATTCTTTGCGCTAAAAATCTCTCCCCCTTCCAATAATTGATCTTGTGCAGGATTCTTTGCGCCGCGTTAAAAATTTTTGATTGTAAGTGGTTGTTTACTGTTTTGCATATTTAATCGGACTTAAAGGGGCTTGAGACCAATCCAGATTGGGTGGGGATTTCATCACCTTTCCCAGGACCCCAGAAATCACATAAGGCATATTGCATTGACCATCACTTAATTAAAAAAGATTAGACTCAGCCCTAAGGACTTCGCGCTCAATAGGACAGAGGACTAGTTGTAGGCATCGACCGTTTATTCTAACCTGACTTTGTGGTGTCTAGGAAAGTGTGTCTAAGGCGATTGGTTACTTAATTAGGGCCACTACTTGTAGTGGAGAGCCTTCCACTCACCTGGCACTTACCTGGCCACAATTGGCGGTGAAGAGGCGGTTTGAGGTCCTACTTCTTGCCCTTTGGAACAGTTAGGAGCTGTCTAGCTAACCTAGGTGACCCTAAGTCAAGGCCTGATTGTGCATTTGTGGTTGATTGAACGTGTGTCTAAGCCTTTTATTGAAAATCTTTTTGCAAAAAGCTCCTTATAAAAAAAACACAAAAAGGAAAAATTTTTAGAAAAACTTGCAACTTGTCGCTAAAGAAATCCATTGCACCCCACTTCTTCCCACTTCCACCCACATTATTTTTTTTCTCCTTTCTTACATCATGGGTACCCCACCTCCCAAAACTCTTGCCGAACTTTGGTACCCTCAACCTAACATTGCTTCTTACGCGAATTGTTTTGGTCAAATTACGGACGACCCCTCCATGCCCAAAATTTCTTTGAAAGATCGAATAGCAGCGTCTAGGAAAAACAGTTGGACTCCGCAATCTACTTTGTATCAAACATTTCAACCTTCACCACCTTCTTACATTGATACCCCTTTTGAAAGTCCGAATGTAACTCCGAAACCCATGTCTATTGCTGAACACATTGAACAAGCTCGTAACCGATCTTTCACTCCTTTCAACACTTCCAGTTCTTGGGATCAACAAGTCCATTCACCTTTTTATCCAAATGTTGATCCCATTCCTGTCCAACCATTCAATTCCTACCAGTCCTACCCAACTTTCGCACCTTCCCTAGACATTGCTTCTACACAGCCATTTGGGAGTTTCCAAAATCCAAGCAACTTTGAATCTTTTACTGAAACTCCTTCACAACCCATGTCTAGTCTGGAACTGTCGTTAGAAGCCTATATTGTAGCGACAAATAAAATGATGAGGAATGTGTATGCGTCCATGGCCGCCCTTATACAACCTTGTGACCCGGTAGCTAGTTTTCAACTAGCTCCAAAAGTTCCAATGTATGAGGCGGCGGTTGGACAGATCGCTAATTTGAGTGGAGAAAGTGAGCTATACACCCTTCCAAATAAAACCTACCCATCACCAATTGAATCCCACAACTTCGGTTTTGATTATCTATCAAGTGTCCAAAATGATTCACTAGTTGAAGATAAAACATTTAATGAGTTGTGTGACTTTGTAGTGCTTGATTTGCCAGATTGTGAAGGGTCCCTTTCGAGTGAAACCATCACCAATCCTTTTGATCTCTACACCTTCAATCTAGAACCTAAATTGATAAATATCCATGCCTTTGATGAGGTGTCTAAAAAAATTGATTTTCACTTGATTGAGGATGTTGACGCCGGGAATATTTCGGATGATGAACCCGTAGATTTGACTGAAATTTTATCTCCAATTCATCATCCCGAGTCTTTAAATGTTTCTCCTGATCCTCATATGCGTCTTGATTTTGATGATAATTGCATGGATGGGATAACTTTTGAGGAGAATTATGAGGATAGTATTGAGGATGAACCAGTTTTGTTTAATGTGTCGGATTTTCCAATTCATCCTCCTGAACCTTTAACTGTTATACTTCCTAAATCACCCTCCCTCCTTTCCATCATTCTGACCACACAAAAGATCACGCAGGAGGACTGTGAGCATGAAAGATTTCTCTTCGATCACAGCAGTTTTAACGCAACTAGTGCGTTCCTATTTGAATCTGACACAGTTCTCACAGACGATAATGATTACGAGTGATTCACTTTTGCGGACGATTTTGAAAACTCACCGCCCGAGTTTGAGTCCTTTGAATTTTCAGATAAGTTGGTTGAACCATCAGACTCGGTTGCTTACAGTCATTTCGAACCATTGATGGAATCCTTCAAGTTCGAGACAGATTACCTAGGTGAGAATAAGATTATCCCTAAATCACTCCCTTTCGTCCTTCCTATCGTTTCGACCACGCAAGAATCCGTCGCGTTTCCATTTTCAATGGATGGTTTACCAAGTTCAACGTACCCATGTTTTCTTGCGAATCTTAAGGGATTTGACCCCATTTCTCGACGGGTTGATAGATTAGCATAATCGCTTTTAACACATCGGTCAACAAAAATTGCGCTAATTTATTCACTCGATTTACACCCTCAAGTTCGTACTACACTCCTTTCTCTTTTCCGCCATTCTTCTCCTCTACCGAGACCATATTCCACCCTTCTTTCCACACGGTCTCGTGTGTTTCTCGACTCCTTTATCTACACTCCATTCTTTCACCAACCCTACTATTATCACGATAGAATTTTTGAATGGTTGGTGCTAACCTTTGGTCTGTGTAGGGCCTTGTATAGTTTGATTTTTCTCCTCCCTGACTCTGAACTTTAACGCTTAAAACAATGGAAACACTGTCTCATATAAGTTTGGGGGGAACCTTGTTGTATATTATTTTGATTTTTCCTTTAACAATAAAAAAAGATTTTTTTTTAAATAAATAAACAGGGGAGCGCCGACAATTTTGACCTTCTTGGTGTAGCCTGACAGTGAGGACACTGTCAAGTTTAAGTTTGGGTGTATGCTCGGCAAGCCTTATTCCTTCGCATTCATATGTACATTTTTGCATTTGCATACTTATTTTTAAAACCCATAAAAAATTGAAAATTATAAAAAATATAAAAATTAAAGTATTCAATTTTGGCCATAATTGACTTGAGTTTGACAAAAAGGTTAACTAGCTATGAACAACTAGATCTTAGACTTAGTGAATTAAAGACCCTAAAAATAACCTTTCTTAAAATTTAACGGTAGAAAGTATATGTCTTTGTAGTTTATTTAGAAATAGGCAAATTTCGAGTTGACTTCTTGTGCTAAATTAAAACAAAGGGAAGAGTATTGATATCTTTAGTAAAGAATAAGTTTGAAAAATAATTCCTAAGCTTAAGTCTAAATTCTAAAAATATATACCCTACAAAATTGCACAAACACGAACCTTGAAACTTGGAATAGTAGAAGAGACCTTGAAATGCTCTTTTCTAAAGTCCTTAGTACGAAGAAAAATAAAATAAAAATTCAAGTGTGAATAAAGAGATAAAAAAAATAAACACTGGTTTTTGTAATTACTTAAGGCTGCATTAATAGAAAAAAATATTTAGCGAGGGTGCTTTATCACCTAGTGTCTTAGACCAACTGATTTGGGAGTCACTGCTAATGCCTTAGGTGTTACAAGACTAGGAATTACGCTTTAATGTGCAAACACATTTTGTAATCGGTTGTTGGTACCTCAAGAAGTATTAACGGTCGCATGAAGGATGTGTGAGCAAATTTCATCTAAAAATTCACCAATTAATAAGTGCTTTGGACGACGGACAAGAGTATGACAGCTTGATTTGAATTTCCAAGTGTAGGGGTGATATATACACAGACGTGGGGGTATGTGATTGGGGTTTAAAAAAGATATAGGAATGAAGAATAGGACTTATATCTTTAATAGAGATGATAAAAATTCCTAAGTTGAGATGGAACCCTAGAAGGAAAACTTAAGAGATGCCAAAAGCTAAGTAAATTCACAAGAATATATATAATCTTAAGTTAAATAATAAGGAAGCATGAAGAATACAGGTGGATAATTTCTGAGTCGAAAATAATAGAGTTCTTGTTAGAAAACCTAATTGGAGAATAAAAGTCAATAGGCCTAATTGATAGGATTTTGTGTGTAGTATCTGCTGAAAACCCCCAGGAGACAAAACTCCTCCTACTAGGGACACCTAGAGGTTTAACGGCTTGTTGCACGAGCTCAGTGCAATCGCGATTCCCTGCGAAAGCGAGGTTAGGATTTTGTTGAGAATAAAACTAGGTTTGCTCGAGGACGAGCAAAAGATAAGTTTGGGGGTATTTGTTCATACCATAATTTTGCATTCTTATAGACCCCCATTGTTATTCAGTTTACAAATAAACTGGTGCCTTTGACCCATGTCTGCTACATAGTTGCAGGTTACAGGTTCTCGGAACAAAAACAATGAAAGAGACAAAAGATGATACAAAAGTGAGACTACAACCAACAAATGGAAGAATCTTGATCAAGCCTACATTTTGGAGAATAAACGAAGATCAATAAATAAGTTCACAGAGTACAAAGGCAGCGCAAGGTTCAAGACTTCGTCACGAAGCAACGGTAAAAGTCCACTACAATTATTCACTGTGGAGATGTGGAAGAGAACCAGAAGACATTCAGAAGAACAAACTGAAGAAAATAGAAGTTAAAATGCAACAGAACAACCCCAAGAAAAATCAGCCCGAGATTCCACTATTTGGTCGCAGAACCGCGGCCAAACAGGGTCAATGGCCACGGTTCCGCGGCCGTGTGTCGTGCGTGCGTGGCGCGTGCATGGTGACGTCATCAAGGCGGTGCGTTGACTAGTCTTCTGTAAGGTATAAAAGTAATTGCAGATGTGCGTCGACGGTAACCCTAGGGTTTCTATGAATCTATAAATAGAAGCCCTAAAACTGTTTTTAGGTTATGCCTCTTCTTGTGCCTCATTGTAAATCTCAAATTCAGATCTGTAAATTTCTGTAAAGAATGAAGAGTGCATCAAATTAGAGTAAGTTTTCAATTCTTGCCCTAGTTAATTTTATTATCTGCCCTAGTATAAATTTCTATTCTTGCCCTAGTTTAGATTTAATTCTCTGCTCTACTTAATTAATTTAGAAATGTTTTTCAATTCCCTAATGAGTGAGTAGTGTCCTCGCTTGTTAGGGTTAGATTTGGGGAAGGCTTGAGAGATGAAGATCTCTCGCCCCTTTCTTGCCAATCATACGTTTTTATAGGACTCCATGCATACATGCACACACCGCTCCCTACGGCCCCCTATCCCATGAGGTAGCGGTGATACCGTAGTATAAAGGACCGGTTGAGCGTGTCTTCCATGGAGGTTAGGGTAAGGATTAAGAAAGGAAGGACAAAAACCTAGAGGAAGAAACACCGTTTCTTCCCGATGGTACTAATCCACTTTATTAATAATTACCATAACACCTAATAGATCTTAATATGGGCATAGAAAGTGGTGGGAAATCTTTGCATTTCCAAACTTAACCTAAACCTAACCCTAGCAAGATTCTAGTCCTAGTTTAGATCAACTTAGTTTTTAGATTTAATCAATCCGACGCCATTCGGAATTAACTCGTTAGAACAAATCGAAAATACACAACATCACTGTGGACCGACCCGTACTCACCGGCTAGCTACCAAGCGACGCCGTTCTTGATTGCGGTTATAAATATTCTTTTGATCAATCAGTAATACAAGGTGATATTCACCAACTGCTTTGGCTGCAACATTTGCACCATTCCCTACTCTTATGGAATGATCACCCTCTCCCAGTTCTCTACCTTTCGGTAGCCCATGTAACATATTGCATATGTGGGATCCCGATCTGGTATCTAATACCCAGGACGTAGAGTGAACTGAGAAACGGTTCTCGATAACAAACACACCTGAAGAAGATGCATCATCTTGCTTGTTCTTCGTTTGGGTGGCGTGGGTATCTGGATATTTCCCTATTTCCTTCTCAGTCTTATAACAATTATAAGAAACAACTGGAGCAACGTTCCCTTGCTCAGTATAATAAGCGGGTTCGGTCAATACATCCATATTATTATCTTGATTAAGGCCTGACATGGTCGCTACCTAGAGAGAAAGAGAGAAGAAAACACTTTAGCGTTTGCCCTTGCAAGGTTAGATTGGTTATTATCTTATCTAATCAGGATGGCTCCCACTGGTTCTTATCAAATCTTCCTTCAAACCCTAAAAGGTAAGATTAGCCGGGTTTAATTACACTTTACAAGTTCGCCAATCTTTCAGCTAGGCCAGTGTTGGTACTTTGAGGGAGGTTCCCCGTGCTTTCACACGGACCTATTTAGAATAAACCTCGTTTTCTCATAGGCATAACCCCATTAACACCTTTCTAGACACCTACTTGATCGGCTAATTGTCATGTGTAAAACTCTCCCAGGAGTAACTCTTACTCGCAATGGGTATCAGAATCCATCTATCTCATAGAAGATATAGAATCCCATTGCAAATTTCAACACTTGAAATTCCCGATAATGTTTTTCCCCTAGCGATCTATGACCTTGACAAGGTCAACAAACCCTAAATCGCAAGTCAAGTTCAACCCGTCATTTCCCGATTGAATTAAACCTACCCGCACGACCCTTGACAAGGTCAACAAGGCCGTACGACTATCCTAATCCTATCGTATCTCATGCTTTAGCAGATAAATACTAATTAGCTACCGCACACTACGCCTTGACAAAGTCAACAAACGCAACACGAATACTAAGTAGTACTTATCTGAAATGACGAAGAGCTATGTAGGTTTTTCAGTAAACCATAAGCGTAATGAACTTGATATCGTTGTAGAAACAAGTGATTTTGAAAAGGAGTGTTTTTTAGGCTTTTCCTAGTTTCGCTAAAGAGGTTACTCCCGGTGAAAGGATCTCGGCTCTTTCCTTATCGAATAAGGTGCAAGATATTTCACAAATACCGCGGTGCAAAGCAAGAACTATAGAAGCAATCAAAAACTAAACCGTGAGTTTGTAGCATCTACCAGTTTTGCTAAAGAGGTCACTCCCGGTGAAGGGATCTTGGCTCTTTCCTCATCGAATAAGGTGCAGAGTATATCACATATACCACTATGCAAAGCAAAAACTGTAGCTACCCTTTTTGAAAATTTAATTCTACAACATCGTTTAGGTTTCTTTTCTTTTATTAATCTCATTAATAAATCCCATCATTTATGCTTATTAAGCATTACAGAAGAAACGAAAATACAACGTACGCTTATGCCATCCGCATTCGCTACAGTGTCCCGTTATGCACCGTTAGGTTACTTAACTAACGGCATACCGGGATGGGACTAGCACGGGTGCAAAACATAAGCAACGTCTACTATATATCTCATATATAATAATAAAGCATTCGTCTCACGCATATAATATGATCACATCACAGTATATCAGCAGCAGAAGAAACATATGAAATATTAGATATACTAGGAGGTCCGTGTTTTATTTTGAGCCTGTATAAAACACGGATTCCACGGTCGTGATGAATAGCCAAACCCACAACTCTAGACCCCTACGAGAGAGGCAAGTTACACTGCCAATTCTAGGGTTAGGAGACCCGGTCTCGACTCCTCGAGATGGCCTCCCACTGGACCCTAGAACCCGGTTACTTATGCTCCCCTCCTTGGGTCTATCCTAATGCGGAAAAGTAAATAATGGTGACATCATCCTCAACTCGGAAGTGCCCCAATAAAAGAATATTACATACAATGAATTTTACATGATTGAAAATAAAAACCCTCATCTCACATAAAAACCCCGTCTATTCAGAACACGACAATCCAATATAACATATCACAGCAACGCATAATATCTCATATCATCAACGTAAGCAAGTATGCGTATCCCGATTGTCGTTGATATATAGCAACGAAGCCGGCAATATCCCACATACTACACTTACGGTCGCAGAAAAGAAAAGTGAAAAACTACACCATTTGGAATCCATAAACACCTTAGACATCGTAAACCCGAAATATCATATATTACGGATTTCATGTCTAACAATTTGAATTCCACATATTGTATCACATTCACAATAATACAAGGCGATGTTTAACGTTTCGATCGAATCAACATACACTCACAAATTACCCCCGTGAGCTCAACACTTGAGCAAAGTCAAAACACTCAAAAACCGTGCCACAGTGTCTATGGACCAGCCGTAGAAGGAGTTAACCAATGCCTCACCTATGACACCACGGAACTATGGCAAACCCTAAGGTTTGATCGCGGTTCCATGGGCATAGAATCGAGTTAAGGTTAATATGTTCTTCTAGAGGGTCCATTGGGGTACTTGCACGATTTTACGAATACAATCAACTAAGGAAAATCACAACACTTGGAAATTTCAGTGGGGTACAAAATGTGGGTTCGAAGTTCGATCGAACTTCTAAATATAGTCAAGGTTACCAATACAGTGTTAAATTATACGACTACGAAGCACTACGAATTAGCCCCAGTCAAAACAATCATCACATGAAAATTGGGCTAAGCAAACAATACTAGAAACCCCAAAATGAAGACACCAGAGCACAGGAGAAATACGGGGAGCAGAGGAGCTAGGGGGCCGGCCATGCCGGAAAACCTAGCTAGGTGCTCGGCCAAAATCCAAGCACCATCCCCCGTATTTCACCCATGTTCATAGTTTGTCCCATATACCATTTTGCACCTGTTTGAAAAATTTTTAATGGAATTTTTAGAAAATTTACAGAGAGCAAATTGACGGTTCCATAATACAGTATTTCGGAGTCGATTTTGTTTTCGTATTTGTTTTAACACCGTGTCTAAAATTCTAGCTTGGCTTTGATACCACAGTTGGGCTTCCCTTACACCTAGTCTAGGGTTTGGTAGCATCACTCATGCCACTTTAAAATTTAGATAGGTGCAAAGCAAACAAACCATGAATCTTTACTAGAATTTTTAGGGTAACAAGGTTTTGTATCATATACAAAGAAGTATCTAACACATAGAGTTTAGGATTACAACCTTTTTAGTCCATTCCTTCATTTCATAAGCTCCCTGTTGAGGTCCCTTCGCTGTGATCTTCAAGAACTCCGACTCTAGAGAGGCTCCATGAGGTGAATGAGGAATCATGCTTGTATTCTTCATGATCTAAGATGATCTACCCTGAAGAATCTCAAACCCAAGCTCACACTTCTCTAATGAAGTATTAGTAAAGTGAACACCCTAATCTAAGTGGCTAGAATAGATGAGGATGATGAAGTAGGAATTTTACTCTCTTTTTTTTTTCTTTATCTCACTTTTATTCACCACACACAAAAAGCTAGCAATGCTTTTTCAAGAAGGAAGAAGAAGAAGAAAGCTTTTGTGATGAATAATGATTTAATGTTGTGGTTAAAATTGCAACCTAGGGTTAAGCATGACATGCTTAACCCTTGTAGAGAATAAACCATGGGTTGAGGTTTGGGTTGGGTTAACAAATATCTCTCCAAAATATCAAAGAATGGGGACAAAGTCAAAGCTTCATGAAGCTTCCACAAACCTCATCCTTAAACTTAACCCTAATCCAAACCCTAACTTGGTTAAATCTCAAAATATTTGTTGCATTTGTAACCCTTACATGTTGCAATATTATATATCGCATATATAATATATTATGTAACAAAAGAAAATAATACAATTAACATATATCGCATATACATCAATGTATTATCCAAGTGAGAAAAAGAATCAATAAAGCGAGCTTATATTAGTTAATGTTACGTAATATATCACATATATAACTATACATTAAATTATCGAATCAACACTTGATCCGATAATCCGGTTATATTACATATAACCGACTAATATAACTTGTAACATTTCATCGAATCAACACTTGATCCGATAATCCGGCTATATCACATATACCCGGCCGATATCACATATCGCGAGAATAGAATACGGAATCTCATATCATATTATTCTCGGTCCCGCACATATCACATATGTGCTCCTACTCCGTTTTACCTGAGCCAGGAAACCTCTGTGTAGGACTCTAAAGAATCATCAATACGCCGGCAGTAGGTGATGATCATATCAAACACCCACAAGCTGCAAGCAGTCAGCTAAACGTAACAGCCACCCAGGTATTGAGCGATCAGAAGATCAACAAGCAAGCATGTACATTCTCTTGTGAATCCAATCAGTAACACTACAGTACAGTCCGGTCTCTTCGTCTGGTATGTCGCATATCAAGTCTATGGGTGGTAAACGTCAGACCCCAGTAACCGATAAGTTGTGTCGATGTGAGGCTCATAACGGGTCGAGAAACTACTGATAACATTTACCAGTAGCACTCCATATCAGCCCTGGTCAGGGACTTTCAGTTATAGCCAATCGAACACAGCACAACATCAACTCCCTATACCGGGAGAGACGAAACCCCTCCTATCGCTCATTGGCTCCATGTGATTCGAGACTGTACCCAAAAGCCACCATTTTGCATGCCCTCTTGGACGTGGTAAGGTGAAAATCAAAGCATAGTGGAAATCACACAAGACTCTGTGACGATCTCGGGTCTACAGACTAACCTGTACCAGTGTCACCGGAGAACTGCTATCTGACGATAGGTATAATTCCATATAGGATTTCTCGGCAAGTCCGTTCAGTGTACCCAGTCTCCACTGAGCACCCGTATACCTTCTATGATGTCAAACACCAATGGATATAGGATCATCCATCGCCCATCATATAGGTCGAGAAGCGTATACGCTAGTCAACTCTGGAGTATCGATGCCCTGTCTCGATACTCCCTCGACTAGGAACATTTATAGGATGTACTCTTGGACTACCCTAGCCCCACTAGTATGAACTCATCATATTCCTAATAGTCAAGTACATATCCTAAGGGCTTTATCAACATGTGAGAGCAAGACAGTAAACCAATACAAGTCAACATGTTAAGACAAAGTAAAACCAGATAGCATACTATCATATCGAGCAAGAAAGTCCTATCTATATATATCCAAGAATCCATCATAATATACATCGTATGTGCAACAATGGCCTCTAGGGCATATATACAACTAACAGTTCTTCCCGTCATTTCTTGATTGAATTAAACCCACCCGCACGACTCTTGACAAGGTCAACAAGGCCGCATGACTATCCTAACCCAATCGCATCTCATGCTGGCAGATAAGCACTAATCAGCTACCGCACACTACGCCTTGAAAAGGTCAACAAACGCAGCACGAATGCTTAATAGTACTTATCTGAAATGAAAGAGGGCTACGCATATTTTTAAGAAAATCGTGAGCGTAATGAACTTGATATCGTTGTAGAATCTAGTAATTTTATAAAGGTGTGTTTTTGAGGCTTTTCTAGCTTCGCTAAAAAGGTCACTCCTGGTGGGGATCTCGGCTCTTTCCTCATCGAATGAGGTGCTGGATATTCATGAATACCACTATGCAAAGTAAGAACTAGAGAAGAAATCAAAAGACAAAACCGAGTGGGTTGTGGCATTTGCTAGTTTCGCTAAAGAGGTCACTCCCGGTGAAGAGAACTCGGCTCTTTCCTCATCGAATGAGGTGTTGGATATTCATCAAGGAATATCACTTTGCAAAGAAACATATAGAGCTACACTTTTTAAAAATTTGATTCTACAACATCTTTAGGTTTCTTTCTTTTCATTAATCTCATTAATGAAGTCCCATCAATTAATGTTTCCTAAACATTACAGAAAAGTGAAACGAAAATAGAACGTACCCTTATGCTATCCGCATTCGCTACTGGGCCCCATCATGCACCGTTAGGTTACTTAACTACCGGCAGAGAAGAGGCTGGACTAGCGCGGGTGAAAATCAAAAGCAATGTTTATTATATATCATATATATAATATTACATTCGTCTCACGTAGTTATATGATCAACATCACAGAATCAAGCAGCAGAAGCAACATATGAAATATTGGATATATTAGGATGTTCGTGTTTTAAATTTAGCCAGTAATGTAAAACACGGATTCCACGGTCGTGATGAATAGCCAAACCCATATCCCTAGACCCCTACGAGAACGGCAAGTAACCCTGCCAATTCTAGAGTTAGGAGAACCGGTCTCAACTCCTTGAGATGATCTCCTACTGGACTCTAGAACCCGGTTACTTGTGCTCCCCGGCTTGGGTCTACTCTAATGCAGAGAAGAAAATAATATACAACAGTGGTGACACCATCCTCAACCCGGAAGTGCCACAATAAAAGAATATTACATACAGATTTTACATGAATGAAAATAAAAACACTCATCTCACATAAAATCCCAGGCTATTCTTTCACGATCCAATAAATCATATCAACAACAACACATGATATCACATATCATCAACGTAAGCAAATATGCGTATCCCTAAACCTCGTTTACATATAGCAACAAGATTGGAATATGTCACGACCCGAATTTGGCACATGACGGTCCTTAAACCACGCAACGTCCATAGACGTAACGCAATCTAAGTAAGCCGAAAACGCAGCAATCTAAACCATCAAAAGTAGTAAGTGATAAGAACATTGTTAAAACTTTTGAAATCTCAAGTAAAAAATCATTAAAGTCCAAATTTACTTTCTTTAAAATTTGGCAACACCTTCTTTGTAAAACAAGCCCCCAAAAAGGGTACAACATAAAAATATAAGAAAAAGCATCCCAGACGGGAGCAAATCCACGCTCAAAGGCGGAAAACAACCACCACAACAGATATATGACGCTGTAGCGAAGAAAGGACGATATAAAGTGAAACATCATAAAAGACCTCCAAGTCACAAATAATATACAATATCGTCCTCACAACTCGTCTCTAAGTCACTACATGAAGTAGTAGATGGAGAGTACTGGATACAACGAATATTCAATGAGCAACATCGGATAACCGCAAAACCCTCCTATAGCAAAACTACACACAGTCAGCCGTAGCGGTATCCGCTGCAAAAGATGATACGATAGGAAGAAGAAAGCCCTGCCTCTGACTGCTCTGAGGGACAACCTGTACAACCCAATGGCACAACGGGGGTGAGTTGTCAACTCGTGAATAGTAAATAACATATGCAAGTAATCGCAAGTATGAACGTACTGCGATGGTCTAACACATGCAAGCTGATAGCAATAAATGGAAATATGTAATTGCAATAGTCATGAAAGGTACTCTATCAGGTACTACTAATACATTAAGCAATGCATATTAAATAAATACGGAGTATGAAATAAAACATATCCTGTAAGTCTTATGAAACCTGAGTATCTAACATCGACACCCGAAAACATCATGAAAACTAGTGTCTAGTATCGACACATAAATACTCCTCTATCAGGTGTCGTCACCACGACTGGCCCTGATAGGTACGTATCATACGTCTCTCGGAAATCTGAGTGCCTAGCTTCGACAATCGAAATTCCCTGTATCCATACGTACATAACTCCGGTCGGTATCACCACGATAACCGTCGAGTCCAAGTAATGTCACCGGTAGGTAGGACTCCCCCACTAACGCATCGCCATCACCTGCGATCTTCTTGCCCCGGGGTACCTTCGGGCCCCCACCATGTACCCGCACACGGCCCACTCCACTCCTCGCATGGGGTATATATCACAATCTCAGAACCGAGAAATCTCATAGTGGACGCATCGAAATATCATATCAAGAGAAATCGGGTTTTTCAAATAATGCATAATTTCAAGAAACTACCACGGTCCTCAAATCCAGAAAACATCAAGTATTGAATAAGTATATTTGCATAGATAATTATGATGATATATTATGTAGGTGTACATATATAACAACGTCTCATACCACTGATATATATATACATATATATACATATATATATCAGCGTCACATACCACTCATATATATACGCAGGAGTAAAACATCATTTGAAATCCATATCTCAATGCGTAAATCCATGAAATATAACATATGCAACATGAAACAGTAATATGAGCATATAAAGGAAAAACTGCTATTTAACTGCAACAAGTTATTAAATATATCATGTGGTTCCTAATTTCTCCAAAATCCATACAACATCATATAAAGGTGAACATGTAGCTACAGCCAGGTATGTGTAACCATGTTGGCATAGCAAGATATGTGTATCTACATATCAATAATGATGTAATACCCTACAAGTATCTGTGTAGCTATATCAAGCTAGGTATGCGTATATACATGTCAATAATGATACAATACCCTTCAGGTATATGTGTAGCTATATTAAGCTAGGTATGTGTATATGTAAGTATGTATGAAAGATGTCCATGTAGCTATGTATCATATGTGTATATACATATCTCTAATGGTACAATACCATATGGGTATATGTGTAGCTAGCATGTTGGCATGTCAAGGCATATGTGTAAGCATGTAGGTATATAGGTATGCTATATGTCATATGCACAAAAGAATATGAATCAATGTCTCAATATCCCTAACCAATACAATATCACATATGTATAGGTATCAACTATATCTCGTATGTATCTGGGTTGTGCGTGTCATGGCAATTATCGACGGAGTGTGTGTAGCATACAATTAGTGCTCGTGTAGCATGAACCATCAATAATAGTGTTGTGTCTCATTAATACTATGTCCATATGCAAATAGGAAAATGGGGTATGCAACTGTCACGACCCAAATTTGGCCCGTAACCGGCACTTAAACTACGTAACGTCTAAAGGCGTACGCAACTTAAGTAAGCCGAAACCCAGAAATCTAAACCACCCAAAACTGGATCAACGGAGAAAACATAGTTTTAAACATTCGGAAATTTTCAAGTAAAAATCTTTAAGTTTAGTTTTCGTTCTTAAAAATTTCGGCAGCACCTCCTTTGTAAAAACTAACCCCGAAAACGGGTACAACATAGATAATAATAAAAGCATCCCAAACGGGAGCAAATCACGCCCAACAGCGGAGACAACCACCACAACATATATACGACGCCGAAGCGAAGAAATATAAAAGAAAACTGCATAAAGTAAAACTTTTCAACAAAAACCGACTCCCACGAGCACGGCACCCAAAGTCACCACAAAATATAACACTGAATCCTCACAAGTCGTCTCTAAGTCATATACAACATAGTGGTAGATGGAGAATACTAGATCCAACAAAAAAAATATACAAAGTACAAACAGATAACCGCAACCCACCTAAAAGCAAGGCTTCACAGCCAACCGTAGCGGTATCCGCAAAAGTAGAGATGAAAAGATGCCCTGCCGCAACTACTCAGAGGGTAAGTCCTGCACAACACTGTGACACAACGGGGGTGAGTTACCAACTCGTGAAAAGTAAATAACATCATACAGTAATCGCAAGTATACACGAACAGCGATCTATCTATCACAAGTAATCCGATAGCATAAGTATGATTGGTGAATATGCAACAATCATGTAAAGGTACATCATCAGGGTACTACAACTACATGAAACAATGCATATCAACATAATCCTGAGTGTGGGATGATATAATATAAAATCTCATGCAAAAATCATCAGCATGGAAAAACACCAGTGTCCTTCACTGACACATCAAATCCTAAATCCTCAGGCACCGCATCCTCAGATCGGCCCTCACATCCTGTATGTCTCACGAAAACCTGTGTGTCAAACACCGACACTCGAAACATCATGAAACCCGTGTCTAGCATCGACACGTAAATCCTCATAACTCAGGCGTTGTCACCATGACTGGCCCTGACGATATGTCATACCTCACTCCGGTCGGTATCTCCATGATAACCGCCGAGTCCAATACAATCACCGGTAGGTAGTGGTCCCACCGTCAGGCTTATCGTCTACACCATGAAATCACCACTCACCCCGGGATACCATACCGGGTCCACCATGTACCCGCAGACGGTGCGTCCCGCTCCTCGAATCGGGTATCACAAGCCAAATCTCAGAACCGAGAAATCACATGGTGGACGCATCAAATATAATATCAAGAGAAACCGGGTTTTCAAACAATACATAGTTTTCTTGAAAATATCCCCCACGGTTCTCAAATCCATAAATCATATGAAATCCATATCTCAATGCGTAAAATCCATATAAAACTGATATATGCAACATAAAACATCAATATGAGCATATAAAGGGAAAACCGCTCTTTAAATTGAATCTAGATTTAAAACATCTCATGCGGTTCCCAATTCCATCGAAAATGAATGCAGTATCATATGAAGTGTACATGTAAGTGTAGCAAGGTTTAAGTATCTGCATGTAATCAAGTACGAGGGTGTACATGTCAATATGTATGCATGATGTATAAGTAATTATAGCAAGATATAAGTGAAGTGGAATAAGGTTCACTACCTTAACTATTCCTGCCCAATGCAATATCACGTATGTATGTGTCCACAGTATTTTATATGCACAATAGAATAAGAGTTACTACTCCAATCATTCCTATCCACTACCATATAACATATGTAGGTGTTTGTGCGTGTCATGGAAATTACAGACGGTGTGGGTGTAGTATACAATTTAGTGCTCGTACAACATGAACTGTCAGTAATGTGTTATATCTAAAGGTACGAGTCAAGTACAACAGATAATGCTATGCAATGACATTCATATGAAAGTAAAGAATATGCAAATACTATGTAGCTAACATATCAAATTCGCCCCGACGCATAACGCCATACGAGCGATTTCCCCGTAGATGTTAAATCTACTCACCGATGGTCTTGAGCTATGAAAATCTGACCACCTGCTTCCCCTTGTCCGCAGCACCTGAAATCCCTGCTTGCGAACCTAAAATTTCATATATACAACACATAAGCTAAATATCCTATAATGACGAAAAGACAACGAAACGCGACGAAAACGCCCGGAAAAATACACTGCGCTTAGCGCATCTATCGCGCACGATACCGGACAAAACCCTAATTGGGGTAGCTAAACTACAAAACACCAAGTCTGGACCCCGATCGTCCCGATCGCGTAACACAACACAAAAATTACGAGGAATACACTAGATATAACCTCGCAACGACCAAACGAACCCAACGTCGGAAAAACCCCGAAACCTAGTAAGCAACCTATCGCAATATATCGCACTAGATTCAAGATAACGCAAATCTAACAATTAAAAATACCTTAAAATAGCTTAACTAAGCTATCTAAACCAATCCTATATTTTTAACACTCGCTAATTATGTTTTAGCAAAAATCTAGTAAGCAACTTTGCTTAATTAAACAAAATAATCATTAGCAAATTTTAACATTTTCTACTAGATTAATCTTTTCTAAAACCCAATTTAACACTTCAAATAAACACTAATCACTTAATCAAAAATTAACCCTAACATGAATTTCTTAAACCAAATATAATGAATTAATCATGAATTAAAAGCTAAACTAAGCACTTAAATAGTTAACTAAATTAGCTAGATTAAGATTAAAACAATTAATTATGGATTAAGGTAAGAAATTATACCTCCTCAAGAACACCAAAATGAAATTAGATCCATCATTTTAGCCTCCAAAAATCAAGCTTTGATGAAGATCCATGAAGGATTAGTGAAGGAAAAATGGTTTAATATTTATATAGGAATTTTTGGATTTATTATTGGAATTCTTTTTGTGTTTTTGATTGAAAAAGAGTGAGAAATGAGTTTGGAACTTTTGAGAGCAGAAATGGGGGAATGAGGCTCGGCCAAGGGGGTGAGAGGGGGGTTTTGTGAATATTTTGTGAAGAAAAAGCAAGGAAAAAGAGTAATAAATGCTAATTAAAGCAATTTGCCACCTTTACACCCTTTGATTTTCTTTTTTAAAACAAACCATTAGTCACCAAAAAAAATCTAGATATTTAAAAAGAACCTTATAAAATAATTCTAGTGACAAAATTAATTTATTCACAATAGAAAATTTTCCCGATTTACGCGCACAAAATACCGCTTAAAATAATATTTTATTCGGGAAAAAATCTATCTGAACCAAAACTTCCCAAATACTCCCAAAGTTCGCGCACAAGCTTTATTTTGGCCAAACTAAGTGTCGGTAAGCTTATACGGTCGTTTGATCGAAATCGGGTTAAAACGGGAAAAACCGACAATTTTGCCCTAAAACGGGAAAATTCGCAAAACGATTTCTAAAACGTTACAATCTCCCCTCCTTATAGAAATTCGGTCCCCGAATTAAAATTTCATACTAAGCGTATCTTCAAAAAGATGAGGGAATTTCTTCCGCATCTCGCTCTCGGCCTCCCAAGTGATCTCCTCACTAGTCTGGCTACGCCAAAGAACCTTCACAGATGACAAGACCTTTGACCGAAGTTTCTTCACCTGCCGATCCAAAATAACTACCGGCTGCTTGGTGAATGAAAGATCGCGCTCAAGCTGAACGGTCTCGTGCTGAATCGTGTGAAAAGGATCATGAAGGTATCTACGAAGCATCGACACATGAAAAACAGGGTGAACATCCGGAAAACAGGGCGGGAGCGCCAAACGATAAGCAACAGAACCCACTCGCTCAAGGATCTCGAAAGGACCTACAAATCTGGGACTGGGCTTCCCTCTCTTCCCAAATCGCATAACGCTCTTCATCGGAGAAATCCTCAGGAATACATGATCGCCCACTGCGAACTCAAGTCTGCGACGACGACGGTTGGCATAAGACTTCTGCCTGCACTGGGCTGCTCTCATCCTATCCTGAATCAGCTGGATCTTCTCCGTGGTCTCCTGAACTAGCTGGGGTCCCAAAACCAAACTCTCACTAAGCTCGGTCCAACAGACTGGCGATCGACACTTCCTACCATATAAAGCCTCAAAAGGTGACATCTGAATACTCTCCTGAAAGCTGTTGTTGTAGGAGATCTCAATCAACGGCAAGTGACGATCCCAACTGCCACCAAAATCAAGCACACATGCACGGAGCATATCCTCCAGAGTCTGTATAGTCCGCTCCGACTGGCCATCGGTCTGTGGATGAAAAGCGGTACTAAAACTCAGCCGGGTACCCAAAACTTCCTGAAGCTTCTGCCAAAGACGGCTAGTAAACTGGGTGCCTCTGTCGGATACTATGCATGTGGGAACACCGTGCAAACGCACAATCTCATCTATGTATAACTGAGCATACTGAGCATAACCGAAAGTGGTCTTCACTGGAAGAAAGTGAGCCGCTTTCGTCAACCGGTCTACAATAACCCAAATGGAGTCATACCCTCGACTGGTCCTGGGTAGACCCACAATGAAGTCCATGGAAATCTTCTCCCATTTCCACTCCGGAACAGGTAAGGGCTGCAACTCTCCAGCCGGTCTCTGATGCTCAGCCTTAACTTGCTGACAAGTCAGGCACCTCGAAACGAAGTCCGATATATCACGCTTCCTCCCTTCCCACCAGTAGAAGTCCCTCAAGTCGCGGTACATCTTGGTGGAACCTGGATGAACGCTAAAGGCCGACTGATGTGCCTGCTCTAGGATCTCGCGTCTCAACCCATCAACATCTGGTACACACAAGCGAGTCCCGCATCGTAGCACACCCTGTTCATCAATCATGAACTCCGAAACTCTTCCATGCCGAACAAGCTCAAGAATCTCAATCAAATGGGCATCGCTGGGCTGCGCCTCACGGATACGATCAAAAAGAAGTGGACGGGCGCGAACATGAGCAAGTTGTCCCCCAGCGGAAGTGAACTCGAACTGCACTCTACAATCACACAAGAGCTGCCAATCTACAGAAAATTGGCACTGAACTGCGCTCAACTGGGACAAGCTACCCACGGGCCTACGACTCAAAGCATCAGCTACCACATTCGCCTTGCCCGGATGATAAAGGATCTCACAATCATAATCCTTCACTAGCTCCATCCATCGGCGCTGTCTCAGGTTCAGATCTCGCTACTGGAAGATATACTTCAAACTCTTGTGATCCGTGAAGATCTGACACGACTCTACGTACAAGTAGTGTCTCTAAATCTTCAACACAAAGACTACCGCTGCCATCTCAAGATCGTGAGTAGGGTAATTCTGCTCGTGCTTCTTCAGCTGCCTAGAAGCATATGCAATCACCCTATCATGCTGCATCAAAACACAGCCGAGCCCCACTCGAGAAGCATCACAATAAACAACATAGCCGCCCGATCCAGAAGGTAAAGAAAGAACTGGTGCTGTCGTCAACCGAGTCTTCAACTGCTGAAAACTCTGCTCGCACGCATCAGTCCAGAGAAAAGGAATTCCCTTCCGGGTCAGTCGAGTCTGCGGTGCAGCGATACTCGAGAAATCCTGCATAAAACGGCGATAATAACCAGCTAAGCCCAAAAAGCTGCGGACCTCCGTCACCGATACAGGTCTGGGCCAAAGCTGTACAGCCTCGATCTTCCTCGGGTCCACAAGAATACCATCACCAGTCACCACATGACCCAGGAAGTCAACTCTATCAAGCCAAAATGCGCACTTTGAGAATTTAGCATACAGCCGATGCTCTCTCAATATCTGCAAAGTAATCCTCAATTGCTGCTCATGCTCCTCATGACTCCTAGAGTAGACCAGTATGTCATCAATAAACACTATAATAAACTGGTCGAGGAACGGCCTGAAAATCCGGTTCATCAGATCCATGAACGCTGCTGGCGCATTGGTGAGTCCGAACGACATCACCAAAAACTCATAATGCCCATAGTGCGTACGAAAAGCAGTCTTCGGAATGTCATCATTCCGAACCCGCAACTGATGATAACCCGAACGCAAATCAATCTTCGAAAAATGTTTCGCACCCTGGAGCTGATCAAATAAATCATCAATGCGGGGTAAAGGATACCTGTTCCGCACCGTAACTCGGTTCAACTGACGATAATCCACACATAGCCTCAAATTGCCGTCCTTCTTCTTGACGAACAGAACAGGAGCTCCCACGGCGAAACACTCAGACGCACAAGTCCCAAATCAAGAAACTCTTGCAATTGATCTTTAAGCTCTCTAAACTCTGCCGGAGCCATCCGATAAGGCGGTATAGAAATAAGCTCCGTGCCAGGAATCAGATCAATACAAAACTCAATATCGCGCTCTGGCGGCAACCCAGGTAACTCATCGGGAAAGACATCGGGAAACTCTCGCACGGTAGAAACCTGGTCCAACGACTCCACCGTAGCTCCAGTATCATGAATGAAAGCCAAGAATCCCCGACATCCCCTCCTCAAAAGCCGACTAGCGCACAGAACAGAAATCAAACTGTGAGGGGCGGCACCATGATCCCCCTGCACAACAAACACTGGCTCGCCGGGAAAACAAAATCTAACTGTCTTCTGGCGGTAGTCCACGGATGCATAGCAAGTAGCTAGCCAGTCCATGCCCAACAGAACGTCGAAGTCCAACATCTCAAGAAGGATCAAGTCGACGGACAGATCTCTGTCTCCTAAACGGACAGCACATGATCGGAACACGTGCCGCGCAACAAACGACTCTCCCACAGGAGTAGTCACTACTAGCGGCTGATCCAGCAAACACGACTCTCGGCCTAACCTCGGCGCGAAGTGCGTAAAAACATACGAATGCGTAGATCCCGGATCGAAAAGAACATGTGCATCAAAAGAACATAAGGAAAGGGTACCTGAAACCACAGCATTGGACGCCTGAGCGTCCTGGTGAGTCAAGGCAAAAACTCGTGCCTGCCCTCTACCGGCTACTGGCTGAACTCTGCCTCTGCCACCTCGTCCTCTTGGCACAAAACCACCGCGACCGCGACCTCTCTGAGCAGGAATCTGACGCGGCGCAACAACAGGAATAAGAGGCAACGCTCTCTGAGGCGGAGAAGGTGGTAAGGTAACTTGCGGTACTGCTGGCCCTCTCTGACGCACCACAGTACAATTCTGAACAAGATGATGCAAACTGCCACAACCGAAGCATCCATAAGACGGTCGCTGGCCCTCCTGGGAATAAGAACTGAATAACTGGCCACGTCCCACGTCTCTGCTACTCCCCGAGTCTGAAGGAACTCTGCCTCTGCGGACAAACCTCGGTCCCCGTGCTGGTTCATCCGTACGAGTCCTCTTCGGTTCTGGAACAACCGATGACTCAGCTAGACGCAACTCCACCAATAGGGCTGCATCGACAGCTGCCACATACGTGTCTCAATGCTGAATGCTGATGGCTAGGAACAACTGGGTAAGAAGGCCTCGAACAAACCTCTTCACCCT
This sequence comes from Agapanthus africanus, assembly GCA_030015575.1. Lineage (NCBI taxonomy): Eukaryota > Viridiplantae > Streptophyta > Magnoliopsida > Asparagales > Amaryllidaceae > Agapanthus > Agapanthus africanus. The sequence continues at coordinate 368,863,938 of JASDDO010000012.1, forward strand.
CATCTCCTCAGTCGCTACCAGGTACGGAGCATACACCGACAGCTCAGTAAACAAAACATCATACTCCGACACCGTCATCCCCGGCGTCTGACGTAACGACTCAAATCTGCGCACTCGCGCATCCCTGACGCTCGGTGGAAGAAAACGGGCAAGAAACGACGTCACAAACTCAGCCCAGGTCATAGGAGCAAGACCAGCGGCTCTGCCCCTCTCCAACGACTCACACCACTTCTGGGCCATACCCTCCAGCCGGAAACTCGCAAACTCTACCCATCTCTCATCGGAGCATCGGAGTGAGCGACAAATCATGGCCATCCGGTCGATGAACGACTGCGGATCCTCAGTAACATCTGTGCCAGTAAACATCGGAGGCCTCAGCCTCATGAACTCCGTCAGTGACACGGTAATAACCTCTGGAGCTGCAACTGCGACTGCCGGAACAGTATGTACCATCGTGGTCCCTACAACGGGTGGAAAAACAGCCTGCCCCTGTGCTCGAATGGCCTCTACTAAAGTCCCCACAATCTGGCGCAGGTCCTGCATACCAGCCCCAATCATAGCAATGTGCTCCAGTACCACAGACGTATCGCCCTAGTCAACCCTCGCCTCAGACGAGTCGACTCTGGCCTCGGCCCTCGCGGCCACTCTCTGTGCCTTCGTAGTCTTCGGCGGCATATAGGCTGGAAATTGAAATAAGATTCGATAAGGAAACGGAAATCGAATCACAAAGATGTATATCAATCACGGAAGGAATTTCAATCAATAAGTCCTAAGGTCACTTAGGCAGAGTACCGTGTCGTACGTATGCCGCGGAACATACACACGCTACGTCACTCTGCTTAAGCTACCTACTCCATCATACCAAGGTCATCCTACACTCCGAAAGGTAAAAACCTAGCGCCCTGATACCAACTTTGTCACGACCCAAATTTGGCCCGTAACCGGCACTTAAACTACGTAACGTCTAAAGGCGTACGCAACTTAAGTAAGCCGAAACCCAGAAATCTAAACCACCCAAAACTGGATCAACGGAGAAAACATAGTTTTAAACATTCGGAAATTTTCAAGTAAAAATCTTTAAGTTTAGTTTTCGTTCTTAAAAATTTCGGCAGCACCTCCTTTGTAAAAACTAACCCCGAAAACGGGTACAACATAGATAATAATAAAAGCATCCCAAAAGGGAGCAAATCACGCCCAACAGCGGAGACAACCACCACAACATATATACGACGCCAAAGCGAAGAAATATAAAAGAAAACTGCATAAAGTAAAACTTTTCAACAAAAACCGACTCCCACGAGCACGGCACCCAAAGTCACCACAAAATATAACACTGAATCCTCACAAGTCGTCTCTAAGTCATATACAACATAGTGGTAGATGGAGAATACTAGATCCAACAAAAAAAAATATACAAAGTACAAACAGATAACCGCAACCCACCTAAAAGCAAGGCTTCACAGCCAACCGTAGCGGTATCCGCAAAAGTAGAGATGAAAAGATGCCCTGCCGCAACTACTCAGAGGGTAAGTCCTGCACAACACTGTGACACAACGGGGGTGAGTTACCAACTCGTGAATAGTAAATAACATCATACAGTAATCGCAAGTATACGCGAACAGCGATCTATCTATCACAAGTAATCCGATAGCATAAGTATGATTGGTGAATATGCAACAATCATGTAAAGGTACATCATCAGGGTACTACAACTACATGAAACAATGCATATCAACATAATCCCGAGTGTGGGATGATATAATATAAAATCTCATGAAAAAATCATCAGCATGGAAAAACACCAGTGTCCTTCACTGACACATCAAATCCCAAATCCTCAGGCACCGCATCCTCAGATCGGCCCTCACATCCTGTATGTCTCATGAAAACCTGTGTGTCAAACACCGACACTCGAAACATCATGAAACCCGTGTCTAGCATCGACACGTAAATCCTCATAACTCAGGCGTTGTCACCATGACTGGCCCTGACGATATGTCATACCTCACTCCGGTCGGTATCTCCATGATAACCGCCGAGTCCAAATACAATCACCGGTAGGTAGTGGTCCCACCGTCAGGCTTATCGTCTACACCACGAAATCACCACTCACCCCGGGATACCATACCGGGTCCACCATGTACCCGCAGATGGTGCGTCCCGCTCCTCGAATCGGGTACCACAAGCCAAATCTCAGAAACGAGAAATCACATGGTGGACGCATCAAATATCATATCAAGAGAAACCGGGTTTTCAAACAATACATAGTTTTCTTGAAAATATCCCCCACGGTTCTCAAATCCATAAATCATATGAAATCCATATCTCAATGCGTAAAATCCATATAAAACTGATATATGCAACATAAAACATCAATATGAGCGTATAAAGGGAAAACCGCTCTTTAAATTGAATCTAGCTTTAAAACATCTCATGCGGTTCCCAATTCCATCGAAAATGAATGCAGTATCATATGAAGTGTACATGTAAGTGTAGCAAGGTTTAAGTATCTACATGTAATCAAGTACGAGGGTGTACATGTCAATATGTATGCATGATGTATACGTAATTATAGTAAGATATAAGTGAAGTGGAATAAGGTTCACTACCTTAACTATTCCTGCCCAATGCAATATCACGTATGTATGTGTCCACAGTATTTCATATGCACAATAGAATAAGAGTTACTACTCCAATCATTCCTATCCACTACCATATAACATATGTAGGTGTTTGTGCGTGTCATGGCAATTACAGACGGTGTGGGTGTAGCATACAATTTAGTGCTCGTACAACATGAACCGTCAGTAATGTGTTATATCTAAAGGTACGAGTCAAGTACAACAGATACTGCTATGCAATGAGATTCATATGAAAGTAAAGAATATGCAAATACTATGTAGCTAACATATCAAATTCGCCCCGACGCATAACGCCATACGAGCGATTTCCCCGTAGATGTTAAATCTACTCACCGATGGTCTTCAGCTATGAAAATCTGACCACCTGCTTCCCCTTGTCCGCAGCACCTGAAATCCCTGCTTGCGAACCTAAAATTTCATAAATACAACACATACGCTAAATATCCTATAATGACGAAAAGACAACGAAACGCGACGAAAACGCCCGGAAAAATACACTGCGCGCTTAGCGCATCTATCGCGCACGATACCGGCCAAAACCCTAATTGGGGTCGCTAAACTATAAAACACCAAGTCTGGACCCCGATCGTCCCGATCGCGCAACACAACACAAAAATTACGAGGAATACACTAGATATAACCTCGCAACGACCAAACGAACCCTACGTCGGAAAAACCCCGAAACCTAGTAAGCAACCTATCGCAATATATCGCACTAGATTCAAGATAACGCAAATCTAACAATTAAAAATACCTTAAAATAGCTTAACTAAGCTATCTAAACCAATCCTATATTTTTAACACTCGCTAATTATGTTTTAGCAAAAATCTAGTAAGCAACTTTGCTTAATTAAACAAAATAATCATTAGCAAATTTTAACATTTTCTACTAGATTAATCTTTTCTAAAACCCAATTTAACACTTCAAATAAACACTAATCACTTAATCAAAAATTAACCCTAACATGAATTTCTTAAACCAAATATAATGAATTAATCATGAATTAAAAGCTAAACTAAGCACTTAAATAGTTAACTAAATTAGCTAGATTAAGATTAAAACAATTAATTATGGATTAAGGTAAGAAATTATACCTCCTCAAGAACACCAAAATGAAATTAGATCCATCATTTTAGCTTCCAAAAATCAAGCTTTGATGAAGATCCATGAAGGATTAGTGAAGGAAAAATGGTTTAATATTTATATAGGAATTTTTGGATTTATTATTGGAATTCTTTTTGTGTTTTTGATTGAAAAAGAGTGAGAAATGAGTTTGGAACTTTTGAGGGCAGAAATGGGGGAATGAGGCTCGGCCAAGGGGGTGAGAGGGGGGTTTTGTGAATATTTTGTGAAGAAAAAGCAAGGAAAAAGAGTAATAAATGCTAATTAAAGCAATTTGCCACCTTTACACCCTTTGATTTTCTTTTTAAAAACAAACCATTAGTCACCAAAAAAAATCTAGATATTTAAAAAGAACCTTCTAAAATAATTCTAGTGACAAAATTAATTTATTCACAAAAGAAAATTTTCTCGATTTACGCGCACAAAATACCGCTTAAAATAATATTTTATTCGGGAAAAAATCTATCTGAACCAAAACTTCCCAAATACTCCCAAAGTTCGCGCACAAGCTTTATTTTGGCCAAACTAAGTGTCGGTAAGCTTATACGGTCGTTTGATCGAAATCGGGTTAAAACGGGAAAAACCGACAATTTTGCCCTAAAACGGGAAAATTCGCAAAACGATTTCTAAAACGTTACAGCAACAATGGTACACATGCACAATCAATGTCCATATACTTAATATCAAGAATCATATCATTTAATCTAGCCCAGACGCATAACGCCATGCGGGCGATTCTCCTGTAGATGTTAAATCTACTCACAGATGATCTTGGCTAAGTAAAGCCAACCACTCGCTTTCCCTTCTTCGCAGCGTCCGAAGTCCTCGCCTGTGAACCTAAAGATCATAAAACAAAATTACAACAAGTGTATATTAGCAATTGACTAGTAACACGCATCCAGTACGTTTGACCGACGCACCAGCTCCAAACATACTCTCAAGGGTTCGTCTAGTGGCTAACGTCCGTAGCGACACTACGAAACCAACCCAAGAGCAAAAGCTACACAAAGTACACGTGCTGTGTCGTATAACGTAACACGCGTAGTCGTAACACAAGAAACTAGAAAAGTGATCTTAGATTTTGTATACAGACAAAACCTTAAAATCAAGCAAGTCCAAACACACCTAATCCACTACATGCAGCTACCCACCAAAAACCAAACCAAAACTCCACCAATTGGCCGAGGTCCCCGGATCTAGCCTATGTCTCGCAGGCCAAAGCCGAGCAGGAAGGGTTCGTGCTTTAGGTGTAGGCTTAGGGTCTCTAGTACAACACAACTATATTGCTAGATTTTCTAGTATACACTCGGGGTCATAGCAGATCACAAATATCCTATAATGACACTAAAAATACGATATGTGCACGAAACTAAACTTTAAGTGTTCTAAACTAAAACTAAAAGGCTACACAACACTATAACATCATATAGAACAGATATAGATCATTACCTACTCCCATAAGCTCAAAGATCCTAGCTTTCCAAGCTCCAAGGCATCTAAGAGGCAAAACAAGTCTGTAGAAGTGATTTAGGTGAGATTTTATGAAGTTTAGTGAAGGTTTAGTGAAGGATTAGCAAGTGTTCAGTTGAGGGAAGGAAGAAGTGAAGAAAGAAATGAGAAAGAGATAAAGTGAGAGAGAATGAGAGTGAGTGAGGATAATGAGATAGAGGTGAGTGTAAGAGGGTGAGAGCACCAAGCATTAACTTCACATTAATACAAGCCATGTCCTCAAGTGAGTCACCATACCACCTCCTCCCAAATCCAAAACAAAACAAAGAATATCTCTCACAAATATCAAGGGTTTATGATTATAGCAAAGCAAAGGATGAGGATTAGGTTAAGTTGTCATGGTCACCAAAACAAGATTAACACAAACAAACCCTCACATTAACGTGCACACGTGTGTGCAAGCCCATAACAAATAATATTAAAATATTAATTATTTGTTATAAAATGTGAGGAACCCGAGTTGGTAAACTTTTTACAGAATACCCGCACTATCGCTTAATTAACACTAATCAAATTCTAAGACGTTACAATTTCCCCTCTTAAAGAAAATTCGTCCCCGAATAAAAATTCTCACTATGCTTACCTTCAAATAGATGAGTGCAAAAACTCCCAATCTCGCACGCAGCCTCCCAAGTGATCTCCCCACTATACGTCTACGCCAATGAAACCTCCACAAATGGGAAGACCCTTAACCGAAGTTTCTCCACCTGACGATCCACTAACACTATCGGCTTCCGGTGAACGAAAAGATCGCGCCCAATCTAAATGGTATGATGCTGAATCATGTGAGAAAGGTCATGAAGGTATTTGCAAAGTATCAACACTAGAAATACGAGATGAATACTTAAAAATCTGGGCGGAAGTGCCAACTTATAGGAAACGGTACTAACTCGCTCGAGGATCTCAAAAGGACCTACAATCTGGGACCAAGCTTCCTAAAACTCAACACGCCATTAATCGAAAAAATCCGTAGGAATACATGATCTCTCACTGCGAACTCAAGTCTGCGACCACAACGGTCGGCACAAGATTTCTGTCTGCACTGGGCTGCTCTCATCCTGACCTGAACCACAGGATCTTCTCTGAAGTTTCTGGACTAGCTGGGGTCCAAAAAAAATCCTACTCACGCGGAGTTAGTAAAACAGACTGGCGATCGACACAACTTATCACACATGGCCTAAAAGTTTCCATTTGAAACGTTTCCTAATAACCATTATCGTAGGAGAACTCCATCAATGACAAAAGACGATCCCACATCCAACAAACACTTAGTACTTACGCACAAGCATATCCTCCAGAGTCTGTATAGTCTGCTCTGTCTGACCATCGGCCTACAGATGAAAAAGTGGAGCTAAAGCTCAACCAGTATCCAAGGCTTCCTGAAGCTTCTGCCAAACACTGCTAGCGAACTGGGTGACTTTATTGGATACAACGCATGAAGGAACTCTGTGCAAACGCACAACTTACTGAAGAACAACGAGCAAACTGAGCATAACCGGACAACAATCACCCGAATAGAGTCATACCCTATCTAGACCTGGGTAGACGTCACAACGAAATTCATGGAGATCTGTTCCAATTCCTACTCTGGAATGGTAAAAAGGTTGCATCTCTCCAGCCAGTCTCAATGCTCAACCTTAGCTTGCCAACAAGCCAAGCACCTCAAAACGAAATCCGAAACTTCACTCTTCAACCCTGCCCACCCGTAACTAACACACATGTCACGTTACATCTTGGTAGCACTTGGGGTGAACACAGAAAGCTGACTGATGTGCCTGCTCTAGGACCTCGCGTCTCTACCCATCAGTATCAGGTACACACAAACGCGACCCTAAACGTAGCACACCCTGGTCATAAATCAAGAACTCCGAATCTTTACCCTGCCGAACATGCTCAGAATCTCAAACAAACGAGCATCGGCGGGCTGTGCCTCACGAAAACGATTAAGTAAAAGTGGACGGGCGCGGACATGAGCAAGCTTTCCCCTCAATAGAGGCGAACTTAAGCTGTACTCAACGGTCGCACAAGAACTGTGAATCAGCATAAGACTGTCTCTGAACTGTGCACAACTGGAACAAGCTACCCCCGGGCCTATGACTCAAAGCATCAGCTACCACAATCGCCTTGCCCTGGGCAATAAAGGATCTCACAATCACAATCATTCACAAGCTCCATCCAACGGCGCTGTCTCAACTTCAAATCCCGCTGGAGGAAGGTGAACATTAAGCTCTGGTGGTCCATGAAAATCTGACACGACTCTCCATACTAGTAGTTGTAGGGTGTTTTTCGTCACCCCATTGAGATGGGAATACAAGTGCGCTTATCAGGCGTACTACAGATTCCCCCTGCCTAGGGTAGGCCGGGGTTTAATGATTATGGGGATCCGAATCTCCGGCAGCCGCGGACTATGCTGCCGTTAATTACCCCCCGCATTTGAGGCGAGGGAACCTCCGATTGACGGGTTAAACTGGCCATGCGAACTCAATATGCAGTGTACGTATGTTTGGTTTTGGAGGAGGGGTTTAAATATATCGAGAGCCACGCAGAGTTTTTACGGGGGTCCCGCTACCTGGATAGCGGGCTGGGGGTCAAGGGGGCTAGCAGCCGCCTTTCGGGGTGCAGGGCAGCACCCCGTTAGAAATTTTTTCTAACAGGGACAGTGTCGTGGAGTATGTGTATGTGTACATATGTATACATATGTATATATATACATGTATATATAAATAAAGGGGAAAAAGACATCCAAAGGATGCGTGGGGCCAGCGCCTAGGCGCTTGAGCGCAAGCGCGCCACGTGTCGGCACGTGGGCGCTTTGAGCTCGAGCGCAGAGTGCTGGAGCGCAACGCGCCACGTGTCGGCACGTGGGCGCTTTGTGCTCGAGCACAGAGTGCTGGAGCGCAACGCACCACGTGTCGGCACGTGGGCGCTTTGCGCTCAGACGCTGGGCGCGTGAGCACAAGCGGGCCACGTGTCTGCACGTGGGCGCTTTGCGCTCGAGCGCAGAGTGCTGGAGCGCAACATGTCACGTGTCGGCACGTGGGCGCTTTGCGCTCAGACGCTGAGCGCTTGGGCATAAGCGCGCCACGTGTCGGCACGTGGGCGACTTGCGCTCGAGCGCTTGCGCTGGAGCGCAAGAGCTCCACGTGTCGGCACGGGGGCGACTTGCGCTCGAGCGCTTGCGCTGGGGCGTAAGCGCGCCACGTGTCGGCACCGGAGCGACTTGTGCTTGAGCGCAAGAGCGCCACGTGTCGGCATGGGGGCGACTTGCGCTCGAGCGCTTGCGCTCGGCACGTGGGCGCTTTGCGCTTGAGCGCTGAGCGCTGGAGCGCAAGCGCGCCACGTGTCGGCACGTGGGCGCTATGCGCTGGAGCGTTGAGCGCTTGAGCGCAAGCGCGCCATGTGTCGGCACGCGGGCGCTCTGCGCTTGAGCGCCGGCGAGAAAAAGAGGCTTTTAGCCTAAAAAAATTTCTCGGAAGAGAAATCAGAGAGGAGTTGGACTCCTGAGTGTGTTTTTTTTGGGGGGGGGGGGGTTAGTGAAAGATGTTCTTCTTCTTCCTCCTCTGTTAGCTGGATCTTGAAGATCAAGAGATATGGGATTTTTAAAAATCTCTTCTTTTTGAGATCTAATGGAAGATCTGAGTTCCCCTTTATGGGTTTTGTGGTGAAAAACTATTTTGTTTTATAAAAAGAAAAGTAAAACTCTTGATTTAATTCAAGAGAAAGAAAAAGGTTTTGGAACCTTGAAGAAGGAGAAAGGATCTCAGATCTGGAAAATTTTTAGAGAGAGAAAAAGTTGTTGAGATATTTCATTATCTTTGCATTTATAGGCCATACACTTTACACATAGCCCCTTGGGCTTCACAAAATGGCATTTTGCCTATCCCATGGCTCATGTGCCATTTCTTTTTGCACATAAGCCACGGGCTTTACAAAAATTTGGCTTTATGTCTATTTTTCTTACATTTATCCATAAAATAAAATAAAAGAAATACAACAAAATTATTTATTACAAAATTTTTATCTTGGCATGGGGGAAGGCCAGCCGCTTCAAGTTCGGGCTCGACCCGGGCATGGGCCCACTGGATCTGGGCTTGGGCCCACTTGGCTTGGGGTTGACTTTGATTTTGACTTGGTCAACCGGTGTGTAAATTTTTACCCCAACAAATTTCCCCCCATCAATAAATGCACACCACATATGTGGGTCATGTGCATGAAATTGATGGATCTTCTTTCACGTGGAGGCGACTTGATTTGGTTCCCGCTTTTTAGGAAGCTGGCACTGCCCTTTTTACGACATGGACGGTCGTTGCTTGACATGTCACCGAGACAGAGTGTCCGTGATAGACATTTTCCCTGGCCCGGAGTGATCTGGTTCCCGCTTTGTAGGAATCCTGCGCTGCCCTTTTTGCGACATGGACGGTCGATGCTGCCCTTTTTGCGACTTGGACGGTCGATGCTGCCATTTTAGCGACTTGGACGGTCGGTACTGCCTATTTTGCGACTTGGACGGTCGGTGCTGCCATTTTAGCGACTTGGACGGTCGGTACTGCCCTTTTTGCGACTTGGACGGTCGGTGCTGCCATTTTAGCGACTTGGACGGTCGGTTCTGTCCTTTTTGCGACGTGGACGGTCGGTGCTGACATTTTAGCGACGTGGACGGTCGTTGCTGCCCTTTTGGCGACTTGGACGGTCGGTGCTGCCATTTTAGCGACGTGGACGGTCGTTAATCTCACGCTTTTGGCGTGTCGGATGAAAGAATTAAAGTGTAACCGCGATCAGGACGGTGTCGCTATGCAGCTAGCCGGTGAGCACGGGTCGGTCCACAGGGAGATGGTGTTATCTTACCTTCTTGTTTTAGACGAGTCAATAAAGAATCTGTATGAGTTTGTTTGATCTAACCTATGTGTTTATCTGCAAGTATAAGGTTGTTAAGAAAATACGAGATTGTAAGCTAAGAAATCCGTACTCAAAAACCTTTGAGCCGAGTCTTGACCAGTTGAAGCTAGACAATCGGCAACAACGTGGATTAGGGGATTTAAGCGCGGTATTCGTGGAATCCGGCTTATTTACCCTTGTCCTTCCGTTCTTGTCTCTTGCTTTCGCCTCCGGCCAAACCGAACGCAACCGGTCGTGGTTAGGAATCACCGTTACCTTGTCAGGGTACGGTGCCTAACGGAGCGCTTGCGTATGGTTCGGGCGGAGTTCAAATGGAAAATAACGGGAAAAGGAATTGGCAAAGAAATGTTAACTTATAAAACCGTATTAATTCTTAACAACAAAGATAATCACAACATTCACAATATAAACAAAAAAGAACAAAAAGAAAAGAACAAAGAAAAGAAAAGATACAAGTAATAAAGTTGCATGAATAAAATTGCAAGAAAGAAAATGCAAGTAATAAAAAGACAAGTAATAAAAAAGCGAATAAAAAGAACACGGAACTAGGACCCAAGCCAAGCATGTGCTCAATAGCCAACCCTTAAACTTGCAACCTCAATGAAGAGATTGCAAGATCAAGGGAAGGGTAGAAAACGCATGTGAAATGGAGTGCTAGTCCCGGGATAAAATACGACCCTTGAGATCAATAACTAACTCTTAACCATTCAACCTCAATGAAGAGATTGAATGAGCAAGAGAAAGCAGAAATCTCAAGGGGGAGCAAACTAACAAGAAAGATAAAACAACCTCATCTTCATTAGCATCCACTCAAAAGCTCTCACTACAATTTAATGGACGAATGAAGAAGAAGAAGAAAGAAACTACAAAAATGAGGCTAAAACAAAACTCAAAAATTGCTCCCTTGGTTAAGCTCACATCTGCTGTATTTATAGGCAGGGAGTTGAAGTTCTAGGGCAACCAGCAGACCACATATGCAAAGACCAAACTGCCCCCAAAAGATGATGCACTGTCTAGACCGTACGGCCGCGGATCCGCCGCCTATAGGCCCCTATGGCCGCGGATCCGCGCCCCTATTGTCGATTTAGGGTGTGGGCTTCTGTGTACTTTCCTGGTTTGCTGTCCCCTCTTGTCTGGTACATGTATTTTCTGATAATTTCATCCAGAATATCAGCAGAATTCATAGTCCAAGATTGTTATTTCTTCTTCACTTTTGACTTTATCTCTCTTGAGCTCCGCGCACCCATTGGTTCTTGTGCAGCCCCTCTCGTGCTCCGTGTTTGTCCGAGACACGAATGACTGCTGTCATATGTGTTGTCCCTGGAACCGGTACGCAGCACCGGACGGATATGGATGACCGGAACCCGGCTTTTATCTGTTGTCAACAGATGTTCTGTATTTGGTGTAACTGTGGAGATTTTGTCATGATTTGCAATATTTGGACTGAAAACCTGTACTCTGTAAATATGTAACAAATACAGATCAAAAGCACCTACCTATAAACACACGAGCGTAAGAATGGGCGGTATAAAATGCAGTATTCTGTTGTGAACAAATACCCCCAAACTTAACTTTTGCTCGTCCCGAGCAAAACCAATTATTCACAAAAATAAAATGATAACCGCACTTTCGCAGGGAACGCGATTACACTGAGCGCGTGCAACAAGCCGTTAAACCTCTAGGTGTCCCTAGTAGGAGGAGTGTTGTCTCCTGAGGGTTTTCAGCGGTTACTACCCACAAAATCCGGTCAAGCTAGTTTGTAAAATGACTAAGATTCAAAACCCTAAAGTTTTGTTTAAGAAAATAACAATTCTATAATCCTAGGTCTAGACTATCGAACCTTTAGTTTTCACACCTCGCTTCTTATTTAACTACAGGTTTTATATGTCTTTACGTGTAGTGCAAATAGTGTCGTTAAGTTCCCGAAAGGTCGATTAAAGTCATCATGTCGCATAATAAAGCCCAGATAACAATTTTAAAAGGATCACATAAGTTTTATAGAGAGTTAAGCATTTTTCAAGTTTCGTTTTCCAGTAAGGTTTCAACTTCAGAATTTCTATCTTCCCTAACAGGAAACTAGGTCTTATTCTTCACTCCACCTTTTTATTGTTTTCATTTCATACACACCTCTGTGAACGTGCAATAGTCTTTATCATAGAGTAAAACCTTCATATCTCCGTTAAATTTTTTTTATAAAAGCTTGTCTTTTATCAAGATTATTCTCACACAAAGAACCGTTAGGAATTTTAACTCGGAGAGAACACTTGCTTGACTTTGTTTTTATCTGGACTTTCTAGGCTTCTTAGCGAGCTTTGGGCCAATGCACCCAAACCAGTTGGTTTTAGGGCATTAGGTGTAGAAACACCCCAGCGGACTTAATTACTCAAGTTACCTAGGTCCAAAAACAAAAGACAGTTTGGCGTGAAAAACATGATGATTCAATACGAACGGAGATATAACCGGTAGTTCAATTATTTTTTTGGATAAAAGACGTGTTTAGTGGGTTTGGTGTGTAATCATTCCAATCAAGTTTCAGATGGGTTATTTTTCAGACTTAGTTCCAATTAAGGCATCAATAACATTCCTTCATATTCACTCACTTCATAAACTATTCTTGATATATTACTTATTTCAGAACAAACCTATTTGATCCTCAGAAAATCATTTATCTATTTAAAAGATTTTTTTTAAACATAAATGACTTGTCATCTAATTTCCAAGACTCACAACACGTGTAGTGTAATGTAAAGACGTATATCAGCTCTAGTTAACTTCAAAGGAGAGTTATCTTTCAGGTTTTCAAAATCTAAACATAAGATTTAGTTATTCCTATTTTATCAAACAAAACCGTCGAAATGTTGAATCAGAGTCCTCCCACTAGCTAACTTAACAGAAAAGTTTTTATGTTTTTAGAAAATTTTCAGATTTTTATGGATTTTATGGATTTAATATGCAGATGCAAAATATACAAATGAATGCGAAGGAAGAAAGCTTACCGAGCACACCCCCAAACTTAAACTTGACAGTGCCCTCACTGTCAGGCTATACTAAGAGGGTCAAAATTGCCGGTGCTTCCTAAAAACAAATTATATACAAAACAAAAAAAAGGGAAAACCAAAAAAATATATACAAAAAAATGTCCCCCCCCAAACTTAAGTAAAACAGTGTTTCCACTGTTAAGCGTTGAAATTCAGGATTAGGGGGGAAAGAACAGTATCAAACTATACAAGGCCTTACACAGGCCAAAAGTTAGCACCAACCATTCAAAGATCTTATCTCTGTAAAGCGGTGGTTGGTGAAAGAAGGCGTAGGGAAAAGAAATGGAGACTACGCGAGACCGCTTGTGGAGAGAAGTGGAATGCGGTCTCGGTAGATGAGAAGAAGAAGAAAGGCGGAAGGGAAAAAGAAATGGAGTACGAACTTGAGGGTGCAAATGGAGTAAATAGATTAGCACAATTTGTGATGACCGATTTGTGAAAATTGATTGTGCTAATATATTTACCCGTCGAGAAATGGGGTCAAATCCCTCAAGATTCGTAAGAAACCATGGGTACGCCGAACCTGGTAAACCAGACATATGAAATGAGAGCGAGACGGGTTCTTGCAAGGTCGGAATGATGGAACGGATGGAGGGAAGTGGTTGAGGAAGGTTATTGGTTAAAGGTTCAGGAGGGTGTACACAGTCAGTGGAAGGGACAGGATGAATTGGAAAATCCGACTGATCAATTAAAACTGGTTCATCCTCAAAACTATCCTCAATATTCTCCTCAAAATTTAGCACATCCATGCACATTTCTTCAAAATCCAGACGCATATGAAGTTCGGGAAAAACATTTAACGACTCGGGATGATGACTTGAAGAGATAAACTCAGCCAAATCTACGGTTTCATCATCCAAAATATTCCCAGCGTCGATATCCTCAATCAAGTGAAAATCAAAATTCTCCGACACCTCAACAAAAGCATGGATATCAATCAATTCAGGTTCTAGAGTGGAGGTGTAGAGGTCAAGAGGATTAGGTATGGTTTCACTCAAAAGGGACCCTTCACAATCGGGCAAATCAAACACTACAAAGTCGCACAACTCATTAAACATTCTATCTTCAATTGATAATTCATTTGGGATACTCGATAGACTTTCAAAACAGGAGTTGTCGGATTCAATTTGGGATGGGTAGGTTTGATTTGGAAGGGGGTATATCTCACTCTCTCCACTCAAATTCACAGCCTGTCCTGCCACCGCATCATACATTGAAAAATTAGGAGCTAGTTGAAAACTAGCTACCGGATCACTAGGTTGTATGAGGGCGGCCATGGACGCATTCAAATCCATCGTCTGTTGTGAAGCTACCCTAAATTCTTCCAACGACTGTTCTAGACTAGACATTGGTTGTGAAGGGGTTTCAGTAAAAGATTCAAAGTTGTTTGGATACTGAAAACTCCCAAAAGGCTGTTCTGATTCAATGTCTAGGGAAGGTGCAAAATTAGGGTAGGATTGGTAGGAGTTGAATGGCTGGACAGGAGTGGGATCAACATTGGGATAAGAAGGTGAATGGAATTGTTGATCCCAAGAATTTGTAGTGGTGAAAGGAGTGAAAGATCGGCTACGGGATTGTTCGATATGTTCAGCAAGAGACATTGGCCTCGGAGTGGCAACATGACTCGAAGAAGGGGTATCAACGTAAGAAGGGGTGACTGTTTGAATTGGTTGATACGAAGTGAATTGCGGAGTCAAATTGTTTGTCCTAGACGCGTCTATCCGATCTTTCAAAGAAATTTTCGGCATGGAGGGGTCGTTTGAAGTTTGACCAAAACAAGAACCGTATGAAGTAATGTCTGGTTGTGGGTACCAAAGTTCGGCAAGAGTTTTGCGAGGTGGAGTACCCATGATATGAAGAGAGAATGAAAGAAAGGTAGAGAAAAAGGAGGGGGGAAAGAATGTGATTTTTTTTTTATATAATTTTTTAGTTAGTTGTTAGCAAAAGAATAAAATATACACAAAAAAGAATATGGACAAAAAAAATCACGACACAAAAATACCACACACCTAATCGTTCTAGGGTTCACCTAGGTCAACTAGACCTGCTCAAGAACTTGATTGTCGAAGTTAAACTGTGTCGAGAAACAGGCGTAAAAATACACTGATCACGAGGCCAGGTAAGTGCAGAGATAAGGGGAGGTTTTCCAACGCTTTCGCGAAGTTCCTTAATTAAATAACCCTTTCTCTTTTGGCGGTTTCGCCGTTAACACTTTCCTAGACACCCCGTAAACAATATACCGTTAAGCAAGCTTCTAAATATAGTTAACTTCTCCTAGTGAGCGCGAAGTCCTTAAGGCTTAAAGTCTAGTTTCTTTTAAAATTTGTGCGGGTTATCGTTATGCTCAAGTTCATGATTTGTGGGCCACGGAAAAGGTGATGAAATCCTTTGCCGTATGTTGTGGGGTTCGCTTGCCCTTAAGTCCGTATTAATGTATGCAATGCGCAATTCAAAAAATTCTATAAAGAATAAAACATTCGTTTTAAGTTTTAGTTCAAGCGCGGCGCTGCAACAAATACGGGTTAGTCAATTTTGGCGTTTGCTAGCGAACTTGCAAAGAATCCTGCAAAGAATAGTATATTGGAAGCGTCGGATTTGAGAAGAAGGTGTTAGTAAAGTACGTACCGTTTAAGTTTTGGGTTAAGAAACCCCCGTTGAATCGAGTCCGGTAAGCTTGAAAGGTTCGCTTGCGCGGGTCAAACTACCCGGATCTTTGGCACTGTACTCCGTAATCACCTTAACTTTGAATGTACACTTTGCTCCCACAATCGCAGTTTGCAAATCTGCAAAAATCTGCACACTTGCCCACAAAAATATTGTCCAAAAAAAACAAAAAGAATATTTTATATATATATATATATATACAAAAAGAATATTAACCCGAATAACAAGAAAGAAAATACGCTACCGTCTCCCCGGCAACGGCGCCATTTAATCGCACGCTTTTGGCGTGTCGGATGAAAGAATTAAAGTGTAACCGCGATCAGGACGGTGTCGCTATGCAGCTAGCCGGTGAGCACGGGTCGGTCCACAGGGAGATGGTGTTATCTTACCTTCTTGTTTTAGACAAGTCAATAAAGAATCTTTATGAGTTTGTTTGATCTAACCTATGTGTTTATCTGCAAGTATAAGGTTGTTAAGAAAATACGAGATTGTAAGCTAAGAAATCCGTACTCAAAAACCTTTGAGCCGAGTCTTGACCAGTTGAAGCTAGACAATCGGCAACAACGTGGATTAGGGGATTTAAGCGCGGTATTCGTGGAATCCGGCTTATTTACCCTTGTCCTTCCGTTCTTGTCTCTTGCTTTCGCCTCCGGCCAAACCGAACGCAACCGGTCGTGGTTAGGAATCACCGTTACCTTGTCAGGGTACGGTGCCTAACGGAGCGCTTGCGTATGGTTCGGGCGGAGTTCAAATGGAAAATAACGGGAAAAGGAATTGGCAAAGAAATGTTAACTTATAAAACCGTATTAATTCTTAACAACAAAGATAATTACAACATTCACAATATAAACAAAAAAGAACAAAAAGAAAAGAACAAAGAAAAGAAAAGATACAAGTAATAAAGTTGCATGAATAAAATTGCAAGAAAGAAAATGCAAGTAATAAAAAGACAAGTAATAAAAAAGCGAATAAAAAGAACACGGAACTAGGACCCAAGCCAAGCATGTGCTCAATAGCCAACCCTTAAACTTGCAACCTCAATGAAGAGATTGCAAGATCAAGGGAAGGGTAGAAAACGCATGTGAAATGGAGTGCTAGTCCCGGGATAAAATACGACCCTTGAGATCAATAACTAACTCTTAACCATTCAACCTCAATGAAGAGATTGAATGAGCAAGAGAAAGCAGAAATCTCAAGGGGGAGCAAACTAACAAGAAAGATAAAACAACCTCATCTTCATTAGCATCCACTCAAAAGCTCTCACTACAATTTAATGGACGAATGAAGAAGAAGAAGAAAGAAACTACAAAAATGAGGCTAAAACAAAACTCAAAAATTGCTCCCTTGGTTAAGCTCACATCTGCTGTATTTATAGGCAGGGAGTTGAAGTTCTAGGGCAACCAGCAGACCACATATGCAAAGACCAAACTGCCTCCAAAAGATGATGCACTGTCTAGACCGTACGGCCGCTGATCCGCCGCCTATAGGCCCCTATGGCCGCGGATCCGCGCCCCTATTGTCGATTTAGGGTGTGGGCTTCTGTGTACTTTCCTGGTTTGCTGTCCCCTCTTGTCTGGTACTTGTATTTTCTGATAATTTCATCCAGAATATCAGCAGAATTCATAGTCCAAGATTGTTATTTATTCTTCACTTTTGACTTTATCTCTCTTGAGCTTCGCCCACCCATTGGTTCTTGTGCAGCCCCTCTCGTGCTCCGTGTTTGTCCGAGACACGAATGACTGCTGTCATATGTGTTGTCCCTGGAACCGGTACGCAGCACCGGACGGATATGGATGACCGGAACCCGGCTTTTATCTGTTGTCAACAGATGTTCTGTATTTGGTGTAACTGTGGAGATTTTGTCATGATTTGCAATATTTGGACTGAAAACCTGTACTCTGTAAATATGTAACAAACACAGATCAAAAGCACCTACCTATAAACACACGAGCGTAAGAATGGGCGGTATAAAATGCAGTATTCTGTTGTGAACAGTCGTTGCTGCCCTTTTTGCTACTTGGACGGTCGATGTTGCCATTTTAACGACTTGGACGGTCGGTTCTGCCCTTTTTGCGACGTGGACGGTCGGTGCTTCCATTTTAGCGACGTGGACGGTCGATGCTGCCCTTTTTGTGACTTGGACGGTCGGTGCTGCCATTTTAGCGACGTGGACGGTCGGTTCTGCCATTTTAGCAACGTGGACGGTCGGTGCTGCCATTTTAGCGACGTGGACGGTCGATGCTGCCCTTTTTGCGACTTGGACGATCGATGCTGCCATTTTAGCGACTTGGACGGTCGGAGCTGCCCTTTTTGCAACTTGGACGGTCGGTGCTGCCATTTTAGCGACTTGGACGATCGGTTCTGCCCTTTTTGCGACGTGGACGGTCGGTGCTGCCATTTTAGCGACGTGGACAGTCGATGCTGCCCTTTTTGCGACTTGGACGGTCGGTGCTGCCATTTTATCGACGTGGACGGTCGGTTCTGCCATTTTAGCGACGGGACGGTCGGTGCTGCCATTTTAGTGACGTGGACGGTCGATGCTGCCCTTTTTGCGACTTGGACGGTCGATGCTGCCCTTTTAGCGACTTGGACGGTCGGTGCTGCCCTTTTTGCGACTTGGACGGTCGGTTCTGCCATTTTAGTGACGTGGACGGTCGGTTCTGCCATTTTTGCGACTTGGACGGTCAATGCTGCCCTTTTTGCGACGTGGACGGTCGGTTCTGCCATTTTAGCGACGTGGACGGTCGATGATGCCCTTTTTTCGACGTGGACAGTCGATGCTGCCCTTTTAGCGACGTGAACTGTCGATTCTGGATTTGACTTGCCCCACTTCTTGCGGCGTCAGGGATGAGGTTGACTTTTTTCCGAGGTGGAATTTGGTTCTGCCACGGAGGTCATTGGTTGTTTTGTCGACCTGATGTGATTTGGGTTGACATCAGTATCGCTACGCTGGAATATGGTACCAGGAGCGAATCATCATTTGTCGTGACAGGGTTTGGGAATTGGTTTTTGTTTGGCATCTGCATTACTGCACTGGAATAATGCCAGGAGAAACTCATCATTTGCCCCGAGAGGATTTAGGAATTGATGGCTTAGGAGGCAGGTCTAGATCCCTATCACCTAAGACTTTTCAATTTTATGGGCCGTAAGGGTCCCATAAAAGCATTTTCTCCCTACGAGTCGAAAGGATCTCGTAGGTGTATTTTCTCCTTAAGATTCGTGGGGACTCCTAAGTGTGTTGCTCCTTTGTGAGTCGTAAGGATCTCACGCGGGAATTTTCTCCTCTCAAAGTCGAGAGGACTTTGAGAGTGCATTTCATCTCCTTTTCACGAGTTTGCGCCCTTTCAGGTTTTCACAAACTCGCAGGCAGTCCTGCTGTTTTTACTCACGGAGCCCTTTCAGGTTTTCATCCGTGCCCATTTTGCTTGTGGACATACCTTTTTTTATTTTTATTTTATTATTATTATTATTATTATTTTATTTTTAAATTTTTTTTTGGTGGGACTTTGAATGTGGTCTCACCGGTAGGACTTGGGAGAGATTGGGATTGTTTTACGCCTGTGGATTGTATACGGTTTTGCAGGATGTATGATCCAGACCGTAGGGCCGGAAAAATTTCGGGTCTTTGTCGGCGTCTGCATCGCTGCACTGGAATATGGTACCAGGAGCGACTCATCATTCGCCGTTGGGGTATGGGATTTGGAATTTGGTTGGCGTCTGCATCGCTGCACTGGAATATGGTACCAGGAGCGACTCATCATTCTCCATTTGGGGACTTGGAATTTGGATCTTGTTTGGCATCAGCATTGCTGCACTGGAATAATGCCAGGAGCAACTCATCATTTGCCTTGGGAGGACTTGGAATTTGGGTTTTTGGTCGGCATCAGCACCGCTAACACTGAAGCGAAATGCCAGGAGCGACTCATCATTTGCCGTTGCCCGTTAGGGAATGATGGCTTAGGAGACAGGTTTGGGTCCCTATCACCTAAGGCTTTTCAATTTTATGGGCCGTGAGGGTCCCATAAAAGTATTTTCTCCCTACGAGTCGTAAGGATCCCGCAGGTGAATTTTCTCCTTAGGAATCGTGAGGATTCCTAAGTGTGTTGCTCCTTTGTGAGTCGTAAGGATCTCACGCAGGGGTTTTCTCCTCACAAGGTCGAGAGGACTTTGCGAGTGTATTTCATCTCTTTTCACTAGTTTGCGCCCTTTCGGGTTTTCACAGACTCGCCAGTAGTCCTGCTGTTTTTACTCACGGAGCCCTTTCGGGTTTTCATCCGTGCCCATTTTGCTTGTGGACATACCGTTTATTTTTATTTTATTTTATTTTATTTTATTTTTCTTTTCTTTTTTTTTGCCGCTGGTGGGACTTTAAAAGTAGTCTCACCGGCAGGATTTGGGAGAGATAGGGGTCATTTACGCCCGTGGATTGTATACGGTTTTGCATGATGTATGATCCAGACCGTAGGGCTGATGTGCTCAATTCGCCTGCGACTTGGAGCATTCACGTCTAGTATTTCTTGAGATATCGGCCATTGATGGGTGGCATGGGCCTTTCTCCCTCGGCACTTATTAGTTGGTAGGATCCTCTGTCGAACACTTTCTCGATGACGTATGGTCCTTCCCAGTTTGGCTCGAATTTTCCCTTGGCATGTCGATTGGGGATGATCGGTCTTTTGAGGACCAACACCAATTCACCTTTCTTGAAAGCACGGAGACGGGTTATCTTGTCATAGGCCCGTGACATTTGGGCTCGGTATAGCTCCAGATTTTGCTGCACCGCGAGCCTCATTTCTTCGAGGGCATCGAGCTCTTCAAGTCGAAGGAGCACGTTTTCCTCCTCCGTCAACTCGTGCTGAACGGCCATTCTTAAGCTTGGAACTTCGACTTCGAGAGGGAGGACCGCCTCCACTCCGAAGAGCAATGAGTATGGAGTGGACTGAGTTGGAGTACGGTGCGTGGTACGATATGCCCACAACGCCTCGTGAAGTTTGAGATTCCATTCTCTCTTGTTGACTGAAGCATTTTTCCTCAGGAGCTTGCATAGAGTCTTATTGAAGGCTTCGGCTAGCCCATTGGCTCTTGGATTATAGATGGAGGAATATCTCCAGTCTATCTTGTGTTGAGTAGCGAACCTTGAGACATTGAAGATCTTGAAAGAGGGCCCGTTGTCAGAAATGATTCTTCTTGGTGTACCGAAGCGGTATAGAATATTATGCTGGAAGAATGTCAGAATATCTTTTGTCTTGACTTCTTTTAGCGGGACAGCTTCAGCCCATCTGGAGAAGTAGTCGGTTGCGGCCAGTATGAACCGGTGGCCTTTGGATGACGGAGGATCAATTGGGCCAACGATGTCGGTGCCCCAGACTTTGAAGGTCCACGACGCCACCGTAGGATGCAACGGATTGGGATGCTTGTGAATGAAATCACCATGGATTTGGCAGATCTGACATTTCTTTGCATGCACTCCGCAATCCCTTATCATGGTGGGCCAGTAATACCCAAGCCGTTTGATTTGAAGTCGCATCTTGGGGCCAGATTGGTGAGCACCGCAAATGCCCGAGTGAACATCTTTCATGACCTTTTGGGCTTCGGCCAATGACAGACACCTAAGCCAGAGTTGGTCATATGACCTGCGGTATAGCGTGTCATTTACAAACACGTATCGGAGAGCTCTTTTCTTCAGCTGAATCCTCGCTGATTTTTCTTCGGGCAGCTTGTTGTATCGAAAGTACTCTATGAAGGGTTCTCTCCAATCGGGCTCGTCTTGAACGATTGAAGCTTCTTCGGCGGGACTGCTCTCCTGTTCCGCGCTTTCCTCTTCTCGTAGAGAGACAGGGGGTAGAATTTGCCGGCTCCTGACTGTGATCAGAATTTCGTCCATGTCAGGATCAGCCAGCTCCTTGGCTAAGCGAGCGAGTACGTCAGCCTTTCCATTCAACGCTCTAGGGAATCTCATTAGTTCAATGTGAGTGAACCGTTTCATGAGCTCCACCACTCGGCCTCTGTACCGAGCTAATTCGGGTTTGTATATCTTATAATTGCCGCTTACTTGGTTGACGACAAGTTGGGAGTCACCGCAAACCCGTAGCCGAAGGATTTCCATTTCTATGGCGAGCTCCAAACCAGCTATCAGAGCTTCATACTCAGCTTCGTTGATCGTTCGAGGCTCGGTGAGAGCGAAAGAACGCCGTAGGGTTCCCATTGATGGCGTGATGAACACCAATCCTATCCCCGCTTTTACCTCCGTGACGCTTGATCTGCCGGAGCTCCTTATTGATGAGGCTCCATCGAAGTAGAGCTCCCAACATGACCCATCTTCCTCGAGGTGCAGCACTTGTTCGTCGGGTAACTCACAATTTAGCGGCAACCCTTCTGGTATGGGATGAGCAGCAAGAAAGTGTATGGTGTTTTTCGTCACCCCATTGAGATGGGAATACGCGCGCGCTTGTCAGGCGTATACTACAAATTCCCCCTGCCTAGGGTAGGCCGGGGTTTAATGATTATGGGGATCCGAATCTCCGGCAGCCGCGGACTAAGCTGCCGTTAATTACCCCTCGCCTTTGGAGCGAGGGAACCTCCTATTGACGGGTTAAACTGGTCATGCGAACTCAATGTGCAGTATACGTGTGTTGTGTTTTGAAAGGGGGGTTTTGGATATATTGGGAGCCACGCAGAGTTTTTACGGGGGTCCCGCTACCCGGATAGCGGGCTAGGGGTCAGTGGGCTAGCAGCCCCCTTGCGGGGTGCGGGGCAGCGCCCCGTTAGAAATTTTTTTCTAACAGGGATAGTGTCGCGGAGTATGTATGTGTGTAAATATGTATACATATGTATATATATAAGTGTATGTATACATGTATGTATATATATATATATATATCTATAAAAGAAAGAGGAGGAAAAGACATCCAAAGGATGCGTGGGGCAGCACCTTGGGCGTTGTGCGCCTAGGTGCTTTGCGCTCAGGCGTTAGAGTGCCACGTGTCGGCACGTGAGCGCTGGGCGCTGGAGCGCAAGTGCGCCACGTGTCGGCACGGGGGCGATTTGCGGTTGAGCGCAAGCGCGCCATGTGTCGGCACCGGGGCGACTTGAGCTGGAGCGCTTGCGCTTGAGCGCAAACGCGCCACGTGTCGGCACGGGGGCGACTTGCGCTCGAGCGCTTGCGCTGGAGTGCAAGCGCGCCAAGAGTCGGCACCGGGGCGACTTGCGCTCGAGCGCTTGCGCTGGAGCGCAAGCGCGCCACGTGTTGGCACGCGGGCGCTCTGCGCTAGAGCGCCGGCGAGAAAAAGAGGCTTTTAGCCAAAAAAAGATTTCTCGAAAGAGAAATCAGAGAGGAGTTGGACTCCTGAGAGTGTTTTTGGGGTTAATGGAAGGGGTTCTTCTTCTTCTTCCTATTGTTTGGCCGGATCTTAAAGATCAAGAGATGTGAGATCTCAAAATCTCTCCTTTTTGAGATCTGATGGGAGATATGAGTTCCCCTTTATGGGTTTTGTGGTGGAAAACTACTTAATTTTGGAAAAGAAAGAGTAAAACTCTTGATTTAATTTAAGAAATATGAGAAGGTTTAGGACCTTGGAGGAGCAGGAGGCACAAAGAACCCAAGTTTTTGGGGGAATGAAAAGTTGTTTTCTTATTCATCATCATGTTGCTTTTTATAGGCTTACATATTTACATATAGCCCCTTGGGCTTTACAAAAATGGCATTTTAGCCATCCCATGGCTCATGTGCCATTTCATTTTTGCACATAAGCCGTGGGCTTACAAAATATTGGCTTTATGCCCATTTTGCTTACATTCATGCATAAACAAATACATAGAAATTATTTATTACATGATTTTGTTGTTGGCATGTGGGAGGCTGGCTGCGGGCTCGACTTGGGCATGGGCCCACTTGACCTGGGCTTGGGCCCACCTAGCTTGGGGTTGACTTTGATTTTGACTTGGTCAACCGGAGTGTAAATTTTGACTTCAACAAAGTGCCCCCCATCAATAAATGCACACCACATATGTGAGTCGTGTGCATGAAATTGATGGATCTTCTTTCATGCGGAGGCGACTTGCTTTGGTTCCCACTTTTGGGGATGCACTGCCCTTTTTACGACATGGACGGTCGACGCTTTATGCGTCTCCGAGACGGAGTGTCCGTGGTAGACGTTTCCCTGGCCCGGAGTGATCTGGTTCCTGCTTTGTAGGAAGCCTGCACTGCCCTTTTTGCGACATGGACGGTCGACGCTTGACGCGTCTCCGAGACGGAGTGTCTGCTTGACGTTTCCCCGTTACAGAGTGTCTGTTGTCGATGTTCCCCCGGCACGGAGTGTCTGCTTGACGTTTCCCGGAGGCGGAGTATCGGCTGGTTGACGTATCCCCGAGACGGAGTGTCTGTTGTCGATGTTCCCCCGGCACGGAGTGTCTGCTTGACGTTTCCCCGAGGCGGAGTATCGGCTGGTTGACGTATCCCAGAGACGGAGTGTCTGTTTGACGTTTCCCCGGCACGGAGTGTCGCTGATCGACTTTTCCCAGGCGCGGAGTGTCGCTGATCGACTTTTCCCCTGCACGGAGTGTCGGGTGGACTTTTCCCCGGCACGGAGTGTCGCTGATCGACTTTTCCCCGGCGCGGAGTGTCGGGTTGACTTTTCCCCGGCACGGAGTGTCGCTGATCGACTTTTCCCCGGCGCGGAGTGTCGGGTTGACTTTTCCTCGGCACGGAGTGTCGCTGATTGACTTTTCCCCGGCGCGGAGGGTTACGGGTTGACTTTTCCCCGGCACGGAGTGTCGCTGATCGACTTTTCCCCGGCGCGGAGTGTCGGGTTGACTTTTCCCCGGCACTGAGTGTCGCTGATTGACTTTTCCCCGGCGCGGAGTGTCACGGGTCGAATTTTCCCTGGCACGGAGTGTCGCTGATCGAATTTTCCCGGCGCGTAGTGTCGGGTGTTGGACGTTTCCCCGGTACGGAGTGTCTGTGATCGAATTTTCCCCGGCGTGGAGTGTCGGGTTGACTTTTCCCCGGGACGGAGTGTCGCTGATCGACTTTTCCCCGGCGCGGAGTGTCGGGTTGACTTTTCCCCGGCACGGAGTGTCGCTGATCGACTTTTCCCCGGCACGGAGTGTCGGGTTGACTTTTCCCCGACACGGAGTGTCGCTGACCGACTTTTCCTCGGCGCGGAGTGTCACGGGTTGACTTTTCCCCGGCACGGAGTGTCGCTGATCGACTTTTCCCCGGCGCGGAGTGTCGGGTGGACTTTTCCCCGGCACGGAGTGTCGCTGATCGACTTTTCCCCGGCGCGGAGTGTCACGGGTTGACTTTTCCCCGGCACGGAGTGTCGCTGATTGACTTTTCCCCGGCGCGGAGTGTCGGGTTGACTTTTCCCCGGCGCGGAGTGTCGCTGATCGACTTTTCCCCGGCGCGGAGTGTCGGGTTGACTTTTCCCCGGCGCGGAGTGTCGCTGATCGACTTTTCCCCGGCGCGGAGTGTCACGGGTTGACTTTTTCCCGGCACGGAGTGTCGCAGATCGACTTTTCCCTGGCGCGGAGTGTCGGGTTGACTTTTCCCTGGCACGGAGTGTCGCTGATCGACTTTTCCCCGGTGCGGAGTGTCACGGGTTGACTTTTCCCCGGCACGGAGTGTCTCTGATCGACTTTTCCCCAGCGCGGAGTGTCGGGTTGACTTTTCCCCAGCACGGAGTGTCACTGATCGACTTTTCTCTGGCGCGGAGTGTCACGGGTTGACTTTTCCCCGCCACGGAGTGTCGCTGATCGACTTTTCCCCGGCGCGGAGTGTCGGGTTGACTTTTCCCCGGCACGGAGTGTCGCTGATCGAATTTTCCCCGGCGCGGAGTGTCGGGTTGACTTTTCCCCGGCACGGAGTGTCGCTGATCGAATTTTCCCCGGCGCGGAGTGTCGCTTGTTGACGCAGAGGTCGATGTTGGAATTGGTTGCTTTGATTTGTTTGATTTGAGTCGACATCAGCATCGCTATACTGGAATATGGTACCAGGAGCGAATCATCATCTGTCTTTGAGAGGATTTGAGAATTGGGGTTTTTGTTTGGCATCTGGATTGCTGCACTGGAATAATGCGAGGAGCTACTCATCATTTGCCCCGAGAGGATTTGGGAATTGGTTTTTTGTTTGGCATCTGCATTGCTGCACTGGAATAATGCCATGAGCAACTCATCATTTGCCCCGGGTGGATTTGGGAATTGGTTTTCTATCGGCATCTGCATTGCTGCACTGGAATAATGCCAGGAGCAAGTCATCATTTGCCCCGGGAGGATTTGGGAATTGGTGGCTTAGGAGACATGTTTAGATCCCTGTCACCTAAGGCTTTTCCATTTTGTGAGCCGTAAGGGTCTCACAAAGCATTTTCTCCCTACGGGTCGTAAGGATCCCGTAGGTGTATTTTTTCCTTAGGAGTCGTGAGGACTCCCAAGTGTGTTTTTCCTTTATGAGTCGTAAGGATCCCACAAAGGTTTGTTCTCCTTATGCATCGTGAGGACACATGAGTGGATTTCCCTCGTTCCCAGTTTAATGACTTAGAGGTCGACTGTTTCCAGTTTAACAACTTAGCGGTCATCTGTTTCCAGTTTAACGACTTGGTAGTCATCTGTTTCCAGTTTAGAGACATAGAGGTCTATTGTTTCCAGTTTAACGACCTAGAGGTCATCTGTTTCCAGTTTAAAGACTTAAAGGTCATCTGTTTCCAGTTTAACGACTTAGAGGTCATCTGTTTCCAGTTTAACGACATAGAGGCCATCTGTTTCCAGTTTAAAGACTTAGGGGTCTACTGTTTCCAGTTTAAAGACTTAGGGGTCTATTGTTTCCAGTTTAACGACATAGAGGTCATCTGTTTCTAGTTTAAAGACTTTGGGGTCTATTGATGGCGAGCTTGGAATTTTGGGGTAGGGGCCGGCATCAGCGTTGCTAACACTGAAGCAGAGGTGTCAGGAGAAATTCATCAGAGCGATGGCTTAGGAGACGGGTTTAGGTCCCTATCGCCTAAGGCTTTTCAATTTTATGGGCCGTGAGGGTCCCATAAAAGCATTTTCTCCCTGCGAGTCGTGAAGATCCCGCAGGTGTATTTTCTCCTTAGGAGTCGTGAGGACTCCTAAGTGTGTTTTTCCTTTGTGAGTCGTAAGGATCCCACAAAGGTTTGTTCTCCTCATGTATCGTGGGGACACATGAGTGGGTCTTCTCAATGGAGCATAACTCCAAAGGCGGAGACCAGCCGCGTAACTGGTGGTTGCGGTAGGACATGGGTATGCTGAGAATTATTTGAGCCCGTGGATTGTATACGGTAGTCAATCTGGGGACTAGCCGTAGGGCCGGGAGAATTTTAGAAATTTAAATTTTTGTTGGCGTCTGCATCGCTGCACTGGAATATGGTACCAGGAGCAACTCATCATTCGCCCCTTTTTTTTTTACGGCGATTGCTCTATCATTTCAGCTTTTCTTATCGCGAAGGTCGCGATTGCCCTATCATTTCGGCTTTTATTCGCGGTTGCCCCATCATTTCGGCTTTATTTTCATCTTTATTTTCACTCGCTGATTTTTATTGCGAGTTGCCCTATCATTTCGGCTTTTCTTTATTTTTCTTTTATTTACACATTTTTTTGTTTATTTACACTTTTTTTTACATTCCCAGTTTAACGACTTAGAGGTCGACGGTTCCCAGTTTAACGACGTGGGGGTCATCTTTGCTTATCCCAGCTCCTTGAACTTTGATCTTGGCGGAGCTGTGTTGATGACCTAGCTCTGTGGCTTGCCGATACATCCGAGGATTGTGAGGTTTTTCCAAGCGTATATTGGTCCTCTGCCCAATCTTTGAAAATATAGCAGTCTTCGATGGTATGACCCACCATTCTATGATATGGGCAGTATATGGGATTGCCGGTCATGTTCATTTCCTGTGGCCTCTTTGGAACAGGCAGTTGCAGACCGTTGTTCAAGGCGTCCATGAATATTTTGTGGACTTCATCCCTCCCGAAGGAGTATACCTTCTTCTTTCTCTCCATTGGAGTAGGTGCCTTTGCTGATTCTGGTCCTCGAGGAACATGTCTGGGAGGATTAGGTTCCCGAAAGGCTTCGGTCTCCATTTGCATGAAATCGGCGATCGTAGCTTGACTGTTTGCTAACGAGCCTTTAGACAGTTCTATCTCTCCCGCCCTGTATTGCCTTTCGACCCAATCTTTGAAGACGAAGCAGTCCTCAATTGCATGACCTATCACCCTGTGATAGGGGCAATATTTTGGGTCGTCGGTCATATTCTCTTCTTGCGGTCTCTTTGATTCTGGCAGTTGTAGACCGTTTCTTAGGGCGTCCCTGAATATCTTGTGGACCTTTTCCCTCTTGAAGGAATATACCTTTTCCAGCTTCTTTTTCAGAGGCGATTCCCCCCCGGCGTATGTATCGGAGGGACTGGAGGCTGATTGCGGCCGTTTTTCGCGAAGGCGCTCCGCTTTTAGGTTGAAAGGGATATCAGTTGGCTGCCTCCGGGTATCAATCCCTGGCTCATGAGCCAAAATTTGATTCTGCTGTAATTGCAATCGGGCGACTTGGGTTGCGAGATCTGCCACGACGTTTGCCAGCTCGTCGACTTTGGAATAGACCTCGGCCATCTTCTCATCCCTGTCTTGAAATTTCCTTTGAAGCCATTGGAATAATGCTTGTTCTGTCTTTCCGGCTATGACAACCGGGTAATCTTTATTGCCTGAGCTCAATTCCGTAGGAACCACGGGCTCCCCTGGCTTATTGGCCTGAGCGGGCTCTTCATCATTTAGATCGAGCTGATGCTGGGTAGCGTCAACCATATCATCACCATGACTGTGAAGAAGAGGAGGGTTCGTTTCTTCATGTCCGGCCATGTAGACAGTGTGGATAACACATTCAGCCATTCTTTCATCACTGGCAGCTGGTTTCGCGGAGCGGTCCGGGATTTGGAAATTCATAAATTTTAATACGGCCGGAGCCCTAGCCCTTTTGTTGGCTTTGTATCTGAGCCGCTTCTGCCTCAGCTTCTCTGCCTTGAACTCTTGGCAGGCTTCTGCTCTTCGGGAAGCCGCCATAGGCTGAGTGATGGGGAGGCTTGAAAAGACACCCAATCGAGCAGTGGTCAAGGGCACCGCTGGAGCTTGCTCGGGACGTGTTGTAGCTTTGTTGGTGTTGATGGCCTTGCCCCCAGCTGGGGCCAAGGAAAGTCGTTCAGACACCGACTTGCGTTTGGGTTGGGGCGTCCTTGAGATCACCATATTTGGTCTCTTTACTTTCGAGACCGGTCTGTCTGCCACCGGGGCTTGAGGAGCTGGGATGGCGCCAACTGGCATGAACATGATAGAGCCGAATGGTAGCAGCGGCTCCTCCCATTGTCACCCAAGACTGGCCGGAAGGACCGTCTTAGAGTTTATCCTCATCGTGTAGGAGACAGGAGCTGAGTTCATCATCGAAGACATCGTCGGAAGGTGATTGCTTGAAAATCTACATGAAAAAGCATTATTTTAGTATAAATATAGACATGTAAATTGATTGAGTTCGCATGAACGTTTAACCCGAAATATGGGAGGAGAGATTGGTCCCACCGGGCGTGCCAGAATCTGTAGGGTGTTTTTCGTCACCCCATTGAGATGGGAATACGCGCGCGCTTGTCAGGCGTATACTACAGATTCCTCCTGCCTAGGGTAGGCCGGGGTTTAATGATTGTGGGGATCCGAATCTCCGGCAGTCGCGGACTAAGCTGCCGTTAATTACCCCTCGCCTTTGGAGCGAGGGAACCTCCGATTAACGGGTTAAACTAGTCATGCGAACTCAATGTGCAGTGTACGTGTGTTGTGTTTTGAAAGGGGGGTTTTGGATATATTGGGAGCCACACAGAGTTTTTACGGGGGTCCCGCTACAGGGATAGCGGGCTGGGGGTCAAGGGGGCTAGCAGCCCCTTGCGGGGTGCGGGGCAGCGCCCCGTTAGAAATTTTTTTCTAACAGGGACAGTGTCGCGGAGTATGTGTGTGTGTAAATATGTATACATATGTATATATATATGTGTATGTATGCATGTATATATATATATATATATATAAAAGAAAGAGGGGGAAAAGGCATCCAAAGGATGCGTGGGGCAGCACCTTGGGCGCTGTGCGTCTAGGTGCTGTGCGCTCAGGCGCTAGAGTGCCACGTGTCGGCACGTGGGCGCTCTGCGCTTGAGCGCTGGGCGCTTGAGCGCAAGTGCGCCATGTGTCGGCACGGGGGCAATTTGCGGTTGAGCGTAAGCGCGCCACGTGTCGGCACCGAGGCGACTTGCGCTGGAGCGCAAGCGCGCTACGTGTCGGCACCGGGGCGACTTACGCTCGAGCGCTTGCGCTTGAGTGCAAGCGCGCCACGTGTCGGCATGTGGGCGCTATGCGCTCGAGCGCTGAGCGCTTGAGCGCAAGCGCGCCACGTGTTGGCACGCGGGCGCTCTGCACTTGAGCGCCAGCGAGAAAAGGAGGCTTTTAGCCTAAAAAAGATTTCTCGAAAGAGAAATCAGATAGGAGTTGGACTCCTGAGTGTGTTTTTGGGGTTAATGGAAGGGGTTCTTCTTCTTCCTCCTGTTGTTTGGCCGGATCTTGAAGATCAAGAGATGTGAGATCTCAAAATCTCTCCTTTTTGAGATCTGATGGGAGATCTGAGTTCCCCTTTATGGGTTTTGTGGTGGAAAACAACTTAGTTTTGGAAAAGAAAGAGTAAAACTCTTGATTTAATTCAAGAGAAATGAGAAGGTTTAGGACCTTGGAGAAAGAGCAGGAGGCACAAAGAACCCTAGTTTTTGGGGGAATGAAAAGTTGTTTTCTTATTCATCATCATGTTGCCTTTTATAGGCTTACATATTTACATATAGCCCCTTGGGCTTTACAAAAATGGCATTTTAGCCATCCCATGGCTCATGTGCCATTTCATTTTTGCACATAAGCCATGGGCTTACAAAATATTGGCTTTATGCCCATTTTGTTTACATTCATGCATAAACAATTACATAGAAATTATTTATTACATGATTTTGTTGTTGGCATGTGGGAGGCTGGCTGCGGGCTCGACTTGGGCATAGGCCCGCTTGACCTGGGCTTGGGCCCACCTAGCTTGGGGTTGACTTTGATTTTGACTTGGTCAACCGGGGTGTAAATTTTGACTTCAGCAGAAAGTCTGCAAGAGCTTGCCCTTTTACTGCTTTCCGAGGAGTATAAACTATGTCAAACTCAAGTAGCATGACAGCCCATTTTGCCATCCTGCCGGCTAGGCTTGCTTTGGTCATCAAGTGTTTGAGCGGGTCGACCTTGGAGATCAGCATAACCCGATGAGCCAGCAGATAGTGCCTCAGCTTCTTTACAGCAAATATCAAAGCCAGGCATTGCTTTACGATTGGGGAATAGTTGTGTTCCGCCCCGACTAGAGTTCGACTGAGATAGTAGAGGGCATTTTCCTTTCCCTCCTCGTTATTCTGGGCGAGGAGCGCACCGAGTGACTCATCTAGCGCGGCAGTGTAGAGGATCAACGGTTTATTTGGAATGGGAGCGGCCAGCACTGGAGGGTGCAACAAGTATTATTTGATGCTTTCGAACGCTGCTTGACATTCGGCATCCCAGGTAAAAGGAGCTCCTTTCTTCATGAGCTTTGAGAAGGGCCTACATCTCCCCGATAAATTTGAGATAAACCTCCGTATATAAGCAAGCTTGCCTTGCAAAGATCTTAGCTGCGTCAGACTCTTCGGAAGGGGCATCGCCATGATGGCCTTTATCTTTGATGGGTCAACTTCGATCCCTCGATGTCGGACTATGAAGCCCAGGAATTTTCCCGATGACACGCCAAAAGCTCATTTCAGAGGATTCATCTTTAGGTCAAATTCCCTCAGTCTGGTGAGAACGGTCCTAAGATCCTGGATATGATCGGCCTTGGTTTTAGTCTTAACGACCAGATCATCAACATAACATTCGACGACTTTATGAATTAGGTCATCGAAGATATTGGTCATTGCCCTTTGATATGTAGCACCTGCATTCTTCAATCCGAACAGCATCACCTTGTACAATATATTCCGATTGAGGTTCGAAATGCTGTGTGCTTCTCATCCTCAGGCGACATCTTGATCTGATTGTATCTAGACGAGCCGTCAATAAAGGTGAACAGCTCGTAATTTGAGGTGTCATCGACCATCATTTCCATGACCGGTAGCGGGAAGTCGTCTTTAGGACATGCCTTGTTGAGGTCCCTGAAATCGACACAAACTCGGATCTGCCCATTTTTCTTCTTCACTGGGACTACGCATGCGATCCAGTCCGCATATTTCTCTTCCCTCATGAAGCCGGCATCGATGAGCTTCTTAGTTTCCTCGATGACCTTTTCTTCTAGTTCCCTTCTCATTCTTCGAGGAGCTTGTTTGACTGGCTTAGCATCAGGAGATATAGCCAACTTATGTACGGCCACTTCAGGGGGAAGGCCAGGCATTTCTTTGTATGTCCACGCGAAGCAGTCGACGAACTCATGCAGCAGGGCAATTATCTGCTCTTTCATTTCCTCTGATAAGAGCGAGCTGATGTAGGTCGACCTTGGATTATCGGGCGTTCCTAAGTCAATCTCGGTTAGCTCGTCAAAGGTTGCTTGTCCGCCATCTTCGAGCTCTTGAGGAGCTTCTTCTGGCTCGGCTATCTCGTCATCATCATTTGATCTTTCACTGGCCTCACCAACACGGATCATGTAGCACACTTTGGAATCAGGTTGAATGTAGTCTATGCCCCGTCTATCTGGAATTCGTCCATCGATGAGTGCTCTGACCTGGGGCGGATACCATAGCCCTTCGTAAAACCTTGCTTCGGACTCCGTTTGATATAACCGGCATCCGCACTTCTTAAAGTATTCCCGCATCTCGAGCGCATAGTATCTGGGATTGAGTACGGCTCTTATGCCTCTCTCATAGGGAAGGCACGTGACAGAAAGATCGTCCGGGTGCACAACGGGGTTTGACCTGTAAAACCGTATGCCCTTCTGTCCATTTTTCCTCCCGGGCATGTAGAAAGTTTTCAGCTGGTCCATGGTAGAGACTGACAATGCGTCGAGCTCTTTGCACATCCGTTCCGGCACCCTTATGATGGCCAGGGACCCTTCTGCGACTTCGAAGGTCTCTCGTAGTTTCGTTTGCTGCATGGGGGGCCGATCTGCACAGCTGTTGTACGGCAGGTCCTCTTCTTTTGACTCTTCAGTGTCACTGCCAAGATGAGGGCGGACTTTGCTGCTAGATGGGCCTTCAGTAACAGATTTTTCCGTATCGCTGTCGAAATGAGGGCGAGTTTTACGGAAGGACGGGCTTCCATCGTCGGACTCATCAGTGTCGCTGCCGAAATGCGGGCGCACTTGGGTATTTTTGCTTTTGAAAGTGACAGCCGGCGCAGATTTGCTTTTGAGTCTTGTGGCCGGTCTATCCTCAGTCAGTTGTGGCTTAGCATTTTGGTGGTTCATAAAGTACCGAGAATCTTCATATCGGACTTCATGCACACCGAACGGCTGGATGTCTCCGTCAATGCGTCTTTCTTCGCCATTTTTAGTATACTTCATGCATTGATGGAGAGTTGACGGAATGATGCCATAATCGTGGAGCCACGGCCGCCCCAAGAGAATCTTATAAGACGTGTCGGCGTCGATCACGTATATCTTAGCTTCAGTTTGCAGATCCCCGAATTTGATTGGCAAAGCTATAGACCCCAGAACTTGCTGGCAATTTTGGTTGAAGCCTTGAATGGCATTCCTTTCCCTTGACAGGTGTCGGACGTCCATTGACAAAGTCTTCAGAGTTCGCAAGTTCATGATGTTCACTGAGGACCCCGGATCAATCAATATGCGATGAATTTGATCTCCGTCGCTGTACCCGGTCACGTAAAGCGGCCGATTATGCTCAGCCGTTCCCAGTAGTAAGTCTTCATACTTAAATGTGACTGCGGCGGCATTCAAAGCGTGTTGGGCTTCTTTCATATTAATTTCCGCAAAGTGAGCCTGATACCGCTCGGGGTTTTGTAGAGCGTGAATGAGAACATCTCTAAGCTCATTAGATAGGACCAAGGCGTCGTAGATGTTAGTTATGTGTATGACCTAGAGGCCATTACTGTACATAGGATGTATATTGTAGTGGATGCTTGGACATATATAGGGAGGACTTTTTGCTCGACATGATAGTATGCTATCTGGTTACTCTTTACCTTAACGTGTATACTGTTTGTCTCTCTGTTACATGTTGGTAAAGCCCTTAGGATATGTACTTGACTACCTGGACTATGATGCGGATCATACTAGTGGGGACATGGTAGTCCATAAGTACATCCTTCAAGGTCCCTAGTCGTGGGTGTATCGAGACGGGGCATCGATATACCAGAGTAGACTAGCGTATACCTTCTCGACCCATACAGATGGGCGATGGATGATCCCATATCCATTGGTGTTTGACATCAGAGATGATATACGGGTGCTCAGTGGAGACCGGGTACACTGGACGGACTCGCCGAGAACTCCCAGATGGTATTATACCTTACGTCAGATGGCAGTTCTCTGGTGACACTGGTACAGAGTAGTCTGTTGACCCGAGATCGTCATAGAGTCTTGTGTGATTCCCACTGTGCTTTGATTTCCACCTTACCACGTCCAAGAGGGCGTGCAAAACGGTGGCTTTTGGGTACAGTCCCGAATCACATGGAGGCAATGAGCGATAGGAGGGGATTCGTCTCTCCCGGTATAGGGAGTTGATGTTGCGCTGTGTTCGGTTGGCTATGACCGGAAATCCCTGGCCAGGGTTGCTGAGATTTACTAGTAAGTGTTACAAGTAGTTTCTCGAACTGTTATAGACCTCATATCGACACGACTTATCGAGCTATTGGGGTCTGACGTTTACCACCCCTAGGCGAGATATGCGACATATCAGACGATCAGACCGGACTGTGCGGTAAGTGTTACTGGTTGGATTCACAGGAGTGTGAGTGGGCTTGCTCGTCGATCTTCTGATCACTCAATACCCGGGTGGCCGTTACGTTTAGCAGACCGCTTGCGGCTTGTGGATATTTGATATGATCATCACCTGCTGTTGGCGTATTGACGAGTCTTTAGAGTCCTACACAGAGGTTTCCTGGCTCAAGCGAAACGAAATAGGAGCGCATATGAGATATGTGCGGGACCGAGAATAATGCGTGTATGTGATACCGTATTCTATTCTCGTGATGAATGTATCTGTTTATCCCAATCAGAGCAAAGCTCTGTTTAAATTCCAAAGAGGAAAAAGAAGCAATGCTTCTGTTCTTTCTCCAATCAGAGCAAAAAAAAAAAATGCGCAACTGCGCAGCTGCGCGACACGTGTCAGCGCGCAGTTGCGCAAGCAAAAAAAAAAAATTCAGTTGCGCGACACGTGTCTGCGCAGTTGCGCACGGACAGCTGCGCGACACGTGTCACGCGCTGGGGGAGTTGCGCAAAACATAATAAATCTTTTCTGTTCTTGTTAAAACAAGAAGATTTTCTTCTGTAAAGCAGGGGCCTTTGGATAAAAAATCCAACGGTGGGGAAAATTACCCAAATCACTCAGAAAAAGATTTATGTAACAAATTTAACTAATTTATGGGCACTATAAAAAGGACCCCAGACCTCAATTAAAAGGCATGAACATCTTGCTAAAAAAAAAAGGAGAAGAGAACTCTTGAGAACTCTTGAAGAATAAAAAAAAAGGTAAAAACCTTTAAAAGAAGAGAAAATTCTCTTATGAACAAGATCATAGATCTTCAACGATAAATAAATAAATAAATAAAATAGTGCCTTGCACTTGTTTTATGAACCATCGGTTCTTGAACCTGAAAGGTTATTAAATTAATAGTGCTTTGCACTTTCATGAACCTTTGGTTCTCTGAGATAAAAAAAAACAAGAAAAAAACTTGTTTCTAAATCAAATAGTGCTTTGCACTTATTTTATGAACCATCGGTTCTTGAATCTAAAAGATTCTCAAATTAACAGTATTTTGCACAAATGCAATGCATTAATTAAAGGGCCAGGCCCAAATCAAAATGACCTGACAGGCCAAAATAAATTGCAAGGCAATAAATGGGCAGAGCCCAAATAAATTGATGCTTTGCATCCTTTATACAAGGGCAGAGCCCAAATAAAATTGATGCCTTGCATCATTCCTAAAAGGGCAGAGCCCAAAACAAATTGATGCTCTGCATCCTTTCTGGGCAAGGCCCAAATAAAAATAAAAAAAAGAAATGCAATGCAAAAGCAAATAAAATGTTGAACATTTCATCTGGACTTAGCCCAATTTTGGCCATAAGTCCTTAAATTAAATTGACTGAGCAAAATTGCTCTTCTAAATCAATTTACATCCGGTTCCAGGGTACATCTCCGAACTCCTTTGACATCCGTCGTTGTGATTCCTCAACGACGTCAAAGAGGTGACGGGTCCCAACGACCACACATCGATATGGACAGCGGGGTCCTTAAACTCGTGGACCGAAACGTCCTTAAACTAATATCGGACCGAAACGTCCCTAAACTAAAATCGGACCGAAACGTCCCTAAACTAATATCGGACCAAAACGTCCCTAAACTAATATCGGACCGAAACGTCCTTAAACTAATATCGGACCGAGACGTCCCTAAACTAATATCGGACCGAGACGTCCTTAAACTAATATCGGACCACCACGTCCCTATACTGGTGATGGACCGCCACGTTCCTAAACTGGAATATGGACCACCACGTCCCTAAACTGGCACAATAGAGTCTAAATGCTCTTTTGTCGGACCTAAACGGTCCCGTTAAGTTGATCCTAGTCTCAAACAGGACTAACGTATCCTTAACGAACGTTTAAGTTGATCTTAGCCACAACGCGACTAACGTATCCTTAAACTAAAAACACCAAACCCAAATCTAAGTAAATACGGATTTGGACTAATCCACGTCCTACGGGCGACGGCATTACTCAGTCTCCGTATACAATCTACGGGCAACCACAAACAAAATAAACACACACGACACGAAGTGAAATTCTGGAGAAGGAGAAAGTTGTTACCGCGATGCGGTAGCGTAATTAACTGCAGGGGCTTGCGCCTGCAGGGAAGAGCGTCCCCACGATCAAAAACCCCTCAAGCGAGGGGGAATCTGACAAAGTCTGCTACATCGGCCGCATCCGTCTAAACCTCCGATAAACGGTGCCATAAATCAACTTGGCATCTTCGGAGAGGTAGACGGATAAAACCAAATAGCATCTGCCCTGAATCCCAGCGTCAGGACAATCGCGGTCCTGCGCGCCGCCGTTCGGAGGGGAACAGATTCTGGCACGCCCGGTGGGACCTCTTCCTCTTTCCACTCCACACTTCGTGTGTCGTGTTCGCGAACAAATCGCGGTTTGCTGTGATTGCCTGTGGATTCAAGGTACTAAGATTTGTTGTCTTGCTCTATGCAGAAAACAGAAAATCGATGGCTTCGAACTGCACCGTTCGCAGCGATAACTCTCGCTCCGTCATTGCTGGAGGAGTGACTTATAAGCCCCAAGCGGCCTCCCTTTTCAAGATGCCGGTGGGGCAGGTGGCTCAAGCCACCACTGGACTATTTTTTGGGACCATGCTCCCATCAATGAGCTTCAACACCCCAATGACATTGCAAGAAGCTCCAAAGAAGTCGGTCTTCGATCGACTCACCACTGCCGCGACCCCTCTCAACGGGTCGTCCAACTCCACTGCTTCAGTTTTTAACGGACTAGGCCAGAGCTCTAACAGGCTCATGAAGAAGCCTGCCATACCAGAAGGCGTTATCCCGAAGCGGATAGCCATTCCAACTCCCGTTCCTGGCAAAATCACCAAGGTTGCTTCCCATGTTCAGAAGTCCGCTTCTGACAAATTGGTCGTCCCCGTTCAACGGACGTCGATCTTTAAAAAGCTGGTACCAGTATATTCTGACCGACACAGGGGGCATGAGGAGGTCACCCCTATAGCTGAAACAACTCCATCAGCACGACACGCTCGACGTCGCCACTGGCGGCGAGTAAGGAAGGCTGGGGGCAACTCCCCCTCTGAGATAACTCCGCCAGCTCCAACGGTTGGGATCGATACAGCTGTTCCAACCAAGAACAGCTTTGTACTGCTCAACAAGGTGCGCAGAAACTCTCCTACTGCGATGTTGAAACGAACTCCTTCACCTGTGGAGAATACTCCAGAGAAGAAGTTAGAGCAGCCCCCTCAACGGCTGTCCTCTAAAATTTACAAGGTCTGGCGACAGGTCCAGGAGTCAGTGATTAATGAAAACCATCTTTATCGACAGAAAAAGATGAAGGTGCGGCAGGAGAAGGATTACTCTGTCAAGCCACAAAAAACAAGAGCTACTTGGATGCCCACTACAACGGCTCCCTTAACTCCAATCACTCAAAAAAGGAGGCCGCAAAAATCCTATGTGTCTTTGGCGAATCGCAAAGACACCGAACACAAACGCCCCAAGTCTGGGGGCATGGTAGTGCACACAGTTTATATGGCTTCTGGAAAGGAGGAAAGCCGCACTTCTACGGGCCACCGACCGCTCACCCGATCCGTGACGAAAGCCTAGGAGCAACAACAAAAGCTTCAGGAAATGATGACTACAATGGCTGCACTCACTGGGCCAAAAGAAAGCTCTGAAACATCCTCGGATGAGCGTCAAGAACAAGAAACGAACGCTGACTTTTTACGCAGAGTCCTCGAAAAGAGGGACAAAGAAGCTGCAGAGCAAGCGGCTAACATAAAACAGATGGCGCTCCTCTTCCAAGATATGGTAGGGATGATGTTACAGCCGGACCATCCTGCTGAAGATCCTCCGATCATCCTTGAAGAAGACAGGGGAGAAACGTCAAATCCTCCGCCGGCTCTGTCAACAGCCAAGGAGGAGGCAATCTCCAAAGTTGACCTAGACGAATATATAGCCCAGCAGATCCGGGTTCATCAGGCGAATGAAGCGGCTGGGCAAATTGTTAGAACCGGACGACCGTATCCGAGCTGGTATGACCAAATCAGTTACCCGCCAGGATATACGATCCCTAAATTCCACGTATATAAAGGGACAGGGAATCCGCATCAGCATGTCGCTCAATTCAGGGCCTTATGCGGCAATACTGGAGGCGATGACAAATTGTTGCTGCGTCAATTCGTCGGCAGCTTAGCAGAAATAGCCTTTGAATGGTATTCGGAGCTACCTAACGACTCTGTCAAAACATTTGCAGAGATGGAACTGCTGTTTACACAAAGATTCGCAAGTGCTAGTGAACGCACCCCGATTACAGCACTGATAAATGCCAGGATAAGGCCCGGCGAAACGTGGGTCCAATACGCAACACGATGGCGAAACCTATGGTCGAAATGCGAACAATGCATAGAAGAGGCACCTGCGGTAGGCATGTTTGTGGGCACTCTCGATCCGCAGGAGACCATCTCGCAATTCATGATGTTCTTCAGGCCGACCACTTTCCAGGCCTTGATCGACAAATTAGCCCAAATGGACCAGATGGGCCATAGACCGTCTTCTCCAAGACCCGATCCCCGAAATGAGAAAGGAAAAGCGATCATCGTCGCCAACGCTCAGCAACAGTCGAGCAACTCAAAGCCGGTCGCTCGCCAAAACAACGTGCGTCCACGCCCATCCCTCGAAGAGAGGCTAGGACGTCATTACTCGTTTCCTCAGAATAAAACGAGAAGACTGTTCGAGCTGGCAGTGCGTAACAGACTCATCAATCTGCCGAGTCCAAAGCGTCTGTCGCAGCCAGGCGATCTTAATAATCCCAATTATTGTCCTTACCACCAAACGGTAAGTCACCCGATTAAGGATTGTTTCATCTTTAAAGGATGGATTGAGGATCAATACCTGCAAGGTAAGTTCACGCTGTCTGAAAGCTGGAAGGTAAACCCCCCACAGCCGCACTCTCCAAAGAAGACGGACACGCCAGGGGCAACTTGTTCTTTCGTCGAGGATGAAAACGATGGAGAAAACTTATCGGATGAATCCGAAGACTACGTAGCGACTTGTCATGTGATT
Organism: Agapanthus africanus; assembly: GCA_030015575.1. Lineage (NCBI taxonomy): Eukaryota > Viridiplantae > Streptophyta > Magnoliopsida > Asparagales > Amaryllidaceae > Agapanthus > Agapanthus africanus. The sequence goes on from JASDDO010000012.1 coordinate 368,903,840, forward strand.
TCTCATTCACTGACGGATGATGAGGAGGATCCTTGCGCTGAGAAATCAACGGCGAACCCTGAAACAGAAATTCCGCGGCCGTCAGACAAGTTGATCGATGCCTTCCTAAATGAAATTCGTCTGAAAGCAAAAGCCAATCAAGAGCATGAAATGGCCATACTGGAAAGAACCAAGGCATTCCCGTCAAATCAAAAGCCATACACTGCGGGTAAAAACGAATTCAAGACGAGGAAATGGTTCGCCAAAGCTCTATCAGTAGGAATGAAGCTACCGCCCTCCGAAGAAAATTCTTTCTATGAGGTAGAGATGCACCCTAACTTCTGTTTATATCATCAGAAGATTATACATCCTACCGAAGACTGCGAATCCTTTAACTGTTGGTGGCAAGGGTATGTCGTTCAAAAGCGACACTTCGACAGGACAATGTGTGAAGCTTGTGGACATCGGAAAAATGTGATAGATGAGCGCAAAAGAGCCGCCGCCGACTGTCATATAGCTGACTTCAAGGGATCATAAATTATCACCTTTGGAAGCGACTCTGACGAAGAAGCTACCCCCAACTCTTCCATCGGGGAATCTATTTCAAAAATAAAGGAATTGAGAAGCTGCGAGAACGTTCAGCCGTGCAATCGCATGCTACTCGGAAAAAATCTCGGCCCCGTAAACAAAGGATCGAACAAAAAGGATAAAGGAAAAAGAAAAACGGCCCTCGTCGCCAGCACTCAACAACAATCAGGTGACCCTAGGCCGGTTGCTCTCCAAAGCAACAAGCGGCAACCCCTCCAGGAAAAGTTGAAACGTCCTTACTCGTTTCCGCAAGATAAAACAAGGGGACTGTTCGAGCTGGCGGTGTGCGACAGACTCATCAATCTGCCGATTCCAAAACGTCCGTTGCGGCCAGGCGATGTTAATAATCCTAACTATTGCCCTTACCACCAAACAGTAGGTCACCTGATCGAGGACTGCTACGTCTTCAAAAACTGGGTTGAAGACCAATACCAACAGGGCAAGTTTGCGCTGTCGAGAACTGGAAGGTGAGTCCGCCACAACCGCACGCTCCGAAGAAGATGGATACGCTGGGGGCATCATGTTCATTCATGGAGAAAGACTCATAGACCGAAAAGTCAATAAACTAGATATTCGCCTCAAGTACGGCGACAACGGACCGAAACGTCCTTAAACTAACAACGGACCGAGATGTCCTTAAACTAATGATGGACCGCAATGTCCTAAAACTTGCAAATGACCGAAATGTTTTTAAACTACTACCGCAGCATTCTTAGGCTGACGAGAATATAAAAAAAAATAAAATAAAAATAAACGGTATGTCCATAAGCAAAATGGGCACGGATGAAAACCCGAAAGGGCTCCGTGAGTAAAAACAGCAGGGCTACCGGCGAGTGTTCGTGAAAACCCGAAAGGATGCGACCTCGTAAAAAAAAAATAAATAAATAAAAAGAATACAAAAAAAAACGGTATGTCCATAAGCAAAATGGGCACGGATGAAAACCCGAAAGGGCTCCGTGAGTAAAAACAGCAGGGCTACCGGCGAGTGTTTGTGAAAACCCGAAAGGGCGCAACCTCGTTAAGAAACACTTATAGGGTCCTCTCGACCCTGTAAGGAGAAACCACCTGCGTGAGATCCTTACGACTCACAAAGGAACAACACACTTAGGGATCCCCACGATTCCTAAGGAGAAAATACACTTGCGAGATCCTCACGACTCGTAAGGAGAACTCTCTTGTGGGACCCTTACGGCTCATAAGATTTGAAAGTATTAAGTTACAGAAACCTTAACCTGTTCTTAAGCAGCCCCCACAACCTTCGATATTGCCCTACAAGTAGTCCAATATTGACCCTTGTATACAATCCATGGGCGCAAATAAATATTTCCCTAACAAAGTCCCATCCGTGACTAGGGATATGCGTGTACAGCAAACAACCCTTGTGAGTCCTCTCGACTCATAAGGAGATAGCACTCTTGTAAGATCCTTACGACTTATAAGAGAACATACACTTAGGAATCCATTCCTAAGGAGAAAACGCACCTGCGAGATCCTCACGACTTGTAGGGAGAAATACCTTTGTGAGACCCTTACGGCTCATGAAGTCAAAAGCCTTAGCCGACAGGACCCTTAACCCTGTTTACTAAGCCACCTTTGTTCAACATCGACAGCGGCAAATGATGATTCGCTCCTGGCAATGTCCCAGTTGCAGCGATGCTGATGCCTAAACCGATATCAAATTCCAAGTCCTTTCAAGGCAAATGATGATTCGCTCCTGGCAATATTCCAATTGTAGCGATGCTGATGCCTAAATCGGTATCAAATTCCAAGTCCTTTCATGGCAGACGATGATTCGCTCCTGGCAATATTCCAGTTGCAACGATACTGATGCCTAGACCGGTATCAAATTCCAAGTCCTTTTACGGCAAATGATGATTCGCTCCTAGCAATATTCCGGTCGCAGCGATGCTGATGCCAAGATTGGTATCAGATCCCAAATCCCCTACTCGCAAAATATATATATATATATATATATATTTATATATGCATACGAAATAGCCGAAATGATGGGACAGCTTGCAAACAAAATCAGCAAGTAAAAATGTATGCATGCAAAATAGCCGAAATGGTTGGGCAACTCGCAATAAAAAGCAGCGAGTAAAAAGAAAAATAGCCGAAATGATTGGGCACCGCGAAAAATAGCCGAAATGGTTGGGTAACTCGCAATAAAAAGCAGCGAGTAAAAAGAAAAACAGCCGAAATGATTGGGCACCGCGAAAAATAGCCGAAATGATTGGGCAATCGCGACCTTCGCGATATAAAAGCTGAAATGATAGAGCATCGCGGAAAGAAAAAAAAAATGAAAGAATGAAACTTTTTGCCTTACAGGTGAAATCACATCGATCCCTGTATACAATCCAGGGGCACAGATAAAAAGGGAACAATACCTTCCCAATAGGCTCCACCAGAAAGCGAAGCCAAATCTCGACGGTTCATAGATAACCTAGAGACCATCTCGACATTTGTCGCAATATTACAGACACGATGTCAACAAATAAAGCAAAGGAAGGTCCCTAACTTCAGGGTCTCAACGTCAATATCGACAACTTAAAGATCACCAACGGCGTTTCTCCTCACTCCAACTAAATGCAGACATGACGTCAACAAATGACCTCAGAATCGCAATGAAACGGAACCATGACAAAGTCCCTAGTTCCAAATCCTAATGGCCACGTCTACAGCCTAGAGACCAACAACGGTGTGCTTCCTCATTCCAACAGGACACAGATGTTATACCATCAAGCGGAGCGATGGCAAAATCCCAGCCTCACCTCAGCATTCGTCTCGATACAGTAGACGCAATGTCAACAACAGCGTTCCTCTGCAGTCCAGCTGGAGGCAGATGCAACGTCAACAAAAGACCTCACGGTCGAAACAAAGCGGAGTAACGGCAAAATCCCAACTCCACCTTAGCATTCGTCTCGTTACAACAGACTCAATGTCAACAACGGCGTTCCTTCGCAGACCAGCGGGGTGTACATGCAAAGTTAACAAAAGACCCCATGGTCGAAACAAAGCGGAGTGATAGCAAAATCCCAGCTCCACCTCAGTATTCGTCTCAATACACCAGACGCAGTGTAAGCAAATGAAGCGAAGGCCACATTCCTAGCTTCAACGTCTTTACGGTAACTCACATAAAACCGGAAAGACAATCGGAGACCATCTCACATGAAGTGGTCACCTCCTTGACGTTCGTCTCGATACAGTAGACAAAATGTCAACCTCAGCGTTCTTCCTCCAGCAGGGAATCAGACATGACAAAGCAAATGAAGCGAAGGCCACATTCCTAGCTTCAACATCTTTACGGTAACTCACATAAAACCGGAAAGACAATCGGAGATCATCTCGCATCAGCACAGAGTGGTCACCACCTTGACGTTCGTCTCGATACAGCAGACGAAATGTCAACCCCAGCGTTCTTCCTCCAACAGGATTTGGACACACCAAAGCAAACGAAGCAAAGGCCAAATTCCTAGCTTCAGGGTCTTAACGGCAAGTCATATAAAGCCTGAAAGACTATCGGAGATCATCCCACACCAGCGCGGAGTGGTTATGACTCATCGGGGCTCTCCAAAATGAGCCTAACCTCAAGTAAAAAGCGGCATGGCAAATTCCTAGCGCTTGCTCTTCCGACGGTCAAACTGCCAAGGAGGATTGCTTGAAGACGTCATGTCCAGCCCCCGAAGGGATCAGAGACACGGCAGTTGCAGGGCTACTCGAACAGCACGATTGCCTATCGAGGACTATATCAGCTTATGCGACGGTACGATGGCCAAAACCCTAAGTACCACCAACCTTAACGGGCTTCTGTCGTAAAGAGCAGAGGTTAAATGCGACGTTAAGATGTTCTTGCGAGAAACGTTCGATTCATCCCGACTTGTGAAAAATTGTCGAGGCGGCTCGACTCGTGAGATAAAGCCTTAGGCAGTGGGCATAAAAGAAGCCTGTTTCCTAAGCATTGGGACCCTGCGAGTTGGCCCAAAACGGTCTCTTGCATACCATCCACGGGTCTCACTCTCCAACGTCGAACTTCGACAAGGAGGGAAGCAACCGCTTACAAGTCCTCTCGACTCGTAAGAGGGAAAAATTCTCTTGTAGGATCCTTACAACTTACAAGAGAAAACCACACTTAGGAATCCTCACGATTCCTAAGGAGAAAAACCCACCTACGAGATCCTCTAGATCCGTAGGGAGAAAAGTCTCTATGAAACCCTCACGGCTCATAGAGTTGAAAAGTCTTAGGCAGCAGATCTGAACCTGCGGCCTAAGCCCTCGCTATCTCATGAAGAAATCAAGAAGCTTACTCTATTACCTGCTAATTGTGACGACATGCTGAGAAAGAGGAAAAGCAACAGAAAGAGCACCCGATTTACGTTTGATTAAGCGTTCAGGACGTATTCATTCATGCATGGGCAAAAAGACTCAGGACAAAGATATATAATAAAGACAAGCTGGGATAAAAAAAAATTCCATTAATATTGCCCGAAGTTCTTACAGTCATAAAAACAATAAACGAAAGTTACAATGGAATAACCTCAGATCCAGGGCATGGATTGAGGAATTCAAAAGCGATCCTATCTATGACTTTCCAAGCCACGCAGACCATCCTAGTGTGCTTCCTTTCGCGAGCATAAGCGTCAGGGTCCCTCCCGATGTCTTCCACCCTCCGATAAGCAGCGAGTATGGCAGACTGTTGAAAGATCTCGTGCAAGTGGTCAATAAGACTGTCTCGCCGTCTCTTCGAGATAAAGTTCAATAAGTACACAGAGTGCACCTTGTCCTCAGCGGCATCCAACGCCTTAAGCGGCACACCGGAACAGAATAGGGGAAGCGCTTCCCAGATAGCTCCCACGATAAGTTTAAGAAGAAAGTAACGTCGGGGAAGCAGTGGACCGTTGTATGCGTCGAAGCGACTCATTATTTCAGCACACTCCTCGTTTATGAACTCCCGATTTTAAGAGCGGCCAAATCGGCGGATGCCCTCATGAGAGATGATCTCGTTAAGAGCATACATGTGGACGTTCATTGTTCCTGTGAATGAGGATCAACAAAATTATCAGAAAGACTAATTAAGTAAAATGATATAATGCACTGAGGAATAAAATGTCATCTTTAACTTCCAAGATCCATGAAGAATTCTTAAGAGTTCTTCTATATGATTTGGGAGGAGCAAAACTCCATTAATGAAATGAGAAAATACAGGGAAAATCTTTTAGAGAGCAAAGCTCTATTAATGGAACTCTAATAGGGCTCTCCTTAGTCTTCTATAGACCCCCTTAGAGCAAAGCTCTACTAAGTGAAACCCTAAATGAGTCTTCTTTAGATCTGGGATCTATTGAGAGCAATGCTCTTAAAATTGATTAAAATTAATATTTTTACCTAAAATTCTCTAAAAGTTTGAACTTTTAAAAGTGTTTAAATAAGAGAGCAGGGCTCTGAGTTCTGAAAGTAAAATTTTAGAGATGAGAATCATCTAAGGGACCAAAAGTCCTATTTATAGGCATCAAGTGCCCTTTCAGCATCCAAGAGATGGCGCGACGGTTCGGAGTCTGCCACCGCTGCGCTCACGTTAGGAGGCCACGTAAGCGCAACGGTGGGGGGGGCATTTGTTTATCCCAATCAGAGCAAAGCTCTGTTTAAATTCCAAAGTGGAAAAAGAAGCAATAGTTCTGTTCTTTCTCCAATCAGAGCAAAAAAAAAAAAGTGCGCACCTGCGCACCTGCGCGACACGTGTCACGCAGCTGCGCAGTGCGCACCTGCGCAGTGCGCGACACGTGTCAGCGCGCAGTTGCGCAAGCAAAAAAAAAAAAAGAAAAAAATTCAGTTGCGCGACACGTGTCTGCGCAGTTGCGCAAGCACAGCTGCGCGACACGTGTCACGTGCTGGGGGAGTTGCGCAAAACATAATAAATCTTTTCTGTTCTTGTTAAAACAAGAAGATTTTCTTCTGTAAAGCAGGGGTCTTTGGATAAAAAATCCAACGGTGGGGAAAATTACCCAAATCACTCAGAAAAAGATTTATGTAACAAATTTAACTAATTTATGGGCACTATAAAAAGGACCCCAGACCTCATTTAAAAGGCATGAACATCTTGCTAAAAAAAAAAGTAGAAGAGAACTTTTGAGAACTCTTGAAGAATAAAAAAAAAGGTAAAAACCTTTAAAAGAAGAGAAAATTCTCTTATGAACAAGATCATAGATCTTCAACGATAAATAAATAAATAAATAAAATAGTGCCTTGCACTTGTTTTATGAACCATCGGTTCTTGAACCTGAAAGGTTATTAAATTAATAGTGCTTTGCACTTTCATGAACCTTTGGTTCTCTGAGATAAAAAAAAAACAAGAAAAAAACATGTTTCTAAATCAAATAGTGCTTTGCAGTTATTTTATGAACCATCGGTTCTTGAATCTAAAAGATTCTCAAATTAACAGTATTTTGCACAAATGCAATGCATTAATTAAAGGGCCAGGCCCAAATCAAAATGACCTGACAGGCCAAAATAAATTGCAAGGCAATAAATAGGCAGAGCCCAAATAAATTGATGCTTTGCATCCTTTATACAAGGGCAGAGCCCAAATAAAATTGATGCCTTGCATCATTCCTAAAAGGGCAGAGCCCAAAACAAATTAATGCTCTGCATCCTTTCTGGGCAAGGCCCAAATAAAAATAAAAAAAAGAAATGCAATGCAAAAGCAAATAAAATGTTGAACATTTCATCTGGACTTAGCCCAATTTTGGCCATAAGTCCTTAAATTAAATTGACTGAGCAAAATTGCTCTTCTAAATCAATTTACATCCGGTTCGAGGGTACATCTCCGAACTCCTTTGACATCCGTCGTTGTAATTCCTCAACGACGTCAAAGAGGTGACGGGTCCCAACGACCACACATCGATATGGACTGCGGGGTCCTTAAACTCGTGGACCGAAACGTCCGTAAACTAATATCGGACCGAAACGTCCCTAAACTAATATCGGACCGAGACGTCCCTAAACTAATATCGGACCGAGACGTCCCTAAACTAATATCGGACCGAGACGTCCTTAAACTAATATCAGACCACCACGTCCCTAAACTGGCGATGGACCGCCACGTCCCTAAACTGGAATATGGACCACCACGTCCCTAAACTGGCACAATAGAGTCTAAATGCTCTTTTGTCGGACCTAAACGGTCCCGTTAAGTTGATCTTAGTCTCAAACAGGACTAACGTATCCTTAACGAACGTTTAAGTTGATCTTAGCCGCAACGCGACTAACGTATTCTTAAACTAAAAACACCAAACCCAAATCTAAGTAAATACGAATTTGGACTAATCCACGTCCTACGGGCGACGGCATTACTCAGTCTCCGTATACAATCCACGGGCAACCACAAACAAAACAAACACACACGACACGAAGTGAAATTCTGGAGAAGGAGAAAGTTGTTACCGCGATGCGGTAGTGTAATTAACTGCAGGGGCTTGCGCCTGCAGGGAAGAGCGTCCCCACGATCAAAAACCCCTCAAGCGAGGGGGAATCTGACAAAGTCTGCTACATCGGCCGCATCCGTCTAAACCTCCGATACACGGTGCCATAAATCAACTTGGCATCTTCGGAGAGGTAGACGGATAAAACCAAATAGCATCTACCCCGAATCCCAGCATCAGGACAATCGCGGTCCTGCGCGCCGCCGTTCGGAGGGGAACAGTATCGAATGGTTGTATGCGATATAACCTAGTTATCGAATCGAGATTGATTCGATAAGTCGATACATTGGATATTAGTCGGTCATATACGATATGAACGGATCATTAAATCAAGTGTTGATTCAATGATTTAATGTATAATTATATATTTGATATATTAATTTACATTAACTAGTATTGGTTCACTTAAGATCGATTTTCTCACTTGATGTGCACATTGTATATATGATATAGTTTTGTGCACTAGTTTGTATCATGTTTGATGATACATGTAAACTTGAGTGTGTATGATTAAACCATGGTTATCTTAATGGTTAGGGTTTGGATTTACTAATATATTTATTTTTATTAATTCATTTTAAGGCAAGAATAAAATGGTGGCTAGTTTTTGTTTCTTTCATGAAACTTCATGAAGCTTTGAAGCTTTGACCATTTTGTCTCTTAGCCTTAACCTAACCATTAAACCTAACCTTAGTTTATTCTCTACATCTAACTATGGTTGCTATATGATAAGAAAATTCTTTTTATTCTTATCATAATTCTTTTCTTCTTGATCTTCTTCTTCTTCTTCAAGAAGAAAAAGCTTGCCTCCATCAATGGCAACTTGAGAAAAAGAGTGAGAAATCCAATTCTAAAGTGAACCCACTTCCTTTTCATCCTGTACCACTTGCCAAGTAGTATAGGGTGTTTTCTTCACAAGTTTCATGACTTGGTGAAGTTGGAGCTTGATCTTATGCTGTCTCGACGTAGATCATCTTCGGCATCGAAGTCGACGACCTAGCCCGACCATTTCTCCGATGAAGCCGACGCTAGAGCCCGGGATCCGATGATTGCAGCGAGGAGACATCATCACGGGACTATGGAAGTGGAGGACCGGATCTACAAAGGTTGTATTTTCCGTTAACTCTTAGTTAAGTTGTTAACTAGTTAATGTTTTCGCTTAATCTTTAGTCAACGATCCGTATTAGGGTTTCTCGGCACTTGTAAAATTTGAAATTGGCATGGTCGATGCCATGTGAGACCTCATTAGTGTGCCTAGGAACCCTACAGTGGTATCAGAGCCTAGCTAGAGCCTTAGGCGATGCGTAGACGGAGTTAGAAGTCCGATCGAACCGAAACCATAACTCCAAAATGCTCTCTGGACTTTTTTCAAAAACTGGGTTTTTTCCAGATTAAAAATGCTTAAAAAATTGAGCAGGAAATTCTAAGAATTACGATGCAAAAACGAGTAAACGATACCCCCAAAGCGCGGCGGAACCGCGGCAGAAGCATGGCTTCTGCTGCGGTTCCGCGGCCAAATTATGAGATTACGCTTCCATTTTTGTACAGTAATTTGTCTTTTCAGGTGCTGAGTTTTCTGGGAATTTTTAATTTGCACTCAAGAGTTGAGTTTTTTGGGGTGTTTTGGAGCTTCGTGGATTCGATCGGATTGTCTAATTTTGTCTATGTGTTTTCCGGGTAATTTTTGAATATGTTAAAAAGTTCGACCGGATATAAATACCTACTTTTTCCCCTGTCGGGAAATTTCCAAGTGTTGGATCTTTCCGTGGTTTAATAACGTTCTAAGTAGTGCAAGTAACGCGATGGACCCTCTAGAAGACAACAAACCTTAACTCGATTATGTGACCATCTTGAACTGACCGTTGAACCTTAGGGTTTGGGGCAGTACGGCGTGCCACATGTGACGCGTTGGCTTGACCCTTCTACGGCTGGACCGTTGGTACTGAGGCATGAACTGGATGTTTTTAAACCTATTTCATGTGTTGATTTGTTTCGGGAAAACTTGGGTGTTTGACTGTTCGATCGGAAAGTTTAAACTTTTCTGTTTATCTGGAATGTGATACAATATTTGGAATCCACAAGTAGTTATGAGATAACTGAATGAATGTTATAAACATAGCACTTTAGTCTCACTTGATCGGTCGCCACGGAATTTTGATGTGATCAAAAGTCCGTCGCAATCACGTAGCGTACGCGGATACTCGCCGGGTAAACTTAATAGACAGCCTCACTCCATAGCCCCGACCAAGTGACTGTAGGAGAACCCCGTCGCCGAAAGCATCCGTTCGGGTGCTCGGGGTAGCGGTGTTCTGCCTTAGTGCACTTCGTCGACGGTATCAGGGGTGCGGCCGCCTACTAAAGTTTGCGACGAGCATTCGATCAGAATGTCGGGAATCCTGTTGAATTGCCCGACTTGATATCGAAAAGAGTTTTCGATAATGAGACTAAAATGCGGGGTTTATAATTGTTAGGCATGCGATGTCTAAGGAATTCATTGGATTAGGCATGCGATGTCTATGCAGGTTGCGGATTCCAACTGTTGTAGTTTTACACTTTCTTTTCTGCGACCGTAATTGTAATATGTGATATCGCCGATTTCGTTGCTATATGTCAACGACAATTGGGATACGCATGTTTACTTACGCTGATGACATGTGTTGTTATGTGCTGCTGGATATGTTATATTGGATCGTCGTGTTTGAATAGCCGGGGGTTTTTATGTGAGATGAGTGTTTTTCTTTTTCATTCATGTAAAAAACATGTATGTAATATTCTTTTATTGGGACACTTCCAGGTTGCGGAAGATGTCACCTTTTGTATATTATTTACTTTTCCGCACTAGGATAGACCCAAGGAGGAGGGCATAAGTAACCGGGTTCTGGAGTGCAGTGGGAGACCAACTCGAGGAGTCGAGTCCGGGTCTCCTAACTCTAGAATTGGTAGGGTTGCTTGCCGCTCTCGTAGGGGTCTAGGGGTGTGGGTTTGGCTATTCATCACGACCGTGGAATCCGTGTTTTATACTGGCTCGTATTGAAAACACGGACGTCCTAGTATATCCAATATTTCATATGATATTTTCTGCTGCGATATTTGTGATGTGATCATTTGATATGTTCTGTGATAAATACTGTATATAGTATATATGATATATTATATAGGCGTTACTTATGTTTTACACCCGCGCTAGCCCTGCCCCGCTCTGTCGTTAGTTACCTAACCTAACGGTGCACGAGGGGACATTGAGGCGAATGCGGATGGCATAAGTGTACGTCGTATTTATCTGTGATGTTTAGGTAATTTAAATGATGGGACTTCATTAATATGATTAATGAAATAAAAGAAACCTAAGATGTTGTGGAATCGAATTTTCAATAAAACAGGTAGCTACAGTTCTTGCTTTGCATCGAGGTGTTCCTTGTAGAACATCCTGCACCTTATTCGATAAGGAAAGGACCGAGATCCCTTCACCGGGAGTGACTCCTTTAGAAATAACTGGCAGATGCTACAACTCTCGGTTTGTCTTTTGATTGCTTCTATAGTTTCTGCTTTGCACAGTGATATATATGATATATCCCGCACCTCATTCGACGAGGAAAGAACCGACGATCCCTTCACCGAGACTGACTCCTTTAGCAAAACTAGAAAAGCCTCAGAAACACTCCATTTTAAAATCATTTGATTCTACAACGATATCAAGTTCATTACGCAATAGGTTTTCAGAAAAACCTGTCGTAGCCCTCCGTCATTTCAGATAAGTCCTACTTAGTATTCGTACTACGTTTGTTGGCCTGCGTCAAGGCGTAGTGTGCGGTAGCTAACTAGTATTTATCTGCTTATGCATATGATGCAGATTGGATTAGGGTAGTCGTGCGACTTTGTTGGCCTGCGTCAAGGGTCGTGCGGGTGGGTTTAATTCAATCAGGAAATGACGGGTTGAACTTGACTAGCGCACTATGGTTTGTTGGCCTGCGTCAAGGTCATAGGACGCTAGGGGCAAAATATTATCGGGAATTTCAAGTGTTGAAATTTGCAATGAGATTGCATACCTTCTATGAGATAGTTGGATCCCGATACCCGCTGCGAGTAATTGTTACTCGTGGGAGAGTTTTACACATTACAATTAGCCGATCAAGTAGGTGTCTAGAAAGGTGTCAACGGGGTTACGCCTCTGGAAAAACGAGGTTTACAGTAATTAGGTCCGTGCGAAAGCACGGGGAACCTCCCTCAAAGTACCGACACTGGCCTGGCTGAAAGATTGGCGAACTTGTAGCGTGTAATTAATCCCGGCTAGTCTTTCCTTTTAGGGTTTGAAGGAAGATTTGATAAAAACAGTGGGAGCCATCCTGATTAGATAAAATAATTACCAATCTATTCTTGCAAGAGCGCACGCAGAGTGTTTTCTTTTCTCTCTCTTTCCAGGTAGCGACCATATCACGCCTTAATCAAAATAATAATACGGATATATTGACCGAACCCACTTGTTATACTGAGCTGGGGAATGTTGGTCCCGCTCCAACTTATAATTGTTATAAGACAGAGCAGGAAATTGGGGAATACCAAATTTCCCATGCCGCCCAAACGAAGAAAGTGCATATGATGCATCTTCTTCGGGTGTGTTCGTTACATAGAACTGTTTCTCAGTGTCCTTTACGTCCTGGGTATATGATACCGGATCAGGATCCTACATATGTAATATGTTTCATGGGCTACAGATAGGTAAAGAACCGAGAACGGGTGATAAGTTTCATGAGGCAGAAAACGGGGCAAGAGTTGCAGCCAAGTCTGTCGGTCACTGTCACCCTGTATTACCAATACATTGATTCTGAACGAATGTTATTAGATACCGAACCTGATATACAAAATCATATTAGTCTCTTTATTAGTAAAGAAGGATATAATTTTGTATTGTTGGATAATGTTTTGAACATTTCCTATATCAAAAGTTGATCGGTTCAGGCACGTTATCTAAAAGCATTGATGTTCTCAATCAAACTACAGTTCTTAGTATATAGAACACACACAAGAGGAAGAGTTCAGAAATGAACGAATCCTACTTGAGGTATTGTAGACTAGGTCATATCAATGCGACCCGACTAGCTGGAGTTACATAAAGATGCATATTTAAATTAGTTTGAATTTACATCTTATGAAACTCGCCAGTCATGTCACAAAGATAAGATGACCACAGCTCTGTTTATTGGAAGCAGAGAAAGAGTTACTGTACTCTTGGGATGATACATGTTGATGTATGTAGGTCCCCTGTCTACATATGCCAAGACCGGTTCTTTGTACTTCATTAAATTCTCTGATGATCTTTCGAGATTCAGACCTATGTTCCTGTTGAAATACAAGTCCGAACCTTTTGAGATATTCACAGAATATGATTTAGAAGTAGATAACCAAAATACGGGTATAAGTATTATGTCCTTTGATGTGATCGAGGAGGAGAATACTTGAGCACGGAAATCCTGGACTATTCTAAAGGAGAATGAGATTCTCTCTCAGAATTACTTCTCCGTATACACCACAGCACGTCGGTGTATCGGGGCGGAGCAGATACACCCTATTTGATATGGTGTGATCTATGATGAGTACTACTGAGTTACCTATTTCCTTTTGGGAGTTATGCACTTATGAAGTTGCATACCTATTGAATAGGGTTCCAATCAAATCAGAAGCCTACCGCTTCATATGTGATATGGAAAGGGAAGAGCCCATATCTTAAGTTAGTTAAGATTTAGGGTTGTCCGGCCTATGTCTAAAAGCAAAATCCGGACAAGATCGAGGCAAGGTCAGTTCTGTAGAACTGGAAACGTTCCAGCTATACAAACTACTGCAGATGATTTGATAGAACCAAAGGATTCAGTAGATTCCAACGAACCTCAGCCTCTCCGCCGATCTAGTAGGGTTCCTCACCCACCTGAGAGATACTTCGGTTTCTCTATGACAGTGGGAGTGAGGAATGCATCATGAGATGATGACCCAACTAGTTTCGAGCTGGCCATCAAGAGTGGGACTCTGTAAGAATGGCTGGATGCTTAGCGATCTGAGATGGAATCCTTATACACCAACAAAGTATGGACTTTGGTTGCTTTATCTGAAGGGTTAAATCCCCATCAGGAGCAAGTATATCTTGAGAAGATTACTTGGTGTAGATGGAAAAGTTGAGACTTTCAAAGCTAGACTTGTTAAAGGTTTTCGTCATCAACCAGGCATGGAATATGATGAAACCTTTTCCAGTAGCTATGCTTAAGTCTATCCAGATCCTACTTTCCACGGCTACATACCATGACTACGATATCTGGCGGTTGGGTGTCATGACTGCTTTTCTAAATATTGATTTAGAAGAGAGCGTCTATAAGTACACAGCCAGAGGGCTTCGTAGACAGTGGGAGCAGCGGAAACGTGTGCAAGATGTTTTATGTGATGAAGCAGGCATCGCGGAGTTGGAACATCTGTTTTGATGAGTTAGTCAAACAGTTTGACATCATCAAAATGGTAGATGAACCTTGTATATATAAAAAGGTAGTAGGGAGTATGGTGGTAATCCTCGTAGAGTACGTGGATGACATACTCTTGATAGGGAAGGAGTTTCCTATGCTACGCTCGGTCAATCTCCGCTTATCACAAGGATTCTCCATAAAGGATCAAAGTAATACCTACTAAATCCTAGGTTTTGGATCTATGAGATAGATCTAATTGGATATTAGGACACTCACTAGTTGCAGTGAGATGGTATCAATTGATCCAGGGGAGAATACTGGAAAGGTTCCAGGGTGATAAAGACGACTGAATGTCAGTCACATGCATTGTCTTTACCCTCAGTAAAGGGACGGTATGTTGGAAGAGTTCCAAGCTAGATACCGTGGCATACTAGACGATAAAGACTGGATACATCGCTACTTAAGATGCTACCAAAGAGGCAGTCTGGGTGTATATTAGTTCATGAGATGAACTTCGTTCCTCCCATTGTGTGACAATGGAGTTATGGCTAATGCCAAGGAACGTCCGTCCCATCAGTGATCCAGACGTATTCTAAGGCAGTATCACCTGATCATGGAGATAGTTGATCTCCAGGGTGATCAAGGTTAGGAGAGTAGACTCAGAGGACAACACGGCGGATCCACTCACGAAGGCCCATTCCCAGAGAGAGACTTTTATGGGATGGTTGAGTATGAGATACTACAACCACTGCTACAGATGGCCCTAGTGCAAGTGGGAGATTGTTAGTTATGTGTATGCCCTATAGGCCATTACTGTACATAGGATGTATATTGTAGTGGATGCTTGGACATATATAGGGAGGACTTTCTTGATCGACATGATAGTACGCTATCTGGTTACTCTTTACCTTAACGTGTATACTGTTTGTCTCTCTGTTACATGTTGGTAAAGCCCTTAGGATGTGTACTTGACTACCTGGACTATGATGCAGATCATACTAGTGGGGACATGGTAGTCCATAAGTACATCCTTCAAGGTCCCTAGTCGTGGGTGTATCGAGACGGGGCATCGATATACCAGAGTAGACTAGCGTATACCTTCTCGACCCATACAGATAGGCGGTGGATGATCCCATATCCATTGGTGTTTGACATCAGAGATGATATACGGGTGCTCAGTGGAGACTGGGTACACTGGACGGACTCGCCGAGAACTCCCAGATGGTATTATACCTTACGTCAAATGGCAGTTCTCTGGTGACACTGGTACAGAGTAGTCTGTTGACCCGAGATCGTCAGAGAGTTTTGTGTGATTCCCACCGTGCTTTGATTTCCGCCTTACCATGTCCAAGAAGGCGTGCAAAATGGTGGCTTTTGGGTACAGTCCCGAATCATATGGAGGCAATGAGCGATAGGAGGGGATTCGTCTCTCCCGGTATAGGGAGTTGATGTTGCGCTATGTTCGATTGGCTATGACCGGAAATCCCTGGCCAGGGTTGCTGAGATTTACTGGTAAGTGTTACCAGTAGTTTCTCGAACTGTTATAGACCTCATATCGACACGACTTATCGAGCTATTAGGGTCTGACGTTTACCACCCCTAGGCGAGATATGCGACATATCAGACGATCAGACCGGACTGTGCGGTAAGTGTTACTGGTCGGATTCACAGGCGTGTGAGCGGGCTTGCTCGTCGATCTTCTGATCGCTCAATACCCGGGTGGCCGTTACGTTTAGCAGACCGCTTGCGGCTTGTGGGTGTTTGATATGATCATCACCTGCTGCCGGCGTATTGACGAGTCTTTAGAGTCCTACACAGAGGTTTCCTGGCTCAAGCGAAACGAAATAGGAGCGCATATGAGATATGTGTGGGACCGAGAATAATGCGTGTATGTGATACCGTATTCTATTCTCGTGATGAATGTATCGAATGGTTGTATGCGATATAACCTAGTTATCGAATCGAGGATTGATTCGATAAGTCGATACATTGGATATTAGTCGGTCATATACGATATGACCGGATCGTTAAATCAAATGTTGATTCAATGATTTAATGTATAATTATATATTTGATATATTACTTTACATTAACTAGTATTGGTTCACTTAAGATAGATTTTCTCACTTGATGTGCACATTGTATATATGATATAGTTTTGTGCACTAGTTTGTATCATGTTTGATGATACATGTAAACTTGAGTGTGTATGATTAAACCATGGTTATCTTAATGGTTAGGATTTGGATTTACTAATATATTTATTTTTATTAATTCATTTTAAGGCAAGAATAAAATGGTGGCTAGTTTTTGTTTCTTTCATGAAACTTCATGAAGCTTTGAAGCTTTGACCATTTTGTCTCTTAGCCTTAACCTAACCATTAAACCTAACCTTAGTTTATTATCTACACCTAACTATGGTTTCTATATGATAAAATAATTCTTTTTATTCTTATCTTAATTCTTTTCTTCTTGATCTTCTTCTTCTTCTTCAAGAAGAAAAAGCTTGCCTCCATCAATGGCAACTTGAGAAAAAAAGTGAGAAATCAAATTCTAAAGTGAACCCACTTCCTATTTCTTCATCCTCTACCACTTGCCAAGTAGTATAGGGTGTTTTCTTCACAAGTTTCATGACTTGGTGAAGTTGGAGCTTGATCTTGTGCTGCCTCGACGTAGATCATCTTCGGCATCGAAGTCGACGACCTAGCCCGACCATTTATCCGATGAAACCGACGCTAGAGCCCGGGATTCGATGATAGCAGCGAGGAGACATCATCACGGAGCTATGGAGGTGGAGGACCGGATCTACAAAGGTTGTATTTTTCGTTAACTCTTAGTTAAGTTGTTAACTAGTTAATGTTTTCGCTTAATCTCTAGTCAACGATCCGTATTAGGGTTTCTCGGCACTTGTAAAATTTGAAATTGGAATGGTTGATGCCATGTGAGACCTCATTAGTGTGCCTAGGAACCCTACAGTAGATGCTCAGGAGAGACGGAAGCTTCCGGAGATGTGCCAAGACATTATAGTCCACCGAGGAAGGACTTATGTTTTCATCAGCCGGTTCTCTGCCATCTTCTTCATTAGCGACTTGTTTTTCCTTCCCTTTTGGGGCGTTGCCCTGATTTTGCGGTAGAGCCCTGCCGCTTCTGAGCTAGATTTGATTGGCCTTTGTGGTGAGCACCTCGTCCTCTTCGGGAAAACAGAGCTCATCCTCGGAGTCGCTGCCAAGATGGATGGCGTAGCAGGTCACTACTGGGATCTCTTCATTGGAGTCTTCTTCTAACTCCTCCAGAATTTCAGCCGCTTGTACAGGGAAGAACTCCTTCAATTGAATCAATGTTCTTTCCTTTTGTTTATATTCTTCGAGGGAATCGATATATTTTTGAATAGTTGATCTCCCTGCAGACTCTTTTTCACGTCGAACTGCACTTTTCTTCTTCTTGAGCTTCTTGGATTTTGAGCCTGATGGAGCCGCATTGGCAGCTGGACTGGTAGGCTTCTTCTGCCCTTCCCATTCCGTCCTGGGTTCTTTCCGAAGTAGCTTTATCATCTTCTTCGTCTTATTAGATATGTGCGTACTCCACGGAGGCCGCGATGAGTCAGTTTCGTTTGTCAGGGCAGCAGGTTCAGCTGTCTGCTCCCAGAAGGCTTCAACTTCTGTCTGTATAAGTTGGCGGTTGCAACTTGATTGTTCACCAACACGCTTTTGGACAGCTCGATATCTCCATCCTTGTACTGCTTCTCGACCCAGTCTTCGAGGATATAGCAATCCTCGATCGCATGGCTCACTACTCGGTGGTACGGGAAATACAGAGGATTGTCGGTCATTTTTGCTTCTTGGGGTCTTTTCAACTCCGGTAATTATAGGCCGTTGTTCAAGGCATCTTTAAATATCTTGCGGACCTTGTCCCTTCTTAAAGAGTAAACCTTGTTCTTTTTCTCCTCTAGGGAAGGCCCATCTCCTCCCAGCAATGGCTTTCGAGACCGGTTAGTTTTGGATTCGGCCGCCCTTCGCTTTTCTTCATTGTCGGACGCATTGAATGTTAGTTATATGTATGCCCTAGAGGCCATTACTGTACATAAGATGTATATTGTAGTGGATGCTTGGACATATATAGGGATGACTTTCTTGCTTGATATGATAGTATGCTATCTGGTTACTCTTTACCTTAACGTGTACACTAATTGTCTCTCTGTTACATGTTGGTAAAGCCCTTAGGATGTGTACTTGACTACCTGGACTATGATGTAGATCATACTAGTGGGGACATGGTAGTCCATAAGTACATCCTTCAAAGTCCCTAGTCGTGGATGTATCGAGACGGGGCATCGATATACCAGAGTAGACTAGCGTATACCTTCTCGACCCATATAGATAGGCGATGGATGATCCCATATCCATTGGTGTTTGACATCGAAGATGATATATTGGGTGCTCAGTGGAGACTGGGTACACTGGACGGACTCGCCGAGAGCTCCCAGATGGTATTATACCTTACGTCAGATGGCAGTTCTCTGGTGACACTGGTGCAGGTTAGTCTGTAGACCCGAGATCGTCATAGAGTCTTGTGTGATTCCCACTGTGCTTTGATTTCCATCATACCACGTCCAAGAGGGCGTGCAAAAAAGTGGCTTTTGGGTACAGTCCCGAATCACATGGAGGCAATGAGCGATAGGAGGGGTTTCGTCTCTCCCGGTATAGGGAGTTGATGTTGCGCAGTGCTCGATTGGCTATAACAGGAAGTCCTTGGCCAAGGCTGTTTTAGGGATTTACTGGTAAGTGTTACCAGTAGTTTCTTGACCCGTTATGAGCCTCATATCGACACGACTTATCGAGTTATTGGCGTCTGACATTTACCACCCCTAGACGTGATATGCGACATATCAGACGAACAGACTGGACTGTACGGTAGTGTTACTCGTTGGATTCACTGGAGTGTGAGCGGGCTTGCTCGTTGATCTTCTGATCGCTCAATACCCGGGTGGCCGTTACATTTAGCAGACCGCTTGCGGCTTGCGGGTGTTTGATATGATCATCACCTGCTACCGGCGTATTGACGAGTCTTTAGAGTCCTACACAGGGGTTTCCTGGCTCAAGCGAAACGAAATAGGAGCGCATATGAGATATGTGCGGGACCGAGAATATTACCAGTATGTGATACTATATTCTATTCTCGCGATTTGTGACATTGATCGGTTATATGCGATATAGCCGGGTTATCGGATCAAGTGTTGATTCGATAAGTTGTTACTATTGATATTAGTCTGTTATATGCGATATGACCGGATCGTTAAATCAAGAGTTGATTTAATGATTTAATGTATAATTACATATTTGATATATTACTTTACATTAACTAGTATTGGTTCACTTAAGATTGATTTTCTCACTTGTTTGTGCATAAGTGTATATATGATATATATTTGTGTACATATGTTTGTATCATGTTTGATGATACATACAAGATGTGTGTATGAGATTCATACCAAGATTAAGGTAAAGATTAGGGTTATTGTTTCATCTTAAGATTTAACAAAAGGGATTAACTTAGTCAAAGTTATCAAGCTTGGAGAAGCTTTGACAGAGTCCACTCTTTTGTCATTTCTTTTGATATTCTTTAACCTAACCTTTAACCTAATGGTTTGGTTAATTCTCTACATGAGTTAAGAATGAGGGCTTAACTCAACCATGTTGCCATCATTCATTTATATATGTTTTCATAATTCATATGATTCTTGCTTCTTCTTCATCTTCATCAAGCTTGAAAAAGCTTGCTAGCTCCAATGGCATCATGAGAAAAAGAGTGAGAAATCCAATTCTAAAGTGAACCCACTTCCTATTTATTCATTCTCTACTACTTGCTATGTAGTATAGGGTGTTCTCTTCACAAAGTTTTCGACCAAGTGAAGGAATAGCTTGAGTTTGAGTCTCCCCGACGTAGATCATCTTCGGCCTCGAAGTCAATGACCTAGCCCGATCATTTCTCCGACGAAACCATTTCTAGAGTCCGGGATCCGATGATCGCAGTGGAGGGACGTCAACACGGAGCTAAAGATGTGGTGGGCCGGATCTACAAAGGTTGTAATCCTTTTCACTTAGTAGCAAAGTCGTTTGCATTCTTGCTTTTCGCCTTAACTTCTAGTTAAAGATCTTCATTAGGGTTTCTCGGCACCAGAAAATTTTTGTTTGGCATGGTTGATGCCTTTTGGAACCTCCTTAGTGTGCCTAGGTACCTTACAGTGGTATCAGAGCCTAGCTAGAGCCTTAGGCGAAGTGTAGACGATGTTAGAAATCCGATCGAACCCCGAAACCCTAACTTTTAACCCTCTCTGGACTTTTTCTGAAAATGTGGATTTTTCCAAATTAAAAATATCCAAAAATTACAGCAGGGTATTGTAAGAGTTACTGTGAAGCACGTGAGCATAAGTCCACCAAAGCGCCGCGGATCCGCGGCCCCACCCTAGCATGTGCGGCGGTTTCGCGGCCAAAACGTTGGTTCTTGGCACGTGCTTTGCACAGTAATATCGTATAGATAGTGCTGTAGTTTATGGGAATTTTTAAAGTTTGCTCAAGAGTTGAGTTTTCTGGGTTGCTTTGGGGAATCGATGATTCGATCGGATTGTTTAGCTTTGTCTATAAGTTTTTCCGGATAATTTTTGAATATGTTAAAAAGTTCGACCGGATATAAATACCCACTTTTTCCCCTGTCGGGAAATTTCCAAGTGTTTGATCTTTCCATGGTTTAAAGACGTTCTAAGTAGTGCAAGTAACGCGATGGACCCTCTAGAAGACAACAAACCTTAACTCGATTATGTGACCGTCTTGAACTGCCCTTTGAACCTTAGGGTTTGGGACAGTACGGCGTGCCAAATGTGAGGCGTTGGCTTGACCCTTCTACGGCTGGACCGTTGGTACTGAGGCATGAACTGGATGTTTTAAAACCTATTTCATGTGTTGATTTGTTTCGGGAAAACTTGGGAGTTTGAATGTTCGATCGGAAAGTTTAACATTTTCTATTTATCTGGAATGTGATACAATATTTGGAATTCACAAGTAGTTATGAGATTACTAATAAGAATGTTATAAACATAGCACTTTAGTCTCGATTGATCGGTTGCCACGGAATTTTGATGTGATCAAAAGTCTGTCGCAATCACGTAGCGTACGCGGATACTCGCCGGATAAACTTAATAGACAGCTGCACCCCATAGCCCCGACCAAGTGACTGCAGAAGAACCCCGTCGCCGAAAGCATCCGTCCGGGTGCTCGCGGCAGCGGTGTTCCTCCTTGGTACACTTCGTCGACGGCATCGGGGGTGCGGCTTCCTACTAAAGTTTGCGACGAGCATTCGATCAAAATGCCGGGAATCTTGTTGAATTGCCCGACTTGATATTGAAAAGTGTTTTCGATAAAGAGACTAAAATGCGGGGTTTATAATTGTTAGGCATGTGATGTCTAAGAAATTCATTTGATTAGGCATGCGATGTCTAAAGGGGTTGCGGATTCCAACTGTTGTAGTTTTACACTTTCTTTTGTACGACCATAAGTGTAATATGTGATATCGCCGGTTTCGTTTCTATATGTCAACGACAATTGGGATGCGCACATTTACTTACGTTGATGACATGTGATGTTATGTGTTGCTGGATATGTTATATTGGATCGTCGCGTTTTGAATAGCCGGGGGTTTTATGTGAGATGAGAGTTTTTATTTTCATTCATGTAAAATTTATTGTATGTAATATTCTTTTATTGGGGCACTTCCAGGTAGCGGAAGATGTCACCCATTGTATATTATTTACTTTTCCTCACTAGGATAGACCCAAGGAGGAGAGCACAAATAACAGGGTTCTGGAGTCCAATGGGAGACCAACTCGAGGAGTCGAGTCCGGGTCTCCTAACTCTAGAATTGGTAGGGTTGCTTGCCGCTCTCGTAGGGGTCTAGGGGTGTGGGTTTGGCTATTCATCGCGACCGTGGAATCCGTGTTTTATATTGGCTCGTATTGAAAACACGGACGTCCTAGTATATCCAATATTTCATACGATTCTTCTGCTGCGATATCTGTGATGTGATCATTTGATGTTCTGTGATAAATACTGTATATAGTATATATGATATATTATATATATGTTACTTTTGTTTTGCACTCGCGCTAGCCCTGCCCCGCTCTGTCGTTAGTTACCTAACCTAATGGTGCACGAGGGGACATCGAGGCGAATGCGGATGGTATAAGTGTACGTCGTATTTATCTGTGATGTTTAGGTGATTTAAATGATGGGACTTCATTAATATGATTAATGAAAGAAAATAAACCTAAGATGTTGTGGAATCGAATTTTCAAAAACTGGTAGCTCTAGTTCTTGCTATGCATAGCGGTGTTCCTTGTAGAACATCCAGCACCTTATTCGATAAGGAAAGAGCCGAGATCCCTTCACCGGGAGTGACCTCTTTAGTGAAACTAGTAGATGCTACAAACTCGGTTTGTCTTTTGATTGCTTCTATAGTTTTTGCTTTGCACAATGATGTATATGATATATCCTGCACCTCATTCGACGAGGAAAGGGCCGACGATCCTTTCACCGGGAGTGACTCCTTTAGCAAAACTAGAAAAGCCTCGAAAACACTCCATTTTAAATCATTTGATTCTACAACGATATCAAGTTCATTACGCTCAGGGTTTTCTGAAAAACCTGCGTAGCCCTCCGTCATTTCAGATAGATATTATTTAGTATTCGTGCTATGTTTGTTGACTTAGTTAAGGCATAGTGTACGGTAGCTAAGTAATGTTTATCTGCTAAAACATGAGATGTGATTGGATTAGGGTATTCGTACGGCCTTGTTGACTCAGTTAAGGGTCGTACGGATTGGTTTAATTCAATCGGGAAATGTACGGGTTGAACTTGACTTGCGATTTATGGTTTGTTGACTTAGTTAAGGTCATAGATCGCTAGGGGCAAAATATTATCGGGAATTTCAAGTGTTGAAATTTGCAATGAGATTGCATACCTTCTTAGTGATAGTTGGATCCCGATACCCACTGCGAGTAATTGTTACTCCTGGGAGAGTTTTACACATTACAATTAGCCGATCAAGTAGGTGTCTAGAAAGGTGTTAACGGGGTTACGCCTCTAGGAAAACGAGGTTTACATTAATTAGGTTCGTGCGAAAGCACGGGGGACCTCCCTCAAAGTACCGACACTAGCCTGGCTGAAAAATTGGCGAACTTGTAGCATGTAATTAATCCCGGCTAGTCTTTCCTTTTAGGGTTTGAAGGAAGATTTGATAAAAACAGTGGGAGCCATCCTGATTAGATAAATTAATAACCAATCTGATCTTGCAAGAGCGCACGCAGAGTGTTTTCTTCTCTCTCTCCTGGTAGCGACCATATCACGCCTTAATCAAGATAATAATACGGATATATTGACCGAACCCGCTTGTTATACTGAGCTGTGGAACGTTGGTCCCGCTCCAACTTATAATTGTTATAAGACAGAGCAGGAAATTGGGGAATACCAGATTTCCCATGCCGCCCAAACGAAGAAAGTGCATGCTGATGCATCTTCTTCGGGTGTGTTCATTACAGAGAACTGTTTCTCAGTGTCCTTTACGTCCTGGGTATGTGATACCGGATCAGGATCCCGCACATGTAATCTGTTACATAGGCTACAGATAGGTAGAGAACTGAGAACGGGTGACAAGTTTTATGAGACAGAAAACGGTGCAAGTGTTGCAGCCAAATCTGTTGGTCACTATCACCCTGTATTACCAGAATACATTGATTCTGAACTAATGTTATTAGATACCGAACCTGATATACAAAATCATATCAGTCTCTTTATTAGTAAAGAAGGATATAATTTTGTATTGTTGGATAATGTTTTGAACATTTCCTATATCAAGAGTTGATCGGTTCAGGCACGTTATCTAAAAGCATTGATGTTCTAAATCAAACCACAGTTCTTAGTATATAGAACACACACAAGAGGAAGAGTTCAGAAATGAACGAATCCTTCAAAAGGCATTGTAGACTAGGTCATATCAATGCGACCCGACTAGCTGAAGTTACATATAGATGCATATTTAAATTAGTTTGAATTTACATCTTATGAAACTTGTCAGTCATGTCACAAAGATTAGATGACCGTAGCTCTGTTTATTGGAAACAGGGAAAAAGTTAGTAAACTCTTGGGATGATACATGTTGATGTATGTAGGTCCCCTGTCTACACATGCCAAGACCGTTTCTTTGTACTTCATTACATTCTCTGATAATCTCTCAAGATTCAGACATATGTTCCTGTTGAAACACAAGTCCGAAATTTTTGAGATATTCACAGAATATAAGTTAGAAGTAGAGAACCAAAATACGGGTATAAGTATTATGTCCTTTGATGAGATCAAGGAGGAGAATACTTGAGCACGGAAATCCTGGACTATTCTAAAGGAGAATGAGATTCTCTCTCAGCATTACTCCTCCGTATACACCATAGCACGATGGTATATCGGGGCGGAGCAACAGCACCCTATGTGATATGGTGTGCTCTATGATGAGTACTACTGAGTTTCCTATTTCCTTTTAGGGAGTTATGCACTTATGAAGTTGCATACCTATTGAATAGGGTTCCGATCAAATCAGATGCCTACCATTTCATATGAGATATGGAAAGGGAAGATCCCATCTCTTAAGTCAGTTAAGATTTGGGTTGTCCGGACTATGTCTAAAAGCAAAATCTGGACAAGGTCGAGGCAAGGTCAGTTATGTAGAACTAGAAAGAGTTCCATCTATACAAACTGCAGCTGCTGATTTGGTAGAACCAAAGGATTCAATAGCAAACAACGAGCCTCAGCCTCTCCGCCGATCTAGTAGGGTTCCTCACCCACCTGAGAGATACTTCGGTTTCTCTATGACTGTGAGAGCGAGGATTGCATCATGAGATGATGACCCAACTATTTTCGGGCTGGCCATCTGGAGTAGGACTCTGTAAGAATGGCTGGATGCTTATCGATCTGAGATGGAATCCTTATACACCAACAAAGTATGGACTTTGGTTGCTTTATCTGAAGGGTTAAATCCCCATCAGGAGCAAGTATATCTTGAGAAGATTACTTGGTGTACATGGAAAAGTTGAGACTTTCAAAGATAGACTCGTTAAAGGTTTGCATAATAGAACAGTTGTGGCTAATGATGAAACCTTTTCTGGGGCCTATGCTTAAGTCCATACAGATCCTACTTGCTACGGCTACATACCATGACTACGATATCTGGAGGTTGGGTGTCATGACTGCTTTTCTAAATAATGATTTAGAAGACAAAGTCTATAAGTACACAGCCAGAAGGCTTCGTAGACAGTGGGAGCAGCGGAAACGTGTGCAAGATGTTTTATGTGATAAAGCAGGCATCGCGGAGTTGGAACATCTGTTTTGATGAGTTAGTCAAAGAGTTTGACATCATCAAAATGGTAGATGAACCTTGTATATACAAAAAGGTAGTAGATAGTATGGTAGTGATCCTCGTATAGTACGTGGATGACATACTCTTGATAGGGAAGGAGTTTCCTATGCTACGCTCGGTCAATCTCCGTTTATCATAAAGATTCTCCATATAGGATAAAAGTGATACCTCCTAAATCCTGATTTTTGGATCTATGAGATGGTATCAATCGATGCTGGGGAGAATCACTGGAAAGGTTCCAGAGTGATAAAGATGACTGAATGTCAGTCACAGGCATTGTCTATACCCTCGGTAAAGGGACGGTATGTTGGAAGAGTTCCAAGCTAGATACCGTGACATACTAGACGATTAAAGGCAAGATACATCGTTACCAAAGAGGAAGTCTGGGTGTATATTAGTTCATGAGATGAACTTCGTTCCTCCCATTGTGTGACAATGGAGTTGTGGCTTATGCCAAGGAACGCCCGTCCCATCAGTGATCCAGACATATTCTTAGGCAGTGTCACCTGATCGTGGAGATGGTTGATCTCCAGGGGATTGAGGTTAGGAGAACAGACTCAGAGGACAACACGGTGGATCCACTGACGAAAGGCCTTTTCCCAGAGAGAGACTTTTATGGGATGGTTGAGTATGAGATACTACAACCACTGCTATCAGATGGCCCTAGTGCAAGTGGGAGATTGTTAGTTATATGTATGCCCTAGAGGCCATTACTGTACATAGGATGTATATTGTAGTGGATGCTTGGACATATATAGGGATGACTTTTTTGCTCGATATGATAGTATGCTATCTGGTTACTCTTTACCATAACGTGTACACTGATTGTCTCTCTGTTACATGTTGGTAAAGCCCTTAGGATGTGTACTTGACTACCTGGACTATGATGTAGATCATACTAGTGGGGACATGTTAGTCCATAAGTACATCCTTCAAAGTCCCTAGTCGTGGGTGTATCGAGAAGGGGCATCGATATACCAGAATAGACTAGCGTATACCTTCTCGACCCATATAGATGGGCGATGGATGATCCCATATCCATTGGTGTTTGACATCGGAGATGATATATGAGTGCTCAGTGGAGACTGGGTACACTGGACGGACTCGCCGAGAACTCCCAAATGGTATTATACCTTACGTCAGATGGCAGTTCTCTGGTGACACTGGTGCAGGTTAGTCTGTAGACCCGAGATCGTCATAGAGTCTTGTGTGATTCCCACTGTGCTTTGATTTCCATCATACCACGTCCAAGAGAGCGTGCAAAAAGGTGGCTTTTGGGTACTGTCCCGAATCACATGGAGGCAATGAGCGATAGGAGGGGTTTCGTCTCTCCCGGTATTGGGAGTTGATGTTGCGCAGTGCTCGATTGGCTATAACAGGAAGTCCTTGGCCAAGGCTGTTTTAGGGATTTACTGGTAAGTGTTACCAGTAGTTTCTCGACCCGTTATGAGCCTCATATCGACACGACTTATCGAGTTATTGGGGTCTGACGTTTACCACCCCTAGACGAGATATGCGACATATCAGACGAACAGACCGGACTGTACGGTAGTGTTACTCGTTGGATTCACTGGAGTGTGAGCGGGCTTGCTCGTTGATCTTCTGATCGCTCAATACCCGGGTGGCCGTTACGTTTAGCAGACCGCTTGCGGCTTGTGGGTGTTTGATATGATCATCACCTGCTACCGGCGTATTGACGAGTCTTTAGAGTCCTACACAGGGGTTTCCTGGCTCAAGCGAAACGAAATAGGAGCGCATATGAGATATGTGCGGGACCGAGAATATTACCAGTATGTGATACTATATTCTATTCTCGCGATTTGTGACATTGATCGGTTATATGCGATATAGCCGGGTTATCGGATCAAGTGTTGATTCGATAAGTTGTTACTATTGATATTAGTCTGTTATATGCGATATGACCGGATCGTTAAATCAAGTGTTGATTTAATGATTTAATGTATAATTACATATTTGATATATTACTTTATATTAACTAGTATTGGTTCACTTAAGATTGATTTTCTCACTTGTTTGTGCATAAGTGTATATATGATATATATTTGTGTACATATGTTTGTATCATGTTTGATGATACATACAAGATGTGTGTATGAGATTCATACCAAGATTAAGGTAAAGATTAGGGTTATTGTTTCATCTTAAGATTTAACAAAAGGGATTAACTTAGTCAAAGTTATCAAGCTTGGAGAAGCTTGGAGAAGCTTTGACAAAGTCCACTCTTTTGTCATTTCTTTTGATATTCTTTAACCTAACCTTTAACCTAATGGTTTGGTTAATTCTCTACATGAGTTAAGCATGAGGGCTTAACTCAACCATGGTCCCATCATTCATTTATATAAGTTTTCATAATTCATATGATTCTTGCTTCTTCTTTATCTTCATCAAGCTTGAAAAAGCTTGCTAGTTCCAATGGCATCATGAGAAAAAGAGTGAGAAATCCAATTCTAAAGTGAACCCACTTCCTATTTCTTCATCTTCTACTACTTGCCATGTAGTATAGGGTGTTCTCTTCACAAAGTTTTTGACTAAGTGAAGGAATAGCTTGAGTTTGAGTCTCCCCGACGTAGATCATCTTCGGCCTCGAAGTCAATGACCTAGCCCGATCATTTCTCCGACGAAACCATTTCTAGAGTCCGGGATCCGATGATCGCAGTGGAGGGACGTCAACACGGAGCTAAAGAAGTGGTGGACCGGATCTACAAAGGTTGTAATCCCTTTCACTTAGTAGCAAAGTCGTTTGCTTGCTTGCTTTTCGCCTTAACTTCTAGTTAACGATCTTCATTAGGGTTTCTCGGCACTGGAAAATTTTTGTTTGGCATGGTTGATGCCTTGTGGAACCTCCTTAGTGTGCCTAGGTACCCTACATTGAAGACATTGGTACTGCCGGAACTCCCGCTTCTACGGTTGTCGTCCCGCTTTCTTTTCCAAGTTTTCTCTCTCTGAGAATCCGATGGGGACTCTTGCTTCGAGCGTTCCAGCATTTGGACTTTCTTGGTTAGCTCCTGAAATGTCTTGAGGCCCGCTGTACACAAGAATGGGACCATCCAATTGCTGAGATTCCAAATGAGAAGGCTGACGGACTGGTCCTGCTCCAGCGGCGGTTCGCACTTGACCGTGAGATTACGCCATCGGGCGATAAAGTCAGTGTTGCTTTCATTCTTCCCCGGCTTGGTCCTCACAAGGTCGGCTATGGAGATTTTATCACTGACGCTCATGAACCTTTGCCGGAACAGAGACTCCATTTGGGCAAAGGTAATGACGGACCCGTCTGGTATGCTCGCGTACCAGTCGAAAGCGACACCGGTATGGCTGTTGACAAACTGACGAAGAAGGAGCACGTCATTGCCCCCTGTATTTCCGCACGATGCTTTGAAGTGGGCGACATGCTGATTTGCATTCCCCGTTCCATCAAATCTTCCGAACTTAGGAATGACGTAGCCGCTTGGGAACTCAATCAGATCGTACTGCGCGGGATATGGCCGCCCACTACTGCCGATTTCTTTCTGAGCTTCGGCTTCGGCCACCAATGTTTTAACCTTGCTGGTGACCAAATCCATCATCCGATCCTGTGTTAGCGGGATAGTGCTATCTGGGGCCAAGGCGTCCCCAGAAGCGGAGTGTGGCCGGCTTTCATGTGGCTCGACCAGTCTTGGACCCGAAGGAACAGGCATTGGCTGCCACGGATTGTCATCACCCGGCTGATTAGTAGCGGCTTGTGCTTGATTGGGAGGCGCTCGAGCATTTTGAGCCATAAGCTGCATCACCACGTTCGTTAAGTCGTCAATCTTCGAATAGAGCTTGGCCATCTCTTTATCTTTGCTCCTGAGCTGTTTTCGAAGCTCTTGAAGCAGCTCTTGCTCCGTAGTCCTGGGGCGGAAAGTCGGCTCTTCCTCGCTGTCCGAGCTTGACTCTGCATGGACCGAGGGGTCATTCTGCCTATCATCCTCATCGAGATGGTTTCCTTCATCCAGCGGGGACGGCTGTTCTTGGGCAGCGGCAACCACATTCAGGCTAGATTGGGCTTGGGATGTAGTGGCCCCATCCTTGCTTTTGCTGCGAAGGTTGTCGCTGGGGCGCCCTCCCGCCATATAGACCGTATGGATGATATATCCGGCCGTCTTTCTATCATTGGCGGCTGATTTCACGGATCGCTGTCTTGACCCCCTTGCTTCGGTAGCTGGTAGTCCATTGAAGGCGGCTGGCCTAACCAGGTTCTTGAATGGTGCTGGAGCTTCTTTTCTGGATTTGCCCCGCTGCTTTCGTGCGGCACAAAGCGCCTGATAGACCCTTGAAGAGACAGTGTCGTACTTTTTCTGTTGGGGCCGGGACACGTCTCTTTGTAGCACTGTTCGGACCGCTGTCTTCTTGATTCTGGCGGTCATGGCATTTTTCTGAACCCACTTCAGAGGCTCCAAGCAATTGCTGATTCTTACGTCCGACTCAGCCGTCGTCGCGGGGCAAACCTTCACTTGGAACTTCACACGATTCCATTTGGCTGAAGCCTTGGCCCTCTTGTTAGCTCGATACCTGAGCCGTTTCTGCCTTAACTTTTCTGTTCTAAGCACCTGACAGACTTCGTCTCTTTAGGAAGACGCCGTAGACCGGGCGATGGAGGGCCTTGGAGATACGCTCGATTGTGCATTTGTTAGAGTCATCGCCTGAGCTCATACGCAACATTTAATGTTGCCCTCTGTACCGAAGTTCTTGCTCCCTGCTGGAGCACCAGAGAATCGTTCAGACACCGTCTTAAGTTTCGGTTGTGGTGCCTTGGCGATCATGACATTCGGCCTTTTGCCCCTTGAGACCGGCTTGGCTACCTGTTCCGCCGGGATCTCCGCCAGATGAGCGCTTCTGGCAGGGTAGATGATGACGGAGCCAAACTGGCGGGGCGGTTCCTCCCACTGTCGACTGAGGCTTGCGGGGAGAACCACACGAGCGTTGATCTTGACCACGTACGGAATCGGGGTCACGTTGGAAGCTGAATTCGTCTGGGGAGACATTGTCGTCGAAGGTTGATTGCTGTACGGAAAAAAACATCATTTCAGTATAGGCAATCGATATGTATATTGATTGAGTTCGCATGAACGTTTAACCCGAAATATGGGAGGAGAGATGGGTCCCACCGGGCGTGCCAGAATCTGTAGGGTGTTTTTCGTCACCCCATTGAGATGGGAATACACGCGCGCTTGTCAGGCGTACTACAGATTCCTCCTGCCTAGGGTAAGCTGGGGTTTAATGATTATGGGGATCCGAATCTCCGGCAGCCGCGGACTAAGCTGTCGTTAATTACCCCCCGCCTTTAAGGCGAGGGAACCTCCGATTGACGGGTTAAACTGGCCATGCGAACTCAATGTGTAGTGTACATGTGTTTTGTTTTGGATGGGGGTTTAAATATATCGAGAGCCACGCAGAGTTTTTACGGGGGTCCCGCTACCCGGATAGCGGGCTGGGGGTCAAGGGGGCGAGCAGCCCCCTTGTGGGGTGCGGGGCAGCGCCCCGTTAGAAATTTTTTCTAACAGGGACAGTGTCGTGGAGTATGTGTATGTGTACATATGTATACATATGTATATATATACATGTATATATAAATAAAGGGGAAAAAGACATTCAAAGGATGCGTGGGTCCAGCGCCTAGGCGCTTGAGCGCTTGAGCGCAAACGCGCCACGTGTCGGCACGTGGGCGCTTTGTGCTCGAGCGCAGAGTGCTGGAGCGCAACGCGCCACGTGTCGGCACGTGGGCGCTTTGCGCTCAGACGCTGGGTGCTTGAGCGCAAGCGTGCCACGTGTCTACACGTGGGCGCTTTGCGCTCGAGCGCAGAGTGCTGGAGCGCAACGCGCCACGTGTCGGCACGTGGGCGCTTTGCGCTCGGACGCTGAGCGCTTGGGCGCAAGCGCGCCACGTGTCGGCACGTGGGCGACTTGCGCTCGAGCGCTTGTGCTGGAGCGCAAGAGCGCTACGTGTCGGCACGGGGGCGACTTGCGCTCGAGCGTAAGCGCGCCACGTGTTGGCACGTGGGCGCTGAGCGCTTGAGCGCTGAGCGCTTGAGCGTAAGCGCGCCACGTGTCAGCACGCGGGCGCTCTGCGCTTGAGCGCCGGCGAGAAAAAGAGGCTTTTAGCCTAAAAAATTTCTCTTCCAATCAGTGAGGAGTTGGACTCCTGAGTGTGTTTTTTTAGGGGGGGGGGTTTAGTGAAAGATGTTCTTCTTCTTCCTCCTCTGTTAGCTGGATCTTGAAGATCAAGAGATATGGGATTTTTAAAAATCTCTTCTTTTTGAGATCTAATGGATGATCTGAGTTCCCCTTTATGGGTTTTGTGGTGAAAAACTATTTTGTTTTATAAAAAGAAGAGTAAAACTCTTGATTTAATTCAAGAGAAAGAAGACGGTTTTGGAACCTTGAAGAAGGAGAAAAGATCTCAGATCTGGAAAATTTTTAGAGAGAGAAAAAGTTGTTGAGATATTTCATTATCTTTGTCTTTATAGACCATACACTTTACACATAGCCCTTTGGGCTTCACAAAATGGCATTTTGCCTATCCCATGGCTCATGTGCCATTTCTTTTTGCACATAGGCCATGTGCTTTACAAAAATTTGGCTTTATGCCTATTTTTCTTACATTTATCCATAAAATAAAATAAAAGAAATACAACAAAATTATTTATTACAAACTTTTTATCTTGGCATGGGGGAAGGCCGGCCGCTTCATGTTCGGGCTCGACCCGGGCATGGGCCCACTGGATCTGGGCTTGGTCCCACTTGGCTTGGGGTTGACTTTGATTTTGACTTGGTCAACCGGGGTGTAAATTTTTACCCCAACAGTAGTGTCCCCAAATCTCCAGCGCAAGACCACCGCGGCCATCTCCAGATCATGAGTGGGATAATCCTGCTCTTACCTCCTCCAACTGTCGGGAAGCATAAGCGATAACTCTATAATGCCACATCAGTACACAATCGAGCCCCACTCGCGAAACATCACAGTAAACAACAAAGTCGCCCGATCCAGAAAGCAAAGATAGAACCGGTGCAGTCGTTACCCGAGTCTTCAACTGATGAAAACTCCGCACGCATGCCTCAGTCTAAAGAAAAGGAACTCCCTTACTTGTCAGTACGGTCAATGGTGCGGCGAATATACAAGAATCCTGCACGAAATGGCGGTAAAAACCGGCCAAGCCCAAAAGCTGCGGACCTCTGTCCCTGGTACAAGCCTGGCCCAAAGCTGTACGGCCACGATCTTCCTCGGGTCCATACGAATACCGTCTCCCGTAACCCCATGACATAGGAAGTCAACATATCGAGCCTGAAGGAACACTCCGAGAATCTAGCAAACAGCCGGCGCTCTCCTAATGTCTGCAAAGCAAATCCTCAAGTGCTGCTCACGTTTCTCACGACTCTTGGAATAGACCAGAATATCATCAATAACACAATAATATACTGGTCGAGGAAAGGCCTGAGGAAATCTGGTTCATCATATCCATAAATGCTGCTAGGGCATTGGTGAGTCCAACGACACCACCAAAAACTTATAAAGCCTGTAGCGCGCATAAAAAGCAGTCTTCGGAATGTCATCACTCCGAACCCGCAACAAATGATGACCTGATCCCAAAACAAACTTAGAAAAATGTCTCGCACCATGGAGCAAAGAAAAGAAATCACCAAGGCGAGGTAAAGGATACCTATCCGCACCGTAACTCAGTTCAATTGATGATCAATCAATACACAACCTCAAACTGCCGTCCTACCTATTGACGAACAGAATAGGAGCTCCCCAAAGCGAAACACTTGGACGTACAAGTCCCCTTATCTAGCAACTCTGCAGCTGATCCTTAAGCTCCCTAAGCTACGCCGGCTCATCTGGAACAACGTCGGAAAACTCTCGCACGAATGGAACCCGGTCCAACAAACCAACTGTGGCTCCGGTATCATGAATAAAAGCCAAGAATCCTCGACATCTTCTCCCCAAAAGCCAACTAGCGAAAAAGGCTAAATTCAAGCTGTGAGGGGCGGCACCACTGTCCCCCTGCACAACAAGAACTGAATCGCCGGGAAAACAAAACCTGACTGTTTTCTCGCGGCAGTCCACAGACGCATAACACGTAACTAACCAGTCCGTGCCCAGGAGAACGTCAAAGTCCAACATCTCTAGAGGGATCGAATCGATGGACGAATCTCTATCTCCTAACCAATTAGCACACGACCGAAACACGTATTGCGCAACCAAAGGATCGCTAACAGGATTAAACATAACAAACAGCTGATCTAGCAAACATGACCCTCGGCCCAACCACGGCACGAAGTGTGTAGAACAAACGAGTGCATGGATCCTAAATTAAACAAACAAGTGCATCAAAGTCATACGAATTAAGAATACCTGAAAACTCTGCATTGGACACCCGCGCGTCCCAATGAGTAGAAGCAAATGCTCGTGTCTGCCCTCTACCCACAACTGGCTGTCTTCCTCCTCTACCATCCTGTACTCTCGGAACAAGTCCTCCGCGACCACGACCTCTCTGAACATAAGCCTGACGCGGATCAACACCAGGCGCAACAAGAGACTCTCACTAAAGTGAAGGTGGTAAGGTAACATACTTCTGCCCTCCTCTGGCATACCAAGGTACAATCTCTGATGAGATGATGGAAACTCCCGCACTGGAAACATCCATGCGATGGATGCCGATCCTCCTAGGGATAAGAGCTAAACGAATGTCCTCGTCCTAAGCCTCTGCTACTTCCGCGACGTGCACGAAACCTGTCACGGCGACTAAGCCTCTGTCTCTGGGATGATACACCGGTACGATCCCTCCTCGGTCTCAGAACTCCCAAAGTCTCGGGAAGACGCTCCTCAGCTAAACGGGCTGCATCCACTGCTGCTGTATACGTGACACAATGATATGTGACGATAGCAAGGAATAACTGGGTAACAGGGGTGGCAACCTCCTATCGCTGCGCTCGACTGGCCTCAACTAACGACCTCATCATCTGACGCAAGTCCTGCATATCTGCCTCAAGCCTAGCGATATGATTTATCGAAGGCGGATCAATCTGCTCCTGTACAGCGAGTGTACCGTCCTGGTCAGTCCTCGTCCCAAACGAGTCAACTCTGACCTCGGCTCTCGCTGCCTCTCTTTGAGCCCTCATAGTCATCGGCGACAAAAGGCTATAAATGGAAATAGGATTTGATAAGAACACGGAAATCGAACCTCAAGGATATGTATCATCAAGGAAGGAATTTCAAGCAATTAGTACTTATGTCACTTAGGCGGAGTACCGTGTCATAAGTATACCGCGGACATACACACACTACGTCACTCTGCTTAAGCTACCTACTCCATCATACAAAGGTCATCCTTCACTCCGAATGGTAAAACCTAGCGCTCTGATACCAACTTTATCACGACCCGAATTTGGCACGTGACGGCCCTTAAACCACGCAACGTCCACAGGCGTAACGCAATCTAAACCATCAAAAGTAGTAAGTGATAAGAACATTGTTAAAACTTTTGAAATCTCAAGTAAAAAATCTTTAAAGTCCAAATTTACTTTCTTTAAAATTTAGCAGCACCTCCTTTGTAAAACAAGCCCCCAAAAAGGGTACAATATAAATATAAATAAAAGAATCCCCAACGGGAGCAAATCCACGCCCAAAGGCGGAAAACAACCACCACAACAGATATACGACGCCTTAGCGAAGAAAGGACGATACAAAGTGAAACATCATAAAAGACCTCCAAGTCACAAATAATATACAATATCGTCCTCATAACTCGTCTCTAAATCAATACAAGAAGTAGTAGATGGAGAGTACTGGAAACAACGAATATTCAATGAACAACATCGGATAACCGCAAAACCCTCCTATAGCAAAACTACACACAGTCAGCCGTAGCGGTATCCGCTGCAAAAGATGATACGATAGGAAGAAGAAAGCCCTGCCTCTCACTGCTCTGAGGGACAACTTGTACAACCCTGTGGCACAACGGGGATGAGTTGCCAACTCATGAATAGTAAATAACATACGAAGGTAATCGCAAGTATGCACATACTGCAATGGTCTAACACATGCAAGCTGATAGCAATAAATGGCAATATGTAAATGCAACAGTCATGAAAGGTACTCTATCAGGTACTACTAATACACGAAGCAATGCATATCAAATAAATGCGGAGTATGAAATAAAACATATCCTGTAAGTCTCATGAAACCTGTGTGTCTAATATCGACACTCGAAAATATCATGAAAACTAGTGTCTAGCATCGACACATAAATACTCCTCTATCAGGTGCCGTCACTACGACTGGCCCTGATAGGTACGTATCATACGTCTCTCGGAAATACGAATGCCCAGCTTCGATACTCGAAATTCCCCATATCCATACGTACATAACTCCGGTCGGTATCACCACGATAACCGCCGAGTCCAAGTAATGTCACCGGTAGGTAGGAATCCCCCACTAACTCATCGCCATGACCTGCGATCTTCTTGCCCTGAGGTACCTCCGGGCCCCTACCGTGTACCCGCACACGGCCCACTCCACTCCTCGCATGGAGTATATATCACAATCTCAGAACCGAGATATCTCATAGTGGACGCATCGAAATATCATATCAAGAGAAACCGGGTTTTTCAAATAATGCATAATTTCATGAAACTACCACGGTCCTCAAATCCAGAAAACATCAAGTAATTAATAAGTATATTTGCATAGATCATTATGATGATATATTATGTAGGTGTACATATATAACAGCATCCCATACCACTGATATATATATACATATATATACATATATACATATATATACATATATATACATATACATATATATATATATATATATATATATATCAGCGTCACATACCACTCATATATATACGCAGGAGTAAAATATCATATGAAATCCATATCTCAATGCGTAAATGCATGAAATATAATATATGCAACATGAAACAGTAATATGAGCATATAAAGGAAAAACCGCTATTTAACTGCAACAAGTTATTAAATATATCATGTGATTCCTAATTTCTCCAAAGTCCATACAACATCATATAAAGGTGAACATGTAGCTATATCCAGGTATGCGTAACCATGTGGGCATAGCAAGATATGTGTATCAACCTATCAATAATGATGTAATACCCTACAAGTATGTGTGTAGCTATATCAAGCTAGGTATGTGTATATACATGTCAATAATGATACAATACCCTCTAGGTATACGTGTAGCTATATCAAGCTAGGTATGTGTACATGTAAGTATGTATGCAAGATGTATATATAGCTATGTCTCATATATGTATATACCTATCTCTAATGGTTCAATACCATTTAGGTATATGTGTAGCTAGCACGTAGGCATGTCAAGGCATATGTGTAAGCATGTAGGTATACAGGTATTCTATATGTCATATGCACAAAGAAATATGAATCAATGTCTCAATGTCCCTAATCAATACAATATCACATATGTATAGGTATCAACTATATCTCGTATGTATCTGGGTTGTGCATGTCATGGAAATTATCGACGGAGTGTGTGTAGCATACAATTAGTGCTCATGTAGCATGAACCGTAAATAATAGTGTTGTGGCTCATTAATACTATGTCCATATGCAAATAGGAAAATGAGGTATTCAACAAAGGTACACATGCGCAATCAATGTTCATATACTTAATATCAAGAATCATATCATTTAGTCTAGCCCAGACACATAACGCCATGCGAGCGATTCCCTTGTAGATGTTAAATCTACTCACAGATGATCTTGGCTAAGTAAAGCCAACCACTCGCTTTCCGTTCTTCGCAGTGTCCGAAGTCCTCGCCTGTGAACCTTAAGATCATAAAACAACAATACAACAAGTGTATATTAGCAATTGACCAGTAACACGTATCCACTACGTTTGACCGACGCACCAACTCCAAACATACTCTCAAGTGTTCCTCTAGTGGCTAACGTGCGTAGCGACACTACGAAACCAACCCAAGAGCAAAAGCTACACAAAGTACACGGGCCGTGTCGTATAACGTAACACGCTAGTCAGAACACAAGAAACTAGCAAAGTGATCTCAGATTTTGTATACAGTCAAAACCTAAAAATCAAGCAAGACCAAACACACATAATACACTACATGCAGCTACCCACCAAAAACCAAACCAAAACTCCACCAATTGGCCAAGGTCGCCGGATCTAGCCTATGTCTCGCCAGCTAAAACCGAGCAGGAGGAGTTCGTGCTTCAGGTGTAAGCTTAGGGTCTCTAGTACAACACAACTACATTGCTA
Organism: Agapanthus africanus; assembly: GCA_030015575.1. Lineage (NCBI taxonomy): Eukaryota > Viridiplantae > Streptophyta > Magnoliopsida > Asparagales > Amaryllidaceae > Agapanthus > Agapanthus africanus. The sequence continues at coordinate 368,942,084 of JASDDO010000012.1, forward strand.
GATTTTCTAGTATACACTCGGGTCACAGCAGATCACAGATATCCTATAATGACACTAAAAATACGATATGTGCACGAAACTAAACTTTAGTGTTCTAAACTAAAACTAAAAGGCAACACGACACTATAACATCATATAGAACAGATAGAGATCATTACCTACTCCTACAAGCTCAAAGATCCTAGCTTTCCAAGCTCCAAGGCATTTAAAAGGCAAAACAAGTCCTTAGAAGTGATTTGGTTGAGATTTTGTGAAGTTTAGCGAAGGTTTAGTGAAGGCTTAGCAAGTTTTCAGTTGAGGGAAGGAGGAAGTGAAGAAAGAAATGAGAAAGAGATAAAGTGAGAGAGAATGAGAGTGAGTTAGTGAGGATAATGAGAGAGGGGTGAGTGTAAGAGGGTGAGAGCACCAAGCATTACCTTCATGTTAATGCAAGCCATGCCCTCAAGTGAGTCACCATGCCACCTCCTCCCAAATCCAATACAAAACAAAGAATATCTCTCACAAATATCAAGGGTTTAAGGTTAAAGCAAAGCAAAGGATTAGGATTAGATTAAGTTGTCATGGTCACCAAAGCAAGATTAACACAAACAAACCCTCACAATAACGTGCACACCTGTGTGCAAGCCCATAACAAATAATATTAAAATATTAATTAATTGTTATAAAATGTGAGGAAACCGAATTGGTAAACTTTTTACAGAAAACCCGCACTATCGCTTAATTAACACTAATTGAATTCTAAGGCGTTACAGGATACCCCACATATTACACTTACGGTCGCAGAAAAGAAAATAGAAAACTACAATAATTAGAATCCGCAAAATTCTTAGACATCATAAACCCGGACTATCTCATATTCCGGATTTCATGCCTAACTTATAAAACTTGCATTTTAGTCTCAAATTGAAAACACTTTTCAATTGGTTGTCGAATAATTCAACAAGATTCCCGGCTTAGTGATCGCGTACAATACGCAATTGCGACGAAGTTTTGATCCGAATCAAAATTTCATGGCAATCGATCAGTGAGACTAAACGGCTAGCTTTACAATATACTAACTAGTTTTCATAAAACTAATTAATCCGGATTCTAATAATTGTATCACACACATCACAAAGCTGGTAAAGTAACCGTGACATTAGAATTCCGCACGCAATTATCAAACTTAACCAATTTTTCCAAGATTTGAAAAATCCAGTGTGCTAAAATTCCAAAACCGATCATTTTAAGCCAATCCGGGAGTCAAAACGAACGCGAAACCCGGCCGAATTTTCACGGAGGCGAAAATCCCAAAATTAAGTATCGAATGGGGGGCCTAGAAGGGTTACCCCACCCCAGAGGCCTCCACGAGGTGGACAGGGGGTGAGGAAGACCCGAAACTGCCTAAGGTGGGGCAGTTTCGGGTCCCCACCGCCAAGACCACCTTGTGGTGGTCTTGGGGAGTGGGCCCAGCCGTTCGGTCCCCCCTAGGGACTCTCCGGGGTGCGCACACTTCACACCATGGCTTCTCGGTTCAAACCGTGAGCCCGCGGGGTGTGAAAACAACCCAAAACATCATTTTGGAAATTGTTTTTATCGGCAGTTTTTGCGCGACAAAAACGATGGATTTCTAACGTCGCTACAAGCTACCCTAATGTTCTAGCCTGGATCTGATACCATGAGAGTCGACCTTAGCACCACCATGAGGTTCTAGAGGCATCAAGCATGCCAAATTTTAAATTTTTATTAGGTACTAAGTTAGACTAACAAGATCTTTAGTAGATTATTAGGGTTTGCCTTTGTGATGTGATGAACTAAAGAGAAGAAAAGAACATACAACCTTTGTAGTTCGAGTCCTTCACTTCACTTGCTCTGTCTAGTAGTCCCACGAATCTACTAGGCTCCACTTAAGGCTTTAGACGAGCTTCCTCCGATGACCTTCGTGCTGAAGATGATCCACGCGAAATCCCTCCACCTCAAGCTACCTCTACACTAAACTCTTTAGCGTAGTAAACACGCTACACTTGATCGCTAGTCAAGTGTAGGATGGTGAAGTAGGGGATATTAAAAGCTCACAAGTATGTGTTCAAACTTCATGGTTCACATCATATGTGGGGGTTGAAGCTTGAACTATAGCAATTGAGGAAAAAGAAGAAGCTAGAAAGCAACCATGCGAGCAACTCAAGAAAATGGCTAAGTGTTGAGAATGATCAAAGAATGAATGGAAACTCTTGACCCCCACTCATTCAAGCATGGAATTTTGCAATATAAAATTGCAACCATGCTTGAATAGTAAGTCAAGATGAATAAACAAATATAACTCCTATGCTTGCAACCATGCTCTTATTTTCCACCTCATTTCTATTTTCACAAAATAGAAAATCAAGTCATGCTTCATTATTATATGCATATATATCATATATATTTATATATATATATATATAATGAAGAATATTTAGTGAGCTAATGATATTAGTTAAGATATAATTATATCACATATAATGTATATCACATTATTAAATCAACACTTGATTTAATAATCCGGTTATATCACATATGACCGACTAATATCATTTATCTGTATATCACATTATCAAATCAACACTTGATTCGACAATCTGGTTATATCACATATAACCGAACCAATAACAGATAACTGCCAGATTACAATACGGTATCACATACACGTATTCAATCAGGCCCACACACATATCGCATATGTGTCCTACTTCGTTTCGCTTGAACCAGGGAACTTCTGTGTGGGACTCTAAAGACTCATCAATACGCCACCAGTAGGTGATGATCGCTTCAGTCACCCATAAGCCGTCAGCGATACTAGCTGGACGTAACGGCTACCCGGGTATTGAGCGATATGAAGATCAACAAGCAAGGTTGACTATAGTCTCCATGAAGCCTATCAGTAACACTACCGTACAGTCCGGTCTCTTCTTCTGATATGTCGCATATCATGTCTAGGAGTGGTAAACGTCAAACCCCGGTAACGTGATAAGTCATGTCGATGTCTGGCCTATAATGGTTCGAGAAACTACTGATAACACTTATCAGTAAATCCCATAAGCATCCCTGGCCAGGTACTTCCAGTTATAGACAATCGAGCATTGCGTAATATCAACCCCCAATACCGGGAGAGATGAAACCCCTCCTATCGCTCATTGCCTCCATGCGACTCGGGACTGTACCCAAAATCCACCTGTTTGCGCGTCTCCTTTGAGCGTGGTAGGGAGGAAATCAAAGCACAGTGGGAGCCGCACAAGACTCTATAACGATCTCGGGTCTACAGACTAACCTATACCAATGTCACCAGAGGATTGCTATCTGACGATAGGTATACCACCACATAGGTGTCCCCGGCGAGTCCGTTCGGTGTACCCATTCTTCAATGAGCACCTGTGTACAATCTTTGATGTCACACACCAATGGTTGTGGGATCAACCATCACACTCTAAGGGACAAGAAACGTACACACTAGTCTACTCTGGAATATCGATGCCCTAGTCTTGATATTCTCTCGACTAGGAACTAATTAAAGGATGTACTTTTGGACCACCCTGGTCCCACTAGTATGATCTTATCATAGTCCTGGTAGTCAAGTACATATCCTAAGGGCTTTATCAACATGTGAGAGCAAGAAAGTAAAGAATACCAGTCAACATGTTAAGATAAGGAGTAACCAGATAGCATACTATCATGTCGAGGAAGAAAGTCCTCTATATATATGTCCAAGCATCCACTATAATATACATCACATGTACAATAATGGCCTCTAGGGCATATATATTCCTAACACAAACCACACTAAAACAAGTTCTAAACTACACTAGCATAAATTAACACAATAACTTAACGAGAGGAAAGGAATTATACCTCATTTGAGCAGCTCAAGAAAACCCTAGATGCCCAAAGTCTCCAAAATCCAAACTTGTTTAGTCAAAAGGGTTTAGGAAGTGGTGTGGATCATTTATTATGATGGTGGCATGGGGTTTTGGTGAAGGATTGGAGATGATACATGAAGGTAGAGGAGGTGGAGGAAGCATGAAGGAGAAGATGAATAAAGCAATGGAAGAAAAGAAAGAGGCAGCCCATTCTCTCTCTCTTATCCTCACTCTCTCTTATGCTCACTCTCTCTCAAATATCTCTTTTGTCTCTCTCTCATGACTCATGTCATCATAGTTCTTTTTATTTTTCTCACAATTAACTCACATGTCATAAATGAAACAACAAAATAAAACAACATGCAACAAAAAATGCACATGACATGGTGCACTAACCATGGAAAAATGTAGAAACACGGATTTGGTTTAATCGCGATTAGTAGTGCACTAATCAAGTTTAATTTAAACTCGTATATAATTAATTAAAAAAATCCCAAAATCCGATAATTATCATTATAATAAATAAGTCATTTTAATCTCCACTTATATTCCAAATATTGGTATATATTTATACCATTTTACGAAAAACCCATATTCACAAATCGAATAGTTTTCGTAAAATATATTATTTTAATATTTAAATTTCAAAAATAATATCTAATACTTCTGAAATGTTACACCTTTTCATTTGTGCCCATGGGTCGTAAACAAGAGTCAATATGGATATACTTGCAAGGCAGAGAAAATTTTATTTTATTTTTTATTGCTGCGGTGCTCTATCTTTTCAACTTTTCATATCGCGAAAGTCGCGATTGCCCAATCATTTCGAATTTTTATTAGTGGTGCCCAATCATTTCGGATATTTTTTTATAGTTTTATTCGCTGCTTTTTATTGCGAGTTGCCCAAACATTTCGGCTGTTTTTATATGCATATTTTTGCTCGCTGATTTTTATTGCGAGTTGCCTCATTATTTCGGCTATTTCATATGCATTTTTTGCTACTCGCTTCTATTTTTATTGCAAGTTTAGAATCGGACACCAACCTTGGCATCAGTATCGCTACGACTGGGATATTGTTGGTGTGTAGTAGCGCCTCTAGTAAGGTTGCAACATCATAAAATAGTGAACTTTCATTTTAAAGATGGCTATTACAAACGAACTACGAATCGTAACTAGAGATTAGGGTAATAACATCATTATATGAAGTCTAAACTAAAGGAAAAGGAATACAACCTTTGTAGCCAACTCCTTCGGTCTTTAGGACTCCTACGGCTTTGCACAAGGTTTGGAACGACTCCACTCGAGGTCCTTCGTCGTCTACGATGATCCACCCGTAGATTCCTAGATCAAGCTCTTAGCTTCACAAAATGAAGCAAACACTCTACACTAAAGGGCTAGGGTAGTGTAGAATGGTTGTGTGGTTAGTAAACTCACTTAAAAACCCTTTCTTTTTAAGTTCCTCACTCAAAAAAAAACTCAGATGAGCTTGGAGAAGGAGGAAGGTGAAGATGGCAAAAGCTTTTGTGAATAATAATGAAAACTTATTTCTAAAAGGAAAAAGAAAAGAATATATATGAGACATTCTCAAATATAACTATAGTTAACTAAATATCTAGATATTTTGTAGATGGGTTAAAGAACAAAGGAAATTAAACCATGGTTAAAGTCAATGGTCAAAGAAGAAGTGTGTTGAAAATGAGTCATTATGCTAATTTCCTTTTTCCTTTAATTCATTAACAAAAATCTAGATATTTATGAACTATGTAAGTCTTGCATTGCCATCTCCTTTTTATCATCAACCATGACACATATGTATGTGTGTATGTGTGCATGCACATCATCATGTGTATGTGTGAACATGCATGCATACATCCAAAAGAAAAAGGGTTAATTAAAAGTGAGCTAAAAGATAATAATAAATCAACACTTGATTTAATAAATCGGTCACATCAAATGCGACCCGACCAATATTGAACGTCCGATTAAAATACGGTATCACATATTCGTATTTAATCGAGCTCCTGTGCATATCGCATATGCACACCACATCATTTCGCCTGAGCTAGAAAAATTCTGTGTAGGACTCTAAGACTCGTCAATACGCCGGCAGTAGGTGATGGTCATATCAAAACACCTACAAGCCGCAAGCGGTCAGCAAAACGTAATGGCCACCCGGGTATTGAGCGATCAGAAGAAAAACAAGCGAACCCGTCAAAACTCCCATCGAGCCATTGGCAACACATACCGTACAGTCCGGTCTCTTCGTCTGATATGTTGCATATCAAGCCTAGGGATGGAATCGTCGAGCCCTAATGACTTAATAAGTCATGTCGATTTGGTCTATGACCGGTCGAGAAACTACAGATAACACTTATCAGTAAATCTCATCAGCCCTGGCCAGGGACTTCAAGTCAGAGCCAATCGCACATTGCACAACATCAACTCCCAATACCGAGAAAGATGAAACCCCTCCTATCGCTCACTGTCTCCATGTGTCTCAGGACTATACCCAAAATCCACTTGTTTGCACGACTCAGTAGAGCCGTGGTAGGGTGGAAATCAAAGTACAGTTGGAGAACACACAAGACTCTATGACGATATCGGGTCTACAGACTAACTTGTACCAGTATCACCAGAGAACTGCTATCCGACGATAGATATAATACCATATAGGAATTCTCGGTGAGTCCATTCAGTGTACCCAGTCTCCACTGAGCACCCGTATACAATCTTCGATGTCACAACACCAATGGATATGGGATCATCCATCGCCCATCATATGGGTCAAGAAACGTATACGCTACTCTACTCTGGAATATCGATGCCCTATCTCGATATACTTACGACTAGGAACATTTAAGGATATGCTTATAGACTACACATGCCCCACTAGTATGATCTCCATCATAGCCATGGAAGTCAAGCATATATCCTCAGGGCTTTATCAACATGTATCAAATGAACAGTATCAAGTAAACATGTCAGATAAAGTAAAACCAGATAGCATACTATCATGTCGAGCAAGAAAGTCATATATCAAATATACATATATACATGTCCAAGCATCCACTATACATATAATGGCCTCTAGGGCATACATATATCCAACAATCTCCCACTTGCACTAATGCCAATTATTGGCGTATCTCATACCCAACATCTCAAAATGTCGCTCATGTTGCGGCTGTGGAAGTGCCTTGGTGAGTGGATCCGCGTTGTTATCCTTTGTATCTACTCTCCGAATCTCGATCTCTTGGCGATCAACTATCTCCCGGATCAAATGATATCGCCTAAGGATGTGTCTGGACTTTTGATGGGATCTGGGTTCTTTGGCCAACGCCATAGCTCCATTATTATCACAATACAATGGTATTGGATTAATAATGGTTGGAACTACTCCTAACTCCGCAACGAACTTCCTTATCCAGACGGCTTCCTTGGCAGCATCATTTGCAGCAATATACTCAGCTTCCATCGTGGAGTCTGCAACGGTATCATGTTTGGAACTCTTCCAACATGCTTCCCTTCCATTGAGGGTAAATACAAACCCTGAGATAGATTTACTGTCATCCTTATCACTTTGGAAGCTAGAATCGGTAAAGGACTCTATTTGGAGATCCTCATTACCATACACCAAGAACAATTCTTTAGACCTTCGCATGTACTTAAGAATGTTCTTCACGGCTATCCAGTGTTTCTCCCCTGGGTTGGATTGATACCTGCTTACTACAGCTAGTGCATAAGCTATCAGGGCGAGTACATATCATCGCATACATTATATATCGTACGGCTGAAGTGTAGGGTATAATGCTCATGCGAGCTCTCTCTTCATTATTCTTCGGACAGAAGTCCTTAGAGAGAGTGATTCCATGGCAAGCGGGCAAGGCACCACGCTTGGAATCTTCCATACTAAACCTTTTTAGGATGGTATCAATGTACTTTGATTGGGACAATCTCAATAATCTCTTGGATCTATCTCTATAGATCCTTATGCCCAGAATGCACGAGGCATCACCCAGGTGCTTCATGGAGAACCTTTGTGATAAGAATAATTTGACCGATTGTTGCATAGGAATATCATTTCCTATCAAGAGAATGTCATCTACGTACAATACGGGAAAAGTGGCAGTACTCCTTAAAATCTTCTTATAAATGCATGGTTCATCTATATTTTTGATAAAATCAAACTCTTTCATTGTATCATTAAAACAGATGTTCCAGCTCCGAGATTCCTGCTTTAATCCATAAATGGATTTAAGCAACCTACATGCTTTTTCGCTGCTCCCACTGTCAATGAAGCCCTCTGGCTGATCTATAAAAACGCACTCTTCTAAATCACCATTTAGAAATGCAGTCTTAACGTCCATCTACCAGATTTCATAGTCGTAGTGAGCAGAAATAGAAAGTAGGATCCGAATGGATTTAAGCATTATTACTGGAGAGAAAGTTTCATCATAGTCCAGTCTCGGTCTTTGACGAAAACCTTTCGCTACAAGCCTTGCTTTATAGGTCTCTACCTGTCCATCTACACCAATCTTTCTCTTAAAGATCCATTTGCACCCAACGGGTTTTATCCCAGGAGGTGCAACATCCAAAGTCCATACTTTGTTGGTGTACATGGACTCCATTTCGGATCTCATGGCATCCAGCCACTTCACTGAGTCACCACTTGTGATAGCTTGCTGAAAACTAGCAGGGTCATCATCATCCATGATGCAATCTTCTCTATCACCATCAATGAGAAACCCATAGTATCTCTCTGGCGGGTGAGAAGTTCTACTAGATCTCCGGAGCGACTGAGGTTCTTGAAGTTCTACTGCAACATCAGTGTCAACCAATTCATCCTGAGTAATTTGTGTCTCTAGAACCTCTTCTAGTTCTACCACTTTGCCATTAGTACTGTCTGTAAAGATCTCATTTTCCAAAAATGTGGCATGTTGAGAAACAAACACCTTTTGTTCCTCCTTGTGGTAGAATAGATATCCATACGAGTGTTTTGGATATCCCACAAAATTACACATGACCGATAGTGTCTCGAGTTTATCCGGATTCTGCTTTTTGACATAAGCCGGACAACCCCAAATCCTAACTCTTTTAAGAGATGGTCTCCTTCCACACCATATCTCATATGGAGCGGTGGACACGGTCTTTGATGGAACCCTGTTCAATAGATAAAGTGTTGTCTCTAATGCATGTCCCCAAAAGGAAAGTGGTAACTCAGCATCACTCATCATGGACCGTACCATATCTAATAGGGTACGATTCCTCCGTTCTGACGCACCGTTGTGCTGTGGTGTGTACGGAGGAGTGAGCTGAGAGAGAATCCCATTCTCTTTTAAGAAGTCTGAAAACTCAGTGCTTAAATACTCTCCACCTCGATCTGATCGAAGTTTCTTGATACTCGTGCCAGTTTTTTTTTCTACTTCAACTTTGTACTCTTTGAATTTCTCGAAAGCTTCGGATTTATGCTTCAATAAAAACACGTGTCCGAATCTTGAGAAATCATCAATAAAAGTGATGATGTATGAAAAGCCGCCTCTAGCATGTGTAGACATTGGTCCGCATACATCACTATGTATGAGGCTTAAGAGTTCTGTAGCTCTCTCTCCGTGTCCTATAAACGGAGTTTTGGTCATTTTACCGTTGATACAAGACTGACAAGTCGCATAAGATTTATATTCAAAAGGTTTTAAATATCCATCTTTATGTATCTTGTTTAGTCTTGTTTCATTAATATGACCAAGTCTACAATGCCAAAGAAAAGATTCATTTATTTCTGAAATCTTTCTTTTATTTGTATGTTGTATATTAAAAACTGTGTGTTGGTTTAGGACGTAAATTCCGTTACTTAGTGTACCATACCCAATCAACTGTTGATTCAAGTTAATGTTCATACCATTATTTTGCAACACAAAATGATATCCTTCATTGTCCAACAAAGATACGGATATTATATTACATAGCATACCAGGTACAAAATAACAAGGGTTCAAGACCAAAATACATCCTGAAAGCAACCCCAGATGATACTCTCCTACGGATACAGCATGTACATTGGAACCATTTCCAACCAGTAGAGTGTGGTCTCCAGTCTTCAAAACTCTACTTTTTCTCAATCCCTGCATACAATTACAGATGTGAGAACCAGAAACGGTATCTAATACCCAAGATGCAGAGTTTAATGAAAAACAGTTTTCAGTTACAAACACACCTGAAGCGGAAACATCAACAAGCTTCTTCTTCTTGAGATCTGCAAGGTACAAAGCACAATTGCGTTTCCAGTGTCCTGACTTGTGGCGGTAAAAACATTCTTCTTTTGCACTTCCCGCGGTCCCAGACTTGTCTTTCCCCTTCGCCTTTTCAACTCCACCTCTCGGCTTGGTGGGATTCTTCTTCTTCTTTCCCTTGGCCTTGGGTTTCGGGACTGAAGAGGAAGACGGCCCATAAAGCAGAGCGGGAGTTTTCGCTATCTTAAGCATGCTTTCTGCATTTCTCAACATATTGAGAAGTTCAGGCAATGATTTCTCCAAATCGTTCATATTGAAATTCACTATGAACGGAGCAAAGGCGGGGGAGAGAGACTGTAGAACAATATCTGTATATTGCTCATTATCCATAGTCCATACCAGTTCCTCAAGTTCTTCTACAAGACCAATCATCTTCAGGACATGGTCTCCTACTGATGCACCAGGGGCCAAACGCATCTAAAACAGCTTTCGAGATGCGTCGTATCGTAAAGTACGAGATTGCTCTTCATACAACTCTTTTGTATGAAGAATGATCGATTGTATATCTATTTTCTCGTGCTGTTTCTGATGGATATTGTCCATAGAAGCAAGCGCGAGGCACGCGGCCGTATTGCAATCAATATCCCATATTTTTCGGATCTCCTTATCCGAAACAGATGATTCAGGTCCTGGGACGGGTGGGGCTTTGGTAGTGAGGACATATGATACTTTATCATATGTGAGTGCAATGTTCAAATTCCTCAACCATTCTTTATAATTTGGTCCAGTCAGTTTGTTTTTCTTTAAAGGAAGCTTAAGTCCCGTCATCGGTATCTGCCATTAGGAGAGAGAAAAGAATACACTCAGCGAAATGCTCTTGCAAAGAATTAGATTGGTAATTATCTTATCTAATCGATGTCTCCCACTGCTTTTATCAAATTCTCTTTCAAACCTAAAAGGAAAACTAGCCAGGATTAATTGCATTCTACAGTTTCGCTAACCGGTCAGCCGGGCCAATGTCGGTACTTTGAGGGAGGTTCCCCGTGCTTGCGCACGGACATTATTAAAATAAACCTCATTTTTCCCAGAGGTCAAACCCCGTTAACACCTTTCTAGACACCTACTGGATTAGCTAATTGTAAAGTGTAAAATTCTCCTTGGAGTAACTCTTACTCACAGTGGGATCGGGATCCAAATATCATATAGATGGTATGCAATCTCATTGCAAATTTCAACTCTTGAAACTCCCGATATAGTTTTGTCACGACCCGAAATAGCACGTGACCGGCACTTGAATCATATGAAGTCTATAGGACCCCATCTAATTCAAGTAAGCCAAAAGTCCAGAAATCTAAAACCATTTTAAGAAGTAAATAAAGAAAACTAGTTCTTTTGAAGTAAAGAAAACATGTTTTAAAAAGAAAGCTTTTAAATAACTAAGCCGAATATGCATTTTTGAAATGTGTAGTCTTTTCTGAAAATTTCGGCAGAGTTCCTTTGTAAAAACTGGCCCCGAATGGGGTACAACAGGAATAATATATATGCAGTGATAAAAGGCATCCCCAAGCGGGAGCTAGCTCTTCGTCAATCGACGGTCACAACCACGCAAGCAGTAATATACAACGTCGAAGAGCGAGGATCAAAACTCAAAAGGAAACTCAAAATCAGCATGAAAACCATAATACTACAACGCGCGACTCTAAGGTCGAAATAATACACAACTGGTTTTCTAAGTCTGAAACAATATACAAGTTTGGTTGATGGAATTACTAGATATAACTGAATAATACAAATACAATGGTGGTTCTGATGCAAAAGAACCCACCTACCAAAGCAAATCACCCGTAAGGGAAGCAGTGTGCCAGAAAAGCCGCAATTGAACCTGTATGGCAAAACCTGCAAGAAACTGTGGCACAACGGGGGTGAGTTGCCAACTCGTGAATAGAAAACATCACAGAGCAAAAATCGTATGTATGACACAATCCTAGGTCAATACGATTAGATATATATATATAAACCTCAAATGAATAAGTATGAAGCATGATAAGGTGGCAATGTAAAATCTATACGAGTGTAGTGCCAAGTGCTCGTGCCAGTGCCTCGGGTAATAGCATATCATAAATATGAGGTATGATCAATGTCGACTATATCATGAAGTATATGAATATGTGGATATCATCCAACTGCGTGATCAATATCATCAATGTCAATATATGTAGGTGGAAATCGTCCACGTGTCACCCAATGACAATAAGCATCATGCATGTAAATATCATAAACATGTGCATGGAAGTATGAGGATGTAAATCAACATGTGTCGCTTGCGACATATCAAAATCAAGGAACCTGAGTGTCAAGAATCGACACTCGAAAACATCATGAAACCTGTGCCTAGCATCGGCACGTAAATCCTCATATACATATGTAACATTTCAAAACAATAAAATATTATTTTTGGGAATTTTTATAATTTAATATTATTTTATTGAATATTTTAATATTTCGGCATAATTAAATACCGATAAATGGAAGAAAAAATTTGGAAAAATTATGGAAAATTCTAAAATGGGGCATTTATTGGAATTATGCCATTTTAAAGTTTTTGTGATCATTTATATGCTAATTTAGTGCTAATCGCGATTAAAAATCGCTAATCGGTTTTTAGCAATTTTGTGCAAAATATGGACATATCTTTCCTACACTTGTGTTACATTTTTCTTACCATGGCTTTACTTTGGGGTTACTATTCTTGTGAGAAAGGAATTTGGGGAAAAAGAAAGGAAAAGAAAAGAAATTGTATAGAATATGGTAGTAGGTGGTGAGAGAGAGAAAGGGGGGTGTGACCTTTGACTTGTATGAAACCTTCCTCCATTATTCATCATCATTTCTCTCTCCCTCTCTCTCAACTCCCTGCTGAGCTGCTGCTCCCTCTTCTCCCTCCCCTTTTCAAGCCCCAAATCACCATGAAAACAACACCAAAACCCTACCCCCATTTCTTTAAATATGTGCACAAGCCCAAGATCTACACATTGGACCAAGAAAGCAAGGATTTTGGCCACTAGAGGCAACTCAAGAATTTTCATGAGTTTCCAAATGAGGTGATTTCTGGATCATTAGCTTAGTTTATGCATTACTTATACCCCATGTTTAGTTTAGAACCGATATTATGTGTTTTGGTTGACTTAAGGAAAACCTAGTTAGGGTTTGATGAAATTGTGAGTTGTAATGTGAATTTGAGCTCAGTAGAGGCTGCACAAACACCCTAGTGATGAAATTGAGACCCAAACCTGAGATTTGAAACCAGGAAAATGGATTTAGAAACCGACATCGGAAAAATTGTGAAATATGTGAAAGTTTTATTGAATCTGCTTTCACCCGAGACACGTGAAAATAAAATTGGTTGGACAATGATATGTGCAGGCACCCAGTAAGCTACCACCAAGACCCCAGCCCCTACCTCTTTTCCCCGGCCGCCAATTTATTCCCTCTGGCCGTAATTTGCGGCCAGACCTGCACCAATCTGTGTCTTTTTGGTTATGTAGCTCCTACATGTGTAGATTAGACCCCGGGCATGTTTAGATTTGTCTAATTTGACCTAAGGTAAAATCTGGAGCCTAATTTCTTAGTTGTTGTTTTGGGTTCGTGTTTCCGTATTCCGTATTGTGAATTCTGAGTTTGCGTATGGTGTTTTACCTCGGCTACTTGACGTTTATACAACGATATCGAGGGCTGTTGATGGTTTTGGAAGGCGTTGTCCATAGGTTCAAACCTATAGATCATAGCGTATCATTTTGGGTTTCGTATGCCGTTTTAGTTTTGAATTGGTTTTGATACGCATTTGCGATACGTTAATGTGTAGGTACCCCATGAAGACTTCGGGACGACAAGCAAGCGCGTGGCGACGTCGAAAAACGAGAAGCGAGGTGAGTAGATTATATCTACGGGGGAAGTCGGGTGGATGGCGTATAGCAACCCCGCAGTCCGTTATTAGTATAGTACATATATACTAGTTTGTTAGCTTATTGTGTGTCGTGGACATGTGAGTTTATGTGTACTATGGTTTAGATTAGGGTTAGAAGTGAACTAGTGAAATTCCTAGTCGCGAATCCCTATAATAAGTTTACACCCACACACGCACACTCATACTTATTGCTATACTTATACCATGATGATGAGGATTGTGGTGGATATTTGGAGATGAGTCGATGGTATTTGCACGATGCCGTGAGATCGGCGATATGATGTGATTCGTATTTGGGATACGATACGAGGTTTTAGCAGGCCTTGGACGTATGCTCTACACACGTGCTTATATTGGTTTAGGTGGTATCGATTGTACTAGATATAGATCAGTACCCCAGATCATGAGAGATGATGATAAGGATACCAGATAATGGATAAGCTGACTGTGATATTGACCCATACACAGATTTGGGATGCCGTACGACGGATTTACGTACGAACTATATATTGATGATAGATCCACACTCATGACTCGAGGATATTATATCGTATGTGATACTATTGAGGCGGGATCATCGACTATTATATTTATATACATATATCGACTCAGATGTAGGTGGTATCATACTCCTCCTGTTTAGCTTCTTAGTTGGGTCTGTAGATTACTTAGTAGACATTAGAATAGACCCGAGGCATACCTATTTCAAATGGCAAAGCAGCATGATATATTTATTGATGTAGATTCTTCACTGTTGCGTTGATTATTCGATTCCGCATATTCATGATATTTGCATTGCATTGCTTGTGTTTATTGACATATTATAACCATGCTGTTAGGACACCAGCACCATTGTCGATGATGCATATGTTCCACGTACACTTGGTTGCCGGCTCACACACTTCATAATCGATAATTGCCATGTCACTACACTGTAGTACTGTTGCATGACATACTGATATGCTTACATTTCTTTTACATATCGCATACATCATGCTTTCTGATTATACGCATTGAGATATGTTGTTTCCATGATATTTCCGGATTTGGGAACCGTGGGTATTTCAAAAGAGAATATGTAATTGTTTAAAAACCCGGTTACTCTTGATATGATATTTCAGTGCGTCCACCATGTGTTTTCTCGGTGCTGAGAGCGACATGTGAGACCCGATTCGAGGAGTGGACGAGGCCGATTGAGGGTACATGGTGGACCCGGTATGGTTTCCCGGGGCAAGAAATGTTTTTCGTGGAGTAGACGATGAGCCTGTCAGGGTGGCGAGTACCTACCGGTGATTGGTTGGACCTGGCGGTTATCCGGAGGATACCGACCAGAGTCGATAGATGGTTATGGGCGTACTGCTGGGGCCGAGGGCCGATTCCACAGACGGAGCCCGTGGGCTGATCCGGACTGACGGAGCCCGATATATGAGGATTTACGTGCCGATGCTGGGCACAGCTTTCATGATGTTTTCGAGTGTCGATGCTGGGCACTCCGGTTCCATGATTTTGACGTGTCGCGAGGGACACAGATGGTTTACATCTGTAACGTTTTCAAAATAATAAAATATGAATTTTGGGAAATTTTATAATTTAATATTATTTTAATGAAAATTTTAATATTCTGGTATAATTAAATACAAATAAATGGGGAAAAATTTTGGAAAATTCTAAAATATGATATTTTATGGAATTATGCCATTTTAATGTTTTTAAGATTAGTTATATGCTAATTTAGTGCTAATCGCGATTAAAAATCGCTAATTGGATTTTTAGCATTTTTGTGCAAAAATGTGCACATATCATTTTCCACACTTGTTACACTTGTTACATGTTTTGGGTGCATGGTTGCTTTGGGGTCACTATTGGAGTGAGAAAGAAAAGAAAAGAAAGAAAAAAGTAATGATGATGATGAGAGAGAGAGACTAGGTCAACCCCCACCTTTTGAACCATACTCCCATCATTTTCCCCTTCTCATTCTCTCTCCTCTCCCTCTCTTAAGCTGCTGCTGCCCCTCTCCCTCTTTCTCCCTCTTCATGAAACCTTAGATCCACCGTGAAATCCACCCCAAAACCCTATTCCCATTTCACTAAATTTGCTCCCAAGCTCACTAGCTACACATTGAACCTAGCAAGATTGGATTTGAAGGACTTTGAGCAACTCAAGAATTTTCTTGAGTTGTCAAAGGAGGTAATTTCTGCACCTATTAGAGTAGTATCTTATTTCTTGTGCATCGATACTAGTTTTGTGTCGATATGGTGTCGTTTGATGGATTTATGAAACTTCAAGTTAGGGTTTAAGTGAGATCTGAAATTAAAGATGAAATTGAGGATTTTGGTGACCTTAGAACCCCTTGTGTGATGCTAATTTGAACCCAAACCTGAACTAGAAACCAGAATACGGATTTATGAGACGATGTCGGAGAAAAACTGTAAATCTGGGAGTGTTTTGTGGAATCTGCTATCACCCCGAGACCCCAAAAATAAAACTGAGTTAACAGTGAGATGTGCAGGCACCATGGAACCACCACACCAAACCCTAGCCCCCAGCTCAAAAGTACGGCCGCCAATTTATTCCTTCTGGCCGCAAATTGCGGCCAGAGCAGGAGGGAACTGTCTCGATTTTTGTGCATGGCCCTATTTCCTCTAGTCTTGACCCTGGGTATGTCTAGTTTTGACTGATTCCATCTAGGGTGAAATCTGGGTTGATTTACTTAAGTTGGCGTATGATATACGACTTGTTTTAGCATGGATTTTGGTCTTTGGTGATTCGTTTCTGTCGGGTGGCGTTTGGACGTCAACGACAAGTGGATATTGAACGTGTTTACATGCGAGACGATAGGTTTTTACCTATGCGAGTAGCGTGTGCTATTTTGGTTTCCGATGTGATTTTCATGTGCTTTAGCGTTGTGATATACTTGTAGGTACCCTACATGATGTTGAGGCAAAGAAGATGAAGATGGCGACATCGGCACCGACACATGAGAAGCAAGGTGAGTAGATTTATATCTACGGGGAGAAGTCGGGTGGATGGCGTATAGCACCCCCGCAGTCCGTGGTGATGTATACGAATACGTATACACACATATATTTATTATATGTTGTTTAGGATTATTGATGGTAATAATGGATTATTGATAATAAGGATGTATTGGTTTAGTAGTGCGAAACCCTAGAGTAGTGGGTGCACTCACACATACACCCATACTTGCATACATTCTTGCATTTATCTGTGCGCATATGATGGTGTGTATATCTACACATGGGTATGGGACTATGTGTTCATATACGAGTTTTGAGGATGATACATGGGATTGAGATGAGTCGATGAGATTCGATTGAGGCCGTGAGATTTGGCGACATGACAGAGTTCGTATTGGAGATGTGATATGATGGTAGTGATACCTGTCATGTGATGAGATAGTGTGATATCGACTCATATTTAGGTGGTTTCCATACCCCTCTCGATTGACTTGATTGTTGGGTTCGTAGTTCGCATAGTAGGCGTTAGGCTAGACCCGAGTCATACCTATTTCAAAACTAACGAATCGGGGATATTTTAAAGATAAGCAAAAGGGTTTATACGGATATTTTCAAATGACGCATCTTTTCTTAAAACACCGTAGCCCTTATTTTACCAAAAGCCCCGATTCGTCTTATTTCAAAAGGCAAGGTTGCATGATATATTTATTGAGGCAGGTTCTTTACTGTTGCGTGATTACTCGATTCCGCATATTCATGCTGTTTGCATTGGATCGCTTATATTGTTGATATATTTCAGTCATGCTGCTAGGACACCAGCACAATTATCGATGATGCGTATGTTCCACGTACACTTGTTTGCCGGCTCACACACTTCATCATCGATAATTGCCATGTCACTACACTGTAGTACTGTTGCATTCAGGATATGACCCTTGCATGACATATTGATATGCTTACCTTTCTGCTATATGTCGCATACATGCTGCTTTCTGATTATACGCATTGAGATATGCTGTTTCCATGATATTTCTGGTTTTGGGAACCGTGGGTGTTTCAAAGAGGATATGTAATTGTTTTAAAAACCCGGTTACCCTTGATATGATATTTCAGTGCGTCCACCATGTGTTTTCTCGGTGCTGAGAGCGACATGTGAAACCCGATTCGAGGAGGCGGATGAGGCCGATTGCGGGTACATGGTGGACCCGGTATGGTTCCCCGGGGCAAGAAATGTTTTTCGTGGAGTAGACGATGAGCCTGGCAGGGTGGTGAGTACCTACCGGTGATTGGTTGGACCTGGCGGTTATCCGGAGGATACTGACCAGAGTCGATAGATGGATATGGGCGTACTGCCGGGGCCGAGGGCCGATACCGCAGACAGAGCCCGTGGGCCGATCCGGACAGACGGAGCCCGATATATGAGGATTTACGTGCCGATGCTGGGCACATTTTTCATGATGTTTTCGAGTGCCGATGCTGGGCACTCCGGTTCCATGATTTTGACGTGTCGCGAGGGGCACAGGTGGTTTATATCCTCATATTTCCATGCATATGCTGATGATATTTACATGCATGATGGTTATTGTCATTGGGTGACGAGTGGACGGGATCCACGTACATGCAGATTGATTTCTTTGATTGTACCTCACATTTATGTTATGCGATTACCTGAGGCACTGGCACGAGCACTTGGCACTACACTCATATATAGAGATTACATTGCCAGTTTAGCATGTTTCAGACTTATTCATATTGAGGTTTATATATATATCTGATCGTATTGACCTAGGATGGGTCATGCATTCGATCTCTGCTTGTAGATATTTTCTATTCACGAGTTGGCAACTCACCCCCGTTGTGCCACAGCCCTTGCAGGTTTTTGCCGTACAGATTCCATAGCGGCATTTCTGGTACACTGCTTCCATATGGGTGACTTGCATTGGTAGGTGGGTTCTTTTGTATCAGAACCGCCATTACTCCTGTATTATTCATTGTATCTAGAATTCCATCAACCAAAACTTGTATATTGTTTCAAACTTAGAAAACAGTTTTGTATTATTTCGACCTTAGAGTCGCGCTAGTAGTATTACGGTTTTCTGGCTGTTTGAGTTTCTTTTTTTGGATTTTGATCCTCGCCCTTCGGCGTTGTATATTATTATTGCTTGCGTGGTTTTGACCGTCGATTGACGAAGAGCTAGCTCCCGTTTGGGGATGCCTTTTATCATTTCTTATATATTATTCTTGTTGTACCCCGTTTGGGGCCAGTTTTTTCAAAGGAAACTCTGCCGAAATTTTCAGAAAAGACTACACATTTTTAAAATGCATTTCGGCTTAGTTATTTAGGAACTTTGATTTTCAAAACATGATTTCTTTACTCCTTAAAACCAGTTTTCCTTATTTACTCTTTAAATGGTTTTAGATTTCTGGGATTTTGGCTTACTTGGATCAGATGGGGTCCTATAGACTTCATATGGTTCAAGGGCCAGTCACGTGCTCTTTCGGGTCGTGACAACATCCTTATATTTTCGATGCATATACTTTATGATATTTACATGCATGATGTTTATTGTTATTTGGTGACGAGTGGATGGGGTCCACGTACATGCAGATTGATTACATCGATCATACCTCATATTTATGATATGCTATTACCTGAGGCACTGTCACGAGCACTTGGCACTACACTCATGTATAGAGATTCATTGCCACCTTAGCATGCTTCAGACTTATTCATATTGAGGTTTATATATATCTGATCGTATTGACCTAGGATGGGTCATACATTCGATCTCTGCTTGTAGATATTTTCTATTCATGAGTTGGCAACTCACCCCCGTTGTGCTGCAGTTCTTGCAGGTTTTTGCCGTACAGATTCCATAGCGGCTTTTCTGGCACACTGCTTCCATATGGGTAACTTGCTTGGGTAGGTGGGTTCTTTGTATCAGAACCACCATTGTTGGTGTATTATTCATTGTATCTAGAAATTCCATCAACCAAAAACTTGTATATTGCTCAGACTTAGAAAAACAGTGATGTATTATTTCGACCTTAGAGTCGCACTTGTAGTATTACGGTTTTCAGGTTGTTTTGAGTTTCTTTTTGAGTTTGATCCTCGCCTTTCGGCGTTGTATGTTATATTGCTTGCGTGGTTGTGACCGTCGATTGACGAAAAGCTAGCTCCCGCTTGGGGATGCCTTTTATCACTGCATATATATTATTCCTGTTGTACCCCATTCGGGGCCAGTTTTTACAAAGGAAACTCTGCCGAAATTTTCAGAAAAAACTACACATTTCAAAAATGCATATTCGGCTTAGTTATTTAAAAGCTTTGATTTCAAAACATGTTTCTTTATTTATTAAAAACCAGTTTTCTTCATTTACTCCTTAAAATGGTTTTAGATTTCTGGGCTTTTGGCTTACTTGGGTCAGAGGGAGTCCTATAGACTTCATATGGTTCAAGGGCCAGTCACGTGCTCTTTCGGGTCGTGACAAAGTTGGTATCAGAGCGCTAGGTTAACCTTGGTTCGAGTCTAAGTTTGACTATGTGGAGCCTAGGGCATTTATATATATACGGAACTTAGGCTTGACCTTACGGAACTTAGACTTAGTCGAGGGGGTATTATACCCGATCTTTCGTCGCATAGGATGACCCTTAGTTGATGGAGTAGGTAGCTTGAGTAGAGGGACGTACCGTACGTATGTTCCGCGGCATACTTACGACACGCCGCTCCGCTTAAGAAACCTTAGGATGTACATTTCCTTACACAGTATTATATTCCTTCCTATGATCTATCCTCATCGATACTGGTTATGTTTTTGCTGCCACGATTGCACGGGCAGAATGAGCTATGGCTTGAGTTGCGTCAGCATGAGCTCGTCGTGGACGAGGACTGACCAGGGCGTGATTCCAGAGACATACGATTGCATAGAGGATTCGTATTATTGTGTTTTTGCACCGTGAGCGTTTGACAGATCGCTGTTGCGAGGTCCCTCGGATGTGCCGATCGGTACCGGAGGATCAGGCTATTGCTAGAGGCCTGCCAGATGTGATGACCATTGATGTATCGCTTATTCAGGACGATTGAGGCGCTGTTTATCGTACAGACGAATGAGCTAGTAGTTGCTGCAAATGACGAGATATCACCCAGATGACTGGAGCTACTGCAGCTTGAGCATATACTTAGAGATATGATGGTGAGTCGCTAGTCGCCCGAGGATGAATGACTAGGGCATGTGGTTCGTTCGCTTACCCCGATGCGAGGTCATCAGATAGGTTGATTCCAGCTAGAGGCGACTTCACGCAGATTCGTTGAGAGTCGATTGAGACGATTGAATGTCAGGAACCCATTTTCCAAGTTTAAACTATTCGGAAAGACATGCAAGCGATTCTATGGACCCTCTAGAAGAATGAAACCCTAACTCGACATAATGACCGTGTGAAAGCCTTTTGAACCTTAGGGTTTGCGGCAGTTCCGCGGCGCCATTAGTGAGGCTTGGGTTTGCCCTTCTACGGCTGGACCACCGATGCTGTGGTATGTACTCGATACTATTAAACTGTACCCAAGATGTTGAGCTCTTAGGGATTATAAGGTTATGATGAGTCGATCGGATGGTTCGACATCATTCGGATATCATGTGATGGGATACATTGCTTGGAAGACTCCAGATACGAGCATAGCCATTGGAGCACAGTCTGTGCAGCCGCGATGGGATGAGTCCGAATCAGTCGACATTGGAACAAAGTGGAGTAAAGAGTTCACACGAGATTCAAGGTGATGACGTTCCATTCCACTGACATCAGAGATGCGATATGTCTACAAAGACATTGGGATGCGACCAGCTTCGGAGTAAATGCTGTGCTGAGGACGCAGATGTCCAGAGAGCGAGAAAAGATTATGTCAGAGTACCAGCCTCCGTACAGTTTGGCTTATGCGAGATCAGAAGAGACCTTGAGCAGGATTCCTTCCAGTACACTGCTGCAATAAGATTTGCACCAGGAGAAGATGTGTGATGTGCATTCAGAGGACCAGAGGTCGGCGCCAGTGGCGTGCTGCTTTACGAGAGGTCGTGAGGATTGACCGAGAGATGACTAGAGCAGTGCCAGAACGGAATCGTTTCCGTTAGCACACCAGACAGGGCCGATGAGCCGATAGATTGCGAGATTGGTAATTCACAGGGAAGATAAGGAACCAGAGGCAGAGGACGCCAGACCGTGAGCAAGAGGCAAGTAGATATTTTGCGCTGCTAGCATTGGATGTACCGGCACCTTCTCGACGTTGAAGGAGGATATACCGACGACGGTATTTATGATTTGTGATTTTGTGATTCGATTATCACGTATCCGTCACTTTGGATTTCGGTATTTTGGGCGATCTATTCGTATGATTTACTTTTGATGACTGAGTTCCATGGTATTTGTTTTCTTTCACCATGGTTGCACCTACTGGGTATTCATATTTTGTGCATAGTTATTACGCTTGAGGTATTGATTATGATTTCATGCCTACTTTAGGCCGGTGATTTGATTTACGCTTCTAGCATAGTTTTCATGAACTTTAGTGTTTTGATTTGATGTTGTGCATATGTTACGCACACGATTTGGTTTTTGCACTCGGTATAGCTTATTTGTGCACGTAGTGCATCGATATGTGTTTTGTGCACGCAGTTGCACACGTTTACGATTTTCTTTACACCTGGGTACACTTGGTGTTGCTTCTTTCGCATTTAGATTGTTGTTGGGTATTTGTCCATGTGATACACCAGTTATATACTTCGTGCGTTTGCCGCACCAGTTTTATGTTTCTTGCGTTTATCGCACCAGATTTACATTTCGTGCCTTTGTTGCACCGGATTTATATTTGTGCACTACGGTTGCACCTGACTTCGATTTGATGTCATCCGATATGTCGATTTTGGATTCTGATATTGATGTTGATTTCTTGCACTCCGTGCATTTGATATTGGACTTGCGCATGTTCGACGCTTGCTATTGGATTTTGTGATTTCGCGCATGTTGGGCGCGTGTTTTGAGATACGATTTTGGTGCACACCAGATGCACTAAATCTGGATTCTTCGTGCACGTCAGATGCACCTGATTTGGCTGTCAGGCACACACGTTGCCTATGACAGATGCTTCGTGCACACCCGTTGCACTTGGATGTTGTTTCTGTGCACATGTATGGCACATATATGGATTTTGATTTCCGTGCGCACCAGACGCATAGGGTATTCTTATATACCTTTTGGGATTGATTCTTATGGAGCAGTACGTTTTTATGATATTTGCAATGTGTTTTCGTATTGAGCAGGACTAGTCAGAGGACAATACCTGGATATATTTTGCATGCATTGATAGTTATCGAAGGGATTTCCAGAAAGCGAGCTATAGTCTCAGTATATACCTACGTGTCCGATATGACACGAAGCGTTTTAAAAACAAGGAAACCCTTCTAAATTGATTTCAAAACGGCGGAACACACCTGTTAAACAAAAGATATATACGTATATAGTTATTTTCTTATGAAAGATGTCCGCCACTGTGCAGTGTTATGCGCATCGCACAGCGACTTAAAAAGATTTGGCATGCATTTACTTCAGCTATTCACATGTATAGATTGGATGTCTACTTGTATATATCTGATTTATATCGTATTGGTTTTGCATTGGATTTGACAATGTGACTTTACCATAACTCCGATGATTGTGGGATGCTTGACGGAGTTTCGTTTTTGAGTTATCTGCTCATTACTCATGCGCATGCATTGCGCTATGATGCATTTTATGTATTGATGA
Organism: Agapanthus africanus; assembly: GCA_030015575.1. Lineage (NCBI taxonomy): Eukaryota > Viridiplantae > Streptophyta > Magnoliopsida > Asparagales > Amaryllidaceae > Agapanthus > Agapanthus africanus. The sequence continues at coordinate 368,965,915 of JASDDO010000012.1, forward strand.
ATTCGGAGCCCCGACGACTTGGACTTTCATTGGAAATGTTTTAGTATTTGGGGGTTTAAATTTAAATTCGGGGAACGAATTTATTTAAGGGGGGTAGATTGTAACTTTTCAAAATAATAAAATATTATTTTTGGAAATTTTATAATTTAATATTATTTTATTGAATATTTTAATATTTCGGCATAATTAAATACCGATAAATGGAGAAAAAAAATTTGGAAAAATTATGGAAAATTATAAAATGGGGCATTTATTGGAATTATGCCATTTTTATGTTTTTGTGATCATTTATATGCTAATTTAGTGCTAATCGCGATTAAAAATCGCTAATCGGTTTTTATCAATTTTGTGCAAAACATGCACATATCTTTTCTACACTTGTGTTACATTTTTCTTACCATGGCTTTACTTTGGTGTTACTATTCTTGTGAGAAAGGAATTTGGGGAAAAAGAAAGGAAAAGAAAAGAAATTGTATAGAATATGGTAGTAGGTGGTGAGAGAGAGAAAGGGGAGGTGTGACCTTAGACTTGTGTGAAACCTTCCTCCATTATTCTTCACCATTTCTCTCTCCCTCTCCCTCAACTCCCTGCTGAGCTGCTGCTCCCTCTTCTCCCTCCCTTTTTCAAGCCCCAAATCACCATGAAAACAACACCAAAACCCTACCCCCATTTCTTTAAATATGTGCACAAGCCCAAGATCTACACATTGGACTAAGAAAGCAAGGATTTTGGCTACTAGAGGCAACTCAAGAATTTTCCTGAGTTGCCAAATGAGGTAATTTCTAGATCATTAGCTTATTTTATGCATTACTTATACCCCATGTTTAGTTTAGAACCGATATTATGTGTTTTGGTGGACTTAAAGAAAACCTAGTTAGGGTTTGGGGAAATTGTGAGTTGTAAAGTGAATTTGAGCTCAGTAGAGGCTGCACAAACACCCTAGTGATGGAATTGAGACACAAACCGGAGATTTGAAACCCGGAATACGGATTTAGAAACCGACATCAGAAAAATAGTGAAATCTGTGAAAGTTTTATTGAATTTGGTTTCACCCGAGACACCTGAAAATAAAATTGGTTGGACAGTGATATGTGCAGGCACCCAGGAAGCTACCACCAAGACCCCAGCCCCTACCTCTTTTCCCCGGCCGCCAATTTATTCCCTCTGGCCGCAATTTACGGCCAGACCTGCACCAATCTGTGTCGTTTTGGTTCTGTAGCTCCTACATGTGTAGATTAGACCCCTGGCATGTTTAGATTTGTCTAATTTGACCTAGGGTAAAATCTGGAGCCTAATTTCTTAGTTGCTGTTTTGGGTTCTTGTTTCCGTATTCCGTATTGTGAATTCTGAGTTTGCGTATGGTGTTTTACCTCGACTACTTGACGTTTATACGACGATATCGAGGGCTGTTGATGGTTTTGGAAGGCGTTGTCCATAGGTTCTAACCTATAGATCATAGCGTATCGTTTTGGGTTTCGTATGCCGTTTTAGTTTTGAATTGGTTTTGATACGCATTTGCGATACGTTAATGTGTAGGTACCCCATGAAGACTTCGGGACGACAAGCAAGCGCGTGGCGACGTCGAAAAACGAGAAGCGAGGTGAGTAGATTATATCTACGGGGGAAGTCGGGTGGATGGCGTATAGCGCCCCCGCGGTCCGATATTAGTATAGTACATATATACTAGTTTGTTAGCTTATTGTGTGTCGTGGACATGTGAGTTTATGTGTACTATGGTTTAGATTAGGGTTAGAAGTGAACTAGTGAATTTCCTAGTCACGAATCCCTATAATAAGTTTACACCCACACACGCACACTCATACTTATTGCTATACTTATACCGTGATGATGAGGATTGTGGTGGATATTTGGAGATGAGTCGATGGTATTTGCACGATGCCGTGAGATCAGCGATATGATGTGATTCGTATTTGGGATACGATACGAGATTTTAGCGGGCCTTGGACGTGTGCTCTACACACGTGCTTATATTGGTTTAGGTGGTATCGATTGTACTAGACTTAGATCAGTACCCCAGATCATGAGAGATGATGATAAGGATACCAGATAATGGATAAGCTGACTGTGATATTGACCCGTACCCATATTTGGGATGTCGTACGACGGATTTACGTACGCGCTATATATTGATGATAGATCCACACTCATGTCTCGAGAATATTATATCATATGTGATACTATTGAGGCGGGATCATCGACTATTATATTTATATACATATATCGATTCAGATGTAGGTGGTATCATACCCCTCCTGTTTAGCTTCTTAGTTGGGTCTATACATTACTTAGTAGACATTAGAATAGACCTGAGGCATACCTATTTCAAATGGCAAAGCAGCATGATATATTTATTGAGGTAGATTATTCACTGTTGCGTTGATTATTCGATTCCGCATATTCATGCTATTTGCATTGCATTGCATGTGTTTATTGATATATTACAACCATGCTGTTAGGACACCAGCACCATTATCGATGATGCATATGTTCCACGTACACTTGCTTGCCGGCTCACACACTTCATCATCAATAATTGCCATGTCACTACACTGTAGTACTGTTGCATGATATACTAATATGCTTACATTTCTTTTACATGTCGCATACATCATGCTTTCTGACTATACGCATTGAGATATGTTGTTTCCATGATATTTCCGGATTTGGGAACCGTGGGTATTTCAAAAGAGAATATGTAATTGTTTAAAAACCCGGTTACCCTTGATATGATATTTCAGTGCGTCCACCATGTGTTTTCTCGGTGCTGAGAGCGACATGTGAGACCCGATTCGAGGAGTGGACGAGGCCGATTGAGGGTACATGGTGGACCTGATATGGTTCCCCGGGGCAAGAAATGTTTTTCGTGGAGTAGACGATGAGCCTGTCAGGGTGGCGAGTACCTACCAGTGATTGGTTGGACCTGGCGGTTATCCGGAGGATACTGACCAGAGTCGATAGATGGTTATGGGCGTACTACTGGGGCCGATGGCCGATTCCGCAGACGGAGCCCGTGGGCTGATCCAGACCGACGGAGCCCGATATATGAGGATTAACGTGCCAATGCTGGGCACAGCTTTCATGATGTTTTCGAGTATCGATGCTGGGCACTCCGGTTCCATGATTTTGACGTGTCGCGAGGGACACAGATGGTTTACATCCTCATATTTTCCATGCATATGCTTTATGATATTTACATGCATGATGTTTATTGTCCTTGGGTGACGAGTGGATGGGGTCCACGTACATGCAGATTGATTACATTGATCATACCTCATTATTATGATATGCTATTACCTGAGGCACTGTCACGAGCACTTGGCACTACACTCATGTATAGAGATTACATTGCCACCTTAGCATGCTTCAGACTTATTCATATTGAGGTGTATATATATCTGATCGTATTGACCTAGGATGGGTCATACATTCTATCTCTGCTTGTAAATATTTTTTATTCACGAGTTGGCAACTCACCTCTGTTGTGCCACAGTTCTTTCAGGTTTTCGCCGTACAGATTCCATAGCGGCTTTTCTGGCACACTGCTTCCATATGGGTGACTTGCTTGGGTAGGTGGGTTCTTTGTATCAGGACCACCATTGTTGGTGTATTATTCATTGTATCTAGAAATTCCATCAACCAAAAACTTGTATATTGCTCAAACTTACAAAAACAGTGATGTATTATTTCGACCTTAGAGTCGCACTTGTAGTATTACGGTTTTCAGGCTGTTTTGAGTTTCTTTTTGAGTTTGATCCTCGCCTTTCGGCGTTGTATATTATATTTCTTGTGTGGTTGTGACCGTCGATTGACGAAGAGCTAGCTCCCGCTTGGGGATGCCTTTTATCACTGCATATATATTATTCCTGTTGTACCCCATTCGGGGCCAGTTTTTACAAAGGAAACTCTGCCGAAATTTTCAGAAAAGACTACACATTTCAAAAATGCATATTCAGCTTAGTTATTTAAAAGCTTTGATTTCAAAACATGTTTTTTTATTTATTAAAAGCCAGTTTTCTTTATTTATTCCTTAAAATGGTTTTAGATTTCCGGGCTTTTGGCTTACTTGGGTCAGAGGGAGTCCTATAGACATCATATGGTTCAAGGGCCAGTACGTGCTCTTTCGGGTCGTGACAACATAGGGCTCCGTCAGTCCTGATCGGCCCATCTCATCTCTCAACTCCGGTCGGTATCCCCCAGATATCTGCCAAGCTCAACACAATCACCGGTAGGTAGTACTCCCCTGCAAGGCTCACTGTCTAACATATACGAGTCTTCTTGCCCCGGGGTACCTCACCGGGTCCACCATGTACCCGCATACGGTGCCTACCGCTCCTCGAATCGGGTTTCACATGCCACTCTCAGAACCGAGAAAACACATGGTGGACGCACTGAAATATCATATCAAGGGTAACCGTGTTTTTAAAACAATACATACTCTCTTTTAAAATACCCACGGTTCCCAAATCCAGAAATATCATGGAAACAACATATCTCAATGCGTATAATCAGAAAGCATAATGCATGCGACATATAAAAGAATGTAAGCATATCAGTATATCATGCAACATAGAATAGTAATATGCACATATTGGGGGAAACCGCTATTTTAAAATGAATTAGTTTTAAAGAGTATCTTGCGGTTCCCAAATCTCCAAATCAAGCGAGAATCATCTATGTATGTGCAAATGAGTGTGTGTATAAGTTTGGGTGTACAATATGTAAGTACATGAGTATGAATGTACAATAGGTATGTGCACAAGTACGAGTGTACAATATGTAAGTACACGAATATGAATGTACAATAGGTATGTGCACAAGTATGCCATGCAAGGGTCATATCCTGAATGCAACAGTACTACAGAGTAGTGACATGGCAATTATCGATGATGAAGTGTGTGAGTCGGCAAGCAGGTGTACGTGAAACATATGCATCATTGATAATGGTGCTGGTGTCCTAACAGCATGTATTTGGTACAACAATAAACATATTTAACATGAAATGCGATGCAAACAGTAAGAATCTGCGGCAAATGAATAATAAACACCACAGTGTAGAATCTACATCAATGTATCTATGTCATACTCTTTTTGCCATTTGAAATAAGACGAATCGGGTTTTTTTTTAGAAAATAAAGGCTACGGTGTTTTTAAGAAAAGATGCGTCTTTTGAAAATATCCGTAGAATCCCTTGCCTGTCTTTAAAATACTCCCGATTCGTTAGTTTTTGAAATAGGTATGACATCGGCCTAGCCTAACATCTACTAGCAAGACTACGGCTCTAACTAACAAGTCAGTCTGGAGGGGTATGAAAACCACCTAAATCTGAGTTGATATAAATATGTATATGTAAAATATAATAGTCGGTGATCCCGCCTTAAGGTACCGCGTACGATACAATATCATATGACATCCTCGAGTCATGAATGCGGATCTTATCATCAAATAAAGCTTGTACGGTAAATAATCGTACGGCATCCCAAATCTGGGTACGTGTCAAAATCACATTCATCTCATCAATTATCTGATATCCTTATCATCATATCTCATGATCTGGGGTTCTGATCCGAGTCTAGTACAAATCGATACCTTCTATATAAATATAAATGCGTGTGTAAAACACACGTCCCAAGGCCTGCTAAAATCACATGTCGTATCCCAAATACGAAACACATCATATCACCGATCTCCTGGCACTATGCCCAATATCATCGATTCATCTCCAAATATCATCCACTATCCTCATCATCTAGGTATATGTATAACAAGCCAGCATATGTGTGTGTGTGGGTGTAAACCTATTCTAGGCTTCGCAACTAGGAAACTATACTAGTTTACTTCTAAACCCCACTCTATCCATAATACACCTAATCACATCTAGAGTATCTATTTCACACTTAACGCTATCATACATATATATAGTATATATCTAGTATACTAAACATCGAACTGCGGGGGTGCTATACGCCATCCACCCGACTTCCCCCGTAGATATAATCTACTCACCTTACATCCTGCGTGTCGGTGTCGATGTCGCCTTCATCTTCTTCCTCGTAAGAAGACCTCGAGAAGGTACCTAAAAGGTAACACAATCGCAAAAGCATCTTAAAATCACATCGAGAAAACCAAACGACGCGCTAAGGCCTATAGGTTAGAACCTATGGACTACGCTTTCAAAACCATCAAACAACCCTCGATATCGTCGTACAAAGGTCAAGTGATAGAGGTAAAACGCAAATACTCAAATCCAGAATTCAAAATACAAGAAACGAGACTCCGAATAAAAACAGCAACTTAGGAAAAAGGTTCCAGATTCTACCCTAGGTCAAATCAGACAATTTTGCATATGCCAAGGGTCTACTTTACTGGAGACAAAACCACAAAACAAATACGAGCCAAATCCTCACTGGTCTGGCCGCAATTTGCGGCCAGAATGGATTTAATTGCAGCCAAGTTTGAGGGTTAGGGGTCAGGGCTTTGGTGGTAGCTTCCTAGGTGCCTGCATGTATCACTGTCCTTGCAAAATAATTTTCAGAGTCTCGGGGTGATAGCAGATTCCATTTTACATCCACAGAATTCAGAATTTTCCGATATCGGCTTTTCTAAATACGTATTCCGGGGTTCTAGTCTCTGGTTTAGGTCTTAATTCTATCATTATGGAGTTTGTGTGGCCTCTACTGAGCTCAATTACACATCACTACCCAAAATTTCCCTAAACCCTAACTAGAGTTTTCAAAGTTCACCCAAACCACTCAATATCGGTTCTAATCTAACATGGGGATAAAAGTAATGGAAACACTAAGCTTATGGTTCAGAAAATACCTCATTTGGCAACTCAAGAAAATTCTTGAGTTTCCCCAAATGGCCAAAATCCTTGCTTTCTTGGTCCAATGTGCTTCCCTTGAGCTTGTGCATCTTTTTAAAGAAGTGGGATTTGGGTTTTGAGATGTTTATTGAGGTGATTTTAGGAGGTAGAGAGGGGGAGAGAATGTGGCAGCAGCAGCAGCAAGGAGAGAGAAGAGAGAGAGAGGAAAATGAGTGAACAAAATAAGAGGGGATGGCTCAAGACAAAGTCAACCTAAACCCTCACCTTTCTCTCTCTCACCCATACCTATTTCTTTATTCTTTTTCCCCTTTTCTTTTCTATTTTCCAACAAATCAACAACCATGCTTTAAAACATGAAGGAGAGCCATGGAAAAATATGCACCAAGTGTAAAAATGATACGGTGCATGTTTTGTACAAAATACGCTTAAAGTCCGATTAGCGATTTTTAATCGCGATTAGCACTATATTACTATATAATTAGTCCTAAAACTTAAAAATTTCATAATTCACATAAAACACCCTCTTTTAATAATTTCTATAATATTCCAAATTTTTCCCCATTTATCGGTATTTAATTATACCGCTCTATTAAAATATTCAATATTTTATTATTAAATTATAAAAATTCCCAAAAATAATATTTTATTTTTTTAAAATGTTACAACCTTCCCCCCTTAAATAAATTATGTCCCCGAATTTAAATTTAAACCCCCAAATTCTAAAACATTTCAATGAAAGTCTAAGTCGTCGGGGCTCCGAAATCATCAATACATATGACGCATCATAGCGCAATGCATGCGCAAAAACAATGAGTAGATAACTCAAAATCAAAACTCCGTCAAGCATCCCGCAATAATCGGAGTCATAGTAAAGACACAAAGGTCAAATCCAAAACAAAACCGATATGATATACGTCATAATTATGCATGTAGACATCAAATCTATACATGTAAATAACTGAAGAAAATGCATGCCAAACCTTTTCAACTCGCTGTGCGATGCACATATCACTGCACAGTGGCGGACGTCTATTGTAAGAAAATAATCATATATGTATACTTATCCTTGTTTAATATGTACGTCCCGCCGTTTTGAAAACAATTTAGAAGGGTTTTCTTGTTTTAAACGCGTCATGTCATATCAGACACGTAGGTAAATACTGAGACTATAGCTCACTTTTTGGAAATCCCTTCGATAACTATCAATGCATGCAAAATATATCCAGGTACTGTCCTCTGACTAGTCCTGCTCAGTACGAAAACATATAACAAATATCATAAAAACGTACTACTCCATAAGAAATCAATCCCAAAATGTATATAAGAATACCATGTGCGTTTGGTGCGCACGGAAATCAAAAATCCATACATGTGCCATACATGTGCACAGAAGCAACATCTAGGTGCAACGGGTGTGCACGAAACATCTGTCATAGGAAACGTGTGTGCCTGGCAGCAAAATCAGGTGCATCAGACATGCACGAAAATCTCGATTTAGTGCATCCGGCATGCACAAAAATCGCATCTCAAAACATGCGCTCAATACGCGCGAAAATCCAAATCAAATGCACGGAGTGCAAGAAATCAACATATCGAATGACATCAAATCGAAGTCAGGTGCAACAACGCACGAAATATAAATCTGGTGCGATAAACGCCCGAAACATAAAACGGGTGCATCATGGGCAAGAAATACAAATACGGTGCATCCTGTGCACAAATACTAAGAAATAACTCAAATGCGTAAATAGCAACACCGGGTGTACCCAGGTGTAAAGAAAATCATAAATGTGTGCAACTGCGTGCACAAAACACATATCAATGCACTGCAAGCACATATAAGCTATACCGAGTGAAAAAAGCCAAATCGTGTGCATACCACGTGCACAAAATCAACCCAACGGTATGAAATCCATGAAGTCATAAGCATGTGCAACCAAGGCACAAAAACGATATCAGGTGCAATAACTGTGCATAAATATGAATACCCAGTAGGTGCAACCATGGTGCACGAAAACAGAAATCATCGAACTCAGCCATCAAGACCAAATCATGCGAATAGATCGCCCAAAATACCAAAATCCAAGGTGACGGATACGTGATAATCGAATCAAAAATCATAAATACCGTCGTCGGTATATCCTCCTTCAAAGTCGAGAAGGTGTCGGTGCATCCAATGTTAGCAGCGCAAGATATCTACTTGCCTCCTGCTCACGGTTTGGCGTCCTCTGTCTCTGGGCCCTTATCTTCTCTGTGGATTACCAATCTCGCGATCTATCGGCTCATCGGCCCTATCAGGTGTGCTAACGGGGACGATTCCGTTCTGGCGCTTCTCTGGTCATCTCTCGATCAATCCTTACGACCACTCGTAAAGCAGCACGTCACTGGCGCCGACCTCTGGTCCTCTGAATACAAATCACACATCTGATCCTCGGTGCAAATCTTATCGCATCAGTGTCCTGGAAGGAATCCTGCTCAAGGTCTCTTCTGCTCTCGTCTATGTCGAACTGTACGGAGGCTGGTACTCTTGCATAATCTTTTCTCGCTCTCTGGACATCTGCGTCCTCAGCACAGCATTTTTTCGAAAGCTGGTCGCGTCCCAACACCTCTGTAGACATATCCGACCTTTAATCTTAACGGGGAGTGACAACAGCTCGTCAGCATCTCGCACGAACTTCTTGTCCAACTTGTCTGTATCATCGTTCACTTCGACGTCACGTCTCTATCTGCGTACTGCAAATGTTCTCGGCTACGGTCAATCCGAAGTCTCTCACACGGACTCGAAATCACGAACTCGGTATCTTCATCACTTTGTGGAAGATACCTAGCCGAACACGTCCTCAGGAACTCGTCCCAATCCGTGGAGGTATACTCCATACTCGTCCTTTCTTGATCAATTCACAACGCATCTGGGTGAGGTCTTCTATCCGAACCTGGTCAACTATCTCGTCAACGATCCCGAACTCTGGCCTGCTGGGTGTACGCAATATGACCACTTCTGGGTCCAAGTCTTCTCGTATAGTATTCCAGCAAGGTCCTGTCGAGGTCTCTCTCAAATCTCATTCCTGCCGAATTGCCCGGAAGTTACCATCCTCCACTATATCTGTTTCTTGTTCCGGAATGGCTGCATACTCATCGTGACTCCTTCTGGAAGATATATCCATATACAACGCCTCTGCATGCGTATCACATCTCTGATATCAGCGGAGTGGAACGTCATCTCGTCGAAATCTCATGCGAACTCTTTACTCCACTATGCTCCAATGTCGACTGATTCGGACTCGTCTTCTCGTGGCTGCATGGACTGCGCTCCAACGGCTATACTCGTATCTGGAGTCTCCCAAGCAATGTGTCACATCACATGATATCCGAATAATGTCGAACCATCCGATCGATCTGTCAGAACCTCATATTCCCCCAAGAGATCAACATCTTGAGTACAGTTTAATAGCATTCCAGTACATACCATAGCACCTGTAGACCAACCGTAGAAGGGCAAACCCAAGCCTCACAAATAGCACCGCTAAACTGCCGCAAACCCTAAGGTTCGAAGGCGTTCCATGGTCATTACGTCGAGTTAGGGTTTCATTCTTCTAGAAGGTCCATAGCATTACTTGCATTGTCTCCCGAATACTTTAAACTTGGAAATGGGTTCCTGACATTCGATCGTCTCTATCGACTCTCAACGAATTTGCGTGAAGTCGTCTCTAGCTGGAATCAATCAATCTGATGACTTCGCATCGGGGTAAGCGAACGAACCACATGTCATAGTCGTTCCTCCTTGGGTGACTAGCGACTTCCCCTCATATCTCTAAGTATATACTCATGCTGCAGTAGCTCCACCATCTGGGCAATATCTCGTCATTTGCCGCAGCAACTGGCTCATTCGTCTGTACGCTGAACAGTGCTTCAATCATCATGATTAAGCGATATATCAATGGTCATCACATCCTGTCTGGCCTCTAGCAGTAGCCTGATCCTCTGGTGCTAATCTGTACGTCCGAGAAATCTTGTAAAGGCGATCTGTCAAACGCATCGTGGCGTGAAAACACAAACAAACGACGCCTCTATACGCAATCGTATGTCTCTGGAATCACGCCCTGGTCAGTCCTCGTCCATGACGAGCTCATGCTGACGCAACTCTAGCCGTAGTTCTCTCTGCCCGTGTGATCGTGGAAGCAAAATCATAACCAATATCGATGAGGATAGATCATAGGAATGAATATAATACTGTGCAAGGAAATGTGCATCCTAAGGTTTCTTAAGCGGAGTAGCGTATCGTAAGTATGCCGTGGAACATACGTACGGTACGTCACACTACTCAAGCTACCTACTCCATCAACCAAGGGTCATCCTACGCAACGAAAGTTCGGGTATAATACCCCCTCGACTAAGTCTAAGTTCCGTATATATATAACGCTTAAGGATCCGCATAGTCAAACTTAGACTCAAACCAAGGTTAACCTAGCACTCTGATACCAACTTTGTCACGACCCAAAATAGCACGTGATCGGCACTTGAATCATATGAAGTCTATAGGACCCCATCTAATTCAAGTAAGCCAAAAGCCTAGAAATCTAAAACCATTTTAAGGAGTAAATAAAGAAAACTAGTTCTTTTGAAGTAAAGAAAACATGTTTTAAAAAGCAAGGTTTTCAAATAAGTAAGCCGAATATGCATTTTTAAAATGTCTCGTCTTTTCTGAAAATTTCGGCAGAGTTTCCTTTGTAAATACTGGCCCCGAACGGGGTACAACAAGAATAATATATATGCAATGATAAAATGCATCCCAAAGCGGGAGCTAGCTCTTCGTCAATCGACGGTCACAACCACGCAAGCAGTAATATACAACGCCGAAGGGCGAGGATCAAAACTCAAAAGGAAACTCAAAATCAGCATAAAAACCATAATACTACAACGCGCGACTCTAAGGTCGAAATAATACACAACTGGTTTTCTAAGTCTGAAACAATATACAAGTTTGGTTGATGGAATTACTAGATACAACTGAATAATACATATACAATGGTGGTTCTGATGCAAAAGAACCCACCTACCAAAGCAAATCACCCGTAAGGGAAGCAGTGTGCCAGAAAAGCCGCAATGGAACCTGTATGGCAAAACCTGCAAGAAACTGTGGCACAACGGGGGTGAGTTGCCAACTCGTGAATAGAAAACACCACAGAGCAAAAATCGTATGTATGACACAATCCTAGGTCAATACGATTAGATATATATATATATATATATATATATAAACCTCAAATGAATAAGTATGAAGCATGATAAGGTGGCAATATAAAATCTATACGAGTGTAGTGCCAAGTGCTCGTGCCAGTGCCTTGGGTAATAGCATATCATAAATATGAGGTATGATCAATGTCGACTATATCATGAAGTATATGAATATGTGGATATCATCTAACTACGTGATCAATATCATCAATGTCAATATATGTAGGTGGAAATCGTCCACGCGTCACCCAATGACAATAAGCATCATGCATGTAAATATCATAAACATGTGCATGGAAGTATGAGGATGTAAATCAACATGTGTCTCTTGCGACATATCAAAATCAAGGAACCTGAGTGTCAAGCATCGAAACTCGAAAACATCATGAAACATGTGCCTAGCATCGGCACGTAAATCCTCATATACATAGGGCTCCGTCAGTCCGGATCGGCCCATCTCATCTCTCAACTCCGGTCGGTATCCCCCAGATATCCGCCGAGCTCAACACAATCACCGGTAGGTAGTACTCCCCTGCCAGGCTCACCGTCTAACATATACGAGTCTTCTTGCCCCGGGGTACCTTACCGGGTCCACCATGTACCCGCAGACGGTGCCTACCGCTCCTCGAATCGGGTTTCACATGCCACTCTCAGAACTGTGAAAACACATGGTGGATGCACTGATATATCATATCAAGGGTAACCGGGTTTTTAAAACAATACATACTCTCTTTTAAAATACCCACGGTTCCCAAATCCAGAAATATTATGGAAACAACATATCTCAATGCATATAATCAGAAAGCATGATGTATGCGACATATAAGAAAGCATATCAGTATATCATGCATTATGGAATAGTAATATGCACATATTAGGGGAAACCGCTCTTTTAAATTGAATCAGTTTTAAAGAGTATCTTGCGGTTCCTAAATCTCCAAATCAAGCGAGAATCATCTATGTATGTGCAAATGAGTGTGTGTACAAGTATGGGTGTACAATATGTAAGTATACGAGTATGAATGTACAATAGGTATGTGCACAAGTACGAATGTACAATATAAGGACACGAATATGAATGTACAATAGGTATGTGCACAAGTATGCAATGCAAGGGTCATATCCTGAATGCAACAGTACTACAGTGTAGTGACATGGCAATTATCGATGATGAAGTGTGTGAGCCGGCAAGCAGGTGTACGTGAAATATATGAATCATCGATAATGGTGCTGGTGTCCTAACAGCATGGATTTGATACAACAATAAACATATTTAACATGAAATGCGATGCAAACAGTAAGAATCTGTGACAAATGAATAATAAACACCACAGTGTAGAATCTACATCGATGTATCTATGTCATACTGTTTTCGCCATTTGAAATAAGACGAATCGGGTTTTTTTTTTAGAAAATAAGGGCTACGGTGTTTTTAAGAAAAGATGCGTCTTTTGAAAATATCCGTAGAATCCCTTGCCTGTCTTTAAAATACTCCCAATACGTTAGTTTTTTAAATAGGTATGACATCGGCCTAGCCTAACATCTACTAGCAAGACTACGGCTCTAACTAACAAGTCAGTCTGGAGGGCTATGGAAACCACCTAAATCTGAGTCGATATAAATATGTATATGTAAAATATAATAGTCGGTGATCCCGCCTCAAGGTACCGCCTACGATACAATATCATATGACATCCTCGAGTCATGAGTGCGGATCTTATCATCAAATAAAGCTCGTACAGTAAATCATCGTACGGCATCCCAAATCTGGGTACGGGTCAATATCACATTCATCTCATCAATTATCTGGTATCCTTCTCATCATATGTCATGATCTGGGGTACAGATATGAGTCTAGTACAAATCGATACCATCTATATAAATATAAATGCGTGTGTAAAACACACGTCCCAAGGCCCGCTAAAATCACATATCGTATCCCAAATACGAATCACATCATATCACCAAATATCCTGGCACTATGCCCAATATCATCGACTCATCTCCAAATATCATCCACTATCCTCATCATCTAGGTATATGTATAACAAGCCAGCATATGTGTGTGTGTGGGTGTAAACCTATTCTAGGGTTCGCAACTAGGAAACTATACTAGTTTACTTCTAAACCCCACTCTATCCATAGTACACCTAATCACATCTAGAGTATCCATTTCACACTTAACGGTATCATACACATATATATAGTATATATCTAGTATACTAAACATCAAACCGCGGGGGTGCTATATGACATCCACCCGACTTCCCCCGTAGATATAATCTACTCACCTTGCATCCTGTGTGTCAGTGTCAATGTCGCCTTGATCTTCTTCCTCGTAGGAAGCCCTCAAAAAGGTACCTACAAGGTAACACAATCGCAAAAGTATCTTAAAATCACATCGAGAAAACCAAACGACGCGCTAAGGCCTATAGGTTAGAACCTATGGACTACGCTTTCAAAACCATCAAACAATCCTCGATATCGTCGTACAAACGTCAAGTGATCGAGGTAAAACACAAATACGCAAATCCAGTATTCAAAACACGAGAAACGAGACTCCGAATCAAAACAGCAACTTAGGAAAAAGGTTCCAGATTCTACACTAGGTCAAATCAGACAATTTTGCTTATGCCAAGGGTCTACTTTACTGGAGACAAAGCCACAAAACAAATACGAGCCAAATCATCACTGGTCTGGCCGCAATTTGCGGCCAGAATGGATTTAATTGCGGCCAAGTTTGAGGGTTAGGGGTCAGGGCTTTGGTGGTAGCTTCCTAGCTTCCTAGGTGTTTTGCACAAAATACGCTTCATGTCCGATTAGCGATTTTTAATCGCGATTAGCACTATATTAGCATATAATTAGTCATAAAACTTAAAAATTGCATAATTCACATAAAACACCCTCTTTTAATAATTTCTATAATTTTCCAAATTTTTCCCCATTTATCGGTATTTAATTATACCGCCCTATTAAAATATTCAATATTTTTATTATTAAATTATAAAAATTCCCAAAAATAATATTTTATTTTTTTGAAATGTTACAAGTTTTTACCCCTAAATGCTTATGACCTTGGCTATGGTCAACATATCATATGCTCTAGTCAAGTTCTACCCGTCATTTCGTGATTAACCAGACCCACCCATATGACCCTTGACTATGATCAACATAATGATATGAATGTCCTAACTTATCGCATCATATGCTTGTAGGAAGGCATCACTTAGCTACCGTACACTATGCCTTGACTATAATTAACATACGTAGCACGAATACTAAGTACTCTGCTTCCTAAAATGACAGAGGGTTGCGGATGGTTTTTATGAAAACCTTTAACGCTTTGAACTTGATTTCGTTGTAAAATATAAATTGTTTTAAGAAAAGGAGTGGCTTATGCTCCGCATCTTTTGAAACTTGCTTTTTTATAAAAAGGAGCCGAATGGGTTTCAAATCTGATTCTACAACATCTTTAGGTTTCTTTTCTTTTACATTAATCTCATTAATGTATTCCCATCATTTAAATTCCTAAGCCATTACAGAAAGAAACGAAAAAAAGTATTACATATCACATGTATAACAATATCACAGCCGTCTCAGATATTAAGCAATCACATCACAGAATAATTAGCAGCAGAAACACATATATGAAAATGTAGGATATACTAGGAACTCCGTATTTTCTACTTAGCCTAAGATAGAAAATACGGATTCCATGGTCATGATGAATAGCCAAGCCCACACCCTTAGACCCCTACGAGAGCGGCAAGTGACCCTTCCAATTCTGGAGTTTAGGAGACCCGGTCTCGACTCCTCGGAATGGCCTCCCACTGAACTCCATAACCCGGTCACTCGTGCTCCCCTCCTTTGGTCTATCCTAATGCGGAAAAGTAAAATATACATTAATGGAGACATCATCCTCAACCCGGATGTGCCCCAATAAAAGAATAATATATACAATGAATTTTACATGAATGAAAAGATAAACTCTCGTCTCACATAAAACCCCCGGCCATTCGATCACGACGATCCTATACATCATATCACATCAACAATTGAAAAGCATAGACGGCGTTAAAATATACCAATCAACACATCAACATACCCATTGTTGTAATAGATCTCAACACTTGAACCTACATAAAAAAAATTCCCAAAGAGCATATAAAGTACCTACGGATCAACGCAAGAGCGCACGGTCCAAGCCTCACCAACGGCGCCGTGGAACCACCGCAAATACACCTATTTGGCCACGGTTCCGCGGTCGTTATGTCGAGTTAGGCGCTCGTTTTTCTTGGGGATCCATAGAAAACCCTGCTCTATTTTCTGAATATTTTTAATTACAAAAATTCCAACTTTTGAAAAAATTTCCAGTAAGCATGTAAAAATCACATTTTTTTTATGTTCGATTGAGTTTTTAAACGTCGTCCGGTTTACCCTAAAGCTCTAGCTAGGCTCTGATACCATGTTGGTGTGTAGTAGTGCCTCTAGTAAGGTTGCAACACCATAAAGTAGTGATCTTTCATTTTAAAGAGGGCTATTACAAACGAACTACGAATCGTAACTAGAGATTAGGGTAATAACATCATTATTTGAAGTCTAAACTAAAGGAAAAGGAAATACAACCTTTGTAGCCAACTCCTTCGGTCTTTAGGACTCCTACGGCTTTGCACAAGGTTTGGAACGACTCCGCTCGAGGTCCTTCATCGTCTACGATGATCCACCCGGAGATTCCTAGATCAAGCTCTCAGCTTCACAAAATGAAGCAAACGCTCTACACTAAAGGGTTAGCTTAGTGTAGAATGGTTGTGTGGTTGGTAAACTCACTCAAAAACCATTTCTTTTTAAGTTCTCAATCAAAACAAAACTCAAGAGAGCTCGGAGAAGGAGGAAGGTGAAGATGGCAAAAGCTTTTGTGAATAATAATGAAAACTTATTTCTAAAAGGAAAAAGAAAAGAATATATATGAGACATTCTCAAATATAACTATAGTTAACTAAATATCTAGATATTTTGTAGATGGGTTAAAGAACAAAGGGAATTAAACCATGGTTAAAGTCAATGGTCAAAGAAGAAGTGTGTAGAAAATGAGTCATTATGCTAATTTCCTTTTTCCTTTAATTCATTAACAAAAATCTAGATATTTATGAACTATGTAAGTCTTGCATTGCCATCTCCTTTGTATCATCAACCATGACACATATGTATGTGTGTATGTGTGCATGCACATCATCATGTGTATGTGTGAACATACATGCATACATCCAAAAGAAAAAGGGTTAATTAAAAGTGAGCTAAAAGATAATATTAAATCAACACTTGATTTAATAAATCGGTCACATCAATTGCGACCCGGCCAATATTGAACGTCCGATTAAAATACGGTAGCACATTTCGTATTTAATTGAGCTCCTGCGCATATCACATATGCACACCACATCATTTCTCCTAAGCTAGAAAAATCCTGTGTGGGACTCTAAGACTCGTCAATATACCGGCAGTAGGTGATGATCATATCAAAACACCTACAAGCCGCAAGCGGTCAGCCAAACGTAACGGCCACCCGGGTAATGAGCGATCAGAAGAAAAACAAGCGAACCCGTCAAAACTCCCGTCGAGCCATTGGCAACACTTACCGTACAGTCCGGTCTTCGTCTGATATGTTGCATATCAAGTCTAGGGATGGAATCGTCGAGCCCTAATGACTCAATAAGTCATGTCGATTTGGTCTATGACCGGTCGAGAAACTACTGATAACACTTATCAGTAAATCTCATCAGCCCTGGCCAGGGACTTCAAGTCAGAGCCAATCTCACATTGCACAACATCAACTCCCAATAATGGGAGAGACGAAACCCCTCCTATCGCTCACTGTCTCCATGTGTCTCAGTACTATACCAAAATCCACCTGTTTGCACGACTCAGTAGAGCCGTGGTAGGGTGGAAATCAAAGTACAGTTGGAGAACACACAAGACTCTATGACGATCTCGGGTCTACAGACTAACCTATACCAGTGTCACCAGAGAACTGCTATCCGACGATAGATATAATACCATATAGGAATTCTCGGTGAGTCCGTTCAGTGTACCCAGTCTCCACTGAGCACCCGTATACAATCTTCGATGTCACAACACCAATGGATATGGGATCATCCATCGCCCATCATATGGGTCAAGAAACGTATACGCTAGTCTACTCTGGAATATCGATGACCTATCTCGATATACCTACGACTAGGAACATTTAAGTATATGCTTATAGACTACACATGCCCCACTAGTATGATCTCCATCATAGCCATGGAAGTCAAGCATATATCCTCAGGGCTTTATCAACATGTATCAAATGAACAGTATCAAGTAAACATGTCAGATAAAGTAAAACCAGATAGCATACTATCATGTCGAGCAAGAAAGTCATATATCAACTATACATATATACATGTCCAAGCGTTCACTATACATATAATGGCCTCTAGGGCATACATATATCCAACAGATATTGCCAGGAGCGAATCATCATTTACCATGAAAGGACTTCAGTTTGACACCTGTTTAGGCATCGGCATCACTACAATTGGAATATTGCCACGAGCGACTCATCTTTTTCCTTTGTTGATTTGAACAAAGGTGGCTTATCAAACAAGGTTTGGATCCTGTCGACTAAGGTTTTTTGACTTTATGAGCCATAAGGGTCCCATAAACGTATTTCTCCCTACAAGTCGTGAGGATCTCGTAAGTGTATTTTCTCCTTAGAAATCGTGAGGATTCTTAAGTAATATTCTCTCTTATAAGTTGTAAGGATCTTGCAAGAGTGTTTTCTCCTTATAAATCGAGAGGACTTACAAGTATCATTTACCATACGGGGACATTTCTCGTCGTTGGTGGAACTTGGTGAGGGAATATTTATTCGTGCTCGTGGATTGTACAAGGGTCAATATTGGACCGTCTGTAGGGCAACTTGGGGTTGTTTAGCACTCTTCACCAACATGGTTGTTTAGCACTCTTCCAGATCTCAACGTGGTAATAACACTCACATTATGATGCGAGTAGCGAGGATTCAGTAAGGGTTGAGCTGGAAGTTTCCCTTTCTCTCTAGCACACATTGCGGCATTTAACTATGCAATTTGTGCTTCTATCGCTTTTATACTCTCACCGTGGGAGGCGGAGTCATTCTTTATAGTGTCGATAGAAGACCTTATATCAGCCGACATTTGCATCGTGTGTTTCATAAACAAATCTAAGGTTCATTCAAGTGCAGAGGAGTTTTCGGTACCGGCCGTTTGGAAAGAATTATTATAAGGTACAGAATTGTTGGCCGGATTTTGAAAAGTTTGTGGTTGAAAGGGATGCTGATTCTGTGGTGGTTGTTGTTGCTGTGGAGGAACCCTTTGAAAGTTATTTTGGTTTGGAACCGTATTTTGAGTTTGGTGTTGGTTCCAAGCAAAATTAGGGTGATTCCGCCAACCTTGATTATATGTGGAAGAATAAGGATCATTTCTAGGTTGCTGTTGAAAAGCAGCATTAGTGTGTTCTTGACTTTGAAACAGAGAATTCAAAGGACATTCTTCCGTCAGATGTGATGGATCGGAACATCATCCACACATGGTTTTAGGGAGCGTCTCCTGATTTAGGGAGGCTAATAAAAATTTGTTTTCCATAGCTTTGAGTTTCTTTTGAATTGCTGCCATTTTGGCTTTTACTGCTATAGAAACATCAAGTTGATGGAAACCACCCCTAGATGATGGACTAACACTTACCCATTGCAAAGTGTTTTCTGCAAAATCTTCCAAAAATTTCCAAGCTTCACCATCATCTTTAGACATGAAATTACCTTGACACATAGTTTCAAGCATCTGTTTTGTTATTAGATTAATGCCCTCATATATAATTCAGCACAGATCTATCTATGGATTCCATGATGAGGACATTGGACAAGCAGATCCTTGAACCGTTCAAAGCATTTCCAAAATGGTTCATTGGGAAGCTGGGAAAATTGATTGATTTCACTCCTAACACGGGCGGTCTTATGATTGGGATAAAATTTCTTAAGGAATACTATAACGAATTCATCCCAATTGGAAATAGAGTGTGTTGGTGTGTTATAAAGCCACTTTTCGGCTAAATCGCACAAAGTAAACGAGAGAAGACGTAAACGCATAGCATCCACAGAAAGTTGTGAAGTGCCCATCATAGAATATACGTTTTCGAATTTGGTGATAAAAACGTATGCGTCTTCAGACTCTAGACCGTGAAATTTAGGCAAAAGATTGATATAGTGTGGTTTGATTTCGAAATTATCCCCATTGGCTAGTGGAATAGAAAGACAAGTAGAAATAAGACCAAGTATAGGGTAGCATCTCTCTTGGAGAGATATATGCAGTAGATTCTGCGCACCTGCGGGTGGTGGCAGAGTGGTGTTATTGAAATTTGATGGCGAACCGTCCATCTCGATGGATGTTGTGGGTGGTGAGGAAAAAGAAAATGAAGAAATACCGACTTCGGAGTCGATAGAAGAAACGCGGACAAGACGGACACTAGAATCCCGTGTCCAACCGAGCATGCACTAAGCGAGTTTAGCGCAAGTGGCAGCGTATGTGTAAATTAAAAGAAATGTTTGGTTTGTTTTTGAAAAAGACGGATTTAGAGAAATAACAAAAAATGCACAATCAACCCTAGATCTAAGGTCACCTAGGTCAAGTCACTAGACCGCTCCTAGACTTCCAGAAGACAAATTGTAGGATAAATTCTCTACTACCTGTTTATCCCTCCTGTGGCCAGGTAAGTGTCAGGTAAGTGGGAGATATCCGATATGTAAATAGCAGGCCTAATTAAGTAACTACTTGCCTTAGGCACACTTGCCTAGACACCACAAAAAAATGCGGATAAACAGTAGATTACCCACGACCTTCCTCTGTCCTAATTGAGCGCGACGGTCCTTAGAGTCTTGGTCTAGATATTTTTTAATTAATGAAAGGTGATGCGGATGCTAGTTTTGTGATTTTTGGGGCTTAGGAAGGGTAATGAAATCCCCACCTAATCTGAATTTGGTCTTTGCCCCTTAATTTCCGTATTAAAATATGCAAAACAACCAATATCAAAACACGCAACAAGAACTTTTTTAAGCGGTGAATTTTTGCAAAGAATCCTGTAGAAAATTTGTTATTGGACAAGATCAGAGGAGAAAGAAGGAGATAGAGAATATACCAGAGAAAATTGAAGCTCTGATTCACCAACTCAACGGCGGTTCTGCCGTAAAAACCATGAATCCGCCGCGGTTCCGCGATGGATCGGGGGAGTTAGGTGATGTTCTTTTCACTGTAGCTTCCTTTGCTCCTCTGGAATCCTTAGAACGTCTCTGAATCTTGATTTCCTCACTACAGTGATTCCAGATTCCCTCGCAAAATTCAAACACTAATCGTTAAGCACACGAAGCGTTCTTGAGTTATATTTTGATAGAATAATAGTGTTTCAACTCAAATATCAAGAAAGACAAAATTACGCACGTATCCCCGGTAACGGCGCTATTTGATTGGTTCAAAAAGAATAGGTAGTAGTAGTAACCGCAATCAATAACGGTATCACGTGTAGCGATTGTTAGTGAGTACGGGTCGTCCTCTGGGATTCGTGGAATTTTATGCTTCTTTATTTAGATGAGTCAAAAGAACTAGTAAAGAAATTCAAGAAATAGTTCAAGAATTAGTTGAGTTAACAGTTTCAAGAAATTAAAGAAATTGTTTTCCAGAAAGAAAATTAAAGAAAATGTTGAAGATTTAGTTATCAAGAAAATTGTAGAAGGCTTGTAGGATTTGAACGGAATTGGTAGCCATGGATGACTATTCAAAATGATTCATCTTATCTATTGGTAGAATTAAAACTAGATCAAAGGCTAAAATTGAGAATTAGGGATCCCTTGAAGAAACTAGATTTCTCCTTCATTTCCCCTTGTCTTTTCATTGATTACCATTCTTATCTAGCCTTTAACTAGAAGGATCATCAATCTAACCCCCAAATTGTGACGAAATTCACAATAAATTGATCTCGCTCACAATTTGAACATCGATGATTCTTTTTGCTAATGTTTATAATCTCCATAAGACTTAAGATGAATATAGAATTCTCTCACCATGTGATCTACCAAATTCCTTCGAATCCTTAGCAAGCGGAGATTTACTCACGCATTATGAAATTAGAAGAATCAATAAATAGAGATTTCATAATGCGAAAATTTAAAAAAAGCGAGATTAAAAGGAATGATCACCTTTATTATTCAACTTCAAATTACAACTTCTTCAATCCAAGATTACAAGAAGAATTGCTCTCGATCACTCCCTTAAAGAGGTAATTTCACCGTCAATCTTCGCTTCGCTCGATCACCGTGAGTCTTGGATCTATCAAGGATCACGTGCTCGTTGATGACGATCGGCTTTGCGTAAAAGATCTTTTGTTGAATCTCTTGATGAACTTCTCGATGATTCTTGATCTTGAGATTTGGTGGTTCTTGAAATTGAATCTAAATTGTTTTTGTAATTGTGTACAAAATGTGTGCCGAAAATCAACAACCTTTTTAATGTAGGCTTAGGTCCTTTTTATAGCCCCTAATCAAGCTTCCCCAATAAGCTAGGTTGTTACAAAGTGGCTTCTAGAATAAGCTAGGTAGTTATCAAGCTTCCTCAACAAGCTAGGTTATTATAGAGAAGTTTCCAGAACAAGGTTGTTATAACGAGGCTTCCCCAATAAGCTAGGACGTTGCAATGAAGCTTCTGGAGGATTCTCGATAGCCGACTCCCTGAATCGGCCGTGGATCCACGGTGACTCAGGCTGACTCGGCCGCAGATCCGCAGTCGATTTGTGAGCTCTTAGATTCAATTTTTTTGAGTCTTCTAATGTTGGTCTCTGGGTTTATATGTGATATCTGGAATCTTCTTCTCTCTACTGAATCTCTGCCAGAATTTAACTCTTTGATTTCCTGTATTTTATCGGCGAATTTTTGATTCCAATATCTTATCTGGGCTAATTTTTGCACAAGATCTCAATGAAGAATGTTAGAGATATACAATATTATGCGTGAAATAATAAACATACAATTTCCTTCAAAAATGTTGATTATAATGTATAACACATGGTAATTGATATTTCCAGACGAACTTGTAATATGTGTTATATTTATAACAAACATCCTTAGATAATTAGAAAAGTGAGGAAATTGTTATGTTAAAAATTGCAATAATTTCGACTGAACAGGTAACTTGGGGGATGTGGTGGCTTAAGAACAGGTTCATATCCCTGTAGCTTAAGGCTTTGGAATCTTATAAGCCATGAGGGTCTCATGAAGAGAATTTTCTTTACTAGTCGTGAGGATCCTGTAAGTGTAATTTCTCCTTAGGAATCATGAGGATTCCTAAGTGTGTTGCTCCCTTGTGAGTCATAAGGATCTCACGCATGTATTTTCTCCTCACAAGGTCAAGAGGACCTTGCAAGTGCACATGAATATTTTATTTTGCGAGTGTGCGCCCTATTCGGGTTTTCACAAACTCACCGGCAGTCCTTCTATTTTTACTCACGATGCCCTTTCGAGTTTTCATCCGTGCCCATTTTGTTTGTGGACATACATTTTTTTAATGGTGAAACTCTCGAAAGTAGCTTCATCGCAGGTGAACCTCCTGTTTGCCGGTGGGTTTTGGGGTGGCTTCATTGCTGGAGTAGCTATGTAGCCAGTGGGACTTGAGTTGCAATATTTCCTGCTAAGACTTCGATTGCAATATAATCCAAAGGGAATGTATCGCTGTATTTGGGGCGATGCACTAGTTTAGAGACGTTCCAGTCCATTATCGCCATGTTTGAGGCAAAATTTTAGTTTAGAGACTTTTCGGTCCGATGTCGCCATATTTGAGGCCAGATTTTAGTTTAGGGACATCCCGGTACAATGTCACCATATTTGAGGCGAGGTTCTAGTTTAGGGACATCTCGGTCCATTGTTAGTTTAGGGACTTCTCGGTCCATTGTTTCCATATTTGAGGCGGATAATTAGTTTAAGGACTTCTCGGAACTATGTCACCATATTTGAGGCGGATACTTAGTTTAAGGACTTCTCGGTCCGATGTCGCCATGTTTGAGGCGAGGTTCTAGTTTAGGGACATCTCGGTCCGTTATCGCCATGTTTGAGATGAATTTCTAGCTTAAGAACATCTCGGTCCTTCATCGCCATGTTTGAGGCGACGGAGCTTCTTTGCATACTATTCTCGGAGTTCTGACTCAGGAAGATAGCGAGCGGACACGAGCGTCGTCATCTATCATAGACCTAAGTCGTGACTCATCAGGTGTAGTTTTTTTTAAGGAATCAGCCATTTATTGGTCGGAAGGGTCTTTCACCATGCTTATCCATGAGCAGGCAGGCTCCACCTTAGTAGACTTTGTCTATGATGTACAGGCCTTCATAGTTTGGCTCGAATTTCCCCCGTTTTGCACGATTGGGGATCATTGGTCTTTTGACGACTAGCACGAGTTCGCCTTGGAGGAAAGTTCTCATCCTGGTCAGTCTTTCGTATGACCGTGTCATCCTTGCCTTATAAACCTCCAGATTTTTCTATAAGGCGAGTTTCATCGAGGGCGTCGAGCTTCACAAGCCGAAGATGAGCATTTTCTTCATCTCTCAGCTCGTATCGAACTGATACTCATAGAGAAGGGAGTTCTATTTCTAGAGGAAGCACTGCTTCTGTGCCGAATACCAACATGTATGGTGTTGTATTCACAGCCGTTTTGAACGTTGTTAGGTACGCCCAGAGAGCTTCGTGCAACCTTTCGTGCCAGTCCTTTTTGTTTCTGGACACTGTTTTCTTTATAATCTTCGTCAAGGTCTTGTTGAAAGCTTCAGCTAGACCGTTGGCCTGAGGATTATAGACTGAAGAGTATCTCCAATCTATTTTATGTTGCTGTGCAAAGCGACTGATTTTATAATTTCTATAAGCTGGCCCATTATCCAAAATAATTTGTCGCAGAGTGCCGAACCGATAGATGGCACGTGTCTTGAAGAAATGGAGGATATTCTACGTCTTCACCTCTTTTAGTGGTACTGCTTCTGCCCAATTAGAGAAATAGTCGGTCGTCACCAGTATAAACCGATGTCCTTTGGACGACGCCGGTTCAATAGGGATAATTATATCGGTTCCCCACATTTCGAACGGCCAGCTAGCCACTGTTGGATGTAGCGGATTTGGATGTTGGTGGATGAAGTCCCCATGGATTTGGCACGAGTGACACTGCTTCGCATATTCGTGGTGGTCCTGAATTATTGTGGGCCAATAGTAACCTATTCTTTTTATCTTCAGCTTCATCTTTGGCCCAGCTTGATGAGAGCCTCAGAGTCCATCGTGAGTTTCTTGGACGACACTCTTCGCTTCTTCTGATCCCAGGCATCTTAGCCACAGATAGTCGAAAGATCTCTTATATAGAGTATCATTGACGATGGTGAAAGACAAAGCTCGTTTCATGAGCTGAAGTATAAATGACGCATTTTCGGGAGTTCGTCGGGACTTAAAGTAGTCTATGAAGACTTCCCTCTAGTCCTTGACCTTTTCTTCATCCTCTATTTGAAGGGCTTCTTGTTCGGTCATTTCTTTTCTTTCAGATGACTCTATTATATCCGTTGGCGTGAGAACCCTGCGGCTTTGCACAATGATCTTTACATCATCGAGGTCGTCATCAGCCAGTTCCTTAGCCAATTTGGCCAACGCGTCCGTCTTGCTATTTTCTGCATGCGGTATACTCTCTAGGATGTCGGAAGGGATTTGTGTCAGCAGTTGCTGCACTCTTTTGCTACACTTTATCAGCTCTGACTTGCACGTCTGATAGTCACCATTTACTTAGCTAACGATCAATTCGGAGTCTCCATATATGAGGAGGTTTTTGATTCCCATATTGATAGCGATCTCGAGACCCACTATCAAAGCTTCATATTTAGCTTCGTTGTTA
The DNA here is from genome assembly GCA_030015575.1 of Agapanthus africanus. NCBI lineage: Eukaryota > Viridiplantae > Streptophyta > Magnoliopsida > Asparagales > Amaryllidaceae > Agapanthus > Agapanthus africanus. Next base: position 368,991,965 of record JASDDO010000012.1, read on the forward strand.
GTCTTTGGATCCGTTAAGGAAATGTCCTAACGCAATATCCCTCCTTGCGGAGTCACGAAGATAAAACCCACCCCAGCTTTGATTATGGGGGCATTTTGCTTTCACCTCCTCATGGAAGATGCTCCATCGAAGTAGAGTTCCCATTAGGAATCATTTTCTTCTTTCTCTCCTTCGATTGTGTCGAACGCATGTTCATCCGGCAACTCACAATTTAATAGGAAGTCGGTTGGTATTGGATGCTCCATGAGAAAGTCAGCAATGGCCTGGCCTTTCACTTCTTTGAGGGGTAGATACATTATCGAGAACTCCATCAGGAGGAGGGCCCATTTGGAAAGCTTTCCTGTTAATATGGCCCTTGACATCAGATATTTGAGAGGATCCACCTTTGATATGAGACGGACCTCATGTGCCAAGGCGTAATGTCTGAACTTCGAAGATCAGTGCCATGCAATGCTTTTCAATGAGGGTGTAGTTGTTTTCTGCCCCCAGAAGAACTCGACTCAAGTAGTACAGAGCTCTCTCCTTTCCCTGATGGTTCTCTTGTGCCCATAGCGCACCTAGAGAACCCTCAAGGGCCATTGTATATAGGATAAGGGGGTTTCCCTTAACCGGAGCGGCCAATACCGGTGAATTTTGCAGGTATTGCTTGATTTCGTCTAGTGCATTTTGGCACTTTCGATCCCAGATGAATGGGGTCCCCTTCTTCATCAAATTACTATAGGGATGGCATTTTCCGGAGAGGTTGGCTATGAACCGCCGGATATAAGCGAGCTTTCCTTGAAGAGACCACGGTTATTTGAGGGTTCTCAGCATGGGCATTTCCATAATCGCCTTGATCTTCAAAGAGTTGATTTCGATACACCGGTGTCATATGATGAATCCGAGGAATTTTCCCAAGGAGTGTCACGACGCGAAATGGCACGTGACTGGCACTTGAATCATATGAAGTCTATAGGACCCCATCTAATTCAAATAAGCCAATAAAACCCAGAAATCTAAACCATTTTAAGAAAGAAGTGAAGAAAATATGTTTTAAAGCAAGTGGTTTTAATATCATAAGACGAATATGCATTTTTAAATCTCAAGTCTTTTCAGAAAATTTCGGCAGAGTTTCCTTCGTAAATACTGGCCCAAAAGGGTACAACATGAATCATATGAATAAAGGCATCCCCAAGCGGGAGCTATCTCTTCATCAATTGACGGTCACAATTACGCAAGCAATATAATATACAACGCCGAAGGGAGGGGATCAAACTCAAAATGAAACTCAAAAACATCAAGAAAACCATAATAATACAACGCGCGACTCTAAAGTCGAAAGAATAAACATGGGTCTTTTAAGTCTAATACATATACAAGGCTGGTTGATGGAGTTTACTAGATACAACTGAATAAAATAAATACAATGGTGGTCACGATGCAAGTGAACCCACCTACCAAAGCAATCATCCGGAATGAAAGCAGTGTACCAGCAAAGCCGCAACGAAACCTATACGGCGAAACCTGTACGACAATACCTGCAAGAACTGTGGCACAACTGGGGTGAGTTGCCAACTCATGAGTAGAAAACATCACAGAGCAGAAATCGTATGTATGGCTCAATCCTAGGTCAATACGATCAGAAATATATTATTCTCAAAATGATAAGGTCTGAAGCATGATAAGGTGGCAAGGGTAAACATCTATACATAAGTGTAATACCAAGTGCTCGTATGAGTGCTTCGGTAGCAACATATCATAAATGTGAGGTATGATCAATGTAATCAACATGAAATCAGTGTCACTATATCATGAACGTAATACTATGATATCTAGGGTGACCGTATCAGTATAGGTGCCAACTATATACTCAAGTCTATAAGTATGTGGATATCATCCATCTATGTACTCAATGTATGTATGCATATGGATCTCGTCCATGTGTCAACCACTGACACAACATCATCATGCATGAAAATATCATAAAACCATATGTATGAAAAAATATGAGGATATAAATCAATGTGTGTCCCTCACGACACATCAAATCATGGAACCTGAGTGTCCAGCATCGACACTCGAAACATCATGAAACCCGTGCCCAGCATCGGCACGTAAACCCTCATATCACTCGGGCTCCGTCAGTCCGGATCGGCCCATAACATCTCTCTACTCCGGTCGGTATCCTCCGGATAGCCGCCAGGTCCAACCAATCACCGGTAGGTACTAGCCACCCTGCCAGGCTTATCATCTACTCCACAAAAAAACATTTCTCGCCCCGGGGAACCATACTGGGTCCACCATGAACCCGCAAACGGATCATTCGCCTCCTCGAATCGGGTTTCACATATCACACGTCTCAGAACCGAGAAAACGCATGGTGGACGTACTGAAATATCATATCAAGAGAAACCGGGTTTTTAAAACAATACTTACTTTCTTGAAATACCCACAGTTCTCAAATCCAGAAATCTCATGAAAACAACATATCTTAATGCGTATAATCGTAAAGCATGATGTATGCGACATATAGCAGAAATGTAAGCATATCCGTATATCATGGAACAGTAATATGCACATATCGAGGGAAAACCGCTCTTTTAAATGAGTCCAGTTTAAAAATATATCCCGCGGTTCCCAAATTCTCCAAAGTCCAATGCAATATTGTATAAAGGTGCATATGTAACTATAGAAAGTAAATTGTGCAAGGCGTCATATCATGATGCAGCAATCCTACTGTGTAGTGACATGGCAATTACTGATGATGATGTGTGTGAGCCGGCAAGTAAGTGTTCGTAGACATACGGAAAATGAATAGTACGCACAACACCGGTAATGGTGTTGTTGTCCTGATCACATGGGTTTAATATAACAATAAACACATTTAAATATGCAATGCGATGCGAATAGCAAGAATATGCGGAAAATGAATAATACGCACAACAAAGAAGAATTTACATCAATATATGCGAGTCACACAGTTTTGACATTTGAAATAACACGAATCGTGGTGTTTGGTAAATAGGGACTACGGTGTTTTTACGAAAAAGTATGTCCTTTGAAATATCCGTAGGATCCCTTGTCCTGTCTTTAAAATACTCACGATTCGTTAGTTTTGAAATAGGTATGACTCGAGTTTAGTCTAACATCTACAAGTAACAACAGGACTAAACTAACAGGCTAATCGAAAAGGGTACGGAAACCACCTAAATCTGAGTCGATACATATACATATAATAGTCGGTGATCCCACCTCAATAGTATCACATACGGTACAATATATAGCATGTCATCCTCGAGTGAAGAGTGCGGATCTATCATCAATATAAATCTCGTACGGTAAATCCATCGTACGGCATCCCAATTTGGGTACGGGTCGAATGTCACATTCATCTCATCATTCATCTGGTATCCTTATCATCATATCCTGTATTAGGGGTACTGATCTAAGTCTAGTACAAACTGATACCATCTGCATATATATATATATATATATATATATATATATATATATATATATGCGTGTATGAAAACACACGCCTAAAGGCCCGCTATAATCTCATGTCGTATCTCATAATACGAATCAAAACATATCACCGATCTCATGGCATCATGCCTAATCTCATCGACTCATCTCCAAGTACCATGTACAATCCTCATCATCCATGCATAGGTATACGTATATATATATACATAGTCCCATACCTATGTGTGTATATATATACATATCCCCATATGCGCACAAGTAAAACAAAGTAAGCATGTGTGTGCGCGTGGTTGTAAACCATATTCTAGGGTTCACGACTAAACTAACTAATGACGCTATCACCCAATTACACTAAAGTTATCTATGAATCCCAAAGTCTATCTCGATAATCATAATCTCATAATACACATATAAATATATCCATATAATATATACCATATACTACACTACGAACTGCGGGGGTGCTATACGCCATCCACCCGACTTCCCCCGTAGATATATATCTACTCACCTGATCTTCGCTTGCCGATGCCGATGTCGCCACGCGCTTGCTTGTCATCTCAAAGTCCTCGTGAGGGTACCTACATATTATAACATATCATGCCGCATTAAAATCCAATTCAAAACCAAAACGACGCACGAATCTCACAGAGGTCAAAACCTATGGTCTACCCACGCAAATCAACCAAATAACACTCGATATAGACGTACAAACGTCAACTGACAAATACAAAACACAAATACCAAAACTTGAATTCATAAACATCGAGGAATTCAAAACAGTAACCCAATAAAATGGTCCCAGATTTTAGTTTAGGTCAAAACTAGGTTCACAAATAGTACTGGGGTGATGTATAGGATGTATATGACCTACAGAAGCAACCTGGGCACCCAAATCCACCAAGTGGTCGGCCACTATCCCCTAAAATCTAGCCTGCTCGGTTCTGGGAGGGAATTGGGGCCTCTTACTTGCAGGGGGGTCTCCTAGGGTCTTAATTTGGTCACTTGAGTTATTTGCTTTTCTCATAAAATCCCCGGTTCACTCCAGATTTCCCTGCACCCTCACATTACACACAAAACCGATATGAAAAGTTTCAGAACTGGGTTTCAGGTTTCAGTTCATGATTGGTCTTGGTTTTAGACATTAGGGTGGTTTAAGGTGACCAATAAAGCTCAAGTTCACCAACACAACTCAAGACTTCCTCAACCCTCTTCTAGGAATTTCAAAGTCCATCAAAACTACACTAAAACGGTTCTAAACACATATGATTACTAAAGTGAAAGAAATACAATGCTAATGGCAATGAAAGTACCCCATTTGGCAACTCAAGAATTTTCTTGAGTTGCCCCAAGTGCCCAAAATTCATCCTTTCTTGGTCCAAAGTGTATCTAGTGAGCTTGTGCATGTTTTTAATGAAGTGAGGATGATGTTTTGATGGATTTTTCATGATGAAGTGAGGGGTTGAGGTGGTGGAGGAAGGAGGGCAGCAGCCAAGCTGAGAGGGGGAGAGGAAAAGATGAAGGAGAATGAAGGAAACAAATGGGCATGGCTCTCTTTTGACCCCGCACACTCTCTCTCTTGCCCATACCTCATTATTTTACCATTTTCTTTTCTTTTCTTTTGTGTTCTCTTCTCATTTAAACCAAGCACAAATAAAAATCAAATGAAGCTATGGTTACAAAATGTAACAAATGTGAAAAATGACATGGTGCATGTCATGTGCACGGAACAAGCTTAATGCACGATTAGCGATATTTAGTCGCGATTAGCATTAAAAGTGAATATAATAAATCATAAAATTTCATAATTTTCTTAATTCATTTAAAACACCCTCATTTCAGTAATTTCTACAATTTTCCAAATTTTCCCCAATTTATCGGTATTTAATTATACCGCACTAATAAAATATTCAATATATTTATTATTTAAATATAGAAATTTCCAAAAATAATATTTTATTTTTCTGAAATGTTACAATCTTGCCCCCTTAATTAAATTCGGTCCCCGAATTTAAATTTAAACTCCCCCAATTTCTAAAACATTTCAACATAATGATCATGTCGCCGGGGCTCCGAAATCATAAATACATAAAACACATTGTAGTGCAAAGCATGCACATGAAAAATGAGCATATAACTCAAAATCAAAACTCCATCAAGCATCCCTCAGTCATCGGAGTTATGGCGAAGACACCAATGTCAAAACCCAAAACGAAAACCAATATGATATACATCAAAACTATAACTCGTACATAGTACGCGTCGGTGTAAACTCATCAAAACATCTGAAAGAAATGCATGTCAAACTCTTTTCAAATCGCTGTGCGATGCGTGTATCACTACACAGTGGCGGACGCCTATTGTAAGAAAATAACTATATATATGTATATATATATCCCTTGTTTAACATACACTTCCCTCCGTTTTGAAAATAATTTAGAAGGGTTTCCTTTGTAAAATGTTTCGTGTCATCTCACACACGTGGGTAAATACTGAGACTATAGCTCCTTTTTGGAAATCCCTTCGATAATTATTAATGCATGCAAAAAATATATTCAGGTACTGTCCTCTGACTAGCCCTGCTCAACTACTCTACCAAGTAGTAAATATCATAAAAACCTACTGCTCAAGAGAAATCAAATCCCAAAATATGCATAAGAATGCCACGTGCGTCTGGTGCGCACGAAAATTGAAATCCATGAATGTGCCATACATGTGCACAGAAACAAAATCTAAGTGCAGCGGGTGTGCACTAAACACCTGTCCAAGGCAACGGGTGTGCCTGACAGCAATATCAGGTGCATCTGATATGCACGAAGAATCTCGATTTAGTGCATCTGGTGTGCATCAAAATCGCATCAAGCGCCTAAGTATGCGCAACAATCCAAATCCAGTGCACAAGGTGCACGAAAACAAATATCGAATATCACAATCGAAATCGACGGTATACAACATATTTCAATCCAAATCCAAATCAGGTATACCGTGGTATATAATCTCACAGCCATGTGCATCAATGTGCACAAAATCGAATCAAAATACTAAAAGTGTATGAAAACTATGCCGAAAGCATAAGTCAAATCACATGCATACCATAGGCATGAAATCAAAATCAATATCTCGAATGACTTCAAATCGAAGTAAAGTGCAATTGTGGTGCACAAAATCTCAATCATGCAAATAAATCGCTCAGAATATCAGGCATGAAATCAAAATCAATATCTCGAATGACATCAAATCGAAGTCAAGTGCAACTGTGGTGCACAAAATCTCAATAATGCAAATAAATCGCTCAAAATATCAAATCAAAGATGGCGGAAATAGTACCGCTCAAGCACGTCCTCTAAAGATCCTTGGCCAACTGTCAAGGTCACTCATAACATGTCTCGTCGACAGTGCCAAACTCTGGCCTACTGGGTGTGCGTAATATGACCGCTCCTGGGTCCAAGTCATCTCGTATAGTATTCCAGAAAGGTTCTGTCGAAATCTCCCCCAAATCTCATTTTTGCCGAACTGCCGGGAAGTTATCATTCATTGCTTAACCTGTATCTTGTTCAAGAATGGCTGCATACTCATCGCGACTCCTTCTGGAAGATATATCCATATACAACGCCTCTGCATGCGTATCACATCTCTGTTGTCAGCGGAGTGGAACGTCATCTCATCCAGATCTCGTACGAACCTCTTACTTCACTTTTCTCTAATGTCGACTGATTCAGACTCATCTCTTCATGGCTTCATGGACTGAGCTCCAACAGCTATACTCATATCTGGAGTCTCCCAAGCAATGCATCCCATCACATGATATCCAAATGACGTCGAACATTTCGATCGATTTGTCAAGGTTCAATAATCCCCCAATAGCTCAACATCTTGGGTACAGTTTAATAGTATCGAGTACATGCCACGGTACCTATGGACCAGCCGTAGAAGGGCAAACCCAGGCCTCACTAATGGCACCGCTGAACTGCCGTAAACCCTAAGGTTCCAAGGCGTTCTCATGGTCATTATGTCGAGTTAGGGTTTTCATTCTTCTAGAGGGTCCACAGAATTACTTGCATGTTTATACGAATACTTTAAAGTTGGAAAAATGTTTTCTGACATTCGATCGTTTCCTTCGACTCCCAATATACCTGCGTGAAGTCGTCTCTAATCTGATGACCTCACAAACGGGTAGGCAACGAATCACATTTCCTAGTCCTTCCTCCATGGGTAACTAGCGACCTTCTATCATATCTCTAAGTACAACTCATGCGGCGTTAGCTTCAAACATCTAGGGGACGTCTTGTCATTCGCAGCAACAATTGAATCATTCGTCCGCACGTTGAACAGTGCCCCAATCATCAAGTATAATCGGTGCATCGAAGGTCATCACATTCTGGCTGGCCTCTAGCAGTAGCCTGATCCTCTGGTGCTGATCTGCACGTCCGAGAAATCTCGTAAAAGCGATCCATCAAATGCTCATGGCGCGAAAACACAATAAAACGATGCATCAATGAAATCGTATGTCCCTGGAATCACGCCCTGGTCATTCCTCGTCCGTGACATGCTCGTGCTGACGCAACTCTAGCCGTAGCTCTCTCTGCCCGTGTAATTATGGCAGCAAAAACCATAAACCAGTAACGATGAGGATAGATCATGAATGAATATAATACTGTGCAAGGAAATGTACATCCTAAGGCTTCTTAAGCTGAGCGGCGTATCGTAAGTATGCCGCGGAACATACACACAGTACGTCACTCTCCTTAAGTCACCTACTCCATCAACCAAAGTCAACCAACGCGACGAAATTTCGAGTCTAATACACCCTCGACAAAGTCTAAGTTCCGTAAGGTCAAGCCAAGATTCTATATATATATATACAAAAGCCCAAGGATCCGCATAGTCAAATATAGACTCGAACCAAGGTTAACCTAGCGCTCTGATACCAACTTTGTCATGACCCGAAATGGCACATGATTGGCACTTGAATCATATGAAGTCTATAGGACCCCATCTAATTCAAGTAAGCCAAGAAAACCCAGAAATCTAACCATTTTAAGAAAGAAGTGAAGAAAACATGTTTTAAAGAAAGTGGTTTTAATATCATAAGCCGAATATGCATTTTTAAATCTTAAGTCTTTTCTGAAAATTTCGGCAGAGTTTTCTTTGTAAATACTGGCCCCAAAAGGGTACAACATGCATAATATGAATAAAGGCATCCCCAAGCGAGAGCTAGCTCTTCGTCAATTGACGGTCACAATCACGCAAGCAATATAATATACAACACCGAAGGGAGGGGATCAAACTCAAAAGGAAACTCAAAAACATCAAGAAAATCATAATAATACAACGCGCGACTCTAAGGTCGAAAGAATAAACACTGGTCTTTTAAGTCTAATACATATACAAGGCTGGTTGATGGAGTTTACTAGATACAACTGAATAAAATAAATACAATAGTTGTCATGATGCAAGTGAACCCACCTACCATAGCAATCACCCGGAATGAAAGCAGTGTGCCAGAAAAGCCGCAACGAAACCTGTACGGCGAAACCTATACGGCAATACCTGCAAGAACTGTGGCATAACGGGGGTGAGTTGCCAACTCGTGAGTAGAAAACATCACAGAGAAAAAATCGTATGTATGACTCAATCCTAGGTCAATACGATCAGAAATATATATATCCTCAAAATGATAAGGTCTGAAGCATGATAAGGTGGCAAGGGTAAACATCTATACATAAGTGTAATACCAAGTGCTCGTGTCACTGCCTAAGGTAGCAACATATCATAAATATGAGGTATGATCAATGTAATCAACATGAAATCAGTGTCGCTATATCATGAACGTAATACTATGATATCTAGTGTGACCGTATCAGTATAGGCGCCAACTATATACTCAAGTCTATAAGTATGTGGATATCATCCATCTATGTACTCAATGTATGTATGCATATGGATCTCGTCCACGTGTCAACCCCTGACACAACATCATCATGCATGTAAATATCATAAAAGCATATGTATGAAAAATATGAGGATATAAATCAACGTGTGTCCCTCACGACACATCAAATCATGGAACCTGAGTGTCCAGCATCGACACTCGAAACATCATGAAACCCGTTCCAAGTATCGGTACGTAAATCCTCATATCTCTCGGGCTCCGTCAGTCCTTATCGGCCCATAACTTCTCTCGACTCCGGTCGGTATCCTCCGGATAGCCGCCAGGTCCAACCAATCACCGGTAGGTACTAGCCACCCTGCCAGGCTCATCGTCTACTCCACAAAAAAACATTTCTCGCCCCGGGGAACCATGCCGGTTCCACCATGAACCCGTAAACGGATCATCCGCCTCCTCGAATCGGGTTTCACATATCACACGTCTCAGAACCGAGAAAACGCATGGTGGACGTACTGAAATATCATATCAAGAGAAACCGGGATTTTAAAACAATACTTACTTTCTTGAAATGCCCATGGTTCTCAAATCCAGAAATCTCATGAAAACAACATATCTCAATGCGTATAATTGTAAAGCATGATGTATGCGACATATAGCAGAAATGTAAGCATATCCGTATATCATGCAACATGGAACAGTAATATGCACATATCGAGGGAAAACCGCTCTTTTAAATGAGTCCAATTTACAAATATATCCCGCGGTTCCCAAATTCTCCAAAGTCCAATGCAATATCGTATAAAGGTGTATATGTAACTATAGCAAGTAAATTGTGCAAGGAGTCATATCATGATGCAGCAATCCTACTGTGTAGTGACATGGAAATTACCGATGATGAAGTGTGTGAGCCGGCAAGTAAGAGTTCGTAGACATACACATCATCGGTAATGGTGCTGGTGTCCTGATCACATGGGTTTAATATAACAATAAACACATTTAAACATGCAATGCGATGCGAATGGCAAGAATATGCGGAAAATGAATAATACGCGCAACAATGAAGAATCTACATCAATATATGTGAGTCACAGAGTTTTGACATTTGAAATAACACGAATCGTGGTGTTTGGTAAATAGGGACTACGGTGTTTTTAAGAAAAAGTATGTCCTTTGAAATATCCGTAGGATCCCTTGTCCTGTCTTTAAAATACTCACGATTTGTTAGTTTTGAAATATGTATGAATCGAATCTAGTCTAACATCTACAAGTAACAACAGGACTAAACTAACAGGCTAATCGAAAAGGGTACGGAGACCACCTAAATCTGAGTCGATACATATACATATAATAGTCGGTGATCCCGCCTCAATAGTATCACATACGATATAATATATAGCATGATATCCTCGAGTGAAGAGTGCGGATCTATCATTAATATAAAGCTCGTACAGTAAATCCATCGTACGGCATCCCAATTTGGGTATGGGTCAAATCTCATAATCATCTCATCATTCATCTGGTATCCTTACCATCATATCATGTATTAGGGGTACTGATCTAAGTCTAGTACAAACTGATACCATATATATATATATATATATATATATATATATATATATATATATATGCGTGTATGAAAACACACGCCTAAAGGGCCGCTATAATCTCATGTCGTATCTCATAATACGAATCAAAAAATATCACCGATCTCATGGCATCATGCCTAATCTCATCGACTCATCTCTAAGTACCATGTACAATCCTCATCATCCATGCATAGGTATACGTATATATATACATAGTCACATACCTATGTGTGTGTATATATACATATCCCCATATACGCACAAGTAAAACAAAGTAAGCATGTGTGTGCGTATGGGTGTAAACCTTATTCTAGGGTTCGCGACTAAACTAACTAATGACGCTATCACCCAATTACACTAAAGTTATCTATGACTCCCAAAGTCTATCTAGATAATCACAATCTCACAATACACATATAAATATATCCATATAATATATACCATATACTACACTACGAACTTCTGGGGTGCTATACGCCATCCACCCGACTTCCCCCGTAGATATATATCTACTCACCTGATCTTCGCTTGCCGATGCCGATGTCGCCACATGCTTGCTTGTTGTCTCGAAGTCCTCTGAGGGTACCTACATATTATAACATATCGTGCTGCATTAAAATCCAATTCAAAACCCAAACGACGCACGAATCTCACATAGGTCAAAACCTATGGTCTACTCACTCAAATCAACCAAATAACATTCGATATAGACGTACAAACGTCAACTGACCGATACAAAACACAAATACGAAAACTTAGATTCATAAACATCGAGGAATTCAAAACAGTAACCCAATAAAATGGTCCTAGATTTTAGTTTAGGTCAAAACTAGTTTCACAAACAGTACTGGGGTGATGTATAGACCTACAGAAGCAACCTAGGCACCCAAATCCACCAAGTGGTCGGCCACTATCCCCTAAAATCTAGCCTGCTCGGTTTTGGGAGTGAATTGCGGCCTCTTACTTGCAGGGGGGTCTCCTAGGGTCTTAATTTGGTCACTTGAGTTATTTGTTTTTCTCATAAAATCCCCGGTTCACTCCAGATTTCCCTGCACCCTCACATTACACACAAAACCGACATGAAAAGTTTCATAATTGGGTTTCAGGTTTATGTTCGTGAATGGTCTGGGTTTAGACATTATGGGGGTTTAAGGTCACCAATAAAGCTCAAGTTCACCAACACAACTCAAGACTTCCTCAACCCTCTTCTAGGAATTTCAAAGTCCATCAAAACTACACTAAAACGGTTCTAAACACATATGATTACTAAAGTGAAAGAAATACAATGCTAATGGCAATGAAAGTACCTCATTTGGCAACTCAAGAATTTTCTTGAGTTGCCCCAAGTGCCCAAAATTCATCCTTTCTTGGTTCAAAGTGTATCTAGTGAGCTTGTGCATGTTTTTAATGAAGTGAGGATGATGTTTTGATGGATTTTTCATGATGAAGTGAGGGGTTGAGGTGGTGGAGGGTGGAGGGCAGCAACCAAGGTGAGAGGGAGAGAGGAAAAGATGAAGGAGAATGAAGGAAACAAATGGGCATGGCTCTCTTTTGACCCCTCACACTCTCTCTCTCTTGCCCATACCTCATTATGTTACCCGGTTCTTTTCTTTTCTTATCTTTTCTTTTGTTTTCTCTTCTCATTTAAACCAAGCACAAATAAAAACCAAATGAAGCCATGGTTACAAAATGTAACAAATGTGAAAAATGACATGGTGCATGTAATATGCACAAAACAAGATTAATGCACGATTAGCGATATTTAGTCGCGATTAGCATTAAAAGTGAATATAATAAATCATAAAATTTCATAATTTTCTTAATTCATTTAAAACACCCTCATTTCAGTAATTTCTACAATTTTCCATATTTTCCCAATTTATCGGTATTTAATTATATCGCACTAATAAAATATTCAATATATTTATTATTTAATTATAGAAATTCCCAAAAATAATATTTTATTTTTCTGAAATGTTACAAGGAGACTCCAAACATGCATTTTAGAGGATTCATCTTCAGATTATACTTCTGAAGACGTCGGAACACTATTTTAAGGTGTTCTCAATGCTCCTCATGAGATTTGCTCTTTACCACTAGGTCGTCATTATAGCATTTGACGATCTCGTGTATGGGTTCATCGAAGATCTTCATCATGGCCCATTGGTAGGTAGCGACAGCGTTCTTTAAACCGAAGGGCATCATGTTATAGCAAAATATGCCCAGCGGGGTCCGGAAGGCGGTATGCTTTTGATCTTCAGGATGAATTTTTATTTGATTGTATCCTGAAGATCCATCCATGAAGGAGAAGACCTCATGGGTAGACGTGTTATCGATCATTAACTCAGTAACAGGTACAAGGAAGTCATTCTTCGGGCAAGCTTTGTTGAGGTCCCGAAAGTCCACGCAGATGTGCACCGTCCCATTCTTCTTCATCACTGGAATGATGTTTGCGATCCAGTCGGGGTATTGAATTTCTTGGATGAAGTCAGAGTCGATTAGTTTCTTGACTTCAACGTTGATATTCATCTCAAGTTTGAGCCACATTCTTCTTAGCGCCTGTTTGACTGGCCTTATGCCCGGTGATATGGCCAATTTATGTACTGCCACCTTTGGATCTAGGCCCGGCATCTCGAAATAATTCCATGCGAAGCAGTCTTTATATTGCATGAGCACATCCTTCAACGTGGCTACTTGTTTTTCAAATAGTAGCTCACTGACGAACATTGGCCTCGGATCTTTTTCCGACCCTAAGTCAATTTTCCTTAGGTTATTCGCCGTAGTGTGTATCCCATCTTCTAGCTCCTTTAGGGATGGTGGAAACTCTGAGATCACCTCGTCTTCGTCTTCATTTGCGAAGTACATGTGGAGGTCATCCATAATCTCGTGCCCTCCCTCTTTTGAGAGTGTTATCATATGGCAGGTATGAGTCTGCTTCCCTTTTTGTAGTTGAGTTGGTCTTATCCTCATGGTATAGGTCCTCTTTGGCTCATGCTTTTGCGGCGGGGTTACCCTCCACCTGTCGGACAAAGCGAACATGCCTTGCTGATACTGGTCTTCTACCCATTCTTTGAAGGTGAAGCAGTCTTCAAGGGGATGACCTATTACTCGATGATAAGAGCAATAATCCGGATGATGGATCTCACTTATTTGTTCGGGGTGCCAAGATTCCGAAAGTGTCATCATTTTGTGCTTTATGAAAAGGTTGAATATTTTCATTATCTTGTCTTGGGGGAATGAGTATTCCCGACCCATCTTCTTTATAAAGGATGGGTTCCAATCGACCTTTTCTCGATTGCTTAGCTTCTTTGTTTCTGCTTCGTTGTTTTCAAACGTTGTTTGCGTTCTTTGCCCTGTTTTTGCTATTATTTCGGGATTTTCCCCTTTCGCGAGGACATACAGCCGGCCGGGGATGAAGAGCATTATAGTCTTCCTTTTCCTCCGATTGCTGATTGAGGCGCTGCGTCCTGGCGTTTTCATAAATGGCCATTTCGCGGCTATGATTATCTTGTTTCTTTTGACAAGCTTCTTTTATTAGCTTCTCTATTTGTTCTCCGAGCGATAGACTTAACGTTCTTAGAGTGGGACTTCGCTCTGTTTCAACGTCACGGCCATTTAGAAGAGCATTTTCCCCTTCGTGGTAGCTGTTTATGATGCAACAGCTGTGGAACTGCTCCCGTTTCTTGGACCGAACGTATCCGATCCCAGTTGTCTCCATCTTCCCATTGGGCATCTTTTGCTGAGTCCCGGGAATATCCTAAATCTTTTTGTAGAATTGGACTTGTCGAACAGTTTGTTTAAGGGGTACATCTTGGCATCGTAACAGCCCTTTCAATCCCTTCGTGTAGTATCTTGGCAGACGGATTGGTTGAAGCCTGTCGAGTGCAAAATCGGCACCATGCCAGACTTCTTTTTCTACTTTGGTCTCCGTAGATTGGTAGAAGAGGATCGCCTTTTCACCTCTTCGCCTGGGAGGGATGTAGAATGTTTGTAGTTCTTGTACGCTGTATGTATCGAGCGCATCAAGTTCCTTATAATGCTGAGGCGGAGCCATTGTGATTTGCAGACTTTGATCTGTTTCGTCGAGGGTTTGCATTGACGAGCGGATGGAGAACACTACGTTGACCTCGTCCTTAGAATCGCTGCCAAAGACCATAATAGGGGTAGATGGTCCGGGCCTGTTGTTTTCTTTCTGGGGTTGCCCTGAGTAGACTATTTCTTCATCTTCCTCGGAATCGCTCCTAAAGATCGGGATAGTTGCGGCGGACATCTATTTATCCTCCGGCTTATGACACCTTTATGTATCTTCGAAGTCTGGTAGGAAGTACTTTGCGTCTTCATATTTCCGGACCTCGTTTACGAAGAACGGATTTAGCTCCTATGTGAAGGAGCATTCCATGCCGTCATTGAAATACTTCATACACTAATGTTGTCTAGAAGGGATGATGTTGTACTCATGCAACCAGGGCCTGCCAAGTAAAGCGTTATAGCAAGTCTTGGCGTCAATGACATGAAATTTGATGTCAGTGACGAGCAACCCGAAGCATAATGTCAGTATTATGGACCCAAGCGTCCATGACGACTGTGAGTCAAACCCGGAGATGGTAATTTTGTCTCGGGCCTAGTGCTGAACGTTCATGCAAATTTCCTTCAGCACCCTCACATTGCGAAGGTTGACGGAGGATCCATTGTCGACAAGGATTTTCCCTATCTTGATGTCGTGGAAGTGCCCGGTGACGTATAACGGGCAATTATGTTCGCACTTACCGAGAAGGAGGTCTTCATTGCTGAATGTAATGTCAGTTGTGTGAACCTCTGCCAGCTCATCCTTCATCTTCTCTTTTGCGAGGAAAGCTTGGAACTGATCAGGCTCTTGTAATGCCTTGATCAGAGAATCTCGTGCCTCTTTGGACAGGAGGAGAGTATCTAAATGCTTAGTTGTGAGGGTATTTTCCTCAGCTGTGCTAGGACATTATAATCCACCTTATTTTTCCTCGGTGGGTCCCTTCCTGCGGGCTCTTTGACAACACCATCGTCGAGGGCAATTTCCTCAGAGATTTTCTCTTTCCCTTTGTCTTTTTGGCTCCAACCTTTGTTTGTAGGTCCGAGGTTCTTTTCAGGCAGCGTGCGGTTACGCATCTGAATGTTCTCACAGTTTTTCTCCTCCTCTTCTTTTTCGGAGGTGGAGTCTTTGAAGAGAGGGATGAGAGGTATTTCGTCCTCAGAATCGCTCCAGAAAGTAAGAACTTAGGGGTTTTCCCCTTTTGAACCGGTATCAACCATTTGACAGTTTCCAGTCGTTTTTTTACACGCATCTGTCACACTCTTTTGCCATCGACGAGCTTCGCGCTTCATCCTCTTGAAGTGTTTTTGATGAGCAACATATCCTTGCCACTACTTCTTGAATGTACTGCATCCTTCGGTGGGGTGGGTAACCCTCCGATGATATAGGCAGTAGTTTGGATGTGAATCCTCTCCCTCGAGGCACATGACCCAGGAGTGTTTCCTACCAGAGGTGGAAGCTTCATTCCCATTGACAGGGCTTTGGCGAACCGCTTTTCTGCCTTGATCCTGCTCTTATTCGTTACAGGTATGCCTTGGTATGGTTAGAGTACTTTACGACTCCACCTTGCCGCAGCTTCTTCATCCTGACGCCGACGCTTAGCTTTTTCGTATATGGCTGTTTTGCGTTCTCGGTCAGCTTTGCTTTTTCGAAAGGCTTCGTTTAACAGCCTATCGATCGGGTATTCTGAAAGTTCCAAGGATTTTAGCGCCGATTCTGCCCCCAGTTCCTCTACATTGTTTTCTGACGCTGAGAGAGTTTCTTTGTCATTTAACAACGAATGGGAGACCATCTGGCAATTTGCTGCATGGTCTTTGGTTTCTTCTGACGAGTCATTTTCCTCATCGTTGTCATTATCTTCGTTCTCAAGAATATACTTGAGGAACTCTTCGAGCGTGACCAATTTCCACGCCTTCTGGTTATACTCCTCCAGCGCGTCAATATACTTTTGTAGATCTGTGCGCTTGTCGTCATACTCGGCCGACTGAACAGGCTTTTTGGTCTTCTTCTTTTCTTTCGATGACTTTGAAGGCTTGACTTGGGGATTTTGCCCTTTGTCAACAATTTTCGGTACGGGACGCAGTTTCAACATCATTTCGATGATTTCAGGTTCAAGTGGGCTTTTCCACCTGACTTCCAGACATGCATGTAGATCCTTTAGCATTCTTTTGGTTTTTGCTGAAAGAACGACTTCCCATGAAGTTTCTTCCATGAGCGAGCATGATGCCCCCGACGCATCCACTTTTTTGGGAGTGTGCTTCTGTGGTGGGTTTACCCTCCAGTTCTCAGACAATGCGAACTTCCCCTGTTGATACTGGTCCTCGACCCAGTTCTTGAAGACGTAGCAATCCTCAATTGGGTATCTCACCATTCTGTGGTAGTTGGGGTTGTTGACATTGCCGGGTTGCGGTGGACGCCGTGGGTCTGGTAATATGATGAGTTTGTTATGCATTGCTAACTCAAATAGTCTCCTCGTCTTATCACGGGGAAACGAGTAAGCGCGTCCTATCCTTTCTTCCAGGGATAAGCATAGACATGCGTTGTTTTGGCGAGTAGCCGGTTTTGGGCCACTCGGTTGTTGTTGAGCGTTGGCAACGAAGGCCGCTTTCCCTTTACCCTTGGCATTTTGAGGGTCCTTACTTGAGGAGGAAGGCCCGTGGCCCATCTGGTCTATTTGGGCCAGTTTATCGATTAGAGCCTGGAAGGTCGTTGGTTTGAAGAACGTCATGAACTGGGACACAGTCGTTTGAGGATCAAGGATCCTGATGAACATGCCCACGGCGGGGGATTCTTCGATGCGCTATTCGCACTTATACCATAGGTTCCGTCACCGAATCGCATATTGGACCCAAGTTTCTCCCGACATTACTCTGGCATTGATTAATGCTATGATCGGGGTGCACTTGCTTGCGCCGACGAACCGCTGTGTGAACAGTAGTTCCATCTTTGTGAATGTTCTCACGGAGTCATTTGGGAGCTCTGAATACCATTCAAAGGCCATCTCTGACAGGCTGCCAACAAACTGGCGAAACTACAGTTTGTCGTCGCCTCCAATGTTACCATACAGAGCTCTGAACTGCGCGACGTGCTGGTATAGGTTACATGTCCCCTTATACACATGGAACTTGGAGATCGTATATCCCGGCGGGTATTTAATTTGGTCATACTAGCCTGGATACGGTCGTCCAGTTCTGACGATTTGGCCTGCAGCTTCATTAGCTTGATGAGCTCGTATTTGTTGAGTGATATAATTATTAAGAGCAGCCTTGGAGATTGTTTCCTCCTTGGCTACCGATAAGGCCGGAAGAGAGTTTGATGTTCCCATCTGTCATTCTCGATGATTATCGGCGGATCCTCGGCTGGAGGTTCTGGCTGGATCATCATTCGAACCATATTATGGAACAAGAGAACCATCTGCTTTATGTTAGCAGCCTGCTCAGCAGCGTCCTTGTCTTTTCTTTCAAGCACCCTTCGCGGGAACTCTGTATCAGTCTCCTACTCCTGGCGCTGTTCAACCGTTGTTTCCGGGCTTTCTTTCTGCCCGGTAAGTGTTGCCATTCTGGTCAGCATCTGTGGGTTATGCAAGCGCCCTTACCATCAAACCGTGGCCATTACGGAACAAAAATTTTCAAAAACCGGTGCTAGAACAACCCGATAACCAAGATCGACCCATAATCCCTAGATAACAAAATATGCAAAGGAGTTAGAATGGTTATACCGAATAGATCCATGTCCTTCGGTCTTCAACCATCATCCCAAGCTCCTAGGGGCTTCCTTGATCAAGCTTGATCTTCGGTCTCCCTCCATCGAAGATGATCCACCCGAGAGTCTATGCAACGAGCTCCAACCTCATATCCGAGGCAACTAGGGCACCTAGATCGCTACTATAGATACCATAGATGAAGTAGAGAGTGATGAAGGATTAATTTATCTCAAGACACCCTAGCTTTCTCAACTCATGAGAGGGTTAGGGTGGAGGAAGAAGAAGATGCCATGAGGATGAGGTGTTGAGAGCAACTCAAGAGAGAGAGAGAAATGAATAATGGCTTGTGTTTTTGTTTGTTGTGTGAGTGTGATAAGAAATAATGGAGCCATCACATAAATGTCCATGTCTCCAAAATATCTTAGTCAACAAAAAATATCTTAAGTCAACATAATCTCACAACAAACAAAAACTCTAAGCATGCTAGAATAGAAACCATGGGTCACTAATTAGCCATGCCACAAAAATGCAATAAACACCTCATCCTACACCTCAATAACCTTTTAATCCAAAATGGTTTAAACCATAATGAGGTGTAATCTTCTAAAAGTAATCTTGTAAGAAATTACAAGAATACCCCTCATCCGTATATACATACCCGCATCCGTATTCCGAAGAATACGAATACAATGAGACGAAAATAATCCAACAATATAATACTAGGATCCGGCTTAAACCAAAGCCCACTAGTATTATCCGTCCGAATCATGATACGCGCACAACTGCACGTATATGATCGAACCCTGCCATAAAACCATACGGCCTCTACATCGTTTTGCCGGAAGCAGGGAAACCCTCTATGTGGGACTCTAAAGACTCGTCAATACGCTGGCAGTAGGTTTAACCACAAGCACGCCAGCGACACTAGCTGTACGTAACGGCTACCCAGGTATTGAGCGAAAAGGAGGCCGACGAGCAAACTCATCCTGAAACCCCTACTGAGCCTGACAGTAACAATATCCGTACAGTCCGGTCCGTTCGTCTATGAGTATTGCATATCGAGTCTAGGGGTGGATAAAGTCAGACCGCTAATAACACGAGATTTAGAGTCGGTATGAAGTCCATCACCACCCGAGAAACTACCGATCCTAGATCAGTAATTCTCGACTACCTTGGCCAAGGATTTCTGGTGATGGCCACTTGTACACAACCGCGACATCAACCCCCAATACCGGGAGAGACAAATCCCCCGACGATCTGCTTATTGTCTCCATGTGGCTTGGGATTATACCCAACTAAAACCTGTTTGCATGACTCCTTTGAACCGTGGTAGGGTAGTAATCAAAGCACAGTGGGAACTCACACGAGATAAATGACGATCTCAGGTCGATAGACTAACCTATATACATGTCACCTGGGAACTGCTATCTGACAATAGGTATAATACCAACTAGCATGTTCCCGGCGAGTCCGTACGGTGTACTCATAATCTAATGAGCACCTGTATACATCTTAGGTGAACAAACTAACACCAATGGCTTGTGAGACCGGTCGCCGCCCCTTATCGGGATCTCGATCAGTATACACTAGTTTACTCTGGAGTATCGATGCCCAGTCTCGAAACTCCCTCGACTAGGGAAATTTAAGGATGTGCTTATAGACCACCCAGCTCCCACGTATATGATCGCCATCATACTACTGGTAGTCAAGTAACAATCCTATTGGCTCTATCATCATGTAATAGTGATCTGTAATGCCACCTAATACTGTACATGATGATAAAGACAAACCATATAGCATACTATCATCTCGAGTAAGACTGTTCTACTGGTTGAAACATTTCAGAAAATATAAAATATTATTCTTGGAATTTAATATTAAAATAATATATTTCGTGAAAACTACCCGATTTGCGAAATTAGGGTTTCCGTTAAATGGTATAAATATATACCAATATTTGTGAAATAATTGGAGATTAAAATGATTTATTCATTTAAAAATATATTTATCGGATTTGGCATTTTATAATTAATTATATGCAGTTTGAATAAAAATTGATTAGTGCACTACTAATCGCGATTAAGCCAAATCCGTGTTTCTACATTTTTCCATGGTTAGTGCACCATGACATGTTACATTTTTGGTTGCATGTTGTTTCATTAGTGTTTGTTGATATTTGGTTTTAAGAAAAGAAAAGAAATGAAAGTGTATTATTGAGGAGAGAGAGGGGGGACCACATCATGACATGAGGCATGGCATGAGAGAGAGAGAGTGAGGGCGAGAATAAGAGAGGGGGGCTGCCATTTCCTTCATCCCCCATTGTTTGCTTCATCTTCTTCCTCCTTGTCTACCTCCACCTCCACCTCCAAGTATCATCTCCATTTCTTCACCAAAACGCTACACCCACTTCATTAAAAATGATCCCCACTTCATCCTCAACACATTGGTCTTTGCAAGTTTGGATTTTGGAGACTTTGGGAAGCTAGGGTTTTTGCTTAAGTTGCATCCATGAGGTATAATTCCTTTCATTTAGCTTAGTTTTAGTTTCTTGCACCCTAGTTTAGTTTAGAATGTGATTTGGTTAAGGTATGTGATGTTTGGAAAATTCAAGAGAAGGGGGTTGGCTGATTATGTGGAGTTATAACCTATAGTGGGTGTTTACTTAACCCCTAGTGGTGTTTTACTGGCCAAGACCATAGATTAGTACCAAAACACGAAGTTAGAATTTCCCGATATCAGCTATTTGACAGATTTTTAGTGTATATGGGAATCTGGAGTGACCCGAGACCACCATAATTTAAGTTGATATTACAGAGATGTGTGCAGGTGATTTAGAGCCTAACCTAAAGACCCGAGACCCCAACTCAACTATCTGGACGCAGATTAATTCATAGTGGCCACAAATTGCGGCCACATTAGAGTGGAAATTGGTGATTTTTGGTCAGTAGTCTTGTAATCTGATATCTAGACTAACCCTGTATGCAAAATTCCCTAGTTTGGCCTAGGGTGAAATATGGGAGTGGTTTTCCTAGGTTGTTGTTTTCGTGTTTTACGATTCTGAAACATGGGTTTTGGTATTTGATATTGTATTTGGTCGTTGGATATTTTTATGTCAACGACGAGGGATAATTGGTTGATTTTGCATGCGTAGGCTATAGGTTCTAACTTATGAGCGCACCGTGTGCCGTATTGGTTTTCCGGACTTGATGGTAATAGCATTGCGACTTTGTATTTATTGTAACCTTCACGTGAATTCCGAGATGACGAAGCACGTCGACTACGGCTGAACAAGGAGTTCCGCAGGTAAGTAGATTTATATCTACAGGGGGAAGTCGGGTGGATGGTGTATAACACCCCCATAAACTTTGATGGAAACTGATATATAGAATATGGTTAAAGAAACCTATATTAGAAAACTAGGGATATGGTTAAATAGATAGTTAGAGATGATATGAATGATTGAATATATATATATATATATATATATATATCGATATGTGAGATGAAAGCTATAGGGATATGACTCTTTGACATGATATTATAGAAATGATGTCTCGAATTGATATATAAGGATATGAAAAGTGAATGTGAATCACGATATATAGATAGGTAGTTGCAAGAGAATAAATATGAGATTATAGTGGCATATAATTAGGTCGATAAATACGACATGAGATTTATGAGATGACTTGATGTGAGATATTGATGTGATGAAAAGAGTATACAACGAGATATGATGACTTGACTGATATGTCGTTATGTGGATGTGAGTCGATATGAGATAATTGATACCTTTGTCGGTCCCATGATATGAGATGGATATGATGTGACCTAAGATATAGGTATATACATATATAATGTTGTGAATCACGAGTGATATGTGGTACGAGACGTTAGGTCCATACCCTCTTTGTCATATAGCTTGATAGGATCCCTAATGATTTAATTCCGCCGTACGATGGATTACCGTACGTGATGAGTGTTATCGGATGATTGATCCATACCCTTGACTAGAGGATGTCGTACGATGTATTATACCGTACGTGATGTTGTGAAGCAGGATGCCGATTGATAGATTTACGGACTCGGTCATGTTAGATACGTATACCTTGTAGAATATCGCTTACGACACATTTTATGCTACGTTCATGATATTCTCATTGCATTATATATACATGTGCTAGTACACCTACACCATTATCGATGATGCGTATGTTACACTTACACATATTGCCGGCTCACACACATTCATCATCGATAATTGCTATATCACTTACACAGTAGAATTGCCCCATCGTATGCTATGTTGCATGATATTCTTGCTATGCTCACATCACTGTTCATGTTGCATGATATGAGGATATGCTTACATTTCTGTTATATGTTGCACACATCATGCTTTACGATTATATGCATTGAGATGCTGTTTTCATGAGATTCTGGATTTGAGAACCGTGGTTATATTTCAAAGGAAATCATGTATTGTTTTAAAAAAAACCCGGTTTCTCTTGATATGATATTTTGAGACGTCCACCGTGTGTTTTCTCGGTTCTGAGATTGGTATGTGAAACCCGCTTCGAGGAGCGGGAGGCACTGTCTGCGGGTACATGGTGGACCCGGTATGGTATCCCGGGGCAAGAAAGGATTTTTGTGCTGTAGACGATGAGCCTGGCAGAGGGACTACTACCTACCGGTGATAGTATTTAGACTCGTCAGTTATCCGGAGGATACTGACCGGAGTCGTGAGATGATACGGGCCGATCCGGACCGACGGAGCCCGAGATATTGATATGGGCTGATCCGGACTGGCGGAGCCCGGGATATGAGGATTTACGTATCGATGTTGGACACGGGTTTTCATGATGTTATGAGTGTTGATGTTAGACACTCAGGTTCCATGATTTGATGTGTCGTTGATGGACACACGTTGATTGATATCCTCATATTTACATGCATATGCTTTCATGATATTTACATGCATGATATTGTTGTGTCATTGAGGGACACATAGATGTTAGCCACATGCAGATAGGCATTGATTATATTGTTGGCACATATGCAGATATAGTCACCCTAGATATCATAGTATTACCTTTATGATATAGTTGACCTAGGAATCATTGTTTTATTCGATTTCTACCTGATGATGTTTTCTACTCATGAGTTGGCAACTCACCGCCGTTGTGCCACAGTTCTTGTAGGTTGACCGCATGGATCAGTAGCGGTATCGCTGGCACACAGCTTGCATTCGGGTGACTTGCTTAGGTGGTACATGTTGGATCATACCACTCTTGTATTTATTATTCTTGTTGTATCTAGTTAGCTCCATCAATCAGAAACTAGAATTTGTATATGTAGTTAGACTTAGAAAGACTTGTGGTTGCGAGACTTAGAGCAATGGGTTATATGTTCGCTTGGTGGGTTTGATGTCTTGCTTTGCATTATTCTTTGTGTTGATCTTCGCCGTTGGGCGTCGTATACATATATTATGACTTGCGTGGTTGTGATTCCGCCGATTGGCGAAGAGCTAGCTCCCGCTTAGGGATGCCTTTTATATTATCATTGTTTCCCCCAATCAGAGTAAACCTCTGTTCAAATTTTGAAATTTGAAATGAAGTAGCGCTTCATAAAAGCGCTAGTGCTAAAATGCACCAGCGCTAAGAGTCAAAGACTCTGATGCAGCGCTCACGTGCAAAGCACGAGAGCGCTAGCGCTAACAGCGCCAACACTAGCAGCGCCAGCGCTAAGGGTCAAAGACTCTGATGCAGCACTTACTTGCAAAGCACGAGGGCACTAGCGCTAAGTTTGCTAGCACCAAGAGTCAAAGACTCTGATGCAGCGCTCACGTGCAAAGCACGAGAGCGCTAGCACTGGAACTAAATGTTCCCCCACCCTTGGATCAAAGATCCAATGGTGATTAAAAATCACCAAGATACAGAATAAGTTCTGTATGTGAAAATATTTTCCCAATCTTGTTAAAAACAAGAAGATTTCCTTCTGTAAAACAGAAGCCCTTGGATCAAAGATCCAACGGTGGGAAACATTCCCAAATCAATCAGAGGAAAGATTTCCTTACTGATTCAACAAATCAGCCTCCCCTATATAAAGGACCGAAGACTTCAAGTCTTACAGAGAGGAACCCCCACCATAAACTTTGAGAAATTTCAAAGAGAAGAGCAAGCTCTCGGAAGAAGAAGAATTTCTTCAAGGTAAATAAAATAGAGAGATCAAAGTATCTCATCAAATGATGAAGAACTTAGTTTCTTTTTCTAGATCATAGATATATAAGACAGATGTCTTTCACAAAAGAGATCATAGCATCTCATCATAAAAAGGGGGGAAGAAGAATTCAATTCTCTTCAGATCACAGATCCATAAAGGCAAAGCCTTTCATAAAAAATAAAAGATTGTAACATCGCCTATAAAAATAAGAACTTTGTTCTTAGACCCACTAGACAAAGTCTCTTATAAATGAGAATTTAATTCTCAGAGCACGCAGAACTGATCGAAGTTGCCTAAAAAGATTCTTAGCGCTCCAAATTAAAAAGAAGCGCCTTAGCGCTCCAAGACTGGCGCACAGTGCCGTAGCGCTCCTAGCGCTCCAATTTAAAGAAGCGCCTCAGCGCTCCAAGTCTGGCGCACAGCGCCGCAGCGCTCTTAACGCTCCAATTTAAAGAAGCGCCTCAGCGCTCCAAGTCTGGCGCTCAGCGCACAGCACTCCAAGTGCTATTTTAAAAGAAGCGTCCATCTCTCCAAGGTTGGCGCTCAGCGCCAAGCGCACCACGTGCTCCTCACATGTGCGCTATTTCATAAAGAGCGCTCTGCACTTATTAACTGGCGCTCAGCGCCAAGCGCGCCACGTGCTCCTCACGTGTGCACTATCTCACAGGAAGCACCTTAGCGCTCTAAATCTGGTGCTCAGCGCCAAGTGCACCACGTGCTCCTCACGTGTGCGCTGAAGGAACACAAAGTGTTCTTTAAATAAAAGCCCCAGAGCTATGATGAGTTATCAATACACGATAAATGACAAAAAGGGTTGTGAGAACCCAAACCAATGCTCAACATTATTAAATGAAAAAGGACTGAGCCTAACTAAATGTCCAACATTTTAAGTGAATGGGCCGAGCCCAAGTTGGCCACATGCCCCATAATTCAGATTAATTGAGTCTATATGCTCATAAATCTTTTTAACTGATCTTTGTCCCAAACTTGACTACAGATCTCCCAACCAACATTGGTTCAAGGGTACATCTCTTCATACCTTTGATATATGCCGTTGTAATTCCTCAACGTCTTTAGAGAGATGGAGGGTCCTAATAACCAACAACTTTTGGTGCATCCTCAAACGGTTGAACCAAAACTACACAGACTATGACGTCTTTAAACTGGACTATGATGTCCTTAAACTTTACGGACTGTGAGGTCCTTAAACTTATAAACTATGATGTCTTTAAAATTTACAGACTATGACGTCTTTAAACGGTCATGGACTATGATGTCCTTAAACCCAATGGACTGTAATGTCCCTAAACTAAAACAATAGAGTCCAAATGCTCTTTTGTTGGATCTAAATGATCCTGTTAAGTAGATCTTAGTCTAAAATTAGACTAATGTATCCTTAACAAACGTTTAAGTTGATCTTAGTCTCAAATGAGATTAACGATCCTTAAACCCAACCCAAAACCAAATATAAGAAAATGCGTATTTGGACTAATCCACACCCTACGGGCGACAATGTAAATTAGTCTCCGTAAACAATCCACGGGCAACAAAAAATAAAACAAGCACACACGACATGAAGTGACCATCTGGAGAAGGAGAAAGTGGTTACCGCGATGCGGTAGCGTAATTAACTGCGGGGGCTTGCGCCTGCAGGAAAGAGCGTCCCCATAATCAAAAAACCCCTCATAATGAGGGGGAATCTGACGAAGTCTGCTACATCGGCCGCATCCGTCTAAACTTTCGATACATGGTGCCATAAATCAACTTGGCATCTTCGGAGAAGTGGATGGATAAAACCAAATAGCATCTGCCGCCAAATTCAGGCAAGACGACCTACGCGGTTGCGTCTCTATTTTCGGCAGCGAATAGATTCTGGCACGCCCGGTTGGACCTTTTCCTCTTTCCACTCCACACTTCGTGTGTCGTGTTTCGCGAATGAATCGCGGTTTGCTATGGTTTCCCCTGGATTCAAGGTACTAAGATTTGGTGTCTTGCTCCGTGCAGAAAACAGAAGTTCAATGGCTTTCAACTGCAACAACTGCAACAACTCCCACTCTGTCCTTGCTGGAGGAGTGACTTATGGGCCTCAAGCGTCCTCCGTTTTCAAGATGCCAGTGGAACAGGTGACGCAAGCCACCGCTAGCCTGTTCTTTGGGACCATGCTCCCATCCATGAGCTTCAACGCCCCACTGCCGTCGCAAGAAGCTCCGAAGAAGTTGGTCTTTGATCGGCTTACGACTACCGCGGCCCCTCTCAACGGGTCGCCCAAATCCAACGCCTCAGTCTTTACTGGGCCAAAACTCTAATGGGCCCATGAAGAAGCCCACTATACTTGAGGGGGTTATCCCGAAATGGATAGCCATCCCAGATCCAGTGAACGAAATTATCAGAGATGCTTCTCCTTCTAAGGGATCAGTCTTCGCTAGACTGTCCGCTCCAACTCCCGCTTCAAGCGAAGTCACCAAGGCTGCTTCCTCTGCTTGAAAGTCTGCCTTCGACAGGTTGGCCATCCCTACTCAACGGACGTCAGTTTTCAATAGGCTGGTACTAACGGCAACCCTCCACCAGAGCAGTGGGCATGATGAAGCCACCCCCATAGCAGAGCCAGTGCCGTCTGCTCGACAGGCTCAACGTTGTCACTGACGCCGAGTGAGGAAAGCTGGGGGCAGTTCCCCTTCTGGACTTACCCCACCAGCTCCCACGGTGGAAATTGATGCTGCTGTTACAACTGGGAACAGCTTTGAACCACTTAGAAGGGTGCGCAAAAATTCTCCGACCGCCGTGCTAAAAAGATTTCCTCTGCCTGTGGAGAACGTTACAAAGGCGAAGCTAGAGCATCCCCCTCAGCGGTTGTCCTCTAAAATTCACAAGGTCTGGCAACAGGTCCAAGACTCGGTGATCAACCAAGACTACTCCCGCCGAACGAAGAAGATGAAAGTTTGGCAAGAGAAGGACCACCATGTCGTACCACAGAAGGTGTCGTCTACTTGGGTGCCCGCTGCAACGGCCCCCTCAACTTCGACCGCCCAAAAAAGGAGAAGGCCGGAGAAAATCCCCGTGTCTGCGACGAATCTCAAGAGCACTGAACCAAAATGCCCCAAGTCTGGCGGCATGGTGGTGCACACTGTTTATATGGCATCCAGGAAAGAGGATAGCCGTATCTCCACGAGCCATCGACCTTTCACTAGATCAGTGACAAAGGCTCAGGAGCAACAACAGCAAAAGCTCTAGGAGATGCTGACAACTATGGTTGCACTCACCGGGCTAAAAGCAAGCCCGGAAACATCGTCGGAACAAGAAACTGATGTTGAATTCCTCAAAAGAATGCTCGAGAGGAAAGACAAAGAGGCCGCGGAACAAGCGGCCAACATAAAACGAATGGGGCTTTTATTCCAAGATATGGTCGGGAAGATGATACAGCCGGATCCTCCAGCTGAAGACCCCCCGATTATCCTTGAAGATGACAGAGGGGAGACATCGAACCCTCTTCCGGCTCTATCAGCAGCCAAAAATGAGACGATCTCCAAAGCCGCCCTGGATAACTATATTTCTCAACAGATACGAGCTCATCAGGCGAGTGAAGCGGCCGGCCAAATTTTTAAGACTGGACGACCCTATCCGGGTTAGTACGACCAAATAAAGTACCCGCCGGGGTATACGATCCCTAAATTTCACGTATATAAGGGGACGGGGAATCCACACCAGCACGTTGCTCAATTCAGGGCTCTGTGTGGCAACACCGGAGGTGATGATAAGCAACTGCTTCGCCAATTCGTTGGCAGCTTGTCGGAGATAGCATTCGAGTGGTATTCCGAACTCCCGAATGACTCTGTCAAGACATTTGCAGAAATGGAGCTACTGTTTACACAGAAATTCGCAAGCGCTAGCGAACGCACCCCAATCACGGCGTTGATCAATGCCAGGGTGAAGCCGGGAGAAACATGGGTTCAGTATGCAATCCGGTGGCGGAACTTATGGTGGAAATGCCAACAACGCATCGAAGAAGCTCCTGTGGTAGGCATGTTCGTGGGTACTCTTGATCCGCAGGCGACCATATCCCAGTTAATGATGTTTTTCAAGCCGACTACCTTTCATACCTTGATTGAAAAGCTGGATTAAATGGATCAGATGGGTCATAAACTATCCTCTTCGAAGATGGAACCTCGAAACGAAAAGGGAAAAGGGAAAGCGACCTTCGTCGCCAATGCTCGGAAGCAGCCCAGTAGTCCAAAACCAACTGATAGGCAGAGATTCTTTAATGAAAAGCTGAAATGCCCTTATTCATTTCCCCGGGATAAAATGAGGAGACTGTTCGAGCTGGCGGTGCGAAACAGACTCATCACCTTGCCAGATCCAAAATGCCCACTGCAGCCCGGTGACGTCAACGGTTCCAACTATTGCCCCTACCATCAAATAAAGGGCCATCCAATCGAAGATTGCTTTGTCTTCAAAAACTGGATTGAGGACCAGTACCAGTAAGGCAAATTCGCGTTGTCTGAAAACTAGAGGGTAAACCCGCCTCAGCGGCACGCTCTTAAAAAGGTGGACACGCCGGGGGCATCATGCTCTTTTATAGAAGAAACTCCATGGGAGATCGCACTTTCAGCCAAAAAAAAAGAATGCTAAAGGATCTCCAAACATACCAGGCGATCAGGTGGAAAAGTCCACTAGAACCCGAGGTCATCGAGGGAATGCTGAAGCAGCGCCCGACACCAAGAATTGGTAGTGATAGTCAAAACGCCCATGCCCGGTCGTCAAAGTCTTCAAAAAAGAATAAGAAGACCAAAAAGCCCGTGAACCCTGATGACAAGCTCACAGACCAGCAAAGACATATTGACGCGCTCGAAGAATATAACTAGAAGGCGCGAACCCCGGTCACGCTCCAAGAGTTTCTCAACCACATCCTTGAGTATGGAGATGATGACAATGATGGGGGAGAAGACTCGTCAGATGAACCTGAGAACTATGTGGCAAGCTGCCACGTGATCTCTCACTCGTCAATAGATGGTGAATAAGCTCCTGATGCAGAGAAACTGGGGGCGGATCCCAAACCGGAACTCCTAGAACATTCAGACGAGATGATTGACATGTTGCTGAATGAGGCCTGTCAGAAGAGCAAATCGGACCGAGAGCGTGAAATGGACATATATGAAAGGGCCAAGCATCGGCGTCACGTTGAAGAAGCTCCAGTATTGAGAAGCCATATAGTACCCCAACCGGATGGAAGCACTTCTGCCGCCAGCAAAAGCAAGTTTAAGACAAGGAAGCAATTCGCTAAAGCCCTATCGATGGGAATGAAGTTGCCACCTTTCAAAGAAGACACTTCAGAAAATACGTTCCCCGACAGACTAGATGCACATCCAAACTACTGCTTATACCATCGGAGGATCACACACCCTACCGAGGAATGCATGGCCTTCAAGAATTGGTGGCAGGGATACGTTGCTCATCGGCAGCATTTCAAGCGGATGAAGCGCAAAACGCGTCGATGGTAGAAGATCACGGCGGATGAGCGCAAAAGAACTGCCGACAACTGTCATATGGTTGATTCCGGGGGATCGCATGTTCTCACCTTCGGGAGCGATTCTGATGAAGAAATAGCCATCGACCCTCTCTTCAAGAAATCCATCTCCGAAACAAAAGAGATAAAGACCTGCGAGAACATTCAGCTGCGTAATCGCACGTTACCCGAAAATAATCTCGGACCCATAAACAAGGGGTCGAGTAAAAAAGATAAAGGGAAGGGAAAAGTCCCTGAAGATATCGCCCTCGACGATCAAGTCGTCAAAGAGCTGACGGCCAAGGACCCGCCAAAGAAAAACAAAGTGGATTACAAAGTTCTGGCACACCTTAGGAAGATACCCTCGCAGCTAAGCATTCTCGATGCCCTTCTACTATCTAAAGAGGCGAGAGATTCTTTGATCAAGGCACTAAAAGAGCCCGACCAATTCCAAGCTTTCCTTGCCGAAGAAAAGATGAAGGATGAGCTGGAAGAAGTGCATACTGCTGACGTCACTTTCGGCGATAAAGACCTCCTTCTCGGAACATGCAAGCACAACTGTCCCTTGTACGTCACTGGATACTTCCATGACATCAAGATAGGGAAGATCCTAGTTGATAACGGGCCCTCTGTTAACCTCCTAAATGTGAGGGTGTTAAAAGAAATCTGCATGAGCGTTCAACACCTCGCTCGGGATAAAATCAGTATCTCCGGATTCGACTCCCAGTGATCACGGATACTCGGATCTGTAATTCTGACGTTACGCTTTGGGCTGCTCGTCACTGACATCAAATTTCATGTCATTGACGCCAAGACATGCTACAACGCTTTGCCCGGCAAGCCTTGGTTACACGAGTACAACTTCATCCCTTCGACACAACATCAGTGTTGAAGTATTTCAAAGACGGTCTGGAGTACACCGTAACGGGGGAACTGAACCCATTTTCCGTAAATGAAGTCCGAAAGTACGAAGATGCAAAATATTTCCTGCCAGACTTTGAAGACACGGAAAGATATCATAAACCGAAGAAAAATGCTATCACCACCATTCCGATCTTTGGGAGCGATACCGAGGAGGAGGAAGAGATAGTCTATTCGGGGCGGCTCTAATACAACAAGCCTGGATCGTCTATGTAAGTCCACGTTACCTCTCCCGGTACTTACGGGCTTGCGGAAATGATGAAAAACGATTTTTCAAGAGGTGGTAACATGGACTCAAAATACGGATCTTTGTTAAACAGCTACCTAACAACCTAACTAGAGTTTTACCTACTCGGTTAGGGGGGGCTATACCTTTCTTGAACTCCTTCGTCTTCAACTCTTTCCGGTGTACGAATCGGTCTCACCTCGTCGTCTCCTTGCGCCGAAGATGGATCAACCTGAAAGCTTCTACCTTTGGCTTCTTCTTCGAACTTGAAGAAACTAGAACACTTGGTTTGCTAAACCTTGTGAACTAAGATGAGTAGAGAAGTGATTTGGGTTTTCTTTTATCTCTAAGGCAATGTTTCTCAACTCATGAGAGGGTGTTGCCTTGAACTAGAGAGAGAGCAAGAGGAAGAGCACGAGGGAGAGATCAAGAAAGAGGGAGAATGAGTAAGTCTTTTGCCATCCAAGCTCTCATAATCCAAAACCATGATTACTCATAATAGTAATTGAGTATTATGTGATGGTTCAAGTCAAAATTGCCATATCATTTCATGCACTCATTTTGTAAAAACAAATAAGAAAGCAAAAGTCTTTGCCATGAAATGATAGCCATTGTAATGATGATGGTCAACTAGTCCAACCTAGTCAACCGGTCAACAAAGTCAAGAAGTCAACAAAGTCAACTCCTCATCTCAACCATGACACAATAATACTTAATTAATATTATCATTAATCATATTTCTTATTCTTATTAGGGTTTAGCAAAAAGTCAATAGTCAACGGTCAATAGTCAACAACCCCAATGAGAATCCTCTGCCTCTGTCTCTCTGTCAACTGTGTATACACACCCGCATCCGCGTTCCGAGGAACACGAATACAAACGAGATAAAACCAATCCCAAAATGTACACTAGGATCTGGCTTAAACCAAAGCCCGCTAGTGTTAACTGTCCGGACACCAAACGTGCACAAGTGCACAGATGTGACCGAACCCTGTCGCAAAACCATGCGACCTGTCGCAAAACCATGCGACCTGTCGCAAAACCATGCGACCTCTACTCTTTCGCCTAAAGGTGAATAGCTTTCTGTGTGGGACTCTAAAGACTCGACACTACGTTGGCAGTGGGTTTAACCATAGACCGCAAGCGACACTAGCTGTGCGTAACGGTCCCCAGGTAGATGCCGACAAGAAGACGGACGAGGTGAAACCCATCTGAACTCCTACTGAGCCTGAATGTGACAATCTCTGTACAGTCCGGTCTGTTCGTCTGATACATCGCATGGCGGGCCTAGGGGGCGGTAAACGTCAGTCCCCTAATAGCGGTACAAGTCGTGTCGGAGTGTAGCCCAGAACACCCTGAGATAGCACTGGAAACCTACCAGTATATCTCGCTTGCCTTGGCCAGGGACTACTCGTGTAATGGCTCTCATAGACACAGCGCGATGTCAACCCCCAATACCGGGAGAGACGAATCCTGTCTAACCGTCACTGCCTCCAAGTGCTTCGGGACTGCACCCAACTACTACCTGTTTGCACGACTCCTTTGAGCCGTGGTAGGGTAGTAATCAAAGTACAGTGGGAACACACTCGAGGCGAAGTGACAGTGTCAAGTCAGCGGACTAAGTTGCACTCATGTCACCTGGGAACTGATAACTGACGATAGGTATAGTACCAACCGACAGTTCCCTGCGAGTCCTGTCCAGTGTACTCGTAACCTAACGATCACCCGCATACTATCTCAAGTACGACGTACTGACGGCTGTGGGACAGACCGTCTCCCACACTGGGATGAGAAGCGCATACGCTAGTCTACTCCGGAGTATCGATGCCTTGTCTCGATAGTCCTACGACTAGGGACCTGCATAAGGATGTGCTTGTAGATTACCCAGCCCCCATGAGTGTGACTGCCATCACAACACTGGTAATCAAGCAAAGATCCTAAAGTCTCCACTAATGTGTATAGGTGATATACTAAAATAAACACATGTACACATTAAAGTAGAAACAAACCAAGTAGCATACTACTATTTTGAGCAAGATTGTCTATACAACTGTGAATATCCCAAGCTTCCATTAAGTAATATACAAACTAGTATGATACAGTAATGGCCTCTAGGGCATATACACTAACAATCTCACACTTGCACTAAGGCCATGTACTGGCGTATCGAAGACCTATCATCTCGATCAGCCGCTCGAACTGAGTCTGGGGTAAGGCCTTTGTGAGTGGATCAGCAGTGTTATCTTCCGTATTTACTCTCTTCACCTCGATCTCTCGGCGATCTACGATCTCCCTGATCAGGTGATACCGCCTCAAAATGTGCCTGGACTTCTGATGGGACCTGGGTTCCTTCGCTAAAGCTATAGCGCCGTTGTTGTCACAATACAGCGGTATTGGATCAACACTGGTAGGAACCACCTGAAGCTCCGTGAAGAACTTCTTCATCCAGACAGCTTCCTTTGCGGTATCGCAAGCAGCTATGTACTCCGCTTCCATACTTGAGTCAACAACGGTTTCCTGCTTGGAGCTCTTCCAGCAAACCGCCCCTCCATTGAGGGTAAAGACATAACCCGACATGGACTTGGAGTCATCCTTGTCACTATGGAAGCTGGAGTCAGCAAAGGCCTCGATCTGGAGGTCTTTTCCGCCATACACCAAGAACATCTCCTTAGTCCTTCTCAGGTACTTGAGAATGTTCTTTATTGCTATCCAGTGTTTCTCCCCTGGGTCAGACTGATACCGGCTTACAACGCTTAATGCGTATGCTACATCTGGTCTGGTACACAACATCGCATACATAATAGAGCCTACCGCAGATGCGTAGGGTATTGATGACATGCGAGCCCTTTCCAAATCAGTCTTGAGAGACATCTCTTTGGAGAGGGTGATTCCGTGACAAGCCGGTAGATTACCGCGCTTGGAATCTTCCATACTGAATCGTTTCAGTATGGTGTCGATGTACCTTGACTGTGAAAGTCCCAACATCCTTTTAGATCTATCACGATAGATCTGGATCCCCAGAATGTAGTTGGCATCGCCCAGGTCCTTCATGGAGAACCTCTGTGACAAGAATCCTTTGACTGACTATAGCATAGGAATATCATTTCCTATTAGGAGAATGTCATCGACGTACAAGACAAGGAATACCACACTTCTCCCTACAATCTTACTGTAAATGCATGGTTCATCTGGGTTTTTGACAAAGTCGAATTCTTTGACAGTATCATCAAAGCAGATGTTCCAACTCCGCGATGCCTGCTTGAATCCATAGATGGACTTGAGCAACTTGCACACTCTACCGCTGCTCCCACTCTAAATGAATCCCTCTGGCTGATCCATATAGACGCACTCTTCCAAATTTCCATTTAGGAAAGCCGTCTTTACGTCCATCTGTTGGAGATAATGCCCTCAGAGTCAATTATTGGATCACAGGCCCGTGATTGCGGTGATTGAGGGAGGACCTATCCCGGTAGGACAGTCTTACTCGAGATGATAGTATGCTATCTGGTTTACCTTTATCATCGTGTACTGTTTTAGGTGACCTGACAAGTTGCTATTACACGTTGATAGAGCCCCTAGGATTCGTGCTTGACCACCAGCAGCATGAGGGCGATCATATAAGTGGGAGCTGGGGTCTATAAGCATATCCTTAAATGGTCCCTAGTCGTGTGAGTTTCGAGACAGGGCATCAATACTCCAGAGTAGACTAGTGTATACAGTCGAGACCCCGACGAGGGGCGGTGGCCGGTCTCACAAGCCACTGGTGTCAGTTGGATCACCTAAGATGTATACAGGTGCTCATCGGGTTATGAGTACACCGGACAGGACTCGCCGGGAACATGCTAGTTGGTCATATACCAGACGTCAGATGGCAGTTCCCTGGTGACCTGTGTGCAGGTTAGTTCATCGACCTGGGGATCGTCATTTGTCTCGTGTGAGTTCCCACTGTACTTTGATTACTACCCTACCACGGCTCAAAGGAGTCGTGCAAACAGGTTTTAGTTGGGTACAGTCCCGAGCCACATGGAGGAAGTGAGCGTATCTTCAGGGGTTCGTCTCTCCCGGTATTGGGGATGAGGTCGTGCTGTGTCTAGGAGAGCCATTACACGAAGTCCTTGGCCAAGGCAAGGAGATTTACTGGTAGGTATTCCAGTAGTATCTCAGGGTGTTCTGGGCTACACTCCGACATGACTTGTACCGCTTTTGGGGGTCTGACTTTTACCAACCCCCTAGGCCCGCCATGCGATGCTCATAGACGAACGGACTGGACTGTACGGATATTGTCACTGACAGGCTCAGTAGGGTTGTCAGGCTGAGTTCGCTCACAGACGTCCCTTTTAGTCAATACCTGGTAGCCCGTTACGTATTGGCTTATACCTCTGACGTGCTAGTGGTTAAATCCATAACCAATGTGTTGACGAGTCTTTAGAGTCCCCCACATTCTGTTACTCAGCTTTCGGGTGAAAGGTTGTAGAGGCCGTATGGAGATATGGCAAGGTCCGATCAGATACGTGCGGTATTGCACGGATCAGGATCGGACAGTTTGTACTATAGGCCGTATGGTTATATGGCAGGGTTCGATCAGATACGTGCGGTATTGCACGAATCAGGATTGAACGGATAATACTAGCCGGCTTTGGTTTAAGCCGGATCCTAGTATAGTACAGTGTAGATTTTGTCTCATTGCATTTGTATTTCGGTCGAAATACAGATGCGGGTGTGTATGCACAGTATCGGGGTTTTCCTGTAATTTATTACGGGAACAGTTTTCTGGAGTTGCCAGTTTGCTTTTAGTTTCGGCCGATTTCCTTTGCATCGTTCATTGGCCGAAGATTGGTGGAGGAGGGCTTATTTGCATTGTTGCAAATAAGTATTTGAGGAGGGGTTCTTTGCATATTCTGATGTCATGATGGTTGCACCATCCCTTGACCATTTGACTCTTTCTTTTCCATCATGACTTGACTTTTGGCTCATCATGGTTGTTGATGATGAGGTTGGTGGTTGGTGGTTGAGTGTGGGTTTTGTTTTGGTGATGATTTCTTTTGTATGATAGCTTTCTCTCTCTCTCTCCATTGGATAATTAGATGGCTCTCTCATTATCCATCATACTACACTCTCATTCTCCTCTCTCCAAGAGTGATGGCCGGCCAAAGCATTAGGGGGCTGTCCAAATTTTTGCATGTGGGATTTTTGCTCTTTTGCTTTTGTAAAATCCCACAAGTCCCTCCACATTGTTCTCATATCATTTCCTCCACTAAAAGGCAATTCCTACAACCCCAAAATGAGACTTGTACACTACATTCTTCAGCAAATCTTGGGCACGTCGACTAGCCAGCTTCATGCCCGAGTTGCCTCGGCATTGAGGTGGGAGCCCGTAAAAGAAGTAGGCGATGTGGTGCATTTCCGGCGACGAGGAGGAGACGGGACATTCCGCAGGAGATCGGGACGACGACGAGAAGACCGGAGGACTCGGATCTGTCGGTATATCTCTCTTCCCTTTCATGTAGATAGCTAGGACTAGTTAGTGGTTCGATCCGGGTATTAGTGCGCGGCGGTTTGCCAGTTCAAGAAAATTAAAGTTTATCACCGCTTCCGCATTTGGCCGTCGGATTGACGGCCGGGGCGCCGTCGTGCACTTACAGTGGTATCAGAGCCTCGCCATTAACTTAGTCTAGCTTGGATTAATGTGTTTTGCATTTCCGATCGACCAAAACTCCAAAATCTACATTTTTGTTAGCATCAGTTTCTGTTGAAATTTTTTGGTCTCGAAAAATTTTTCAGGTTGTAAAATATTGATGTACTGGAAAATCTAAGAGCTCTGTAAAAATTCGATGATGTGAATCCACAGTGGGAGCGCGGAACCGCCGCAAATACCCCCTTCCCGCCGCTGTTCCGCCGCACACTGTGGGGATCCCTGGACCAATTTTTACAGAGGCTTTCTGGGCTTAAAATATGGGTTTTGGAATATTAAATTTGGGCCCATAATTTCTGTTAGTGCTACAGTATTGTTTGGGGGCCCACTTGTTAAAGTTTGATCGATCGGATATTTTAAACACATTATTTCACAGTATTTACATTATATCTGTGACCGTGAATGTCACTCGATCGGTAAATCCGGTCTAACTGCTATAGCCCGGTTAGACGGATTTGCGAACGTGACTTTCACGTTGATGTTCTGTTTTTGCTGTGATGTTGCGGATCGGTCATGGGGGATAGCCTGGATGCAATGCTAGTACAGTTGTGGTTGTATTATGTACATTTGATATTGCGGGGCGAGCGTCCGACATGTGGACTGCCGTCACTGCCTGATTGTATTATTATTTTGGGGCACGACCTGGTTGCGGTCGATGTACCCGTTGTATGTATATTTTACTTTCTGTACTAGGATTACCCCAAGGTGGGGTGCACGGATAGCCGGATTCTGGAAGGCAACAAGCCCGCATCTCATGGCATTGGGACGGAGGGGGCTTCACTCTAGAATTGGCGGGCTATTCGCCGCACTCGTAGGGGGTACAGGTTGACCCAGGAGGGGTGCCCAAGTTACCGGATTCCGTGAAATGCTGGGTGGTCCATTCACGGTGCTGAAGGGGGCTGCCTCGCTTCAGGTTTTGGCGGGTAACTTGCCGCGCCCGTAGGGGTCTAGGATTACATTGCGCAGGCTATCCACACGACCAGGGGAACGTCGGGTTTCAGTAGTGGCTCTGTGAAACCCGGGGATCCCAGATATCTTTATTGTTTCTGTGATGCTGTTCATTCTCTGTGATGTTGCATTTCTTTCACGCCTTGAGCGAAATATAATATATTGGTATATATATTAGTAGATGTTGTATATGTTTTGCATCCGCACTAGTCCAGTCCCCGCTCTGTCGTTTGTTAGCTAACCTAACGGGTAATGACGGGACCCAATGGCGAATGCGGATGTCATATACGTACATCAGTATATTTTCGTTCTTTTTGGTGTGATCAATTGATGGGACTGCATTGATTCGGATCAATGCAAGTTAAAAACAAACCTAATCTGATGTTGTTGGAACACTTTTCAAAAAGCTGTTATTGTAAGGACGTTCTCTTTTGTTTTGCATCGTGGTATTCAGTTGGAATATCCTGCTCTTCAGTCGACGAGGCAAGGGCCGAGATCCCTTCACCGGGAGTGACCCCTTGGACAAAAGTTTGCGTCAGGGCATTAACTTCACTATAGCCGATTACTTTTGCTTTGCATCGCGGTATTCATTTGGAATATCCTGCACCCCATTCTACGGGGAAAGAGCCGAGATCCCTTCACCGGGAGTGACCTCTTTAGCAACGGTTTTCGTCACTATATTTTTTAAAAAAAGCTATCCATTCCTTCAACGATATCAAGTTCACTACGTTAAAGGTTTTCGCCAGAAACCATTCGTAGCCCTCCGTCGTTTCATATGGGTAGTCAATAGTATTCAAGCTGTGTTTGTTGGCCAAAGTCAAGGCACAGTGTTTGGTAGCTGTTGGTTATTCATATGCAGCATAGATTGATGCGTTGGTTTGGGACAGTCGTACTACCTTGTTGGCCAAAGTCAAGGGTATGTACGGGTGGATTCAAATCAACCTGGAGAATAACGGGTAGAACTTGACATGTGACTTATGATTTGTTGGCCAAAGTCAAGGTCATAAGAGCATGGGGCAGAAATCACATCGGGAGTTTCAAAAGAACTGAAACTTGCCAGATATGCGCATACCTTCTGGAGTGTGATAGCGTGAGCGGATTCCGTCACGTTGTCATGTGATGATAGTTGGATCCCGATTCCCACTGATGAGTTAGTTTACTCCTCGGGTGACCCCGACTAATTCTTCTTTCAGGTTTGGAGGAGAATTTGACGGTACAGTGGGAGGTTTCCAGATTAGATAAATTGGTAACCATTCTGATCTAGGCTAGAGTGCACGCTGAGTGTTTCTTTTCTCTCTCTCTTTGGCAGCGACCATTGACCCGACCCTAAGACTATGAGTCAGTGACCAAGTTGACCGAACCTTCTTAACACTGGCTTTTGGATTATCAGAGTTGCAAACCTCATTGCCACTCCTACTTTTACCCTTTTCTCCAGGACACCCCGTATTACTACGAACGTCCACTTCCATTGGACAAAACCATCGTATGGTTAGATACGAACTCGAAGGGATTTATTCGAGGATGGTTTCCGGTTCTGGAGAAAACGGATAGGATTATTCAGTTGTCTTTTCCTTTTACCCTCTCTCAGGTTACGAGTACTCCTTGGTTTAGGGGTAGTACACCTATTACGCAAATTGGATTGTCTTCTTCCAAACCTTAGGCTGGTGCCGACCGGTAGGGAATGAAGAAAACCAATTAGCATAACGATGGTGTGCAGAAGGTATTAAGTTAAGACAAAGCAAGGGATTAGTAAGAGGGCAAAGTAAATTGCAACAGATATTCACGACCAAACCAAGTATTCCTTCGCCAATCCTAAAATCACCTTTGCATTTCTCCAGGACACTCCGTATCACTACGAAGATCCACAGTTTATTGGATACTCCATCGTATGGTTATATACGAACTCGAAAGGAACTTGTTCCAGTTCGGCGATGGATTCTGGTTCAGGAGAAATAGGAATAAGATTTATTCAGGTGTCTTTTATCTTCACCTTCTCTCGCATTGCGAGTGTTCCTAGCATTGGGACAGTACACCCATTATGCTTATTGGATAGTCTTCTTCCAAACCATAGGCTGGTGCCGAACGGTAGGGAAGGAAGAAAACCATTTGGCCTAAAGGGGTGTGCAGAAGGTAAAGACTAAAGACAAATGAAGGGATTTGGAGAGGTGGCAAAGAATTACACGGTTACAGTTGTGAATCTGGATACTGGAAGAGACATTACTAGGAATACCAGGATACCCCATCGAAACATTTCGATATTTCAGTTTCACTGTGTAATGTTAAAAGAAAACTGATTTCCCGATTAGATACTTGCTCCAGGGTATGTATTTACCAGGTATGATTCTCACATCTGTATGGTTTTACAGATGATGAGTGGGAGTAGGTTATTGGGAATTGGGTGATCATCCTCATTATATCGGGATTCGCTGTAATCGGTGATATTTGAGGAAGTCACCAGGGTTGTTTGCCGGTCTGCAAATATTTGGTTTTGAATATCCGCTGTTATGCACCAATTTCAAATTGATATATCTGTACGTCTATTTTCATAGAGTGAGATATACCTTTCTGAAATTATGTCTATGACATTTACCTATATCAGTGGATGGTTAGGTAAGGAGCATTAAACAGCGGTGTAATTCTTCTTGACCATAAGTACAGTTTTCAACCTACGACACACAGTGAATGAGTTATCAGACTCAAGGGACTTGTATAGAGTATTGTATGTTGTCCAGGGTCCATCAGGACAAAGGGGTTGGTCCTCGTACTATATTCGGTTTACTTATGACTTCTCTAGTTTTTAGACTGGTGTTTCGTGGAAACACAGGGTCCGAATTTTGAGAAGTTATAGGTATTTGAATAGAGTAGAGAACCAGGTGTAGCAAGTATCGGGATTCTTCAAAGAGATCGAAGATGTAGATACTTGTGTATGGTGTTCAGTTGATAGTAATGACTAAGAGAACTTGCTTCTCTTTCAGGTTACTCATAATTGGAAGCATTCCTAAGTTGAGTAACGCTGATCGGCCTCCTTCCATTTAGTTGACATGCGCTGGAGACAGCCGCGTGATTTGGATTTGGTTCAATTAAATCAGTGCCTCTGTTTCTATATTGGATATAGAACAGTTCATATCTTGACGATGTTAAGGTACGGGGAGTTGTCCGGCTTATGATTGAAACCAGACTCTGGATAACTCAAGGCACGCTTCTGTAATGGCTGTTTGTGGGTTGACCCAGGCTATGACGAGGGTTAACTTTCTACCATCTGGATGAACAATAGCAATATTGTTCTAGACTCGCCACAGTTTTATTAGAAATGGATTTTTTCAGAAAACAGTAGTGGGAGTATGGTAGAACTGGAAGTGATTCCAGAACCACAAACGATTATTGAAGATTTGATAAGGAACCTAAAGATTCAATCTGGATTGACATTCCATTGGCCACTCCGCAGATAAGGTGGGTAACTTCAGGCACCCGAGAGGTACTACGGTAGCCTCAAGGACGGTGACAGGGAAGTTCTTGTTTACCCACAATTACCATTGCTGTTGTTCCAGGCTGCGAGACCCGGCGGGAGGATGAGTATAGCGTCGTTCTAAACTGGTTTTAGAAGTGTATGTCTATATGACTCTGCCAGAGGGTTGTCGTAGTCAGTGGGAGCAGCGGAAGCATTGGTGGACAGGTAGCTTATGTCTATTTATAGACTAAAGCAGATGTAGCGGAGATAGATCATCTATTTCTGACGTGACAGTCATGGGTTTGACTTCATCAGAATAGGGGATGGATCTGTTGAGAAGGTAGTAGGGTGTGATATCCTGGTATTTGGATGACATACTAAGAGTAGGAAGTGATATTCCTATACTACGATCGGTTATACTTTGGTCGTCACACAGTGGTTTCTCCACAAAGGAAATGGATTTTATATCAGACATTCTGGTTACTAGATCTATGGTTTTAGATCTAGATTTGGGTAGTCTCCCAATCTGGGTACTTAGACAGCATTCTAAGGGTATTTAGAATGGACGACTCCATGCACGGTAGTGTACCTGCAGAAGATGGAGTCACCCTCTCTAAAGGTGTCTTACAGACTAAAGGGGAGAGGGATGTGCATGATTGGCAGATCACTTGCTCAGGCAATTGAGTCAATCATGAGATGTCAAGTACCACACCAGATGTTGTTCTTGCACTAGATGCAATAAGCTGACATTAATCCAATCCTGGAGAAACGGTCGGAAGCAGTTTTAGAACATAAGTGGATGTTCTAGGGATATGATAACGACAGCCTCATTCGGGAAACAGTTATCATTCCTGGCTTCCAAGGTGACATGGACGACAAGGAGGTTGTCAGAGTTGTATTTTTCCTTCTGATGAGGGGCAGTATTTTGGACAGGTGATCCAAGGCAATACTGAGGGTGGCATGGCGCAGGATACTGATTAAGTTCAGTTGACGATACAGTCTAAGAAGTTTGGATTTGGAGTTCATTTATGAGCTATGTCCCATCAGACATCCAGACACATTCTAAGACAGGTATTACTCATTTCGGGAGATGGGTTTCTCCGCGAACTTGAGATATAGAGAGACATGGAAAGGGACAACAAAGCGGATCCACTCACTAAGGCTATTCCTCGAACGCAATAGTTTCGCAAACGAGCTTTGTGAGACTGACTAGTAGAGGAGTTGGGTGTTCGGTATCACACGGGCTGTGAGTATGCGACATCGCAATAATTAGCCTTGAGTGCAAGTGAGAGATTGTTGGAGATAATGCCCTCAGAGTCAATTATTGGATCACAGGCCCGTGATTGCGGTGATTGAGGGAGGACCTATCCCGGTAGGACAGTCTTACTCGAGATGATAGTATGCTATCTGGTTTACCTTTATCATCGTGTACTGTTTTAGGTGACCTGACAAGTTGCTATTACACGTTGATAGAGCCCCTAGGATTCGTGCTTGACCACCAGCAGTATGAGGGCGATCATATAAGTGGGAGCTGGGGTCTATAAGCATATCCTTAAATGGTCCCTAGTCGTGTGAGTTTCGAGACAGGGCATCGATACTCCAGAGTAGACTAGTGTATACAGTCGAGACCCCGACGAGGGGCGGTGGCCGGTCTCACAAGCCACTGGTGTCAGTTGGATCACCTAAGATGTATACAGGTGCTCATTGGGTTATGAGTACACCGGACAGGACTCGCCGGGAACATGCTAGTTGGTCATATACCAGACGTCAGATGGCAGTTCCCTGGTGACCTGTGTGTAGGTTAGTTCATCGACCTGGGGATCGTCATTTGTCTCGTGTGAGTTCCCACTGTACTTTGATTACTACCCTACCACGGCTCAAAGGAGTCGTGCAAACAGGTTTTAGTTGGGTACAGTCCCGAGCCACATGGAGGCAGTGAGCGTATCTTCAGGGGTTCGTCTCTCCCGGTATTGGGGGTGAGGTCGTGCTGTGTCTAGGAGAGCCATTACACGAAGTCCTTGGCCAAGGCAAGGAGATTTACTGGTAGGTATTCCAGTAGTATCTCAGGGTGTTCTGGGCTACACTCCGACACGACTTGTACCGCTTTTGGGGGTCTGACTTTTACCAACCCCCTAGGCCCGCCATGCGATGCTCATAGACGAACGGACCGGACTGTACGGATATTGTCACTGACAGGCTCAGTAGGGTTGTCAGGCTGAGTTTGCTCACAGACGTCCCTTTTAGTCAATACCTGGTAGCCCGTTACGTATTGGCTTATACCTCTGACGTGCTAGTGGTTAAATCCACAACCAATGTGTTGACGAGTCTTTAGAGTCCCCCACATTCTGTTACTCAGCTTTCGGGCGAAAGGTTGTAGAGGTCGTATGGAGATATGGCAAGGTCCGATCAGATACGTGTGGTATTGCACGGATCAGGATCGGACAGTTTGTACTATAGGCCGTATGGTTATATGGCAGGGTTCGATCAGATACGTGCGGTATTGCACGAATCAGGATCGAACGGATAATACTAGCCGGCTTTGGTTTAAGCCGGATCCTAGTATAGTACAGTGTAGATTTTGTCTCATTGCATTTGTATTTCGGTCGAAATACAGATGCGGGTGTGTATGCACAGTATCGGGGTTTTCCTGTAATTTATTACGGGAACAGTTTTCTGGAGTTGCCAGTTTGCTTTTAGTTTCGGCCGATTTCCTTTGCATCGTTCATTGGCCGAAGATTGGTGGAGGAGGGCTTATTTGCATTGTTGCAAATAAGTATTTGAGGAGGGGTTCTTTGCATATTCTGATGTCATGATGGTTGCACCATCCCTTGACCATTTGACTCTTTCTTTTCCATCATGACTTGACTTTTGGCTCATCATGGTTGTTGATGATGAGGTTGGTGGTTGGTGGTTGAG
Organism: Agapanthus africanus; assembly: GCA_030015575.1. Classification (NCBI taxonomy): domain Eukaryota; kingdom Viridiplantae; phylum Streptophyta; class Magnoliopsida; order Asparagales; family Amaryllidaceae; genus Agapanthus; species Agapanthus africanus. The sequence goes on from JASDDO010000012.1 coordinate 369,036,545, forward strand.
TGTGGGTTTTGTTTTGGTGATGATTTCTTTTGTATGATAGCTTTATCTCTCTCTCTCCATTGGATAATTAGATGGCTCTCTCATTATCCATCATACTACACTCTCATTCTCCTCTCTCCAAGAGTGATGGCCGGCCAAAGCATTAGGGGGCTGTCCAAATTTTTGCATGTGGGATTTTTGCTCTTTTGCTTTTGTAAAATCCCACAAGTCCCTCCACATTGTTCTCATATCATTTCCTCCACTAAAAGGCAATTCCTACAACCCCAAAATGAGACTTGTACACTATATTCTACAGCAAATCTTGGGCACATCGACTAGCCAGCTTCGTCCCCGAGTTGCCTCGGCATTGAGGTGGGAGCCCGTAAAAGAAGTAGGCGATGTGGTGCATTTCCGGCGACGAGGAGGAGACGGGACATTCCGCAGGAGATCGGGACGACGACGAGAAGACCGGAGGACTCGGATCTGTCGGTATATCTCTCTTCCCTTTCTTGTAGATAGCTAGGACTAGTTAGTGGTTCGATCCGGGTATTAGTGCGCGGCGGTTTGCCAGTTCAAGAAAATTAAAGTTTATCACCGCTTCCGCATTTGGCCGTCGGATTGACGGCCGGGGCGCCGCCGTGCACTTACAGTGGTATCAGAGCCTCGCCATTAACTTAGTTTAGCTTGGTTTAATGTGTTTTGCATTTCCGATCGACCAAAACTCCAAAATCTACATTTTTGTTAGCATCAGTTTCTGTTGAAATTTTTTGGTTTCGAAAAATTTTTCAGGTTGTAAAATATTGATGTACTGGAAAATCTAAGAGCTCTGTAAAAATTCGATGAAGTGAATCCACAGTGGGAGAGCGGAACCGCCGCAAATACCCCCTTCCCGCCGCTGTTCCGCCGCACACTGTGGGGATCCCTGCACCAATTTTTTACAGAGGTTTTCTGGGCTTAAAATATGGGTTTTGGAATATTAAATTTGGGCCCGTAATTTCTGTGAGTGCTACAGTATTGTTTGGGGGCCCACTTGTTAAAGTTTGATCGATCGGATATTTTAAACACATTATTTCACAGTATTTACATTATATCTGTGACCGTGAATGTCACTCGATCGGTAAATCCGGTCTAACTGCTATAGCCCGGTTAGACGGATTTGCGAACGTGACTTTCACGTTGATGTTCTGTTTTTGCTGTGATGTTGCGGATCGGTCGTGGGGGATAGCCTGGATGCAATGCTAGTACAGTTGTGGTTGTATTATGTACATTTGATATTGCGGGGCGAGCATCCGACATGTGGACTTCCGTCACTGCCTGATTGTATTATTATTTTGGGGCACGACCTGGTTGCGGTCGATGTACCCGTTGTATGTATATTTTACTTTCTGTACTAGGATTACCCCAAGGTGGGGTGCACGGATAGCCGGATTCTGGAAGGCAACAAGCCCGCATCTCATGGCATTGGGACGGAGGGGGCTTCACTCTAGAATTGGCGGGCTATTCGCCGCACTCGTAGGGGGTACAGGTTGACCCAGGAGGGGTGCCCAAGTTACCGGATTCCGTGAAGTGCTGGGTGGTCCATTCACGGTGCTGAAGGGGGCTGCCTCGCTTCGGGTTTTGGCGGGTAACTTGCCGCGCCCGTAGGGGTCTAGGATTACATTGCGCAGGCTATCCACACGACCAGAGGAACGTCGGGTTTCAGTAGTGGCTCTGTGAAACCCGGGGATCCTAGATATCTGTATTGTTTCTGTGATGCTGTTCATTCTCTGTGATGTTGCATTTCTTTCACGCCTTGAGCGAAATATAATATATTGGTATATATATTAGTAGATGTTGTATATGTTTTGCATCCGCACTAGTCCAGTCCCCGCTCTGTCGTTAGTTAGCTAACCTAACGGGTAATGACGGGACCCAGTGGCGAATGCGGATGGCATATACGTACATCAGTATATTTTCGTTCTTTTTGATGTGATCAATTGATGGGACTGTATTGATTCGGATCAATGCAAGTTAAAAACAAACCTAATCTGATGTTGTTGGAACACATTTCAAAAAGCTGTTATTGCAAGGACGTTCTCTTTTGTTTTGCATCGTGGTATTCAGTTGGAATATCCTGCTCTTCAGTCGACGAGGCAAGGGCCGAGATCCCTTCACCGGGAGTGACCCCTTGGACAAAAGTTTGCGTCAGGGCATTAACTTCACTATAGCCGATTACTTTTGCTTTGCATCGCGGTATTCATTTGGAATATCCTGCACCCCATTCTACGGGGAAAGAGCCGAGATCCCTTCACCGGGAGTGACCTCTTTAGCAACGGTTTTCGTCACTATATTTTTTAAAAAAAGCTATCCATTCCTTCAACGATATCAAGTTCACTACGTTAAAGGTTTTCGCCAGAAACCATTCGTAGCCCTCCGTCGTTTCATATGGGTAGTCAATAGTATTCAAGCTGTGTTTGTTGGCCAAAGTCAAGGCACAGTGTTTGGTAGCTGTTGGTTATTCATATGCAGCATAGATAGATGCGTTGGTTTGGGACAGTCGTACTACCTTGTTGGCCAAAGTCAAGGGTATGTACGGGTGGATTCAAATCAACCTGGAGAATGACGGGTAGAACTTGACATGTGACTTATGATTTGTTGGCCAAAGTCAAGGTCATAAGAGCATGGGGCAGAAATCACATCGGGAGTTTCAAAAGAACTGAAACTTGCCAGATATGCGCATACCTTCTGGAGTGTGATAGTGTGAGCGGATTCCGTCACGTTGTCATGTGATGATAGTTGGATCCCGATTCCCACTGATGAGTTAGTTTACTCCTCGGGTGACCCCGACTAATTCTTCTTTCAGGTTTGGAGGAGAATTTGACGGTACAGTGGGAGGTTTCCAGATTAGATAAATTGGTAACCATTCTGATCTAGGCTAGAGTGCACGCTGAGTGTTTCTTTTCTCTCTCTCTTTGGCAGCGACCATTGACCCGACCGTAAGACTATGACTCAGTGACCAAGTTGACCGAACCTTCTTAACACTGGCTTTTGGATTATCAGAGTTGCAAACCTCATTGCCACTCCTACTTTTACCCTTTTCTCCAGGACACCCCGTATTACTACGAACGTCCACTTCCATTGGACAAAACCATCGTATGGTTAGATACGAACTCGAAGGGATTTATTCGAGGATGGTTTCCGGTTCTGGAGAAAACGGATAGGATTATTCAGTTGTCTTTTCCTTTTACCCTCTCTCAGGTTACGAGTACTCCTTGGTTTAGGGGTAGTACACCTATTACGCAAATTGTATTGTCTTCTTCCAAACCTTAGGCTGGTGCCGACCGGTAGGGAATGAAGAAAACCAATTAGCATAACAATGGTGTGCAGAAGGTATTAAGTTAAGACAAAGCAAGGGATTAGTAAGAGGGCAAAGTAAATTGCAACAGATATTCACGACCAAACCAAGTATTCCTTCGCCAATCCTAAAATCACCTTTGCATTTCTCCAGGACACTCCGTATCACTATGAAGATCCACAGTTTATTGGATACTCCATCGTATGGTTATATACGAACTCGAAAGGAACTTGTTCCAGTTCGGGAATGGATTCTGGTTCAGGAGAAATAGGAATAAGATTTATTCAGGTGTCTTTTATCTTCACCTTCTCTCGCATTGCGAGTGTTCCTAGAATTGGGACAGTACACCCATTATGCTTATTAGATAGTCTTCTTCCAAACCATAGGCTGGTGCCGAACGGTAGGGAAGGAAGAAAACCATTTGGCCTAAAGGGGTGTGCAGAAGGTAAAGACTAAAGACAAATGAAGGGATTTGGAGAGGTGGCAAAGAATTACACGGTTACAGTTGTGAATCTGGATACTGGAAGAGACATTACTAGGAATACCAGGATACCCCATCGAAACATTTCGATGTTTCAGTTTCACTGTGTAATGTTAAAAGAAAACTGATTTCCCGATTATATACTTGCTCCAGGGTATGTATTTACCAGGTATGATTCTCACATCTGTATGGTTTTACAGATGATGAGTGGGAGTAGGTTATTGGGAATTGGGTGATCATCCTCATTATATCGGGATTCGCTGTAATCGGTGATATTTGAGGAAGTCACCTGGATTGTTTGCCGGTCGGCAAATATTTGGTTTTGAATATCCGCTGTTATGCACCAATTTCAAATTGATATATCTGTACGTCTATTTTCATAGAGTGAGATATACCTTTCTGAAATTATGTCTATGACATTTACCTATATCAGTGGATGGTTAGGTAAGGAGCATTAAACAACGGTGTAATTCTTCTTGACCATAAGTACAGTTTTCAACCTACGACACACAGTGAATGAGTTATCAGACTCAAGGGACTTGTACAGAGTACTGTATGTTGTCCAGGGTCCATCAGGACAAAGGGGTTGGTCCTGGAATTTCTTCCAGTCCTATTGCGCTCCCACTTATCTGATTTTCTAAAAACTCAGTTTCCAAGAAGTGGGCATGACGAGAAACAAAGACTTTTTGTTCCTCTGCGTAATAGAAAAGATACCCTTTGGAGTTCTTTGGGTATCCCACAAACTTGCACTGTACTGAGCGTGCCTCGAGCTTGTCCGCATGCTGCTTTTTGAAAAAAGCGGGACATCCCCATGTCTTAAAGGGTTTAAGACAGGGTTTCTTCCCACTCCAAATCTGGTATGGTGTGGTAGGCACTGTCTTAGTAGGAACTTGGTTCAAGAGATATGCAGCTGTTTCCAGTGCATAACCACAGAAAGATCGCGGTAACTCAGCCTTACTCATCATGGAACGAACCATATCCAATAGGGTTCGATTCCGCCTTTCAGATACACCGTTGTGTTGTGGTGTGTATGGAGGAGTACGCTGAGAGAGAATTCCATTCTCTTTTAAGTAGTCCAGAAACTCGGCACTCAAGTATTCACCACCTCGATCAGATCTTAGTGTCTTTATACTTTTGCCTGTTTGTTTTTCAACTTCATACTTGTATTCCCGAAATTTCTCAAAGGCCTCGGATTTGTGCTTCATTAAGAAGACATGTCCATACCTAGAGAAATCATCTGTGAAAGTAATGAAGTATGAATAACCACTTCGCGTATGTGTAGACATTGGACCACACACATCACTGTGTATGAGTCCCAAGAGCTCGCTCGCTCTTACTCCGTGTCCAGTGAACGGAGTCTTTGTCATCTTTTCTTTTAGACAGGATTGACAAGTGGCATACGATTGATATTCGAACGGATCCAAATATCATTCTGTATGTAACTTCGTCAACCTTCTCTCATTGATGTGACCCAGTCTACAATGCCATAAGAAAGCCTGATTTAATTCCGGAGACTTTCTTTTAAGTGTGTTCTGGACACTGAAAATCTGAGCTTGATTCAATACGTATATCCCGTTATTTAATGTACCTGACCCAATCAGAACTTGATTTAGGTGGATGTGTACTACATCGCTTACAAAAGTAAATTCATATCCTTCCTTAGAAAGTAAGGATACTGATATGATATTACAAGTCGCACCTGGTACATACAGACAGTTACGCAAAATCAATATCTGCCCAGTTGTCAGTCCAAGATGATATTCCCCTACGGATTCAGCATCCATGCTTATTCCGTTAGCAACCCTGAGAGTCATATCACCTTTCTTGATAACCCTACGGTTTCTCAGAGCCTGTAACGAATTACAGATGTGAGATCCTGATCCGGTATCCAATACCCAGGAAGTAGGGTTAACTGACATACAGTTCTCTATCACAAACACACCCGAAGCCGAAGCCATAACATGCTTCGAATTCTGGCTACTGGCTTTGCTAGCCCTGCAATCCTTCTGCCAATGTTCATTCCCGTTACAATAGGAACATCCCTCTTTTACTACATCCAGTCCCGAAACTTTTGCCCTTGCTTTTCCTTCTTCTTCCCTGGTTTCCTTCAGGGTATAAGCAGAGGGCAGGGACTGTAGAATCAAGTCAGTATTTGACCCGTTCTCCAACGTGGTCTTCAGGTCCGTGAGCTCAAAATAGCTGGTCTCTGTAAGGACGTTGCCCCCTACAGATGACCCGACAGCCAACCTCGCTTGAAGCAATTCTTTCGAGGTCTCATATCTTGCGATACGAGATTGCTCTCCATATAAATCTTTGTTATGGAGGAAGATAGAGACTAAGTCCATCTTCTCGTGCTGCCTTTGGTATGTACCATCAACTGAGGCTAACACGAGGCACTTGGCTTTCGCACAGTTCTTTTCCGATGTCTCGCGGATATGAATATCCGTGACAGGGGAAACTGGACCTGAGATGGCAGGGGTTGGATCAGTCAAGAGGTGTCCCAGCTTGTCGTGGGCAATGGACATCTGGACAGACCTTTGCCAGTCATAACAGTCAGATTCAGTCATTTTATTATCTAGATGTAACCTATGTCTGGTCACTGGGTCGCTACAATTAAGAGAGAGAAGAAAACACTCAGCATGATGCTCTTGCAAGTTTAGATTGGTTTTTAATTTATCTAAACAGGATGGCTCCCACTGTCTCTCGAATCCCTCCTCAAACCATAAAGGAAGAATTAGTCGGGATCAATCTCGCCGTACAATACTTGCTTAACCGTTCAGCCAGGATGGTGTCGGTACTTCGAGGGAGGTTTTCCAACGCTTTCGCGAAGTTCCTTAATTAAATAACCTCTTTTCCCTGTGGGCGTAGCCCCGCTAACACCTTTCTAGACACCTACTTGGTTTATAGCATTAATCGTTAAGAGAGAAAGTTCCGGAGGAGTAGCATATACTCACAGTAGGATCGGGATCCAAATATCACCGTGTGACAAAACTGAAGGAATCCTACCAGAATCATCACACTCCAAATGGTATGCAGCGCTAGCAAGTTTCAGTTCTTTTGAAACTCCCGATGTGGATTTTTGCCCCATGCTCTTTTGACCTTGACTAAGGCCAACAAATCAGAAGTCACATGTCAAGTTCTACCCGTCGTTGTCCAGGTTGATTTGAACCCACCCGTATATACCCTTGACTATGGCCAACAAAGTAATACGACTGTCCCAAACCAACGCATCTATCTATACAACATATGAATATCCACCAGCTACCAAACACTGTGCCTTGACTAAGGCCAACAAACACAGCTTGAATACTGTTGAATATTCATATGAAACGACGGAGGGCTACGAATGGTTTTGGCGAAACCTTGAACGTAGTGAACTTGATATAATCGAAGGAACCTTGATAGCTTTTAAAAGGAGTGGCTTAAGCTCCGCGCTTTAAAAGTTATTTTTGAAAAGAAACCGAGTGGTTTTGAAAGTGTTCCAACGACTTTTACTTGGTTTATTTTTTTCTTGCATTAATTCCATTGCGTCCCATCATTTAGTCCTACCATTGTAGAAAACAACGAAAATATGACGTACGCTTATGCCATCCGGATTCGCCACGGGGCCCCGTCATTACCCGTTAGGTTACTTAACTAACGACAGAGCGGAGGCTGGACTAGCGCGGATGCAAAACATAAGCAACGCCTAAATAATATCATATATAGATATACTCATTCGTCACATGCAATGATAGTCATTCCAGATCATAGATGAACACATTGGATATACTAGGAATCCGCAATTCGTACGAGCCTGTAACGAGAAGCGGATTACATGGTCGCGATGAATAGCCAATACCCCACCCTAGACCCCTACGGGTGCGGCAAACTACCCGCCAAATATCCGAAGCGGAGCAACCTCCCTCAACGACGTGAGTAGGCCACTCGGCACTTCGAGATACCCGGTAGTTTGTGCACCCCACCTTGGGTCTATCATGGGAGGAAAAACAGTAAAAAGAAATTATACAATGACGGCTACAACCCCGACCCGGTTGTGCGGCCAAAAATAATATTACATCAATTTTCATATTACATGAATTGAAAGATAAAAGGAAAAACTCTCATCTCACAACCCCCCGGCTATTCATCCGCGACAATCCAATGAATTCATATACACATACCATCAACATTACAGATCATAGATATGTATAACCTCCACTAATCGACGTATAGCGATTAGTGGACGTTCAAAACATATAACACATCACAGATATATACCCGTCAGCTTAAGTATTTAGAAGTTCGATCAAAATACGGATTTTCAAGCCCCAAAAACTAATTTTGCTTTCTGGAAAATCTGGGCAGAAAAAACATATTGTAAAAATCACAAAACACCCCTCTAAACAAACTGCATGAAAAATCGTCCACGGCCGAGTCAACTCGGTCGCGGATCCGCGGCGGGAGCATGCTCCTGCCGCGGTTCCGCGGCGCGTTGATCGGTTCACTGGACCATTTTTCTACAGTTTGTTATAAAAACCCTGAGCCGAATTTTAAGATAAGATTTATCATTTTTTGGACAGAAAAAAAATTCGGTAGAAAGTATACTTTTCGGGCGTGTTTCGCGACTTTTTCTCCGATCGAATTTCTAGTTACTTTGCTATCATGTTAGATAGTGTTTAACTAGGCTCTGATACCACTGTAAGTCCACGTTACCTCTCCCGGTACTTACGGTCTTGCGGAAATGATGAAAAACGATTTTTCAAGAGGTAGTAACATGAACTCAAAATACGGATCTTTGTTAAACAACTACCTAACAACCTAACTAGAGCTTTACCTACTCGGTTAGGGGGGCTATACCTTTCTTGAACTCCTTCGTCTTCAACTCTTTCCGGTGTACGGATCGGCCTCACCTCGTCGTCTCCTTGCGCCGAAGATGGATCCACCTGAAAGCTTCTACCTTTGGCTTCTTCTTCGAACTTGAAGAAACTAGAACACTTGGTTTGCGAAACCTTGTGAACTAGGATGAGTAGAGAAGTGATTTGGGTTTTCTTTTATCTCTAAGGCAATGTTTCTCAACTCATGAGAGGGTGTTGCCTTGAGCTAGAGAGAGAGCAAGAGGAAGAGCAAGAGGGAGAGCTCAAGCAAGAGAGAGAAATGAAAATGAGAGAATGAGTAAGTCTTTTGCCATCCAAGCTCTCATAATCCAAAACCATGATTACTCATAATAGTAATTGAGTATTATGTGATGGTTCAAGTCAAAATGGCCATATCATTTCATGCACTCATTTTGCAAAAACAAACAAGCAAGCAAAAGTCTTTGCCATGAAATGATAGCCATTGTAATGATGATGGTCAACTAGTCCAACCTAGTCAACCGGTCAACAAAGTCAACAAGTCAACAAAGTCAACCCCTCATCTCAACCATGACACAATAATACTTAATTAATATTATCATTAATCATATTTCTTATTCTCATTAGGGTTTAGCAAAAAGTCAATAGTCAACAGTCAATAGTCAACAACCCCAATGAGAATTCTCTGCCTCTGTTTCTCTGTCAACTGTGCATACACACCCGCATCCGCGTTCCGAGGAACACGAATACAAACGAGATAAAACCAATCCCAAAATGTACACTAGGATCTGGCTTAAACCAAAACTCGCTAGTGTTAACTGTCCGGACACCAAACGTGCACAAGTGCACGGATGTGACCGAACCCTGTCGCAAAACCATGCGACCTGTCGCAAAACCATGCGACCTCTACTCTTTTGCCTAAAGGCGAATAGCTTTCTGTGTGGGACTCTAAAGACTCGACACTACGCTGGCAGTGGGTTTAACCACAGACCGCAAGAGGCACTAGCTGTGCGTAACGGTCCCCAGGTAGATGCCGACAAGAAGACGGACGAGGTGAAACCCATCTGAACTCCTACTGAGCCTGAATGTGACAATTTCTGTACAGTCCGGTCTGTTCGTCTGATACATCGCATGGCGGGCCTAGGGGCGGTAAACGTCAGTGCCCTAATAGCGGTACAAGTCATGTCGGAGTGTAGCCCAGAACACCCTGAGATAGCACTGGAAACCTACCAGTATATCTCGCTTGCCCTGGCCAGGGACTACTCGTGTAATGGCTCTCCTAGACACAGCGCGATGTCAACCCCCAATACCGGGAGAGATGAATCCTGTCTAACCGTCTCTGCCTCCAAGTGCTTCAGGACTGCACCCAAATACTACCTGTTTGCACGACTCCTTTGAGCCGTGGTAGGGTAGTAATCAAAGTACAGTGGGAACACACTCGAGGCGAAGTGACAGTGTCAAGTCGGCGGACTAAGCTGTTCTCATGTCACCTGGGAACTGATAACTGACGATAGGTATAGTACCAACCAACAGTTCCCTGCGAGTCCTGTCCAGTGTACTCGTAACCTAACGAGCACCGGCATACTATCTCAAGTACGACGTACTGACGGCTGTGGGACAGACCGTCTTCCACACTGGGATGAGAAGCGCATACGCTAGTCTACTCCGGAGTATCGATTCCTTGTCTCGATAGTCCTACGACTAGGGACATGCATAAGGATGTGCTTGTAGATTACCCAGCCCCCACGAGTGTGACTGCCATCACAACGCTGGTAATCAAGCAAAGATCCTAAGGGCTCCACTAATGTGTATAGGTGATATACTAAAATAAACACATGTACACATTAAAGTAGCATACTACTATTTTGAGCAAGATTGTCTATACAACTGTGAATATCCCAAGCTTCCATTAAGTAATATACAAACTAGTATGATACAGTAATGGCCTCTAGGGCATATACACTAACAGTCTACCCCTATGTTGGTCTTCGGCAGCGACTCTGAAGATGAGGTCAATGGAGTATTTTCGGTTTGGCCATCAATACAAGCCTTCATTGGCGATGAACGGAGTTTGCAAATCGTCATGGTTCCGCAAGAGCATTACAAAGAGCTCGATGCACTTGATACCTATAGTGTGCTGGAACTGCAGACGTTCTACATTCCTCCCGGGCGAAGAGATGAAAAGACGATCCTCTTTTATCGATCCATGGAAACCAAAGTGGAGAAAGAAATCTGGCATGATGCCGATTCTGCACTTGACAGGCTCCAGCCCATCCGTCTGCCCAGATACTACATGGAAGGATTAAAAAGGCTGTTGAGACGCCAAGGCGTACCCTTCAAATAGACTGCTTGACAGGCATCGTTCTACAACAGGATCTGGAACGTCCTCGAAACTCAGCGAAAATTGCCTAACGGGAGAATGGAAACGATCGGGCTTGGATATGTTCAATCCAAGAAACGAGAGCGGTTCCATGGCTGCTACGTTATACATGACTTTGATGAAGAAGGAGATGCTCTGTTAAAAGACGCTAACCCTGAACCAAAATGAGGTCTCGCCATGAAAGTGCCAAGTCCGTCATTTGAAGAACAGATGGAAAAGCTAATAGGGGAAGCGGGAAAAAAGGTCCGGGATGACCATAGCCGCGAAATGGCCATCTACGAGAAAGCCAGGACGCAACGCCTCCTTCAGCAGGCCATGGAGGATGACGATGTCCTTCACCGTCAGCCCGCCATGCATTCCCAAGATAAGAAAAGGACCCGACGGGGAGGCAAAAAACAAATTAAAGAACGGAAAAAACGTTTGACAGCGACAAAGCGGTTCAAAGAAGCCACGCGATCGAGAATCGAGCAGTCGGGATTCGTCTCTCATAAAGAAGATGAGTCGAGCATATTCTTTTCCCCAAGACAAGACAAGGAAGATATTCGACCACGCCATGAAACATCAGATGATTACGCTCCCGGAGCCCAAACACCCCGAACAAGCAGACAAGGTCTCTCACCCGGATTATTGCTCCTATCACCGAGCGATAGGACATCCTCTCGAAGAATGCTTCACCTTCAAAAACTGGGTCGAGGACCAGTATCAACTTGGCAGGTTCGCTCTACCCGACAGTTGGAAGGTAACCCCACCGCAAAAGCATGAACCGAAATCCACTTATACAGCGAGAGTAGAAACGGATCAATATCGGTCTTGGAAGTGATCTCGCACCTGTCACATGATAATGATGTCGGAAGAAGAAGAGCGCGAGAATATGGATGAACTATCCTGGTGCTTTGAAAACAAGGATGAAGATGAGTTGATCTCAGATTTCCACCGGCGCCAAAAGAATTGGAAGATGGAATACATACTACTGCGGACAACCTGAGAAAAATCGACTTGGGGACGGCAAATGACCCGCGGCCTACGTTCGTCAGTGAGGTGTTGTCTAAAGAGCAGGTGGCTACGCTAAAAGACGTACTCATACAATATAAATACTGCTTCGCATGGAACTATTCCGAGATGCCGGGGCTAGATCCAAAGATAGCGGTGCATAAATTGGTGATATCTCTGGATGTCAAGCCAGTTAAACAAGCGCCGAGAAGAATGCGGCTCAAACTTGAAATGAGCATCAACGCCGAAGTCAAGAAGCTAATCGACTCCGGCTTCATCCAAGAAATCCAATACCTTGACTGGATGTCCATCATCGTCCTAGTAATGAAGAAAAATGGGACAGTACGCATCTGCGAGGACTTTCGAGACCTCAACAAAGCTTGCCCAAAGGATGATTTTCCCGTGCCGGTCACCGAGCTGATGATAGACAACACGTCCACTCATGAAGTCTTCTCCTTCATGGACGACTCATCAGGGTACAATCAAATAAAGATGCATTCCGACGACCAGAAGCATACCGCTTTCCGGACCCCTTTGGGCATATTCTGCTACAAAATGATGCCTTTCGGTCTGAAGAACACTGGCGCCACCTATCAGAGGGCCATGACGAAGATTTTCGATGACCTCATACATGAAATCGTCGAATGCTATATCGACGACCTCGCCGTAAAAAGAAAATAGCACGAGGAGCATTGGGAGCATCTGAAGATAGTCTTCCAACGTCTTCGGAAATACAATCTGAAGATGAACCCTCTCAAATGCGCGTTCGGAGTTTCCTCGGGAAAATCCCTAGGATTCATCGTATGACATCGGGGCATCGAAATAGATCCGTCAAAGATCAAGGCGATTATGGAAATGCATCTGCCAAGGACTCTGAAACAACTGCGGTCTCTCCAAGGAAAGCTCGCGTATATCCGATGGTTCATAGCAAACCTCTCCGGCAAATGCCGCCCCTACAGTCACCTAATGAAGAAGGGGAACCCGTTCGTCTAAGATCATAAATGCCAGAGTGCACTCGATGAAATCAAGCAACACCTGCAGAATCCGCTGGTACTAACCGCTCCGGTCAAGGGAAAGCCTCTCATCCTTTACACAACAGCCCTTGATGGTTCTTTAGGAGCGCTATGGGCACAGGAGAACGACCAAGGGAAGGAGAGAGCCCTCTACTATTTGAGTCGAGTTCTCCTGGGGGCAGAAAACAACTACTCCTCCATTGAAAAACGCTGCCTGGCGTTAATCTTCGCGATAACAAAACTTCGGCATTATGCTTTGGCACATGAGGTCCACCTAATACCAAAAGTGGATCCTCTCAAATATTTGATGTCCAGAGCCATACTAACAGGACGGCTCGCTAAATGGGCCCTACTCTTAATGGAATTCTCGATAACATATCGACCGCTCAAGGCAGTGAAAGGCCAGGCCATTGCCGACTTCCTCGCTGAGCATCCGATACCTGCCGATTTACAACTAAATTGCGAACTGCCAGACGAGCACGCGTTTGACACGATCGACAGGAGGAGAAGAGAGAATGACACCCGATGGGAACTCTACTTCGATGGGGCATCGTCCATGAGAAGCGAAAGCTCAGCTCCCCCATAATCAAATCTAGGGCAGTCCTCATCTTCATGACTCCACAAGGAGGGATAATGCGCTTTTCATTTTCCTTAACAGAGCCGAGGATGAACAATGAAGCCGAATATAAAGCTTTGATAGCAGGTCTTGAGATCGCTGTCGACATGGGAATCAAAAACCTCCTCATATACGGACACTCCCAACTGGTCGTTAGTCAAGTAAACGGTGACTATCAAACATGCAAACTGGAGTTGGTGAAGTACGGTGAGAGAGTTCAACAATTGCTGACTCAAATCCCTTCATACGCCCTAGAGAGCATACCGCGTGCGTGTAAGTCGATGTACAACACCCCACGACTTGCGGGGAGGCGGAATAATGAAAAACGATCTCGTTTAAAGCGTAAACATCGACTAACCGAGAATCTTTGCATAAACAATAACTAACAACAAACATAGGAGTTAACAACTACTATGAAAAGTGATTATACCTGTAGAACCGAGTCCTTCGTCTGGTCGTTCTCCACGTCCTCTCCGTCCTTCTCTAAGTAGTAGAAGATCCATCCGAGAGCTTTACTACAAGCTTCACCTAAAACTAGAGGTAACTAGGTTTCTTAAATCGCTAATCTAAGCAACCTAGGTGATATAGAGAATGGTTAAGGATTAAGTAGTCTAATCTAATCCTTGTACTCAACACATGAGAGGGGAGGATTAGGGTTTGAAGAGGGAGAGCTTGAGGAGAGAGAAAGTGAGCAAGAGAATGGAATGAGATAATGATCTCTCATAATATATATGAAGCATAAAACAAAATCAAGATAAATCATATAAATGATTTAACAACCATGCTCCATAAATATCTAATGGGTGATTCAACTCCATGAGTCATTAAGCATTTATGACATGGATGAATCACTCAAATGAGTCACTAATATCATTTAATGCATATGCCACTTTAACCCCCAAGTCACCATCTTCTAGAAGCTTCTTGCACAATTACGAGAACGCCCCTCCTATCCGTGAAAACACGGAAAAACTTTAGACTGTATAAATCCAATAACCGGATACTAGAAACTGGCTTAAACCAAAGCCGACTAGTAAAAACTGTCCGGATGTCGTACGTGCGTAAACACACGTATGCGTCCGAACCCTTGTCGTAAAACCATACGACCTCTATATCGTTTCTCCTGGAGTAGGGAAACTCTCTGTGTGGGACTCTAGAGACTCGACTACTACGCTGGCAGTGGGTTTAACCACAGACCGCAAGCGGCACTAGCTGTACGTAACGGTCCCCAGGTAGATGTCGATAAGAAGGCCGATGAGGAAACCCATCCGAACTCCTACTGAGTCTGATGTGACAATCTTCGTACAGTCCGGTCTGTTCGTCTAAGACTATCGCATATCGGGCCTATGGGGGCGGCAAGCGTCAGTCCCCTAATAGCGGTATAAGTCGTGTCGGAGTGAAGCCCATTACACCCTGAGAAACTACTGGAACCTACCAGCAAATCTCGCTTGCCGTGGCCAAGGACTTTGCGTAATGGCTCTCTGACACAGCGCGATATCAACCCCCAATACCGGGAGAGACGAATCCTGTCTAACTGCCACTGCCTCCAAGTGCTCGGGACTGCACCCAACTGCTACCTGTTTGCACGACTCCTTTGAGCCGTGGTAGGGTAGCAATCTAAGAACAGTGGGACACACTCGAGGCGAAGCAGCAGTGTCAAGTCAGCGGACTATGCTGTACTCATGTCACCTGGGAACTGTTCACTGACGACTGGTATAAAACCAACCAACAGTTCCCTGTGAGTCCTGTCCGGTGTACCCGTAACCTAACGAGCACCTGCATACTATCTCCAGTACGACGTACTGACGGCTGTGGGACAGACCATCTCCCCAACTGGGATGAGAAGCTTACACACTAGTCTACTCCGGAGTATCGATGCCCTGTCTCGATAATCCTACTACTAGGGACCTGAATAAGGATGTGCTTGTAGACTACCCAGCCCCCACTAGTGTGACGGCCATCACAACGCTGGTAGTCAAGCAAGATCCTAAGAGCTCTATCAATACGTATACTCATATATTAAGATAGAAAAACCAAGTAGCATACTACCATGTTTAGCAAGACTGTTATATACATGTGAATATCCCAAGCTTCCATTAAGTAATATACAAACTAGTATGATACAATAATGGCCCCTAGAGCATATACACTAACAATCTCCCACTTGCACTAGGGCCATGTACTGGCATATCGAAGACCGATGATCTCGAGTAGCCTCTCGAACTGAATTTGAGGTAGGGCCTTTGTGAATGGATCACCAATGTTCTCTTCAGTAGCAACTCTCCGAACCTCGATCTCCCGACGATCAATGATCTCCCTGATAAGGTGATACCGCCTTAAGATGTGTTTGGACTTCTGATGGGACCTTGGTTCCTTCGCTAAAGCTATAGCTCCGTTGTTGTCGTAATACAGAGGTATTGGATCAACAATGGTAGGAACCACCTGAAGTTCTGTTAGGAACTTCTTCATCCAGACTGCTTCTTTTGCGGCATCGCAAGCAGCTATATACTCCGCTTCCATCGTCGAGTCAGCAACGGTGTCTTGCTTGGAGCTCTTCCAGCACACCGCCCCTCTATTGAGGGTAAAGACATAACCTGACATGGACTTGGAATCGTCCTTATCACTCTGGAAGCCGGAATCAGCATAGGCCTCCATCCTGAGGTCTTTTCCGCCGTAAACCAAGAACATCTCCTTAGTCCACCTCAGGTACTTGAGAATGTTCTTTACTGCTATCCAGTGCTTCTCCCCTGGGTCCGACTGATACCGGCTTACCACGCTCAGTGCGTAAGCTACATCTGGTCTGGTGCACAACATCGCATACATTATAGAGCCTACCGCAGAAGCGTAGGGTATAATAGACATGCGTTCCCTTTCCAAATCAGTCTTGGGAGACATCTCTTTGGATAGGGTGATTCCGTGACAAGCCGGTAGATTACCGCGCTTAGAATCTTCCATACTGAATCTTTTCAGTACAGTGTCGATATACCTGGACTGCGAAAGTCCCAACATCCTCTTGGATCTATCACGATAGATCTGGATCCCAGAATGTAAGAGGCATCACCCAGGTCTTTCATGGAGAACCTGTGTGACAAGAATCCGTTGACAGATTGTAGAATAGGAATGTCATTTCCTATCAATAGAATGTCATCCACGTACAAGACGAGGAATACGACAGTTCTTGCTACAACTTTACTATATATGCACGGTTCATCTGGATTTTTGATAAAGTCATATTCTTTGACCGTTTCATCAAAATAGATGTTCCAACTCCACGATGCCTCCGCGATGCCTGCTTCAGTCCATAAATGGACTTAAGCAACTTGCATACTTTCCCGCTGCTCCCACTGTGATTGAAACCCTCTGGCTGATCCATATAGACGCACTCTTCTAAATTACCATTCAGAAAAGCCGTCTTTACGTCCATCTTCCAGATTTCATAATCATGGAAGGCAGCAATAGCAAGAAGGACCCGAATGGATTTGAGCATAGCCACTGGAGAAAAAGTTTCGTCATAGTCCAAACCAGGTCTTTGACGAAAACCCTTTGCAACAAGTCTAGCCTTATAGGTTTCTACCTGTCCATCTACACCAATCTTTTTCTTGAAGATCCATTTGCATCCTATGGGTTTTACCCCATCTGGAGCAATGTCCAAAGTCCATACTTTGTTGGTGTACATAGACTCCATTTCGGTCCGCATTGCATCTAGCCATCGTACCGAGTCGCCGCTCTGGATGGCCTGCTGGAAGCCAGTAGGTTCATCATCTTCTATGATGCAATCCTCTCTATCCCCATCTATGAGAAAACCGTAGTATCTCTCAGGCGGATGAGATGGCCTACTACTCCTGTGGAGGGGTGCGATAATGTCCTGTTCTTCTTGAACTACCTGTTCTACCAAACTTTCAGTATTAGTTTGTGGTTCTGGAATTTCTTCCAGTTCTATTTCGCTCCCACTTGATTCCTTTTCTAAAAACTGATGTTCTAGAAAATGGGCATTACGAGAAACAAATACCTTTCGTTCCTCTGCGTAATAGAATAGATATCCCCTGGAGTTCTTTGGATATCCCACAAACTTACACTTTACTGATCGTGCCTCGAGCTTGTCAACATGCTGCTTTTTAACAAAAGCTGGACATCCCCAAATCTTTATATACTGTAGATGGGGTTTCTTCCTACTCCACATCTGATATGGAGTGGTAGACACAGTCTTGGTAGGTACCATGTTCAAAAGATATGCCGCTGATTCTAGCGCATAACCACAAAAAGATCGCGGTAACTCAGCATTACTCATCATGGATCGTACCATATCCAATAGGGTTCGATTCCGTCTCTCCGATACACCGTTATGCTGTGGAGTGTATGGAGGAGTAAGCTGAGAGAGAATTCCTTTCTCTTTTAGGTAACCTAGGAACTCGGCACTCAAGTATTCACCACCTCGATCAGATCTTAGTGTCTTGATACTTTTGCCGGTTTGGTTTTCTACTTCATTCTTATACTCTTGGAATTTCTCAAAAGCCTCGGATTTATGTTGAAAGGTTTACCTAGCACCTCATGAAGGGTTTGGAAGCATCACATGTACCAAAGATGGAATTTTTAGGGTGCTAAGTTAACATACAAAGGATCGATCCTAGAAAAATTAGGGTTTCAAAACCTACACATCATCACATGAAAGAAATGCTAGGGTTTTGAGAGTACAACCTTTGTATCTCCCTACGCTAGACTCCTTGGCCACTTGAGGGTTGGAGGAGGGTTCGCTTGAAGTCTCCAAGTGTCCACGACGATCCACCCGAAGCTCCTAGTCCAAGCTTGCAACTTCACCCGATCAAGAGAACGAATGAAGATAACACTCTAAACAAGTGGGCTAAACTTGTGTAGAATGATGTTGTGGTTCTTATTCTCACTTCAAAATCCAATCTTGTTATGTAATTTGCTCACTACAAAAGTCTAGAGAGCAAGTGAAGAAGGAGGAAGAAGATGATGGCTATTTGAGAAGAAGATAAGAATAACTCATCAAAGAAAAATAGAAAATATATCAATATATATTTTCCTCTTCTCATATCAAACCATGGTTAGGATATTATTGAATTTGAGTTAAAAACACAAAAGGAAAAGTAATCCATGGTCAAATGGTGGGTGAGAATGGTTAGGTCAAGAAGAGTGTAGAAAGTATCCATGAATTATCCTTTTCTTTTCTTTTGTTTTAAATCAAATGCAATAATAAATCATATATAAATACAACCATGGTGTGAGTCTTATATTGCCACCTTTTTCATGTATATACAACCATGAAGGATGTATGTATGTATGTATGTGTGTGTGTATGTACATCTATATGTGCATGAATCTATAAAGAAAGCATACATGCATGCATACATCCATCAAATACAAGAAAGGATTTCTAGTGAGAAACTAATGGTTAAATGATAAATCAACACTTGATTTATCAATCCGGTCATATCACATATGACCCAAACCAAAAGCAAGCCGACCGATCAATATACGGTATCCTATACACGCATTTTAATCGGGTCCATGCGCATATCACATACGCGCACCACAACGTTTCGCTTGGACTAGGAAACTCCATTGTAGGACTCTAAGACTCGTCAATACGCCGGTAGTGGGTGTTGATCATATCAAGCACCCCCAAGCCGCAAGCGGTCAGCTAAACGTAACGGCCACCCGGGTATTGAGCGATCAGAAGAGAACAAGCGAACCTGCTACAACTCCCGTCGAGCCAACCGGAAACACTTCCCGTACAGTCCGGTCTCCTCGTCTGATATGTCGCATATCAAGTCTAGGGGTGGTAAACGTCAGACCCCAATAACCGATAAGTCATGCCGATGTGAGGCTCATAACGGGTCGAGAAACTACTGGTAACACTTACCAGCAAATCTCTGAATCAGCCCTGGCCAGGGACTTCCTTGTTACGGCCAATCGAGCACAACGCAACATCAACCCCCAATACCGGGAGAGACGAAACCCCTCCTATCGCTCATTGCCTCCATGTGACTCGGGACTGTACACAAAAACCACCGTTTTGCACGCCCTCATGGACGTGGTAAGGTGGAAATCAAAGCACAGTGGGAATCACACAAGACTCTATGACGATCTCGGGTCTACAGACTAACCTGCACTAGTGTCACCTGAGAACTGCCATCTGACGTGAGGTATAATACCATCTGGGAGTTCTCAGCGAGTCCGTCCAGTGTATCCAGTCTCCACTGAGCTCCCGTATACCATCTCTGATGTCAAACACCAATGGATATGGGATCATCCATCGCCCATCTCATGGGTCGAGAAGCGTATACGCTAGTCTACACTGGTATATCGATGCCCCGTCTCGATACACCTACGACTAGGGACCTTGAAGGATGTACTTATGGACTACCATGTCCCCACTAGTATGATCTGCATCATAGTCCAGGTAGTCAAGTACACATCCTAAGGGCTTTACCAACATGTAACTATACATGTTAAGATAAAGAGCAACCAGATAGCATACTATCATATCGAGCAAGAAAGTCATCACTATATATGTCCAAGTATCCAATATAATATACATCATCTGTACAATACTGGCCTCTAGGGCATACATACAACTAACAATCTCCCACTTGCACTAGGCCCAGCTGCTGTAGTATCGCATCCCGAGCATCCCGAAGAGTCTCTCAAACAGTATCTGGGGAATGGCTTTCGTGAGTGGATCCACTGCGTTATTCTTCGTGTCAACCCTCCTGACCTCGATCTCCCGGTGATCAACTATCTCCCGGATCAGGTGATACCGCCTCAGAATATGCCTAGATCGCTGATGGGACCTGGGTTCCTTGGCCAAAGCCACCGCTCCATTGTTATCGCCATACAAAGGTATTGGATGCTCAATGGATGGAACCACTCCAAGTTCAGCAATGAACTTCTTGATCCAGACAACCTCTTTGGCAGCATCGTTGGCAGCGATGTATTCATCCTCCATCATCGAGTCTGCCACGGTTTCCTGCTTGGAACTTTTCCAACTAACCGCCCCTCCGTAAAGGGTAAAGACAAATCCCGACTGCGACTTAGAGTCGTCCTTATCACTCTGGAAGCTCGAATCGGTAAAGGACTCTACTTGGAGTTCTCCGTTACCATACACCAAAAGCATCTCCTTAGTCCTTCGTAAGTACTTGAGAATGCTCTTCACAGCTGTCCAGTGACTCTCTCCAGGATGAGCTTGATACCTGCTCACTACACTTAGTGAGTATGCTACATCGGGTCTGGTACATAGCATCGCGTACATGATAGAGCCTACAGCCGAAGCATAGGGTATCCCTTGCTTGCGAGCTCTCTCCAAATCAGTCTTAGGAGACATCTCTTTGGAGAGAGTGACTCCAGAGATCGTGGGTAAATTCCCACGCTTGGATTCTTCCATACTAAACCTCTTTAGTATGGTGTCAATGTACCTGGATTGGGACAATCTCAATATCCGTTTGGATCTATCTCTATAGATCCTAATTCCCAATATGCAGGAGGCATCACCAAGATCTTTCATTGAGAATCTTTGTGATAAGAAGAGCTTGACCGATTGCAGCATAGGAATGTCATTTCCTATCAAGAGTATGTCGTCCACGTACAATACGAGGAAGACAACCTTACTCTCTGCCACCTTTTTGTAGATACAAGGTTCATCTACGTTTTTGACGAAATCAAACTCTTTGATAACGATGTCAAAGCAGATGTTCCAGCTCCGCGATGCTTGCTTTAATCCATAAATGGATTTAAGCATCTTGCACACCTTCCCGCTGCTCCCACTATCTACGAAACCCTCTGGCAGAGTCATGTACACGCACTCTTCTAAATCATCGTTTAGAAAGGCGGTCTTAACATCCATTTGCCAGATTTCGTAATCATGATATGTAGCGATGGCAAGCATGATCCGGATGGATCTAAGCATAGCCACTGGAGAAAAGGTCTCGTCATAGTCCACACCTGGTCTTTGACGAAAACCCTTTGCTACAAGTCTAGCTTTGAAAGTCTCCACTTTCCCATTTACACCAAGTTTTTTCTTGAAGATCCACTTGCTCCCAATGGGTTTTACCCCTTCAGGAGCATTTTCCAAAGTCCACACTTTGTTAGTGCACATGGATTCCATCTCGGACCGCATTGCATCCAGCCATCTCACTGAGTCCCCACTCATGATGGCCTGCTCGAAGCTAGTTGGGTCATCATCCTCCATGATGCAATCCTCGCTCCCACCGTCCATGAGAAAACCGTAGTATCTCTCAGGTTGGCGAGGAACCCTACTAGATCGGCGGAGAGGCCGAGGTTCGTCGGGAGCTACTGAATACTCTGGTTCCAATAAATCTTCAGTTTGAGTTTGTGTAGCCGGAATTTCTTCCAGTTCTACCTTGTCGCCACTAATTTCTTTTGTAAGAAATTCCTTTTCTAAAAAGGTGGCATGTCGAGAAACAAACACTTTTTGTTCCTCAGTATGGTAGAAAAGATATCCATGTGAATGTTTGGGATATCCCATAAACTTGCATAGAACTGACCGTGCCTCAAGTTTGTCCGAATTTTGTGTTTTAACATAGGCCGGACAACCCCATATCTTAACACGTTTAAGACATGGTCTCTTCCCACTCCATATCTCATATGGTGTGGTAGGTACAGATTTAGATGGAACTTGATTCAATAGGTATGCCGCAGTTTCCAGCGCATACCCCAGAAGGAAATTGGTAACTCAGCTGTGCTCATCATAGAGCGCACCATATCTAATAGGGTGCGGTTCCTCCATTCTGATACACCGTTGTGTTGTGGTGTATATGGAGGAGTCAGCTGAGAGAGAATCCCATTCTCTTTTAGGAAGTCCAGGAATTCATTGCTCAAGTATTCACCTCCTCGATCAGATCGAAGGACTTTAATACTTTTTCCGGTTTGGTTCTCGACTTCTTGTTTATATTCTCTAAATTTCTCAAAAGCTTCTGATTTGTGTTTCATCAGGAACACATATCCGAATCTAGAGAGATCGTCAGTGAATGTAATGAAGTACGAAGAACCATCCCTGGCATGTGTAGACATAGGACCGCATACATCACTATGTATCAGTCCCAAGAGTTCGGTAACTCTTCCTCCGTGTCCCGTAAATGGAGTTTTGGTCATCTTGCCTTTGAGACATGACTGGCAAGTGTCATAAGATGAAAATTCGAACGGTTTCAAATATCCATCCTTATGCAACTTAGCCAGTCTTGTCGCATTGATGTGACCCAGTCTACAATGCCACAAGAAGGATTCGTTCAGTTCTGAACTCTTCCTCTTGTGTGTGTTTATTATGCTCAGAACTGTTGATTGATTTAGAACATAAATGCCATTGCACAACGTGCCTGATCCAAACAACTTTTGGTTATGGAAAATGTTCATAACATTATCCTGTAATACAAAATTATATCCCTCTTTACTCAACAAAGAAACCGATATAATGTTGCATATCAGGTTCGGCATGTAATAGCATTCGTTCAGAACCAATGTATTACCAGTTGGTAATGCAAGGTGATATTCCTCGACAGTCTTAGCTGTAACAATTGCACCATTTCCAACTGTAATGTCTTTATCACCTTCTCCAAGTTCTCTACCTTTCCTGAGCCCATGTAACTGATTACATATATGGGATCCTGACCCGGTATCTAATACCCAGGACGTAGGGCAAATGGAGAAACAGTTCTCTGTAACGAACGCACCCGAAGAAAATGCATCAACATGTACTTTCTTCATTCGGGTGGCATGGGAATCCTAGTATTCCCCTATGTCCTGTTCAGTCCTATAACTCTTATAAGATAGAACGGAACCAACGTTCCCCAGCACAGTATAACATGCGGGTTCGGTCAATACATCCATATTATTATCTTGATTAAGGCATGACATGGTCGCTACCTGGAGAGAGAGAGAAGAAAACACTTTAGCGTATGCTCTTGCAAGATCAGATTGGTTTATTATCTTATCTAATCAGGATGGCTCCCACTGGTTTTTATCAAATCTTCCTTCAAACCCTAAAAGGAAAGACTAGCCGGGATTAATTACACCCTACAACTTCGCCGATCTTTCAGCCAGGACAGTGTCGGTACTTTGAGGGAGGTTCCCCGTGCTTTCGCACGGACCTAATTAAAGTAAACCTCATTTTCCCAGAGGCGTAACCCCGTTGACACCTTTCTAGACACCTACTTGATCGGCTAATTGTCCTGTGTAAAACTCTCCCGGGAGTAACAATTACTCGCAGTGGGTATCGGGATCCAACTATCTCATAGAAGTTATGCAATCTCATTGCAAATTTCAACACTTGAAATTTCCGATAATATTTTGCCCCTAACCCCTATGACCTTGACAAAGGCCAACAAATCATAGGATGTCAGTCAAGTTCAACCCGTCATTTCTTGATTGAATCAAACCCACCCGCACGACCCTTGACAAAGGCCAACAAGGTCATACGACTACCCCAAAACAATCTGCATCATATGCATAAGCAGATAAGCACCATTTAGCTACCGTACACTACGCCTTGACAAAGGCCAACAAACGCAGCACGAATACTAAACAGTTCTTATCTGAAATGACGGAGGGCTACGACAGGTTTTTTCTGAAAACCTATTGCGTAATGAACTTGATATCGTTGTAGAATCGAATGAATTTTGAAATGGAGTGTTCTTGAGGCTTTTCTAGTTTTGCAAAAAGGGTCACTCCCGGTGAAGGGATCGTCGGCCCTTTCCTCGTCGAATGAGGTGCGGGATATATCATATATATCATTGTGCAAAGCAAAACTCCAAAAGCAATCAAAAGCAAACCGAGTGTTGTAGCATCTGCCAGTTTCGCTAAAGAGGTCACTCCCGGTGAAGGGATCTCGGCTCTTTCCTCATCGAATAAGGTGCAGGGTATATCATATATACCGCTATGCAAAGCAAAACTGTAGCTACCCTTTTATTTGAAAATTTGATTCTACAACATCTTTTAGGTTTCTTTTCTTTCATTAATCACATTAATGAAGTCCCATCATTTAATTCACCTAAACATCACAGATAAATACGACGTACACTTATGCCATCCGCATTCGCCTCGATGTCCCCTCGTGCACCGTTAGGTTAGGTAACTAACGGCAGAGCAGGGCAGGGCTAGCGCGGGTGTAAAACATAAGTAACGCCTATATAATATATCATATATACTATATACTGTATCCATCACAGAACAAATCTAATGATCACATCACAGATATCGCGGCAGAAATATAGATATAATGTGGGATATACTAGGACGTCCGTATTTAGTATTTAGCCAACAATAGAAAATACGGATTCCACAGTAGCGATGAATAGCCAAGCCCACACCCTGGACCCCTACGAGAGCGGCAAGCGACCCTACCAATTCTGGAGTTTAGGAGACCCGGTCTCGACTCCTCGAGATGGCCTCCCACTGAACCCCAGAACCCGGTCACCTGTGCTCCCCTCCTTGGGTCCATCCTAATGCGGAAAAGTAAATAATATACAACACAGGTGGCATCGACCTCAACCCGGAAGTGCCCCAAATAAAAGAATATTACATTACATTTGAATTTACATGAATGAAAATTTAAAACTCTCATCTCACATAAAAAAAACCCGTCTATTCAATCGCGACAATCCTGCACATCATATCTCAGCAACACATAATATCTCATATATCATCAACGTAAGTAAGTATGCGTACCCCAATTGTCGTTGATGTATAGCAACGAAACCGGCGATATCGACATACTACACTTACGGTCACAGAAAAGAAAGTGTAAAACTGCAATATTTGGAATCTACATCCTCTTTAGACATCGTAAATGCGAAATATCACATACTTCGTATTTCATGTCCAACTATATAAATTCCAGATATTGCATCACATTCCAGATAAATAGACGGTATTAAAGTTTTCGAACGAACGATCAAATACCCAAGATTCGCTAAAGCTCAACACTTGAGCGGAGTTCAAAAAAACCCGGAGTGTGACACAGTGGTAGCGGTCCAGCCGTAGAAGGGTCAAGCCAACGCCTCACATGTGGCACGCCGTACTGCCCCAAACCCTAGGGTTCAAAGGGCAGTTCAAGACAGTCACATAATCGAGTTAAGGTTTGTTTTCTTCTAGAGGGTCCACCAC
This sequence comes from Agapanthus africanus, assembly GCA_030015575.1. Classification (NCBI taxonomy): domain Eukaryota; kingdom Viridiplantae; phylum Streptophyta; class Magnoliopsida; order Asparagales; family Amaryllidaceae; genus Agapanthus; species Agapanthus africanus. The sequence continues at coordinate 369,062,311 of JASDDO010000012.1, forward strand.
AAACAAACTTGCACGTATTTCCGAAAGATTTTAAACCCCGTGAAAAGTGAGCAAATGATACTCGTTCAAACACTTCATTGCATTCTAATTTATCCGGAAAAGCAACGAAATGAAAATTCCGATCGAATCGACGAGTCCAAAACCATCTCCAGAAATTACAGAACTAAATTCAGATTAAAAATACTCCAAAACAATATACAAGTAGAAAGATGAGTTACTGTACAAAAATGATACCATGGGGCAACAGAACGGCCGCGGAACCGCGGCCTAAGCATGCTATTGCCGCGGTTCCACGGTGGAATAAAGAGATCATGGCCTCGTTTTTTACGGTAACTCTTATATATACCTGCTGGATTTTTTGCATATTTTTAATTCTGAAAATAACCAGATTTTAAAAAATGTCCAGAGAGCACTCAAAATCCGTATTTTCCGGTTCGATCGGAGTTTTAACTTCGTTAAAGTGTCGCCTAATGTTCTAGGTCGGCTCTGATACCAATGAAAGGTTTACCTAGCACCTCATGAAGGGTTTAGAAGCATCACATGTACCAAAGATGGAATTTTTAGGGTGCTAAGTTAACATACAAAGGATCGATCCTAGAAAAATTAGGGTTTCAAAACCTACACATCATCACATGAAAGAAATGCTAGGGTTTTGAGAGTACAACCTTTGTAGCTCCCTACGCTAGACTCCTTGGCCACTTGAGGGTTGGAGGAAGGTTCGCTTGAAGTCTCCAAGTGTTCACGACGATCCACCCGAAGCTCCTAGTCCAAGCTTGCAACTTCACCCGATCAAGAGAACGAATGAAGATAACACTCTAAACAAGTGGGCTAAACTTGTGTAGAATGATGTTGTGGTTCTTATTCTCACTTCAAAATCCAATCTTGTTATGTAATTTGCTCACTACAAAAGTCTAGAGAGCAAGTGAAGAAGGAGGAAGAAGATGATGGCTATTTGAGAAGAAGATAAGAATAACTCATCAAAGAAAAATAGAAAATATATCAATATATATTTTCCTCTTCTCATATCAAACCATGGTTAGGATATTATTGAATTTGAGTTAAAAACACAAAAGGAAAAGTAATCCATGGTCAAATGGTGGGTGAGAATGGTTAGGTCAAGAAGAGTGTAGAAAGTATCCATGAATTATCCTTTTCTTTTCTTTTGTTTTAAATCAAATGCAATAATAAATCATATATAAATCCAACCATGGTGTGAGTCTTATATTTCCACCATTTTCATGTATATACAACCATGAAGGATGTATGTATGTATGTGTTTGTGTATGTACATCTATATGTGCATGAATCTATAAAGAAAGCATACACGCATGCATACATCCATCAAATACAAGAAATGATTTCTATTGAGAAACTAATGGTTAAATGATAAATCAACACTTGATTTATCAATCCGGTCATATCACATATGACCCAAACCAAAAGCAAGCCAACCGATCAATATACGGTATCCTATACGCGCATTTTAATCGAGTCAATGCGCATATCACATACGCGCACCACAACGTTTCGCCTGGACTAGGAAACTCCATTGTGGGACTCTAAGACTCGTCAATACGCCGACAGTGGGTGTTGATCATATCAAGCACCCCCAAGCCGCAAGCGGTCGGCTAAACGTAACGGCCACCCGGGTATTGAGCGATCAGAAGAGAACAAGCGAACCTGCTACAACTCTCGTCGAGCTAACCGGCAACACTTCCTGTACAGTCCGGTCTCCTCGTCTGATATGTCGCATATCAAGTCTAGGGGTGGTAAACGTCAGACCCCAATAACCGATAAGTCGTGCCGATGTGAGGCTCATAACTGTAGCGTCTTGAAAAGTCGTTTTGGTGTTTTCCTGAAATTCGGTGAAAATTCGGTATTTTTCCGAAAACCGTCTTTCTCGTTATTTTGCAGTTTAGGGCTAATTATACCTAAAATGGATGGGTAATTGCTTGTTTTTAGTAGCTAATGAGTTACTTATGAAATTCTGGTCATTTAAAAAATTTTCCCTATTTTTCAATTTTTGAATATTATTTTAAGCCGGTAAGAAAATACATTAAATTAGCAATAAATACAAATTTTTCCGGGCTAATTTTAATCTTTAAAATTATGATAATTAAAATCTAGTTGTAACATAAATTTTTAGTATTTTATTTTGATTTTTAACAAATTTTTATGATAGGAAATGAATTTATTGACTTTTAAGCTAAAACTTGCAATTTTTGACTTGTAGAGGGTCTTTTTGCATAAAATTTCTTTTGTAAAACCCCTCTCTCTCTTCCCTCAGCCCTAGGACAGCCCCACCTTGATCAAGTCCAGAAATTTCTGGCCTCACCTTGCTTTTTCTTCATGTGTGGAATTGTTTTGTTTAGGAATTTATTTTAAAAATAGTTGTTGAAGTATGGTGCTTTGACTTTTGGGAGAGTTGACCAATGACTTTTCCTACACACCCACACCCTCCCCTCACCTCCTATCTGGCCGAAACCTGTACCCCTCCTCTTCATCTCTTTTCTTCTCATTTTTTTCAAAATTCTTCAAGTTTAATTCATCAAAATTTGCAAATTAAAGCTTACAAATTAAACCCATCCTTCATCTTTCTTTTCCTTCACCTCCCTAGCTTGGATCTTGATGCTTGAGGCCATCATTTGGAGCAAATTTATTCTTGCTAGATCTCAAATTGAGGTATAATTTCCATCAAGTTAATTTCTTTTGGCTAAATTCCTTTAATTATATGGTTTTAGTGTTAAAAGTTTAGTTAATTTCTAATCTAGTTTATAAAAGAGTAGTTTGTTTTAAACTAGGGTTTGTTAGCACACCATTATGTGGTTAATTAAATTTATTTTGCTTGCTAGTTCCTACACAACCAAATCAAAGAAGTTACCTTGTTTATGTGGTCTTCAAATTATGCTAATTTAGTTAATTTTAAAAGTTTGATTTTGGTTGTAAATTGTTGTTTTAGGAAATTCAAGAGAGGGTTTATGTATGGAAAATGGGTTGTGAAGCATGATAAATGAGTTGAATTAGGGTTTAGAAACCATTATTTAGTTGATTAAATCTAATTTGTTATCTAGTTGTTTTGCTAACCTAATCTAGAAGGTTAACTTGCTAATTGAGTTATAAATTAGTGTTAATTTAAGGTTTTCATATATAGTTTGGATTAAGAATTGCTAGGTTATATAATTCAAGTAATGGTTGTTTATGGAAAATAGGTTTTGAATCTTTGCTAATGTGTTGTAATTATAGTGTTTGTAGATTGCTTGTTGTGTGGTTGGATTGTGATAACCGTATCGCTAAGTTTCGATTTTTGCACCAAAATTGCTAGTTGTGCTTACTAGGTTTTTATTAAAATTATTTGGGGAATTATTTGTGATACCTTGGGGATATTTTTTTTAGCATCTCCTATGATGTTTAGGATGCGTGAGTGCGGATTTTTGGGTAGTCGGGTTTTAGTTTTTGCCGGGCGACCAAATCGGCGTTTTTTGGCAGTTTTTGCGATTTTCGCGTGTATTCCACGCACTTTGTGCACGTTGTACCTAGCTAGCGAACATTAGTAGTTTCGTTGGGGTCTTGCGTCGTTCTTGATATGTAACCTTATGTTTGGTATTGATGTAAATTCCAGGTTCGGTCGCGGAGACGTCAGACGCGGCGCGAAAGGGGAAGGCGGTGATTGGACACAGCTAGCCAGGGATTCCGGTGAGTAGATGTAGCATCTACGGGGGACTATCGTTGGATGGCGCAAGCCGCCCGATAGTTTTAGTAACTTACAAGATCCTTAGTGATGTTAGTAATTAGGGGTGAAATACTTATTTGACTATTTTCTGCATCCATGCATTATATTGACATACCTATACGAAACCATTTATAGGACACCTGCACCATTGCCAGGGTTTTTATATGCAGCACGAGCACTATTCATGCTTACACACACACCCTGGTAATTGCCATGCCACCACACTAGATAACCTTTAAATTTAAACCTTTTACTAATTGATACTTAAACTTGTGCTATTGCCTTTAATTCCTTAAAATGAAACCGTAGGATTGCTATTCATGTGCATGTACTTCATCATATTAATTGTTCATGCTTAATCCATTAATCACACATCGCAACTTGATTATTGATACCATATGCATTCATTATCACTGATATATGCACTTATGAGGATTTCTTGAGATTTTATGATATTGCTGGATTTCGGGGGAAAGCCGCAAAATTTCAAAACTTATTATATATTTTTTTTAAATATGTAAATTGCGGTTTTCTAGTGATGTAAGTGTCGTCCCCCATGAGTTTGCTGTGGTTTTGGAAATCCGTGTCGAGGAGTGGAGGAACCGGCACGGGTACATGGTGGGCCCGGTAAGGTACCCCGGGGCAAGAGGAATGTGGTGTTGACGTTGAGCCTGGCAGGGGACGGATTACCTACCGGTGACTGTTTGGGACGGCGGATATCCAGAGGATACCGACCGTGGCCGCTAGATGATGAGATATTGATATTTGAGATGGGTCAGCCGGACGGCTGAGGCCAGAGATACATTATGAGATTTGAGACAGCTTTTGGGTGTCGTTGCTGGACACCGGTTCTCGTCGATTCTTTGAGTATTATACTGGCATTCTAAAAGAGTTTAAAAAAAACAAAAGAGATAAATGTTTCTTATATATACCTATTGAGACATCAGATATTCATGTTGCATACATATTCGTACACTGATGTTGTATACACACCTGCTAGTGCATCCAGTCATACCTGTATTTTAGATGCTAGGATGCTTGTGTGCATGCTTTCGATAGCCTGTGTAGATGTTATTTATTACTCACGAGTTGGCAACTCACCCCCGTTGTGCCATAGCCTTTTGCAGGTCCGCTCCGTCAGTTCAGTAGCGGCGGGCGCACTTGTTCTTTTGCCTCCTTTGCCTGGACTCGAGGTTTTGCTCTTAGGTGGGTTATGTTACTATTTTTGTACCACCTTGTATATTCTTTGTATCTAGTGCACTCCATCTACTGTTTCTACCAGTATTATTGTATATTGACCTAGAGATGAGACTGTGAGGTTTGTGGACTTTTATGCTGTATTTTGGGGTCGAGCTCGCTTGAGTCCACATGATGTTTTCTTATGCTTCATTATGATTATTTTGCTTGTTGTCATTTTATATTGCGTGGGATTTGTGACCGCCTTGTGGCGAAGAGCTAGCTCCCGCTTTGGGATGCCCTATTTTGTTGGATTCATATATATTTTGTTGTACCCATTTTGGGGGCCAGTATTTACAAAGGAGACTCTGCCGAAATTTTCGGAAAAATTGGTATTGTTTTTAAAAAGGGTTTTACATGACTTATTTGATAAACTCGTTTTCAATTGATTGGGTTTTCTTCACTCTTTTGCTTAATTGGTTTTGTTTTCTGGGCTTTGGCTTACTTATTTTACGGACGTCTTTAGACGTTTCGTAAACTTAAGTGCCAGTCACGTTCCGTACCCTGCGGGTCGTGACAAAGTTGGTATCAGAGCGATAGGTTTTACCTTTGTGAGTGTAGGATGACCCTTGGTAGATGGAGTAAGTGACTTAAGCAGGGTAACGTAGCGTGCGTATGTCCGCGACATACTTACGATACGGTACTCCGCCTAAGTGACTTTAGGATATACTTGCTTGAAAAATTCCTTCTTCAATTCCGTGTATCCTATGATCCTTTTGCACTGTCCTTACTATCCGTTTTCCTGTAACAGCCACTATGCCGCCGAAGGCTATGAGGGCACAGAGGGCTGCCGCCAGAGACGAGATTCGAGCTGGCTCGTCCGAGACTAGGACTGAGCAGGGTGGTATGCCTACGCCGCAGGGACAGGCCGATCCACCTTCCCCAGGCCGTATGGATAGGCTCAAGACCGGTATGGAGGAGTTGCGACAGATGATGGGAGGCATGCAGGAGCTACGTCAGATGGTAGGATCCCTAGTTGCAGCCAGTCGTACACCGAGGCCGGATGACGTACCTACTACATCACAGACGACCATGATACCTGCTCCTACTACTACCACCGTGACCATCCCGGTTTCACTACAGGACTTCATGAGGCTGAGACCTCCAGTATTCACCGGCACCGAGGCAGCGGAGGACCCACAGACGTTCCTTGACAGTTTAGCCAGGATCTGCCATTCGTTGAGATGTTCGGATGATCGATGGGTAGAGCTTGCGAGTTTCCGACTAGAGGGTCTCGCGCAGACATGGTGGGAGTCAGTCTTGAGAGGTCGAGCTGCAGGTCTACCGCCTATGACTTGGGTCGAGTTTACAGCGGTCTTTCTAGCCCGTTTCCTTCCAGAGAGCTTTCGTGACGCCAGAGCTCGCAGCTTCGAGGCCTTAGTCAAGACACCTGGGATGACGGTGTCTGAGTATGACATCCAGTTTACACAGTTATCCCGATATGCTCAGTATTTGGTGGATACCGAGGAGAAGATGGTGAAGAGGTTCGTACAGGGACTTGATGCCCAGCTATATCTTGCCATTGGCGCCCAGCACTACGACACTTATTCAGCTGTTATGGATACGGCATTGCGGATGGAGGCACGCATATCACGGACTTCGGCCGTTTCTGAGCCGAAGAGGATTCACACCGATGTACCGTCTCAGAGGCAGCGCGCCAGATTCTTTCCGAGAGATAGGCCTGGCAGAGGATTTGGGCGGGGACAGTTATATGGTTCTTATCCCCAGGGGCAGCAGCCGTCGCCAGGGTGTTTTGGGTGCGGGAGTCTGCACCATCTTGTCAGAGACTGTCCGGCGAGACGACAGGGAGCAGCGACAGTTCCGCATGTGACCCTACCACCATCACCACCCCCTCCTCAGAGAGCCCTACTTCCTACCCCAGGCGATGCTCCACGCCAGATAGGTGCACCGAGAGGCCGTGGACGCGGCGGTCCTGTTCAGAGAGGACGAGGAGGCAGAGGCCGAGGTCGAGGTCAGCCCGCTATCGGTGGAGGACAGGCCCGAGTTTTTGCTTTGACACCGCAGGATGCGCAGGCATCCAATACCGTTGTGACAGGTACCTTGCCAGTTTGTTCTTTCGACGCACGGGTATTATTCGACCCAGTTTCCACACATTCGTACGTATTTACACACTTTGCACCGATGTTGGGCCGTGAGTCGTCGTCGTTAGATCAGCCGCTTGTTGTTGTTACTCAGGTAGGCGAGTCGTTTGTTGCTCGTTTTGTTTTTCGATTGTGTTCCGTTCGTATCGGGGAGAGGGATTCATCGGTTGATTTGATTCTCCTCGATATGTTGGACTTTGATGTGCTTCTGGGCATGGATTGGCTAGCCACTTGTTATGCTTCGGTGGACTGCCGTGAGAAGGCAGTCAGATTTAACTTTCCGGGAGAGCCAGTCCTTGTTATTCAGGGAGACCGCAGTGTCACCCTTCCCAGCTTAATTTCGTCTCTTCGCGCTGGTCAGCTCTTGCGGAAGGGATGTCAGGGATTCTTAGCGTGTATTTGTGATACTCGAGCTGCAGAGGTTCCGTTAGACCGGGTCCCGGTAGTTTGTGAGTTCCCTGATGTTTTCCCTGATGAGCTACCTGGGCTACCGCCTGAGCGCGATGTTGAGTTCTGCATTGATTTGATTCCCGGTTCGGGGCCTATTTCTATACCGCCTTATCGGATGGCCCCGGCAGAGCTTCTAGAGCTGAAGGATCAGTTGCAGGATTTGTTAGATAAGGGGCTTATTCGACCGAGTGTTTCTCCGTGGGGTGCTCCGGTCCTGTTTGTCAAGAAGAAGGATGGAAGTTTGCGCTTATGTATCGACTACCGCCAGCTGAACAAAGTTACCGTTCGGAACAGATATCCATTGCCGTGCATTGATGATTTGTTCGACCAGCTTCAGGGTGCGGGGTATTTTTTGAGGATCGACTTGCGATCAGGATACCATCAGCTGCGAGTTCGACAGGAGGATATACCGAGGACAGCTTTCCGCACGCGCTACGGCCACTACGAGTTTTTGGTGATGTCGTTCGGACTCACCAACGCCCCAGCAGCATTCATGGATTTGATGAACCGTACATTCAGGCCGTATCTTGACTTGTTCATCATCGTGTTTATCGACGATATCTTGGTGTACTCCCGGAGCAGAGAGGAGCACGAGAAGCACTTGCGGATTACGTTACAGACTCTGAGGGAGCACCAGCTGTTCGCGAAGTTCTCCAAGTGTGCTTTCTGGATGGACAGCGTCGGATTCTTGGGTCACGTGGTTACGAGGGACGGCATTTGTGTGGACCCGAAGAAGATTGAGGCTGTTCAGCAGTGGCCCCGACCTACATCGGTTACTAAGATCCGTAGTTTTCTACGCTTGGCGGGCTACTACAGGCGTTTTGTTCAGGACTTCTCCCGTATAGCTGCACCGTTGACCGGTTTGACCCGGAAGGGAGTTCCTTTCGTTTGGACAGAGGAGTGCGAGCGCAGTTTTCAGCAGCTACGGACTTGTTTGACTACGGCGCCGGTATTATCTTTGCCTTCGGGATCAGGCGGATTTGTTGTCTACTGTGATGCTTCGCGAGTGGGATTAGGATGCGTATTGATGCAGTATGGCCGGGTGATCGCTTATGCTTCTCGGCAGTTGAAGAAGCATGAACAGAACTACCCCACTCATGATTTGGAGATAGCTGCAGTGGTCTTTGCACTGAAGATTTGGCGACATTACCTGTACGGCGAGTCGTGTCAGATATTCACAGATCACAAGAGCTTAAAGTACATATTTCATCAGCGAGACCTGAACCTCAGACAGCGTCGTTGGATGGAGTTGGTGAAAGACTACGACTGCGAGATCTTATATCACCCCGGCAACGCAAATCTGGTGGCAGATGCGTTGAGTAGGAGGCCCGGGGGTAGTCTATCCTTTTTGCGCGCAGTTCAGAGGCAGTCGTCAGCAGATTGGCAGATGTTATGCGACAGCCGAGTTGAGTTCGAGTTCACTCAGACAGGGGGACAGCTCGCGCATGTTCGTGCACGCCCACAGTTGCTTGACCGTATATATGAGGCACAGCGCAGTGACGACCGTTGCTCAGAGATCATGGCACAGATGGGACAGGGCAGATTTTCCGAGTTCGTGGTTGACGATCAGGGGATTTTACGATATGGATCTAGACTGTGCGTACCAGATGCTGATGGATTGCGGCGCGACATTCTTGAGGAGGCACACCGATCAGTGTATAGTGTCCACCCCGGTTCCACCAAGATGTACCATGATATGAGAGAGACCTACTGGTTGGACGGGATGAAGAGGGACATTGCGGAGTTCGTTTCGAGATGCCTGACTTGTCAGCAGGTCAAGGCCGAGCACCAGAGGCCCGCAGGAGAGCTACAGCCGTTACCCATTCCAGAGTGGAAATGGGAACAGATTTCGATGGACTTCGTTGTGGGTCTACCCAGGACCAGTCGAGGGTACGACTCCATCTGGGTGATCGTGGATAGATTGACGAAAGCGGCTCACTTCCTGCCAGTGAAGACGACTTTCAGCTTCGCTCAGTATGCTCAGCTCTATATTGACGAGATCGTGCGACTACATGGCGTACCGACTTGTATCGTGTCAGATCGAGGCACTCAGTTCACCAGCCGAGTTTGGCAGAGACATCAGGAGGCTTTGGGCACTCGTTTGAGCTTCAGCACAGCGTTTCATCCGCAGACAGACGGACAGTCAGAGCAGACCATTCAGACTCTCGAGGACATGCTCAGAGCGTGCGTTTTAGACTTTGGTGGTAGCTGGGATCATCATTTACCTCTAGTGGAGTTCTCCTACAACAACAGCTTCCAGGATACTATTCAGATGGCACCTTTCGAGGCTTTGTATGGGAGGAGATGCAGATCGCCCGTCTGTTGGACAGAGCTCAGTGAGAGCAGCATTTTGGGGCCGCAGCTTGTTGAGGAGACGACAGCAAAGATACAGTTGATCCGAGACCGGATGAGAGCGGCTCAGAGCAGAGGCAGAAATCGTATGCGGACAGGCGCCGTCGCAGATTAGAGTTCGCAGTTGGCGACCATGTTTTTCTGAAAGTCTCTCCGATGAAGGGCGTGATGCGTTTTGGGCGAAAGGGGAAGCTTAGCCCTAGATTCGTAGGTCCCTTCGAGATCCTCGAGCGTGTCGGCGCTGTTGCATATCGTTTGGCTCTTCCTCCCAGCTTTCCCGATGTTCACCCCGTCTTCCTTGTTTCGATGCTCCGCAAGTACCTTCACGACCCTTCGCATGCGATTCAGCACCCGACAGTCCAGCTAGAGCGCGACCTTTCTTTTATAGAGCAGCCGGTGGCCATCCTGGATCGGCAGGTGAAGAAGTTGAGGTCGAAGATTATACCAACCGTCAAGGTCCTTTGGCGTAGCCCGAGCAGCGAGGAGGTTACCTGGGAGACCGAGGGCGAGATGAGGAAGAAATATCCCCAACTCTTCGAAGGTACGCGTAGCTATATTTTTAAATTCGGGGACCGAATTTCTTTAAGGGGGGAAGATTGTAGCGTCTTGAAAAGTCGTTTTGGTGTTTTCCTGAAATTCGGTGAAAATTCGGTATTTTTCCGAAAACCGTCTTTCTCGTTATTTTGCAGTTTAGGGCTAATTATACCTAAAATGGATAGGTAATTGCTTGTTTTTAGTATCTAATGAGTTACTTATGAAATTCTGGTCGTTTAAAATTTTTTCCCTATTTTTCAATTTTTTAATATTATTTTAAGCCGGTAAGAAAATACATTAAATTAGCGATAAATACAAATTTTTCCGGGCTAATTTTAATCTTTAAAATTATGATAATTAAAATCTAGTTGTAACATAAATTTTTAGTATTTTATTTTGATTTTTAACAAATTTTTATGATAGGAAACGAATTTATTGACTTTTAAGCTAAAACTTGCAATTTTTGACTTGTAGGGGGTCTTTTTGCATAAAATTTCTTTTGTAAAACCCCTCTCTCTCTGCCCTCAGCCCTAGGACAGCCCCACCTTGATCAAGTCCAGAAATTTCTGGCCTCACCTTGCTTTTTCTTCATGTGTGGAATTGTTTTGTTTAGGAATTTATTTTAAAAATAGTTGTTGAAGTATGGTGCTTTGACTTTTGGGAGAGTTGACCAATGACTTTTCCAACACACCCACACCCTCCCCTCACCTCCTATCTGGCCGAAACCTGCACCCCTCCTCTTCATCTCTTTTCTTCTCATTTTCTTCAAAATTCTTCAAGTTTAATTCATCAAAATTTGCAAATTAAAGCTTACAAATTAAACCCATCCTTCATCTTTCTTTTCCTTCACCTCCCTAGCTTGGATCTTGATGCTTGAGGCCATCATTTGGAGCAAATTTATTCTTGCTAGATCTCAAATTGAGGTATAATTTCCATCAAGTTAAATTCTTTTGGCTAAATTCCTTTAATTATATGGTTTTAGTGTTAAAAGTTTAGTTAATTTCTAATCTAGTTTATAAAAGAGTAGTTTGTTTTAAACTAGGGTTTGTTAGCACACCATTATGTGGTTAATTAAATTTATTTTGCTTGCTAGTTCCTACACAACCAAATCAAAGAAGTTACCTTGTTTATGTGGTCTTCAAATTATGCTAATTTAGTTAATTTTAAAAGTTTGATTTTGGTTGTAAATTGTTGTTTTAGGAAATTCAAGAGAGGGTTTATGTATGGAAAATGGGTTGTGAATCATGATAAATGAGTTGAATTAGGGTTTAGAAACCATTATTTAGTTGATTAAATCTAATTTGTTATCTAGTTGTTTTGCTAACCTAATCTAGAAGGTTAACTTGCTAATTGAGTTATAAATTAGTGTTAATTTAAGGTTTTCATATATAGTTTGGATTAAGAATTGCTAGGTTATATAATTCAAGTAATGGTTGTTTATGGAAAATAGGTTTTGAATCTTTGCTAATGTGTTGTAATTATAGTGTTTGTAGATTGCTTGTTGTGTGGTTGGATTGTGATAACCGTATCGCTAAGTTTCGATTTTTGCACCAAAATTGCTAGTTGTGCTTACTAGGTTTTTATTAAAATTATTTGGTGAATTATTTGTGATACCTTGGGAATATTTTTTTTAGCATCTCCTATGACGTTTAGGATGCGTGAGTGCGGATTTTTGGGTAGTCGGGTTTTAGTTTTTGCCAGGCGACCAAATCGGCATTTTTTGGCAGTTTTTGCGATTTTCGCGTGTGTTCCGCGCACTTTGTGCACGTTGTACCTAGCTAGCGAACATTAGTAGTTTCGTTGGGGTTTTGCGTCGTTCTTGATATGTAACCTTATGTTTGGTATTGATGTAAATTTCAGGTTCGGTCGCGGAAACGTCAGACGCGGCGCGAAAGGGGAAGGCGGTGATTGGACACAGCTAGCCAGGGATTCCGGTGAGTAGATGTAGCATCTACGGGGGACTATCGTTGGATGGCGCAAGCCGCCCGATAGTTTTAGTAACTTACAAGATCCTTAGTGATGTTAGTAATTAGGGGTGAAATACTTATTTGACTATTTTCTGCATCCATGCATTATATTGACATACCTATACGAAACCATTTATAGGACACCTGCACCATTGCCAGGGTTTTTATATGCAGCACGAGCACTATTCATGCTTACATACACACCCTGGTAATTGCCATGCCACCACACTAGATAACCTTTAAATTTAAACCTTTTACTAATTGATACTTAAACTTGTGCTATTGCCTTTAATTCCTTAAAATGAAACCGTAGGATTGCTATTCATGTGCATGTACTTCATCATATTAATTGTTCATGCTTAATCCATTAATCACACATCGCAACTTGATTATTGATACCATATGCATTCATTATCACTGATATATGCACTTATGAGGATTTCTTGAGATTTTATGATATTGCTGGATTTCGGGGGAAAGCCGCAAAATTTCAAAACTTATTATATTTTTTTTTAAAATATGTAAATTGTGGTTTTCTAGTGATGTAAGTGTCGTCCACCATGAGTTTGCTGTGGTTTTGGAAATCCGTGTCGAGGAGTGGAGGAACCGGCACGGGTACATGGTGGGCCCGGTAAGGTACCCCGGGGCAAGAGGAATGTGGTGTTGACGTTGAGCCTGGCAGGGGACGGATTACCTACCGGTGACTGTTTAGGACGGCGGATATCCAGAGGATACCGACCGTGGCCGCTAGATGATGAGATATTGATATTTGAGATGGGTCAGCCGGACGGCTGAGGCCAGAGATACATTATGAGATTTGAGACAGCTTTTGGGTGTCGTTGCTGGACACCGGTTCTCGTCGATTCTTTGAGTATTATGCTGGCATTCTAAAAGAGTTTAAAAAAAACAAAAGAGATAAATGTTTCTTATATATACCTATTGAGACCTCAGATATTCATGTTGCATACATATTCGTACACTGATGTTGTATACACACCTGCTAGTGCATCCAGTCATACCTGTATTTTAGATGCTAGGATGCTTGTGTGCATGCTTTCGATAGCCTGTGTAGATGTTATTTATTACTCACGAGTTGGCAACTCACCCCCGTTGTGCCATAGCCTTTTGCAGGTCCGCTCCGTCAGTTCAGTAGCGGCGGGCGCACTTGTTCTTTTGCCTCCTTTGCTTGGACTCGAGGTTTTGCTCTTAGGTGGGTTATGTTACTATTTTTGTACCACCTTGTATATTCTTTGTATCTAGTGCACTCCATCTACTGTTTCTACCAGTATTATTGTATATTGACCTAGAGATGAGACTGTGAGGTTTGTGGACTTTTATGCTGTATTTTGGGGTCGAGCTCACTTGAGTCGACATGATGTTTTCTTATGCTTCATTATGATTATTTTGCTTGTTGTCATTTTATATTGCGTGGGATTTGTGACCGCCTTGTGGCGAAGAGCTAGCTCCCGCTTGAGGATGCCCTATTTTGTTGGATTCATACATATTTTGTTGTACCCATTTTGGGGGCCAGTATTTACAAAGGAGACTCTGCCGAAATTTTCGGAAAAATTGGTATTGTTTTTAAAAAGGGTTTTACATGACTTATTTGATAAACTCGCTCTCAATTGATTGGGTTTTCTTCACTCTTTTGCTTAATTGGTTTTGTTTTTTGGGCTTTGGCTTACTTATTTTACGGACGTCTTTAGACGTTTCGTAAACTTAAGTGCCAGTCACGTTCCGTACCCTGCGGGTCGTGACAAAGTTGGTATCAGAGCGATAGGTTTTACCTTTGTGAGTGTAGGATGACCCTTGGTAGATGGAGTAAGTGACTTAAGCAGGGTAACGTAGCGTGCGTATGTCCGCGGCATACTTACGATACGGTACTCCGCCTAAGTGACTTTAGGATATACTTGCTTGAAAAATTCCTTCTTCAATTCCGTGTATCCTATAATCCTTTTGCACTGTCCTTACTATCCGTTTTCCTGTAATAGCCACTATGCCGCCGAAGGCTATGAGGGCACAGAGGGCTGCCGCCAGAGACGAGATTCGAGCTGGCTCGTCCGAGACTAGGACTGAGCAGGGTGGTATGCCTACGCCGCAGGGACAGACCGATCCACCTTCCCCAGGCCGTATGGATAGGCTCAAGACCGGTATGGAGGAGTTGCGACAGTTGATGGGAGGCATGCAGGAGCTACGTCAGATGGTAGGATCCCTAGTTGCAGCCAGTCGTACACCGAGGCCGGATGACGTACCTACTACATCACAGACGACCATGATACCTGCTCCTACTACTACCACCGTGACCATCCCGGTTTCACTACAGGACTTCATGAGGCTGAGACCTCCAGTATTCACCAGCACCGAGGCAGCGGAGGACCCACAGACGTTCCTTGACAGTTTAGCCAGGATCTGCCATTCGTTGAGATGTTCGGATGATCGATGGGTAGAGCTTGCGAGTTTCCGACTAGAGGGTCTCGCGCAGACATGGTGGGAGTCAGTCTTGAGAGGTCGAGCTGCAGGTCTACCGCCTATGACTTGGGTCGAGTTTACAGCGGTCTTTCTAGCCCGTTTCCTTCCAGAGAGCGTTCGTGACGCCAGAGCTCGCAGCTTCGAGGCCTTAGTCAAGACACCTGGGATGACGGTGTCTGAGTATGACATCCAGTTTACACAGTTATCCCGATATGCTCAGTATTTGGTGGATACCGAGGAGAAGATGGTGAAGAGGTTCGTACAGGGACTTGATGCCCAGCTATATCTTGCCATTGGCGCCCAGCACTACGACACTTATTCAGCTGCTATGGATACGGCATTGCGGATGGAGGCACGCATATCACGGACTTCGGCCGTTTCTGGGCCGAAGAGGATTCACACCGATGTACCGTCTCAGAGGCAGCGCGCAAGATTCTTTCCGAGAGATAGGCCTGGCAGAGGATTTGGGCGGGGACAGTTATATGGTTCTTATCCCCAGGGGCAGCAGCCGTCGCCAGGGTGTTTTGGGTGCGGGAGTCTGCACCATCTTGTCAGAGACTGTCCGGCGAGACGACAGGGAGCAGCGACAGTTCCGCATGTGACCCTACCACCATCACCACCCCCTCCTCAGAGAGCCCTACTTCCTACCCCAGGCGATGCTCCACGCCAGTTAGGTGCACCGAGAGGCCGTGGACGCGGCGGTCCTGTTCAGAGAGGACGAGGAGGCAGAGGCCGAGGTCGAGGTCAGCCCGCTATCGGTGGAGGACAGGCCCGAGTTTTTGCTTTGACACCGCAGGATGCGCAGGCATCCAATGCCGTTGTGACAGGTACCTTGCCAGTTTGTTCTTTCGACGCACGGGTATTATTCGACCCAGGTTCCACACATTCGTACGTATTTACACACTTTGCACCGTTGTTGGGCCGTGAGTCGTCGTCGTCAGATCAGCCGCTTGTTGTTGTTACTCAGGTAGGCGAGTCGTTTGTCGCTCGTTTTGTTTTTCGATTGTGTTCCGTTCGTATCGGGGAGAGGGATTCATCGGTTGATTTGATTCTCCTCGATATGTTGGACTTTGATGTGCTTCTGGGCATGGATTGGCTAGCCACTTGTTATGCTTCGGTGGACTGCCGTGAGAAGGCAGTCAGATTTAACTTTCCGGGAGAGCCAGTCCTTGTTATTCAGGGAGACCGCAGTGTCACCCTTCCCAGCTTAATTTCGTCTCTTCGCGCTGGTCAGCTCTTGCGGAAGGGATGTCAGGGATTCTTAGCGTGTATTTGTGATACTCGAGCTGCAGAGGTTCCGTTAGACCGGGTCCCGGTAGTTTGTGAGTTCCCTGATGTTTTCCTTGATGAGCTACCTGGGCTACCGCCTGAGCGCGATGTTGAGTTCTGCATTGATTTGATTCCCGGTTCGGGGCCTATTTCTATACCGCCTTATCGGATGGCCCCGGCAGAGCTTCTAGAGCTGAAGGATCAGTTGCAGGATTTGTTAGATAAGGGGCTTATTCGACCGAGTGTTTCTCCGTGGGGTGCTCCGGTCCTGTTTGTCAAGAAGAAGGATGGAAGTTTGCGCTTATGTATCGACTACCGCCAGCTGAACAAAGTTACCGTTCGGAACAGATATCCGTTGCCGTGCATTGATGATTTGTTCGACCAGCTTCAGGGTGCGGGGTATTTTTCGAGGATCGACTTGCGATCAGGATACCATCAGCTGCGAGTTCGACAGGAGGATATACCGAGGACAGCTTTCCGCACGCGCTACGGCCACTACGAGTTTTTGGTGATGTCGTTCGGACTCACCAACGCCCCAGCAGCATTCATGGATTTGATGAACCGTACATTCAGGCCGTATCTTGACTTGTTCATCATCGTGTTTATCGACGATATCTTGGTGTACTCCCGGAGCAGAGAGGAGCACGAGCAGCACTTGCGGATTACGTTACAGACTCTGAGGGAGCACCAGCTGTTCGCGAAGTTCTCCAAGTGTGCATTCTGGCTGGACAGCGTCGGATTCTTGGGTCACGTGGTTACGAGGGACGGCATTTGTGTGGACCCGAAGAAGATTGAGGCTGTTCAGCAGTGGCCCCGACCTACATCGGTTACTGAGATCCGTAGTTTTCTAGGCTTGGCGGGCTACTACAGGCGTTTTGTTCAGGACTTCTCCCGTATAGCTGCACCGTTGACCGGTTTGACCCGGAAGGGAGTTCCTTTCGTTTGGACAGAGGAGTGCGAGCGCAGTTTTCAGCAGCTACGGACTTGTTTGACTACGGCGCCGGTATTATCTTTGCCTTCGGGATCAGGCGGATTTGTTGTCTACTGTGATGCTTCGCGAGTGGGATTAGGATGCGTATTGATGCAGCATGGCCGGGTGATCGCTTATGCTTCTCGGCAGTTGAAGAAGCATGAACAGAACTACCCCACTCATGATTTGGAGATGGCTGCAATGGTCTTTGCACTGAAGATTTGGCGACATTACCTGTACGGCGAGTCGTGTCAGATATTCACAGATCACAAGAGCTTAAAGTACATATTTCATCAGCGAGACCTGAACCTCAGACAGCGTCGTTGGATGGAGTTGGTGAAAGACTACGACTGCGAGATCTTATATCACCCCGGCAAGGCAAATGTGGTGGCAGATGCGTTGAGTAGGAGGCCCGGGGGTAGTTTATCCTTTTTGCGCGCAGTTCAGAGGCAGTCGTCAGCAGATTGGCAGATGTTATGCGACAGCCGAGTTGAGTTCGAGTTCACTCAGACAGGGGGACAGCTCGCGCATGTTCGTGCACGCCCACAGTTGCTTGACCGTATATATGAGGCACAGCGCAGTGACGACCGTTGCTCAGAGATCATGGCACAGATGGGACAGGGCATATTTTCCGAGTTCGTGGTTGACGATCAGGGGATTTTACGATATGGATCTAGACTGTGCGTACCAGATGCTGATGGATTGCGGCGCGACATTCTTGAGGAGGCACACCGATCAGTGTATAGTGTCCATCCCGGTTCCACCAAGATGTACCATGATATGAGAGAGACCTACTGGTTGGACGGGATGAAGAGGGACATTGCGGAGTTCGTTTCGAGATGCCTGACTTGTCAGCAGGTCAAGGCCGAGCACCAGAGGCCCGCAGGAGAGCTACAGCCATTACCCATTCCAGAGTGGAAATGGGAACAGATTTCGATGGACTTCGTTGTGGGTCTACCCAGGACCAGTCGAGGGTACGACTCCATCTGGGTGATCGTGGATAGATTGACGAAAGCGGCTCACTTCCTGCCAGTGAAGACGACTTTCAGCTTCGCTCAGTATGCTCAGCTCTATATTGACGAGATCGTGCGACTACATGGCGTACCGACTTGTATCGTGTCAGATCGAGGCACTCAGTTCACCAGCCGAGTTTGGCAGAGACATCAGGAGGCTTTGGGCACTCGTTTGAGCTTCAGCACAGCGTTTCATCCGCAGACAGACGGACAGTCAGAGCAGACCATTCAGACTCTCGAGGACATGCTCAGAGCGTGCGTTTTAGACTTTGGTGGTAGCTGGGATCATCATTTACCTCTAGTGGAGTTCTCCTACAACAACAGCTTACAGGATACTATTCAGATGGCACCTTTCGAGGCTTTGTATAGGAGGAGATGCAGATCGCCCGTCTGTTGGACAGAGCTCAGTGAGAGCAGCATTTTGGGGCCGCAGCTTGTTGAGGAGACGACAGCAAAGATACAGTTGATCCGAGACCGGATGAGAGCGGCTCAGAGCAGAGGCAGAAATCGTATGCGGACAGGCGCCGTCGCAGATTAGAGTTCGCAGTTGGCGACCATGTTTTTCTGAAAGTCTCTCCGATGAAGGGCGTGATGCGTTTTGGGCGAAAGGGGAAGCTTAGCCCTAGATTCATAGGTCCCTTCGAGATCCTCGAGCGTGTCGGCGCTGTTGCATATCGTTTGGCTCTTCCTCCCAGCTTTCCCGATGTTCACCCCGTCTTCCATGTTTCGATGCTCCGCAAGTACCTTCACGACCCTTCGCATGCGATTCAGCACCCGACAGTCCAGCTAGAGCGCGACCTTTCTTTTGTAGAGCAGCCGGTGGCCATCCTGGATCGGCAGGTGAAGAAGTTGAGGTCGAAGATTATACCAACCGTCAAGGTCCTTTGGCGTAGCCCGAGCAGCGAGGAGGTTACCTGGGAGACCGAGGGCGAGATGAGGAAGAAATATCCCCAACTCTTCGAAGGTACGCGTAGCTATATTTTTAAATTCGGGGACCGAATTTCTTTAAGGGGGGAAGATTGTAGCGTCTTGAAAAGTCGTTTTGGTGTTTTCCTGAAATTCGGTGAAAATTCGGTATTTTTCCGAAAACCGTCTTTCTCGTTATTTTGCAGTTTAGGGCTAATTATACCTAAAATGGATAGGTAATTGCTTGTTTTTAGTAGCTAATGAGTTACTTATGAAATTCTGGTCGTTTAAAATTTTTTCCCTATTTTTCAATTTTTTAATATTATTTTAAGCCGGTAAGAAAATACATTAAATTAGCGATAAATACAAATTTTTCCGGGCTAATTTTAATCTTTAAAATTATGATAATTAAAATCTAGTTGTAACATAAATTTTTAGTATTTTATTTTGATTTTTAACAAATTTTTATGATAGGAAACGAATTTATTGACTTTTAAGCTAAAACTTGCAATTTTCGACTTGTAGGGGGTCTTTTTGCATAAAATTTCTTTTGTAAAACCCCTCTCTCTCTTCCCTCAGCCCTAGGACAGCCCCACCTTGATCAAGTCCAGAAATTTCTGGCCTCACCTTGCTTTTTCTTCATGTGTGGAATTGTTTTGTTTAGGAATTTATTTTAAAAATAGTTGTTGAAGTATGGTGCTTTGACTTTTGGGAGAGTTGACCAATGACTTTTCCTACACACCCACACCCTCCCCTCACCTCCTATCTGGCCGAAACCTGCACCCCTCCTCTTCATCTCTTTTCTTCTCATTTTCTTCAAAATTCTTCAAGTTTAATTCATCAAAATTTGCAAATTAAAGCTTACAAATTAAACCCATCCTTCATCTTTCTTTTCCTTCACCTCCCTAGCTTGGATCTTGATGCTTGAGGCCATCATTTGGAGCAAATTTATTCTTGCTAGATCTCAAATTGAGGTATAATTTCCATCAAGTTAATTTCTTTTGGCTAAATTCCTTTAATTATATGGTTTTAGTGTTAAAAGTTTAGTTAATTTCTAATCTAGTTTATAAAAGAGTAGTTTGTTTTAAACTAGGGTTTGTTAGCACACCATTATGTGGTTAATTAAATTTATTTTGCTTGCTAGTTCCTACACAACCAAATCAAAGAAATTACCTTGTTTATGTGGTCTTCAAATTATGCTAATTTAGTTAATTTTAAAAGTTTGATTTTGGTTGTAAATTGTTGTTTTAGGAAATTCAAGAGAGGGTTTATGTATGGAAAATGGGTTGTGAATCATGATAAATGAGTTGAATTAGGGTTTAGAAACCATTATTTAGTTGATTAAATCTAATTTGTTATCTAGTTGTTTTGCTAACCTAATCTAGAAGGTTAACTTGCTAATTGAGTTATAAATTAGTGTTAATTTAAGGTTTTCATATATAGTTTGGATTAAGAATTGCTAGGTTATATAATTCAAGTAATGGTTGTTTATGGAAAATAGGTTTTGAATCTTTGCTAATGTGTTGTAATTATAGTGTTTGTAGATTGCTTGTTGTGTGGTTGGATTGTGATAACCGTATCGCTAAGTTTCGTTTTTTGCATCAAAATTGCTAGTTGTGCTTACTAGGTTTTTATTAAAATTATTTGGTGAATTATTTGTGATACCTTGGGGATATTTTTTTTAGCATCTCCTATGACGTTTAGGATGCGTGAGTGCGGATTTTTGGGTAGTCGGGTTTTAGTTTTTGCCGGGCGACCAAATCGGCGTTTTTTGGCAGTTTTTGCGATTTTCGCGTGTGTTCCGCGCACTTTGTGCACGTTGTACCTAGCTAGCGAACATTAGTAGTTTCGTTGGGGTTTTGCGTCGTTCTTGATATGTAACCTTATGTTTGGTATTGATGTAAATTCCAGGTTCGGTCGCGGAGACGTCAGACGCGGCGCGAAAGGGGAAGGCGGTGATTGGACACAGCTAGCCAGGGATTCCGGTGAGTAGATGTAGCATCTACGGGGGACTATCGTTGGATGGCGCAAGCCGCCCGATAGTTTTAGTAACTTACAAGATCCTTAGTGATGTTAGTAATTAGGGGTGAAATACTTATTTGACTATTTTCTGCATCCATGCATTATATTGACATACCTATACGAAACCATTTATAGGACACCTGCACCATTGCCAGGGTTTTTATATGCAGCACGAGCACTATTCATGCTTACACACACACCCTGGTAATTGCCATGCCACCACACTAGATAACCTTTAAATTTAAACCTTTTACTAATTGATACTTAAACTTGTGCTATTGCCTTTAATTCCTTAAAATGAAACCGTAGGATTGCTATTCATGTGCATGTACTTCATCATATTAATTGTCCATGCTTAATCCATTAATCACACATCGCAACTTGATTATTGATACCATATGCATTCATTATCACTGATATATGCACTTATGAGGATTTCTTGAGATTTTATGATATTGCTGGATTTCGGGGGAAAGCCGCAAAATTTCAAAACTTATTATATGTTTTTTTAAAATATGTAAATTGCGGTTTTCTAGTGATGTAAGTGTCGTCCACCATGAGTTTGCTGTGGTTTTGGAAATCCGTGTCGAGGAGTGGAGGAACCGGCACGGGTACATGGTGGGCCCGGTAAGGTACCCCAGGGCAAGAGGAATGTGGTGTTGACGTTGAGCCTGGCAGGGGACGGATTACCTACCGGTGACTGTTTGGGACGGCGGATATCCAGAGGATACCGACCGTGGCCGCTAGATGATGAGATATTGATATTTGAGATGGGTCAGCCGGACGGCTGAGGCCAGAGATACATTATGAGATTTGAGACAGCTTTTGGGTGTCGTTGCTGGACACCGGTTCTCGTCGATTCTTTGAGTATTATGCTGGCATTCTAAAAGAGTTTAAAAAAAACAAAAGAGATAAATGTTTCTTATATATACCTATTGAGACCTCAGATATTCATGTTGCATACATATTCTTACACTGATGTTGTATACACACCTGCTAGTGCATCCAGTCATACCTGTATTTTAGATGCTAGGATGCTTGTGTGCATGCTTTCGATAGCCTGTGTAGATGTTATTTATTACTCACGAGTTGGCAACTCACCCCCGTTGTGCCATAGCCTTTTGCAGGTCCGCTCCGTCAGTTCAGTAGCGGCGGGCGCACTTGTTCTTTTGCCTCCTTTGCCTGGACTCGAGGTTTTGCTCTTAGGTGGGTTATGTTACTATTTTTGTACCACCTTGTATATTCTTTGTATCTAGTGCACTCCATCTACTGTTTCTACCAGTATTATTGTATATTGAACTAGAGATGAGACTGTGAGGTTTGTGGACTTTTATGCTGTATTTTGGGGTCGAGCTCACTTGAGTCGACATGATGTTTTCTTATGCTTCATTATGATTATTTTGCTTGTTGTCATTTTATATTGCGTGGGATTTGTGACCGCCTTGTGGCGAAGAGCTAGCTCCCGCTTGGGGATGCCCTATTTTGTTGGATTCATATATATTTTGTTGTACCCATTTTGGGGGCCAGTATTTACAAAGGAGACTCTGCCGAAATTTTCGGAAAAATTGGTATTGTTTTTAAAAAGGGTTTTACATGACTTATTTGATAAACTCGCTTTCAATTGATTGGGTTTTCTTCACTCTTTTGCTTAATTGGTTTTGTTTTCTGGGCTTTGGCTTACTTATTTTACGGACGTCTTTAGACGTTTCGTAAACTTAAGTGCCAGTCACGTTCCGTACCCTGCGGGTCGTGACAATAACGGGTCGAGAAACTACTGGTAACACTTACCAGCAAATCTCTGAATCAGCCCTGGCCAGGGACTTCCCTGTTACGGCCAATCGAGCAGAGCGCAACATCAACCCCCAATACCGGGAGAGACGAAACCCCTCTTATCGCTCATTGCCTCCATGTGACTCGGGACAGTATCTAAAAACCACCGTTTTGCATGCCCTCATGGACGTGGTAAGGTGGAAATCAAAGCACAGTGGGAATCACACAAGACTCTATGATGATCTCGGGTCTACAGACTAACCTGCACTAGTGTCACCTGAGAACTGCCATCTGACGTGAGGTATAATACCATCTGGGAGTTCTCGGCGAGTCCGTCCAGTGTACCCAGTCTCCACTGAGCACCCGTATACCATCTCTGATGTCAAACACCAATGGATATGGGATCATCCATCGCCCATCTCATGGGTCGAGAAGCGTATACGCTAGTCTACACTGGTATATCGATGCCCCGTCTCGATACACCTATGACTAGGGACCTTGAAGGATGTATTTATGGACTACCATGTCCCCACTAGTATGATCTGCATCATAGTCCAGGTAGTCAAGTACACATCCTAAGGGCTTTACCAACATGTAACTATAAGACTGTATAAAGAGACTAGTATACATGTTAAGATAAAGAGCAGCCAGATAGCATACTATCATATCGAGCAAGAAAGTCATCTCTATATATGTCCAAGCATCCAATATAATATACATCATCTGTACAATACTGGCCTCTAGGGCATACATACAACTAACATATGTTTCATCAGATAAATGAATCCGTACCATGAGTAATCATCCGTGAAAGTAATGAGATAGGAAAAACCACCTCTTGCATGTGTAGACATTGGACCACATACATCGCTGTGTATGAGTCCTAAGAGCTCGCTCGCTCTTACTGCATGTCCAGTAAATGGAGTCTTTGTCATCTTTCCTTTGAGACAAGATTGACAGGTGGCATAAGTTTGATATTCGAACGAGTCCAAATATCCTTCTCTATGTAACTTAGTCAACCTTCTCTCATTGATGTGACCCAGTCTACAATGCCATAAGAAAGCTTTATTTAAATATGGAGACTTTCTTTTTAGTGTGTTCTGGACATTGAAAATTTGGAGTTGGTTTAATACATATATACCGTTATCCAGTGTACCGGACCCAATCAAACCATGATTAAGGTGGATGTTAACAACACCACTTCCAAACGTGAAATCATAACCTTTATTTGATAACAAGGAAACAGATATGATATTACACGTTAAGCTGGGTACACAAAAACAGTTATGTAAAACCAAAATGTGTCCACTCGTCAATCCCAGGTGATAATCCCCTACGGACACAGCTCCCACGCTAGCTCCGTTAGCAACCATCAGGGTCATATCACCTTCCTTCAGCACTCTACGGTTTCTCAGTGCCTGCAATGAATTGCAAATATGAGATCCTAATCCGGTATCCAATACCCAGGAAGTAGAGTTGATTGACAGACAATTCTCAATTACAAACACACCTGAAGTCGAAGCCACATCTTGCTTCGGTTCCTGGTTCTTGGCGTTCCACGGCTTGCAATCCTTTTTCCAGTGCTCTTTCCTGTGACAATAGAAGCACTCATCCTGGGCCACTACCGGTACCGTAAAATTTTTCTTTCCCTTCCCTGCCACCTTACTAACACCTCCTCTAGGTCTGTTGGGGGCCTTATTCTTCCTTCCTTTGGTTTTAGCCTTGGACCCGGAAGAGGAAGTACCGCGAACAAACATAGCGGGTGTTTCCCTTGCCTTCTGCAAGATGCCCTCTGCACTCCTCAACATGTTAAGGAGTTCTGAAAGTTCAACTTCTTTTCTTTGAATGTTGAAGTTCAGAATAAACTGGGCGTAGGTGGGAGGGAGGGATTGGAGAATAAGGTCTGTGTAGAGCTCATTATCCAAAGTCGTCCCAAAGTCTGCGAGCTCTTCTATATAGCCAATCATCTTTAGGACATGTTCTCCTACCGATGATCCGACGGCCAACCTCGCTTGAAACAGCTTCTTTGAGGTCTCGTATCTTGCTATACGAGATTGCTCCCCATACAGATCTTTTGTATGGAGAAATATGGAGTCAAGATCCATATCGACTCCATATCCTCGTGCCTCCTCTGATGTTCATTGTTCATCGAGGCAAGCACGATGCACTTGGCTTTCGCGCAATCTAAATCCCAGGTTTTGCGGATTTCCTTATCCGCATTACTGGATTTGGGACCTGGGACTTCAGGTGCCTTAGTGGTGAGAACATACCCTAATTTGTCATAAGTCAAGGCCATTTTGACATTCCGCAGCCAATCTTTATAGTTTGGCCCTGTCAGTATATTTTTCTCTAAAAGTAACTTAAGTCCAGTCATTTTCAGGGTCGCTGCAATTTGGAGAGAGAGAAGAAAACTCTTTAGCATGATGCTCTTGCAAGTTTAGAATGGTTTTTAATTTATCTAAACTGGATGGCTCCCACTGTTTCTCGAATCCTTCCTCAAACCATAAAAGAAGAATTAGCCAGGACTATTCTCACTATACAATACTTGCTTAACCGTTCAGCCAGGCTGGTGTCGGTACTTCGAGGGAGGTTTTCCAACGCTTTCGCGAAGTTCCTTAATTAAATAACCTCTTTTCTCCGGGGGCGTAACCCCGCTGACACCTTTCTTGACACCTACTTGGTTTATAGCATTGATCGTTAAGTGACGAATATCCTGATGAGTAGCATATACTCACAGTAGGATCGGGATCCAAATATCATCGTATGATAATGTTGAAGGAATCCTACCAACATTCATCAAACTCTAAATGGTATGCAACTCTTTGCAAATTTCAGTTTCTTTAGAAATTCCCGATATATATTTTTGCCCCATGCTCTTATGACCTTGGCGTTAGGTCAAAATGTCATAAGTCACATATCAAGTTCTACCCATCATTATCTTGTTAATTTGAACCCATCCGTATATATCCTTGACGTTCGGCCAAAATGATAATACGACTGTCCCAAACTAACTCATCTATCTATGCGACAAATGAATACCCAGCAGCTACCAAACACTATGCCTTGGCGTTATGTCAAAATACATAGCTTGAATACTACTGAATACCTAAATGAAATGACGGAGGGCTACGAATGGTTTTGAAGAAACCGTGAACGTAGTGAACTTGATATGACCGAAGGAACCTGATAGCTTTTAAAAGGAGTGGTTAAAACTCCGCAATTAAAAATATCATCTGTTTTAAAATAACCGAGTGGTTTCTTTTAAATTGTTCCAACGATTCATCTTTTGGTTTATTTTCTTTGCATTATAAATAATGTGTCCCATCATTAACCTATCATTACAGAAAACAACGAAAATACAACGTCCTCTTATGCCATCCGCATTCGCCACGGGGTCCCGTCATCACCCGTTAGGTTACTTAACTAACGGCAGAGCGAGGGCTGGGCTAGCGCGGGTGTAAAACATAAGTGACGTCTAAATAGATATTGTACATTCGTCAGACGCAATAATAGGCATTCCAGATCTCATATGAACTTTATTGGATTTGCAAGCAATCCGTGTTTGTTTAGAGCCTGCAACAAAAGACGAATTACACAGTTGTGATGAATAGCCATTACCCCACCCTAGACCCCTACGGGTATGGCAAACTACCAGCCAAATACCCGAAGTGAAGCGGTCTCCCTCAACAAAGTGAGTAGGCCACTAAACACTTCAAAGTACCCGGTAGTTTGTGCACCCCATCTTGGGTCTATCCTAGGAGCAAAAAACAGTAAAATGAAATAATACAACGGTGGCTACAACCCCAACGTGGATGCGCCCCGCAAAATAATATTACAACATATTACGATTACTTTGAATGAATTAAAATAATAAGCCATCACAAAACCCGGCTAATCATCACAACAGTCCAATACAGTTCACATCCACAAACAGTAAAAACCATTACAGAAATGTTCAACCCCCTGCCAACCGACATACTAGCTGTTAGGGGAGGTTTACGAACACATTATACAATCACAGATATAATCATATTAGCAAACATCATAAAATTTCGATCGAGCAAAACACTTTAGATTCTAGTACAAAACTTCTCTGTGCACCTGAGATCTTAGCAGAAAATAAAATATCCAGAAATATCACTGTTAACACAAAGGGGTTACTGGAAAAATTTGGGCCGACTCGGCCCTAACTCGGCCGCGGATCCGCGGCGGATTGCATGGATCCGCCGCGGTTCCGCGGTGAGTTAGCCGAGTTGGGAGTCGAAATTTCTTCAGTAGCCCTATAATTTCATGCATGTTATTCTGCAGGTCCCTGAAAAATTTTTCGGGCCTGTTTTAAATTCGACAGAAACTGTGTTAAAACGATGATCTTTCCGGTTCTTTTTGCGTTCGAAATACTTACGACTTTGCTAATGAGTTAATTATTGTTTAGCGAGGCTCTGATACCACTGTAAGTCGATGTACAACTGTAAGTGCACGGCGGCGCCCCGGCCGTCAATCCGACGCCGGAATGCGGAAGCGGTGAAAAACTTTAATTTTGCGGACTTAGCAAACCGGCACCACCGCGCACTAAACATCCGGATCGTAACCATTAACAACTCTAAGCTACTAACAAGATAGGGAAGAGAAGTATACCGACAGATCCGAGTCCTCCGGTCTTCTCGTCGTCGTCCCGATCTCCTGCGGAATGTCCCGTCTCCTCCTCGTCGCCGGAAGTGCACCACATCGCCTACTTCTTTTACGGGCTCCCACCTCAATGCCGAGGCAACTCGGGCACGAAGCCGGCTACTCGACGTGCCCAAGATATGCTGTAGAATATCTAGAGAAGAAGTCTCATTTTTGGGGTTCATGGAATTGCCTTTTGTGGTGGAGGAAAAAGAACTTGGAGAGAGGTAGGAAAAATGTAGCATACAAAAGAATGAATGTATCATATTTTCTTCTCACTTCAAAAATGAATCCACTTCCCCATTCCATAGGAATGGCCGCCCCCCCCCACCCATGTGTGATTGGAGAGAGAAAGAGTAAGGTCAAGGGGGTGGGTGGAAGTAATGATGAAAAGAGATGATGAAAGAATCCAATGATCACAACCATAACCCACACTCCAAAACAAGTAATCAACAACCATGATGGTTACTAAAAGTCAAGCCATCAATAAGATATGAAGTCAAATGATGGGACAAGTATCATGACATGATAATATGCAAAGACCCCCTCCACAAATGCTTATTTGCAACAATGCAAATAAGCCCTCCTCCACCAATCTTCGGCCAATGAACGGAACAATGGAAATCGGCCGAAACTAAAAGCAAACTGGCAACTCCAGAAAACTGGTCCCGTAATAAATTACAGGAAAACCCCGATACTGTGCATACACACCCGCATCTGTATTTCGACAGAAATACAAATGCAATGAGACAAAATCTCCACTGTACTATACTAGAATCCGGCTTATACCAAAACCGGCTAGTAATATCTGTTCGATCCTGATCCGTGCAATACCGCACGTATCTGATCGAACCCTGCCATATACCCATACGGCCTATAGTACAAACTGTCCGATCCTGATCCGTGCAATACCGCACGTATCTGATCGGACCTTGCCATATCTCCATACGGCCTCTACAACCTTTCGCCCGAAAGCTGAGTAACTGAATGTGGGGGACTCTAAAGACTCGTCAACACCTTGGTTGTGGATTTAACCACTAGCACGTCAGAGGTATAAGCCAATACGTAACGGGCTACCATGTATTGATTAAAAGGGATGTCTGTGAGTGAACTCAGCCTGACAACCCTACTGAGCCTGTCAGTGACAATATCCGTACAGTCCGGTCCGTTCGTCTATGAGCATCGCATGGCGGGCCTAGGGGGTTGGTAAAAGCCAGACCCCCAAAAGCGGTACAAGTCGTGTCGGAGTGTAGCCCAGAACACCCTGAGATACTACTGGAATACCTACCAGTAAATCTCCTTGCCTCGGCCGAGGGCTTTGTGTAATGGCTCTCCTAGACACAGCACGACCTCACCCCCAATACCGGGAGAAACGAACCCCTGAAGATACGCTCACTGCCTCCATGTGGCTCAGGACTGTACCCAACTAAAACCTGTTTGCACGACTCCTTTGAGCCGTGGTAGGGTAGTAATCAAAGTACAGTGGGAACTCACACGAGACAAATGACGATCCCCAGGTCGATGAACTAACCTGTACACATGTCACCTGGGAACTGCCAACTGACGTCTGGTATATGACCAACTGGCATGTTCCCGGCGAGTCCTGTCCGGTGTACTCATAACCCAATGAGCACCTGTATACATCTTAGGTGATCTAACTGACACCAGTGGCTTGTGAGACCGGCCACCGCCCCTCGTCGGGGTCTCGACTGTATACACTAGTCTACTATGGAGTATCGATGCCCTGTCTCGAAACTCACACGACTAGGGACCATTTCAGGATATGCTTATAGACCCCAGCTCCCACTTATATGATCGCCCTCATACTGCTGGTGGTCAAGCAAGAATCCTAGGGGCTCTATCAACGTGTAATAGCGACGTGTCAGGTCACTTAAAACAGTACACGATGATAAAGGTAAACCAGATAGCATACTATCATCTCGAGCAAGACTGTCCTACCGGGATAGGTCCTCCATCAATCATTGCAATCACGTACATGTGATCCAATAATTGACTCTGAGGGCACTATCTCCAACAATCTCCCACTTGCACTCAAGGCTAATTATTGCGATGTCGCATACTCACAGCCCGTGTGATACCGTACACCCAACTCCTCTACTAGTCAATCCCACAAAGCTTGTTTGCGAAACTATTGCGTTCGAGGAATAGCCTCAGTGAGTGGATCCGCTTTGCTGTTTCTTTCTATGTCTCTCTATATCTCAAGTTCGCGGAGAAAGCCATCTCCCGAAATGAGCAATACCTGTCTTAGAACGTGTCTGGAGGTCTGATGGGACATAGCTCATAAATGAACTCCAAATCCAAACTTCTTAGACTGTATCGTCAACTGAACTTAATCAGTATCCTGCGCCATGCCTCCCTCAGTATTGTCTTGGACCACCTGTCCAAAATACTGCCCCTCGTCAGAGGGAAAACTATAATTCTGACAACCTCCTTGTCGTCCATGTCACCTTGGAAGCCTGGAATGATAACTGTCTCCCACATGAGGCTGTCGTTATCATATCCCTAGAACATCCACTTATGTTCTAAAACTGCTTCCGACTGTTTCTCCAGGATTGGATTAATGTCAACTTATTGCATCTAGTGCAAGAACAATATCTGGTGTGGTACTTGACATCTCATGATTGACTCAATTGCCTGAGCAAGTGATCTGCCAATCATGCACTTCCCTCTCCACTTTAGTCTGTAAGACACCTTTAGAGAGGGTGACTCCATTACCTGCAGGTACACTACCGTGCCAGGAGTCGTCCATTCTAAATACTCTTAGAACGCTGTCTTAATACCCAGATTGGGAGACTACCCAAATCTAGATCTAAAACCATAGATCTAGTAACCAGTATGTCTGTTATAAAATCCATTTCCTGTGTGGAGAAAACACTGTGTGACGACCAAAGTATAACCGATCGTAGTATAGGAGTTTCCTTTCCTACTTTGTGTATGTCATCCAAATACCAGGATATCACACCCTACTACCTTCTCAACAGATCCATCCCCTATTCTGATGAAGTAAAACCCATGACTGTCACGTCAGAAATGGACGATCTATCTCCGCTACATCTGCTTTAGTCTATAAATAGACATAAGCTACCTGTCCACCAATGCTTCCGCTGCTCCCACTGACTACGACAACCCTCTGGCAGAGTCATATACACGTACACTTCTGAAGCCAGTTCAGAACGACGCTATACTCATCCTCCTGCCGGGTCTCGCAGCCTGGAACAGCAGCAATGGCAAGTGTGGGTAAACAGGAACCTCCCTGCCACCGTCCTTGAGGCTATCGTAGTACCTCTCGGGTGCCTGAGGTTACCCACCTTATCTGCGGAGTGGCCAATGGAATTTCAATCCAGATTGAATCTTTAGGTTCCTTATCAAATCTTTTGTAATCGTTTGTGGTTCTGGAATCACTTCCAGTTCTACCATACTCCCACTACTGTTTTCTGAAAAAATCCATTTTTAATAAAACTGTGGCGAGTCTAGAACAATATCGCTATTGTTCATCCAGATGGTAGAAAGTCAACCCTCGTCATAGCCTGGGTCAACCCACAAACAGCCATTACAGAAACGTGCCTTGAGTTATCCAGAGTCTGGTTTTAATCATAAGCTGGACAACTCCCCGTACCTTAACAACGTCAAGATACGAACTGTTCTATATCCCATATAGGACCAGAGGCACTGATTTAACTGAACCAGATCCAAATCATGCAACTGTCTCCAGTGCATGTCAACTAAATGGAAGGAGGCCGATCAGCGTTACTCAACTTAGGAATGCTTCCAATTATGAGTAACCTGAAAGAGAAGCAAGTTCTCTTAGTCATTACTATCAACTGAACACCATACACAAGTATCTACATCTTCGATCTCTTTGAAGAATCCCGATACTTGCTACACCTGGTTCTCTACTCTATTCAAATACCTATAACTTCTCAAAATTCGGACCATGTGTTTCCACGAAACACCTGTCTAAAAACTAGAGAAGTCATAAGTAAACCGAATATAGTACGAGGACCAACCCCTCTGTCCTGATGGACCCTTGACAACATACAATACTCTGTATAAGTCTCTTGAGTTTGATAACTCATTCACTGTGTGTCGTAGGTTGAAAACTGTACTTTTGGTTATGAAGAATTACACCGTTGTTCAATGCTCCTTGCCTAACCATCCACTGATATAGGTAAATGTCGTAGACATAATTTCAGAAAGGTATATCTCACTCTATGAAAATAGACGTACAGATATATCAATTTGAAATTGGTGCATAACAGCGGATATTCAAAACCAAATATTTGCCGACCGGCAAACGACCCAGGTGACTTCCTCAAATATCACCGATTACAACGAATCCCGATATAATGAGGATGATCACCCAATTCCCAATAACCTACTCCCACTCATCATCTGTAAAACCATACAGATGTGAGAATCATACCTGGTAAATACATACCCTGGAGCAAGTGTCTAATCGGGAAATCAGTTTTCCTTTAACAGTACACAGTGAAACTGAAACATTGAAATGTCTCGATGGGGTATCCTGGTATTCCTAGTAATGCCTCTTCCATTATCCAGATTCACAACTGTAACCGTGTAATTCTTTTCCACCTCTCCAAATCCCTTCATATGTCTTTAGTCTTTACCATCTGCATACCCCTTTAGGCCAAATGATTTTCTTCCTTCCCTACCGTTCGGCACCAGCCTATGGTTTGGAAGAAGACTATCCAATAAGCATAATGGGTGTACTGTCCCAATCCTAGGAACACTCGCAATGTGAGAGAAGGTGAAGATAAAAGACACCTGAATAACTCTTATTCCTATTTCTCCTGAACCAGAATCCATCCCCGAACTGGAACAAGTTCCTTTCGAGTTCGTATATAACCATACGATGGAGTATCCAATAAACTGTGGATCTTCGTAGTGATACGGAGTGTCCTGGAGAAATACAAAGGTGATTTTAGGATTGGCGAAGGAATACTTGGTTTGGTCGTGAAAATTTGTTGCAATTTACTTTGCCCTCTTACTAATCCCTTGCTTTGTCTTAACTTAATACCTTCTGCACACCATCGTTATGCTGATTGGTTTTCTTCATTCCCTACCGGTCGGCACCAGCCTAAGGTTTGGAAGAAGACAATCCAATTTGCGTAATAGGTGTACTACCCCTAAACCAAGGAGTACTCGTAACCTGAGAGAGGGAAAAAGGAAAAGACAACTGAATAATCCTATCCGTTTTCTCCAGAACCGGAAACCATCCTCGAATAAATTCTTTCGAGTTCGTATCTAACCATACGATGGTTTTGTCCAATGGAAGTGGACGTTCGTAGCAATACGGGGTGTCCTGGAGAAAAGGGTAAAAGTAGGAGTGGCAATGAGGTTTGCAACTCTGACAATCCAAAAGCCAGTGTTAAGAAGGTTCGGTCAACTTGGTCACTGAGTCATTGTCTTAGGGTCGGGTCAATGGTCGCTGCCAAAGAGAGAGAGAAAAGAAACACTCAGCGTGCACTCTAACCTAGATCAGAATGGTTACCAATTTATCTAATCTGGAAACCTCCCACTGTACCTCAAATTCTCCTCCAAACCTGAAAGAAGAATTAGTCGGGGTCACCCGAGGAGTATACCAACTCATCAGTGGGAATCGGGATCCAACTATCATCGCATGATAACGTGACGGAATCCGCTCACGGTATCACACTCCAGAAGGTATGCGCATATCTGGCAAGTTTCAGTTCTTTTGAAACTCCCGATGTGATTTCTGCCCCATGCTCTTATGACCTTGACTTTGGCCAACATATCATAAGTCACATGTCAAGTTCTACCCGTCATTCTCCAGGTTAATTTGAATCCACCCGTACATACCCTTGACTTTGGCCAAAATGGCAGTACGACTGTCCCAAACCAACGCATCTATCTATGCTGCATATGAATACCCCAATAGCTACCAATCACTGTGCCTTGACTTTGGCCAACATACACAGCTTGAATACTATTGACCACCCATATGAAACGACGGAGGGCTACGAATGGTTTCTGGCGAAAACCTTTAACGTAAAGAACTTGATATCGTCGAAGGAACGGATAGCTTTTTAAAATATAGTGACGAAAACCTTCGCTAAAGAGGTCACTCCCGGTGAAGGGATCTCGGCTCTTTCCCCGTAGAATGGGGTGCAGGATATTCCAACTGAATACCACGGTGCAAAGCAAAAGTAATCGGCTATAGTGAAGTTAATGCCCCGACGCAAACTTTTGTCCAAGGGGTCACTCCCGGTGAAGGGATCTCGGCCCTTGCCTCGTCGACTGAGGAGCAGGATATTCCAACTGAATATCTCGATGCAAAACAAATATGAACGTCCTTGCAATAACAGCTTTTTGAAAAAGTGTTCCAACAACATCAGATTAGGTTTGTTTTTAACTTGCATTGATCCGAATCAATGCAGTCCCATCAATTGATCACACCAAAAAGAACGAAAACATACTGATGTACGTATATGCCATCCGCATTCGCCACTGGGTCCCATCATTACCCGTTAGGTTAGCTAACTAACGACAGAGCGGGGACTGGACTAGCGCGGATGCAAAACATATACAACATCTACTAATATATATACCAATATATTATATTTCGCTCAAGGCGTGAAAGAAATGCAACATCACAGAAATGTACAGCATCACAGAACAATACAGATATCTGGGATCCCCGGGTTTCACAGAGCCACTACTGAAACCCGACGTTCCCCTGGTCGTGTGGATAGCCTGTGCAATGAAATCCTAGACCCCTACGGGCGCGGCAAGTCACCCGCCAAAACCTGAAGCGAGGCAGCCCCCTTCAGTACCGTGAATGGACCACCCAGCACTTCACGGAATCCGGCAACTTGGGCACCCCTCCTGGGTCAACCTGTACCCCCTACGAGTGCGGCGAATAGCCCGCCAATCCTAGAGTGAAGCCCCCTCCGTCTCAATGCCATGAGATGCGGGCTTGTTGCCCTCTGGAACCCGGCTATCCGTGCACCCCGCCGCGGGGTAATCCTAGTACAGAAAATAAAATATACATACAACGGGTGCATCGACCGCAACCTGGTCGTGCCCCAAAATAATAATACAAACTGGCAGTGAAGGCAGTCCACATGTCGGACGCTCGCCCCGCAATATCAAATGTACATAATACAACCACAACTGTACTAGCATTGCATCCAGGCTATCCCCACGACCGATCCGCAACATCACAGCAAAACCAAAACATCAACGTGAAAATCACGTTCGCAAATCCGTCTAACCGGGCTATAGCAGTTAGACCGGATTTACCGATCGAGTGACATTCACGGTCGCAGATATAATGTAAATACTGTGAAAAATGTGTTTAAAATATTCGATCCATCAAATTTTAACAAGTGGGCCCCCAAACAATACTGTAGCAGATCAAGAAATCCTGGGCCCAAAATTAATATTCCAAAACCCAAATTTAAAGCCCACAAGCCCACTGGAAAAACCTGGTGAGCTGAACCCAAATACCTGCGGCGGAACCGCGGCCAACAAGGGGTTAAGGCCGCGGTTCCGCGGTCGTACGGAGGGTTCAGGGAACCAAAATTTTCCAGTGGTCTTAGGGTACTCTGTACATCATTCTGCAATCACCTGAAAAATTTTTCGAGACCAAAAATTTCCAACAGAAACTGATGCGAACTAAAATGCAGTTTTGGAACATTCGATCGATCGAAACAGAAAAACACATTACACAAAGCTAGACTAAGTTAATGGCGAGGCTCTGATACCACTGTAAGTGCACGGCGGCGCCCCGGCCGTCAATCCGACGCCGGAATGCCGAAGCGGTGAAAATCTTTAATTTTGCGGACTTAGCAAACCGGCACCACCGCGCACTAAACATCCGGATCGTAACCATTAACAGGTCTAAGCTACTAACAAGATAGGGAAGAGAAGTATACCGACAGATCTGAGTCCTCCGGTCTTCTTGTCGTCGTCCCGATCTCCTGCGGAATGTCCCGTCTCCTCCTCGTCGCCGGAAGTGCACCACATCGCCTACTTCTTTTACAGGCTCCCACCTCAATGCCGAGGCAACTCGGGCACGAAGCCGGCTACTCGACGTGCCCAAGATATGCTGTAGAATATCTAGAGAAGAAGTCTCATTTTTGGGGTTCATGGAATTGCCTTTTGTGGTGGAGGAAAAAGAACTTGGAGAGAGGTAGGAAAAATGTAGCATACAAAAGAATGAATGTATCATATTTTCTTCTCACTTCAAAATGAATCCACTTCCCCATTCCATAGGAATGGCCGGCCCCCCCCACCCATGTGTGATTGGAGAGAGAAAGAGTAAGGTCAAGGGGGTGGGTGGAAGTAATGATGAAAAGAGATGATGAAAGAATCCAATGATCACAACCATAACCCACACTCCAAAACAAGTAATCAACAACCATGATGGTTACTAAAAGTCAATCCATCAAGAAGATATGAAGTCAAATGATGGGACAAGTATCATGACATGATAATATGCAAAGACCCCCTCCACAAATGCTTATTTGCAACAATGCAAATAAGCCCTCCTCCACCAATCTTCGGCCAATGAACGGAACAATGGAAATCGGCCGAAACTAAAAGCAAACTGGCAACTCCAGAAAACTGGTCCCGTAATAAATTACAGGAAAACCCCGATACTGTGCATACACACCCGCATCTGTATTTCGACAGAAATACAAATGCAATGAGACAAAATCTCCACTGTACTATACTAGAATCCGGCTTATACCAAAACCGGCTAGTAATATCTGTTCGATCCTGATCCGTGCAATACTGCACGTATCTGATCGAACCCTGCCATATACCCATACTGCCTATAGTACAAACTGTCCGATCCTGATCCGTGCAATACCGCACGTATCTGATCGGACCTTGCCATATCTCCATACGGCCTCTACAACCTTTCGCCCGAAAGCTGAGTAACTGAATGTGGGGAACTCTAAAGACTCGTCAACACCTTGGTTGTGGATTTAACCACTAGCACGTCAGAGGTATAAGCCAATACGTAACGGGCTACCAGGTATTGACTAAAAGGGATGACTGTGAGTGAACTTAGCCTGACAACCCTACTTAGCCTGTCAGTGACAATATCCGTACAGTCCGGTCCGTTCGTCTATGAGCATCGCATGGAGGGCCTAGGGGGTTGGTAAAAGTCAGACCCCCAAAAGCGGTACAAGTCGTGTCGGAGTGTAGCCCAGAACACCCTGAGATACTACTGGAATACCTACCAGTAAATCTCCTTGCCTCGGCCGAGGGCTTTGTGTAATGGCTCTCCTAGACACAGCACGACCTCACTCCCAATACCGGGAGAGACGAACCCCTGAAGATACACTCACTGCCTCCATGTGGCTCGGGACTGTACCCAACTAAAACCTGTTTGCACGACTCCTTTGAGCCGTGGTAGGGTAGTAATCAAAGTACAGTGGGAACTCACACGAGACAAATGACGATCCCCAGGTCGATGAACTAACCTGTACACATATCACCTGGGAACTGCCATCTGACGTCTGGTATATGACCAACTGGCATGTTCCCGGCGAGTCCTGTCCGGTGTACTCATAACCCAATGAGCACCTGTATACATCTTAGGTGATCTAACTGACACCAGTGGCTTGTGAGACCGGCCACCGCCCCTCGTCGGGGTCTCGACTGTATACACTAGTCTACTATGGAGTATCGATGCCCTGTCTCGAAACTCACACGACTAGGGACCATTTCAGGATATGCTTATAGACCCCAGCTCCCACTTATATGATCACCCTCATACTGCTGGTGGTCAAGCAAGAATTCTAGGGGCTCTATCAACGTGTAATAGCGACGTGTCAGGTCACTTAAAACAGTACACGATGATAAAGGTAAACCAGATAGCATACTATCATCTCGAGCAAGACTATCCTACCGGGATAGGTCCTCCATCAATCATTGCAATCACGTACCTGTGATCCAATAATTGACTCTGAGGGCACTATCTCCAACAACAACACTCCACGACTTGCGGGGAGGCGGATAATTGAAAAACGATCTTGTTTAAAGCGTAAACATCGACTAACCGAGAATCTTTGCATAAACAATAACTAATAACAAACATAGGAGTTAACAACTACTATGAAAAGTGATTATACCTGTAGAACCGAGTCCTTCGTCTGGTCGTTCTCCACGTCCTCTCCGGCCTTCTCTAAGTAGTAGAAGATCCACCCGAGAGCTTTACTACAAGCTTCACCTCAAACTAGAGGTAACTAAGTTTCTTAAATCGCTAATCTAAGCAACCTAGGTGATATAGAGAATGGTTAAGGATTAAGTAGTCTAATCTAATCCTTGTACTCAACACATGAGAGGGGAGGATTAGGGTTTGAAGAGGGAGAGCTTGAGGAGAGAGAAAGTGAGCAAGAGAATGGAATGAGATAATAATCTCTCATAATATATATGAAGCATAAAACAAAATCAACATAAATCATATAAATGATTTAACAACCATGCTCCATAAATATCTAATGGGTGATTCATCTCCATGAGTCATTAAGCATTTATGATGCATTAATGACATGGATGAATCACTCAAATAAGTCACTAATCTCATTTAATGCATATGCCACCTTAACCCCCAAGTCACCATCTTCTAGAAGCTTCTCGCGCAATTACGAGAACGCCCCCCCTATCCGTGAAAACACGGAAAAACTTTAGACTGTATAAATCCAATAACCGGATACTAGAAACTGGCTTAAACCAAAGCCGACTAGTAAAAACTGTCCGGATGTCGTACGTACGTAAACACACGTATGCGTCCGAACCCATGTCGTAAAACCATACGACCTCTATATCGTTTTGCCTGGTGTAGGGAAACTCTCCGTGTGGGACTCTAGAGACTCGACTACTACGCTGGCAGTGGGTTTAACCACAGACCGCAAGCGGCACTAGTTGTACGTAACGGTCCCCAGGTAGATGTCGATAAGAAGGCCGATGAGGAAACCCATCCGAACTCCTACTGAGTCTGATGTGACAATCTCCGTACAGTCCGGTCTGTTCGTCTAAGACTATCGCATATCGGGCCTATGGGGGCGGCAAGCGTCAGTCCCCTAATAGCGGTATAAGTTGTGTCGGAGTGAAGCCCATTACACCCTGAGAAACTACTGGAACCTACCAGCAAATTTCGCTTGCCCTGGCCAGGGACTTTGCGTAATGGCTCTCTGACACAGCGCGATATCAACCCCCAATACCGGGAGAGACGAATCCTGTCTAACCGCCACTGCCTCCAAGTGCTCGGGACTGCACCCAACTGCTACCTGTTTGCACGACTCCTTTGAGCCGTGGTAGGGTAGCAATCTAAGAACAGTGGGACACACTCGAGGCGAAGCAGCAGTGTCAAGTCAGTGGACTATGCTGTACTCATGTCACCTGGGAACTGTTCACTGACGACTGGTATAAAACCAACCAACAGTTCCCTGTGAGTCCTGTCCGGTGTACCCGTAACCTAACGAGCACCTACATACTATCTCCAGTACGACGTACTGACGGCTGTGGGACAGACCATCTCCCCAACTGGGATTAGAAGCGTACACACTAGTCTACTCCGTAGTATCAATGCCCTGTCTCGATAATCCTACGACTAGGGACCTAAATAAGGATGTGCTTGTAGACTACCCAGCCCCCACTAGTGTGACTGCCATCACAACGCTGGTAGTCAAGCAAGATCCTAAGAGCTCTATCAATACGTATACTCACATATTAAGATAGAAAAACCAAGTAGCATACTACCATGTTTAGCAAGACTGTTATATACATGTGAATATCCCAAGCTTTCATTAAGTAATATACAAACTAGTCTGATACAATAATGGCCCCTAGGGCATATACACTAACAGTGCGGAGAATAGCAAGACGGATGCGTTAGCCAATCTCGCTAAAGAACTGGCTGGCGAAAACCTTGATGACGTAAGGATCGTTGTATAAAGCCTTCGGTTTCTTGCGCCGGCAGAAATATCTCCGGAGTCTTCCGAAGAAAAGGGTGCGACCAAGAAAACGGCCCTACAAATAAAAAACCAGGAAGAGGCTAAGGATTGGAGAGAAGTCTTTATAGACTACTTCAAATCCCGTCGAACACCTGAAGAAGCGTCCTCAAGGCATCAGCTCATGAAACGAGCTCTGTCTTTCGCCTTCGTCAATGATACGCTGTACAAGTGATCGTTCGACTCTCTATGGTTAAGATGCATGGGGCCGGAAGAAGCTAAGAGAGTCGTCCAAGAAACTCACGATGGACTCTGCGGTTCTCATCAAGCCGGGCTAAAGATGAAGCTGAAGATCAAAAGGATGGGCTACTATTGGCCCACGATGATCCAAGATTGCCTTGAAAACGCGAAGCAGTGCCGCTCGTGCCAAATTCACGGGGACTTCATCCACCAGCATCCGAATCCTCTACACCCAACGGTGGCTAGCTGGCCGTTCAAAATGTGGGGAACTGACATAATCGGGCCTATCGAACCAGCATCGTCCAGAGGATATCGGTTCATATTGGCGACAACTGATTACCTCTCCAAGTGGGCAGAAGCAGTACCGCTAAGAGAAATGAAGACGGAGAATATTCTCCATTTCTTCAAGACACACGTCATCTATCGGTTCGGCACCCCGCGACGGATTATCTCCGATAATGGGCCAGCCAGTAAGTCTGCGGTAGCGCCCCGGAAGTCAATCAGAGGCCAAACGCGGAACAAAAACTTTTACAACTGGCGCTATCGCATATACTATAACCCGGATCTTGCCACTAACGCTAAACTAACAAACTGTAAAGAGGTAGAAAGGCTATACCGATCGATCCATGTCCTTCGGTCTTCAGCCATCATCCCACGCTCCTCGCGGCGACTCGGATCTTCTCGTCGAGGTGGCACCACGTCAACGAGTCTTTATACGGGCTCCCGCCTCTATACCGAGGCAACTCGAACATGAAGTATATCAACCGACATGTTCAAGATGAACTAAAGAATGAGTGGAATACTTTATCTTAAACACTCTTTGGTTCTCATCACATGAAAGGGTAAAAGTGGAGGTTGAAGAAGATGCTAAGGTTTGGAGAGTGTGAGCTCAAGAAAAATCTAGTGAGCAAAAATAACCAAGCACCAAAAAGAGCCTTTGCTGCCCAAAATAACGGTGGTGATATATATGAGGTTTTCTGATGAAATATCAAGGAAAATATCTTTATAAAATATCTCCACAAACCCTCCATAATATGTTAGTTATATGTATGCCCTAGAGGCCATTACTGTACATACGATGTATATTGTAGTGGATGCTAGGACATATATAAGGAGGACTTTCTTGCTCGACATGATAGTATGCTATCTGGTTGTACTTTATCTTAACACGTACTCTGATTGTCTCTATGTTACATGTTGATAAAGCCCTTAGGATATGTACTCGACTACTGGGACTATGATGAGATCATACTAGTAGGGCCACGGTAGTCGGCAAGTACATCCTATAACTGTTCCTAGTCGAGGGTGTATCGAGACAGGGCATCGATGCACCAGAGTAGACTAGCGTATACGCATCTTGACCCATATGATGGGCGATGGATGATCCCATATCCATCGGTGTTTAACATCAAGGATGGTGTACGGGTGCTCAGTGGAGACTGGGTACACTGGACGGACTCGCCGAGAACTCCCAGATGGTATTATACCATACGTCAGATGGCAGTTCTCCGGTGACACTGGTACAGAGTAGTCTGTTGACCCGAGATCGTCATAGAGTCTTGTGTGGTTCCCACTATGCTTTGATTTCCATCATACCACGTCCAAGAGGGCGTGCAAAAAGGTGGCTTTTGGGTACAGTCCCGAATCACATGGAGGCAATGAGCGATAGGAGGGGATTCGTCTCTTCCGGTATAGGGAGTTGATGTTGTGCTGTGTTCGATTGGC
The DNA here is from genome assembly GCA_030015575.1 of Agapanthus africanus. Taxonomy (NCBI): domain Eukaryota; kingdom Viridiplantae; phylum Streptophyta; class Magnoliopsida; order Asparagales; family Amaryllidaceae; genus Agapanthus; species Agapanthus africanus. The sequence goes on from JASDDO010000012.1 coordinate 369,103,703, forward strand.
TATAACCGGAAATCCCTGGCCAGGGTTGCTGAGATTTACTGGTAAGTGTTATCAGTAGTTTCTCGAACTGTTATAGACCTCAAATCGACACGACTTATCAAGCTATTGGGGTCTGACGTTTACCACCCCTAGACGAGATATGCAACATATCAGACGACGAGACCGGACTGTACGGGAGTGTTACTGTTTGGATCCACAGGAGAATGTACAGGCTTGCTTGTTGATCTTCTGAGCGCTCAATACCTGGGTAGCTGTTACGTTTAGCTGACCGCTTGCAGCTTGTGGGTGTTTGATATGATCATCACCTACTGCCGGCGTATTGACGATTCTTTAGAGTCCTACACAGAGGTTTCTTGACTCAGGCAAAACGGAGTAGGAGCACATATGTGATATGTGCGGGACCGAGGATAATGCGGTATGTGATATCGTATTGTATCCTCGCGATATATGATATCAGCCGGATCATCGGATCAAGTGTTGATTCGATGAATCGGTACGGATAAATATTAGTCGGTTATATGCGATATAGCCGGATTGTCGGATCAAGTGTTGATTCGATAATTTAATGTATAATAATATATATGATATATTAAATTGCATTAAGTAATATTTGCTCACTAAAAGATTCTTTTTCTCACTCGGGTAATACATTGATATATATGCGATATATGTTAATTGTATTATTTTATTTTGTTACGGTAAATATTATATATGTGATATATAATATTGTAACATGATATGATAACTAATGCAACTCGTTTAGTGGAGTTTAAACTTGATTAGGGTTCGGATTAGGGTTAATCTTTCTAGAAGTTTCTAGAAGGATTTGTTTTGTTTTGTGAAAGATATTTGTTCATGACTCATTCTTTTAATTACCCAAAACCCTAACCCTAGTCAATTCTCTACATTGGTTAAGTGAACCATGGTTGCATAATTCTATCATATCTCCTTTTCCTATTCATCACAAATGGATCATCATCTTCTTCCTCCTTGATTCTTCCATGGAAAAGCTTTCTTGTTTTTCCAAAGGTGATGAATAAATATGAGAAAATGATAAATAAATAGAGCAAAATTCCTACTTCATCATCCTCATCTTCCCTTGCCATTTAGATGAGGGTGTTCACATCATTTAATGAGTGTTAGCTTGTGTTAAAGAAACTTCGAGGTAGATCATCTTAGTATCGAAGATCGGAAGCAAAGCTTGCGACTTTCTCTTCGTGGAACCTCTCGAGAGTCCGGATCCCGATGATCGCAGTGAAGGGACCACAACACGGAGCATATGAAGTGAAGGACCGGATCTACAAAGGTTGTAATCCCTCTCACTTAGTGTTAAAGTGTTTAGCATGCAAGTTATCGCATAATCTCTAGTTTAAAGTTCCGTATTCGGGTAGTTCGGCACGGCTAAATTTTTATTCGGGCATGGTTGATGCCTCGTAGACCCTTGTGCGCGTGCCTAGCAACCCTACAGTGGTATCAGAGCCAAGCTAGAGCTTTAGGCGAAATCTAGACGAAGTTTAAAGTCCGATCGAACCCGGAAAACCCGAAACACTAAACTCAAAATTGCTCTCTGGAAATTTTCTTAAATCTGGGATTTTTCCAAATTAAAAATGTCCAAAAATTACAGCAGGTAATTACAAGAATTACTGTGAAACACGTGCGCGTAATTCGACAAAGTAAGCGCGGAAGCGCGGCCCCACCCCAGTATTCGCGGCGCTTCCGCGGTCACGTGATCGATTCAGCGCACGTGCTTTTCACAGTAACTCCTATTTTCTAATGTTGTATTTTCTGGAAATTTTTATTTTATTATTCAACTGTTGAATTTGCTGGGTTGTTTTGGGGATTCGATGTTTCGATCGGAGTATTAGATTTTGTCTATGTGGCTTTCCGGATATCTTATAGAAACTGTTAAAAAGTTCGAATGGATATCAATAACTCACTTTTTCCCCTGTCGGAAAATTTTTCAAAAGTTGGATTTTTCCTCGTGTATAGGAATGTTCTAAGTCGTGCAAGTAACTCGATGGACCCTCTAGAAGACAACAAACCTTAACTCGATTATGTGACCGTCTTGAACTGCCCTTTGAACCTTAGGGTTTGGGGCAGTACGGCGTGCCACATGTGAGGCGTTGGCTTGACCCTTCTACGGCTGGACCATTGGTACTGTGGCATGTAATGGATGTTTTTAAACTGTTTTCAAGTGTTGAAATGTATTGGGGAATTCTTGGGTGCTTGATGATTCGATCGGAAAGTTTAACTTTTTCTATTGATCTGGAATGTGATACAATAATTGGAATCCACAAATAGTTATGAGATAACTGATTTGAATATTATAAACATAGTAGTTTAGTCTCAGTTGATCGGTTGCTACGGAATTTTGATGTGATCAAAAGTCCGTCGCAATCACGTAGTGTACGCGGATACTCGCCGGGTAAACTTGATAGACAGCCTCACTCCATAGCCCCGACCAAGTGACCGTAAGAGAACCCCGTCACCGAAAGCATCCGTTCGGGTGCTCCCGGTAGCGGTGTTCCGCCTTGGTGCACTTCGTCGACGGTATCGGGGGTGCGGCCGTCTACTAAAGTTTGCGACGAGCATTCGATCAGGGCGTCGGGAATCTTGTTGAATTGCCCGACTTGATATTGAAAAAAGTTTTCGATAATGAGACTAAAATGCGGAGTTTATAATTGTTAGGCATGTGATGTCTAAGGAATTCATTTGGTTAGGCATGCGATGTCTAAGGAGGTTGCGGATTCCAACTGTTGTAGTTTTACACTTTCTTTTCTGTGACCGTAAGCGTAGTATGTGGTGTATCGCCGGCTTCGTTGCTATACATCAACGACAATCGGGATACGCATACTTGCTTACGTTGATGATATGAGATATTATGTGTTGCTGTGATATGTTATATTGGATCGTCGCGTTTGAATAGCCGGGGGTTTTATGTGAGATGAGAGTTTTTCTTTTTCATTCATGTAAAATTCATTTGTATGTAATATTCTTTTATTGGGGCACTTCCAGGTAGCGGAAGTTGTCACCGTTGTATATTATTTACTTTTCCGCATTAGGTAGACCCAAGGCGGGGAGCACAAGTAACCGGGTTCTAGGGTCCAGTGGGAGACCATCTCGAGGAGTCGAGACCGGGTCTCCTAACCCTAGAATTGGCGGTGTTACTTGCCGCTCTCGTAGGGGTCTAGGGATGTGGGTTTGGCTATTCATCGCGACCGTGGAATCCGTGTTTTATACAGGCTCGTATTGAAAACACGGACGTCCTAGTATATCCAATATTTCATATATGTTCTTCTGCTGCAATGTTCTGTGATGAGATCATATTACTGCCTGAGACGAATGTTTATATATTATATATATGAGATATATGTTATATTGCAGATTTCGTTTCAAAAGAGATGCTTACGAAGCATAATTAAAATGGGACTTCATTAATGAGATTAATGAAATAAAAGAAACCTAAGATGTTGTAGAAACTTGTTTAAAAACTGGTAGCTCTAGTTGTTGCTTTGCATAGCGGTGTTCCTTGTAGAACATCCAGCACCTTATTCGATAAAGAAAGGACCGAGATCCCTTCACCGGGAGTGACTCCTTTAGCAATAACTGGCAGATGCTACAAACTCGGTTTGTCTTTTGATTGCTTCTATAGTTCTTGCTTTTCACAGCGGTATATGTGATATATCCTGCACCTTATTCGATGAGGAAAGGGCCGACGATCCCTTCACCGGGAGTGACCCCTTTAGCAAAACTAGAAAAGCCTAAAAAACACTCCATTTAAAATCACTCGATTCTACAACGATATCAAGTTCATTACGCAAAGGGTTTTCTGAAAAACCCGTCGTAGCCCTCCGTCATTTCAGATAAGTGCTGTTTAGTATTCGTGCTGCGTTTGTTGGCCTCCGTCAAGGCGCAGTGTGCGGTAGCTAACCAGTATTTATCTGCTTATGCATATGATGCAGATTGAGTTAGGGTAGTCGTGCGACCTTGTTGGCCTCCGTCAAGGGTCGTGCGGGTGGGTTTGATTCGATCAAGAAATGGCGGGTTGAACTTGACTAGTAGCCTATGGTTTGTTGGCCTCCGTCAAGGTCATAGGGTGCTAGGGGCAAAATATTATTGGGAATTTCAAGTGTTGAAATTTGCAATGAGATTGCATACCTTCTATGAGATAGTTGGATCCCGATACCCGCTGCGAGTAAGAGTTACTCCTGGGAGAGTTTTACACATTACAATTAGTCGATCAAGTAGGTGTCTAGAAAGGTGTTAACGGGGTTACGCCTCTGGGAAAACGAGGTTTACTGTAATTAGGTTCGTGCGAAAGCACGGGGGACCTCCCTCAAAGTACCGACACTGGCCTGGCTGAAAGATTGGCGAACTTGTAGCGTGTAATTAATCCCGGCTAGTCTTTCCTTTTAGGGTTTGAAGGAAGATTTGACTAAAACAGTGGGAGACATCCTGATTAGATATATTAGATAACCAATCTAATCTTGCAAGAGCATACGCTGAGTGTTTTCTTCTCTCTCTCTCCAGGTAGCGACCATATCACGCCTTAATCAAGATAATAAAACGGATATATTGACTGAACCCGCTTGTTATACTGAGCTGGGAAACGTTGGTCCCGCTCCAACTTATAATTGTTATAAGACAGAGCAGGAAATTGGGGAATACCAGATTTCCCGTACCGCCCAAACGAAGAAAGTGCATGTTGATGCATCATCTTCGGGTGTGTTCATTATAGAGAACTGAGAACGGGTGATAAGTTTCATGAGACAGAAAACGGTTCAAGTGTTGCAGCCAAGTCTGTTGGTCACTGTCACCCTGTATTACCAGAATACATTGATTCTGAACAAATGTTATTAGATACCGAACCTGATATACAAAATCATATCAGTCTCTTTATTAGTAAAGAAAGGATATAAATTTGTATTGTTGGATAATGTTTTGAACATTTCCTATATCAAGAGTTGATCGGTTCAGGCACGTTATCTAAAAGCATTGACGTTCTAAATCAAACTACAGTTCTTAGTATACGGAACACACACAAGAAGAAAAGTTCAGAAATGAACGAATCCTTCTTGAGGTATTGTAGACTAGGTCATATCAATGCGACCCGACTGGCTGAAGTTACATATAGATGAATATTTAAATTAGTTTGAATTTACATCTTATGAAACTTGCCGGTCATGTCACAAAGATAAGATGACCACAGCTCTGTTTATTGGAAACAGAGAAAGAGTTAGTGAACTTTTGGGATTGATACATGTTGATGTATGAAAGTCCCCTGTCTATACATGCCAAGATTGGTTCTTAATACTTCATTACATTCTCTGATAATCTCTCAAGATTCAGACATATGTTCCTGTTGAAACACAAGTCCGAACCTTTTGAGATATTCACAGAATATAAGTTAGAAGTAGAGAACCAAAATACGGGTATAAGTATTATGTCCTTTGATGAGATCAAGGAGGAGAATACTTGAGCACGGAATTCCTGGACTGTTCTAGAGGAGAATGAGATTCTCTCTCAGCATTACTCCTCCGTATACACCATAGCACGATGGTATATCGGGGTGGAGCATTAGCACCCTATTTGATATGGTGTGCTCTATGATGAGTACTACTGAGTTTCCTATTTCCTTTTGGGTGTTATGCACTTGTGAAGCTGCATACCTATTGAATGTGGATTCAATAGTTACCAACGAACCTCAGCCTCTCTGCCGATCTAGTAGGGTTCCTCACCCACCTGAGAGATACTTAGGTTTCTCTATGACAGTGGGAGCGAGGATTGCATCATGAGATGATGACCTAACTAGTTTCGAGCTGGCCATCAGGAGTGGGACTCTGTAAGAATGGCTGGATGCTTATCGATCTGAGATGGAATCCTTATACACCAACAAAGTATGGACTTTGGTTGCTTTATCTGAAGGGTTAGATCCCCATCAGGAGCGAGTATATCTTGAGAAGATTACTTGGTGTACATGGAAAGGTTGAGACTTTCAAAGCTATGCTTAAGTCCATCCAGATCCTACTTGCCACGGCTACATACCATGACTACGATATCTGGTGGTTGGGTGTCATGACTGCTTTTCTAAATGATGTTTTAGAAAAGAGCGTCTATAAGTACACAGCCAGAGGGCTTCGTAGTCAGTGGGAGCAGCGGAAACGTGTGCAAGATGTTTTATATGATAAAACTGGCATCGCGGAGTTGGAACATCTGTTTTGATGTGGTAGTCAAAGAGTTTGACTTCATCAAAATGGTAGATGAACCTTGTATATACAAAAGGGTAGTAGGGAGTATGGTGGTGATCCTCGTAGAGTACGCGGATGACATACTCTTGATAGGGAAGAAGTTTCCTATGCTACGCTCGGTTAATCTCCGCTTATCACAAGGTTTCTCCATATAGGATCAAGGTGATACCTCCTAAATCCTGGGTTTTGATCTATAAGATAGATCTAATTGGATGTTAGGATACTCACTAGTTGTAGTGAGATGGTATCAATCGATCCTGGGGAGAATCACTGGAAAGGTTCCAGGATGATAAGGACGACTGAATGTCAGTCGCAGGCATTGTCTTTACCTTCAGTGGAGGGACGGTATGTTGGAAGAGTTCCAAGCTAGATACCGTGACACACTAGACGATTAAAGGCAAGATACATCGTTACCTAGGATGCTACCAAAGAGGCAGTCTGGATATATATAAGTTCATAAGATGAACTTCGTTCCTACCATTGTGTGACAATGGAGTTGTGGCTTCAGCCAAGGAACTTCCGTCCCATCAGAAATCCAGATATAATTCTTAGGCAGCATCACCTGATCATGGAGATGGTTGATCTCCAGGGAGATCGAGGTTAGGAGAGCAGACACAGAGGACAACAGCGCGGATCCACTCACGAAGGCCTTTTTCCCAGTAGAGACTTTTATGGGATGGTTGAGTATGAGATACTTCAACCACAGCTAATTGTTGGGTATGCGATACCATAACAGATGGCCCTAGTGCAAGTGGGAGATTGTTAGTTATATGTATGGCCTAGAGGCCATTACTGTACATACGATGTATATTGTAGTGGATGCTAGGACATATATAAAGAGGACTTTCTTGCTCGACATGATAGTATGCTATCTGGTTGTACTTTATCTTAACATGTACTCTGATTGTCTCTATGTTACATGTTGATAAAGCCCTTAGGATATGTACTCGACTACTGGGACTATGATGAGATCATACTAGTGGGGCCACGGTAGTCGGCGAGTACATCCTATAACTGTTCCTAGTCGAGGGTGTATCGAGACAGGGCATCGATGCACCAGAGTAGACTAGCGTATACGCATCTTGACCCATATGATGGGCGATGGATGATCCCATATCCATCGGTGTTTGACATCAAGGATGGTGTACGGGTGCTCAGTGGAGACTGGGTACACTGGACGGACTCGCCGAGAACTCCCAGATGGTATTATACCATACGTCAGATGGCAGTTCTCCGGTGACACTGGTACAGAGTAGTCTGTTGACCCGAGATCGTCATAGAGTCTTGTGTGGTACCCACTGTGCTTTGATTTCCATCATACCACGTCCAAGAGGGCGTGCAAAAAGGTGGCTTTTGGGTACAGTCCCGAATCACATGGAGGCAATGAGCGATAGGAGGGGATTCGTCTCTCCCGGTATAGGGAGTTGATGTTGTGCTGTGTTCGATTGGCTATAACCGGAAATCCCTGGCCAGGGTTGCTGAGATTTACTGGTAAGTGTTATCAGTAGTTTCTCGAACTGTTATAGACCTCAAATCGACACGACTTATCAAGCTATTGGGGTCTGACGTTTACCACCCCTAGACGAGATATGCAACATATCAGACGACGAGACCGGACTGTACGGGAGTGTTACTGTTTGGATCCACAGGAGAATGTACAGGCTTGCTTGTTGATCTTCTGAGCGCTCAATACCTGGGTAGCTGTTACGTTTAGCTGACCGCTTGCAGCTTGTGGGTGTTTGATATGATCATCACCTACTGCCGGCGTATTGACGATTCTTTAGAGTCCTACACAGAGGTTTCTTGACTCAGGCAAAACGGAGTAGGAGCACATATGTGATATGTGCGGGACCGAGGATAATGCGGTATGTGATATCGTATTGTATCCTCACGATATATGATATCAGCCGGGTCATCGGATCAAGTGTTGATTCGATGAATCGGTACGGATAAATATTAGTCGGTTATATGCGATATAGCCGGATTGTCGGATCAAGTGTTGATTCGATAATTTAATGTATAATAATATATATGATATATTAAATTGCATTAAGTAATATTTGCTCACTAAAAGATTCTTTTTCTCACTCGGGTAATACATTGATATATATGCGATATATGTTAATTGTATTATTTTATTTTGTTACGGTAAATATTATATATGTGATATATAATATTGTAACATGATATGATAACTAATGCAACTCGTTTAGTGGAGTTTAAACTTGATTAGGGTTCGGATTAGGGTTAATCTTTCTAGAAGTTTCTAGAAGGATTTGTTTTGTTTTGTGAAAGATATTTGTTCATGACTCATTCTTTTAATTACCCAAAACCCTAACCCTAGTCAATTCTCTACATTGGTTAAGTGAACCATGGTTGCATAATTCTATCATATCTCCTTTTCCTATTCATCACAAATGGATCATCATCTTCTTCCTCCTTGATTCTTCCATGGAAAAGCTTTCTTGTTTTTCCAAAGGTGATGAATAAATATGAGAAAATGATAAATAAATAGAGCAAAATTCCTACTTCATCATCCTCATCTTCCCTTGCCATTTAGATGAGGGTGTTCACATCATTTAATGAGTGTTAGCTTGTGTTAAAGAAACTTCGAGGTAGATCATCTTAGTATCGAAGATCGGAAGCAAAGCTTGCGACTTTCTCTTCGTGGAACCTCTCGAGAGTCCGGATCCCGTTGATCGCAGCGAAGGGACCACAACACGGAGCATATGAAGTGAAGGACCGGATCTACAAAGGTTGTAATCCCTCTCACTTAGTGTTAAAGTGTTTAGCATGCAAGTTATCGCCTAATCTCTAGTTTAAAGTTCCGTATTCGGGTATTTCGGCACGGCTAAATTTTTATTCGGGCATGGTTGATGCCTCGTAGACCCTTGTGCGCGTGCCTAGCAACCCTACATAATATCCTACCCAAAACAAACACCATTAATTCTATCATGACTCACTTAGTGACTCATTAGCATGAGTCACTAATGAACATGCTAGAAGAAATGTGTCATAACAATGAGTCATACTTTCCAAAATCCATTTAACCTTTTAAACTAAAATGATTAACCAAAAACAAATGCTTCTTCTAAAATATTCTCGTAACGGATTTCGAGAATACCCCTCACCTGTATATACATACCTGTATCCGTATTCCGATCGAATACGGATACGAGAGACTAAAATATTCCGACTCAGTATAATACTTGGATCCGGATTAAACCAAATCCCACCAGTATTATCTGTCTGAAATATGACACGTGCACAAGTGCACGTGCATTTTTGAACCCTGCCATAAAACCATACGGCCTCTACAACGTTTCGCCCGAACTTGGGAAACTATCTGTGGGGGACTCTAAAGACTCGTCAGTACCCTGGCAGTGTGTATAACCACAAGCCGTCAGTGGTACTAGCTGTACGTAACGGCTGCCCATGTATTGACAGAAAGGGAAGCTGATGAGCGAACTCATCCTGAAACCATACTGAGCCTATCAGTGACAATATCCGTACAGTCCGTTCCGTTCGTCTATAAGCATCGCATATGCGGCCTAGGGGTCGGTAACGTCAGACCCCCAATAGCTGTATAAGTCGTATCGGAGGGTAGCCCTGAACACCCTGAGAAACTACTGGAATACCTACCAGTAATTCTCACCTGCCTTGGACAAGGACTTGGTGTAATGGATCTCCTAGACACAGCGCGATCTCACCCCCAATACCGGAAGAGACGAATCCCCTGCCGATCCGCTCACTGCCTCTATGTGGCTCGGGACTATACCCAACTAAAACCTGTTTGCACGACTCCTTTGAGCCGTGGTAGGATAGTAATCTAAGCACAGTAGGAACTCACACGAGATAAATGACGACCTCAGGTCGATGAACTAACCAGTACACATGTCACTAGGGAACTGCTATCTGACACTAGGTATAATACCAACTAGCATGTTCCCGGCGAGTCCTGTCCGGTGCACTCATAACCCAATGAGCACCTGTATACATCTTAGGTGATCCAACTGACACCAATGGCTTGTGAGACCGGCCACCGCCCCTCGTCGGGGTCTCGACTGTATACACTAGTCTACTCTGGAGTATTGATGCCCTATCTCGAAACTCCCACGACTAGGGACCACTTTTAAGGATGTGCTTATGGACTACCCAACTCTCACGTATATGATCACCATCATACTGTTGGTAGTCAAGCAAGAATGCTAAGGGCTCTATCAATGTGTAATAGTGATCATGTCACCTAAAGTTATACACGATGATAAAGGCAAACCAGATAGCATACTATTATCTTGAGTAAGACTGTCCTACCGGTATAGGTCCTCCTCAATCATTGCAATCACGTGCCTACGATCCAATAACTGACTTTGAGGGCACTACGACTAACAATCTCCCACTTGCACTTAAGGCCAATTATTGCGATGTCGCATACTCACAGCCCGTGTGATACCAAACACCCAACTCCTCTACTAACTAGTTTCATAAAGCTCGTTTGTAAAACCCTTATGTTCGAGAAATATCCTCAATGAGTGGATCCGCCATGATGTTTCTTTCTATGTCTCTCTTAATCTCAAGTTCGCGAAGAAGGCCATCTCCCGAATTGAGTAATACTTGTCTTAGAATATGTCTGGATATCTGATGGGATCTAGTTCATAAATGAACTCCAAATCCAAAATTCTTAGACTGTATCGTCAACGGAACCTAATCACTATCCTGCGCCATGCCTCCCACCGTATCCTCTTGGACCACCTGTCCATAATACTGCCCCCTTCATCAAAGGGAAAACTATAACTCTGACAATCACTCTGTCATCCATGTCACCTTGGAAACCTGGAATGATAACCTTCTTCGAAGGAGGCTGCTGTCATCAAATCCGTAGAACATCCACTTATTTTCTAAAACTGCTTCCGAATGTTTCTCCAGGATTGGATTAATATAAACTTATTGCAGCTAGTGCAAAAACAACATCTGGTGTGGTACTTGACATCTCATGATCAACTCAATTGCCTAAGCAAGTGATATGTTAATCATGCACATCCCTCTCACCTTTAGTCTGTAAGACAGCTTTAGAGAGGGAGACTCCATCACCTGCAGGTACACCACCATGCCAGGAGTCGTCCATTCTAAAACACCTTTAGAATACTGTCTAAGTACAGATTGGGAAACTACCCAATTCTAGATCTAAAACCATAGATCTAGTAACCAGAATGTCAGATATTATATCCATATCCTTTGTGGAGAAACTACTGTGTGACAACCACAGTATAACCGATCGTAGTATAGGAATTTTACTTCCTACTCTGTGTATGTCATACAAATTCCATGACATCACACTCTACTATCTTCTTAACAGATCCATCCCCTATTCTGATGAAGTCAAACCCATGACTGTCACATCAAAATTAGATGATCCATCTCCGCTATATCTGCTTTAGTCTATAAATAGACACAAGCTACTTGCCCACTATGCTTCCGCTGCTCCCACTGACCACAACAACCCTCTGACAGAATAATATATACGTGCACTTCTAAAACTAGTTTAGAACGATGCTATACTCATCCTCCTGGCGGGTCTCATAGCCAGGATCAACAGTAGTGTCAAGTCTGGGTAAACAAGAACCTTTCTGTCACCATCCTTGAGGCTACCGAAGTACCTCTCGGGTGCCTGAGGTTACCCACCATATCTGCGGAGTGGCTAATGGAATGTCAAACCTGATTGAATCATTAGGTCTCTTTAAATTTTCCATAATCGTTTGCGGTTCTGGAATCTCATCTAGTTCTACCATACTCCCACTACTGTTTTCTGAAAAAACTCCATTTTACTAAATCTGTGGCGAGTCAAGAACAATATCACTATTGATCTTCCAGATGGTAGAAAGTCAACCCTCGACATAACCCGGGTCAACCCACAAACTGCCATTACAGAAACGTGCCTTGAGTTATCCAGAGTCTGGTTTTAAGCATAAGCCGGACAACTCCCCGTACCTTAACATCGTTATGATATGAACCATTCTATATCCAATATAGAAACATTGGCACTTATTTAATTGGAACCATATTCAAATCATGCAGCTGTCTCCAGTGCATATCAACTTAATGGAAAGAGGCTAATCAGCATTACTCAACTTAGGAATGCATCCAATTATGAGTATCCTGAAAGAGAAACAAGTTTCTCAAAACCATTACTATCAACTGAATACCAATCACAAGTATCTACATCTTCGATCACCTTGAAGAATCCCGATACTTACGACACCTGGTTCTTTACTTTATTCCTATACCTATAACTTCTCAAAACTTAGACATTGTATTTCAACGAAACACTTGTCTAAAAACTAGAGAAGTCACGAGTAAACAGAACATAGTACGAGGACCAACCCCTTTGTCCTGATGGACACTGGACAACATACAATACTTTGTATAAGTCCGCCGAGTTGAATAACTCAAAACCTGTGCATCGTAAGTTGAAAACTGTACTTATGGTTAAGAACTATTCCGCTGTTCAATGCTCCTTACGCAATCGTCAACTGATATAGGTAAATGTCACGGACATAATTTCAAAAAGTTATATCTCACTTTATAAAAATAAACGTACAGATATATCAGTTTGAAATTGGTGCACAACAATGGATACTCAAAACCAAATACTTGCCGTCCGGCAAAAACCCATGCGATTTCCTCAAATATCACCAATTACAACGAATTCCGATATAATGAGGATGATCACCTAATTCCCAATAACTTACTCCCACTCATCATCTGTAAAACCATACGGATGTGAGAATCATACCTGGTAAATACATACCCTGGAGTGAGTATCTAATCGGGAAAACAGTTTTCCTTTAACAACGCACAGTGAAACTGAAACATGAAAATTTTTCGAAGAGGTATCCTGGTATTCCTAGTAATGCCTCTTCCATAATCAAATTCATGACTATAACCGTATATTTCTTTGCCATATCTCCAAATCCCTTTATTTGTCTTTAGTCGTTACCTTCTGTACACCATAGTTAGGCTAAATGGTTTTCTTCCTTCCCTACCGTTCGGCACCAGCCTATGGTTTGGAAGAAGACTATCCAATAAGCGTAATATGTGTATACCCCTAAACCAAGGAGTACTCGTAACCTGAGAGAAGGTGATGATAAAAGACAACTGAATAAAACCTTATTTTATTTCTCCTGAACTGGAGAAAAAGCAAAGGTGAAGTAGAAGTGGCGATGAACTACGCGGTTTGTTCGTGAATGATAGCAGTCACAATTTACTTTTCCCTCTTTCTAATCCCTTTAATTTGTCTTTACTTATTACCTTCTGTACACCCTACTTAGGCTAATTGGTTTTCTTCATTCCCTACCTTTCGACACCTGCCTATGGTTTGGAAGAAGACTATCCAATAAGCGTAATAGGTGTACTCTCATATACCAAGGAGCCCTCGCAACCTAAGAGAAGGTGATGATAAAAGACAACTGAATAAACCAATTCAATTTCTCCTGAACCTGGATCCATCCTCGAAGAAGTCCCTTCGAGTTCGTATATAACCATACGATGGATTAATCCAATGGAAGTGGATGTTCATAGTAATACGAGGCGTTCTGGAGAAATGCAAAGGGTAAAAGAAGGAGCGGCAATGACTTATGCAACTCAGATAATCCAAAAGCCAGTATTTTAAGAAGGTTCGGTCAACTTGGTCACTGAGTCATAGTCTAGGGTCGGTCAAAGATCGCTGCCAAAGAGAGAGAGAGAAAAGAAACACTCTGCGTGCCTCAAACCTAGATCAGAATGGTTATCACTTTATCTAATCAGGAAACCTCCAACTGTACCGTCAAATTCTCCTCCAAACCTGAAAGAAGAATTAGTCGGGACTACCCGAAGAGTAAACCATCTCATCAGTGGGAATCGGGATCCAACTCTTATCGCATGATAACGTGAAGGAATCCACTCACGTTATCACACTCCATATGGTATGCGCATGCCTGGCAAGTTTCAGTTTCTTTAGAAACTCCCGATATGGATTTTTGCCCCATGCTCTTATGACCCTGACGTTGGCCAAATGCCATAAGTCACATGTCAAGTTCTACCCATCATTATCATGTTAATTTGAACCCACCCGTACATACCCCTGACGTTGGCCAAATGGCAGAACGGCTGTCCCAAACCAACTCATATATCTATGCAACAGATGAATACCCAGCAGCTACCAAACACTATGCCTTGGCGTTGGTCAAAATACATAGCTTGAATACTACTGAATACCCAACTGAAATGACGGAGGGCTACAGCTGGTTTTTGGCGAAAAACCTTTAATGTAATGAACTTGATCTGGCTGAAGGAACCTGATAGCTTTTTACAAAATATAGTGGCGAAAACCTTCGCTAAAGAGGTCACTCCCGGTGAAGGGATCTCGGCTCTTTCCTCGTGGAATGAGGTGCAGGATATTCCAACTGAATACCATGATGCAAAGCAACAAGTAATCGACTATAGTGAAGTTATTACCCTGACACAAACTTCTGCCCAAGGGGTTACTCCCGGTGAAGGGATCTCGGCCCTTGCCTCGTCGAATGAGGTGCGGGATATTCCAACTGAATACCACTGTGCAAAACAAAAGAAAACGTCTTTGTAATAAGACTTTTTGAAAATTGTTCCAACAACGTCAAACGGGTTTGTTTTCCTTTGCATTGATCAGAATCAACGCAGTCCCATCAATTAATCACACCAGAAAAGAACGAAAATAAAATGTACGTATATGCCATCCGCATTCGTCACTGGGTCCCGTCATCACCCTTTAGGTTACTTAACTAACGACAAAGCGGGGACTGGACTAGCGCGGGTGCAAAACATATACAACATCTACTAGTATATATACCAATATACAATAATCGCTCCAGGCGTGATAAATGCAACATTACAGAAAAGTAATAAGCATCACAGAACAATACAGATAATCTGGGATCCCCGGGTTTCACAGAGCCTCTACTGAAACCCGACGTTCCCCTGGTTATGTGGATAGCCTGTGCAACGAAACCTAGACCCCTACGAGTGCGGCAAGTTACCCGCCAAAACCTGAAGCGAGGAAGCCCCCTACAGCAAAGTGAATGGACCACCCAGCACTTCACGGAATCTGGTAACTTGGGCACCCCTCATTGGGTCAACATGTACCCCCTACGAGTGCGGCGAATAGTCTGCCAATTCTAAAGTGAGGCCCTCTGCCTCTCAAAGCCATGAGATGCGGACCCGTTTCCCTCCAGAACCCGGCTATCCATGCATTCCGTCGCGGGGTAAACCTTGTACAGAAATGAAAATATATACAACGGGTACATCGACCTCAACCTGGTCGTTCCCCAAAAGAATAATATACAAATAGGCAGTGACGGCAGTCCACATGTTGGACGCTCGCCCCGCAATATCAAATGTACAAATAAATCCAAACTGCACTACCCTTGCACACACTATCCACCACGACAAATCCGCAACATCACAGCACAACACAGAACATCAACGCGAATGTCACATTCGCAAACCCGTCTAAAAGAGCTATAGCAATTAAACACGATTTACCGCTCGAATGACATTCACGGTCGGAGATATAATGTAAGTACTGTAAACTAACACATTTAAAATTCCGATCGTCAAAACTTCCCGAAGTGGGCCCCAAGTACAACTCCAGTACTCAAACAAAATCTGTGCCCAAACAAAATATTCCAGAAACCACAATTCCACATGAAAGATACCCAGAAGAAATATGGTGCACTGAAGCCCCAAAACGGCGGCGTAGCCGCGGCTAATACAAGGCTTGCGCGGCGGTTCCGCGGCGGTCTTGATGGTTCAGTCGCCCAAATTTCTTCCAGAGTCTTAAAAAAGCATGCACGATTTTCTGAGATGCACAAAATAATTTTTAGACCAGTTTAAAAATTCGACAGAAACTTTATCATGAAAAATGCGGTTTTGGAAATTCCGTTCGATCGATGTTTTAAACACGTTAGAACAAGCTAGTAAAGGTTAATGGCGTGGCTTTGATACCATGTAAGTCTGCGGTAGCGCCCCGACCGTAAATCTGAGGCCAAACGCGGAACAAAAACTTTTACAACTGGCGCTATCGCATACTATAACCTGGATCTTGCTATTAATGCTAAACTAACAAACTGTAAAGAGGTAGAAAGGCTATACCGATCAATCTGTGTCCTTCGGTCTTTAGCCATCATCCCACGCTCATCGCGGGGACTCGGATCTTCTCGTCAAGGTGGCACCACGTCAACGAGTCTTTATACGGGCTCCCGCCTCTATACCGAGGCAACTCGAACATGAAGTATATCAACCGACATGTTCAAGATGAAGTAGAGAATGAGTGGAAAACTTTGTCTCAAACACTCTTTGGTTCTCATCACATGAGAGGGTAAGAGTGGAGGTTGAAGAAGATGTTAAGGTTTGGAGAGTGTGAGCTCAAGAAAAATCTAGGGAGCAAAAATAACCAAGCACCAAAAAGAGCCTTTGCTGCCCAAAATAACGGTGGTGATATATATGAGGTTTTGTGATGAAATATCAAGGAAAATATCTTTATAAAATAACTCCACAAACCCTCCATAATATCCTACCCAAAACAAACACCATTAATTCTATCATGACTCACTTAGTGACTTATTAGCATGAGTCACTAATGAACATGCTAGAAGAAATGTGTCATAACAATGAGTCACACTTTCCAAAATCCATTTAACTATTTAAACTAAAATGATTAACCAAAAAGAAATACATCTTCTAAAATATTATCGTAACGGATTACGAGAATACCCGTCACCTGTATATACATACTTGTATCCGTATTCCGACCGAATACGTATACGAGAGACTAAAATATTCCGACTCAGTATAATACTTGGATCCGGCTTAAACCAAAGCCCACCAGTATTATCTGTCCGAAATATGACACGTGCACAAGTACACATGCATTTTCGAACCCTGCCATAAAACCATACGGCCTCTACAACGTTTCGCCCGAACTTGGGAAACTATCTGTGGGGGACTCTAAAGACTCGTCAGTACCCTGGCAGTGGGTATAACCATAAGCCGTCAGTGGTACTAGCTGTACGTAACGGCTGCCCATGTATTGACAGAAAGGGAAGCTGATGAGCGAACTCATCCTGAAACCCTACTGAGCCTATCAGTGACAATATCCGTACAGTCCGTTCCGTTCGTCTATGAGCATCGCATATGCAGCCTGGGGGCCGGTAACGTCAGACCCCCAATAGTTGTATAAGTCGTGTCGGAGGGTAGCCCTGAACACCCTGAGAAACTACTGGAATACCTACCAGTAATTCTCACCTGCCTTGGATAAGGACTTGGTGTAATGGATCTCCTAGACACAACGCGATCTCACCCCCAATACCGGGAGAGACGAATCCCTTGCCGATCCGCTCACTGCCTTTATGTGGCTCGAGAATGTACCCAACTAAAACCTGTTTGCACGACTCCTTTGAGCCGTGGTAGGGTAGTAATCTAAGCACAGTGGGAACTCACACGAGAAAAATGACGACCTCAGGTCGATGAACTAACCTGTACATATGTCACCAGGAAACTGTTATCTGACGCTAGGTATAATACCAACTAGTATGTTCCCGGCGAGTCCTGTCCGGTGCACTCATAACCCAATGAGCACCTGTATACATCTTAGGTGATCCAACTGACACCAATGGCTTGTGAGACCGGCCACCGCCCCTCGTCGGGGTTTCGACTGTATACACTAGTCTACTATGGAGTATCGATGCCCTATCTCGAAACTCCCGCAACTAGGGACCACTTTTAAGGATGTGCTTATGGACTACCCAACTCTCACGTATATGATCGCCATCATACTGTTGGTAGTCAAGCAAAAATCCTAAGGGCTCTATCAATGTGTAATAGTGATCATGTCACCTAAAGCTGTACACGATGATAAAGGCAAACCAGATAGCATACTATCATCTTGAGTAAGACTGTCCTACCGGTATAGGTCCTCCTCAATCATTGCAATCAGGTGCCTGCGATCCACTAATTGATTTTGAGGGCACTACGACCAACACAGCCTACAGAAGCCACAAGATCAGCCGCTTCGCACAGCAGCATAACATAGACTGGAGATACTCTTCGTTCTATAATCCCCGAGCTAACGGTCTGGCTGAGGCTTTCAATATGACCTTGACGAAGATCAAAAAGAAGACGGTGTCCAAAAACAAAAATGACGGGCATGAGAGATTGCATGAAACTTTCTGGGCGTATCGAACTACGTTCAAAATGGCCACAAATACAATGCCGTATGCATTGGTATTCGGCGCAGAAGCGGTACTCCCCTTGGAGATCGAGCTACCCACTCTGCGAGTGGCGGTTCATTACGAGCTAAGAGACGAAGAGAATGATCACCTTCGACTTGAAGAGCTCGACGCCCTTGACAAAACCCGGCTTATGGCGCAGCAAAACCTGGAGGCTTACAAAGCAAGGATGACGTGCTCGTACGAAAGATTGACTAGGCCGAGAACATTCCGCCAAGGCGAACTCATGTTAGTCGTAAAAAGACCTATGATCCTCAATCATGCCAAACGGGAGAAATTCGAGCCAAACTATGAGGGCCCGTATATCATAGACAAAGTCTACCAAGGTAGGGCTTACTTGCTCATGAATATGCATGGCGAAATACCCTTTAGGCCAATAAACGGTCGGTTCTTGAAAAAATACTACGCTTGACCGAAACGTCTGTAAACTACTACGAACTGCAGCATCCTAAGGCTGACGCAAAAAAAACGGTACATCCATAAGAAAAATGAGCACAGATGAAAACCCCAAAGAGCTCCGTGAGTAAAAACAGCATGGCTACCGGCGAATTTATGAAAACTCGAAAGGGCGCAATCTCGTCACAAGACACTTGCAAGGTCCTCTTGATCTTGTAAGGAGAAAATACCTGCGTGAGATCCTTACGACTCATAAAGGAGCGACACACTTAGGGATCCCCATGATTCCTAAGGAGAAATTACACTTATGAGATCCTCACGACTCGCAAGGAGAACCCTCTTATGGGACCCTCACGGCTCACAAGATTCAAAAGCCATAAGCTACAGGGATCTGAACCTGTTCTTAAGCCATCATACTCCCCAGACTGCCCTACAAGCGGTTCAATATTGACCCTTATATACAATCCACGGGCACAAATAAACGTCTCCTCCACCAAGTTCCCGCCAATGGCGCGAAATTTCCCCGCTTGGTGAACAACACTTGTAAGTTCTCTCGACTTATAAGAAGAAAACACTCTTGTAAGACCCTTACGACTTACAAGAGAAAATGCACTTAGGAGTCCTCACGACCCCTAAGGAGAAAACGCACCTAGAAAATTCTCATAACTTGTAGGGAGAAAAATCTTTATGAGACCCTTACGGCTCATGATTCAAAAGCCTTAGTCGACAGGACCTTAACCCTGTTTGCTAAGTCACCTTTTTTCGAATCGACGAAGGAAAACGATGATTCGCTCCTGACAATATCCCAATGGTAATGATGCTGATGCCTAAATTGGTATCAAATTCCAAGTCTAAACTCACGATAAAAATTAGCGAGCCAAAAATGCATATGAAATAGCCGAAATGATGGGGCAACTTGCAACAAAATCAGCAAGTAAAATATATGCATACAAAAATAGCCGAAATGATTGGGTAACTCGCAATAAAAAGTAGCGAGTGAAAAGGAAAACAGCCGAAATGATTGGGCACCGCGAAAAATGGCCGAAATTATTGGGCAATCGCGACTTTCGCGATACAAAAAGATGAAATGATAGAGCATCAAGGAAAGAAAACAAAAAATATATATAAAATGAAACTTTTGCCCTACAGGCGAGTCCATACCGACCCTTGTATACAATCCATGGGCATAAACAAAAAGGGAACCACATTTCCCCACCAGGCTCTTTTAAACGTAGAGTCAAATCTCGACGACGACATCTACAACTTAGAGATCATCAACAGCGTTCTCCCTCATTCCAGCAGGATACGGACGCGACACCACCAATCGGAGCCACGGCAAAGTCCCTAGTTCCAAGACTCTACGGTTCACAGATAGAAAATAGAGAAAGTCGATCCCCGAAACCGTAGATAACGGAGAAAGTCGATCCCCGACACCGACACCGACACCGACACCGTAGAAAACGGAGAAAGTCGATCCCCGACACCGTAGAAAACGGAGAAAGTCGATCTCGACACCGTAGAAAAAGGAGAAAGTCGATCCCCGACACCGTAGAAAATGGAGAAATCGATCCCCGGCACCGTAGAAAACGGAGAAAGTTGATCCCCGACACCGTGGAAAACGGAGAAAGTCGATCCCGACACCGTGGAAAACGGAGAAAGTCGATCCCCGACACCGTGGAAAAAAGAGAAAGTCGATCCCCGACACCGTCGAAAACGGAGAAAGTCGATCCCCGACACCGTCGAAAACGGAGAAAGTCGATCCCCGACACCGTAGAAAATGGAGAAAGTCAATCCTGACACCGTAAAAAACGGAGAAAGTCAACCCTCGACCTCCCCGTCGAAGCAACGCTTCGACTCGGGAATAAGTCAACTCATCAACCACTTACGAGTCCTCTCGACTTGTAAGGAAGAAAATTCTCTTATGAGATCCTTACGACTCTCAAGAGAAAACGCACTTAGAAAATAAACCTACGAGATCCTCTCGACTCGTGGGAAGAAAAATCTTTATGAGACCCTCACGGCTCATAAAGTTGAAAAGTCTTAGGCAGCAGACCTGAACCGATTTCCTAAGTCGTCGCTACCCTACAAGGAGGCTAAGATGAAATGTTATTTATTATCTACAAGACACAGTCGCCAAAATTACATGCCATCGAAATCAAGGTGCTACTCAAGAGAACGTAAACTATTTTGCGCCAAGACAAAACAAAAAGGCGTAACCCACGGACGTCAATCACATATTATGCAAGGAAATAAGGAAAACATTTGATTTACGTCCAATTGAGCGTCCGAGGCGTACCCACTCATGTATGTACAAAAAGGATAAAATAAAAGCATGGAAAAAGAATAAAAAAATTTATTCATACCCCAGAAAGTTCTTACATTGATGAAAATAGTAAACAAAAGCATCATTAAAATGTTTATAATGGCAAAACATTGAATCCGGGACACGGATTAAGAAATTCGAAAGTAAGACCGTCTAAAATGTTTCTGGCCTCTCTAACCATTCTCGTGTGCATCCTCTCACGATAGCAAGTGTCATGATCTTCGCTGATGTCCTCCACCCTTCGATAAGAAGCGATTATCGTCGTTTGTTGGAAAGTTTGATGCAAAATATCAATGAGATTATCTCGCCGCTTCTTCGAGATCAGGCCCGTCAGATACACTGAGTGCACCTTCTCTTCAGCGTCATCCAGTGCATTAAGCGGCATTGCTTCATAAAATCCAGGTAGTGCTCCCCAAATTGCTCTCACTATAATCTTCAAGAGAGCGGAGCGACGAAGAAGTAGTTGACTATAATCTTCAAGAGAGCGGAGCGACGAAGAAGAAGTTGTGTGCATTGAAATGATTCATAATTTCAGCCCATTGGGCGTTTGTGAACTCTTGGTTTTGACAACGGCCTTGTGCGCAAATGTCCTCATAAGAAATGATTTCGTTCAGACAGTACAGATGAGCGGCCATAGCACCTGAAAATGAAAATCAGTGAGAGTTTAGTGGACAGACTGATCAAGACATGGGGATTTAAACAACTCTTGATATCTGCATAAAGAAAACAAGTGCAGATTGAAACACCCAACAAATTCAAATTTGTGCAATTAAGGAGGGAATTCTAAAAGGATTCTCATTTAATGAGAGCCCCTCGGGCCAAGGAGTAAAACTCCTTTGAGAGCAGTGCTCTGCAAACAGAATGACATCTGTCAACTCTAATCATGAGAGGAATAAAATTCCTCAAGAATTTTAAGAGCCATGCTCTACGAAGAAGATGGAATAATCTATCAAAAACCCTAAAAGCAAAGCTTTCTCCAGAAGTAAAAACTTCAGGATCTTTAAGATCTATAAAGATGAACTCTAAGAGTTCTTCTTTAATAGGTTATGAAACCCTAAGAAAGATCTCTTTAGATCTATGATTTCAAGAGAGCAAAGCTCTGTTAAGAAAACCCTAAAAATTTCTTTAGATCTATGATCTGAAAAGAGCAAGGCTCTGTTAATGGGTGAAACCCTAAATTATTAAGTAATCTCTTCAAAAATTTAATCTTTACCTAAAATTTTCGACAGGGGTTTGTCTCTAAGAGAGTTCTTAAGACAAAGAGCTATGCTCTGAAAGAGAAATAATTCTCAAGAGAAAACAAGAAGATGAACAGAGGTCATATCAAAGGCCAAAGGCCCTATTTATAGGCACTGAGAGCCGTTTCAACTTCTAAGTTGATCTGATGGCGGAAATGCTGCCACCGCTGCACTTACATGTAAGCCGCGTGAGCGCAATGGTAGGGGGCATTTGTTTCCCCCAATTAGAGCAAAGCTCTGTTCAAAATTTGAAATTTGAAATGAAGCAGCGCTTCATAAAAGCGCTCGTGCTAAAATGCGCCAGCGCTAAGTGCCAAAGACTCTGATGCAGCACTCACGTGCAAAGCACGAGAGCGCTAGCGCTAACAGCGCCTGCACTAGCAGCGCCAGCGCTAAGAGTCAAAGACTCTGATGCAGCGCTCACATGCAAAGCACGAGAGCGCTAGCACTGGAACTAAATGTTCCCCCACCCATGGATCAATGATCCAATGGTGATTAAAAATCACCAAGATACAGATGAAGTTCTGTATGGGAAAATATTTTCCTAATCTTATTAAAAACAAGAAGATTGCCTTCTGTAAAACAGAAGCCCTTGGATAAAAAATCCAACGGTGGGAAACTTTCCCAAATCAATCAGAGGATAGATTTTCTTAACTGATTAAACAAATCAGCCTCCCCTATCTAAAGGACCGAAGACTTCTGGTCTTGCAGAGAGGAACCCCCCATAAATTTTGAGAAATTTCAAAGAGAAGAGCAAGCTCTCGGAAGAAGAAGAATTTCTTCAAGGTAAATAAACTAAAAAGATCAAAGCATCTCATCAAATGAAGAAGAACTTAGTTTCTTTTTCTAGATCATAGATTTATAAGACAGACATCTTTCACAAAAGAGATCATAGCATCTCATCATAAAAAGAGGGGGAAGAAGAATTCAATTCTCTTCAGATCACAGATCCATAAAGGCAAAGCCTTTCATAAAAAATAAGAGATTGTAACATCTCCTATAAAAATAAGAACTTTGTTCTTAGACCTACGAAACAAAGTCTCTTATAAATGAGAATTTAATTCTCAGAGCGCAGAACTGATCAAAGTTGCATAAAAAGAGACTTAGCGCTCCAAATTAAAAAGAAGCGCCTTAGCGCTCCAAGACTGGCGCATAGTGCCGCAGCGCTCCTAACGCTCCAATTTAAAGAAGCGCCTCAGTGCTCTAAGTCTGGCGCATAGCGTCGCAGCACTCTTAGCGCTCCAATTTAAAGAAGCGCCTCAGCGCTCCAAGTCTGGCGCCCAGCGCTCCAAGCTCTATTTTAAAAGAAGCGCCCATCGATGTAAGGTTGGCGCTCAGCGCCAAACGCACCACGTGCTCCTCACATGTGTGCTATTTCGTAAAGAGTGCTCTGCACTTATTAACTGGCGCTCAGCGCTAAGTACGCCACGTGCTCCTCACGTGTGCGCTATCTCACAGGAAGCACCTTAGCGCTCTAAATCCGGGGCTCAGCGCCAAGCGCACCATGTGCTCCTCACGTGTGCGCTGAAGGAACACAAAGTGTTCTTTAAATAAAAGCCCTAGAGCTATGATGAGTGCTCAACACTCGATAAAAGGCAAAAAGGGTTATCAGAACCCAAACCAATGCTCAGCATTGTTAAATGAAAAAGGACTGAGCCTAACTAAATGTCCAACATTTTAGGTGAATGGGCCGAGCCCAAGTTGGCCACAGGCCCCATAATTCAGATTAATTGAGCCCATATGCTCATAAATCTTTTTAACTGATCTTAATCCCAAACTTGACTACAGATCTCCCAACCAACATTGGTTCAAGGGTACATCTCTTCATACCTTTGATATATGTTGTTGTAATTCCTCAACGGCTTCAGAGAGATGGAGGGACCTAATAACCAATAACTTTTGGTGCATCCCCAAACAGTTGAACCAAAACTACACAGACTATGACGTCTTTAAACTGGACTATGATGTCCTTAAACTTTACGGACTGTGAGGTCCTTAAACACATAGACTATGATGTCTTTAAACTTTTCAGACTATGACATCTTTAAACGGTCATGGACTATGATGTCCTTAATCCCAATGGACCGTAATGTCCCTAAACTAAAACAATAGAGTCCAAATGCTCTTTTGTTGGATCTAAATTATCCCGTTAAGTAGATCT
This sequence comes from Agapanthus africanus, assembly GCA_030015575.1. Lineage (NCBI taxonomy): Eukaryota > Viridiplantae > Streptophyta > Magnoliopsida > Asparagales > Amaryllidaceae > Agapanthus > Agapanthus africanus. Next base: position 369,128,368 of record JASDDO010000012.1, read on the forward strand.
TAGTCTAAAATTAGACTAACGTATCATTAACAAACGTTTAAGTTGATCTTAGTCTCAAATGAGATTAACGATCCTTAAACCCAAGCCAAAATCATATCTAAGAAAATACATATTTGGACTAATCCACGCCCTACGGGAGACAACGTAAATTAGTCTCCATATACAATCCACGGGCAACCAAAAATAAAACAAACACACACGACATGAAGTGACCATCTGGAGAAGGAGAAAGTGGTTACCGCGATGCGGTAGCGTAATTAACTGCAGGGAAGAGTGTCCCTATAATCAAAAAACCCCTCACAATGAGGGGGAATCTGATGAAGTCTGCTACATCGGCCGCATCCATCTAAACCATCGATACATGGTGCCATAAATCAACTTGGCATCTTCGGAGAGGTGTACGGATAAAACTAAATAGCATCTGCACCAAAATTCAGGCAAGACGACCTACGCGGTTCCGTCTCTGTTTTCGGCGGCGAAAAATCATGTGTATGTGGTTTTGGATCAAAAATACAAAGAAGATGTTGCCCAAATTTTTAAAAGACGAAACATGTTTTTCAACTAGTAAATCCACTTACATTTTTCATGTTCCACTATTTATGCATTTAAGAAAACTTTTGATTTCATCATACCTTTATTTCAAAACTTCACCTCTTTTATTTTCTTAAAAAGGTTTAGATTTCTAGGCTTCGTCTTACTTAAGTTACGTTACGCCTTTAGACGTTGTGTGATTTAAGTGCCGGTCACGAACTAAATTTTTGGGTCGTGACACTGGTATAGGTCCTCCCTCAATCATCATAATCACCTGCCTGCAACTATGATAATTGCCTTGAGGGCACTATAGCCAACAATCTCCCACTTGCACTTAAGGCAAATTATTGCAATGTCGCATACTCACAGCACGTATGATACCGAACACCTAACTCCTCTACTAATCAGTTTCATAAATCACATTTGTGAAACTATTGCGTTCGAGAAATAGCCTCAGTGAGTGGATCCGCTCCAATGTTTCTTTATGTATCTCTCTATATCTCAACTTCACGGAGAAATTTGTCTCCCAAAATGAGCAATACCTGTCTTAGAATATGTCTGGATATCTGATGGGACCCAGTTCATAAATGAACTCCAAATCCAGCAAACTTCTTAGAATGTATTGTCCACTGAATTTAATCAGTATCCTGCACCATGCCTTCCTCAGTATCCGCTTGGACCACCTGTCCAAACTACTGCCCCTCAAAAGAGGAAAAACTAAAACTCTGACAGTCGCTCTGTCATCCAGGTCACCTTGGAACCCTGGAATGATAGCCTTCTCCCGAAGGAGGCTGTTGTTACCATTCCCATGAACATCCACTTATGTTCATATACTGCTTCCCAACGTTTCTCCAGTATTGGATCAATATAAACTTATTGCAGCTAGTGCAAAAACAAACATCTGGTGTGGTACTTGACATCTCATGATTGACTCAATTGCCTAAGCAAATGATATGCCAATCATGCATATCCCTCTCCCCTTTAGTCTGTAAGACACCTTTAGAGAGGGTGACTAAATCACCTACAGGTACACCACCATGCCAGGAGTCATCCATTCTAAAACACCTTTAGAATAGTGTCAAAGTACCCAGATTAGGAAACTACCCAAATCTAGATCTAAAACCATAGATCTAGTTACCAGAATGCCTGATATATTATCCATATCCAATGTGGAGAAACCACTGTGTGACAACCACAATATAACCGATCGTAGTATAGGAATTTCACTTCCTATAAAGTGCATGTTATCCAAATACCATGACATCACACCCTACTCCCTTCTTAATATATCCATCTCCTATTCTGATGAAGTCAAAGCCTATGACTGTCACATCAAAAATAGATGATATATTTCCGCTATACCTGCTTTAGTATATAAATATACACAAGCTACTTGCCCACTATGCTTCCGCTGCTCCCACTGACTATAACAACCCTCTGGCAGAGTCATATACACGTGCATTTCTAAAGCTAGTTTAGAACGACGCTATACTCATCCTCCTGCCCGGTCTCATAGTCTAGAACAGCAGTAATGGCAATTCTAGATAAACAAGAACCTCCATGTCACCGTCTTTGAGGATACCGAAGTACCTCTCGGGGGCCTGAGATTACCCACCATATCTGCGGAGTGACTAATGGAATGTCAAACCCGATTGAATCTTTAGGTTCTATTAAATTTTCAGTAATCGTTTGTGGTTCTAGAATCACTTCCAGTTCTACCATACTCCCACTACTGTTTTCTGAAAAAGTCCATTTTGCTAAAACTGTGGCGAGTCAAGAACAATATCACTATTGATCTTCCAGATGGTACAAAGTTATCCCTCGTCATAGCCCGGTATAACCCACAAACTGCCATTACTGAAACGTGCATTAAGTATGTCCAGAGTCTGGTTTTAAGCATAAGCCGGACAACTCCATATACCTTAACATCGTTAAGATATGAACTATTCTATATACAATATAGAAAACAGAGGCACTAATTTAATTGGAACCAAATTCAAATCATGCAGCTGTCTCCAGTGCATGTCAACTAAATGGAGAGAAGCCGATTAGCATTACACAACTAAGAGTGCATCCAGATATGAGTTACCTGAAAGAGAAGCAAGTTCTCAAAACTATTACTATCAACGGAATACCTGGCACAAGCATCTACATCTTTGATCACCTTGAAGAATCCTGATACTTTGCAACAAATGGTTCTCTACTTTATTCATATACCTATAACTTCTCAAAATTTGGACCTTGTATTTCAACGAAATACTTGTCTAAAAAATAGAGAAGTCACAAGTAAACAGAATATAGTACGAGCACCAACCCCTTTGTCCTAATGGACACTGGACGACATAAAATACTTTGTATAAGTCCCCTGAGTTTAATAACCCATACCCTGTACGTCGTAGGTTGAAAACTGTACTATGGTTAAGAAGAATTACACCGTTGTTGAATTCTCCTTACCTAACCATCAACAGATATAGGTAAATGTCATAGACATAATTTCAAAAATTTATATCTCACTTTATAAAATAAACGTACAAATATATCAGTTTGAAACTGGTGCATAACTATGGATATTAAAAACCAAATATTTGTCGTCCTGCAAAAACCCAGGTGATTTCCTCAAATATCACCAATTACAACGAATTCCGATATAATGAGGATATAATCACCTAACTCTCAATATCTTACTCCCACTCATCATCTGTAATACCATACAGATGTGAGAATCAAACCTTGTAAATACATACCCTGGAGTAAGAATCTAATTGGGAAATAAGTTTTCAATTAACAACTCACAGTGGAACTGAAACATGAAAATGTTTCGAAGGGGTATCCGGGTATTCCTAGTAATACCTCTTCCACTATCCAGATTCATGATTGTAACCCTATATTTCCTTGCCATCTCTCCAATCCCTTTATTTGTCTTTACTTATTACCTTCTTTACACCGTACTTAGGCTAAATGGTTTTCTTCCTTCCCTACCTTTTGGCACCAGCCTAAGGTTTGAAAGAAGACTATCCAATAAGCGTAATAGGTGTACCCTCCTAATCCTAGAAGCCCTCGCGGCCTGAGAGAAGTGTTCAGTTGATAAAACTGCACATTTGCTATTACATTTTTCCTACTATTTCTATATTTAAAAAGGTCTTTATTATAATATATCATACATATGAGGGTTTATCTGTAAAAATAATATTTTCCATGTGTTGATATATTATAATTAGCATTTGGTAGGAAAATGTATGCAAATAATATCATTGACCAAATCCTAGTAGAACCAAGTCTACTAAACACTATTTAAGTTATTGTGCAGAATTTTTCCAAGTTGTTGTGCAGAATTTTTCCAAGAAATCAAGTTGTTAAAGAAAACTTGCCTAATTAAGAAAGCAAAACTTGGAGATCAAGTCTGGCAGCGATTACGAGAAGATTTCAAAGATCCAAAGATTCCAGAGAAGTCCACATGCCAAGTAGAGAGAAGCCCCAAAAATAAAATCAATGGCTCTGATTAAATGGTCGCGGATCCGTGGCCATACCCCCCCTTGGGCCGTGGATCCGCGGCAATCTTGATGATATATTTGCTGAAAATTTTTGTGGAGAATCTTTGCTGTTATTTACCTAATTTGGAAGCAAAGGTTTCTGGCTTTGGACTATAAATATGGACCGAGAGTCTCTTGAAAAATTCATCAAGCCGACGAGATCACTCGGTCCCAGACGACTCACGCATCCAGGCTGATCATCAACTGTTCGTCTACCTCCTTGGAAGAGATCGAGAAGAAAACTAGTCTTTGTAATCATTTTCTAAGGAATCAAAGTGTAAATGAGTTTTGTTGATTAATAAAGGTAGTTCTTTTTCTTATTATATTTCTTTGTAGTTCATTATGATTTCTCTCTCGATCTCTTCTTCTCCCAACATGCGCGAGTAATTCTCCGCTTGTTAGGGTTCGTAGGATTAGGGTAGGTTAATAGATGATGAAAATACTTAAACTTTTTTTACGTCTTATAAATTTTATAAACTTTATCAAAAGAATTATTAACAACCTAATCGGGCGCGCTACCAATTTATTGTTAGCCTCGACCGCGATTAGAGATTAGATTATTGATTGTTTTGGTAAAGGCTAGATATGAACGGAGTTCCGTGTCGAGATAGGGGTTAAGAGTGAGATTCCTTTTTCCTCCAGAAACCCTAATCTACACGCATCACTGTCGTTCTAGTGTTAAATCTATTAAAGGATAGAAAGAGTAATTTTTAATTAATCATCCATAACTACTAAATCCTAACGAACCCTACAAGCCCCCTTCTTATATAAACTTACATCCGTAGTTAATCTAGATCTATATTTTGCATTCTTGTTTAACGTAGATCTAGATCCTACAACTATTTTTACAATATTCTTATCTCTCCTCTCTTTTTCAACACATCTAAAGTACGATTAAAATATTCAACGTTTCCCTGAGGATGACTCGTACTCATCTCGGTCTAGCTACACGCTACATCGTTCTGATTGCGGTTAACTACAAACACTCTTTCGTATCAATCAAATGGCGCCGTTGCCGGGGATACGTGCGTAATTTTTTATTCTTACTATTTGTGTTGAATTCTTATTCGATTCATATCATAATTAAAACAAAACTGTAAATTGCATATTTAACGATTTGTGCGTGAATTTTTGCAAGGAAATCTAGAGTCACAGACTTGAGGAAACGAAAGACAGAGGCATTCTTAGAGATCCAGAGGAGCACAGAAGGTTACAGAAAAAATTTCATCAAGTGATCCCTCTGCCACACGGCGGATTCGCGACAAAAACACCCTTGTGGCGCCGGAAACGCGGCACAACAGAGGAGTTAGGGCTTCAGTCTTCTCTGGTAAGATTCTTACCTCTTCCTCTCTCCTCTCAAATCCAATAAAATCTATTTTCTGCAGGATTCTTTGCAAAATAGCGCCGCTCAAAAATCTTTTTGCAAAAGTTTTGTGATTGGTTTTGTTTTGCATATTTTAATACGGACTTTAAGGGGCAAAGACCAAATACAGATTAGGTGGGGATTTCATCACCCTTCCTAAGCCCCACAAATCACAAACAGAGCATCTGCATCAACCCTACATTAATTTAAAAAATATCTAGACCAGACTTTAAGGACTGTCGTGCTCATTAAGGACAGAGGAAGGTCGTGGGTAATCTATCGCTTATCCGCATTACTTTTGTGGTGCCTAGGCAAGTGTGTCTAAGGCAAGTGGTTTACTTAATTAGGCCCGCTATTTTCGGTGATTCATATAGCGGATACCTCCCACTTACCTGGCACTTACCTGGCCACAAGAGTAGTAAAGAGGTGGTAGAGGATTGATCCTACGGCTTGTCCTTTGGAAGTCTAGGAGCGGTCTAGAGACTGACCTAGGTAACCTTAGTTCTAGGGTTGTTTGTGTATTTTAGAGTGATTTGTCTTGAGTCCCACTTTTTTCAAAACAGACCAATTTTAAATCACACACGCTGCTACTTGCACTAAACCCGCTTAGTGCATGCTCAGCTGGACACGGGATCCTAGTGCCCGTCTTGTCCGCGTTCCTGCTATCGACTCCGAAGTCGGTACTTATTCATCCTTTTTTTCCAAACCACACACGACGACCGAGATGGACGGTACTCCATAAGATTATAACACCACGCTGCCACCGCCCGTAGGTGCGCAGAATCCACCGCACATCTCTCTCCAAGAGAGATGCTATCCTATCCGTGGTCCTCTTCCTACTTGTCTATCTCTTCCACCAGCTAACGGAGATAATTTCGAAATTAAACCCCACTACATCAATCTGCTGCCCAAATTTCACGGGCTTGAGTCAGAAGACGCGTACGTTTTCATCACCAAATTCGAAAACGTATGCGCAATGATGGGTACTTCACAGTTGACTGTCAATGCTATGCGCTTGCGTCTTCTCCCATTCACACTGTGCGACTTGGCAGAAAAATGGCTTTATAATACTGCCGGACACTCTATCACTAATTGGGATGAATTCGCCATAGCATTTCTTAAGAAGTTTTACATAAACCATAAGACAGCCCATATTAGGAGCGAGATCAACCAGTTCACCCAGCTTCCCAAAGAACCATTTTGGAAGTGCTTTGAACGTTTCAAGGATCTGCTTGTCCAATGTCCTCATCATGGAATACAAAGATGGGATTTATGTCGAATTATATATGAGGGAATTAATCTAGCGACAAAGCAGATGCTTGAAACAATGTGTCAATGCAATTTCATGTCTAAAGATGACGGTGAAGCATGGAAATATCTGGAAGATCTCGCAGAAAACACTTTGCAGTGGGAAAGCGTAAGACCACCTTCATCTAGGGGAGGTATTCACCAGCTCGATGTTTCCATCGCAGTAAAACCCGAAATGGCAGCGATACAGAAGAAACTCGACGCTATTGAGAACAAGTTCTCATCATTCTCCCTAAATCAGGTCACGCTTCCTAAAACCGTCTGTGGTTGCTGTTCGGATCCTTCACACTTAACGGAAGAATGTCCTATGAATGCATCGTTTCAAACTAATGCTGCTTTTCAGCAGCGACCTAGAAACGATCCTTATTCTTCCACGTACAATCAAGGATGGAGGAATCATCCTAACTTTTCTTGGAATCAAAACCAACAAAGCAATTATCAAAGACCTCCTCCACAGCAACCACAACCACAAAATCAGCTCCCTTTTCAGTCACAAAATTTTCAAAATCCGGCCAACACTTCTACACCATAAGTGGCCGGTATTGATAACTCTTCACTCGCACAAACTTTGGATTTGTTCATGAAACATTCCATGTAATTGTCTGTCGAGATGAATTCTTCTATTGATACCATAAAGAAAGACTCTGCCTCCCATGGTGAGAGTATTAAATCAATAGAAAACCAACTTGCACAGTTAAACGCCGCAATGAGTGCGAGAGAGAAAGGGAAACTCCCATCTCAACCCATACCTAATCCTGGCCACTCACAAAGTTATAATGTGAGTGCCGTTACTACGTTGAGATCGGGAAAAGTGCTGAATAACCGAGTGGGTGAGAAATGTGATGATGTTAGTGACACCAATGATACCCCATCTTCTACTTATTCCCCTAATTTGTCTAATCTCCCACTTACTTCCGAGCCTATACTCCGTTTTCCCCAAGGCTCGAACCCTTCGCCCATTTCCTCAAATCTACCTAAAACGATCCCCACTCCAATTCTGGGATCCACTCCATCCCCACGATCCTCTCCAATGTTGGACTAAACCCTTATTGATAAAGCACCTTATCCAAACAGGTTAAGGGGCAACAGACCAAGTCCACAAATGGAGAAGATTGTGGAAATTTTTAAGCAAGTTAACATAAACATTCCTCTCCTAGATGCTATTCAACAAGTTCCGTCTTATGTGAAAATCCTAAAGGACTTGTGCACTAGGAAGAGAAAAGTTCAAGTACCTAAAAAAGTTTTCCTTGGGAGTAATGTGAGCACTGCTTTTACACAACAATTACCCAAGAAACGAAAGGACCCTGGAAGTCCTACAATTACTATTTCTATTGGGGTTAAAAATATCAATCGTGCTCTACTCGATTTAGGTGCTAGTGTTAACTTGCTTCCGTATTCTGTTTATGAGCAATTAGGGATCGGGGAGTTAAAACCGGCGCATTGCACTCTTCAGATGGCCGATCGATCTATCACCCAACCTAGGGGTGAGCTAGAGGATGTGTTAATCAAAGTCGGGGAATTTATATTTCCTGTGGACTTTATCGCTATTAATACACAACCTGTGGCAAACCCACGCAATCAAATCCCGGTGATACTCGGTCGACCCTTTTTGGCCACTTCCAACGCAGTAATCAATTGTAGAAACGGCTCTATGACCCAATCCTTTGAAAAGAAGTCAATTGAGCTTAACATTTACAAGTTGGGAAGTGAACCCTCCGAACCCTATGCTCATGTGTGTTCTGTCGAATTAATGGATGTCGATAGCAGCGAATTTGATCAACCTCATGATACTGACTCTTTTCATATATTGTTGCTTAACCCAACCATGTATTATACATACACGGACTCTTCCACCGAGTTGTCCAGTTCAACATCTAACGCTGATAAGGAACTTTTTATAGAGTCTGACGATCACCCTGTTTTTCCAGATGACATTATTCTTCGGGGTATCGATGAAAGCTTTGAGGAAATTTTCGCTGATGAACTCGCATATTTAAAAGACACGGGTGTTGAGATGAATCAACTCCAAGATAAAGAAATTGAACCTCCACCCCTTCTTCTTGACAATCACGATAATACGAGTAATCCATCATCACTATCATTGTGTCGTCTTTCCAAATTGAGACGCAATCATTTTCCATTACACCTCTTATCACCTCCCCACTTCTTCACGTCGAAAGGTGACATGTTCTTCCACCAACCTTGGTGCTTCATCGATAAAATTTTTGAATGGTTGGTGTTGACTTTTGGTCTTTGTAAGGCTTCACTTTGACCAATAACTTTACCCCCCCCCAATGATTTTAATTGCTTAACATTATTTAACTCAAGTTTGGGGGGGGATATTTTGGCTCTTGAAAGAAAATAATTTTTACAAAATTGCGAGCCAAGAAATAAGTTTGGGGGAGGATTTCACTTGCATTATTTCTTGTCCCCTTTTTCCTCCCAAGTCTACAGGTTTTTAAGCTTAACGGATGACATCAGTGAGGACACTGCTGTAAACAGGTTTGGGGGAGGTTTGTGCTTATTTACGCATCAATTTTCATCATACTTTGCATAAGCACAACATTTTCAAAAAATTTCTTTGATAATAAAAGAATAGAAAGTGAAAGATTATATATGAAAGATAGGAATAGTTTAAGAAAACCAAGAAAATTATAAGTTTTCTTAAACGAACTGGTAATAAGTAGTTATGAGCTGTTGTCCCAAGGGTTAGTAAGATGAAGGAAGTCACTAATCTGAGGATAAAAATAAGTCTGAAAAATAGTTTCTATTCTGGAAGTCAAACATTTGAATGTTGATACCCTACCATATGCACTTACACACGTCTTGAAACTCGGGATAGTAGAGGATACTTTGAAATTCTCTTGTCTAAAAGCCAAAGTATGAAGGAAATAAAAAATGAAGAAAATATAAAAATGGTGAAAAGAAAAATGAACCCCGGTTTTGTGATCGCCAAGGCAGCAATAAAAAAATATAGCGAGGGTGCTTCATCACCTAGTGCCTTTGACCAACTAGTTTGGGAGTCACTGCTAAGCCATAGGTGGTGCAAGACGAGAAAAATATTATCACCGAATCAGCAAGCACATGCGTAATCGGTCGGTTAGTACCTCAAGAAGTATTAACGGTCGCATGAAAATGAGTGAGTAAATCTAAATATTCATCAAATTAAAAAGTACTACGGCAGATGGACAAGAGTATGATAGCTTGAATTGAATTCTTCGAGTGTAGGGATGTTCTATTCACACACGTAGGGGTATATGATCGATGTTTGGATGAAAGGTAGGAACGAAAAATAAAGACGATATTTTATTGAAGGATGATGTGATTTCTAACATTTTTTCATGACTATTAAGATAGGGCTCATGACAACTGAAAAGCTAGTGTAGTTGGAAACTCTAAATTTCCAAAGTCTTTCTTTTAAGGTTCTTATCTTTATATGTAAATTTCACCATCTCTCTTTTATTATAGGATTTTGTGGGTGTAATCCGCTGAAAACCCTCAGGAGACAACACTCCTCCTACTAGAGACACCTGGAGGTTTAACGGCTTGTTGCACGTGCTCAGTGCAATCGTGTTTGCCTACGAAAGTGTGCTTAGTTTTCTCCTTCCTTTTTCTCTTCCTCTTGAATAAACTAGTTTGCTCGGGACGATCAAAGATAAGTTTGGGGGTATTTGTTCATTTCATAAAACTGCACATTTGCTATTACATTTTTCTTACTATTTCTATATTTAAAAAGGTCTTTATTATAATATATCATACATATGAGGGTTTATCTGTAAAAATAATATTTTCCATGTGTTGATATATTATAATTAGCATTTGGTAGGAAAATGTATGCAAATAATATCATTGACCAAATCCTAGTAGAACCAAGTCTACTAAATAGTATTTAAGTTGTTGTGCAGAATTTTTCCAATTTGTTGTGCAGAATTTTTCCAAGGAATCAAGTTGTTAAAGAAAACTTGCCTAATTAAGAAAGCAAAACTTGGAGATCAAGTCTGGCAGCGACTACGAGAAGATTTCAAAGATCCAAATATTCCAGAGAAGTCCACATGCCAAGTAGAGAGAAGCCCCAAAAAGAAAATCAATGGCTCTGATTAATTGGCCGCGGATCAGCGGCCATACCCCCCCTTGGGCCGCGGATCCGCGGCAATCTTGATGATATATTTGCTGAAAATTTTTGTGGAGAATCTCTGCTGTTATTTACCTAATTTGGAAGAAAAGGTTTCTGGCTTTGGACTATAAATATGGACCGAGAGTCTCTTGGAAAATTCATCAAGCCGACGAGATCACGAAGTCCCAGACGATTCACGCATCCAGGCTGATCATCAACTGTTCGTCTACCTCCTTGGAAGAGATCGAGAAGCAAACTAGTCTTTGTAATCATTTTCTAAGGAATCAAAGTGTAAATGAGTTTTGTTGATTAATAAAGGTAGTTCTTTTTCTTATTCTATTTCTTTGTAGTTCATTATGATTTCTCTCTCGATCTCTTCTTCTCCCAACATGCGCGAGTAATTCTCCGCTTGTTAGGGTTCGTAGGATTAGGGTAGGTTAATAGATGATGAAAATACCTAAACTCTTTTTACGTCCTATAAAATTTATAAACTTTATCAAAAGAATCATTAACATCCTAATCGGGCGCACTACCAATTTATTGTTAGCCTCGACCGCGATTAGAGATTAGATTATTGATTGTTTTGGTAAAGGCTAGATATGAACGGAGTTCCGTGTCGAGATAGGGGTTAAGAGTGGGATTCCTTTTTCCTCCAGAAACCCTAATCTACACGCATCACTGTCGTTCTAGTGTTAAATCTATTAAAGGATAGAAAGAGTAATTTTTAATTAATCATCCATAATTAGTAAATCCTAACGAACCCTACAAGCCCCCTTCTTATATAAACTTACATCCGTAGTTAATCTAGATCTATATTTTGCATTCTTGTTTAACGTAGATCTAGATCCTACAACCATTTTTACAATATCCTTATCCCTCCTCTCTTTTTCAATACATCTAAAGTAAGATTAAAATATTCAACGTTTCCCTGAGGACGACCCGTACTCACCTCGGTCTAGCTACACGCGACACCGTTCTGATTGCGGTTAACTACAAAAACAAACACTCTTTCGTATCAATCAAGAAGGTAAAAGGAAAAGACAACTGAATAATCCTTATTCTATTTCTCCTGAACCAGAAACCATCCTCGAACTGGAACAAGTTTCGTCGAGTTCATAAGTAACTATACGATGGTGTATCCAAAAAATGTGGATCTTCGTAGTGATACGGAATGTTCCGGAGAAATGCAAAGGTGAAGTAGGAGTGGCGAAGATTTACGCGGTTTCATCGTGAATGATAGCAATCGCATTTTACTTTGCTCTCATTCTAATCCCTTTATTTGTCTTTACTCATCACTTTCTGTACACCACACTTAGGCTAATTAGTTTTCTTCCTTCCCCATCCATCGGCACCAGCCTAAAGTTTGGAAGAAGACTATCCAAAAAGCATAATAGGTGTACTCTCCTAAATACTAGGAGCTCTTGCAACCTTAGAGAATGTAAAGGGAAAAGGCAACTGAATAGTCCTATTCAATTTCTCCAGAACCGGAAACCACCCTCGAATCTGAAATAAGTTTCTTCGAGTTCGTATGTAACTATACGATGGTTATATCCAATAAATGTGGATCTTCGTAGTGATACGGAATGTTCCGGAGAAATTCAAAGGGTAAAGGTAGGAGCGGTAATGATAAATGCGACTTTGACAATCCAAAAGCCAAAGTGTTTTATGAAGGTTCAGTTAACTTGGTTCATGAGTTTTAGTCTAGGGTCGGACCATGGTTGCTGCCAAAGAGAGAGAGAGAGAGAAAACACTCAGCGTGCACTCTAACCTAGATTAGAATGGTTAATCACTTTATCTAATTCGGATGGCTCCCACTGTTTCCTCGAATTCTCCTCCAAACCCAAAGGAGAATTAGTCGGGATCATCTAAAATCACCCGAGGAGTAAACCTACTCATCAGTGGGAATCGGGATCCAACTATCCGTTAGTTATATGTATGCCCTAGAGGCCATTACTGTACAAATGATGTATATTGTAGTGGATGCTTGGACATATATATGGAGGACTTTCTTGCTCGACATAATAGTATGCTATCTGGTTACATTTTATCTTAACATGTACTCTGATTGTCTATATGTTACATGTTGATAAAGCCCTTAGGATGAGTACTTGACTACCAGGACTATGATGCGGATCATACTAGTGGGGACAGAGTAGTCGCCAAGTATATCCTTCAAATGTTCCTAGTCGTGGGAGTACCGAGACAGGGCATCGATACTCCAGAGTAGACTAGCGTATGCGCTTCTTGACCCATATGATGGGCGATGGATGATCTCATATCCATTAGTGTTTGACATCAGAGAAGGTATACGGGTGCTCAGTGGAGACTGGGTACAGTGTACGGACTCTCCGAGAACTCCCAGATGGTATTATACCTCACTTCAGATGGCAGTTCTATGGTGACACTGGTACAGGTTAGTCTGTAGACCCGAGATCGTCATAGAGTCTTGTGTGATTCCTACAGTTCTTTGATTTCCATCATACCACGTCCAAGAGGGCGTGCAAAAAGGTGGCTTTTGGGTACAGTCCCGAATCACATGGAGGCAATGAGCGATAGGAGGGGATTCGTCTCTCCCGGTATAGGGAGTTGATGTTGCGCAGTGTTCGATTGGCTATAACTGGAAATCCCTGGCCAGGGTTGCTGAGATTTACTGGTAAGTGTTATCAGTAGTTTCTCGAACTGTTATAGACCTCATATCGACACGACTTATCGAGCTATTGGGGTCTGACGTTTACCACACCTAGGCGAGATATGCGACATATCAGACGAAGAGACCGGACTGTACGGGAGTGTTACTGACTGGATTCACAGGAGAATGTACAGGCTTGCTTGTTGATCTTCTGAGCGCTCAATACCTGGGTGGCTGTTACATTTAACGGACCGCTTGCAGCTTGTGGGTGTTTGATATGATCATCACCTACTGTCGGCGTATTGACGATTCTTTAGAGTCCTACACAGAGGTTTCTTGGCTCAGGAAAAATGGAGTAGGAGCACATATATGATATGTGCGGGACCGAGAATAATACGTGTATGTGATACCGTATTAGTTTCTCGCGATATGAGATATCGGCCAGGTATATGTGATATAGCCGGGTTATCGGATCAAGTGTTGATTCGATGAACTGATACAGATTATATTAGTCGGTTATTTGAGAAATAGCCGGATTATCGGATCAAGTGTTGATTCGATAATTTAATGTATAATTATATATTTGATATATTAAATTACATTAACTAATATAAGCTCACTAAAAGATTCTTTTTCTCACTCGGGTAATACATTGATATATATGTGATATATGTTAATAGTATTATTTTATTTTGTTACAATAAATATTGTATATGTGATATATAATATTGTAACATGTTATGGTTATAAATGCAACATGTTTTATGGAGTTTAATTGAGGTTAGGGTTTGGATTAGGGTTAAGTCTTCATGAAGCTTTCAAGAAGCTTCTTGAAGTTTTGACTTTGACTTGGATATTTGGCATAGATATTTCCTTAACCCAACCCAACCCTTTATCCTAGTTAAATCTCTACATGGGTTAAATCTTCATACTTAACCCATGGTTGCAATTCTAACCACACTAGAGTTTCATTATTCATAACAAAAGGATTCTTCTTCTTCTTCCTTGAGTTCTTGATGGAAAAGCTTACTAGCTTTTTCATTAGTGATGAAAATGAGTGAGTTAAAGAAAACAAATGAGAGCTAAAATCCTACTTCATCATCCTATTCTATCCTAGCCATTTAGATTAGGGTGTTCACTTCATTTTGTGAGTGAGAGCTTGTGTTAAAGAAACTTCAAGGTAGATCATCTTTGTTATCGAAGATCGGAAGCAAGCTTGCATCTTTCTCTTCATGGAGCCTCTCTAGAGTCCGGATACTCGATGATCGCAGCGAAGGGACCTCAACACGGAGCTTTAGAAGTGAATGAATAGACTGCAAAGGTTGTAATCCCAAACTCTTAGATGTTAAAGTGTTTAACATGCTTTGTTTCGCCTAATCTCTAGTCTAAGATCTTGGTTTAGGGTTGTTCGGCACGGCTAAATTTTAAATCGGGCATGGTTGATGCCTTATAGACCCTTGTAAGAGTGCCTAGTAACCCTACAGTGGTATCAGAGCCAAGCTAGAGCTTTAGGCGAAGTCTAGGCGAAGTTTAAAGTCCGATTGATCTCCGAATACCCGTAAAACCATAGTTTCTGGAAATTTTTCAAAAAGTTGATTTTTTTCATATTAAAAATGCTCAGAAAATTCAGCAGGTAATTTTATGGAACTATGTGAAAACCGACAACATAATTCGCCCAAGGCGCCGCGGAACCGCGGCATGAGCATGGGTTGCGCGGCGGTTCCGCGGCCGTACAGTGAAATTTTTGTTTGCTTTTTGCATAGTAAAGTCCCTATGTATTTCCTGATGCTTCTGGGTATTTTTAATTCTTCTCAAGTGTTGAGTTTTCTGGGTTGTATTGGGAACTCGTTGATTCGATCGGAAAGTTTAACTTCATTTAAGTTTTTTCCGGATAATTTAGAACCTGTTAAAAAGTTCGAATGGATATCAATAACTCTCTTTTTCCCCTGCCGGAAAATTTCCAAGTGTTGGATTTTTCCGTATTTTAAAAACGTTCTAAGTCGTGCAAGTAACGCGGTGGATCCTCTAGAAGACAACAAACCTTAACTCGATTATGTGACCGTCTTGAACTGCCTCTAAACCTTAGGGTTTGGGTCAGTACGGCGTTGCCACATGTGAGGCGTTGACTTGACCCTTCTATGACTGGACCATTGGTACTGTGGCATGTGATGGATATTTTTAAACTAATTTCAAGTGTTGAGGACTATTTGGGAAATCTTGGGTGTTTGATTATTCGATCGGAAAGTTTAACATTGTCTATTTATCTGGAATGTGATACAATATTTGGAATCCACATGTGGTTATGAGATAACTAATTTGAATGTTATAAATCTAGCAGTTTAGTCTCAAATGATCGGTTGCCACGGGGTTTTGATGCGATCAAAAGTCCATCGCAATCACGTAGCGTACGCGGATACTCACCGGGCAAACTTAATAGATAGCCACGCCCCATAACCCCGACTAAGTGACTGTAGGAGAACACCATCGCCAAAAGCATCCGTTCGGGTGCTCGCGGCAGCGGTGTTCCGCCTTGGTGCACTTTGTCGACGGCATCTGGGGGTGCGGCCGCCTACTAAAGTTTGTGACGAGCATTCGATCAGGATGTCGGGAATCTTGATATTGAAAAGAGTTTTCGATAATGAGACTAAAATGCGGGGTTTATAATAGTTAGGCATGCGATGTCTAAGGAATTCATTTGGTTAGGCATGCGATGTCTAAGGAAGTTGCGGATTCCAACTATTTTAGTTGTACACTTTATTTTTTGTGACCGTAAGCGTAGTATGTGGTGTATCGCCGGTTTTGTTGCTATACATCAACGACAATCGGGATGCGCATACTTGCTTACGTTGATGATATGAGATATTATGTGTTGCTGTGATATGTTATATTGGATCGTCGCGTTCTGAATAGCCGGGGGTTTTATGTGAGATGAGAGTTTTTCTTTTTCATTCATGTAAAATTCATTTGTATGTAATATTCTTTTATTGGGGAACTTCTGGACTGAGGATGATGTCACCATTGTATATTATTTACTTTCCTCATTAGGTAGACCCAAGACGGGGAGCACAAGTAACCGGGTTCTTGGGTCCAGTGGGAGACCATCTAGAGGAGTCGAGACCGGGTCTCCTAACCCTAGAATTGGCAGAGTTGCTTGACGCTCTCGTAGGGGTCTAGGGATGTGGGTTTGGCTATTCATCGCGACCGTGGAATCCGTGTTTTATACAGGCTCGTATTAAAACACGGACGTCCTAGTATATCCAATATTTCATATATGTTCTTCTGCTGCAATATTCTGTGATGAGATCATATTACTGCCTAAGACGAATGTTTATATTATATATATGAGATATACGTTATATTGTTGATTTTATTTCAAATGTGATGTTGTGAAGCATAATAAAATGGAACTTCATTAATGAGATTAATGAAACTAAAAGAAACCTAAAGATGTTGTAGAAACTTGTTTAAAAACTGGTAGCTCTAGTTCTTGCTTTGCATAGCGATGTTCCTTGTAGAACATCCAGCACCTTATTCGATAAAGAAAGAGCCGAGATCCCTTCACCGGGAGTGACCTCTTTAGCGAAACTGGCAGATACTACAAACTCGGTTTGTCTTTTGATTGTTTTTTATAGTTTTTGCTTTGCATAGTGATATTTGTGAAATATCCTGCACCTTATTCAATAAGGAAAGAGCCGACGATCCCTTCACCGGGAGTGACCTCTTTAGCAAAACTAGAAAAGGCCTAAAAAACATTCCTTTTAAAAATCACTCGATTCTACAACGATATCAAGTTCATTACGCAAAGGGTTTTCTAAAAAAAACCTGTCGTAGCCCTCCGTCATTTCAGATAAGTACTTCATAATATTCGTACTTTGTTTGTTGGCTTTCGTCAAGGCGTAGTGTGCGGTAACTATTTATGCTTATCTGTATAAGCATATGATGCGATTGAGTTAGGGTAGTCGTGCGACTTTGTTGGCTTTCGTCAAAGGTCGTGCGGGTGGGTTTAATTCAATCGGGAAATGACGGGTTGAACTTGACTAGTAGCCTATGGTTTGTTGGCTTTCGTCAAGGTCATAGGATGCTAGGGGTAAAATATTATTGGGAATTTAAAGAGTTGAAATTTGCAATGAGATTGCATACCTTCTATGAGATAGTTGGATCCTGATATCCGCTGCGAGTAAGAGTTACTCCTGGGAGAGTTTTACACATTACAATTAGCCGATCAAGTAGGTGTCTAGAATGGTGTTAACGGGGTTACGCCCCTGGGAAGCCGAGGTTTATTTTAATTAGGTCCGTGCAAAAGCGCGGGGAACCTCCCTCAAAGTAGCGGCACTGGCCTGGCTGAAAGATTGGCGAACTTGTAGGGTGTAATTAATCCCGGCTAGTCATTCTTTTTAGGGTTTGAAGGAAGATTTGACTAAAACAGTGGGAGACATCCTGATTAGATAAATTGATAACCAATCTAATATTGTAAAAGCGCACGCTGAGTGTTTTCTTCTCTCTCTCTCCTGGTTACGACTATGTCACGCCTTAATCAATATAATAATACGGATGTATTGACCGAACCCGCTTGTTATACTGCGCAAGGGAACATTGGTCCCGCTCCAACTTATAATTGTTATAAGATAGAGCAGGAAATAGGGGATTACCACAATTCCCGTGCCGCCCAAACGAAGAAAGTACATGTTGATGCATCTTCTTCGGGTGTGTTCATTACACAGAACTGTTTCTCAATATCCTTTACGTCCTGGGTATTTGATACCAGATCAGGATCCCACATATGTAATTGTTTACATGGGCTACAGATAGGTAAAGAACTGAGAACGGGTGATAAATTTCATGAGATAGAAACGGTGCAAGTGTTGTAGTCAAGTCTGTTGGTAGTTATCACCCTGTATTACCAGAATACATTGATTCTGAACGAATGTTATTAGATATCGAACCTGATATACAACATCATATCAGTCTCTTTATTAGTAAAGAAGGATATAATTTTGTATTGTTGGATGATGTTTTGAACATTTCCTATATCAAGTGTTGATCGGTTCAGGCACGTTATCTAAAAGCATAGACGTTCTAAATCAAACCACAGTTCTTAATGTACATAACACACACAAGAGGAAGTGTTCAGAAATGAACGAATCCTTCTTGAGGTATTGTAGACTAGGTCATATCAATGCGACCCGACTAGCTGAAATTACATAAAGATGCATATTTAAATTAGTTTGAATTTACATCTTATGAAACTTGCCGGTCATGTCACAAAGATAAGATGACCACAACTCCGTTTATTGGAAACAGAGAAAGAGTTAGTGAACTCTTGGGATTAATACATGCTGATGTATGAAGGTCCCCTGTCTATATATACCAAAACTGGTTCTTTATACATCATTACATTCACTAATGATCTCTCAAGATTCAAACATATGTTCCTGTTGAAACACAAGTCCGAAACTTTTGAGATAATCACAGAATATAAGTTAGAAGTAGAGAACCAAAAATGGGTATAAGTATTATGTCCTTTGATGAGATCATGGAGGAGAATACTTGAGCACGGAATTTCTGGACTATTCTAAAGGAGAATGGGATTCTCTCTCAGCATTACTCCTCCGTATACACCACAGCACGTCGGTGTATCGGGGCGGAGCAATCACACCCTATGTGATATGGTGCGCTCTATGATGAGTACTACAGAGTTTCCTATTTCCTTTTGGGAGTTATGCATTTGTGAAGCTGCATACCTATTGAATAGGGTTCCGATCAAATCAGTTGCCTACCACTTCATATGTGATATGGAAAGGGAAGAGACCATATCTTACGTTTGTTAAGATTTGGGGTTGTCCGGCCTATGTCTAAAAAGCAAAATCCGGACAAGCTCGAGGCAAAGTCGGTTCTGTGGAAGTTTGTTGGATATCCCAAGCATTCGTAAGGGAATATCTTCTACCAAACCGAGGAACAAAAGATGTTTTGTTTCTCAGCATGCCACCTTTGTAAAAGGGAATTTCTTGTGAAGAAATTATTAGTCATGAGGTAGAACTGGAAAGAGTTCCAGCTATATAAACCGCAGCTGATGATTTGGTAGAACCAAAGGATTCAATAGTTTCCAACGAACCTCAGCCTCTCCGCCGATCTAGTAGGGTTCCTCACCCACCTGAGAGATACTTCGGTTCTCTATAACAGTAGGAGCGGGGATTGCATCATGAGATGATGACCCAACTAGTTTCGAGCTGGCCATCAGGAGTGGGACTCTGTAAGAATGGCTGGATGCTTAGCGATCTGAGATGGAATCCTTATACACCAACAAAGTATGGACTTTGGTTGCTTTATCTGAAGGGTTAAATCCCCATCAGAAGCAAGTATATTTTAAGAAGATTACTTGGTGTACATGGAAAAGTTGAGACTTTCAAAGCTATGCTTAAAGTCCATCCAGATCCTACTTGCCACGGCTGCATACCATGACTACGATATCTGGCGGTTGGGTGTCATGACTGCTTTTCTAAATGATGATTTGGAAGAGAGCGTCTATAAGTACACAGCCAGAGGGCTTCGTAGACAGTGGGAGCAGCGGAAACGTGTGCAAGATATTTTATGTGATAAATCAGGCATCCCGGAGTCGGAACATCTGTTTTGATGTGGTAGTCAAAGAGTTTGAATTCATCAAAATGGTAGATGAACCTTGTATATACAAAAAGGTAGTAGAGAGTATGGTGGTGATCCTCGTAGAGTACGTGGATGACATACTCTTGATAGAGAAGGAGTTTCTCGGTCAATCTCCTCTTATCACAATGATTCTCCATATAGGATCAAGATGATACCTCCTAAATCCTAGGTTATGGATCTATGAGATAGATCTAATTGGATATTAGGATTCTCACTAGTTGTAGTGAGATGGTATCAATGGATCCTGGGGAGAATCACTGGAAAGGTTCCAGGGTGATAAGGACGACTGAATGTCACTCACAGGCATTGTCTTTACCCCCAGTGGAGGGACGGTATATTGGAAGAGTTCCAAGCTAGATACCGTAACTTACTAGACGATTAAAGGCAAGATACATCGTTACCAAGGATGCTACCAAAGAGGCAGTCTGGATATATATAAGTTCATGAGATGAACTTCGTTCCTACCATTGTGTGACAATGGAGTTGTGGCTTATGCCAAGGAACCCCCGTCCCATCAGAAATCCAGATATAATTCTTAGGCAGTATCACCTGATCATGGAGATGGTTGATGTCCAGGGAGATCGAGGTTAGGAGAGTAGACACAGAGGACAACAGCGCGGATCCACTCACAAAGGCCTTTTTCCCAGTAGAGAATTTTATGGGATGGTTGAGTATGAGATACTTCAACCACAGCTAATTGTTGGGTATGCGATACCACAACAGATGGCCCCAGTGCAAGTGGGAGATTGTTAGTTATATGTATGCCCTATAGGCCATTACTGTACATACGATGTATATTGTAGTGGATGCTTGGACATATATAGGGAGGACTTTCTTGCTCGACATGATAGTATGCTATCTGGTTACACTTTATCTTAAAATGTACTCTGATTGTCTCTATGTTACATGTTGATAAAGCCCTTAGGATGAGTACTTGACTACCAGGACTATGATGCGGATCATACTAGTGGGGATAGAGTAGTCGCCAAGTACATCCTTCAAATGTTCCTAGTCGTGGGAGTACCGAGACAGGGCATCGATACTCCAGAGTAGACTAGCGTATGCGCTTCTTGACCTATATGATGGGCGATGGATGATCTCATATCTATTGGTGTTTGACATCAGAGAAGGTATACGGGTGTTCAGTGGAGACTGGGTACACTGGACGGACTCGCCGAGAACTCCCAGATGGTATTATACCTCACGTCAGATGGCAGTTCTCTGGTGACACTGGTACAGGTTAGTCTGTAGACCCGAAACCGTCATAGAGTCTTATGTGATTACCACCGTGCTTTGATTTCCATCATACCACGTCCAAGAGGGCGTGCAAAAAGGTGGCTTTTGGGTACAGTCTTGAATCACATGGAGGCAATGAGCGATAGGAGGGGATTCGTCTCTCCCGGTATAGGGAGTTGATGTTGCGCTGTGTTCGATTGGCTATAACTGGAAATCCCTGGCCAGGGTTGCTGAGATTTACTGTTAAGTGTTATCAGTAGTTTCTCGAACTGTTATAGACCTCATATCGACATGACTTATCAAGCTATTGGGGTCTGACGTTTACCACCCCTAGGCGAGATATGCGACATATCAAACGAAGAGACCGGACTGTACGGGAGTGTTACTGACTGGATTCACAGGAGAATGTACAGGCTTTCTTGTTGATTTTCTGAGCGCTCAATACCTGGGTGGCTGTTACGTTTAGCTGACCGCTTGCAGCTTGTGGGTGTTTGATATGATCATCACCTACTGCCGGCGTATTGACGATTCTTTAGAGTCCTACACAGAGGTTTCTTGGCTCAGGAAAAACGGAGTAGGAGCACATATATGATATGCGCAAGACGGAGAACAATACGTGTATGTGATACCGTATTAGTTTCTCGCTATATGAGATATCAGCCGGGTATATGTAATATAGCCGGGTCATCGGATCAAGTGTTGATTCGATGAACTGATACAGATTATATTAGTCGGTTATTTGAGAAATAGCCGGATTATCGGATCAAGTGTTGATTCGATAATTTAATGTATAATTATATATTTGATATATTAAATTACATTAACTAATATAAGCTCACTAAAAGATTCTTTTTCTCACTCGGGTAATACATTGATATATATGTGATATATGTTAATAGTATTATTTTATTTTGTTACAATAAATATTGTATATGTGATATATAATATTGTAACATGTTATGGTTATAAATGCAACATGTTTTGTGGAGTTTAATTGAGATTAGGGTTTGGATTAGGGTTAAGTCTTCATGAAGCTTTCAAGAAGCTTCTTGAAGCTTTCAAGAAGCTTCTTGAAGCTTTGACTTTGACTTGGATATTTTGCATAGATATTTCCTTAACCCAACCCAACCCTTTACCCTAGTTAAATCTCTACATGGGTTAAGTCTTCATACTTAACCCATGGTTGCAATTCTAACCACACTAGAGTTTCATTATTCATAACAAAAGGATTCTTCTTCTTCTTCTTTGAGTTCTTGATGGAAAAGCTTACTAGCTTTTTCATTAGTGATGAAAATGAGCGAGTTAAAGAAAACAAATGAGAGCTAAAATGCTACTTCATCATCCTAATCTATCCTAACCATTTAGATTAGGGTGTTCACTTCATTTTGTGAGTGAGAGCTTGTGTTAAAGAAACTTCAAGGTAGATCATCTTTGTTATCGAAGATCGGAAGCAAGCTTGCATCTTTCTCTTCATGGAGCCTCTCTAGAGCCCAGATACTCGATGATCGCAGCGAAGGGACCTCAACACGGAGCTTTAGAAGTGAAGGAATGGACTGCAAAGGTTGTAATCCCAAACTCTTAGATGTTAAAGTGTTTAACATGTTTTGTTTCGTCTAATCTCTAGTCTAAGATCTTGGTTTAGTGTTGTTCGGCACGGCTAAATTTTAAATCGGGCATGGTTGATGCCTTATAGACCCTTGTGAGAGTGCCTAGTAACCCTACACTATCATCGCATGATAACCTGATGGAATCCACTCAAGTTATCACACTCCAGAAGGTATGCGCATGCCTCACAAGTTTCCTGTATGTTTGAAACTCCCGATATGATTTTTACCCCCATGCTCTTATGACCTTGATGAAGGCCAACAAATCATAAGTCACATGTCAAGTTCTATCCGTCATTGTCCAGGTTAATTTGAACCCACCCGTACTCGCCCTTGACGAAGGCCAACAAGGTTGTACGACTGTCCTAAACCAATACATCTATCTATGCAACAAAAAAGTAACAAATAGCTACCATATACTATGCCTTGACGAAGGCCAACAAACATAACATGAATACTAAGTGATACACGTCTGAAATGACGGAGGGATACGAATGGTTTTTGGCGAAAAACCTTTAACGTAATGAATTTGATATCGTTGAAGGAATCAGATAGCCTTACTAATATATAATGGCGAAAACTTTTGCTAAAGACGTCACTCCCGGTGAAGGGATCATGACTCTTTCCTCGTCGAATGAGGTGCAGGATATTCCTAATTGAATATCTCGATGCAAAGCAAAAAAAATAATCGACTAAAGTGAAGTTATTACCCTGACGCAAACTTCTGCCCAAGAGGTCACTCGGCTCTTGCCTTATCGAATGAGATGGTGATATTCCTAACCGAATACCGCTGTGCAAAACAAAAGAAAACGTCTTTGTTATAACAGCTTTTGAAAATTGTTCCAACGACATCAAATAGGTTTGTTTTATCCTTGCATTGATCAGAATCAACGCAGCCCCATCAGTTAACATATCATACCACAGAAAATGGAACGAAAAATAAAATGTACGTATATGCCATCCGCATTCACCACTGGGTCCCATCATCATCCGTTAGGTTACTTAACTAACGACAGAGCGGGGACGGGACTAGTGCGGGTGCAAAACATATACAACATCTACTAGTGTGTGTGTGTGTGTGTGTGTGTGTGTGTAACAATCATCCAAGGCATGATATATGCAACATCACAGAATAGCGATAAGCATCACAGAATAAATGGATAATCTGGGAGCCCCGGGTTTACTTTGAGCCGCAAGCGCAACCCGACGTTTTCCTGGTCATGTGGATAGCCTGTGCAATGAAAACCTAGACCCCTACAGGCGCTGCAAGTTACCGGCCAATCTTAGAAGCAAGGCAACCCCAATCAACAACGTGAATGGGCCACCCAGCACTTCACGGAATCCGGTAACTTGAGCACCCCTCGGTAGATCAACCTATACCCCCTATGAGTGCGACGAATAACCCGCCAATTCTAGAGTGAGGCCCCCTCCATCTCAACGCCATAAGATGCGGGCCCGTTGCCCTCTAGAACCCGGCTATTCGTGCACTCCACCACGGGGTAATCCTAGTACAGAAAATAAAATAATATGTACAAGGGTGACATCGACCTCAACCCGGTCGTGCCCCAAACAAATAATATACAAGTTGGCAGTGATGACAGTCCACATGTCGGATGCTCGCCCCGCAATATCAAATATACAAATGAATCCAAATGGTACTACCATTTCACCCAAGCTATCCACACGACGATCCCGCCACAACCACAGCACAACACAGAACATCAACGTGAATGTCACGTTCGCAAACCCGTCTAAAAGAGCATATAGCAGTTAGACGAGTGGTACCGCTCTAATGACATTCACGGTCGCAGATAGTAATGTATGTACTGAAAACTACGACATTATAATTCCACACGCAATTAGCAAACTAAACTAATTTCCAAAACTATGAAATAAACAGTGAGCTAAAGTTCCAAAAACCGACCGTTTAAAGCCAATTCGGAAGTCCGAATCAAAACGAAACGCGTCCAAACCTTCGTGGGGAGTTAGAGAAAGAAATTAACATCAAATCGTGGGGCCTAGAGGGGGTACCCCACCCCCGAGGCCACCACGAGGTTTCCAGGGGGTGAGGCAGGCCCGAAACTGTCCAAGGTGGGGCAGTTTCGGGTCCCCACTGCCAAGACCACCTTGTGGTGATCTTGGGGAGTGTTCTTGTCACAACCCAAAATATTAGCTCGTGATCGGCATTTAAATCACGCAACATCTACAGGCGTAACGAAACTAAAGTTAGCTGAAGCCCAGCAATCTAAACCACCAAAAGGAAAAAGTGTTGAGACGTTGTTAAAAACCTTCGTGAATCTCAAGTAAAAATCTTTAAACATAAATTTACTTTCTTAAAAATTTCGGCAGCACCTCCTTTGTAAAAACTAGCCCCGAAACGGGTACAACATAGAATAGAAATAAAGCATCCCCAAATGGGAGCAAATCACGCCCAACGGCGGAAACAACCACCACAAGCATATATATGTATACGACGCCCAACGGCGAAGATCAACACAAAGGAAAATGAAAACCAAGACATCAAACCCACCAAGCGAACATATAACCTATCGCTCAAGTCTCGCCACTACAAGTCTTGCTAAGTCTTACTACTTATACAAATACTAGTTTCTGATTTGATGGAGTTGACTAGATACAATAGGAATAATAATATAAGAGTGGCACGATCCAACATGTACCACCTACCAAAGAAAATCACCCGAATACTGTTGTGTGCCAGCGATGCCGCTACTGATCCATGCGGTCAACCTGCAAGAACTGTGGTACAACGAGGGTGAGTTGCCAACTCGTGAGTAGAAAACATCATCAGGTAGAAATCAAAATAAACAAAGATTTCTAGGTCAACTATATCATAAAGGTAATACTATGATATCTAGGGTGATCGTATCTGCATATGTGCCAATAACATAAACAATGCCTATCAGCAAATGGATATCATCCAACCAAAATCAATGCATGTATGCATATGGATCACATCTACGTGTCAACCAATGACATAACAACATCATGCATGTAAATATCATGAAAGCATATGCAAGTAAATATGAGGATATAAATCAACGTGTGTCCCTCGTGACATATCAAAATCATGGAACCTGAGTGTCCAACATCGACACTCGAAACATCATGAAAACCCGTGTCCAGCATCGACGCATAAATACTCATCTCTCAGGCGCCGTCACCAGGACTGGCCCTCATATCCATGCATCTCATGGAACCTGAGTTTCCAACATCGACACTAGCAATCTACGGAACCTGAGTGTCCAACCTCGACACTCGCAATCCACATATCCATACATCTCACGGAACCTGAGTGTCCAACATCGACACTCGTAGTCCACGGAACCTGAGTGTCCAACCTCGACACTCGCAATCCATATATCCATACATCTCACGGAACCTGAGTGTCCACCATCGACACTCGCAATCCACAGAACCTGAGTGTCCAACCTCGACACTCACAATCCACATATCATATCGGGTTTCTAACACTTGTCTCAGAACAGAGAAAAATCATAGTGGACGCATCGAAATATCATATTAAGAGAAACCGGGTTTTCAAAACAATGCATACTTTCTTGAAATATCCCCCCAGTTCTCAAATCCATAAATCACATGAAATCTGTATCTCAATGCGTAAATTCATGAAATATAATATATGCAACATAGAACAGTAATATGAGCATAAAAAGGGAAAACCGATATTTAAATGCATTAGGTTATTAAATATATCATGCGGTTCCCAATTTATCCAAAATCCATCGCAACATCATATGAAGCTGAACATGTAGCTATAGCAAGGTATATGTGTAAGAATGTAGGTATGCGTTATATAACAGAATGTAAGCATATATGTATATCTCATGCAACGTGGAACAGTGATATGAACATAGAAAGTATATCATGCAACATAGTTTAGTGATGTGAGCATTGCAAGTATATCATGGTATATTGTAGCAATTCTACTGTGTAGTGACGTAGCAATTATCGATGATGAAGGTGTGTTAGCTGGCCAATCTGTGTAAGTGTAAAATACGCATCATCGATAATGGTGTAGGTGCACTAGCACAGGTATATGCGATGCAATGCAAATAACATGAGCGTAGCATAAAGTACATCGTAAACGAAACGCTACAAGGTATACGTGTCTACAATATATCCGAGTCGGTAAAACTATCAATCGACATTCAGACTCACAACATCACGTACAGTACAATCTATCGTACGGCATCCTCTAATCAAGGGTATGGATCAATCAACAGGTAAAACTCATCGCGTAAGGTAATCCATCGTACGGCGGCATTAAACAATTAGGGATTCTATCAACCTATACAACAACGGGGGTACGGATCTAAGTCTCGTACGGCATATCACTCATTATGCACATCATTATCCATATATATATATCTATCTCTCAGGTCACATCTGTATCAATCTCATATCAGGGGACCGGCAAGGTATCAACTATCTCTTATCGACTCACATCCATATAACGACATATCAACCAAGTCATCATATCTCATCGTATACTCTTTTCATCGCATCAATCTCTCACATCAAGTCATTTTACATGTGCTTTCTATCATATGAATCTCATGTCACGCTACTCTAAATCTCATACTTAATCTCGTGCAACTACATATCTATATATTGTGATTCACTTTCACTTTTCGTATCCTTATAAATCAAATCGAGACATCATTTCTATCATATCATGTTCAAGAGTTATGTCCCGATAGCTTTCATCTCATATCTCGATATATACTCAATCATTAATATCACCTGTAACTATCTTTTTAACCACATCTATAGTTTTATAATGTAGGTTTCTCTTACTGTATTATATATATATATATATATATATATATATATATATCGGTTTCCATTCATAATTTGCGGGGGTGCTATACGTCATCCATCCGACTTCCCCCGTAGATATAAATCTACTCACCTGTGGAACTCCTTGTTTAGTCGTAATCGATGTGCTCCGTCATCTCGGAATCCACGCGAAGGTACCGATCGATCCATGTTCTTCGGTCTTCAATCTCAGTCCTTAGCATATTGCGGCTGCCTCGACGAAATTCGCTCTCCGGTCACGCTCGTCAAAAAGGACACACGTTGAGGATTCTTAATACGGGCTCCCGCTTCTAAACCGAAGCAACTCGGGCATCCAGTTTACTAGCCTAGATACCCAAGGTGAAGTAGAGATAGTGTGTGAATAATTTGTCTCAAAGCACCCAAGATTTTGGGTGGAGGTAAATGAAGTTGCCAAGTAGAAATGTGAAGAAGTGAGTGAGCTCAAGGAATTTGCAAGTGAAGGAAGAATACAAATGGGCTCGGCCAATGCAAATCAAATTGTTCTCTGTGGAAATATGAGGTTGTAATGGTGAGTGTAATTTGCAATACAAAAATTAATCCATCACCTTTAATGATCAGCCACCTCACACCAATAAATTAATCTATGCAAATCAATGACTCATCACTAGCCCATCCCTCACAATCTTGCCAGCACATCAAAATGCCCACGAATTGCTCATGAAATGACACCTCACATCACCCACAATTCCCCACGAAATTTTCCCATGCCCATTTAATTGTTCACGGCCCAATTAATGCTAGCACATGAAGCAATGGCCAGCACAACAACAAAGAAAGCTCACGAAATTTCCACCAATGGAAAATGGCCAAAATAAAGAAGGAATTTTTTTTAAATGAATAAATCATTTTAATCTCCAAATTATTTCACAAATATTGGTATATATTTATACCATTTTACGAAAACCCCAATTTCGCAAATCCGATAGTTTTCGCGAAATATATTATTTTAATATTAAATTTCCAAAAATAATATTTTATATTTCTAAAATGTTACAGGGCCCAGCCATTCAGTCCCCCAGGGGGTTCCACGGGGTGCCCATGCACCACCCCGTGGCTTCTCATTTCAAACCTTAAGTCCGCGGGGTGTGCAAACATCTCAAACTTTCAGTTTTCGGAACTTTTTTTGTCGGCAGTTTTTGCACGACAAAAACGGCGGATTTCTAATGTCGCAATTAGTTAATTAAAGCTTATGGAGTGGCTATGATACTATGTTGGGTTATGCAAGCACCCCGGACATCAAACCATGGCCATTGCGGAACAAAAATTTTCAAAAACAGGCGCTAGAACAACCCGATAACCCGGATCGACCCATAAGCCCTAGATAACAAAACATACAAGAGAGTTAGAATAGTTATACCGAATAGATCCGTGTCCTTCGGTCTTCAACCATCATCCCAAGCTCCTAGGGGCTTCCTTGATCAAGCTTGATCTCCGGTCTCCCTCCATCGAAGATGATCCACCTGAGAGTTTATGCAACGAGCTCCAACCTCTTATCCGAGGAAACTAGGGAACCTAGATCGCTACTATAGATACCGTAGATGAAGTAGAGAGTGATGAAGGATTAATTTGTCTCAAGACACCCTAGGTTTCTCAACTCATGAGAGGGTTAGGGTGGAGGAAGAAGAAAATGCCATGAGGATGAGGTGTTGAGGGCAACTCAAGAGAGAGGGAAAGAAATGAATAATGGCTTGTGTTTTTGTTTGTTGTGTGAGTGTGATAAGAAATAATGGAGCCATCACATAAATGTCCATCTCTCCAAAATAACTTAGTCAACAAAAAATATCTCAAGTCAACATAATCTCACAATAAATAAAAACCCGAAGCATGCTAGAATAGTAACCATGGGTCACTAATTATCCATGCCACAAAAATACAATAAACACCTCATCCTACACCTCAGTAACCTTTTAATCCAAAAAGGCTTAAACCATAATGATGTGTAATCTTCTAAAAGTAATCTTGTAAGAAATTACAAGAATTCCCCTCATCCGTATATACACACCCGCATCCGTATTCCGAAGAATAGGAATACAATGAAACAAAAATAATCCAACAATATTGTTGGGTTTACTTAGCACCACACAAGGGTTTGTCTTGTATCAAACATACTACAATTAAAATTTTGAGGTGCTAAGTAAACTAACCTAGGATCAAAACTAGAAATTTAGGGTAACAAAATAGTATCACATACTATAACAAGTGTCTAACACTAAGTGTAGAAGAATAAAACCTTTGTAGACCTCCTTGCTAGACTCCTTGGAACAACTAGAGTTTGAACTGGTCCGCTTGAATCCTTCGTTTTCCATGACGATCCACCCGGAGTTCCTTTGCTCATGCTCCAAGCTCCACTTGATCAAGGATTAAGATGAAGCAAACACCCCAAACTAGTGGGCTAGACTAAAGTAGAATGGTGATGTGGGTTTGGATCTTATTCAAAAACCTTTTCTTTTTATTCTTTCTCTTTCTTTTTCAAACCGTAGAGAGTTTTTTAGGAGAGAGGGGAAGAAGAAGATGGGAGCTTAACTTGAATCAAGTGAAAAAGATATGAGACATAAAATCCCAAATGAGAATAATAATCCTCATTCCAAACCATGGTTACAAATTATTTAGATATTTTATGACTTGAGGTTAAGCAAAAATCCATGGGCTACAAAACCATGGGCAACAAAACCATGGTATTGACTTTGGTCAACACAAGAGAAAGGAGTTGACTAGTCAACCATGTTTTTGTTCTCATTTTGCTTTTCTCAAATAAACAAAATATATAAATATATATAACCATGTGAGTCTTGTATTGCCACCACCAATGTATCATCCACCATGACACATGTATCCTTGCATGTGTGCATCCATATCAATATATACATACACTCATGCATGCATCATAAAGAAATAGGTTTTAAGTGAAAAGGCTAATGGTCATTAATATTAAATCAACAATTGATTTAATAAACCGGTCATATCTCATACTACCCGACCAATAGAAACTTCCAGATTATAATGCGGTATCATATGCACGCATTCAATCAAGCACCTGCGCATATCACCATATGCACCCCCACATCGTTTCTCCTGAGCTAGGTAACCCCTTTGTGGGACTCTAAGACTCATCAATACGCCGGCAGTAGGTGATGATCACATCAAACACCCACAAGCCGCAAGCGGTCAGCTAAACGTAACGGCCACCCGAGTATTGAGCGATCAAAAGAAAAACAAGCGAACCTGTCAAAACTCCTGTCGAGCCAACCGGCAACACTTACCCTACAGCCTGTTCTCTTCGTCAGATATGCTGCATATCGAGTCTAGGGATGGCATTGTCGACCCCAATAACTCAATAAGTCATGCCGATGTATGGCCTATAACAGATCGAGAAACTACTGATAACACTTATCAGTAAATCTCATCAGCCCTAGCCAGGGACTTGCTGATATAGCCAATTGAGCACAGTGCAACATCAACCCCTAATACCGGGAGAGACGAAACCCCTCCTATCGCTCATTGCCTCCATGTGTTTCGGGATTGTACCCAAAAGCCACCTGTTTGTACGACTCAGTGGAGCCATGGTAGGGTGGAAATCAAAGCACAGTGGGAGAACACACAAGACTCTATGATGATCACGGGTCTACAGACTAACCTGTACCAGTGTAACCTGGGAACTGCTATCTGACGATAGATATAATACCACATAGGAGTTCTCGGCGAGTCCGTCCAGTGTACCCAGTCCCCACTGAGCACCCGTATACAATCTTGGTGCCAAACACCAATGGATATGGGATCATCCATCACCCATCACATGGGTCAAGAATCGTATGCGCTAGTCTACTCTTGAATATCGATGCCCTGTCTCGATACACCCACGACTAGAGACATTTCAGGATATGCTTATAAACTACGCACGTCCAACTAGTATGATCTGCATCATAATCACAGTAGTCAAGCAAATATCCTCATATCTTTATCAAGATGTACCAAATGAATAAAAGTATGATCAAGTGAACATGTCAAGATAAAGAGTAACCAGATAATATACTATCATGTCGAGAAAGAAAGTCTCCTGAATATATATATACATGTAAAAATACATCCACTATCAAATAATGGCCTCTAGAGCATACATACTTCCAACAATCTCCCACTTGCACTAAGGCCAATTATCGGCGTATCTCATACACAACATCTCAAAAAGTCGCTCATGCTGCGGCTGAGGAAGGGCCTTGGTGAGTGGATCCACAGTGTTATTCTTTGTATATACTCTCCGAATCTCGATCTCGCGGCGATCAACTATCTCCCGGATCAGATGAAATCGCCCTAGGATGTGTCTGGATCGCTGATGGGACCTGGGCTCCTTGGCTAATGCCATAGCCCCATTATTGTCACAATACAATGGTATTGGATCAATAATGGTTGGAACTACTCCTAGTTCCGAGATGAACTTCCTCATCCAGACGGTTTCCTTGGCGGCATCATTTGCAGCAATGTACTCAGCTTCCATCGTAGAGTCTGCAACGGTATCCTGTTTGGAACTCATCCAACACATCACCCCTCCATTGAGGGTAAATACAAACCCA
Source organism: Agapanthus africanus (assembly GCA_030015575.1). Taxonomy (NCBI): domain Eukaryota; kingdom Viridiplantae; phylum Streptophyta; class Magnoliopsida; order Asparagales; family Amaryllidaceae; genus Agapanthus; species Agapanthus africanus. Next base: position 369,160,789 of record JASDDO010000012.1, read on the forward strand.
GAGATAGATTTGCTATCGTCCTTATCACTCTGGAAGCTCGAATCGGTAAAGGCCTCCATTTGGAGATCTCCATTACCATGCACCAAGAACAATTCATTAGTCTTTCGCAAGTACTTAAGAATGTTCTTCACAGTCGTCCAATGATTCTCCCCTGGGTTGTACTGATACCTGCTTACTACACCTAGTGCATAAGCTACATCAGGGCATGTACACAATATCGCATGCATTATAGATCCTACGGCTGAAGCGTAGGGAATAATGCTCATGCGAGCTCTCTCTTCATCAGTCTTTGGGCAAAAGTCCTTGGAGAGAGTGACTCCATGGCAAGCGGGTAAGGCACCCCACTTGGGGTCTTCCATGCTAAACCTTTTTAAGATGGTGTTGATGTACCTGGTTTGGGACAATCCCAATAATCTTTTGGATCTATCCCTATAGATCATGATGCCCAATATGTACATGGCATCACCCAGGTCCTTCATGGAGAACCTTTGTGATAAGAATGATTTGACCGACTGTAGCATAGGAACATCATTTCCTATCAGAAGAATGTCATCCACGTACAATACGAGGAATGCGACAGTTCTCCTACAGTCTTCTTATAAACACAAGGTTCATCTGGATTTTTGATGAAATCAAACTCTTTGATAACATCATCAAAACAGATGTTCCAACTCCGTGATTCCTGCTTTAATCCATAAATGGATTTAAGCAATCTACATGCTTTCCCGCTGCTCCCACTGTCAACGAAGCCCTCTGGCTGATCCATATAAACGCATTCTTCTAAATCACCATTTAGAAATGCAGTTTTAACGTCCATCTGCCAGATTACATTGTCGTAGTGAGCAGCAATAGCTAGTAGGATCCAAATGGATTTAAGCATGGCTACGGGAGAAAATGTTTCGTCATAGTCCAGACCCGGTCTTTGACGAAATCCTTTCGCCACAAGTCTTGCCTTATAGGTCTCCACCTGCCCATCTACACCAATCTTTCTTTTAAAGATCCATTTGCACCCTACGGGTTTTACCCCAGAGGGTACAACGTCCAAAGTCCATACTTTGTTGGTGTACATAGACTCCATTTCAGATCTCATAGCATCGAGCCACTTCACAGAGTCACACTCGTGATAGCTTGCTGAAAACTAGTAGGATCATCATCCTCCATGATGCAATCTTCTTTATCACCATCAATGAGAAAACCGTAGTACCTATCCGGTGGGCGAGAAGTCCTACTAGATCTACGGAGTGGCTGAGATTCATCAGTTTTTGTTGCAACAACAGGCTCAACCAAGTCGTCATTTGTAACTTGTGTTTCTAGAACCTCTTCTAAATCTACCACATTGCCATCAGTATTTGTAAAAGGTACATTTTCTAAAAATGTGGCATGTCTGTAGGGTGTTTTTCGTCACCCCATTGAGAAGGGAATACGCGCGCGCTTGTCAGGCGTACTACAGATTCCCCCTGCCTGGGGTAAGCAGGGTTTTATTGATTGTGGGGATCCGAATCTCCGGCAGCCGCGGACTAAGCTGCCGTTAATTACCCCTCGCCTTTGGGGCGAGGGAACCTTCGATTAACGGGTTAAACTGGTCATGCGAACTCAATGTGCGGTGTGCGTGTGTTGTGTTTTGAAAAGGGGTTTTGGATATATCTGGAGCCACGCAGAGTTTTTACGGGGGGCCCGCTACCCGGATAGCTGGCTAGGGGTCAAGGGGGCTAGCAGCCCCCTTGCGGGGTGCAAGGCAGCGCCCCGTTAGAAATTTTTTTCTAACAGGGACAATGTCGTGGAGCACCTTTGTGTGAAAATATGTATACATATGTATATGTATATGTATGTACATAAAAAGAGGGGGGAAAGGCATCCAAGGGATGCGTGGGGCCAGCGCCTTGAGCGCTGTGCGCTTAGGTGATGTACGCTTAGGCGCAAGTGCGCCACGTGTCGACACGTGGGCACTTTGCGCATGAGCGCTGCGCGCTCGAGCGCGCCACGTGTCGGCACGTGGGCGCTTTGCGCTTGAGCGCAAGGCGGTGGAGTGCAAGCGCGCCACGTGTCGGCATTCGGGCGCCTTGCGCTCGGGCGCAGGGCGGTGGAGCGCAAGCGCGCCACGTGTCGGCACGCGGGCGCCTTGCGCTCGAGCGCAGTGCGCTTGAGCGCAAGCGCGCCACGTATCGGTACATGGGCGCTTTGCGCTCGAGCGCAAGGGCGCTGGAGCGCAAACGTGCCACGTGTCGGCATGTGGGCGCTTTGCGCTCGAGTGCTAGCGCGCCACGTGTCAGCACGTGGGCGCTCGACGCTTGAGCGCTTGGGCGCCGGCGAGGAAAAGAGGGCTTTTAGCCCCAGAAACCAGAAGCTATGCTTCAGAAAGGAAATATTTATTAGATATATATATATATATGTGTGTGGAGTTAAACTCCTAGGATGTGTTGAAGCTGATTAAGGGGGTTCTTCTTCTTCCTCCTGTGGTTTGGCCGGATCTTGAAGATCAAGAGATGTAAGATCTAAAAATCTCTTCTTTTGAGATCTAATGACAGATCCAAGCTCCCCTTGGTGGGTTTTATGGTGAAAAACTATTTAGTTTTGGAAAAGGAAGAGTAAAACTCTTGATTTAATTCAAAGAAAGAAAAAGATTTGAAACCTTCAGAAAAAGGGAAAGATGTACAAACCCTAGGTTTTTGAGAGAATGGAAAAAAGTGTTGCTTTATTCATCATCATGTTGCCTTTTATAGGCTTACATATTTACATATAGCCCCCTTGGGCTTCACAAAATGGCATTTTAGCAATCTCATGGCTCATGTGTCATTTCTTTTTGCACATAAGCCATGGGCTTACAAAATATTGGCTTTATGCCCATTTTGCATGCATTCATGTATAAAAAATTACATAAAAATTATTTATTACATGATCTATATTTTGGCATGGAGGAGGCTGGCCGCGGGCTCGACTTGGGCATGGGCCCACCTAGCTTTGGGGTTGACCTTGACTTTGACTCGGTTAACCGGGGTGTAAATTTTTACCCCAACAAATTGCCCCCCATCAATGAATGCACACCGCACATGTGGGTCGTGTGCATGAAATTGATGGATCTTCTTTTGCGTAGAGGCGACATGCTTTGGTTCCCACTTTTTGGGATGCACTGCCCTTTTTACGACATGGACGGCCGACGCTTGACGCGTCTCCGAGACAGAGTGTCCGTGGTAGACGTTTCCCTAGCCCGGAGTGATTTTATTGACGTGCCCCCGGCGCGGAGTGTCGCTGGTCGACGTTTCCCCGAGGCGGAGTATCGGCTGGTTGACGTGTCCCCGACACGGAGTGTCTGCTTGACGTTTCCCCGAGACGGAGCGTCGCTGGTCGACGTGTCCCCGGCGCGGAGTGTCTGCTGGTTGACGTATCCCCGAGACGGAGTGTCGCTGTTGGACGTTTCCCTGATGCGGAGTGTCTGTATTGGACGTTTCCCCGATGCAGAGTGTCTGTGTTGGACGTGTCCCCGGCACGGAGTGTCGCTGATCGACTTTTTCCCGGCGCGGAGTGTCGCTGGTTGACTTTTACCCGGCACGGAGTGTCGCTGAATGACTTTTCCCCGGCACGGAGTGTCGCGGGTTGACTTTTCCCCGGCACGGAGTGTCGCGGATCAACTTTTCCCCGGCACGGAGTGTCGACTTTTCCCCGGCGCGGAGTGTCGCTGGTTGGCTTTTCCCCGGCACGGAGTGTCGCTGGTTGGCTTTTCCCCGGCGCAGAGTGTCGGGTTGACTTTTCCCCGGAACGGAGTGTCGCTGATCGAATTTTCCCCGGCGCGGAGTGTCGGGTTGACTTTTCCCCGGCACGGAGTGTCGCTGATCGACTTTTCCCCGGCGCGGAGTGTCGCTGGTTGACTTTTCCCCGGCACGGAGTGTCGATGATCGACTTTTCCCCGGCGCGGAGTGTCGGTTGACTTTTCCCCGGCACGGAGTATCGCTGATCGACTTTTCCCCGGCGCGGAGTGTCGGGTTGACTTTTTCCCGGCACGGAGTGTCGCTGATCGACTTTTCCCCAGCGCGGAGTGTCGCTTGTTGACTTTTTCCCGACACGGAGTGTCGCTGATCGAATTTTCCCCGGCGCGGAGTGTCGAGTTGACCTTTCCCCGGCACGGGGTGTCGCTGATCGACTTTTCCCCGGCGCGGAGTGTCGGGTTGACTTTTCCCCGGCACGGGGTGTCGCTGATCGACTTTTCCCCGGCGCGGAGTGTCGGGTTGACTTTTCCCCGGCACGGAGTGTCGCTGATCGACTTTTCCCTGGAGCGGAGTGTCGCTTGTTGACGCAGAGGTCGATGTTGGAATTGGTTGGTTTGATTTGAGTCGACATCGGCATCGCTACACTGGAATATGGTACCAGGAGAGAATCATCATCCGTCTTTGAGAGGATTTGGGAATTGGGGTTTTTGTTTGGCATCTACATTACTGCACTGGAATAATGCCAAGAGCAACTCATCATTTGCCCCGGGACGATTTGGGAATTAGTTTTTTTTGTTTAGCATCTGCATTGCTACACTGGAATAATGCCAGGAGCAACTCATCATTTGCCCCGAGAGGATTTGGGAATTGGTTTTTCTTTTTGTTTTGCATCAGCATCGCTACACTGGAATATGGTACCAGGAGCGAATCATCATTTGCATTTGCTTATTAGGGAACGATGGCTTAGGAAACAGGTTTTAGGTCCCTATCACCTAAGACTTTTCAATTTTATGGGCCGTAAGGGTCCCATAAAAGCATTTTCTCCCTACGAGTCGAAAGGATCTCATAGGTGTATTTTCTCCTTAGGAGTCGTGGGGACTCCTAAGGGTGTTGCTCCTTTGTGAGTCGTAAGGATCTCACGCGAGAATTTTCTCCTCACAAAGTCGAGAGGACTTTGCGAGTGCATTTCATCTCTTTTTTACGAGTGCGCGCCCTTTCGGGTTTTCACAAACTCGCCGGCAGTCCTGCTGTTTTTACTCACGGAGCCCTTTCGGGTTTTCATCCGTGCCCATTTTTCTTGTGGACATGACTTTTTTATTTCTTTTCTTTTTTTTATTTTTGGTGGGACTTTGAATGTGGTCTCACCGGTAGGACTTGGGAGGGACTGGGATTGTTTTACGCCCGTGGATTGTATACGGTTTTGCAGGATGTATGATCCAGACCGTAGGGCCAAAAGTATTTTAGGTCTTGTTTGCCGTCTGCATCGCTGCACAGGAATATGGTAACAGGAGCGACTCATCATTCGCCGTTGGGATTTGGAATTTGGTTGGCGTCTACATCGCTGCACTGGGATATGGTACCAGGAGAGACTCATCATTCGCCACTTGGGAATTGGGGAGCGATAGCTTAGGAGACAGGTTCAGATCCCTATCGCCTAAGGCTTTTCAATTTTATAGGCCGTGAGGGTCCCATAAAAGCATTTTCTCCCTGCGAGTCATAAGGATCCCGCATGTGTATTTTCTCCTTAGGAGTCGTGAGGACTCCTAAGTGTGTTTTTCCTTTGTGAGTCGTAAGGATCCCGCAAAGGTTTTTTGTCCTCATGTATCATGAGGACACATGAGTGGATTTCCCTCGTTCCCAGTTTAATGACTTAGAGGTCGACTGTTTCCAGTTTAACGACTTAGCGGTCATCTGTTTTCAGTTTAAAGACTTAGGGGTCTGCGGTGCCCAGTTTAACGACTTAGCGGTCATCTGTTTCCAGTTTAACGACGTGGTGGTCATCTGTTTCCGGTTTAACGACTTAGAGGTCATCTGTTTCCAGTTTAAGGACTTGGTGGTCATCTGTTTCCAGTTTAACGACTTGGTGGTCATCTGTTTCCAGGTTAACGACTTGGTGGTCATCTGTTTCCAGTTTAACGACCTGGTGGTCATCTGTTTCCAGTTTAGAGACTTAGAGGTCTACTGTTTCCAATTTAACGACTTAGAGGTCATCTGTTTCCAGTTTAAAGAATTAGGGGTCTATTGTGCCCAGTTTAACGACTTAGCTGTCATCTGTTTCCAGTTTAAAGAAATAGAGGTCTTCTATTTCCAGTTTAATGACTTAGAGGTCTAATGTTTCCTGTTTAACGACTTAGAGGTCATCTGTTTCCAGTTTAACGACTTGGTGGTCATCTGTTTCCAGTTTAACGACTTGGAGGTCATCTGTTTCCAGTTTAAAGACTTAGGGGTCTATTGATGGCGAGCTTGGAATTTTGGGGTAGGGGCCGGCATCAGCATTGCTAACACTGAAGCAGAGATGCCAGGCGCAATTCATCATTTGCCTACTCTTGTTGGCGCAGCGATGGCTTAGGAGACGGGTTTAGGTCCCTATCGCCTAAGGCTTTTCAATTTTGTGGGCCATGAGGGTCCCATAAAAGCATTTTCTCCCTGCGAGTCATGAGGATCCCGCAGGTGTATTTTCTCTGTAGGAGTCGTGAGGACTCCTAAGTGTGTTTTTCCTTTGTGAGTCGTAAGGATCCCACAAAGGTTTGTTCTCCTCATGTATCGTGAGGACACATGAGTGGGTCTTCTCAAGGGAGCATAACTCCAAAGGCGAAGACCAACCGCATAACTGGTGATTACGGTGGGGCATGGGTATGATGAGAATTATTTGAGCCCGTGGATTGTATACGGCAGTCAATTTGGGGACTGGCCGTAGGGCCGGAAGAATTTTGAAAAAATGGACTTTTGTTGGCGTCTGCATCGCTGCACTGGAATATAGTACCAGGAGCAACTCATCATTCGCCAGTTTTTTTTTTGTTGTTGTTTTTTTTTACCGCGATTGCTCTATCATTTCAGCTTTTCTTATCGCGAAGGTCGCGATTGCCCTATCATTTCGGCTATTTATTCGCAGTTGCCCCATCATTTCGGCTTTATTTCATGTTTATCTTTACTTGCTAATTTTTTTTTTTCGAGTTGCCCCATCATTTCGGCTTTTCTTTATTTTTCTTTTAATTACAGATTTTTTTATTTATTTACATACATATATATTTTTTTACATTCCCAGTTTAACGACTTAGAGGTCGACGGTTCCCAGTTTAACGATGTGGGGGTCATCTTTGCTTATCCCATCTCCTTGAACTTTAATCTTGGTGGAGCTGTGTTGATGACCTAGCTCTGTGGCTTGCCGATACATCCGAGGATTGTGAGGTTTTTCCAAGCTTATTTTGGTCCTCTGCCCAATCTTTGAAAATATAGCAGTCTTCGATGGTATGACCCACCACTCTATGATACGGGCAGTATACGGGATTGCCGGTCATGTTCATTTCCTGTGGCCTCTTTGGAACAGGCAGTTGCAGACCGTTGTTCAAGACGTCCATGAATATTTTGCGGACTTCATCCCTCCTGAAGGAGTATACCTTCTTCTTTCTCTCCATTGGAGTAGGTGCCTTTACTGATGTTGGTCCTCGAGGCCGATCGGTCTTTGGTTCGCCCTTTTCAGATAATGGCATGTATGGAGAAAGATGGATTGAACATCCATCTGCTCGTGCTGCTTTTGATGTGTGTTATCCATCGATGCAAGTGCGAGGCATTTGGCCATGGCATAGTCAGTATCCCATGTCTTGCGGATTTCCTTATCCGCAACTGAAGATTTAAGGCCTGGGACTGATGGGGCTGGGCTATGAGGACATATGATACCTTATCATAAGTTAGGGCAATGTTAATGTTCCTCGGCCAATCTTTATAATTGGTCCTATTTAGTTTATTTTTCTCTAGTAGAAGCTTTCTAGACACCTAATGAGTTAGCTAATTGTAAAGTGTAAAACTCTCCTGGGAGCAACTCTTACTCACAGTGGGATCGGGATCCAACCATCATATGTAAGGTATGCAATCTCATTGCAAATTTCAACTCTTGAAACTCCTGATATGGTTTTTACCCCTAGCACTGATGATCTTGACTATAATCAACATATCATAAGCACTAGTCACGTTTTACCCGTCATTCCTCGATTAATTAGACCCACTCATATGACCCTTGACTATAATCAACATAATCACATGAATGTCCTAATTAATCGCATCATATGCATTATAGGAAGACATCACTTAGCTACCGTACACTACGCCTTGAGTATAATCAACATACGTAGCACGAATACTAAGTACTCCACTTTCTAAAATGATGGAGGGTTGTGGATGGTTTTTAAGAAAATCTTTAACGCTTTGAACTTGATATCGTTGTAGAATCAAATGGTTTTCAAAAGAAGTGGTTTAAGCTCCGCAATTTTGAAATGTAGCTTTTTCGTAAAAAGCCGAGTGGGTTTAAATTAGATTCTACAACATCTTTTTAGGTTTATTTTCCTTTACATTAATCACATTAATGTAGTCCCATCATTTAACTTCTTAAGCCATCACAGAAAAGAAACAAAAATAGAACGTACGCTTATGCCATTGGCATTCACCATAGTGTCCCGTTATGCACCGTTAGGTTACTTAACTAACGGCATAGCGGGGCGGGACTAGAGCAGATGTAAAACATAAGCAACGCTTATTATATATCATATATATAATAATACCATTCGTCTCATCATATAAAGTGATCACATCACAGAATATCAACAGCAGAAGCATAAATATGAATATATAGGATATACTAGGATTTCCATATTTTGTATTTAGCCAAAGATAGAGAATACGGATTCCACAGTCGTGATGAATAGCCAATCCCACACCCTAGACCCCTACGAGAGCGGTAAGTGACCCTACCAATTCTAGAGTTAGGAGACCCGGTCTCGACTCCTCGAGATGGCCTCTCACTGGACTCTAGAAGCCGGTCACTTGTCTCCCCACCTTGGGTCTATCCTAATGCGGAAAAGTAAATAATATACATCAACGGTAACATCATCCAAAACCCCGATGTGCCCCAATAAAAGAATATTACATACAATGAATTTTACATGAATGAAAAAAAAACTCTCATCTCACATAAAAAAAACCGGCCATTCATTCACGACGATCCTATACATCATATCACAGCAACACATAACATCACATATCATCAACGTAAGCAAGTATGCGTACCCCAATTCTCGTTGACATATAGCAACGAAACCAGCGATACACCACATACTACACTTACGATCGCAGAAAAATATCATATATCAAGACGATGTTAAACGTTTCGATCGAATCAACAAACACCCACAAATTACTCCGAGAGAGCTCAACACTTGAGCAAAGTTAAAATACCCAAAAAGTGTGCCACAGTGTCTATGAAGTAGCCGTAGAAGGGTCAACCATTGCCTCACTTATGGCGCCACAGGACCTCGGCAAACCCTAAGGTTCAGCCGCGGTTCCATGGTTATAAAATCGAGTTAGGGTTTTGTTCGTCTAGAGGGTCCATAGGAATACTTTCACAACTATTCGAATATTTTTAACTAGGAAAATTCCAAAACTTGGAAAATTTCAGCGAGGGTAATGAGGGGTGATTGATGTTCGCTCGAACTGCTAAACATTATCCAAGTTACCAATACAATATTAAAATATACGACTGATTGTTAGAGTTTTTGCGTGCTTAATTTTAATTACCGCAATCAAGATGGTTTTGCTTGGTAACTAGCCGGTTGAGTACGGGTCATCCGCAGGGAGATGGGAATCTTTTTCTATGTGCTTTAACGAGTTAAGTCCAAATGTCCGGGTTTGTTTAAGATTAACTATGTGCTGAAATATGTATAAAGAAAGCTTGTTATGGTTGGGATTAGGTTAGTTTGAGTTAGGAGTCGCTCTCTTCTTTCGTTTCCACTCTTAATATCGGTATTACGGTAATCGGCAACAATGGGGATTAGCACGACTAGGATAGAAACTTGCGAGTATAAGCTAGGCTTTCCAACGCTTAGTTTCTTCCTTTTGGTCCTTGTCCGTCCGTTCTTGGCTCTTAGACTTAACCTCAGGTTTATTCAACCACAACCGGTCTCGCTAAGGAATCACCGCTATCATGTAGGATAGGGTGCCGTAGGGAGCGGATTGTAGTTCAATTAACAGGAGTCCGAATTAAGATGTTGGGCAAGAAAAGAGTGAGAGAGATTTCCTTCTCTCAAACTTTCCTTATCCTACCCTAACAAGTAAGAAACTACTCACCCATTAACAAGAAAAAGAAAATAAAACAAAGGAAGAAGATAGAAAGAAAGGGTTAGAAAATCACAACTAGCTATTTGAGACCTCAGTTTGGCAAAGATCATACTTAAGCATCATTGTTGTAAGTATAAAGAAAAATAGAAGAAGAAAGAAAGCAAACAACAAATAATAACTAGATTAGCAAATGAAAATTACAAGCAAATATAATTAAACACAATAACAAGACAAGCATGTTAAAGAATAGAACTCTTTTTTTATTCATCACTTATAAAGCTCACTACAAGTTTAAATGGAGAAAGATGAAAAGAGGAAGAAGAACTACAAAATCTAATCCTAAAATGTAATATAAAGAAAAGCATACATCACTTGGCTTTGCACTGGGCTATTTATAGGCAGAAAACTGAAACCCTGGGGATACAATCTGCCCCCAAATACAATTACAAAACTACCCTTAAAAAAGGAGTCAGTACTGAGCTGACTCGGCCGCGGATCCGCGGCCTAAGTGCCATGTTGGCCGCGGTTCCACGGCCATATAGTGCAGTTGCCTTGACGTTTTTTTCTGGGTTTCTTCTGTTGCGCCACGGCAGCGCCCCGGCCGTCTATCCGAGGCCAAAATGCGGAATCAAAATTTTCTTAACTTTGGAAACTGGCGCTACCGCGGACAATATACCCGGATCGTAACCATTAACCGATACTAGCTATCAAGAGAAAGGGTGAGAGATATACCGAGTGATCCGAGTCCTCCGGTCTTCTCGTCATCGTCCCGATCTCCCGCGGAAAGTCCTGTCTCCATGTCGTCGCCTCCTCGCCGGAAGGGCACCACATCGCCTGTATCTTTTACGGGCTCCCACCTCAATACCGAGGCAACTCGGGCGCGAAGTTGGCTGGCCGACGCGCCCAAGATTTGCTGTAGAAGTAGTGTAGAGTCTATGTCTCTTTGGAGTAGTAGTTGCCATGGTGATGGAGGGATGAAATGAACTTGGGGATTTTTGGTAGAAATGGAAAAATGAGATGGATGATTAATTTCCCACACCAAATGAAATATGAACCTCTCTCATTTTTCCTCCTCATCAAATGTGGCCGGCCAAAAAACCATGGTGGAAAATGGTGGAGGGCAAAACAAATACAAGAGGGAGGTGAGTGTAGGAGAACAAGGTGGTGACCACAACATAAAGTAAAACTCACATCAACTACTCAAATCACTCTAAATCCTTTCTAATCCCATAAAGCAAATGAGGTGATGGAAAAAGAATATCATCATGAAAAGCTATCATGATGCCACCAATATGCAAGATACACCCTCCACAAATGTTATTTGCAAACTTGCAAATAACCCCCCTCCATCGGAAAGTCCGGCCGGGAAAGAACAAAGGAAAACCGGCCGGAACAGAATGCAAACTGGCAACTCCAGAAAACTGGTCCCGTAATAAATTACAGGAAAACCCCGATACTGTGCATACACACCCGCATCTGTATTCTGACGGATACAAATGCAATGAGACAAAAACTACACTGTACTAAACTAGGATCCGGCTTAAACCAAAGCCGGCTAGTAATATCCGTCCGATCCTGATCCGTGCAATACCACACGTATCTGATCGAACCCTGCCATATAACCATACGGCCACTAGTACAAACCGTCTGATCCTGATCCGTGCAATACCGCACGTATCTGATCGGACCCTGCCATATCTCCATACGGCCTCTACAGCGTTTCGCCCGAAAGCTTGAGTAACTGAAAGTGTGGTGGACTCTAAAGACTCGTCAATACTATGGCTGTGGATTTAACCACTAGCACGTCAGAGGTATAAGCCAATACGTGACGGGCCACCAGCTATTGACCAAAAGGGACGTCGATGAGCGAACTCATCCTGACACCCTACTGAGCCTGTCAGTGACAATGTCAGTACAGTCAGGTCCGTTCGTCTATGAGCATCGCATGTCGGGCCTAGGGGGTTGGTAAAAGTCAGACCCCCAAAAGCGGTACAAGTCGTGTCGGAGTGTAGCCCAGAACGCCATGAGATACTACTGGAATACCTACCAGTAAATCTCCTGCCTCGGCCGAGGGCTTTGCATAATGGCTCTCCTAGACACAGCGCGACCTCACCCCCAATACCGGGAGAGACGAACCCCTGAAGATCCGCTCACTGCCTCCATGTGGCTCGGGACTGTACCCAACTAAAACCTGTTTGCACGACTCCTTTGAGCCGTGGTAGGGTAGTAATCAAAGCACAGTGGGAACTCACACGAGACAAATGACGATCCTCAGGTCGATGAACTAACCTGTACACATGTCACCAGGGAACTGCTATCTGACGTCAGGTATAAGACCAACTAGCATGTTCCCGACGAGTCCTGTCCGGTGTACTCATAACCCAATGAGCACCTGTATACATCTTAGGTGAACCAACTGACACCAGTGGCTTATGAGACCGGCCACTGCCCCTCGTCGGGGTCTCGACTGTATACACTAGTCTACTCTGGAGAATCGATGCCCTGTCTCGAAACTCCAACGACTAGGGACCTTTTAAGGATGTGCTTATAGACCACCAGCTCTCACGTATATGATCGCCATCATACTGCTGGCAGTCAAGCAAGAATCCTAGGGGCTCTATCAGCGTGTAATAGCAACCTGTAAGGTCACCTGAAGCAGTACACGATGATAAAGGTAAACCAGATAGCATACTATCATCTCGAGTAAGACTGTCCTACCGGGATAGGTCCTCCCTCAATCATTGCAATCACGTGCCTGTGATCCAATAATTGACTCTGAGGGCACTATCTCCAACATCTTCATGTTGCTGTTATCTTTTGTTTGGTATACTTGGTTTCTCAGAAACTCTTCATTTTTCTTCCAGATTTTCAGCAGATCAAAAAGGTGAATTGATGTGGACTTTTTGCCTTGATTTTCTTGAGCTCCGCGTAGAAGTCTTGGATCTTGTGCTGCCCTTGTTCTTTGTGTATGAAATGACCAATGATTTGCCATTTTGTCCCTTGAACTGGTATGCGACATCATACGGATAGTGAGCGGAGACCCGTATTTATCTGTGATTGGCAGAAGTCCTGAATTTGTTGCGATTTTTCATGAATTTCTCTGCTTAGAGCTGAGAACCTGTAACCTGTAATTATTTAGCAAACACGGATCAAAAGTACCTACCTATATGCAATGTGATTAAGAATGGGCGGTATAAAAATGCAAAAATCTGATATGAACAAATACCCCCAAACTTATCTTTTGCTCGTCCAACAAGCCGTTAAACCTCTAGGTGTCCCTAGTAGGAGGAGTGTTTTCTCCTGAGGGTTTTCAGCAGATACTACCCACAAAATCCGATCAAATTGGCCGTCGACTCTAATTCTACAATTCAGCATTCTAACAAGAAACTTTACCATCTTTAACTTAGAAATCATCAACTCGTATTTTTCACACTTCCTTTTCATTTAACTTAAGATCATATACGTTTTGCAGGTTTATAAAGCTTTCAGCATTTCTTGAGTTTTCCTTCTAAAACATCATCTCAAATCTGGAATTTTTATCATCTCTACTGAAGATATCAGCCCTATTTTTCATTCCTATTTCTCCTCTAAACTCCGATAATAAACCCTTACGTGTGTGTATTTATCACCCCTACACTTGGAAATTCAATTCAAGCTATAATACCCCTGCCTTAATACCTAGTACTACTTCTTTTCATTAATGATGGACGGTTTTGCTCATACATCTTTCATGCGACTATTAATGCTTCTTGAGGCACTAACATCCGATTACTGAATGTATGAGCTTAAAGCGTAAATAGCAGTTTCCAGGTCTTGTATTTTATTCCTTTTTTCTCTTATTTTTCTCTTATTTTTTTATTTTTTTCAAGACCGGATATATTTTTCAGTGATGCTCTTTTGGTGGTTAGCTTTAAATGCCGTTTTTTCTTTCATACTAGGCTATCAGGCAATAGTATTTTTAGGTATCCTCTACTATCCCAAGTTTCAAGGTGAGTGTATGTGTGATTTGTAGGGTATCTATTTTCAGAATTTGGACTTAATGTTCAGAATTATTGTTCAGACTTACACTTCAAATAGAGCTTTCAATACTCTTCCCTCATTTCGACTCCGCCCAAGAACTAAACTCAAAATTTGCTTATTTCTAAATAACCTGTAAGGACATATATTTTCTACCGTCATATTTCAAGAAAGGTTATTTTTATGGTTTTTTAATTTACTAAGTTTAGGATCTAGTTTTTTCTAACTAGTCAACCGTTATGTTGAACTTAAGTCAAATATGGCCAATATTGAAATTTTTAATTTTTTAAATTTTTAAAAATTTTCAATTTTTTATTTTTTATTATTAATTTTTTTTATATAAAGATGCAATGCAGAAAAATAAGATACGGAATTAAATATGCAAAGAAAAACAAATATTTACAAAAATTAAAAAAACGTGCAGATCCAATGCAAAGATAACTATTTACAATCAACCCTCACCCCCAAACTTATTTACAGCAGTGTCCTCACTGCTCCCTGCGGTTGCGTCTAGACGCGGCCTCACTAGTCCCTGCCTCACCCCTATCTATCCCCCGTCCCCTCGATCGTTCTCGTTCCTCTCTGGCCAGTAGGGTGGACATTCCCTGTTCTAGACTCGTCAGCCGCTGATCAAAGTTCGTCAGCATCCCTATCACTCGTTCTACCCCCCTATGGGTTCGTCATATCAAGCGCCCTTGCGCAGTGGGGGTTAACTCTTCATCGCTCGCTGTAGAGCTCGAGTTGGGTGTCTTGGCCATCACATCCTCGGCCGACTCGGTGCGCGACCATAATGCGTGAAGTCGTGTGTAGGATGTGGAGATACCCTCAAGAAGGGGTCGAATAGGAACCCCACCATGCATGTAAAATTCAAATTCCTCAACAGGAAGGAAATGGCGACACAGTTGTGTCACCAACATCGGGTATGGATAATTGGCAGCCCTCTTTCCAGCGCCAATCGAGTGAAGTAACACAGTGCACATATTGTAGCTAGGGCTTCGAGTCATCAATGTGTGCACTATGTGTAGGGATGGTGTAAAAAATGTTGTGTTGTGCGAACTTTCTAAAATATTGTTTTGTGCCCAACAGCACACAGTTAAAACATTCGCATAAAGTATGCGAGCCTGAATGCCTTTCCTAGGCTCCCTAAAACAGCCGTCTCCCATTAATGGTAGGCAGTCCTAAAAACGGAGGGGTTGGTCGTGGACGGGGATTAATGGTATTAAAGTAACTTCATGAATGAAGTCTCTATCGATTAAAATTTTCCGACCCCCCTCCCAGAGTAATCTAAGATACCCGTGTTGTGCCAAGCAACCCACCTCTATACTATCATAGAAACGTGCAACAAGATCCGGAAGCGCGAATGCGTTCGGATGGTTAAATAAGAAAAAATTCCATCCGCGCTTTCGGATCTCGTCGCCGAAATAAATACCGCACAAATCATGCGCAAACAAGTGGGAGAAATCCCTTTCAAATTGCAAAGTAGGGGCCATGACAGAGAGCAAATGCTGAATTTTAAAAATTTGACAGAGAGGAGAACAGAGATGCAAACCTCCTCTGAAATTTTCAGAGGGAGACAAGGCTATGCGGCGGAGGAAGCTCGGAAGGGAGGGAGCTTCTACGGTGGTTGCACGGCGGCGGGGATCGATCAAAGACAAATAATGCTGTGGCGGCTAGTGTTTTGGGTTTGAGATAGAATTAGGGCTCGGGATTTCTGAAAAAGGGTCGGGGTGTTTTTATTGGGGTTGTTTGGTTATATGTACAAAAGCCCCCTTAAAAAGAGGAATTTATTTTGTAAATAAAAAAGGTATTTTTTTTATTTATTTAATGGAACTGAATATTTACAAAAACATCCCCAAAAATTAAAAAAATTATTTTTTTATTCTATAAATAATTACAAGTGGGAAATTAAAAAATTGGTATAAACATACCCCCAAACTTATTTGAAACAGTGTTTCCACTATTTATGGCTGGATAACCGAAGTTTGGTGGTAAGCGGAGGAAGATCAGTCAATGTAAACCGGCTCCTGCAACATCATGAGCTCCTCCGATGGGCCCGCGGTGAGGAACGGTTGTAGCCTGTGTCCGTTCGCTTTGAATAGTGAACAGTCCTCTGGATTTTCCAAATCCACCGCACCGTGCGGATATACAGTCCGCACAAAGAATGGTCCTTTCCAGCGAGATCTGAGCTTACCGGGATGAAAATGTAGTCGGGTGTCGTAAATAAGTACCTGTTGACCAGGTGTGAAAGTTTTGCGCGTAAGGTGTTTATCATGAAACACCTTCGTTCGGTTCTTAACGACAACCGCGTTTTCGTAAGCTTCATCCCGAAGCTCATTCAGTTCGTTGATCTGCAGCTTCCGATGGCTGCCCGCATCTTCAAGAGATAGATTCAGCTCCTTGATCGCCCAAAATGCGCAATGCTCGATTTCCACTGGAAGGTGGCAAGCCTTCCCGTAAACAAGCCGATAAGGAGACATGCCAAGATCAGTCTTATAAGCAGTTCGAAATGCCCAAAGGGCATCAGTGAGTTTTAAAGACCAATCCTTTCGGTTCTTAGAAACCGTTTTCTCCAAAATCTGTTTGATTTGCCGATTAGACACTTCGGCTTGCCCACATGTTTGGGGGTGGTAGGGCATGGATAGCTTATGATTAATGGAGTATTTCCGCATTAAGGCCTCGAAAGTCGTATTACAGAAATGTGTTCCATTGTCACTAATGATCGCGTGCGGGTGTCCAAACCGGGAAAAAATGTTTTCCTTAAGGAATCTAACGACAACCTTATTGTCGTTCGTCCGGCTAGGCACAACCTGGACCCACTTTGAGACATAATCAACAGCGAGAAGAATATACAGGTTTCCAAAAGATCTGGGAAACGGCCCCATGAAATCAATTCCCCTAACATCGAAAACCTCGACAACCAAGATTGGTTGGAGCGGCATCTCGTTTCTCCTGGATATCCGGCCCAAGTGTTGGCACCGGGGAGCAAGTCTTGCGGTAATCATGAGCGTCTTTGAAGAGTTGTGGCCAGCAGAAGCCACACTACGAGATCTTCTCGGCGGTCTTTCTCGGGAAAAAATACCCGCCACACGCTTGATCGTGGCAAAACGACAGCACACTCTTGAACTCATTATCAGGAACACACCGACGAATAATCTGGTCGGGACAGTACTTGAACAGATAGGGTTCGTCCCGGTAAAAGTGTTTTACTTGGGATAAGAATCGAATTCTGTCCTGGCTTGACCATTCGTTCGGTAGTAATCCTGTTGCCAAATAGTTCAAAATATCTGCGAACCAGGGTTCGCACGATACTGTCAAGAGATGTTCATATGGAAAAACGTCGTTTATTAGAAGTGGAAGCGTCGGCGAAGAAGGAAGTCGTGAAAGGTGGTCGGCCACTACGTTTTCATATCCTATTTTGTCCTTGATGACAAGGTCAAACTCTTGAAGTAAGAGGATCCAACGTATCATCCGAGAATTTGCGTCCTTCTTCGCAAAAAGATGGCGTAGAGCTGAATGGTCTGTGTAGACGATGACTAGAGAGCCGATCAAGTAAGGACTGGATTTTTCTAATGCAAACACAACAGCCAAGAATTCCTTCCCGGTTGTTGTGTAATTCAGTTGGGCATCGTTCATGGTTCGGCTAGCATAGTAGATTACGTGCGGCATTTTATCAATGTGCTCTCCTTGGACCGCACCAATAGCAAAGTCAGATGCATCGCACATAATCTCAAAGGGATACGTCCAGTCAGGAGAAGAAAGAACGGGAGCAGAAGTTAGTGAGCTTTTTAGTAATTCGAACGCAGTCACACAGCTCGAGTTGAAGTCGAATGTGGTGTTCTTGGCCAGCGCCGCCATTTGATTGTTAGAGTTTTTGCGTGCTTAGTTTTAATTACCGCAATCAAGACGGTTTCTCTTGGTAGCTAGCCGGTTGAGTACAGGTCGTCCACAGGGAGATGGGAATCTTTTTCTATGTGCTTTAATGAGTTAAGTCCAAATGTCTGGGTTTGTTTGAGATTAACTATGTGCTGAATATGTAAAAAGAGAGCTTGTTAGGGTTGGGATTAGGTTAGTTTGAGTTAGGAGTCGCTCACTTCTTTCGTTGCCACTCTTAATATCGGTGTTATGGTAATCGGCAATAAGGGGATTAGCACGACTAGGAAGGAAACTTGCGAGTAGAAGCTAGGCTTTCCAACGCTTAGTTTCTTCCTTTTGGTCCTTGTCCGTCCGTTATTGGCTCTTAGCCTTAACCTCCGGTTAATCAACCACAACCGGTCTCGCCAAAGAATCACCGCTATCATGTAGAATTGGGTGCCGTAGGGAGCGGATTGTGGTTCAATTAACGGGAGTCCGAATTAAGATGTTGGGCAAGAAAAGAGTGAGAGAGATTTTCTTCTCTCAAACTTTCCTTATCCTACCCTAACAAGTGAGAAACTACTCACCCATTAACAAGAAAAAGCAAATAAAACAAATGAGGAAGATAGAAAGAAATGGATTAGAAAATCACAACTAGCTATTTGAGACCTCACTTTGGTAAGGATCATACTTAAGCATCATTGTTGTAAGGATAAAGAAAAATAGAAGAAGAAAGAAAGCAAACAACAAATAACAAAAACTAGATTAGCAAATAAAAATTACAAGCAAATATAATTAAACACAATAACAAGACAAGCATATTAAAGAAAAGAACTCTTCTTTTATTCATCACTCATAAAGCTCACTACAAGTTTTAATGGAGAAAGTTGAAAAGAGGAAGAAGAACTATAAAATCTAATCCTAAAATCTATTACAAAGAAAAGCACACTTCACTTTGCTTTGCACTGGGCTATTTATAGGCAAAAAACTGAAACCCTAGGGATACAATCTGCCCCCAAATACAATTACAAAACTACCCTTAAAAAATGAGTCGGTACTGAGCTGACTCGGCCGCGGATCCGCGTCCTAAGTGCCATTTTGGCTGCGGTTCCACGGACATATAGGGGAGTTTCCTTGTCGTTTTTTTCTGGGTTTCTTCATGTTGTTGTTCTCTTCTGTTTGGTATACTTGGTTTCTCAGAAACTCTTCATTTTTCTTCCAGATTTTCAGCAGATCAAAAAGGTGAATTGATGTGGACTTTTTACCTTGATTTTCTTGAGCTCCGCGTAGAAGTCTTGGATCTTGTGCTGCCTTTGTGCTTTGTGCATGAAATGACCAGTGATTTGCCATTTTGTCCCTTGAACTGGTATGCGGCATCATACGGATAGTAAGCAGAGACCCGTATTTATCTGTGGTTGGCAGAAGTCCTGAATTTGCTGCCCTTTTTCATGAATTTCACTGCTTAGAGCTGAGAACCTGTAACCTGCAATTATTTAGCAAACACGGATCAAGAGTACCTACCTATATGCAATGTGATTAAGAATGGGTGGTATAAAAATGCAAAAATCTGATATGAACAATGACTACGAAACACTCCGAATAAGCCCCTAAGAAAAATTAGCATCACATGAAATTTTGGCTTAAACAAACAACACCTAAAACCCCAAAACCTAGACACCAGAGCACCAGAGCAAAACGAGGAACTTCTGAGGGAAATGGGCCAAGCAGGCCGAAAATATAGGCCATGTGGCCAGTTTTTTCAAGGTAGAATTTCCCCATTTTTTTCTTGTATTCTCAGTGTAGTACCAGCAAGCTTCTGCAGTTGTTTGAAAAAAAATTCGAGCACTTTAAAAATTCGACAGAGAATCTTTTTCAGGGTTACATAAAATTGTAAATTCGGAGTTGTTTCATTTTCGTATTGTTTCTAACAGTACTGCTCAGAGGACAGGGTATTCTTATAGCAAATAACATAAAACGTATAGCAAACTCCATAAGAAATCAATCCCAAAATGCAAAATATATCAGTTTCTTGCAGGTTTTGCCCTACAGGTTTCCTTGGCGGCTTTGCTGGCACATTGCTTATTTCTGGGTGATTACTTTGGTAGGTGGGTTCACTCACATCTTGACTACCCTTGTATTTTAATTACATTGTTGTATCTAGTAAACTCCATCAACCAGACTTGTATATTTTATAGACTTAGAAGACCAGTTGTATATTCTTTCGACCTTAGAGTCGCGCGTTGTATTATTATGGTTTTCTTGATGATTTTAAGTTTCCTTTTGAGTTTTGATCCTCGCCCTTGGCGTTGTATATTATATTTCTTGTGTGGTTGTGACCGTCAATTGATGAAGAGCTAGCTCCCGCTTAGGGATGCCTTTATTTATATTATGCATGTTTTACCCCTTTTGGGGCCAGTATTTACAAAGGAAACTCTGCCGAAATTTTCAGAAAAGACTTGAGATTTTAAAAATGCATACTTCTGCTTATGTTATTAAAACCACTTATTTTAAAACTAGTTTTCTTCATTTGTTCCTTAAAATGGTTTAGATTTCTAGGATTTTGGCTTACTTGAATTAGATGGGGCCTATAGACTTCATATGATTCAAGTGCCAGTCACGTGCTATTTCGAGTCATGACAAAGTTGGTATCAGAGCGCTAGGTTAACCTTGGTTCGAGTCTATGTTTGACTATGTGGAGTCTAGGGCGTTTATGTATTCGGAACCTAGGCTTGACCTTACGGAACATAGACTTAGTCGAGGGGGTATTAGACCCGAACTTTCGTCGCATAGGTTGACCTTGGTTGATGGAGTAGGTGACTTAAGAAGAGTGACGTACCGTGTGTATGTTCCACAGCATACTTATGATACGCTACTCCGCTTAAGAAGCCTTAGGATGTACATTTCCTTTGCACAACATTATATTCATTCATGATCTATCCTCATCGATATTGGTTTATAGTTTTCGCTGCCACGATTACACGGGCAGAGAGAGCTACGGCTAGAGTTGCGTCAGCATGAGCTCGTCACGGACGAGGACTGACCAGGGCGTGATTCCAGGGACACACGATTGCATTGAGGTGTAATTTTATCGTGTTTTCGCGCCATGAGCGTTTGATGGATCGCTTTTACGAGACTTCTCGGACGTGCAGATCGGCACCAGAGGATTGGGCCACTGCTAGAGGCCAGCCAGAATGTGATGACCGTCAATACACCGATTATTTTGATGATTGAAGCACTATTCAGCGTGCAGACGAATAATTCAATTGTTGTTGCGACTGACGAGATGTCGCCCAGATGTTTGAAGCTAATGCCGCACGAGTTACACTTAGAGATATGATAGAAGATCGCTAGTCACCCAGGGAGGAATGATTAGGACATGTGATTCATTGCCTACCCCGATGCGAGGTCATCAGATTGATTGATTCCAGCTAGAGACGACTTCACGCAGGTACGTTGCGAGTCGATAGAAGACGATCGAATGTCAGAAACCCATTTTTCCAAGTTTAAAGTATTCGGAGAAACATGCAAGTAATTCCGTGGACCCTCTAGAAGAATGAAACTCTAACTCGATATAATGACCATGAGAACGCTTTGAAACCCTAGGGTTTGCAGCAGTTCCGCGGTGCCATTAATGAGGCTTGGGTTTGCCATTCTACTGCCGGTCCATAGGTACTGTGGCATGTATTGGAATACTATTAAACTGTACTCAAGATGTTGAGCTCTTGGGGGATTATGGAACTTTGACGAGTCGATCGGAAGGTTCGACGTCATTCGGATATCATGTGATGGGATACATTGCATGGGAGACTCCAGATACAAGTATAGCAGTTGGAGCGCAGTCCATGCAGCCACGAAAAGACGAGTCCGAAGCAGTCGACATTAGAGAAAAGTGGAGTAAGAGGTTCATACGAGATCTTGACGAGATGACGTTCCACTCCGCTAACATCAGAGATGTGATACGCATGGAGAGGCGTTGTACATGGATATATCTTCCAGAAGGAGTCGTGATGAGTATGCAGCCGTTCCGGAATAAGAAATAGATTTAGTAAAAGATGGTAGCTTCCGGGCAGTTCGGCAGAAAAGAGATTTAGGAGAGACTTCGATAGAAACTTTCTAGAATACAATACGAGAAGACTTGGACCCAAGATCGGTCATGTTACGCACAGCCAGTAGGCCAGAGTTCGGCATCGTCGACGAGACATGTTATGAGTGACCATGAAGTTGTCCACAGATCTTTAAAGGATGTGCTAGAGCGGGACTGTTTTTGCCATCTTTGATTTCGGTATTTTGGGTGATTTATTTGCATGATTGAGATTTTGTGCACCACAGTTGCACTTGACTTCGATTTGATGTCATTCGAGATATTGATTTTGATCTCATGCCTATGGTATGCATATGATTTGACTTATGCTTTCGGCATAGTTTTCATGCACTTTTAGTATTTTGATTCGATTTGTGCACACTGATGCACATGGTTGTGAGACTATATACCACGGTATACCTGATTTGAATTTGGACTTGAATGTGTTGTATACCGTCGATTTCGATTATGATACTCGATATTTGTTTTCATGCACCTTGTGCACTTGATTTGGATTCTTGCGCATACTTGGATGCTTGATGCGATTTTGGTGCACGCCGGATGCACTAAATCGAGATTCTTCGTGCATATCAGATGCACCGGATATTGCTATCAGGCACATCCGTTGCCTTTGATAGGTGTTCGTGCACACCCGTTGCACTTAGATTTTGTTTTGTGCATATGTATGGCGGCACATTCATGGATTTCGATTTCCGTGCACACTAGACGCACGTGGCATTCATATACCCATTTTGGGGATTGATTTCTTTTGGAGCAGTACATTTTTATGATATTTACTCTATGGTATAGTAGCTGAGCAGGACTAGTCCGAAGACAGTATCTGACTATATTTTTGCATGCATTGATAGTTATCGAAGGGATTTCAAAAAAGGAGCTATAGTCTCAGTATTTACCTATGTGTCCGAGATGACACGGGACATTTAACAAAAGAAACCCTTCTAAATGATTTTCAAAAACGGCGGGGGCGTGTATGTTAAACAAAGGATATATATACATATATATAATTATTTTCTTATAATAGACGTCCGCCACTGTGCAGTGCTACGAGAATTGCACAGCAATTGGAAAAGAGTTTGTCATGCATTCCTTTCAGATGTTTAAATGATGTTTATATGTATAGTTTTGATGTATATCATGTTGGTTTTCGTATTGGATTTAGACGTTGATGTCTTCACCATAACTCTGATGATTGCGGGATGCTTGACAGAGTTTGGATTTTGGTTTATATACTCGTTTTTCATGCGCATGCTTTGCGCTACGATGTGTTTTATGTATTTATGATTTCGGAGCCCCGACGACTTGATCATTTTACTGAAATATTTTAGTATTTGAGGGGTTTAAATTTAAATTCGGGGACCGAATTTCTTTAAGGGGGGAAAACTGTAACATTTCAGAAAAATAAAATATTATTTTAGGGAATTTTTATAATTAAATAATAAATATTTTGAATATTTTGATATTGCGGAATAATTAAATATCGATAAATTGGAAAATATTTGGAAAATTATAGAAATTGCTGAAATGAGGGTGCTTTATGTGATTTAGGCAAATTATGATTTTTTATAATTAATTATATACAATTTCAATGCTAATCGCGATTAAATATCACTAATCGTGTATTAAACTTGTTTTGTGCATGTGACATGCACCATGTCCTATTTTACATTTCTACATTTTTTCTACCATGGTTTTCCTTTTCTTTGGATTTGATTTGTTTTAAAATGAATTGAAAAGAAAAGAAAAGAAAAGAAAAAGGAAAATATTAGAATATGGGGTATGGGCAAGAGAGAGAGAGAGGTGAGGGGTCAAGTTAACCACGTGCTTATTCTCCTTGCATTTTCTTCTTGCATCTTCTTCCTCTTTCAAACCCCATGGATGCCCTCTTCCCTCCACCATCTCCACCTCCTCACACAACTACAAATCAACACAAAAACATCATCCCCCTTTCATTAAAAATGTGCACAAGACCATCACAAGCATTTTGGACCAAGAAAAATCGGATTTTGAGCACTTGGGGCAACTCAATAAAATTCTTGAGTTGCCAAATGAAGTAATTCCTTTACCATTAGAATTGTATTTCATTTCCTTTATCATCCATGTTAGTTTAGATTCGATATTAGATGGTTTTGTGAACTTAGAAAATTCCTAGATTAGGTTGTGAGGAATTCTTGAGTTGTGAAGCTGTAATTGATGTTAGTAGAGGCCATACAACCCCTTTAGTGTTTAATTAGATACTTAGTCCACAGAATTAAACCCTGCAACATAAACTTAGAAACACCGATATTGGGAAATCGTGTGTTTTGTGATGAGTATTGGAGATCTGCTAACACCCGGAGCCTCTGAAAATTGTTTAGCAAATACAATGAGTAGAGCAGGCAACATAGGAGATAACCCCATGACCCGAGACCCTAACTTCACTGCCAGGTCGCAGATTTAATGTTCCTGGCCGCAAATTGCGACCAGAGTAGGGTGCAATGTGTCACTGTTTGGTCCATAGGTTCATCTCCAGTAAATTAGACCCTCCATATATGCAAAATTGGCTAATTTCACCTAGGGTAAAATCTGGAAGTGTTTTACAAGGTTTCTGAATTCGTTTTGCGGTTTTTTAATGAATTGGAATTTGGTATTTTTGTTTTATCTCGGTCGATTCACGTTTATACGTCAATCGTCGAGAGTTGTTGGTTATTCGTGCATGCTTAGACCATAGGTTTTAACCTATGTATGTTTCGTGTATCGTTTTGGTTTTCGTTCGTGATTTCAGTTTATGATACTATGTGTAATATGTAGGTAACCCCACATGGATTTCGAGACGACGAGGAGAGCGTAGCGTCATTGACTCCAGCAAGCGAGGATCAAGATGAGTAGATATATATCTACGAGAGAAGTCGGGTCGATTGCGTATAGTACCCCCGCAGTTCGTAGTTTAGTATACGATATATAAGTTATATATAATCATTGTTTGTGAAACTTGGATAGTTAGAAAGTAGGATCTTAGAAGATTATGGGTTAAATCTAGTATATTTGATTGATAGTGTCGTTAGTTAGTTGTAGTTGCGAACCCTAGAATAAGGTTTACACACACACACACACACTTGCATACATTCTATTTTTCTTATGCGTATATGGGGATATGTGTGTGTGTGTGTGCGCGTGCGTGTGTGTGTGTATGCACATAGGTATGGGATTATGTATATATATATATATATACGTATACATATACATGGATGATGAGGATAGTATACGATATTTGGAGATGAGTCGATGAGATTAGGCATGATGCCATGAGATCGGTGATGTGATATGGTTCGTATTATGAGATACGACATAATGTTATAGCGGGTCCCTAGGCGATGTGTTGACATACACACGCATATACATATGTAGATGGTATCAGTATGTACTAGACTTAGATCACACACACACACACATGATGCGTATGCTCCACGTACACCTGCTTGCTGGCTCACTCACATCATCATCGGTAATTTCTATGTCATGTACACTTTAGAGAATATTAATCCTTTGATGTTGCTTGTTAGCTGATAGTTCCGACATGGTGTCAGTCAGCTTGCTTTTATATGATAGCTTAGACATTGCATTTATTTACTGCGTTATCTCATGAATATATGTTTATATATTCATTTCCATGCGATAGTATGGGCCAGTCCGGATTGCCGGAGCCCGGTATTCATTATTTATTTACATCATGATTTCAGATTTCCATGAGATTTCTGGATTTGGAGAAACCGCAAGAATTTTATAAACTGGTCATCTTTTAAAAGATAGAAAATGCGGTTTTCTCATGATATGATTTGAGATATGTCCACCATGAGTTTTCTCGGCTCTTGAGCGATATCATACACCCGATTCGAGGAAGAGGAGGAACCGTCTGTGGGTGCATGGTAGACCCGGTGCGGTACCCCGGGGCTAGAAGGTCGTAGATGATGGCGTTGAACCTGTGACAGGGGAGCACTACTGACCGGTGATTTTATTGTGACTCGACGGATATCCGGAGGATACCGATCGGAGTACAGGCCAGTCCGGATAGCCGGAGCCTGAGGTTTTAAGATTTGATGATATGGGCAAGTCTGGATAGCCGGAGCCCTAGATATTGAGATTCGAGGTTACAGGCCAGTCCGGATTGCCGGAGCCTGAGATATTGAGGAATTGGGATTTATGTTTTGTGTCGATACTTGACACTGATTCTATGTTGATTTCATTGTTGATACCTCGATTTATATATACAGAAATCTCACTAAAGTAAGAAAATAGTTTTCACGTTCATGATGTATTCTGTTTTCATTATATTGCATTCATACCTCATATTTATTATATGTTTCTATCTGAGGCACTGGCACGAGCACATGGTATTACACTTATGTATAGATGTTTACCCTTACCACCTTATCATGCTTTAGACTTTATCATATTGAGAATATATATTTTACTGATCATATTGACCAAGGATTGAGTCATACATACGATTTCTGCGCTGTGATATTTTCTACTCACGAGTTGGCAACTCACCCCCATTGTGCCACAGTTTCTTGCAGGTTTTGCCCTACAGGTTTCCTTGGCGGCTTTGCTGGCACATTGCTTATTTCCGGGTGATTACTTTGGTAGGTGGGTTCACTCGCATCGTGAGCACCCTTGTATTTTAATTACATTGTTGTATCTAGTAAACTCCATCAACCAGACTTGTATATTTTATAGACTTAGAAGACCAGTTGTATATTCTTTCGACCTTACAGTCGCGCGTTGTATTATTATGGTTTTCTTGATGATTTTGAGTTTCCTTTTGAGTTTTGATCCTCACCCTTGGCGTTGTACATTATATTGCTTGCGTGGTTGTGACCGTCAATTGACGAAGAGCTAGCTCCCGCTTGGGGATGCCTTTATTCATATTATGCATGTTGTACCCTTTTTGGGGCCAGTATTTACAAAGGAAACTCTGCCGAAATTTTCAGAAAAGACTTGAGATTTTAAAAATGCATACTTCGGCTTATGTTATTAAAACCACTTATTTTAAAACTAGTTTTCTTCACTTGTTCCTTAAAATGGTTTAGATTTCTGGGATTTTGGCTTACTTGAATTAGATGGGGCCCTATTGACTTCATATGATTCAAGTGCCTGTCGCGTGTCATTTCGGGTCGTGACAACCACACTAGTTTTAGGGTTGCATCACACATGCTATAACAAAAATTTAGAGGGTGCTAAACAATTCCAAACATGAATCGAACTAGAAAAATAGAGTAACAACTAGCTAGTATCATACTACAAGTGTCTA
Source organism: Agapanthus africanus (assembly GCA_030015575.1). Classification (NCBI taxonomy): domain Eukaryota; kingdom Viridiplantae; phylum Streptophyta; class Magnoliopsida; order Asparagales; family Amaryllidaceae; genus Agapanthus; species Agapanthus africanus. Next base: position 369,188,075 of record JASDDO010000012.1, read on the forward strand.
ACACTAAGTGGGGAGAGATACAACCTTTGTAGACCTCCTCCTAGACTCCTTGGATCGTATAGGGTTTGAGTTGGTTGGCTTGTATCTTTCCGCGTCCACGATCATCCACCACGAAGTCTCTTTGCACCAAGCTCCATGCTTCTCTTGATCAAGGATGAAGAAGAAGCAAACACTCCACTCAAGTGGGCTAGACCAAAGTAGAATGGTGATTTGGGTTTGGATCTCAATTAAAAACCTTTTATTTTTAATCCTTTCTCTTTCTTTTAAAACCCTAATGAGCTTTGAGGAGAGAGAGGAAGAAGGAGATGGCTCAAGCCGAACTCAAGAGAGAGAATAATATGAGAATAATGAATTAACTCTCCCTAAACTCAAGAGAGTATGAGAAGCCATCCATGCTAAACCATGGTTACAAAATATCTAGATATTTTGTAACTTGAGTTTAAGCAAAACCATGGGCCAAAGAAACCATTGGCTTTGTCAACTCAAGAGAGTTGAATAGTCAACCATGATTTTAATCCCATTTTGCTTTTCTCAAATTATCTAAATATGTAACCATGTGAGTCTTGCATTACCACCACCAATGTATCATCAACCATGACACATGTATGCTTGCATGTGTTCATGCACATCAACATATACATACACTCATGCATGCATATTAAAGAAATAGGTTTTAATAAATGAGCTAATGGACTTAATATTAAATCAACACTTGATTTAATATCCCGGTCATATCACATACGACCCGTCCAATAGAAAACACCCGATTAAAATACGGTATCCAATACACGCATTTAATCGAGCTCCCACGCATATCACATATGCACCCCCACATCATTTCACCTGAGCTAGGAGACTCCTTTGTGGGACTCTAAGAGTCATCAATACGCTAGCAGTAGGCAGTGATCACATCACATGCCCACAATGTAAGTCCACGGTAGCGCCCCGGCCGTCTTTCCGATGCCAAAATGCGGAAACAAAACATTTTTTCTTAACTTGAAAATGGCGCTATCGTATGCTTAAATCCCGGATCGAAACCATTAACCTACTCCTAGCAATCAAGAGAGAGTGTTGGAAGCTATACCGATCGATCCGTGTCCTTCGGTCTTTGGCCACCATTCCAAGCTCCTCGTTGTATCGCCGGTCTCGATCTCCTCGTCGGAAAGGGCACCACATCATCGATTCTTTTTACGGGCTCCCGCTTCGTCCGAAGCAACTCGGGCACGAAGTGTGCTAGACGACATGTCCAAGGTGATGTAGAGAATGTTTGTGATCACTTTGCCTCTTACATCCATGAGTTTGGATGGAGGTTGGAGATGTTACCATTGATGGAGAAAATTAACTAGAGGAAGAAGAAGAAGAAGAGAAGGCTTTCTCTTTTTCTTTTCTTATGATGCTATATCAAAAATGAGAGAGAGAGAGAGAGTAGAATAATATGAGACCAAGCTCACCCTTGGCTTCCCCCCTCTCTCTCTTCCTATCATATCATCACAAATCAATCCATTAATGTGACATATTTTCTAAAAAAGAGACCATGAGTAATAGTATATGTTTATGTCACATTAATGCATCTAATGATGATTTCTAGCTCACTAATTCCATTATCCAAACATTAATCCAAATGTTTGGTCCAACAAAAAGATCCGGCAACATCTAAAATAAACTCGTGAAGGATCACAAGGATACCCCTCACCTGTATATACATACCTGCATCCGCATTCCGACTGAATGCGAATGCGATGAGACTAAAGTAATCCAACAAATCTAATACTAGGATCCGGATTAAACCAAAGCCCACTAGTATGATCCGTCCGATCATGATCCATGCAATACCGCATGTATATGATCGAACCCTGCCATATATTATACGGCCTCTACAACGTTTCGCCCGAAACTTGAGAAACAGTCTGTGGGGGACTCTAAAGACTCGTCAATACATTGGCTGTGGATTTAACCACTTGCACGTCAGAGGTACTAGCTGTAAGTAACGGGCTACCAGGTATTGACTAAAAGGGAGGTCGATGAGCGAACTCATCCTGACACCCTACTGAGCCTGTCAGTGACAATATCCGTACAGTCCGGTCCGTTCGTCTATGAGCATCGCATGGCGGGCCTAGGGGGTTGGTAAAAGTCAGACCCCCAAAAGCGGTACAAGTCGTGTCGGGGTGTAGTCCAGAACACCCTGAGATACTACTGGAATACCTACCAGTAAATCTCCTGCCTTGGCTAAGGACTTCTTGTAATGGCTCTCCTAGACACAGCGCGATCTCACCCCCAATACCGGGAGAGATGAAACCCCTGCAGATCCGCTCACTGCCTCCATGTGGCTCGGGACTGTACCCAACTAAAACCTGTTTGCAAGACTCCTTTGAGCCGTGTTAGGGTAGTAATCAAAGCACAGTGGGAACTCACACGAGACAAATGACGATCTCAGGTCGATGAACTAACCTGTAGACATGTCACCAGGGAACTGCTATCTGACGTCTGGTATAATACCAACTAGCATGTTCCCGGCGAGTCCTGTCCGGTGTACTCATAACCCAATGAGCACCTGTATACATCTTAGGTGAGCCAACTGACACCAATGGATTGTGAGACCGGCCACCGCCCCTCGTCGAGGTCTCGACTGTATACACTAGTCTACTCCGGAGTATCGATGCCCTGTCACGAAAACTCCCACGACTAGGGACCACTTTAAGGATGTGCTTATAGACCCCAGCTCCCACGTATATGATCGCCATCATACTGCTGGCCGTCAAGCAAGAATCCTAAGGGCTCTATCAACACGCAATAGTGACCTGTAAGGTCACCTGAAGCAGTACACGATGATAAAGATAAACCAGATAGCATATTATCATCTTGAGTAAGACTGTCCTACCGGCATAAGTCCTCCCTCAATCATTGCAATCACGTGCCTATGATCCAATAATTGACTCTGAGGGCACTATATCAAAAACACAAACCGTCAGTGGCAAAAGTTGTACGTAACGGCTCCCAATTATTGAGCGATCAGAAGAAACACAAGCAAACCTGCTAAAACTCCCATCGAGCCAACTGGTAACACTTACCGTACAGTCCGGACTCTTCGTCAAATATGCTTATGTGAGTCTAGGGATGGTATCGTCGACCCTAATAACCTAAAAAGTCATTCCGGTATATGGATCATAACAGATCGAGAAACTACTGATAACACTTATCAGTAAATCTCAGCAGCCCTGGCCAGGGACTTCCTGTTATAGCCAATCGTACATGGTGCAACATCAACCCCCAATACCGAGAGAGACGAAACCCCTCCTATCGCTCATTGCCTCCATGTGCCTTGGGACTGTACCCAAAATCCATCTGTTTGCATGACCCAGTAAAGCCGTGGTAGGATGGAGATCAAAATACACTGGGAGACACACAAGACTATATGACGATCTCGGGTCTACAGACTAACCTGTACCAGTGTCACCTGAGAACTGCTATCCGACGATAGATATAATACCACATAGGAGTTCTCGGCGAGTCCGTTCAGTGTACCCAGTTTCCATGAGCACCCGCATACGAACTTTGGTGTCACCACACCAATGGATATGGGATCATCTATCGCCCATCATGTGGGACAAGTAACGTATACGCTAGTCTACTCTGGTGATATCGATGCCCCATCTCGATACACCCATGACTAGAAAAATTTCAAGGATATGCTCATAGACTACACATGTCCCATTAGTATGATCCGTATCATAATCTCAGTAGTCCTGCATCATCCTAAGGGTTATATCAACATGTACCAAATGAATGAAAGCATGATCAAATGAACATGTCAAGATAAAAGGTGCAACCAGATAACATACTATCATGTCGAGCAAGAATGTCCCCTGAATATATATATATATATATAGACACACACACACACATACCGGTACATACACTATCATATAATGGCCTCCAGGGCATACATATATCCAACAATCTCCCACTTGCACTAAAGCCAATTATTGGCGTATCTCATACCCAACCTCTCAAAAAGTCGCTCATGCTGTGGCAAAGGGAGGGCCTTGGTGAGTGGATCCGCGGTGTTATCTTTTGTATCTACTCTCTGAATCTCGATCTCGCGGTGATCAACTATCTCCTGGATCAGATGATATCGCCTAAGGATGTGTCTGGATCGCTGATAGGACATGGGCTCTTTGGCTAACGCCATAGCCCCATTATTATCACAATACAAAGGTATTGGATCAATAATGGTCGGAACTACTCCTAGCTCCGAGACGAACTTCCTCATCCAGACGGCTTCCTTGGCAGCATCATTTGCAGCAATATACTTAGCTTCCATCGTGGAGTCTGCAACGGTATCCTGTTTGGAACTCTTCCAACACACCGCCCCTCCATTGAGGGTAAAGACAAACCCATAGATAGATTTGTTGTCATCCTTATCACTCTGGAAGCTCGAATCGGTAAAGGCCTCCATTTGGAGATCTCCGTTACCATACACCAAGAACATTTCTTTAGTCTTTCGCAAGTACTTAAGAATGTTCTTAACTGCTGTCCAGTGATTCTCCCCTGGGTTGGATTGATACCTGCTTACTACACTCAGTGCATAAGCTACATCAGGGCGTGTATATAACATCGCATACATTATAGATCCTACAGCAGAAGCGTAGGGTATAATGCTCATGCGAGCTCTCTCTTCAGCAATCTTTAGGCAAAAGTCCTTAGAGAGAGTGACTCCATGAATAGCGAGCAAGGAACCCCGCTTGGAGTCTTCCATACTAAACCTCTTTAGGATGGTGTTAATGTACCTGGTTTTGTACAATCCCAATAACCGTTTAAATCTATCCATATAGATCTTTATGCCCAATATGTACGAGCCATCACCCGGGTCCTTCATGGAGAACCTTTGTGTAAGAACAGTTTGACCGATTGTAAAATAGGAACGTCGTTTCCTATCAGAAGAATGTCATCAACGTACAATACGAGGAATATAACAGTACTTCCCACAATCTTCTTATAAACACAAGGTTCATCTGGATTTTTGATGAAATCAAACTCTTTGATAACATCATCAAAACAGATGTTCCAACTTCGTGATGCCTGCTTTAATCCATAAATGGATTTAAGCAACCTACATGCTTTCCCGCTGTTCCCACTATCAATGAAGCCCTCTGGCTGATCCATATAAACTCACTCTTCTAAATCACCATTTAGAAAAGCAGTTTAACGTCCATCTGCCAGATTTCATAGTCGTAGTGAGCAGCAATAGCACGTAGGATCCGAGTGGATTTAAGCATGGCTACAGAAGAAAAGGTTTCATCATAGTCCAGTCCTGGTCTTTGTCGAAGTCCTTTCGCCACAAGCTTTGCCTTATAGGTCTCTACCTGCCCATCTACACCGATCTTTCTCTTAAGATCCATTTGCACCTTACGGGTTTTACCCCAGAGGGTACAACATCCAAAGTCCATACTTTGTTGGTGTACATAGACTCCATTTCGGATTTTATGGCATCCAGGCACTTCACAGAGTCACCACTCGTGATAGCTTGCTGAAAACTGGTAGGGTCATCATCATCCTTGATACAGTCTTCTCCATCACCATCAACGAGAAAACCGTAGTATCTTTCCGGTAGGTGAGAAGTCCAACCAGATCTACAGAGCGGCTGAGGTTCATTTGGTTCTGTTGCAACATTAGGTTCAACCAAGTCGTCATTTGTAACTTGTGTTTCTATAACCTCTTCTAGATCTACCACATTGCCATCAGTATCATTTGGAAATATCTCATTTTCTAAAAATGTGGCATTCCAGAAACAAACACCCTTTGTTCCACTTTATGGTAGAACATATATCCATATGAATCTTTTAGATATCCCACAAATAAACATTTGAACGATCGTTTCTCGAGTTTGTCCGGATTCTGCTTTTTGACAAAAGCCGGACAACCCCAAATCTTAACTTGCTTAAGAGATGGTCTCTTCCCATACCATATCTCATATAGAGTGGTGGACACGGTCTTGGTCGGAACCCTGTTCAATAGAAAAGCTGCAGTCTCCAATGCATGCCCCCAAAAGGAGAGGGGCAACTCAGCATCACTCATTATGGATCGTACCATATCTAATAGGGTTCGATTCCGCCGCTCTGACACACCGTTGTGCTGTGGTGTATAAGGGGGAGTGAGCTGAGAGAGAATCCCATTCTCTTTTAGGAAGTTTGAAAACTCTGTACTAAGATACTCCCCACCTCGATCTGATCGAAATATCTTGATGCTCATTCCAGTTTGTTTTTCTACTTCAAGTTTGTACTCCTTGAATTTCTCAAAAGCTTCAGACTTATGCTTTATAAAAAACACATGACCGAATCTTGAGAAATCATCAGTAAAAGTTATGAAGTAAGAAAAACCGTCTCTCGCATGTGTAGACATTGGCCCACATACATCACTATGTATGAGGCCCAAGAGCTCAGTAGTTCTTTCTCCATGTCCAGTAAACGGAGTTTTGGTCATTTTCCCTTTGATACAAGACTGGCAAGTCGCATAAGATTTATACTCAAAAGATTCAAATATCCATCTTTATGAAGCTTGTTTAGTCTTGTTTCATTAATATGACCAAGTCTACAATGCAAAAGAAAAGCTTCATTTATATCTAAAATTTTTCTTTTGTTTGTGTGTTGTATGTTGAAAACCGTGTGTTGATTAAGGACGTATATCCCGTTATTAAGTGTACCACAACCAATCAACTCTTGATTAAGTTTAATGTTCATAACATTGTGCTGCAATATAAAATGATATCCTTCATTGTCCAACAAAGAAACGGATATAATATTACAAAGTATACTTGGTACAAAATAACATGGGTTCAAAACCAATATACAACCCGATGGCAACCCCAGATGATACTCTCCCACTGAAACTGCATGTATATTGGAATCATTTCCAACTCGGAGAGTATGATCACCTTTCTTCAAAACTCTGCTATTTCTCAGCCCCTGCACAGAATTGCAGATATGAGAACCCGAACCGGTATCCAATACCCAGGAAGCAGAGTTTATAGAAAAACAGTTTTCAGTTACGAATACACCTGAAGCTGAAGCATCACCATGCTTCCCTTTCTTGAGACCAATGTACTCAGTAGAATTCTGCTTCCAGTGTCCCGTCTTCTTGCAGTAGAAACATTCTCCTTTTCCCGACTCCGCAGCTTTGGATTTGTCTTTCCCCTTTGCCTTTTTTATTCCACCTCTCGGCTTGGTGGATTTATTCTTGTTCTTTCCCTTGGCCTTGGCTTTTTGGACGAAAGAAGAAGATTGTCCAAAAATCAGGGAAGGAGACTTCGCCTTAAGCGTGCTCTCCTCATTTCTCAATATATTGAGAAGTTCGGGTAGTGACTCTCCATGTTGTGCATGTTGAAGTTCACTATGAAAGGAGCAAAGGCAGAGGGAAGAGACTGTAGAACAATACCCGTATAATGCTCGTTGTCCATTGTCCATCCGAGGCCCTCAATCTCTTCAATAAGTGCTATCATCTTCATAACGTGGTCGCCTGCTGAAGTGCCAGGAGCCATCCGCATCTGAAACAGCTTTCGAGATGCTTCATATCGTAGGATACGAGATTGCTCTCCATACAACTCTTTTGTATGGAGAAAGATGGATTGAACATTTATCTTCTCGTGCTGCTTTTGATGTGTATTTTCCATCGATGCAAGCGTGAGGCATTTGGCAGTGGCACAGTCAATATCCCACATTTTTCGGATTTCCCTATTCGCAACAGAAGATTCAGGGCCTGGTTTGGGCGGGGCTGTGGCAGTGATGACATATGATACTTTATCATATGTGATAGCAATGTTAATGTTCCTTAACCAGTCTTTATAGTTCGGTCTTGTAAGCTTATTTTTCTCTAATAGTAGCTTAATTCCAGTCATGATTATCTGCCATTACGAGAGAGAGAAAAATACACTCAGCGAAAGCTCTTGCAAAGATTAGATTGGTTTATTATCTTATCTAATCGTTGTCTCACACTGCTTTTATCAAATTCTCCTTCAAACCTTAAAAGGAAAAAATTAGCCAGGATTAATTACATTCTACAATATCACTAACCGTTCAGCCAGGCCAGTGCCGGTACTTCTGAGGGAGATTCCCCGCGCTTTCGCATGGTCCTAATTAAAATAAACCTCATTTTCCCAGAGGCGTAGCCCCGTTGACACCTTTCTAGACACCTAATGAGTTGGCTAATTGTAAAGTGCAAAATTCTCCCGGGAGCAACTATTGCTCACAGTGGGATCGAGATCCTACTATCACATAGAAGGTATTCAATCTCATCGCAAATTTCAACACTTGAAACTCCCGATATGGTTTTTACCCCTAGCACTTATGACCTTAACTATAATCAACATATCATAAGTACTAGTTAAGTTATACCCGTCATTTCATGATTAATTAGACCCACCCATATGACCCTTGACTATAATCAACATAATCACATGAATGTCCTAATTAATCTCATCATATGTTGTGTAGGAAGACATCACTTAGCTACCGTACACTACGCCTTGACTATAATCAACATACGTAGCACGAATACTAAGTACTCTACTTCCTAAAATGACGGAGGGCTGCGTATAGTTTTTAAGAAAACCTTTAACGCTTCGAACTTGATATCGTTGTAGAATCTAATGGTTTAAAAAGGAGTGACTTAAGCTCCGCCTATTGAAATCTTGCTTTTTCATAAAAAGCAGAGTAGGTTTCAAATCTGATTCTACAATATCTTTTTAGGTTTATTTTGTTAACAATAATCATATTAATGTACTCCCATCATTTAAGTCCTTAAGCCATTACAAAAAAGAAATGAAAATAGAACGTACGCTTATGCCATCCGCATTCGCCACAATGTCCCGTTATGAACCGTTAGGTTACTTAACTAACGGCATAGCGGGGCGGGGACTAGCGTGGATGCAAAACATAAGCAACGTTTATTATATATCAAATATATAATACATCATTCGTCTCAACATATAAAGTAATCGCATTACAGAATATCCACAGCAGAAGCACATATATGAAAATACAGGATATACTAGGAGGTCTGTATTTTGTATTTAGCCAACAATAGAAAATACGGATTCCACGTTCGCGATGAATAGCCAAGCCCACACCCCTAGTGTCATGACCCGAAATAGCACGTGACTGGCCCTTGAATTATATGAAGTCTATAGGACCCTATCTGATTCAAGTAAGCCAAAAAGACCAGAAATCTAAAACCATTTTTAAGGAGTAAATAAAGAAAACTAGTTTTTTTGAAGTAAAGAAAACATGTTTTAAAAACAAGGTTTTTAAATAAGTAAGCCGAATATGCATTTTAAAATCTATAGACTTTTTTCTGAAAATTTCGGCAGAGTTTCCTTTGTAAATACTGGCCCCGAACGGGGTACAACAAGAATAATATATGCACAATGATAAAAGGTATCCCCAAGCGGGAGCTAGCTCTTCGTCATTCGACGGTCACAACCACGCAAACAGTATAAAATACAACACCGAATGGAGAGGATCAAAACTCAAAAAGGAAACTCAAAATCAGCATGAAAACCATAATACTACAACGCGCGACTCTAAGGTCGAAATAATACATAACTGGTTTTCTAAGTCTGAAACAATATACAAGTTTGGTTGATGGAATTACTAGATACAACTGAATAATACATGTACAATGGTGGTTCTGATGCAAAAGAACCCACCTGCCAAAGCAAATCACCCGTAAGGGAAGCAGTGTGCCTGAAGCCGTAATGGAACCTTTACGGCAAAACCTGTAAGAACTGCGGCATAACGGGGGTAAGTTGCCAACTCGTGAATAGAAAACATCACAGAGCAGAAATCGGATGCATGACACAATCCTAGGTCAAAACAATCAGATATATATATAAACCTCAAATGAATAAGCCAAAAGCATGATAAGGTGGCAATGTAACATCTATACAAGAGTGTGGTGCCAAGTGCTCGTGTCAGTGCCTCAGGTAATAACATATCATAAATATGAGGTATGATCAATGTCGACTATATCATGAAGTCTATGAATATGTGGATATCATCCAACTATGTGATCAATATCATCAATGTGAACTATATGTATGTGGAAATCGTCCACGTGTCACCCAATGACAATAAGCATCATGCATGTAAATATCATAAGCATATGAATGGAAGTATGAGGATGTAAATCAACATGTGTCGCTCGTGACATATCAAAATCATGGAACCAGAGTGTCCAGCATCGACACTCGAAAACATCATGAAAGCTGTGCTCAGCATCGGCACGTAAATCCTCATATATCGGGCTCCGTCAGTCCGGATCGGCCCGTATCATCTCTCATCTCCGGTCGGTATCCCCCAGATATCCGCCGAGCTCAAATAAGATCACCAGTAGGTAGTACTCCCCTGTCAGGCTCACCGTCCAACATATACGAGTCTTCTTGCCCCGGGGTACCACACCGGGTCCACCATGTACCCGCAGACGGTGCCTACCGCTCCTCGAATCGGGTTTCACATGCCACTCTCAGAACCGAGAAAACACATGGTGGACGCACTGAAATATCATTTCACGGGTAACCGGGTTTTTAAAACAATACATACTCTCTTTTAAAATACACACGGTTTCCAAATCCAGAAATATCATGGAAACAACAAATCTTAATGCGTATGATCAGAAAGCATGATGTATGCGACATATAAAAGAAATATAAGCATCTCAGTAAATCATGCAACATGGAATAGTAATATGCACATATTTAGGGAAGACCGCTTCTTTAAAATGAATCAGTTTTAAAAGTATCTTGCGGTTCCCGAATCCTCAATTCAAGCCAGAATCATCTATGTATGTGCAAATGAGTATGTGTACAAGTATGGGTATACAATATGTAAGTACACGAGTATGAATGTACAATAGGTATATGCACAAGTATGAGTGTACAATATGTAAGTACACGAATAAGAATGCACGATAGGTATGTGCACAAGTATGAGTGTACAATATGTAGGTACAGAAGTATGCCATGCAAGAGTCATATCCTGAATGCCACAGTACTACAGTGTAGTGACATGGAAATTATCGATGATGAAGTGTGTGAGCCGGCAAGCAGGTGTATGTGAAACATATGCATCATCGATAATGGTGCCGGTGTCCTAACAGCATGGTTTTGATATAGCAATAAACACATTTGCACATAAAATGCGATGCGAATAGAAAGAATATGCAGAAATCGACTAATAAACACAACAGTGAAGAATCTACATCTGTTGGAGATAGTGCCCTCAGAGTCAATTATTGGATCACAGGCACGTGATTGCAATGATTGAGGAAGGACCTATCCCGGTAGGACAGTCTTACTCGAGATGATAGTATGCTATCTGGTTAATCTTTATCATCGTGTACTGCTTTAGGTGACCTGACATGTCGCTATTACACGTTGATAGAGCCCCTAGGATTCTTGCTTGACTACCAGCAGTATGATGGCGATCATATACGTGAGAGCTGGCGGTCTATAAGCACATCCTTAAAAGGTCCCTAGTCGTAGGAGTTTCGAGATAGGGCATCGATACTCCATTAGTAGACTAGTGTATACAGTCGAGACCCCGACGAGGGGCGGTGGCCGGTCTCACAAGCCACTGGTGTCAGTTGGTTCACCTAAGATGTATACAGGTGCTCATTGGGTTATGAGTACACCGGACAGGACTCGCCGGGAACCTGCTAGTTGGTCTTATACCAAATGTCAGATAGCAGTTCCCTGGTGACATGTGTACAGGTTAGTTCATCGACCTGAGATCGTCATTTGCCTTGTGTGAGTTCCTACTGTGCTTTGATTACTACCCTACCACGGCTCAAAGGAGTCGTGCAAACAGGTTTTAGTTGGGTACAGTCCCGAGCCACATGGAGGCAGTGAGCGGATCTGCAGGGGTTCGTCTCTCCCGGTATTGGGGGTGAGGTCGTGATGTGTCTAGGAGAGCCATTACGCAAAGCCCTCGGCCGAGGCAGGAGATTTACTGGTAGGTATTCCAGTAGTATCTCAGGGCATTCTGGGCTACACTCCGACACGACTTGTACCGCTTTTGGGGGTCTGACTTTTACCAACCCCCTAAGCCCGCCATGCGATACTCATAGACGAACGGACCGGACTGTACGGATATTGTCACTGACAAGCTCAGTAGGGTGTCAGGATGAGTTCGCTCATCGACGTCCCTTTTGGTCAATAGCTGGTGGCCCGTCACGTATTGGCTAATACCTCTGACGTGCTAGTGGTTAAATCCACAGCCATTGTATTGACGAGTCTTTAGAGTCCACCACACTTACAGTTACTCAAGCTTTCTGGCGAAACGCTGTAGAGGCCGTATGGAGATATGGCAGGGTTTGATCTGATACGTGCGGTATTGCACGGATCAGGATCGAACGGATATTACTAGCCGGCTTTGGCTTAAGCCGGTCCTAGTTTAGTACAGTGTAGATTTTGTCTCATTGCATTTGTATCCGGACGGAATACAGATGCGGGTGTGTATGCACAGTATAGGGGTTTTCCTGTAATTTATTACGGGACCAGTTTTCTGGAGTTGCCAGTTTGCATTCCGTTCCGGCCGGTTTTCCTTTGTTCTTTCCCGGCCGGACTTTTCCGATGGAGGGGGTTATTTGCAGTTTTGCAAATAACACATTGTGGAGGATTTTCTTGCAAATGTATTTATCATGAAAGCATCTTTTGATACCATTCTCATCACTTGCTTTTTGTTGATTAGTTGTGATTAGAGTTGATGTGAGGTTGTGATGATGAGGTTTAGGATATGGTCACCATTCTCTTTATCCTACACTCACCTCCCTTCTTGTTATGGTTGGTATTCTCATTCCTCCACCATTATTCTTCTCACTAGAAAAAAGAAAGCTTCACTTGAGAGAAAGAAAAGAATGAGAGAATTCATCTTTGTTATGTGAGGAATTCTTCATCTCCTTCTTCTTCTTGTTTTGGAAAAATGAAAGCACCATTTTTCCTAACCCCATTTCTCCATCAAGACAACTACAAACCCCAAATGAGACTAGCATGATCTACTACACATTCTACAGCATATCTTGAGCATGTCGAGTTGCCGGCTTCATGCCCGAGTTGCCTCGGTATCGAGGCGGGAGCCCGTAAAAGACGCAAGCGATGTGGTGCCCTTCCGGCGAGGAGGCGACGATGTGGAGACAAGACTTTCCGCGGCAGATCGGGACGATGACGAGAAGACCGGAGGACTCGGATCACTCGGTATACTTCTCTTCCCATCTCTTGTTAGCTAGCATTAGGTTAATGGTTACGATCCGGGTATATTGTCCGCGGTAGCGCCAGTTTAAAAGATAAGAAAATTTTGATTCCGCAATTTGGCCTCGGATAGATGGCCGGGGCGCTGCCGTGGCGCAACATGGTATCAGAGCCACGCCATTAACCTTGTCTAGCTTATTCTAATGTGTTTTACTTATCCGATCGACCGAAATTCCAAAAACCTCATTTTTGTTCACATCAGTTTCTGTTGAAAATTTTTGGTGTCTAAAAATTTTTCAGGTTGTGTAAAACTAATGTACTGGAAATTCTAAGACATCTGTAAAAATTCGACACATTCCGTCGACAACAGTAGCGCGGAACCGCGGCCAAACCCCCCCTTGGGCCGCGGTTCCGCCGCACATTTGCATCTTCACTGTGTCCAATTTTTCCAGTGGGCTTGTGGGCTAATTTTAGGGGTTTTGGGATATTAAATTTGGGCCCAGATTTTCTGTGACTGCTACAGTTTTGCTTGGGGGCCCACTTGTTAATTTTTTGATCGATTGGATATTTTAAACACATTATTTCACAGTATTTACATTATATCTGCGACCGTGAATGTCACTTGATCGGTAAATCCCGTCTAACTGCTATAGCCTGGTTTGACGGATTTGCGAACGTGACTTTCACGTTGATGTTTTATGTTTATGCTGTGTTGTTGCGGATCGGTCGGTGGGGATAGCCTGGATGCAATGCTTGTACTGTTTTTTTGTATTATGTACATTTGATATTGCGGGGCGAGCGTCCGACATGTGGACTGCCGTCACTGCCTGTTTGTATTATTCTTTTGGGGCACGACCTGGTTGCGGTCGATGTACCCGGTGTATGTATATTTTACTTTCTGTACTAGGATTACCCCGCGGAGGGGTGCACGGATAGCCGGGTTCTAGAGGGCAACGGGCCCGCATCTCATGGCATTGAGACGGAGGGGGCTTCACTCTAGGATTGGCGGGCTATTCGCCGCACTCGTAGGGGGTACAGTTTGACCCAGGATGGGTGCCCAAGTTACCGGATTCCATGAAGTGCTGGGTGGTCCATTCACGGAGCTGAAGGGGGCTGCCTCGCTTCAGGTTTTGGCGGGTGACTTGCCGTGCCCATAGGGGTCTAGGATTTCATTGCACAGGCTATCCACACGACCAGGGGAACGTCGGGTTTTAGCAGCGGCTCTGTGAAACCCGGGGCTTCCAGATATCTGTATTGTTCTGTGATGCTGTATATTTCTGTGATGTTGCATTCTTTTCACGCCTTGAGCGAAATATAATATATTGGTATATATATTAGTAGATGTTGTATATGCTTTGCATCCGCGCTAGTCCAGTCCCCGCTCTATCGTTAGTTAAGTAACCTAACGGGTGATGACGGGACCCAGTGGCGAATGCGGATGGCATATACGTACATCAGTATATTTTCGTTCTTTGTGGTGTGATCATTTGATGGGACTGCGTTGATTCGGATCAATGCAAGATAAACAAACCTATTCTGATGTTGTTGGAACATTTTTCAAAAAGCTGTTATTGCAAGGACGTTCACTTTTGTTTTGCATCGTGGTATTCATTTGGAATATCTTGCTCCTCAGTCGACGAGGCAAGGGCCGAGATCCCTTCACCGGGAGTGACCCCTTGGACAAAAGTTTGCGTCAGGGCATTAACTTCACTATAGCCGATTACTTTTGCTTTGCATCGTGGTATTCAGTTGGAATATCCTGCACCTCATTCTACGGGGAAAGAGCCGAGATCCCTTCATCGGGAGTGACCTCTTTAGTAAAGGTTTTCGTCACTATATTTTTATAAAAGGCTATGCAGTTCCTTCAACGATATCAAGTTCATTACGTTAAAAGTTTTTCGCCAAAAACTAGACGTAGCCCTCCGTCATTTCTTACAAGTATTACTTAGTATTCGTGCTGCGTTTGTTGACTGTGTCAAGACGTAGTGTGCGGTAGCTAAGTAATATTTGTTTGCAACATATTAATGGGATTGGTTAGGATAGTCGTGCGGCCTTGTTGACTGTGTCAAGGGCTCGTACGGGTGGGTTTAATGCAATCCAGGATAATGACGGGTTGAACTTGACTAGGACTCTTTGATTTGTTGACTGTATCAAGGTCACTTGGGTCCTAGGGGTAAAACTTTCATCGGGAGTTTCAAAAGAACTGAAACTTGCCAGGCATGCGCATACCTTCTGGAGTGTGGTGACTTGAATGGATTCCGTCAAGTTATCATGCGATGATAGTTGGATCCCGATTCCCACTGATGAGTTAGTTTACTCCTCGGGTGACCCCGACTAATTCTTCTTTCAGGTTTGGAGGAGAATTTGAGGTACAGTGGGAGGTTTCCAGATTAGACAAAGTGATAACCATTCTGATCTAGGTTAGAGTGCACGCTGAGTGTTTCTTTTCTCTCTCTCTGGCAGCGACCTTTGACCCGACCCTGGACTATGACTCAGTGATCAAGCTGACCGAACCTTCTTAACACAGGCTTTTGGATTGTCAGAGTTGCAAACCTCATTGCCACTCCTACTTTTACCCTTTTCTCCGGGACACCCCGTATTACTACGAACGTCCACTTCCATTGGACAAAACCATCGTATGGTTATATACGAACTCGAAGGACTTCGAGGATGGTTTCTGGTTCTGGAGAAAACGGATAGGACTATTCAGTTGTCTTTTCTTTTCACCTTCTCTCAGGTAGCGAGTACTCCTTGGTTTAGGAGTAGTACACCTATTACGCAAATTGGATAGTCTTCTTCCAAACCATAGGCTGGTGCCGACCGGTAGGGAATGAAGAAAACCAGTTAGCCTAAACGGTGTACAGAAGGTATTAAGATTAAGACAAAGCAAGGGATTAGTAAGAGGGCAAAGTAAATTGCGACTGATATTCACGACCAAACCAAGTATTTCTTTGCCAATCCTAAATCACCTTTGTATTTCTCCAGGACACTCCGTATCATTACGAAGATCCACAGTTTATTGGATACTCCATCGTATGGTTATATACGAACTCGAAAGGAACTTGTTCCAGTTCGGGGATGGATTCTGGTTTAGGAGAAATAGGAATAAAGTACATTCAGGTGTCTTTTATCTTCACCTTCTCTCGCGTTGCGAGTGCTCCTACGATTAGGACAGTACACCCATTATGCTTATTGGATAGTCTTCTTCCAAACCATAGGCTGGTGCCGAACGGTAGGGAAGGAAGAAAACCATTTGGCCTAAGGGGTGTGCAGAAGGTAATGACTAAAGACATATAAAGGGATTTGGACAGATGGCAAAGAGATATAAGGTTACAGTTGTGAATCTGGATAATGGAAGAGGCATTACTAAGAATACCGGAATACCCCACCCAAACATTTCAATGTTTCAGTTTCACTGTGTAATGTTAAAAGAAAACTGATTTCCCGATTAGACACTTGCTCCATGGTTTGTATTTACCAGGTTGGATTCTCACATCTGTATGGTTTTACAGATGATGAGTGGGAGTAAGTTATTGGGAATTAGGTGACCATCCTCATTATATCGGGATTCGTTGTAATTGGTGATATTTGAGGAAGCCACCTGGGTTGTTTGCCGCTCGGCAAATATTTGGTGTTGAATATCCGCTGTTGTGCACCAATTTCAAATTGATATATCTGTACATCTATTTTTATAGAGTGAGATATACCTTTTGATATTATGTCGATGACATTTACCTATATCAGTGGATGGTTAGGTAAGGAGCATTAAACAGCGGTGTAATTCTTCTTAACCATAAGTACAGTTTTCAACCTACGACGCACAGTGAAAGAGTTGTTAGACTCAGCGGACTTATACAGAGTATTGTATGTTGTCCAGTGTCCATTAGGACAGAGGGGTTGGTCCTCATACTATATTCTGTTTACTTTTAACTTCTCTAGCTCTTAAACATGTGTTTCGTAGAAACACAGGGTCTAAGTTTTGAGGAGTTATAGGTATTTGAGTAGAGTAGAGAACCAGGTATTGCAAGTATCGGGATTCTTCAAGGTGATCGAAGATGTAGATACTTGTATATGGTATTCAGTTAATAGTAATGATAAAGAGAAATTGCTTCTTTTTCAGGTTACTCATAATTGGAAGCATTCCTAAGTTGAGTAACGTTGATCGGCCTCCTTCCATTTAGTTAACATGCACTGGAGACAGCTGCATGATTTGAATCTGGTTCAATTAAATCAGTGCCTCTATTTCTATATTGGATATAGAACAGTTCATATCTTGACATTGTTAAGGTACGGGGAGTTGTCCGGCTTATGCTTAAAACCAGACACTGAACAACTCAAGGCACGTTTCTGTAATGGCTGTTTGTGGGTTGACCCAGGCTATGACGAGGGTTGATTTTCTACCATCTGGAAGATCAATAGTGATATTGTTCTTCACTCGCCACGATTTTTAAAAAGAAATGGATTTTTCAGAAAACAGCAGTGGGAGTAAGGTAGAACTGGAAGTGACTCCAGAACCGCAAACGATTACTGAAGATTTGATAAGGAACCTAAAAATTCAATCTGATTTGACATTCCATTAGCCACTCCGCAGATAAGGTGGGTAACTTCAAGCACCCGAGAGGTACTCCGGTAGTCTCAAGGACGGTGACAGGGAAGTTCTTGTTTACCCACACTTGCCATTGTTGTTGTTCCAGGCTGCGAGACCCGGCAGGAGGATGAGTATAGCGTCGTTCTAAACTAGCTTTGGAAGTGCACGTCTATATGACTCTGCCAGAGGGTTGTCGTAGTCAGTGGGAGCAGCGGAAGAATTGGTGGACATCAGGCTTATGTCTATTTATAGACTAAAGTAGATGTAGCGGAAATAGATCATCAATTTCTGACGTGACAGTCATAGGTTTGACTTCATCAGAATAGGGGATGGATCTGTTGAGAAGGTAGTAGGGTGTGATATCCTGGTATTTGGATGACATACACAGAGTAGGAACAGAAACTCCTATACTACGATCGGTTATACTTTGGTCGTCACACAGTGGTTTCTCCACAAGGGACTTGGACATTATATCAGACATACTGGTTACTAGATCTATGATTTTAGATATAGATTTGGGTGGTTTCCCAATCAGGGTACTTTGACAGCATTCTAAGAGTATTTAGAATGGAGGACTCCTGGCATGGTAGTGTACCTGCAGGTAATGGAGTCACCCTCTCTAAAGGTGTCTTACAGACTAAAGGGGAGAGGGATACGCATGATTGACAGATCACTTGCTTAGGCAATTGAGTCAATCATGAGATGTCAAGTACCACACCAGATGTTGTTCTTGCAGTAGATGCAATAAGTTGATATTAATCCAATCCGGGAGAACCGATCGGAAGCAGTTTTAGGACATAAGTGCGTGTCCTAGGGATGTGATAACGACGACCTCTTTTAGGAGACGGTTATCACTCCAGGCTTCCAAGGTGACATGGATGGCAGAGTGGCTGTCAGAGTTATAGTTTCTCCTTCTGACGAGGGGCAGTATTTTGGACAGGTGGTCCAAGGCAATACTGAGGGAGGCATGGCGCTGGGTACTGATTAAGTTCAGTTATTGATACAGTCTAAGAAGTTTGGATTTGGAGTTCATTTATGAGCTAGGTCCCATCAGACATCCAGACACATTCTAAGACAGGTATTGCTCATTTCGGGAGATGGCTATCTCCACGAACTTGAGATATAGAGAGACATAGAAAGAAACATCCTAGCGGATCCACTCACTGAGGCTATTCCTCGAACACAATAGTTTCGCAAACGGGTTTTGTGAGATTGACTAGTAGAGGAGTTGGGTGTTCGGTATCACACGGGCTGTGAGTATGCGACATCGCAATAATTAATCTTGAGTGCAAGTGGGAGATTGTTGGAGATAGTGCCCTCAGAGTCAATTATTGGATCACAGGCACGTGATTGCAATGATTGAGGGAGGACCTATCCCGGTAGGACAGTCTTACTCGAGATGATAGTATGCTATCTGGTTTATTTTTATCATCGTGTACTGCTTTAGGTGACCTGACATGTCGCTATTACACGTTGATAGAGCCCCTAGGATTCTTGCTTGACTACCAGCAGTATGATGGCGATCATATACGTGAGAGCTGGCGGTCTATAAGCACATCCTTAAAAGGTCCCTAGTCGTAGGAGTTTCG
Source organism: Agapanthus africanus (assembly GCA_030015575.1). Taxonomy (NCBI): domain Eukaryota; kingdom Viridiplantae; phylum Streptophyta; class Magnoliopsida; order Asparagales; family Amaryllidaceae; genus Agapanthus; species Agapanthus africanus. The sequence continues at coordinate 369,207,489 of JASDDO010000012.1, forward strand.
AGATAGGGCATCGATACTCCATTAGTAGACTAGTGTATACAGTCGAGACCCCGACGAGGGGCAGTGGCCGGTCTCACAAGCCACTGGTGTCAGTTGGTTCACCTAAGATGTATACAGGTGCTCATTGGGTTATGAGTACACCGGACAGGACTCGCCGGGAACCTGCTAGTTGGTCTTATACCAGATGTCAGATAGCAGTTCCCTGGTGACATGTGTACAGGTTAGTTCATCGACCTGAGATCGTCATTTGTCTCGTGTGAGTTTCCACTGTGCTTTGATTACTACCCTACCACGGCTCAAAGGAGTTGTGTAAACAGGTTTTAGTTGGGTACAGTCCCGAGCCACATGGAGGCAGTGAGCGGATCTGCAGGGGTTCGTCTCTCCCGGTATTGGGGGTGAGGTCGCGCTGTGTCTAGGAGAGCCATTACGCAAAGCCCTCGGCCGAGGCAGGAGATTTACCGGTAGGTATTCCAGTAGTATCTCAGGGCGTTCTGGGCTACACTCCGACACGACTTGTACCGCTTTTGGGGGTCTGACTTTTACCAACCCCCTAGGCCCGCCATGCGATACTCATAGACGAACGGACCGGACTGTACGGATATTGTCACTGACAGGCTCAGTAGGGTGTCAGGATGAGTTCGCTCATCGACGTCCCTTTTGGTCAATAGCTGGTGGCCCGTCACGTATTGGCTAATACCTCTGACGTGCTAGTGGTTAAATCCACAGCCATTGTATTGACGAGTCTTTAGAGTCCACCACACTTACAGTTACTCAAGTTTTCGGGGAAACGCTGTAGAGGCCGTATGGAGATATGGCAGGGTTCGATCTGATACGTGCGGTATTGCACGGATCAGGATCGAACGGATATTACTAGCAGGCTTTGGCTTAAGCCGGTCCTAGTTTAGTACAGTGTAGATTTTGTCTCATTGCATTTATATCCGGACGGAATACAGATACGGGTGTGTATGCACAGTATAGGGGTTTTCCTGTAATTTATTACGGGACCAGTTTTCTGGAGTTGCCAGTTTGCATTCCGTTCCGGCCGGTTTTCCTTTGTTCTTTCCCGGCCAGACTTTTCCGATGGAGGGGGTTATTTGAAGTTTTGCAAATAACACATTGTGGAGGATTTTCTTGCAAATGTATTTATCATGAAAGCATCTTTTGATACCATTCTCATCACTTGCTTTTTGTTGATTAGTTGTGATTAGAGTTGATGTGAGGTTGTGATGATGAGGTTTAGGATATGGTCACCATTCTCTTTATCCTACACTCACCTCCCTTCTTGTTATGGTTGGTATTCTCATTCCTCCACCATTATTCTTCTCACTAGAAAAAAGAAAAATTCACTTGAGAGAAAGAAAAGAATGAGAGAGTTCATCTTTGTTATGTGAGGAATTCTTCATCTCCTTCTTCTTCTTGTTTTGGAAAAATGAAAGCACCATTTTTCCTAACCCCATTCCTCCATCAAGGCAACTACAAACCCCAAATGAGACTAGCATGATCTACTACATATTCTACAGCATATCTTGAGCATGTCGAGTTGCCGGCTTCATGCCCGAGTTGCCTCGGTATCGAGGCGGGAGCCCGTAAAAGACGCAGGCGATGTGGTGCCCTTCCGGCGAGGAGGCGACGTGGAGACAAGACTTTCCGTGGGAGATCGGGATGATGACGAGAAGACCGGAGGACTCGGATCACTCGGTATACTTCTCTTCCCATCTCTTGTTAGCTAGCATTAGGTTAATGGTTACGATCCGGGTATATTGTCCGCGGTAGCGCCAGTTTAAAAGATAAGAAAATTTTGATTCCGCAATTTGGCCTCGGATAGATGGCCGGGGCGCTGCCGTGGCCCAACAACATCAATATAAAAATGTCATACAGTTTTGCCATTTGAAATAAGACGAATCGGGGTTTTTAGTAAAATAAGGGCTACGGTGTGTTTTAAGAAAAGGTGCGCCCTTTGAAAATATCCGTATAATCCATTTGCCTGTCTTTAAAATACTCCCAATTCGTTGGTTTTTGAAATAGGTATGACATCGGCCTAGCCTAACATCTACTAGCAAAATTACAGCTCTAACTAACAAGTCAATCAGGAGGGATATGGAAACCACCTAAATCTGAGTCGATATATATATATATATAAATATAATAGTCGGTGATCCCACCACAAAGGTACCGCGTACGATACAATATCATATGACATCCTCGAGTTATGAGTGCGGATCTATCATCGATATAAAGCCTATAGGTTAGAACCTATGGTTAGCTCTCGCATCATATCACCGACCTCATGACACTATGCCCAATCGCATCGACTCCTCTCCAAATATCATCCACTATCCTCATCGTCCAGGTATAAGTATAACAGACAAGCAAGTGTGTGCGTGTGGGTGTAAACCTGTTCTAGGGTTCGCAACTAGAAACTATACTAGTTTACTTCTAAACCCTAATCTAGCCATAGTACACCTAATCACACCTAGAATATCCAAGTCACACATAACGCTATCATACATGTACATATAGTATATATGTAGTATACTAAGTATCGAACTGCGAGGGTGGTATACGCCATCCACCCGACTTCCCCCGTAGATATAATCTACTCACCTTGATCTTGCTTGCCGATGTCGATGTCGCCGTCATCTTCTTCATCGTCTCGGATCATCGTGGGGGTACCTACATGTCACACGTATCTCATCGCATTAAAACTAAATCAAAACCAAAACGACACACGAAAACCAAAACGATACGCTTAAAAGCCTATAGGTTAGAACCTATGGTTAGCTCTCGCAAATCAACTCGATATCACTCGATATAGACGTACAAACGTCACATGATCGAGATAACGTACAAATACAAAAATCCAGAAATCGAAATACGTAAAACCATAACTCAAACCAAAGCAGTAACTAGAGAAAGTGGTCCCAGATTTTGACTAAGGCCAAAACAAGGCAAGCAAACAACCCTGGGGTGATATATAGTGTAAATATGACCTACTGAAGCAACCTGGGCACCTATCTCATCATGGTGGCCGGCCACATCAAAGGAAATTCCGACCAGGCCGGTTTAGTAGTGGAGTGAGGATCTCGTTTTGGTACGGTAGTCTCCTGGTGGTCTATCTAAGTCCCTAGTATTGTTTGTTTGTCTCAGAATTTCCCCGAGTCATCCCAGATTCACCTGCACGCTCCAATTCCTCACAAACCGACATGAAAAGTTCTGAAATTCCGTATTTTGGGTTTCAGTTGGGCTGTTCTGGGTTTCTATCACTTGGGAGGGGTTTAAGGTCACCACAAGAGTTCAATTGCACCATCTCTACTCACATCAAACCCTAATTCCAAATTTGAGTTTTCAAAGCTCACTAAACTTTGCCAAAACGATATTAAACTTGAAATGATGCTTAAGCACAAGGAACACTACACTAATTGCGAAAGGGGTTACCTCATTTAGCTCCCATGAATCCTCTACAGCACCAAAATCACATTTTTCTTGGTCCATTGGGTAGCTAGAGGGCTTATGCACCTTTTTAATGAAAAGGGTAATGGGTTTTGAGGTATTTAGCATGGAGTTTTGAGGGTTGAAGATGGAGGAGAAGGGGAGGTGCAACAGCAACAAGGAAGAGGGAGGAGAAATGATGGAGGTGCTGAATGGTTCAAGGGTCCATGTCCAAGGTTGACCCTTCTCTCACTCTCTCTTTCTCTCTCTCACCCATACCTCACACTATTCCATTCTTTATTCAATTTCTTTTCTTTTCTTTTCTTTTCTTTTCCTCTCCTAATAAATCAACAACCATGCTATAAAACATGTAGGAAAGCCATGAAAAAAGTAACAAGTGTAAAAATGATACGGTGCATGTTTTGCACAAAACAAGCTTAAAACGCGATTAGCGATTTTTAATCGCGATTAGCACTATATTAGCATATAATTAATCATAAAAACATAAAAATTGCATAATTCACATAAACCACTCTCTTTTAAGTAATTTCTATAATTTTCAAAAAAATTCCCCAATTTATTGGTATTTAATTATACCGCCTTATTAAAATATTCAATATTTTATTATTAGATTATAAAAATTCTCCAAAAATAATATTTTATTTTTTTGAAATGTTACAATCTTCCCCCCGTAAAGAAATTCGATCCCCGAATTTAAATTTAAACCCCCAAATTCTTAAAACATTTCAATAAAAAGTCCAAGTCGTCGGGGCTCCGAAATCATCAATACATAAGACGCATCATAGCGCAATGCATGCGCATGGGTAATGAGCAGATAACTCAAAATAAAAACTCCGTCAACCATCCCGCAATCATCGGAGTCATGGTAAAGACACAAATGTCAAATCCAAGGCAACACCAATATGATATATATTAAAACCATACATGTAGACATCAATTCTATACATGAACATATCTGAAAGAATGCATGCCAAACCTTTCATGTTGCTATGCGATGCGCGTAGCACTGCACCGTGGCGGACGTCTAAGGTAAGAAAATAACCATAAATGTATATATCTTTTGTTTAATATGTATGATCCGCCGTTTTGAAAACAATTTAGAAGGGTTTCCTTATTTTAAACGTTTCGTGACATATCAGACACGTAGGTATATACTGAGACTATAGCTCTCTTTTTGGAAATCCCTTCGATAACTATCAATGCATGCAAAATATATCAGTTATTGTCCTCTGACTAGTCCTGCTCAGTACGAAAACATATAGCAAATAACATAAAAACGTACTGCTCCATAAGAAATCAATCCCAAACGGTCAATCCGAAGTCTCTCGCACGGACTCAAAATCACGAGCTCGGTATCTTCACCACTCTGTGGAAGATATCTAGCCGAACACGTCCTCAGGAACTCGTCCCAATCTGCGGAGATATACTCCATTCTCGTCCATTCTTGATCAACTCACAACGCATCTGGTTGAGGTCCTTTATCCGAACCGGGTCTGTTAGTTATATGTATGCCCTAGAGGCCATTACTGTACATAGGATGTATATTGTAGTGGATGCTGGGACATATATAGGGAGGACTTTCTTGCTCGACATGATAGTATGCTATCTGGTTACTCTTTACCTTAACGTGTACTCAGATTGTCTCTCTATTACATGTTGGTAAAGCCCTTAGGATGTGTACTTGACTACCTGGACTATGATGCGGATCATACTAGTGGGGACATGGTAGTCCATAAGTACATCCTTCAAAGTCCCTAGTCGTGGGTGTATCGAGACGGGGCATCGATATACCAGAGTAGACTAGCGTGTAGCTTCTCGACCCATACAGATGGGCGATGAATGATCCCATATCCATCGGTGTTTGACATCAGAGATGATATACGGGTGCTCAGTGGAGACTGGGTACACTGGACGGACTCGCCGAGAACTCCCAGATGGTATTATACCATACGTCAGATGGCAGTTCTCTAGTGACACTGGTACAGAGTAGTCTGTTCACCCGAGATCGTCATAGAGTCTTGTGTGGTTCCCACTGTGCTTTGATTTCCACCTTACCACGTACAAGAGGGCGTGCAAAATGGTGGTTTTTGGGTACAGTCCCGAGTCACATGGAGGCAATGAGCGATAGGAGGGGATTCGTCTCTCCCGGTATAGGGGGTTGATGTTGCGCTGTGTTCGATTGGCTATAACAGGAAATCCCTGGCCAGGGTTGCTGAGATTTACTGGTAAGTGTTACCAGTAGTTTCTCGAATTGTTATAGACCTCATATCGACACGACTTATCGAGCTATTGGGGTCTGACGTTTACCACCCCTAGGCGAGATATGCGACATATCAGACGATCAGACCGGACTGTACGGTAGTGTTACTGGTTGGATTCACTGGAGTGTGAGCAGGCTTGCTCGTCGATCTTCTGATCGCTCAATACCCGGGTGGCCGTTACGTTTAGCAGACCGCTTGCGGCTTGTGGGTGTTTGATATGATCATCATCTGCTGCCGGCGTATTGACGAGTCTTTAGAGTCCTACACAGAGGTTTCCTGGCTCAAGCGAAACGAAATAGGAGCGCATATGAGATATGTACGGGACCGAGAATAATACGTGTATGTGATACCGTATTCTATTCTCGCGATGAATGTGTGGAATGGTTATATGCGATATAACCTAGTCATCGAATCAAGGTTTGATTCGATAAGACGATACATTGGATACTAGTCGGTTATATGCGATATGACCGGATCGTTAAATCAAGTGTTGATTTAATGGTTTTTTGTATAATTATATATATTTGATATATTACTTTGCATTAACTAGTATCGGTTCACTTTAAATGGATTTTCTCGCTCGATATGTGCGCATTGCATATGCGATATGATTTTGTGCACTTGCTTGTATCATGTTTGATGATACATGCCTTTTGGTTAAGTATAAAGAATTAAACCTTGGTTAATGAAATGGTTAGGGTTTACTATTTGCTTATTCATTTTATTCATTTTTTTATTCTTTTGGAAAAAGAAAAGCAAATGAGAAAATGGTGGCATGTTTTGTTTTGTTCATGAAGTTTCATGAACACTTTGACTTTGTGACCATTTTGTCTCATCCTTGACCCTAACCATTCCACTTAACCCTAATCAATTCTCTACACTAAACCATGGTTCAATTATGATAAGTATTCTTTTTACTTTTCATTTTAATATCTTATCATAACATTCTTTTTCTTCTTCTTCATTTCTTCAAGTGAAGAAAGCTTGCCTCCATCAATGGCAAGTGATGAAAAAGAGTGAGAAATCCAAATCTAAAGTGAACCCACCTCCTATTTCTTCATCCTCTACCTCTTGCCAAGTAGTAGAGTGTGTTTCCTTCACAAGTTTTCTAGACTTGGTGAAGTTGGAGCTTGATCTAGCGATGCCTCGACGTAGATCATGTTCGGCATGGACATCGACAACCTACGTCGCTTATTCTCCGATGAAGCCGATGCTAGAGCCCGGGAATTCACTAGGACAGCGAGGGGACTTCGTTGCGGAGCTATGGAGGTGGAGCACCGGATCTACAAAGGTTGTATTTCCGTTTCCTTTTTGTTAAGTTGTTAACTAGATTTCATTTTTGCCTAGATTTCTAGCCAACGGTCCGTATTAGGGTTTCTCGGCACCGAGATTTTTTGAAATTGGCATGGTTGATGCCTTGTGAGACCTCCTTGGGGTGCCTAGGAACCCTACAGGGTCAACTATCTCGTCGACGATGCCGAACTCTAGCCTGCTAGGTGTGCGCAATATGACCACTCCTGGGTCCAAGTCTTCTAGTATAGTTTTCCAGAAAGGTCCTGTCGAGGTCTTTCTCAAATCTCGCTTCTGCCGAATTGCCCGGAAGTTTACCACCCTTACTATATCTGTTTCTTGTTCCGGAACGACTGCATACTCATCGCGACTCCTTCTAGAAGGTATATCCATAATCAATGCCTCTGCATGCGTATCGCATCTCTGATGTCAACGGAGTGGAACATTATCTTGTCGAATTCTCGTGCGAACTCTTTACTCCACTCTGCTCCAATGTCGACTGATTCGGACTCGTCTTCTCGTGGCTGCATGGACTGCGCTCCAACGGCTATACTCGTATCTGGAGTCTCCCAAGCAATGTGTCCCGTCACATGATATCCGAATGATGTCGAACCATCCGATCGATTCGTCAGAACCTCACATTCCCCCAAGAGATCAACATCTTGAGTACAGTTTAATAGTATTCCAGTACATGCCACAGCACCTGTGGACCAACCATAGAAGGGCAAACCCAAGCCTCACAAATGGCACCGCTAAACTGCCGCAAACCCTAAGGTTCGAAGGCGTTCCATGGTCATTACGTCGATTTAGGGTTTCATTCTTCTAGAGGGTCCATAGCATTACTTGCATTGTCTTCCGAATACTTTAAACTAGGAAATGGGTTCCTGGCATTCGATCGTCTCTATCGACTCTCAACGAATCTGTGTGAAGTCGTCTCTAGCTGGAATCAATCTATCTGATGATCTCGCATCGGGGTAAGAGAACGAACCACATGTCCTAGTCGTTCCTCCGTGGGTGACTAGCGACTTTCCATCATATCTCTAAGTATATACTCATGTTGCAGTAGCTCCACTATCTGGACAATATCTCGTCATTTGCAGCAGCAACTGGCTCATTCGTCTGTACGCAGAACAGCGCCTCAATCATCCTGAGTAAGCGATATCTCAATGGTCATCACCTCCTGGCTAGTCTCTAGCAGTAGCATGATCTTCCGGTGCTGATATGCACGTCCGAGAAATCTCGTAAAAGCGATATGTCAAACGCTCGTGGCGCGAAAACACACTAAAACAACGCCTCTATGCAATCGTACGTCTCTAGAATCACGCCCTGGTCAGTCCTCATCTGTGACGAGCTCAAGCTGACGCAACTCTAGCCGTAGCTCACTCTGCCCATGTAATCGTGGCAGCAAAATCATAACCAGTATCGATGAGGATAGATCATAGGAATGAATATAATACTGTGCAAGGAAATGTACATCCTAAGGTTTCTTAAGCGGAGTAGCGTATCGTAAATATGCCGCGGAACATACGTATGGTACATCACTCTACTCAAGCTACCTACTCCATCAACCAAGGCTCATCCTATGCGACGAAAGTTTGGGTATAATACCCCCTCGACTAAGTCTAAGTTCCGTAAGATCAAACCTAAGTTCCGTATATATAAACGCTCTAGGCTCCGCATAGTCAAACTTAGACTCGAATAAAGGTTAACCTAGCGCTCTGATACCAACTTTGTCACGACCCGAAATAGCACGTGACTGGCCCTTGAATCATATGAAGTCTATAGGACCCCATCTAATTCAAGTAAGCCAAAAGCCCAGAAATCTAAAACCATTTTTATGGAGTAAATAAAGAAAACTAGTTTTTTTGAAGTAAAGAAAACATGTTTTAAAAACAAGGTTTTTAAATAAGTAAGCCGAATATGCATTATAAAATCTATAGTCTTTTTTCTGAAAATTTCGGCAGAGTTTCCTTTGTAAATACAGGCCCCGAACAGGGTACAACAAGAATAATATATGCACAATGATAAAAGGCATCCCCAAGAGGGAGCTAGCTCTTCGTCATTCGACGGTCATAACCACGCAAACAGTATAATATACAACGCCGAATGGCGAGGATCAAAACTCAAAAAAGAAACTCAAAATCAGTATGAAAACCATAATACTACAACGCGCGACTCTAAGGTCGAAATAATACATAACTGGTTTTCTAAGTCTGAAACAATATACACGTTTGGTTGATGGAATTACTAGATACAACTGAATAATACATGTACAATGGTGGTTCTGATGCAAAAGAACCCACCTACCAAAGCAAATCACCCGTAAGGGAAGCAGTGTGCCAGAAGCCGCAATGGAACCTGTACGGCAAAACCTGCAAGAACTGTGGCACAACGGGGGTGAGTTGCCAACTCGTGAATAGAAAACATCACAGAGCAGAAATCGTATGCATGACACAATCCTAGGTCAAAACGATCAGATATATATATAAACCTTAAATGAATAAGCCTAAAGCATGATAAGGTGGCAATGTAACATCTATACATGAGTGTGGTGCCAAGTGCTCGTGCCAGTGCCTCAGGTAATAACAAATCATAAATATGAGGTATGATCAATGTCGACTATATCATGAAGTCTATGAATATGTGGATATCATCCAACTATGTGATCAATATCATCAATGTCAACTATATGTATGTGGAAATCGTCCACGTGTCACCCAATGACAATAAGCATCATGCATGTAAATATCATAAGCATATGCATGGAAGTATGAGGAAGTAAATTAACATGTGTCGCTCGCGACATATCAAAATCATGGAACCGGAGTGTCCAGCATCGACACTCGAAAACATCATGAAAGCTGTGCCCAGCATCGGCACGTAAATCCTCATATATCGGGTTACGTCAGTCCGGATCGGCCCGTATCATCTCTCATCTCCGGTCGGTATCCCCCAGATATCCGCCGAGCTCAAATAAGATCACCGGTAGATAGTACTCCCCTGCCAGGCTCACCATCCAACACATACGAGTTTTCTTGCCACGGGGTACCTCACCGGGTCCACCATGTACCCGCAGACGGTGCCTACCGCTCCTCGAATCGGGTTTCACATGCCACTCTCAAAACCGAGAAAACACATGGTGGACGCACTGAAATATCATATCAAGGGTAAACGGATTTTTAAAACAATACATACTCTCTTTTAAAATACCCACGGTTCCCAAATCCAGAAATATCATGAAAACAACATATCTCAATGCGTATGATCAGAAAGCATGATGTATGCGACATATAAAAGAAATATAAGCATCTCAGTATATCATGCAACATGGAATAGTAATATGCACATATTTAGGGAAGACCGCTTCTTTAAAATGAATCAGTTTTAAAAGTATCTTGCGGTTCCCGAATCCTCAATTCAAGCCAGAATCATCTATGTATGTGCAAATGAGTATGTGTACAAGTATGGGTGTACAATATGTAAGTACACGAGTATGAATGTACAATAGGTATGTGCAAAAGTATGAGTGTACAATATGTAAGTACACGAATATGAATGTACGATAGGTATGTGCACAAGTATTGTAGGGTTGCTAGGCACGCGCACAAGGGTCTACGAGGCATCAACCATGCCCGATTAAAAATTTAGCCCTGCCGAACAACTCTAATACGGATTTTTAAACTAGGGTTTAGGCGAAAACATGCAAGTTAACAACTTTAACTACAAGTGAAAGGGATTACAACCTTTGTAGATCCGGTCCTTCACTTCATTAGCTCCGTGTAGACGTCCCCATCGCTGCGATCGTGAACTCCGGACTCTAGAGAAGCTCCACGAGAAGAACGAACGTGCTTGCTACGTTGACTTCGAGGCCGAAGATGATCTACGTCGGGGAGACACAAACTCAAGCTATTCCTTCACTAGGTCATAAACTTTGTGAAGAGAACACATTCTACTACATGGCAAGTGGTAGAGGATGAAGAAGTAGGAAGTGGGCTCACTTTAGAATTGATTTTCTCACTCTTTTTCTCATGGCACCATTGGAGCTAGTAAGCTTTTGGATGGAGTTTGAAGATGAAGAAGAATAAGAAAGAATTATCCATCCAATTGAAAACTTATCCAATAAAATAATGGCACCATGGTTGAGTTAAGCCCTCATGCTTAACTCATGTAGAGAATTAACCAAGGCTTTAGGTTAAAGGTTAGGTTAAAGAATATCAAAAGAAATGACAAAAGAGTGGACTTTGTCAAAGCTTCTCCAAGCTTCTTCAAGCTTGATTACTTTGACTAAGTTAAACCCTTTTGTTAAATCTTAAGATAAAACAATAACCCTAATCTTTACCCTAATCTTGGTATGAGTCTCATACATCCAACTTTGATGTATCATCAAGCATGATACAAACATGTACACTTGCATATATCATATATAAACAATGTGCACAAACTTGTGAGAAAATAAATCATAAGTGAGCTAATACTAGTTAATGCAATGTAATATATCAAATATATAATTATGCATTAAATTATTAAATCAACTCTTGATTTAATAATCCGGCTATAACCGACTAATATCAAAAGTAACAACTTATCGAATCAACACTCGATCCGATAATCCGGCTATATCGCATACAACCGATCAATGTCACGAATCGCGAGAATAGAATACGGTATCTTATATCGTATTAATCTCGGTCCCGCACATATCACATATGTGCTCCTACTCCATTTCGCTTGAGCAAGGAAACCCCTGTGTAGGACTCTAAAGACTCGTCAATACGCCGGCAATAGGTGATAATCATATCAAACACCCACAAGCCGCAAGCGGTGTGCTAAACGTAACGGCCACCCGGGTATTGAGCGATCAGAAGATCAACGAGCAAGCCCGCTAGTTCTCCTGTGAATCCAATCAGTAACACTCCCGTACAGTCCGGTCTTGTCGTCTGATATGTCGCATATCTCGCCTAGGGGTGGTAAACGTCAGACCCCAGTAGCTCGATAAATCGTGTCGATATGAGGTCTATAACAGTTCGAGAAACTACTGGTAACACTTACTAGTAAATCTCAGCAATCCTGGCCAGGGATTTCCGGTTATAGCCAATCGAACACAGCACAACATCAACTCCCTATACCGGGAGAGACGAATCCCCTCCTATCGCTCATTGCCTCCATGTGATTCGGGACTGTACCCAAAAGCCACCTTTTTGCACGCCCTCTTGGACGTGGTATGATGGAAATCAAAGCACACTGGGAATCACATAAGACTCTATGACGATCTCGGGTCAACAGACTACTCTGTACCAGTGTCACCGGAGAACTGCCATCTGACGTAAGGTATAATACCATCTGGGAGTTCTCGGCGAGTTCGTCCAGTGTACCCAGTCTCCACTGAGCACCCGTACACCATCCTTGATGTCAAACACCGATGGATATGGGATCATCCATCGCCCATCATATGGGTCAAGATGCGTATACGCTAGTCTACTCTGGTGCATCGATGCCCTGTCTCGATACACCCTCGACTAGGAACAGTTATAGGATGTACTCGTCGACTACAGTGGCCCCACTAGTATGATCTCATCATAGTCCCAGTAGTCGAGTACATATCCTAAGGGCTTTATCAACATGTAACATAGAGACAATCAGAGTACATGTTAAGATAAAGAGTAACCAGATAGCGTACTATCATGTCGAGCAAGAAAGTCATCCCTATATATGTCCTAGCATCCACTACAATATACATCAAATGTACAGTAATGGCCTCTAGGGCATACATATAACTAACAATCTCTCACTTGCACTAGGGCCATTTGTTGTGGTATCGCATACCCAACAATTAGCTGCGGTTGAAGTATCCCATACTCAACCATCCCATAAAAAGTCTCTACTGGGAAAAAGGCCTTTGTGAGTGGATCCGCGCTGTCGTCCTCTGTGTCTACTCTCCTAACCTCGATCTCCCTGGAGATCAACCATTTCCATGATCAGGTGATACTGCCTAAGAATTATTTCTGGATTTCTGATGGGACGGGGGTTCCTTGCCATAAGCCACAACTCCATTGTCACACAATGGTAGGAACGGAGTTCATCTCATGAACTTATATTTATCCAGACTGCCTCTTTGGTAGCATCCTTGGTAACGATGTATCTTGCCTTTAATCGTCTAGTATGTCACGGTATCTAGCTTGGAACTCTTCCAACATACCGTCCCTCCACTGAGGGTAAAGACAATGCCTGCGACTGACATTCAGTCGTTCTTATCACCCTGGAACCTTTCCAGTGATTCTCCCCAGGATCAATTGATACCATCTCACTACAAGTAGTAAGAATCCTAACATCCATTTAGATATATCTCATAGATCCAAAAACCCTGGATTTAGAAGGTATCACTTTGATCCAATATGGAGAATCCTTGTGATAAGCGGAGATTGACCGAGCGTAGCATAGGAAACTCCTTCCCTATCAAGAGTATGTCATCCACGTACTCTACGAGGATCACCACCATACTCCCTACTACCTTTTTGTATATACAAGGTTCATCTACCATTTTGATGAAGTCAAACTCTTTGACTACCTCATCAAAACAGATATTCCAACTCCGCGATGCTTGCTTTATCACATAAAACATCTTGCACACGTTTACGCTGCTCCCACTGTTTACGAAGCCCTCTGGCTGTGTACTTATAGACGCTCTCTTCTAAAACATCATTTAGAAAAGTAGTCATGACACCCAACCGCCAGATATCGTAGTCATGGTACGTAGCCATGGCAAGTAGGATCTGGATGGACTTAAGCATAGCTTTGAAAGTCTCAACTTTTCCATGTGCACCTAGTAATCTTCTCAAGATATACTTGCTCTTGATGGGGATTTAACCCTTCAGATAGAGCAACCAAAGTCCATACTTTGTTGGTGTATAAGGATTCCATCTCAGATCGATAAGCATCCAGCCATTCTTAAAGAGTCCCACTCCTGATGGCCAGCTCGAAACTAGATGGGTCATCATCTCATGATGCAATCCTCGCTCCCACTGTTATAGAGAAACCGAAGTATCTCTCAGGTGGGTGAGGAACCCTACTAGATCGGCGGAGAGGCTGAGGTTCGTTGGAAACTATTGAATCCTTTGGTTCTACCAAATCATCAGCTGCAGTTTGTATAGCTGGAACATTTCCAGTTCTACATGACAGACCTTGACTCGAGCTTGTCCGGATTTTGCTTTTAGACATAGGACGGACAACCCCAAATCTTAACAAACTTAAGATATGGGCTCTTCCCTTTCCATATCACATATGAAGTGGTAGGCAACTGATTTGATTTGAACCCTATTCAATAGGTATGCAGCTTCTCACGTGCATAACTCCCAAAAGGAAATAGGAAACTCAGTAGTACTCATCATAGAGCACACCATATCACATAGGGTGCTATTGCTCCGCCCCGATACACCGACGTGCTGTGGTGTATACGGAGGAGTAATGCTGAGAGAGAATCTCATTCTCCTTTAGAATAGTCCAGGAATCTCGTGCTCAAGTATTCTCCTCCTTGATCACATCAAAGGACATAATACTTATACCCGTTGTTGGTTCTCTACTTCTAACTTATATTCTGTGAATATCTCAAAAGGTTCGGACTTGTGTTTCAACAGGAACATATGTCTGAATCTTGAGAGATCATCAGAGAATGTAATGAAGTACAAAGAACCGGTCTTGGCATGTGTAGACAGGGGACTTTCATACATCAGCATGTATCAATCCCAAGAGTTCACTAACTCTTTCTCTGTTTCCAATAAACAGAGCTATGGTCATCGTATCTTTGTGACATGACCGGCAAGTTTCACAAGATGTAAATTCAAACTAATTTAAATATGCATCTATATGTAACTTCAGCCAGTCGGGTCGCATTGATATGACCTAGTCTACAATGCCTCAAGAAGGATTCATTCATTTCTGAACTCTTCTTCTCGTGTGTGTTCTGTATACTAAGAACTGTAGTTTGATTTAGAACGTCAATTCTTTTAGATAACGTGCCTGAACCGATCAACTCTTGATATAGGAAATGTTCAAAACATTATCCAACAATACAAAATTATATCCTTCTTTACTAATAAAGAGACTGATATGATGTTGTATATCAGGTTCGGTATCTAATAACATTTGTTCAGAATCAATGTATTCTGGTAATACAGGGTGATAGTGACCAACAGACTTGGCTGCAACACTTGCACCGTTTTCTGTCTCATGAAACTTATAAAATTGTCATACAGTTTTGCCATTTGAAATAAGACGAATCGGGGTTTTTAGTAAAATAAAGGCTACGGTGTTTTTTAAGAAAAGGTGCGTCCTTTGAAAATATCCGTATAATCCCTTTGCCTGTCTTTAAAATACCACCGATTCGTTAGTTTTTGAAACAGGTATGACATCGTCCTAGCCTAACATCTACGAGCAAAACTACAGCTCTAACTAACAAGTCAATCAGGAGGGGTATGGAAACCACCTAAATCTGAGTCGATATATATATATAATAGTCGGTGATCCCACCTCAAAGGTACCGCGTACGATACAATATCATATGACATCCTCGAGTCATGAGTGCGGATCTATCATCAATATAAAGCTCGTACGGTAAATCATCGTACGACATCCCAAAAGCTGGGTACGGGTCAATATCACATTCATCTCATCAATTATCTGGTATCCTTATCATCATATCTCATGATCTGGGGTACTGATCTAAGTCTAGTACAAATCGATACCATCTATATAAATATAAATGCGTGTGTGAAACACACGTCCAAAGACCCGCTAAAATCTCATATCGTATCCCAAATACGAATCACATCATATCACCGACCTCATGACACTATGCCCAATCGCATCGACTCCTCTCCAAATATCGTCCACTATCCTCATCGTCCAGGTATAAGTATAACAGACAAGCAAGTGTGTGCGTGTGGGTGTAAACCTGTTCTAGGGTTCGCAACTAGGAACTATACTAGTTTACTTCTAAACCCTAATCTAGCCATAATACACCTAATCACACCTAGAATATCCAAGTCACACATAACGCTATCATACATATACATATAGTATATATGTAGTATACTAAGTATCGAACTGCGGGGGTGCTATACGCCATCCACCCGACTTCCTCCGTAGATATAATCTACTCACGTTGATCTTGCTTGCCGATGTCGATGTCGCCGCCATCTTCTTCATCGTCTCGGATCATCGTGGGGGTACCTACATGTCACACGTATCGCATTAAAATCAAATCGAAACCAAAACAACACACGAAAACCAAAACGATACGCTTAAAAGCCTATAGGTTAGAACCTATGGTTAGCTCTCGCAAATCAACTCGATATCACTCGATATAGACGTACAAACGTCACATGATCGAGATAACGCACAAATACAAAAATCCAGAAATCGAAATACGGAAAACCATAACTCAAATCAAAGCAGCAACTAGAGAAAGTGGTCCCAGATTTTGACTAAGGCCAAAACAAGGCAAGCAAACAACCCTGGGGTGATATATAGTGTAAATATGACTTACTGAAGCAACCTGGGCACCTATCTCATCATGGGGGCCGACCACATCAAAGGAAATTCCGACCAGGCCGGTTTAGTAGTGGAGTGAGGATCTCGTTTTGGTAGGGTAGTTTCCTGGTGGTCTATCTAAGTCCCTAGTATTGTTTGTTTGTCTCCGAATTTCCCCGAGTCATCCCAGATTCACCTGCACGCTCCAATTCCTCACAAACCGACTTGAAACGTTTGAAATTCCGTATTTTGGGTTTCAGTTCGGTTGTTCTGGGTTTCTATCACTTGGGAGGGGTTTAAGGTCACCACAAGAGTTCAATTGCACCATCTCTACTCACATCAAACCCTAATTCCCAACTTGAGTTTTCAAAGCTCACTGAACTTCGCCAAAATGATATTAAACTTGAAATGAAGCTTAAGCACAAGGAACACTACACTAATTGTGAAAGGGGTTACCTAATTTAGCTCCCATGAATCCTCTACAGTACCAAAATCACATTTTTCTTGGTCCATTGGGTAGCTAGAGGGCTTGTGCACCTTTTTAATGATAAGGGCAATGGGTTTTGAAGTGTTTAGCATGGAGTTTTGGGGGTGGAAGATGGAGGAGAAAGGGAGGTGCAGTAGCAGCAGCAGCAGCAACAAGGAAGAGGGAGGAGAAATGATGGAGGTGTTGAATGGTTCAAGGGTCCATGCCCAAGGTTGACCCTTCCCTCACTCTCTTTTTCTCTCTCTCACCCATACCTCACACTATTCCATTCTTTATTCAATTTCTTTTCTTTTCTTTTCCTCTCCTAATAAATCAACAACCATGCTATAAAACATGTAGGAAAGCCATGAAAAAAGTAACAAGTGTAAAAATGATACGGTGCATGTTTTGCACAAAACAAGCTTAAAACGCGATTAGCGATTTTTAATCGCGATTAGCACTATATTAATATATAATTAATCATAAAAACTTAAAAATTGCATAATTCACATAAAACACCCTCTTTTAAGTAATTTCTATAATTTTCAAAAAATTTCCCCAATTTATTGGTATTTAATTATACCGCCTTATTAAAATATTCAATATTTTATTATTAAATTATAAAAATTCTCCAAAAATAATATTTTATTTTTTTGAAATGTTACACCTAGACCCCTAAGAGAGCGGCAAGTGACCCTACCAATTCTAGAGTTTAGGAGACCCGGTCTCGACACCTCGAGATGGCCTCCCACTGAACCCTAGAACCCGATCACTTATGCTCCCCTCCTTGGATCTATCCTAATGTGGAAAAGTAAATAATATAAAACATTGGTGACATCATCCTCAACCCGAAAGTGCCCCAATAAAAGAATATTACCTACAATTAATTTTACATGAATGAAAAGAAAAATTCTCATCTCACATAGAAACCCCTGGCTATTCATTCACGACTATCCTGCACATCACATCTCAGCAACACATATTATCACATATCATCAACGTAAGTATGCGTAACCCAATTATCGTTGATGTATAGCAACGAAACCGGCGATACACCACATACTACACTTACAGTCGCAGAAAAGAATATGAAAAACTACAACATTTGGAATCAACACAGCCTTTAGACATCATAAACCCGGAATATCACTTATTCAGGATTTCATGCCTAACAATGCAAATCTTATATTTCGGTCTCAACCATGAAAACACCTTTTCAAAAGAAGCTCGGTAATTCAACAAGATTCCTGATTCTACCGAGGCCAAAATATTAGATTTACACGCAACTAATTACTTTTCATAAAACTAATTAGAGTAGATTCCAATTATTGTATCACATTCATAAATAGACTAGGCGTAATTAAAACATCTGATCGATCGATCGATCATCCAAAGAATTCTCAGATGGCTCAACACTTGAGTCAGATCAAAATATACCAGAGACTGCATCAAGCACATATGGGCCAGCACAAGAAGGCACAGTCCAAGCCTCACCAACGGCGCCGCGGAACCGCCGCCAAAAGACCCTTTTGGTCGCGGTTCCACGGTCGTTAAGTTGAGTTAGGACTTCGTTCTTCTTGGGGGCCTATACAATACCCTGCATGATTTTCTGAGTATTTTTAATATGAAAAATTCTAACTTTTTAAAAAAAATCCAGAGAGGACCACTTTGGATGTCGGTTTTCGTTCGTTCGAAGTTTTTAACGTCGTCTAGGTTACCCTAAAGTTCTAGCTTGGCTCTGATACCACTATAGGGATTCTATAGCACCACACTAGGTTTAGGATTGCATCAAACATGCTATAACAAAAATTTATAGGGTGCTAAATAATTCCAAACATGAATCGAACTAGAAAAATAGAGTAACAACTAGCTAGTATCATATACTACAAGTGTATAACACTAAGTGGGGAGAGATACAACCTTTTTAGACCTCCTCCTAGACTCCTTGGATTGTGTAGGGTTTGAGTTGGTTGGCTTGTATCCTTCCGCATCCACGATGATCCACCACGAAGTCTCTTTGCACCAAGCTCCATGCTTCTCTTGATCAAGCATGAAGAAGAAGCAAACACTACACTCAAGTGGGCAAGACTAAAGTAGAATAGTGATTTGGGTTTGGATCTCAATTAAAAACCTTTTCTTTTTAATCCTTTCTCTTTCTTTTAAAACCCTAGTGAGCTTTGAGGAGAGAGAGGAAGAAGGAGAAGGCTCAAGCTAAACTCAAAAGAGAGAATAATATGAGAATAATGAATTAACTCTCCCTAAACTCAAGAGAGTGAGAGAAGTCATCCATGCTAAACCATGGTTACAAAATATCTAGATATTTTGTAACTTGAGTTTAAGCAAAACCATGGGCCAAAACTATGGGCAAAAGAAACCATTGACTTTGTCAACTCAAGAGAGTTAAATAGTCAACCATGATTTTAATCCCATTTTGCTTTTCTCAAATAATCAAAATATCTAAATATGTAACAATGTGGGTCTTGCATTGCCGCCACCAATGTATCATCAACCATGATACATGTATGCTTGCATGTGTGCATGCACATCAACATATACATATATTCATGCATGCATATTAAAGAAATAGGTTTTAATAAATGAGCTAATGGACTTAATATTAAATCAACACTTGATTTCATATCCCGGTCATATCACATACGACCCGTCCAATAGAAAACACCCGATTAAAATACGGTATCCAATACACGCATTTAATCGAGCTCCCACGCATATCACATATGCACCCCCACATCATTTCGCCTGAGCTAGGAGACTCCTTTGTGGGACTCTAAGACTCGTCAATACGCTAGCAGTAGGCAGTGATCACATCACATGCCCACAAACCGTCAGTGGCACAAGCTGTACGTAACGGCTCCTAGGTATTGAGTGATCAGAAGAAACACAAGCAAACCTGCTAAAACTCCCGTCGAGCCAACTGGTAACACTTACCGTACAGTCCGGTCTCTTCGTCAAATATGTTGCATATGTGAGTCTAGGGATGGTATCGTCGACCCCAATAACCCAATAAGTTATGCCGGTATATGGCTCATAACAGATCGAGAAACTACTGATAACACTTATCAGTAAATCTCAGCAGCCCTGCCCAGGGACTTCCTGTTATAGCCAATCGTACATGGTGCAACATTAACCCCCAATACCGGAAGAGAAGAAACCCCTCCTATCGCTCATTGCCTCCATGTGCCTCGGGACTGCACCCAAAATCCACCTGTTTGCACGACTCAGTAGAGCCATGGTAGGGTGAAGATCAAAGTACAGCGGAAGACACACAAGACTCTATGACGATCTCGGGTCTACAGACTAACCTGTACGAGTGTCACCTGAGAACTGCTATCCGACGATAGATATAATACCACATAGGAGTTCTCGGTGAGTCCGTTCAGTGTACCCAGTCTCCACTGAGCACCCATATACGATCTTTGGTGTCACCACACCAGTGGTTATGGGATCATCCATCGCCCATCATATGGGACAAATAACGTATACGCTAGTCTACTCTGGTGATATCGATGCCCCGTCTCGATACACCCACGACTAGGAACATTTCAAGGATATGCTCATAGACTACACATGTCCCACTAGTATGATCCGCATCATAATCTCAGTAGTCATGCATCATCCTAAGGGCTATATCAACATGTACCAAATGAATGTAAGCATGATCAAATGAACATGTCAAGATAAAAGGTGCAACCAGATAGCATACTATCATGTCGAGCAAGAATGTCCCCTGAATACACACACACACACACACACATACCGGTACATACACTATCATATAATGGCCTCTAGGGCATACATATATCCAACAGGGATGGCATCGTCGACCCCAATAACTCAATAATTCATGCCGATGTATGGCCTATAACAAATCGAGAAACTGCTGATAACACTTATCAGTAAATCTCATCAGCCTTGACCAGGGACTTGCTGATATAGCCAATCGAGCACAGCGCAACATCAACCCCCAATACCGGGAGAGATGAAACCCCTCTATCGCTCATTGCCTCCATGTGTCTCGGGACTGTACCCAAAAGCCACTTGTTTGCATGACTCAGTAGAGCCATGGTAGGGTGGAAATCAAAGCACAGTGGGAGAACACACAAGACTCTATGACGATCTCGCGTCTACAGACTAACCTGTACCAGTGTCACCTGAGAACTGCAATCCAACGATAGATATAATACCACATAGGAGTTCTCGGCGAGTCCGTCCAGTGTACCCAGTCCCCATGGAGCACCCGTATATAATCTTGGTGCCAAACACCAATGGATATGCGATCATCTATCGCCCATCACATGGGTCAAGAATCGTATACGCTACTCCGGAATATCGATACCCCGTCTCGATACACACACGACTAGGGACATTTCAGGATATGCTTATAAACTACACACGTCCCACTAGTATGATCTACATCATAATTACAGTAGTCAAGCAAATATCCTCAAGGCTTTATCAACATGTACCAAATGAATAAAGCATGATCAAGTGAACATGTCAAGATAAAAAGTAACCAGATAGCATACTATCATGTCAAGCAAGAAAGTCTCCTGAATATATATATACATGTAAAAATACATCCACTATCAAATAATGGCCTTTAGGGCATACATATATCCAATAAATATAATACTAGGATCCGACTTAAACAAAAGTCTACTAGTATTATCCATCTGAATCATGATACGCGCACAAGTGCACGTATATGATCGAACCCTGCCATAAAACCATACGGCCTCTACATCGTTTCATCCGAAACAGGGAAACCCTTTGTATGGGACTCTAAAGACTCGTCAATACGCTGGCAGTGGGTTTAACCACAAGCACGTCAGCGGCACTAGCTGTACGTAACGGCTACCCAAGTATTAAGCGAAAGGGAGGCCGACGAGAAAACTCATCCTGAAACCCCTACTGAGACTGACAGTGACAATATCCGTACAGTCTGGTCCATTCATCTATGAGTATCACATATCGAGTCTACGGGGTGGATAAAGTCATACCCTAATAACATGACATTTAGTGTCGGTATTAAGCCCATCACCACCTGAGAAACTACCGATCCTAGATCTGTAATTCTCGACTACATTGGCCAAGGATTTCTGGTGATGGCCACCCATGCACAACGGCGACATCAAACCACAATACCGGGAGAGATGAATCCCCCGACGATCCACTCACTTCCTCCATGTGGCTCGGGACTGTACCCAACTAAAACCTGTTTGCATGACTCCTTTGAGCCGTGGTATGGTAGTAATCAAAGCACAGTGGGAACTCACACGAGACAAATGACAATCTCAGGTCGATAGACTAACCTGTACACATGTCACCTGGGAATCGCTATCTGACAATAGGTATAATACCAACTAGTATGTTCCCGGCGAGTCCGTCCAGTGTACTCATAACCCAATGAGCACCTGTATACATCTTAGGTGAACAAACTAACACCAATGGCTTATGAGACCGGCCACCGCCCCTCGTCGGGGTCTTAATCAGAATACACTAGTCTACTATGGAGTATCTATGCCCGGTCTCGAAACTCCCTCAACTAGGGACATTTAAGGATGTGCTTATAGACCACCCATCTCCCACGTATATGATCACCATCATACTGCTTGTAGTCAAGCAAGAATCCTATAGGCTCTATCAATATGTAATAGTGATCTGTAATGCCACCTAATACTGTACATGATGATAAAGACAAACCAGATAGCATACTATCATCTCGAGTAAGAATGTTCTACTAGTATAGGTCATCCCTCAATCATCATAATCACCTTCCTGCGACTATGATAATTTCCTTAAGGGCACTATTGCCAATAGCATCACCTGGAGCTTTTGTTGTTACGCCTGAGCTTTTGTCAGCGACCGAGTTTGAGATCGATATCCTATGGAAGCACGGATTTCTTCTTTTCTGGAAGCCATGTAGACCGTATGTACGATCATGCCCCCAGACTTGGGGCGTTTGGGTCTATCACCTTTGGAATTTGCCGCAGGCGGTGGGATTTTCTTCGGCCTCATTCTTTTATGGGAGGTTGAAATTGAAGGAGCCGTTGTAACAGGCGCCTGTGTAGAAGAAATCCCTCGCTGTATGACGGAGGGATGGTAATTCCCTTTCCGAGACTTCGATTTCTTCGGTCAACGAGAGTAGTTTTGATCAATCACGGAGTCCTGGAATTTTTGCCAGACCCTTTGAATTTGGGAGGAGAGCCGTTGATGGGGTGCTCCGGTTTTCCTGCACTGTAGCTTTTGCAGGCGGGGGTGATTCCTTTAGCACCACCGTTGGAGAGTTCTTGCGTACCCTCCTAAGCAGATCGAAGTTGTTCCCGGTTGGAACAGCAGCGTCAACTTCCACCATTGGAGCTGGTGGGGTAAGTCCAGAAGGAGAATTGCCCCCAGCTTTTCTCACTCGGCGCCGGTGGCGACGTCAAGCATTTCTTGCAGACGGGACCACCTAAGATTTGGAATCGGCTTCTTCATGCCCCCGGCTTTACTGAGGAGCCGTTGTTGGTGTCAGCCTGTTGAAGAATGACGTCCTTGACAGAGTTTGAGGATGGCCGACCAATCTTTCAAAGACCGACTTTCTGGTAGGGGAAGCACCTTTGACGATTTCTCCTGTAGCAGGAGTTGGGAGGGCTATCAATTTTGGGGTAGCCCCTTTAGGTGTCACGAGCCTCTTTGCGGGCCGGTTTAGGTTCTTGCCCAGCCTGTTGAAGACTGAGACGTCAGCTTTGGACGGCCCGTTGAGAGGGGCCGTTGTGGTCGCTAGTCGATCGAAGACCGACCTCTTGGGAGCTTCTTCCTGCTGCGCTGAGGCACCGACACCTACTGGTGGGAGCATGGTTCCGAAGAACAACTCAGTAGTGGCTTGCGTTACTTGCCCCACCGGCATTGAAAAGATGGAGGCCGCGTTGGGCACGTAGGTAACTCCTCCAGTTGGGATAGAGCGAGAGTTGTTGTTGCAAGAGGTGCAGTAGGAAACCATCGATTTTATTCTTCTGCACAGGAGCAAGACACCAAATTTTAGTACCTCAAATCCAAGGGCAACCATTGCGAACCACAATTTCGCTCGCGAAACACAACACACGAAGTGTGGAGTGGGAAGAGGAAAAGGTCCCACCGGGCGTGCCAGAATCTGTTCACCGCCGAAAGACCGGACTGAGACATTGGGACGTCTGGCCTGAATTTGGGGGGAGATGCTACTTGGATTTATCCATCCACCTCTCCGAAAATACCAAGTTGATATATGGCACCATATATCGAAAGTTTGTACAGACACGACCGTTGTAGCAGACTTTATCAGATTCCCCCTTATTTTATGAGGGGTTTTTGATTATGGGGACGCTCTTCCCTGCCGGCGCAAGACCTTGCAGTTAATTACGTTACCGCATTGCGATAACCACTTTCTCCTGCTCCGGCAGTTCACTTCGTGTCGTGTGTGTTTTTGTTTGTTTAGGTTGCCTATGGATTGTATACAGAGACTAGTTTATGTCATCGCCTATAGGGCGCGGATCAGTCCAAATTCGTATATTTTATATTTGGGCTTAGGTTTATTTAAGGACCGTTAATCTGGTTTGAGATTAAGATCAACTTAAATATATGAGCATTTGTGCTCAATTTGTTCTTGCTAAGAATGCGTTAGTCTAATTTGAGACTAAGATCAACTTAGCAAAATTTCAAGGATCGTTTTATTTTAAGATCCAGCAAAATAGCATTTGGGCCCAGCTGCAAGAAAATTTCAAAGACTTACCCAATTTGGGCTAAGTCTACTTAGCCTTTTTTTTATTCAAAAGTGCTAAGCACTTAATTGGGCTCTATTTGTTCAGACATTTTCTTTTCATGCAAAAGTGCTAAGCACTTATTTGAGCTCTAACGCTCACATGTATATCATGTGAAGCATTCAGTCATGGGCGCTGCCCAATAAATGTTGAACACTTTTAGTCATTTTGACTAAATGTGAAGTGCTAAACACTTTTTATATAGTGTCCAAGTGAGGTGCACGTGCGGCGCTGGGCACTACCCAATCAGTTCTAAGCACTCAACCGTTTTGGCTATATATGAAGTGCTCAGCACTTTTTGTATGGAGCCCACGTGTGGAGCACGTGCGGCGCTGGGCGCTGCCCAATTAGTGATAAGCACTTAGCTTTCTTTGGCTGCATAAGGAGTGCTGAGCACTTTTATTCAGCGCCCACGTGTATTTCACGTGAGGCGTTTGTTAGTGTACATGCCCTAGAGGCCATTACTGTATCATACTATTTTGTATATTACTTAATGGAACCTTGGGATATTCACCTTGTATAGACAATCTTGCTCAATATAGTAGTATGCTACTTGGTTTGTTTCTGCTTTAATGTGTACATGTGTTTATTTTAGTATATCACCTATACACATTAGTGGAGCCCTTAGGATCTTTGCTTGATTACCAGCGTTGTTATGGTAGTCACACTCGTGGGGGCTGGGTAATCTATAAGCACATCCTTATGCAGGTCCCTAGTCGCAGGACTATCGAGACAGGGCATCGATACTCCGGAGTAGATTAGCGTATGCGCTTCTCATCCCAGTGTGGGAGACGGTCTGTCCCACAGCCGTCAGTACTTCGTACTTGAGATAGTATGCGGGTGCTCGTTAGGTTACGAGTACACTGGACAGCACTCGTCGGGAACTGTTGGTTGGTACTATACCTATCGTCAGTTATCAGTTCCCAGGTGACATGAGTACAGCTTAGTCTGCTGACTTGACACTGTCACTTCGCCTCGAGTGTGTTCCCACTGTACTTAGATTACTACCCTACCACGGCTCAAAGGAGTCGTGCAAACAGGTAGTAGTTGGGTGCAGTCCCAAAGCACTTGGAGGCAGTGAAGATTAGACAGGATTCGTCTCTCCCGGTATTGGGGGTTGACATCGCGCTGTGTCTAGGAGAGCCATTACACAAGTAGTCCCTGGCCAGGGCAAGCGAGATATACTGGTAGGTTTCTAGTGTTATCTCAGGGTGTTCTAGGCTACACTCTGACATGACTTGTACCGCTATTAGGGGACTGACGTTAACCGCCCCCTAGGCCCGACATGCGATGTTATCAAACGAACAGACTGGACTGTACGGAGATTGTCACATTCAGGCTCAGTAGGAGTTCAGATGGGTTTCACCTCGTCCGTCTTCTTGTCAGCATCTACCTGGGGACCGTTACGCACAGCTAGTGCCGCTTGCGGTCTGTGGTTAAACCCACTGCCAGCGTAGTGTCGAGTCTTTAGAGTCCCACACAGAAAGCTATTCGCATTTAGGCAAAAGAGTAGGGGTCACATGGTTTTGTGACAGGTCGCATGGTTTTGCGTCAGGGTTCGGTCACATCCGTGCACTTGTACACATTTGGTGTCCGGATAGTTAACACTAGCGGGCTTTGGTTTAAGCCAGATCCTAGTGTACGATTTGGGATTGGTTTTATCTCGTTTGTATTCGTGTTCCTCGGAACGCGGATGCGGGTGTGTATGCACAGTTGACAAAAAGACAGAGGCAGAGGATTCTCATTGGGGTTGTTGACTGTTGACTGTTGACTATTGACTTTTTGCCAAACCCTAATGAGAATAAGAAATATGATTAATGATAATATTAATTAAGTATTATTCTGTCATGGTTGAGATGAGGGGTTGACTTTGTTGACTTGTTGACTTTGTTGACCGGTTGACTAGGTTGGACTAGTTGACCATCATCATTACAATGGCTATCATTCCATGGCAAAGACTTTTGCTTGCTTGTTTGTTTTTGCAAAATGAGTGCATGAAATGATATGGCCATTTTGACTTGAACCATCACATAATACTCAATTACTATTATGAGTAATCATGGTTTTGGATTATGAGAGCTTGGATGGCAAAAGACTTACTCATTCTCTCATTTTCATTTCTTTCTCTTGCTTGAGCTCTCCCTCTTGCTCTTCCTCTTGCTCTCTCTCTAGCTCAAGGCAACACCCTCTCATGAGTTGAGAAACATTGTCTTAGAGATAAAAGAAAACCCATATCTCTTCTCTATTCATCCTAGTTCACAAGGTTTAGTAAACCAAGTGTTCTAGTTTCTTCAAGTTCGAAGAAGAAGCCAAAGGTAGAAGCTTTCAGGTGAATCCATCTTCGGCGCAAGGAGACGACGAGGTGATGCCGATCCGTACACCGGAAAGAGTTGAAGACGAAGGAGTTCAAGAAAGGTATAACCCCTAACCGAGTAGGTAAAACTCTTGTTAGGTTTGTTAGTTAGTTGTTTAACAAAGATCCGTATTTTGAGTCCATGTTACCACCTCTTGAAAAATCGTTTTTCTTCATTTCCGCAAGCCCGTAAGTACCGGGAGAGGTAACGTGGACTTACAGTGGTATCAGAGCCAAGTTAAACACTATCTAACATGTTAGCAAAGTAAATAGAAATTCGATCGGAGAAAAAGTCGCGAAAAATCCCCCAAAAATCAAGTTTCTGTCGATTCTGTATTCTGTTCAAAAATTAATAAATCTTGCACCAAAAATCGACTCAGGCTTTTGTTAAGACACCCAAGAAAACAGGTCCACTGACTCGGTCAAAGCACCGCGGAACCGCGGCAGGAGCATGCTCCCGCCGTGGATCCGCGACCGAGTTGGCTCGGTCGTGGCACTGTGTTCCTGCAGAGTGTCTCTAGGGGTGTTTTGGGATTTTTGGAGTATGTTTTTTCAACCCAGATTTTCCAGAAAGCAAAATTTGTTTTTGGGGCTTAAAAAACCGTATTTGGTTGAACTTCTAAAGACTTAAGCTAACAGGTATATATCTGTGATATGATATATGTATTGAACGTCTGCTAATCGCTATATGTCGATTAGTGGGGGTTATACATATCTGTGATCTGTAATGTTGATGGTATGTGTATATGAATTCATTGGATTGTCGCGGATGAATAGCCGGGGGGTTGTGAGATGAGAGTTTTTCCTTTTATCTTTCAATACATGTAATATGTAAATTGATGTAATATTATTTTTGGCCGCACAACCGGGTCGGGGTTGTAGCCGTCATTGTATAATTTCTTCTTACTGTTTTTGCTCCTAGGATAGACCCAAGGTGGGGTGCACAAACTACCGGGTATCTCGAAGTGCCGAGTGACCTACTCACGTCGTTGAGGGAGGTTGCTCCGCTTCGGATATTTGGCGGGTAGTTTGCCGCACCCGTAGGGGTCTAGGGTGGGGTATTGGCTATTCATCGCGACCGTGTAATCCGCTTTTCGTTACAGGCTCGTACGAGTTGCGGATTCCTAGTATATCCAATGTGTTCATCTGTGATCTGAAATGGCTATCATTGCAATATATCTATATATGATATTATTTAGGCGTTGCTTATGTTTTGCATCCGCGCTAGTCCAGCCCCCGCTCTGTCTTTAGTTAAGTAACCTAACGGGTAATGACGGGGCCCCGTGGAGAATGCGGATGGCATAAGCGTACGTCATATTTTGGTTGTTTTCTGCAATGGTAGGATTAAATGATGGGACGCATTGGAATTAATGCAAGAAAAAATAAACCAAGTAAAAGTCGTTGGAACACTTTCAAAACCACTCGGTTTCTTTTCAAAAATAACTTTTAAACGCGGAGCTTAAGCCACTCCTTTTAAAAGCTATCTCGTTCCTTCGATTATATCAAGTTCACTACGTTCACGGTTTCGCCAAAATCATTCGTAGCCCTCCGTCGTTTCACATGAATGGTCAATAAGTATTCAAGCTATGTATGTTGGCCAAAGTCAAGGCATAGTGATTAGTAGCTATTGGGTATTCATGTGCAGCATAGATAGATGTGTTGGTTTGGGGCAGTCGTTCTACCATTTTGGCCAAAGTCAAGGGTATGTGTGGGTGGGCTCAAATTAACCTGGAGAATGACGGGTAGAACTTGACATGTGACTTACGATATTTTGGCCAAAGTCAAGGTCATAAGAGCATGGGGCAAAAATCCACATCGGGAGTTTCAAAAGAACTGAAACTTGCTAGCGCTGCATACCATTTGGAGTGTGATGATTCTGGTAGGATTCCTTCAGTTTTATCACGCGATGATATTTGGATCCCGATCCTATTGTGAGTATATGCTACTCCTCGGGAAATTTCTCACTTAACGATCAATGCTATAAACCAAGTAGGTGTCTAGAAAGGTGTTAGCGGGGACGCCCTCAGGGAAAAGAGGTTATTTAATTAAGGAACTTCGCGAAAGCGTTGGAAAACCTCCCTCGAAGTACCGACACCAGCCTGGCCGAACGGTTAAGCAAGTATTGTACGGTGAGATTGATCCTGACTAATTCTTCCTTTTTGGTTTGAGGAGGGATTCGAGAGACAGTGGGAGCCATCCTGTTTAGACAAATTAAAAACCACTCTAAACTTGCAAGACCATCATGCTAAAGTGTTTCTTCTCTCTCTCCTAATTGCAGCGACCAAACATCATGACCGGACTTAAGTTACTACTAGATAAAAACATACTGACAGGGCCAAACTACAAAGATTGGCTCAGGAATGTCAAAATGGCAATCAGTTATGACAAGTTGGGGTATCTTCTTACCACCAAAGCTCCCCCTGTCCCAGGTCCCAAAACCAGCGTCATGGATAGGAAAATCCGTAAGACCTGGGAAATCGATTGCGCGAAGGCCAAGTGCCTCGTGCTTGCCTCTATGGACAACGAACATCAGAGGAGGCACGAGAATATGGACCTTGAATCCATATTTCTCCATACAAAAGAAATGTATGGAGAGCAATCTCGTATCGCCAGATACGAAGTGTCGATAAAGTTGTTTTCGGCAAGGTTGGCCGTCGGATCATCGGTAGCGGAACACGTGCTTAAGATGATTGGCTTCATTGAGGAGCTCACGGACCTTGGGACCACGTTAGAGAATGAGCTCTATACGGACTTGATTCTTCAGTCCCTTCCTTCCACATACGCCCAGTTCATCCTGAATTTCAACTTGCAAGAAAAGAAAGTTGAACTTTCAGAGCTCCTCAACATGCTGTGGAGTGCAGAGGGCACCCTACAGAAAGGTAGGGAAACATCCACTTTGTTTGTAGGAGGATCTTCCTCTTCTAGGTCCAAGGCGAAAGCCAAGGGAAAGAAGAAGAAAGCCCCTGCCAAACCAAGGGGCGGTGTTAGTAAAATGGATACGAAGGGAAAGGCAAAAGCAACAAAGATAGCGGGGAAACTTGTGGGGAAGGAACAGTGCTTTTACTGTCATAAGAGTGGGCACTGGAAGAAAGATTGCAGGGCTTGGAAAGACAGAACACAGGATCTGAAGCAAGTTGCGGCTTCAGCTTCAGGTGTGTATGTTATTGAAAACTGTCTATCAATAAACTCTACTTCCTGGGTATTGGATACCGGATCAGGATCTCATATCTGTAATTCTTTGCAGGCGTTGATAAACCGTAGGTTTTTGAAGGCAGGTGACATGACCCTCAATGTTGCAAACGGAGCTAGCATAGATGCTAAGGCCGTGGGGGACTATCACCTGGGAATGTCAGATGGACATGTTTTGGTTTTACGTAATTGCTTTTTTGTACCCAACGCAACTTGTAATATCATTTCTGTATCTTTGATTTCTAAAGAAGGTTATGAATTTGCGTTTGTAAGTAATGTTGTAAACATTCACCTTAATCAAGTTCTGATTGGGTCAGGTACATTAAGCAATGGTATATACGTATTAAACCAACCACAGATTTTCAATGTCCAGAATACACACAAAAGAAAGTCTCCAGAAACAAATCAGGCTTTCTTATGGCATTATAGACCGGGTCACATCAATGAGAGAAGGTTGACAAAGTTACATGCAGAAGGATATTTGGATCCGTTCGAATATCAATCGTATGCCACTTGTCAATCCTGTCTCAAAGGAAAGATGACAAAGACTCCGTTCACTGGACATGGAGTAAGAGCGAGCTCGCTCTTGGGACTCGTACACAGCGACGTGTGCGGTCCAATGTTTACACATGCGCGAAGCGGTTATTCTTACTTCATTACTTTTACGGATGACTTTTCAAGGTACAGTTATGTCTTCTTAATGAAACATAAATCCGAAGCCTTTGGAAAATTCCAGGAATATAAGAATGAAGTAGAAAAACAAACCGGCAAAAGTATCAAGACACTGAGATCGGATCGAGGTGGTGAATACTTGAGTGCCGAGTTCCTGGATTACTTAAAAGAGAATGGAATTCTCTCTCAGCTTACTCCTCCATACACTCCGCAACATAACGGTGTATCGGAGAGACGGAACCGAACCCTATTGGATATGGTACGGTCCATGATGAGTAACGATGAGTTACCGCGATCATTCTGGGGATATGCACTAGAATCAGCGCATACCTTTTGAACCGAGTTCCAACTAAGACTGTGCCTACTACACCATATCAGATGTGGTGTGAGAAGAGACCCTATCTTAATCACATTAAGACATGGGGAAGTCCAGCTTTTATCAAAAAGCAGCATGCGGACAAGCTCGCGGCACGCTCAGTACAGTGCAAGTTTGTGGGATATCCAAAGAACTCCAAGGGATATTTCTTCTATTGCGAAGAGGAACAAAAGGTTTTTGTTTCTCGGCATGCCCACTTCTTGGAAACTCAATTTTTGGAGAATCAGATAACTGGGAGCACAATAGAACTCGAAGAAATTCCAGAACCACGAGCTATTACTGAAAGCTTAGTAGAACCAGAGGGTTCAAAAGAACATGACATTCCTACGCCGCTCCGCAAGAGTAGTAGGCAGTCTCATCCGCCCGAGAGATACTACGGTTTTCTCATAGACGGGGATAGAGAAGATTGCATCATTGATTATGATGAGCCGACTAGCTTCCAGCAGGCCATTCAGAGCGTTGACTCGGTAAAATGGCTGGATGCAATGCGGAACGAAATGGAGTCCATGACACCAACAAAGTATGGACGTTAGACGTTGCTCCAGATGGGGTAAAACCCGTAGGATGCAAGTGGATCTTCAAAAGGAAGATTGGTGTAGATGGACAGGTTGAGACCTATAAAGCTAGACTGGTTGCAAAGGGTTTTCGTCAAAGACCTGGTTTGGACTATGACGAGACCTTTTCTCCAGTAGCTTTGCTGAAATCCATTCGGATCCTTCTTGCCATTGCTGCCTTCCACGATTATGAGATTTGGCAGATGGACGTAAAGACCGCTTTTTTAAATGGAAATTTAGAGGAGTGTGTATATATGAAGCAGCCAGAGGGTTTCATTCAGAGTGGGAGCAGCGGAAAGGTGTGCAAGTTGCTTAAGTCCATCTACGGACTAAAGCAGGCATCGCGGAGTTGGAACATCTGTTTTGATGAGACGGTCAAAGAATTTGGCTTTATCAAAAATCCAGATGAACCATGCATCTATAGTAGATTTGTAGCAAGAACTGTCGTATTCCTCGTATTGTACGTGGATGACATTCTCTTGATAGGAAATGACATTCCTATGCTACAATCTGTCAAGGGGTTCTTGTCGCACAGGTTCTCCATGAAAGACCTGGGTGATGCCTCGTACATTCTGGGGATACGGATCTTTCGTGACAGATCCAAGAGGATATTAGGACTTTCACAGTCCAGGTACATCGACACCATACTGAAAAGATTCAGTATGGAAGATTCCAAGCGTGGTAATCTTCCGGCTTGTCACGGGATCACCCTCTCCAAAGAGATGTCTCCCAAGACTGATTTGGAAAGGGATCGCATGTCTGTTATACCCTACGCTTCTGCGGTAGGATCTATAATGTATGCGATGTTATGTACCAGACCAGATGTAGCTTATGCATTGAGTGTGGTAAGCCGGTATCAGTCAAACCCTGGGGAGAAACACTGGATAGCGGTAAAGAACATTCTCAAGTACCTGAGAAGGACTAAGGAGATGTTCTTGGTGTATGGCGGAAAAGACCTCCAGATCGAGGCCTTTGCTGACTCCAGCTTCCAGAGTGACAAGGATGATTCCAAGTCCATGTCGGTTTATGTCTTCACCCTCAATGGAGGGGCGGTGTGTTGGAAGAGTTCCAAACAGGAAACCGATGCTGACTCGACAATGGAAGCGGAATATATCGCTGCTGCAGATGCCGCAAAAGAAGCCGTCTGGATAAGGATGTTCTTAACTGAACTTCAGGTGGTTCCGTCCATTGTTGATCCAATACCTCTGTATTGCGACAACAACGGGGCTATAGCTTTAGCGAAGGAACCCAGGTCCCATCAGAAGTCCAGACACATCTTGAGGCGGTATCACCTGATCAGGGAGATCGTGGATCGCCAGGAGATCGAGGTTCGGAGAGTTTCTACAGAAGATAACACTACTGATCCACTTACAAAGGCCTTACCCCAGACTCTGTTCGAGAGGCTGATCGAGATGATAGGTCTTCGATACGCCAGTACATGGCCTTAGTGCAAGTGGGAGATTGTTAGTGTATATGCCCTAGAGGCCATTACTGTATCATACTAGTTTGTATATTACTTAATCGAAGCTTGGGATATTCACCTTGTATAGACAATCTTGCTCAATATAGTAGTATGCTACTTGGTTTGTTTCTGCTTTAATGTGTGCATGTGTTTATTTTAGTATATCACCTATACAAATTAGTGGAACCCTTAGGATCTTTGCTTGATTACCAGCGTTGTGATGGCAGTCACACTCGTGGGGGCTGGGTAATCTATAAGCACATCCTTATGCAGGTCCCTAGTCGCAGGACTATCGAGACAGGGCATCGATACTCCGGAGTAGACTAGCGTATGCGCTTCTCATCCCAGTATGGGAGACAGTCTGTCCCACAGCCGTCAGTACGTCGTACTTGAGATAATATGCGGGTGCTCGTTAGGTTACGAGTACACTGGACAGGACTCGTCGGGAACTGTTGGTTGGTACTATACCTATCGTCAGTTATCAGTTCCCAGGTGACATGAGTACAGCTTAGTCCGCTGACTTGACACTGTCATTTCGCCTCGAGTGTGTTCCCGCTGTACTTAGATTACTACCCTACCACGGCTCAAAGGAGTCGTGCAAACATGTAGTAGTTGGGTGCAGTCCCGAAGCACTTGGAGGCAGTGATGATTAGACAGGATTCGTCTCTCCCGGTATTGGGGGTTGACATCGCGCTGTGTCTAGGAGAGCCATTACACAAGTAGTCCCTGGCCAGGGCAAGCGAGATATACTGGTAGGTTTCTAGTGTTATCTCAGGGTGTTCTGGGCTACACTCCGACACGACTTGTTCCGGTATTAGGGGACTGACATTTACCGCCCCCTAGGCCCGCCATGCGATGTTATCAGACGAATAGACCGGACTGTACGAAGATTGTCACATTCAGGCTCAGTAGGAGTTCAGATGGGTTTCACCTCGTCTGTCTTCTTGTCGGCATCTACCTGGGGACCGTTACGCACAGCTAGTGCCGCTTGCAGTCTGTGGTTAAACCCACTGCCAGCGTAATGTCGAGTCTTTAGAGTCCCACCCAGAAAGCTATTCGCCTTTAGGCAAAATAGTAGGGGTCTCATGGTTTTGTGACAGGTCGCATGGTTTTGCGACAGGGTTCGGTCACATCCGTGCACTTGTGCACGTTTGGTGTCCGGACAGTTAACACTAGCGGGATTTGGTTTAAGCCAGATCCTAGTGTACGATTTGGGATTGGTTTTATCTCGTTTGTATTCGTGTTCCTCGGAACGCGGATGCGGGTGTGTATGCACAGTTGACAGAGAGACAGATGCAGAGGATTCTCATTGGTGTTGTTGACCGTTGACTGTAGACTGTTGACTTTTTGCCAAACCCTAATGAGAATAAGAAATATGATTAATGATAATATTAATTAAGTATTATTGTGTCATGGTTGAAATGAGGAGTTGACTTTGTTGACTTGTTGACTTTGTTGACCGGTTGACTAGGTGGGACTAGTTGACCATCATCATTACAATGGCTATCATTTCATGGCAAAGACTTTTGCTTGCTTTTTTGTTTTTGCAAAATGAGTGCATGAAATGATATGGCCATTTTGACTTGAACCATCACATAATACTCAATTACTATTATGAGTAATCATGGTTTTGGATTATGAGAGCTTGGATGGCAAAAGACTTACACATTCTCTCATTTTCATTTCTCTCTCTTGCTTGAGCTCTCCCTCTTGCTCTTCCTCTTGCTCTCTCTCTAGCTCAAGGCAACACCCTCTCATGAGTTGAGAAACATTGCCTTAGAGATAAAAGAAAACCCATATCAATTCTCTACTCATCCTAGTTCATAAGGTTTAGCAAACCAAGTGTTCTAGTTTCTTCAAGTTCGAAGAAGAAGCCAAAGGTAGAAGCTTTCAGGTGGATCCATCTTCGGCGCAAGGAGACGACGAGGTGAGGCCGATCCGTACACCGGAAAGAGTTGAAGACGAAGGAGTTCAAGAAAGGTATAACCCCCTAACCGAGTAGGTAAAACTCTTGTTAGGTTTGTTAGTTTGTTGTTTAACAAAGATCCGTATTTTGAGTCCATGTTACCACCTCTTGAAAAATCGTTTTTCATCATTTCCGCAAGCCCGTAAGTACCGGGAGAGGTAACGTGGACTTACATCGTTGGCCTTCTGTTTTGGGCGCCCGCGTGTTTTTCACGTGAGGCGCTAGGCGCTGTTAAAAGGGGACGCCCACATAAGGAGCACGTGAGGTGCTGGTCTTTTTTTTTCTTCCTTTTTTAGAGATTAAATCTCTGTTAATGGCATTTTAACCATAATGATCACCAAGATCTTCGTTTTTTTGAAGATCTGGGATCAGGTTTTTCTTTAAGAATTAAGTTCTTTTATAAGTTCTTTTTTCTTTTGTTTTTCTTTTGGATCTAATTCTTTTCTTAATTTTTGATTCTCAAGAACAAGATCATCCCAATAAGAATTAAATTCTCAACTTGTGGGAGACTTGTCTTGTGGATTTCTGATCTACAGAAAGAACTAAGTTCTTTTAGAAGGGCTAAACCCTTAAACTAGGTAAAAAGAGATATTTTGATCTCTGAATTTCTTTTATCTAGGTTTCTTTTGAAAGGGAAGTCTTCCTCTCTGAGAGTTGAATTCTCTATTGTTTTTGGAAGCTTTCTGTATTTTTCATAAGCTTATTGGGGTATTTTCTATATGAGACTTGAAGTCTCAGGTCCTTTATATAGTAGAGGCAAGTTTGTTACTTAATTCTGAGAAAATTTGTCATTGAGAGATTCCAATTGATTTAATTGAACTTAAAATTGAGTTGGAGAATTTTACCCACCATTGGATTAATTATCCAAGGACTTCTGTTTCTACATAATATAATTTTTGTTTTTAATGAGATTGGAGAAATATTTTCCCTTATACGTAATTTATTCTGTAAAATGGTGATTTTTAATCACCATCGGAATTTTAATCCAACAGTTCTCTGTTTTTCAGAGAACAATCTTTTTTATTTAGAAAAATTGAGGGAATATATTCCAAAAATTGTATCATTGATCCAACCGAGAGTATCTTTCTTATTTAGAAAGATATGGGAGATATTTTCTCCTAATAGAATTTGATTCTATATTTTGATGATTTATCATCCCCGTTAGATTTTTGATCCAACGGCTCTGTTTAACAGAGAGTGTTGTAGAATTTTAATTCTATCTGGGCGCTGGCGCTCAAATGTTGTGCACGTGGGCGCCACTTAAGAAGTTAATTCTTAAGATAGGTATTCCTATGCTTTGCACATTGGCGCCCGCATGAGGAGCACATGCGACGCCATATAAGAATTTAACCTTTATTCAGGAAGCACTCCTGGGCTTTGCACATTGGCGCCCACGTGAAGAGCACGTGCGGCGCCATATAAGAATTTAATTCTTACTCAGAATGTCATGCCCCGCTTCCCGGTGTACGGAAGCGGACGTGGCGAGGCACGCGACGTATTTACTCAGAAGTAAACACGTTAAGTGTAAATAAGCAATATAAATGAATACACAAGAATAACAAGAGATGTAATAATAATAGAAAGTTTTATTAACATTCTTTCTTTACATACAACTGAAAAGAAAAGTACAGTGATAGAAAACGATGCCTAAACAGTGGCATATGAACTGAAAAGAAAATAAGTACAAGTAAAAGCCTAGAAGTCATGTTGCTTGGTGATCTACTCCAAGTATTCCTGGCTGGGCTCGGTCTCCTAAGTGTCGGGTCCTCCTGACGAACATTCTAAGGAATAAAGAAACAGGAATATCGTCAGCAAACTAGCGCTCGGTAAGTCCTAAAAGAAAGAGTAGAATAGAACAAGTAGAGAGAAAATAATTGGTAAATTTTATAGGTTTATGTTTGTTATACTAACATAGTTGTCTGTAGCTTGGAACAAAAGGTATCAGTGTATACTAGAGGAGTCCAACTTTTCCCGTGGACTATGGTAACCCATAGTACAAGGCCCCGTCAATACCCACGGAACAACGACACGAATGTTCATGTAGGTGTCTTTTAGTATCCTTCATCATGCCACTTATAAAACATTCCGTACCAATCTACCCCGTTAAAACCCCGTAGTATATATATTGTATTGATTTTAGTTATCGGACTTGCCGAGACCATGGTATAAGTTGTTCATGTAAACAGATTCAGGATATATCAAGTAGTCATGTAGTCGAGTCAAGATATAGCCATGGGTCGGTCAAGTCAAGTTATGTTGCATATTTGATATTGTTCTAGTATTCAGGTTCATGTTGGTATATTGGATTCATATTGAATTGGATTCAGATTAATATTTGGACTCAGACTTGAGTCGGATACTTAGAATAGAATTTGGATCCTAAATTAGGTTTAGGAATTATCGGTAACTGTTGCACATGGACAGCAGGATTTGTGTCTTTTTCCAAGACAATTACCATTGATAACCCTGTTTTAGTTTTCTACCTTAAATAGACAAGCACACACTTTCTCCGGCTCCCTAAGGCTCAAGAGAATTAGTCCCGCTTAAACCTATATTTACTAGAGTCCTTATTGTAATTTAATATAACTTGAGGGGTTTTTAAGAAAAAAAAATTTATTATAATTTCAAAATAAACCTCAAGTATTTATTTATGTTATTTAGGGTTTTCATAGATGTAAATTTTTAAAGAATGAAGTATATTAGTGAAACTTGATTAGTTCAAGGTATTTTAGTGTAAAGTTTGAATTGTATTGATTCTTGATGGTATTTTAGTGAAAATTGTCATTCTTTTATTTTCTAGAAAACATGGAATTTTATTATATATTAAAAATATATAATTTGATAATATTTATATAATTATTAAAAATTAATTTTATTTATTAAGTAGAAAATCTCGTTTTTCTTAAAAATTGTATTAAAATTTCATCGAGGTCGTATGCTCCGTGAGGAGGTCTGCATCTGGCCCTACTAGACCGTGGATGTGCGATAATCCGTACCATCCAATAGCGGGTTCCCCGAAATGGGTTGTAGAGGCACAATCGCAAAGAATTAAGTCACACAATTTAAAGAAATCCGTGTTTTTAATAGTTTAAGGTATTTTGATGAAAAGTCTTATTTTGCCATAAAAATATTGTTCAAGAGAATCGTGCTATGTCAAGATGTGTGTATGTGAGAGGTAGGTCATTACCTTGTGAGGTTTTCTAAAGGTAATATTAAGAAAAACAATTAAAAGATGTCATATTTAAACTTCATGGTATTTAAACGTAAAAGCTTAATTAAAGTTATTTAACATGAAGTTTACGGTGAAATTAGTTTCTAAACATTTGTTAAATGATTACAAGTAAGGTATATATATGAGTACAAGTGATTCTTAAGAAGAATTATGGTTTTCAAAGATTTTAGAAACAAATGTCGGTATAACTCCACTTACCGACATGTTTTGAAAAGAAAAATTTTTATGGTAGAAAGAGAAAAGGGGAGATGGGACTTACAAGCTTAAAGGAGAGAGGGGAGGTAGAGGAAGAGAAGGGTAGCTTTCGTGTAGTCGCGAGGTCGCCGGAATCGTCTCGAATTCTCGCCGGAAATTGACCTTGGGCTAACTCCACTTGTACTCTTCTTAGACTTAGAAATTTTTTGAGAATTTTGGCAATAGATTTCAGAATGAAGAGGGCTAGGGTATGAGGTTTTATTTATAGAGTAAAATTAGGGTTTTGTAATTGACGAAAGAATTAAAATGAACTTAAAATTGGATTTAAAGCTAAATTTTAATTCTATGGATAATTGCAGGGAAAATAAATAGAACAGGGGTGGTGGGGTAGGCCAAGGGGTTTTGTAGGATAAACACGAAAACCATCCCCTACGGGGGGCCCGGCGGTGCCGGCCTTATTGCCCATCTCAACGGCCATTTTGTTGAGGGGGACCGTGGATGAATGCTACGTGTCCCTCTCGCTGTTAATACAATTTTCCACATGTTTGTTTTTGTGACTTTTCATTTTATGTGCAGAGCACGTGTAAACATTTGGGCTTCCAAAAAGTTTAAAAGAAAAATCAGTAAAAATATATGTGGCTGATGGGATTCGAACACAGGGGCTACATCACAGCAGTGCAAGGTTTTACCAATGAGCTACAAGTTATTTCTTGCTGTTCTTCAACAAAAATAACTTTTAAATTGTGCTCAGGCTTGCAAACCCTTTCTGTACTTTAAGAAAAAATTTGTACAGAAAATTCAGGGTCGTTATATAGAAAGTTCTTCTGTGCTTTGCACATTGGCGCCAACGTGAGGAGCACGTGCGGCGCCGTATAAGAATTTAATTCTTACCCAGAAGCTTTTCTGTGCTTTGCACATTGGCGTTGGAGCCCTCATGAGAAGCACGCGGAGCGCTGCCCCATTAATGAAGGTTTCCTTTCACCTTCTTTCTCTACTTTTCCTGAGTCAAACTTTCTTTTCCAATACCTTCTTTTGTCAGAGCTTGGAAATAGTTCCACCATGCACAACATTTTCTGTGCCGAGACTTAAATGCCTCCTTTTATAATCTAAGCAATGCTCCCCTTCTCTCTCATTTTCAGAGAATCATTTTAACAGAGAAGAGTCATGGCTTGCAATCATCCGCATGCTAATCGGTAGCCATGGGAGGTTCCTATTGAGGAAATTGTTTCTCATTTTGTTGCACGCTTGGTGAATCCCACTCTCACGAATGACCAATGTGATACAGTGTTGCACGAGCTCTTGACTCGTAGAGGATCTTCTCTCCCCATCAGCTCCATTTGGCTCCGGATGATCTTCTTGTTCATGCTCGATGACATTCTCCCTCATCCAGCGGAGATGACTCCGGCGATGCTCGATGCAACGAAGAACAATATCGAGTGCTTTCATGAGGCACTTTTGATTACCAAGCCTCTGAGGGATCGTTCAGCTGCTAAGCCAGATACGGGCTCAGTGGGCTATCATGGATGCTTTCGCCGATGAACACAGCACTCATCGATGGGGAGCGACTCCTTGCGAAGATCGCCGCTTCGACATGGTGGAGAAGGCTGAGAAGGCTTTAGAAAACTTCATTCATAGTTTTGTAAACTCTTGTACTTTTGATCTCGTGTTTGGTGACCTATTTCCTGTAGAATAAAATGTCTATTTGAATGCTTTCCTTTTATCGTTGGCCACCGAGTGCTTCATTTCTAACACATGTTTTTCCTCTGATTGTAGTGTTTAAATATACGTGCAACATACATGTGCACACATGCACTTCACCCTTAGGGATTTTTGCTAAGAGAAAATGCCACTGATGTTCCTGTGTCATGCACTAACCCACCACACGCGTATATGCATGAGCCTGCTTTCATACATATCTATAAATGAAATTTAAACCGGTGCAAACACCAGGCGTTCGAGTTATTAAAACTGAAATTGACCACAGCCCTAATCCTGACTGTGCCAGATCATTCTGGTGGCTTGGTCGTTCATAGTAACGTGTCGGAAAAGTTTTTAGGCTGTGTTTTGATGCGGCACGGTCGAGTAGTGGCTTACGCCTCTCGTTAGTTGAAAACCCACGATAATAACTACCCCACGCACGACTTGGAGTTAGCGGCCGTTGTGTTCTCCTTGAAGATATGAAGGCATTACTTACTGGGTGAAAGAGTGGAGGTGTACATAGATCATAAGAATTTGACATACGTGTTCACTCAGAAGGAGCTGAATATGAGACAGCACAGATGGTTGAAGCTAATGGCAGACTGCGATAATGATCTGCGGTATCACCTGAGGAAGGTGAACGTCATTCCTGATGCTCTCAGTCACAGGTCATCAGCTATGTTGCTGACTTGTCAAAAGAGGATTCTTAAAGATCTTTAAAGACTCGAATTAGAAGTGGTTACACCGGGTGTGCCCGGACAGCTCTGGCAGTTGCAGGTTCAATCATCGCGTATAGATCGCATTAAAGTTGCACAAGTTGGAGACTCTCAGTTGCAGAAATTCAGAGGGTTAGTTAAGGCTGGTTTGAGGACGGACTTGGTGGTTCACGAAGATGGTTCCCTGAGATTTGGCAGTCGGCTATGTGTTCCAAAGTGGGGTATTCGAGATGAAGTTCTAGCTAAGGCATACAGTTCCGCTTGCTCGGTGCATCCGGGAGGGACTAAAATGTACGGGGATTTGAGGCAACACTTCTTGTGGAACAAAATGAAAAGTGAGATTACTCGCTTTTGTTGGATATGTATGCCCGAGAGGCCATTATTGTATAGTACTAATTTGTATAATACATTTTGGAGGCTTGGGATATATATACGGGTTTACGACAGTCTTGCTCGATATAGTAGTATGCTACTTGGTTTGTTTCTATCTTAATGTATGTATATGTTTCTTTTAACATATCGCTAAAAACATATTGATGGAGCCCTTAGGATCTTTGCTTGACTACCGGCGTTGTGATGGCGATCACACTAATAGGGGTTGGGTAGTCTATAAGCACATCCTTATTTTGGTCTCTAGTCGTAGGATTATCGACACAGGGCATCGATACTCCAGAGTAGACTGGTGCATACTCTTCTAGTCCCAGCAGAGGAGATGGTCTGTACTACAGCCATCAGTACGTCGTACTGGAGATGGTATGCAGGTGCTCGTTAGGTTACGAGTACACTGGACAGGACTTGTCGGGAACTGTTGGTTGGTATTATACCTATCGTCAGTCAACAGTTCCCAGGTGACATGAGTACAGCTTAGTCCGTTGACTTGACACTGTCACTTCGCCTCAAGTGTGTTCCCACTGTTCTTAGATTACTACCCTACCACGGATCTATTGAGTCGTGCAAACAGGTAGTAGTTGGGTGCAGTCCCGAAGCACTTGGAGGCAGTGAAGGTTAGACAGGATTCGTCTCTCCCGGTATTGGGAGTTGATATCGCGCTGTGTCTAGGAGAGCCATTACACATAGTCGTCCCTGGCCAGGGCAAGCGAGATTTGCTGGTAGTGTTACCGGTAGTTTCTCAGGGTGTTCTGGGCTACACTCCGACATGACTTGTACCGCTGTTAGGGGTCTGACGTTTGCCACCCCCCTAGGCCCGATATGCGATACTCTTAGACTAATAGACTGGACTGTACGGAGATTGTCACGTTCAGGCTCAGTAGGAGTTCGGATGGGTTCACCTCGTTGGTCTTCTTATCGACATCTACCTGGGGACCGTTACGTACAGCTAGTACCGCTTGCGGCCTGTGGTTAAACCCACTGCCAGCGTAGTGTCGAGCCTTTAGTGTCCCACACAGAGGGTTACTCGCCTTTGGGCAAAAGTAGAGGTCGCATGGTTTTGCGACGGGGTTCGTTCACATCCGCGCACTTGTGCACGTTTGGTGTCCGGGCAGTTATTACTAGCGGGCTTTGGTTTAAGCCAGATCCTAGTATTAGTTTTGGGATTGGTTTTGTCTCATTGTATTCGTGTTCCTCGGAACACGGATGCGGGTGTGTATGCACAGTTGACAGAGGTAGAGGATTCTCATTAGGGTTATTGACCGTTGACTTTTTCCGAACCCTAATGAGAATGAGAGATATGATTAATGATATTAATTAAGGATTATTGTGCCATGGTTAGGGTTGTTGACCGGTTGACTATTGTTGACTTGTTGACTTTGGTTGACCGGTTGACTATTGTTGACATGTTGACCATCATCATTTCATTTCAAAGATGCTTCTTATTTCTTGCAAATGAATTAAATGATGAAATGATAATGGTCATTCATAAATTAACCATCACAATTTCTTAATTATTATTATTATTCTTATTATGTGAGCATGGTTGCAAAAGAGAGTTCATTCTATCATACTCTTTCTCTCTCTTGAAAAAGCTCTCCCTCTTCCTCTCTCAAAGATTAAGTGTTCCATGTGTTGGAAATCATAAGCTTTTGAGACTGAACAATCAAAGCATCACTCTACTCTTTCTTGGGTTCTTGGTCTAGAAAACCAAGCAATCTAGTTACCTCTTGGTTGAGGTAGGAGCTCAAGTTCGAGGCCCTCGGGTGGATCTATCTTCGGCAAAGAGAAGACGGCGAGGAGGAGCCGTTCAAACTACTACAAGGAGAAAGCAAGAAGGAGAACCACAACAAGAAGAGAAGGAGTTCAAGATCTAGGTATAACCATTCTACATAGTAGCTAGAACTTGTAGTTTATGTGTTAGTTTTTGTTTAGGAAAGATCCATCATGGATGGTCCATGTCACCTTGTGAGAAAATTTTGATTTTTACCGATTCCGCCTCCTCGAAAGAACCGGGGAGGGTAACATGGACCTAACAGTGGTATCAGAGCCTGGCTAAACAACAACTAACTGTTAGCAAAGTGTTTAGAACTTCGATCCGGAAAAAATCCCGAAAACATGTCAAAAACCCATACTTTCTGCCGATTTTTAAAACTGCTCTAAAAATTATTCCACATTCCTTAAAAATCTGTGCAGGGTTTTTTAGAAATAACTAGGAAAAATGAGCCGATGACTCGGTCAAAGCGCCGTGCAAGCGCGGCGAAACCAAGCGTTTCGCCGCGGTTCCGCGGTCGAGTTGACTCGGCCGCAACTCGAGTTTCCTGCAGTTTTCTCTGTTTTGTATTTTGGGATTTTTAAGATATTTTGTTTCTGCCCAGATTTTCCAGAGAACAATATTGTGTTTGGGGTAGTTACAAATTGGTATTTTGATCGAAGTTCTACAAACTTTTTCTAAATGGTTATATCTGTGATGTGATATATGCACTGAACGTCGACTAATCGCTATACGTCGATTAGTGGGGGTTGTGCATATCTGTGATCTATAATGTTGTTGGATTGTGAATATGAACTTGTTGGATCGTCGCGGATGAATAGCCGGGGTTTTGTTAGATGAGAGTTTCTTTATCTTTCATTTGATGTAATATGTAAATTGATGTAATATTATTTTTATGGCCGCACATCCAAGATGAGGTTGTAGCCGCCATTGTATATTATTTTTTTTACTGTTTTTGCTCCTAGGATAGACCCAAGGTGGGGTGCACAAACTACCGGGTAC
Organism: Agapanthus africanus; assembly: GCA_030015575.1. Classification (NCBI taxonomy): domain Eukaryota; kingdom Viridiplantae; phylum Streptophyta; class Magnoliopsida; order Asparagales; family Amaryllidaceae; genus Agapanthus; species Agapanthus africanus. Next base: position 369,251,853 of record JASDDO010000012.1, read on the forward strand.
TTTGAAGTGCCGAGTGGCCTACTCACGTTGTTGAGGGAGGCTGCTTCACTTCGGGTATTTAGCGGGTAGTTTGCCACACCCGTAGGGGTCTAGGGTGGGGTGTGGCTATTCATCGCGACCGAGTAATCCGTCTTTCGTTGCAGGCTCGAACGAAATGCGGATTCCTAGCATATCCAATGTGTGCATCTGTGATCTGGAATGGCTATCATTGCATCTGGCGAATGTGTATATCTATATATGATATCTAGTAGGCGTTACTTATGTTTTGCATCCGCGCTAGTCTAGCCCCCGCTTTGTCTTTAGTTAAGTAACCTAACGGGTGATGACGGGGCCCCGTGGCGAATGCGGATGGCATAAGCGTACGTCATATTTTCGTTGTTTTCTGCAATGGTAGGATTAACTGATGGGACGCATTATATTAATGCAAAGAAAAACAAACCTAAAAGATGTTGTTGGAACAATTTTCAAAAAGCTGTTATTGCAAGGACGCTCTCTTTTGTTTTGCACAGAGGTATTCGGTTATGAATGCCCAGCACCTCAATCGACGAGGCAAGGGCCGAGATCCTTTCATCGGGAGTGACCCCTTGGACAGAAGTTTGCGTCAGGGTAATAACTTCACTATTGTCGATTATTCTTGCTTTGCATCGAGGTATTCAGTTTGGAATATCCTGCACCTCATTCGACGAGGAAAGAGCCGAGATCCCTTCACAGGGAGTGACCTCTTTAGCAAAAGTTTTCGCCACTATATATTTTTAAAAGGCTATCAGGTTCCTTCAGCGAAATCAAGTTCATTACGTTAATGGGTTTTTTGCCAAAAACCCAACCGTAGCCCTCCGTCGTTTCAGATAATTAATACTTAGTATTCGTGCTGCGTTTGTTGATTATTCGTCAAGGCACGGTGAACGGTAGCTAAGTAATAATTCTTTGTTGCACTGATAGATGCGATTGGTTAGGACGGTCGCATGATTTTGTTGATTATTCGTCAAGAATCATGCGGGCGGGTCTAATGCAATCCTGGATAACGACGGGTTGAACTTGACTAGGACCTTTTTGATTTGTTGATTATTCGTCAAGGTCACTTGGGTCCTAGGGGCAAAAATCCATCGGGAGTTTCTAAAGAAACTGAAACTTGCAGATTCAGCATACCTTCTGGAGTGTGGTGACTAGAGTGGATTCCATCTATGTCATCACACAATGATAGTTGGATCCCGATCCCACTGATGAGTTGGATTACTCTCGGGAGATTATTTCACTTAACAATCAATGCTATAAACCAAGTAGGTGTCTAGAAAGGTGTTAGCGGGGCTACGCCTCCAGGGAAAAGATGTTATATAATTAAAGAACTTCGCTAAAGCGTTGGAAAACCTCCCTCGAAGTACCAATACTAGCCTGGCTGAAAGGTTAAGCAAGTATTGTGACGTGCGATTAATCCTGACTAGTTCTTCTTTTAGGGTTTTAAGAAGAATTTGAGGAAACAGTGGGAGCCATCCTGATTAGATAAATTAATAAACCAATCTAATCTTGCAAGAGCGCACGCTGAGTGTTTCTTTTCTCTCTCTCCAGGTAGCATCCATTTCACGCCCTAATCAAGATAATAAAATGTATCGCTTGACCGATCCGAATTCTTATTCGGGGCTGGGGAACGTTGGTTCGGCTCTAACTTACGACAATAGTCATAAGTATGAGCAAGGGAAAGAGGATTGTATGGATTCCAAGTATACCCAGTTGAAGAAGAAGCATAGTTTTGCATCTACTTCAGGTGTTCTTGTAATTGAGAACTGCTTTACGGTCAGCCCTACCTCCTGGGTACTTGATACCGGATCAGGATCTCATATCTGTAATTTATTGCAGGGACTGAGAAGAAGTAGGAAAGTTGAACCTGGTGATATGTCGCTCAGGGTAGCGAACGGAGCACAAGTTAATGCTGCAGCCGTCGGTGAATATCACCTAGTGTTGCCAAATGGCAAGACTATGATTTTGAACGATTGCTACTATGTACCTTCCATGGTTTGCAACATCATATCCGTTTCTTTACTCAATAAAGATGGATATAACTTTATTCTTGATAGAAATATCATGAACATTTACCTTCATAAGGTACTGGTTGCAGAAGGTACGCTGTGTAATGGTATCTACGTTCTAAATCAGAATACAGTTCTCAATGTATAAAACACACGGATGAGGAAGAATTCAGATACGAATGAATCCTACTTATGGCATTGTAGACTTGGTCATATCGGACAGAAAAGACTAAGTAAGTTGCATAAAGATGGACTCTTGAATACGTTCGAGCTTTCATCTTATGAAACTTGTCAGTCTTGTCTCAAAGGAAAGATGACCAAATCTCCGTTCATCGGACATGGAGAAAGAGCAACAGAGCTCTTGGGACTCATACACAGTGATGTATGTGGTCCAATGTCTATACATGCAAGGGGTGGGTTCTCGTACTTCATCACATTCACTGACGATCTCTCTAGGTTCGGATATGTGTATCTGATGAAACATAAATCTGAAGCTTTTGAGAAGTTCAAAGAATTCAGAAACGAAGTGGAGAACCAGACAGGCAAAAGTATCAAGATCCTCCGGTCTGATAGAGGAGGGGAGTACTTAAGCACGGAATTCCTAGATTACTTAAAAGAGAATGGTATTCTCTCTCAGCTTACTCCCCCTTATACACTACAGCACAACGGTGTATCGAAGCGGAGGAATCGTACCCTATTGGATATGGTTCTCTCCATGATGAGTAGTGCTGAGTTGCCTCTTTCATTCTGGGGACATGAGCTTCAGACAGCGGCATACCTTTTGAATCAAGTTCCGTCCAAATTTGTGCCTAAAACTCCGTATGAAATATGGAGCAGTAAGAAACCATGTCTTAAGTTTATTAAGATATGGGGTTGTCCGGCCTATGTGAAAACACAGAAACCGGACAAGCTAGAGGCACGGTCAGTTCTATGTAAATTTGTGGGATATCCTAAAGATTCACTAGGATATCTGTTCTACCACACTGAGGAACAGAAGGTGTTTGTATCTTGCCATGCTACCTTTTTAGAAAGGGAGTTTCTTGCAAAAGAAACTAGTGGGAGTTCGGTAGAACTGGGAGAAATCCATGAACCACAAAATGTAACTGAAGATTTGACAGAACCTCAGGATTCAATAACCCCGGACGAACCTCAGCCACTCCGCAGATCTGGTAGGATTTCTCATCCGCCCGAGAGATACTACGGTTTTCTCATAAACGGGGATCGAGAGGATTTCATCTTGGAAGAAGATGACCCTACCAGTTTCAGGCAGGCCATTATCAGTAGGGACTCTGATAAGTGGCTGGAAGCTATGCAATCCGAAATGGAGTCTATGTACACCAATAAAGTGTGGACCTTGGATATTGCTCCACCTGGGGTAAAACCCGTTGGATGCAAATGGATCTACAAAAAGAAACTTGGTGTAGATGGGCAGGTGGAAACCTATAAGGCTAGACTCGTTGCAAAAGGTTTTCGTCAAAGACCTGGTGTGGACTATGACGAAACTTTTTCTCCAATGGCTATGCTCAAATCCATTCGGATCCTACTTTCCATTGCTGCCTTCCATGATGATGAAATCTGGCAGATGGACGTAAAAACGGCCTTTCTAAACGGCTGTTTGGAAGAGTGCGTTTACATGGATCAGCCAGAGGGTTTTGTAGACAGTGGGAGCAACGGGAAGGTGAGCAAGTTGCTTAAATCCATTTATGGATTAAAGCAGGCATCGCGGAGCTGGAACATCTGTTTTGATGAGGCAATCAAGGAATTTGATTTCATCAAGAATGAAGATGAACCTTGTATCTATAAGAAGATTGTAGGACGAACTGTCGTGTTCCTAGTCTTGTATGTGGACGACATTCTTTTGATAGGAAATGACATTCCTATGCTACAATCGGTCAAGCTATTCTTGTCACAACGGTTCTCCATGAAGGACCTGGGTGATACCCCGTACATTCTGGGGATCAAGATCTACAGAGATAGATCCAAGAGACTACTGGGACTTTCGCAGTCCAAGTACATAGAGACCGTACTAAAGAGATTTAGTATGGAAGATTCCAAGCGCGGTAATATACCCACATTGTACAAAATCACCCTCTCTAAGAAGATGTCTCCTAAGATGACGAGGAGAGGGTTCGCATGAGCACTATACCCTACGCTTCGGCGGTAGGATCTATAATGTATGCGATGCTATATACAAGACCAGATGTAGCTTACACGCTGAGCGTGGTGAGCCGGTATCAGTCAGGCCCAGGTGAGAACCACTGGACGAAAGTGGAGAACATTCTCAAGTACCTAAGAAGGACTAAGGAGATGTTCCTGGTTTACGGTAATGGAGACCTCAGGGTCGAGTCCTTTATCGATTCAAGCTTCCAGAGTGACAAAGATGACAGCAAGTCTGTCTCGGGTTTTGTGTTTACCCTCAATGGAGGGGCGGTGTGTTGGAGGAGTTCCAAACAGGATACCGTCGCAGACTTGACGATGGAGGCTGAATACATTGCTGCAAGCGATGCCGCAAAAGAGGCGGTCTGGATGAAGAAGTTCATTAGTGAACTTCAGGTGGTTCCGTCCATTGTTGACCAAATACCTTTGTATTGCGATAACAATGGGGCTATAGCTTTAGCGAAGGAACCAAGGTCCCATCAGAAATCTAGACACATCTTAAGGCGGTATCACCTGATCTGGGAGATCATTGATCGCCAGGAGATCGAGGTATGGAGAGTGGACATAAAATACAACACGGCGGATCCATTTACAAAAGACCTTCCTCAAACACAGTTCGAGCGACTTTTTGAGCTATTGGGTATGCGGTACTCTAGCAGCTGGCCATAGAGCAGACGTTGGGTATGCGGTACACCAATTACTGGCCTTTAGTGCAAGTGGGAGATTGTTGGATATGTATGCCCTAGAGGCCATTATTGTATAGTACTAGTTTGTATAATACATTTTGGAGGCTTGGGATATATATACGGGTTTACGACAGTCTTGCTCGATATAGTAGTATGCTACTTGGTTTGTTTCTATCTTAATATGTGTATATGTTTCTTTTAACATATCGCTAAAAACATATTGATGGAGCCCTTAGGATCTTTGCTTGACTACTGGCCTTGTGATGGCGATCACACTAGTGGGGGCTGGGTAGTCTATAAGCACATCCTTATTTTGGTCCCTAGTCGTAGGATTATCGAGACAGGGCATCGATACTCCAGAGTAGACTGGTGCATACGCTTCTCATCCCAGCAGGGGAGATGGTCTGTCCCACAGCCATCAGTACGTCGTACTGGAGATAGTATGCAGGTGCTCGTTCGGTTACGAGTACACTGGACAGGACTCGTCGGGAACTATTGGTTGGTATTGTACCTATCGTCAGTTAACAGTTTCCAGGTGACATGAGTACAGCTTAGTCCGTTGACTTGACACTGTCACTTCGCCTCAAGTGTGTTCCCACTGTTCTTAGATTACTACCCTACCACGGCTCTATTGAGTCGTGCAAACAGGTAGTAGTTGGGTGCAGTCCCGAAGCACTTAGAGGCAGTGACGGTTATACAGGATTCGTCTCTCCCGGTATTGGGAGTTGATATCGCGCTGTGTCTAGGAGAGCCATTACACATAGTCGTCCCTGGCCAGGGCAAGCGAGATTTGCTGGTAGTGTTACCAGTAGTTTCTCAGGGTGTTCTGGGCTACACCCCGACACGACTTGTACCACTATTAGGGGTCTGACGTTTGCCACCCCCCTAGGCCCGACATGCGATACTCTTAGACAAACAGACCGGACTGTACGGAGATTGTCACGTTCAGGCTCAGTAGGAGTTCGGATGGGTTCACCTCGTCGGTCTTCTTATCGGCATCTACCTGGGGACCGTTACATACAGCTAGTACCGCTTGCGGCCTGTGGTTAAACCCGCTGCCAGCGTAGTGTCGAGCCTTTAGAGTCCCACACAGAGGGTTACTCGCCTTTGGGCAAAATAGAGTTGAGGTCGCATGGTTTTGCGACGGGGTTCGTTCACATTCGCGCACTTGTGCACGTTTGGTGTCCGGGCAGTTATTACTAGCGGGCTTTGGTTTAAGCCAGATCCTAGTATTAGTTTTGGGATTGGTTTTGTCTCATTTTATTCGTGTTCCTCGGAACACGGATGCGGGTGTGTATGCACAGTTGACAAAGGTAGAGGATTCTCATTAGGGTTATTGACCGTTGACTTTTTCCGAACCGTAATGAGAATGAGAGATATGATTAATGATATTAATTAAGGATTATTGTGCCATGGTTAGGGTTGTTGACCATTTGACTTTTGTTGGCTTGTTGACTTTGGTTGACCGGTTGACTATTGTTGACATGTTGACCATCATCATTTCATTTCAAAGATGCTTCTTATTTCTTGCAAATGAATTAAATGATGAAATGATAATGGTCATTCTTAAACTAACCATCACAATTTCTTAATTCTTATTATTATTATCATTATTCTTATTATGTGAGCATGGTTGCAAAAGAGAGTTCATTCTATCATACTCTTGAAAAAGCTCTCCCTCTTCCTCTCTCTTGAAAAAGCTCTCCCTCTTCCTCTCTCAAAGCTTAAGTGTTCCATGTGTTGGAAATCATAAGCTTTTGAGACTAAACCATCAAAGCATCACTCTACTCTTTCTAGGGTTCTTGGTCTAGAAAACCAAGCAATCTAGTTACCTCTTGGTTGAGGTAGGAGCTCAAGTTCGAGGCCCTCGGGTGGATCTATCTTCGGCAAAGAGAAGACGACGAGGAGGAGCCGTTCAAACTACTACAAGGAGCAAGCAAGAAGGAGAACCACAACAAGAAGAGAAGGAGTTCAAGATCTAGGTATAACCATTCTACATAGTAGCTAGAACTTATAGTTTATGTATTAGTTTTTGTTTAGCAAAGATCCATCATGGATGGTCCATGTCACCTTATAAGAAAATTTTGATTTTTACCTATTCGGCCTTCCCGAAAGAACCGGGGTGGGTAACGTAGACCTAACAGCTTTGTCTCCAAGTGTCTGGTATGCCAACAAGTGAAAGCCGAGTATCAGAGAGTAGCTGGGTTGTTGCAACCTCTTCCAGTACCAGGGTGGAAATTGGAGCACATCACCATGGATTTTGTGACTACACTACCTCGAAGTCCAAAGGGCGACAATGTTGTCTGGGTTATCGTCGATCTTCTCATGAAGGTGGCATATTTCATACCTTTCCGAGTAGGACAATCGATGGAGTCGCTTAAGGAGAAGTATATGCAGGAGGTTGTGAGGCTGCATGGAGTGCCTGTTAGTATCGTGTCTGGTCGAGACACCATGTTCATTTCCCACTTCTGGAGGAGCTTGCAGGATAGTTTGGGCACCCGTCACAAGTTCAGCACGGCCTATCATCCGCAGACAGACGGACAATCCGAGCGCACTATCCAGACGCTCAAGGATATGTTGAGGGCGTGTATGCTGGATTTTCAGGGCTCTTGGGAGGACCACCTTCATCTGGTAGAGTTTTCGTATAACGACTATTAGGATAGCATCTAGATGGCACTGTTCGAAGCTCTTTATGGACGAAGGTGCCGATCCCCTCTATGTTAGGATGATGTAGGTGAGCGAATGTTGCTGGGCCCTGAGCTTATAGATCAGAAAGTGAGCAAGGTTCAGATGATCAGGCAACATATCAAAGCTTCTCAGGACCGACAAAAGAGTTAGGCAGATGCCGGTAGAAGATCGTTGGAGTTTGGTGTTGGTGGCCACGTATTTTTGAAGATATCACCTACTCGGGGAGTGATCAGATTTAGTAGTCGTGGGAAGCTCAGTTACCGGTTCATCAGACTTTTTGAGATGCTAGAGAGAGTAGGAGAGATAGCTTATCAACTTGCCTTGCCTCCATCGTTAGCTGTGTGCACAATATTTCCATGTATCTCAGTTGAGGCATTACGTTCGGGATGAAAGCCATATCTTGGACCGTTCAGAGTCAACGTTGGTATAACGTTTTAGAAATCGTTTATGCGAATTTTCCGTTAATAGGTAAAATAAACTGTGTTTTCCGTAAAAACCCAGAAGTGTTCATTTTTCTGTTTAGACTTAATTGCACCTAGTTTAACTAGGAAATTACTAGTTTGTGGTTTTTAGTTGTCACTTGAAAATTTTGGTTCACTTTAATATTTTTCCTTAATTAAAATATTATTATAATATTTTAATTATGCACTTAATTAGTGGTAATTACTATTTAGATTGGGTTAATTATGCTAATATGAATCTATGCTAACTCAATCACAAGATTAAGCAACTTTGACTTCTTTGAAAATATCTAGATATTTTGAAGGTTTAATGGATTTAAAGAAAATTTTGATTAAAGGATTAAGAGGTGGCATAAAGTGAGTGAGCTTTAAATGATGTTTTAACTTAGAATTTTCCGCACACTTCTACACTTTCCCCATTCTTCCCTTCATGGCCGAGCTCCCCCCTGCTGCCCTACTATTTTCCTCGCCCCATTTCCACTCTTTAAAGCACCAATAATTCATCAAAAATCAACAAATAATCCCACAAACTCAAATACAAATCCATACCCATTATTCTTTAGCCTAAGTCGAGCTTGGATCTTCATGAAAGTTAGCATTTTGAAGGCTATTTTGATGATCTTGTTGCAAGTTTGTGAATCAAGTGGAGGTATAAAATCCTAACCCTAAACTATAGTTGTTGTTTAAATAAATTAAATTAGCTTATTAGATGTTTAAATAAATCTTTAATTAGCATGTTTAGAATTTCTAGAAAAGGTTTTTGAAGATCAGGTTAAGATTTTGATTATTTATAATGGTTAAGTGAGTTGTTTAGACAAGGAAAACTTAACCTAGTTGTGAGATTGTTATTTATTATTTTCCTAATTGTCTAATTAAGTTTAAGTGCAAACTAACTTTTACTAAATCTTATATGGGTGAGATTAATATTGTAGTAAAGGTTTGTGTGGTTTAATCAAGCTATTATGTGATGATTGTGGCTACTAGTTTTGGTTAAACTTCTAGATTTGAGCTAAAATGATTAAAAGTTGCTTACTAGGTTTTCGGATAAATTTGGCGTGGCATTCATTTGACTTTTCGATTTTATATATTTTATCTTCCATGATATATATTGTGTTGTGAGTGCGCGATCGGTACGATCAGGGTCTAGGCTTGGTGGCTATGTCGTTTTGCGTTCATTACTGAGGTTCTGCCGATATCGTACGCGTTTTTTGCACCGAGTGCACAGTGTGTTTATCTTGTAGACGTTATCCTTGCGTTTCTTTGTATTTATGTCGGCGCAGGATATTTAGTCTTATGTGTTGTGTTTGTGAAATTTAGGATCGCGGGCAGGGACTTCGGACGCTGGGAAGAAAGGGAAGCAGGTGGTCGGATTTACTTAGCTCGAGGTCATCGGTAAGTAGATTTAACATCTATAAGGGAATCGTCCACACGGCGTTATGCGTCTGGGCTAGATTAAATGACATGATTATTAGTTACAAGTATATGGATATTGATTATGCAAGTGTACCATTGTTGCATATCTCATTTCCTATTGTATATAGACATAGTATTAATGAGACACAACACCATTATTGACGGTTCATGTTACACGAGCACTAATTGTATACTACACACACTCCGTCGATAATTTCCATGACACGCAAAATACCTATACATACATGATATTGTATTGGTTAGTGACATTGAGACTTGATCCTTATTTCCATTGTGCATATGAGATATAGCTAACACCTATACATACGTGATATTGTATTGGTTAGGGACATTGAGACTTGATCCTTATTTCCATTGTGTATAAGAAAGATAGCATATACATATACCTACATGCTTACACATATGCCTTGCTATACTTACATACTTACACATATGCCTTGCTATGCCTACATGCTTACACATATACCTATAGGGTATTGTATCATTATTGACAGGTATAGACACATATCTTGCTATAGCTACACATATACCTATAGGTTATTGTATCATTATTGACAGGTATATATACACATATGAGATATAGCTACATGTACATCTTGCATACATAATTACATGTACACACATATACCTTGCTATAGCTACATGTTCACCCTTATATGATGTTGCGTTGGATTTTGGAGAAATTAGGAACCGCATGATATATTTAATAACTTTTTGCATTTAAATAGCGGTTTTTCCTTTATATGCTCATATTACTGTTTTATGTTGCATATATTATATTTCATGGATTTACGCATTGAGATTTGGATTTCATATGATGTTTTCTGGATGTTTTACTCCTGATAATATATATCAGTGGTATGGGACGCTGTTATATATGTATATATATATCAGTAGTATGGGACGTTGTTATATATTTATATATATATAATATATCATCATAATGATCTATGCAAGTATTCTTATTCTTTACTTGATATTTCGATGCATCCACCCTGAGATTTCTCAGTTCTGAGACTTGTGTTAGAAAACCGAAATGATACGTGGATTGCGAGTGTCGGAGATGGACACTTAGGTTCCGTGAGACGTTTCGGGATTGTGAGTGTCGGAGTTGGACACTTGTGTTCCGTGGATAGCGAGTGTCGGAGCTGGACACTTAGGTTCCGTGAGATGTATGGATACGTGGATTGCGAGTGTCGGAGTTGGACACTTAGGTTCCGTGAGACGTATGATACATAGATATGAAGGCCGGTCCTGGTGACGGCGCCTGATAGATGAGTATTTACCTGTCGATACTGGACACGGGTTTCATGATTTTTCGAGTGTCGATGTTGGACACTCTGGTTCTATGATTTTGATGTGTCGTTGAGGGACACACACACACACATACACGCATGTGTTTTCATGATGTTTCTGTTAGTTATGTATATGCCCTAGAGGCCATTGTTGTACATATGATGTATATTATAATGGATGTTTGGGTATATATAGAGAGGACTTTCTTGCTCGACATGATAGTATGCTAATTGGTTTCACTTTATCTTAACATGTTGACTTGTATTGGTTTACTGTCTTTCTCTCACATGTTGATAAAGCTCTTAGGATCTGTACTCGACTACTGGGACTATGATGAGATCATACTAGTGGGGCCATGGTAGTTGATGAGTACATCCTACAATTGTTCCTAGTCGAGGGTATATCGAGACAGGGCATCGATACACCAGAGTAGACTAGCGTATACGCATCTTGACCCATATGATGGGCGATGGAAGATCCCATATCCATCGGTGTTGGACATCAAGGATGGTATGCGGGTGCTCAGTGGAGACTGGGTACACTGGACGGACTCGCCGAGAACTCCCAGATGGTGATATACCACACGTCAGATGGCAGTTCTCCGGTGACACTGGTACAGGGTAGTCTGTAGACCCGAGATCGTCATAGAGTCTTGTATGATTCCCACTGTGCTTTGATTTCCATCTTACCACGTCCAACAGGGCGTGCAAAACGGTGGCTTTTGGGTACAGTCCCGAATCACATAGAGGCAATGAGCGATAGGAGGGGATTCGTCTCTCCCGGTATAGGGAGTTGATGTTGTGCTGTGTTCGATTGGCTATAACTGGAAGTCCCTGGCCAGGGCTGATTTAGAGATTTACTGGTAAGTGTTACCAGTAGTTTCTCGACCCGTTATGAGCCACACATCGACACGACTTATCGGTTACTAGGGTCTGACGTATACCACCCCTAGATTTGATATGCGACATATCAGACGAACAGACCGGACTGTACGGGAGTGTTACTGATTGGGTTCACAGGAGAACGTACAGGCTAGCTTGTTGATCTTCTGATCGCTCAATACCTGGGTGGCTGTTGTAGGGTTCCTAGGCACTCTTAAGAGGTCTCACAAGGCATCAATCATGCCAATTTCAAATTTTAACGGTGCCGAGAAACCCTAACAAGATTGTTGGCTAGAATTTTAGGCGACAAAACAAACTAGTTAACTACTTTAACTATGAGAACGGAAATACAACCTTTGTAGATCCGGTCATCCACCTCCATAGCTCCGCAATGAAGTCTCCTCGCTGTCCAAATCGAAATACGAACTCTTGCGTCGGCTTCATCGGAGAAATGGGCGGGCAAGGTCGTCGGCTTCGTGCCGAAGATGATCTACGTCGAGGCATCACAAGATCAAGCTCTCACTTCACAAAGTCATGAAACTTTTAAAGAAAACACACTCTACTACTTGGCAAGAGGTAGAGGATGAAGAAATAGGAAGTGGGTAGACTTTAGAATTGGATTTCTCACTAATTTCATCAAGTCACCATTGATGAAGTCTAGCTTCTTCATCTTGAAGAAAAGAAGAAGAAGATGATAAGTTATGATAAGAATAATAAAATAGAAAAGAAAATGAATTCTTATCATAATTTTAACCATGGTAAAGTGTAGAGAATTAACTTGAGTTAGGTTGAATGGTTAGGGTTAGAGAAGAAGACAAAAATGGTTGCTTTGGTCAAAGTTGCATGAAGCTTGAAGAAGCTTCTAAGAAAGCAACCATTTGTTTTCTTTTCTCATTCTTTTCATCCAAAAATAAATAGATAAATGAATGAATAAATAAATAAAACCCTAACCATTTACTTAACCAAGGTTTAATTCTTTACACAAACCCTAGAAATCTTGCATCATCAAACATGTTACAATCAAGTGCACAAAAAATATATCACATATACGATGTGCACATGCGAGTGAGAAAATCCATCTTAAGTGAACCGATACTAGTTAATGCAAAGTAATATGTCAAATATATCATTATGCATTAAATCATTAAATCAACGCTTGATTTAATGATCCGGTCATATCGTATATAACCGACTAATATCAACAGTAACAACTTATCGAATCAACACTTGATCCGATAACCCGGCTATATAGCATATAACCGATCAATGTCACAGATCGCGAGAATCGAATACAGTATCACATACTGGTATCATTCTCGGTCCCGCACATATCTCATATGCGCTCCTATTTCGTTTCGCTTGAGCCAGGAAACCTCTGTGTGGGACTCTAAAGACTCGTCAATACGCCGGTAGCAGATGATGATCATATCAAACACGCACAAGCCGCAAGCGGTCTGCCAAACGTAACGGCCACCCGGGTATTGAGCGATGAGAAGATCGACGAGCAAGCCCGCTCACACTTCAGTGAATCCAACCAGTAACACTACCGTACAGTCCGGTCTCATCGTCTGATATGTCGCATATCTTGCCTAGGGGTGGTAAACGTCAGACCCCAATAGCTCGATAAGTCGTGTCGATATGAGGTCTATAACAGTTTGAGATACTACAGGTAACACTTACCAGTAAATCTCAGCAACCCTGGCCAGGGATTTCCGGTTATAGCCAATCGAACACAGCGCAACATCAACTCCCTATACCGGGAGAGACGAATCCCCTCCTATCGCTCATTGCCTCCATGTGATTCGGGACTGTACCCAAAAGCCACCGTTTTGCACGCCCTCTTGGACGTGGTAAGGTGGAAATCAAAGCACAGTGGGAACCACACAAGACTCTATGAAAATCTCGGGTCTACAGACTAACCTGTACCAGTGTCACCAGAGAACTGCCATCTGACGTAAGGTATAGTACCATCTGGGAGTTCTCGGCGAGTCCGTCCAGTGTACCCAGTCTCCACTGAGCACCCGTATATCATCTCTGATGTCAAACACCAATGGATATGGGATCATCCATCGCCCATCTGTATGGGTCGAGAAGGTATACGCTAGTCTACTCTGGTATATCGATGCCCCGTCTCGATACACCCACGACTATGGACTTTGAAGGATGTACTTATGGACTACCATGTCCCCACTAGTATGATCCGCATCATAGTCTAGGTAGTCAAGTACACATCCTAAGGGCTTTACCAACATGTAATCAGAGAGACAACCAGTATACACGTTAAGGTAAAGAGTAACCAGATAGCATACTATCATGTTGAGCAAGAAAGTCCTCCCTATATATGTCCCAGCATCCACTACAATATACATCATATGTACAGTAATGGCCTCTAGGGCATACATATAACTAACAATCTCCCACTTGCACTAGGGTCATCTGTAGCAGTGGTTGTAGTATCTCATACTCAACCATCCCATAAAAGTCTCTCTCTGGGAATAGGCCTTCGTGAGTGGATCCGCCGTGTTGTCCTCTGAGTCTACTCTCCTAACCTCGATCCCTTAGAGATCAACCATCTCCATGATCAGGTGATACTGCCTTAGAATATGTCTGGATCACTGATGGGACCTTCGTTCCTTGGCATAAGCCACAACTCCATTGTCACACAATGGGAGGAACATAGTTCATCTCATGAACCAATATACACCCAAACAACCTCTTTGGTAGCATCTTAAGCAGCGATGCATCCTGCCTTTATCATCTAGTATGTCACGGTATCTAGCTTGGAACTCTTCCAACATACCGTCCCTCTACTGAGGATTAAGACAATGCCTGTGACTGACATTCAGTCGTCTTTATCACCCTGGAACACTTCCAGCGATTCTCCCCAGGATCGATTGATACCATCTCACTACAACTAGTGAGAATCCTAATATCCAATTAAATCTATCTCATAGATCCAAAACTCAGGATTTAGGAGGTATCATTTTGATCCTACATGGAGAATCTTTGTGATAAACGGAGATTGATCGAGCGTAGCATAAGAAACTCCTTTCTTATCAAGAGTATGTCATCCACGTATTCTACGAGGATTGTAACTATACTCCCTACTACCTTTTTGTTTATACATGGTTCATCTACCATTTTAATGATGTCAAACTCTTTGACTAATCCATCAAAACAGATGTTCCAACTCCGCGATGCCTGCTTTATCAGATAAAGCATCTTGCTCACGTTTCCGCTGCTCCCACTGTCTACGAAGCCCTCTGGATGTGTACTTATAGACATTCTCTTCTAAATCATTATTTAGAAAAGCAGTCATGGCACCCAACCACCAGATATCGTAGTCATGGTATGTAGCCGTGGCAAGTAGGATCTGGATGGACTTAAGCATAGATCCTTAGAAAAGGTTTCAACATAATCCATACCTGGTCAACGATGCAAACCTTTAACAAGTCTAGCTTTGAAAGTCTTAACTTTTCCATCTACACCAAGTAATCTTCTCAAGATATACTTGCTCCTGATGGGGATTTAACCCTTCAGATATAGCAACCAAAGTCCATACTTTGTTGGTGTACATGGATTCCATCTCAGATCGATAAACATCCAGCCATTCTTACAGAGTCCCAACTCTCGATGGCCTGCTCGAAGCTAGTTGGGTCATCATCTTATGATGTAATCCTCGCTCCCACTGTCATAGAGAAACAGAAGTATCTCTCAGGTGGGTGAGGAACCCTACTAGATCGGCGGAGAGGCTGAGGTTCGTTGGAATCTACTGAATCCTTCGGTTCAACCAAATCATCAGCTGCAGTTTGTATAGCTGGAACCTTTCCAGTTCTACTTAACAGACCTTGCCTCGAGCATGTCCGGATTTTGCTTTTAGACATAGGCCGGACAACCCCAAATCTTAACTAATTTATGATATGGGCTCTTCCCATTCCATATCACATATGAAGCGGTAGGCAACTGGTTTGATTGGAACCCTATTCAATAGGTATGCAACTTCTCAAGTGCATAACCCCCTAAGGAAAAAGGTAACTCAGTAGTACTCATCATAGAGCACACCATATCAAATAGGGTGTATCTGCTCCGCCCCGACATACCATCGTGCAATGGTGTATACGGAGGAGTAATGCTGAGAGAGAATCTCATTCTCCTTTAGAATAGTCCAGAAATTCTATGCACAAGTATTCTCCTCCTTGATCTCATCAAAGGACATAATACTTATACCCGTATTTTGGTTCTCTACTTCTAGCTTATATTCTGTGAATATCTCAAAAGGTTTGGACTCATGTTTCAACAGGAACATATGACTGAATCTTGAGAGATTATCAGAGAACGTAATGAAGTATAAAAAACCTGTCCTGGCATGTGTAGACAGGGGACCTTCCATACATCAACATGTATCATCCCAAGAGTTTAATTAACTCTTTCTCTGTTTCCAATAAACAGAGCTGTGGTCATCTTATCTCTGTGACATGACTGGCAAGTTACAGAAGATGTAAATTCAAACTGATTTAAATATGCATCTAAATGTAACTTCAGCCAGTCGGGTCACATTAATATGACCTAGTCTACAATGCCTCAAGAAGGATCCATTCATTTATGAACTCTTCCTCTTGTGTGTGTTCTGTATACTAGGAACTGTAGTTTGATTTAGAACATCAATGCTTTTAGATAACGTGCCTGAACCGATCAACTTTTGATATAGGAAATGTTCAAAACATTATCCAACAATACAAAATTTAATCATTTCTTTACTAATAAAGAGAGTGATATGATTTTGTATATCAGGTTCGGTATCTAATAACATTCGTTCAGAATCAATGTATTACAATACAGGGTGACAGTGACCAACAGACTTGGCTGCAACTCTTGCCCCGTTTTCTGCCTCATGAAACTTATCACCCGTTCTCAGTTTTTCTACCCTTTTGTAGCCCTATGTAACAGATTACATATCTGGGATCCTGATCCGGTATCATATACCAAGGATGCGGAGGATAATGAGAAACAGTTCTGTATAATGAACACACCCGAAGATGATGCATCAACATGCACTTTCTTCGTTTGGGCGGCACGGGAAATCTGGTATTCCCCAATTTCCTGCTCTGTCTTATAACAATTATAAGTTGGAGCGGGACCAACGTTCGCCAGCTTAGTATAACAAGCGGATTCGGTCAATTTATCCATTTTATTATCTTGATTAAGGCGTGATATGGTCGCTACCTGGAGAGAGAGAGAGAAGAAAACACTCAGCGTGCGCTCTTGCAAGAATAGATTGGTTTTTATTTTATCTAATCAGGATGGCTCCTACTGTTTTTTATCAAATCTTCCTTCAAACCCTAAAAGGAAAGACTAGCCGGGATTAATTACACACTACAAGTTCGCCAATCTTTCAGCCAGGCCAGTGTCGGTACTTTGAGGGAGGCCCCCCGTGCTTTCGCACGAACCTAATTAATGTAAACCTCGTTTTCCCAGAGGCGTAACTGTTAGTTATATGTATGCCCTAGAGGCCATTACTGTACATTGGATGTATATTATAGTGGATGCTGGGACATATATAGGTAGGACTTTCTTGCTCGACATGATAGTACGCTATCTGGTTGCTCTTTATCTTAACGTGTATACTTTCCGTCTCTCTGTTACATGTTGATAAAGCCCTTAGGATGAGTACTCGACTTCCAGGACTGTGATGCAGATCATACTAGTGGGGCCTGGATAGTCCATGAGTACATCCTTCAATGTTCCTAGTCGAGGGAATATCGAGACGGGGCATCGATATTCCAGAGTAGACTAGCGTATATCTTCTCGACCCATACGATGGGCGATGGATGATCCCATATCCATTGGTGTTTGACATCAGAGATGGTATGCGGGTGCTCAGTGGAGACTGGGTACACTGAACGGACTCGCCGAGAACTCCCAGATGGTATTATACCTCACGTCAGATGGCAGTTCTCTGGTGACACTGGTACAGCTTAGTCTGTTGACCCGAGATCGTCATAGAGTCTTGTGTGTCTCCCACTGTGCTTTGATTTCCACCCTACCACGGCTCTACTGAGTTGTGCAAACAGGTGGTTATTGGGTACAATCCCGATTCACATGGAGGCAATGAGCGATAGGAGGGGATTCGTCTCTCCCGGTATTGGGGGTTGATGTTGCGCTATGCTCGACTGGCCATAACAGGAAATCCCTGGCCAGGGTTGCAGTGATATACTGGTAAGAGTTATCAGAAGTTTCACGAAAGTTATGGACCCTACGTCGGCATGACTTATCGAGCTATTGGGGTCTGACGTTTACCACCCCTAGGCGATATATGCGGCATATCAGACGAACAGACCGGACTGTACGGTAAGTGTTACTGGTTGGATTCACAGGAGTGTGAGCGGGCTTGCTCGTCGATCTTCTGATCGCTCAATACCCGGGTGGCCGTTACGTTTAGCAGACCGCTTGTGGCTTGTGGGTGTTTGATATGATCATCATCTGCTGCCGGCGTATTGACGAGTCTTTAGAGTCCTACACAGAGGTTTCCTGGCTCAAGCGAAACGAAATAGGAGCGCATATGAGATATGTGCGGGACCGAGAATAATGCGTGTATGTGATACCGTATTTCATTCTCGCGATAAATGTGTCGAATGGTTGTATGCGATATAACCTAGTTATCGAATCAAGGATTGATTCGATAAGCCGATACATTGGATACTAGCCGGTTATATGCGATATGACCGGATCATTGAATCAAGTGTTGATTTAATGATTTAATGTATAATTATATATTTGATATATTGCTTTGCATTAACTAGTATTGGTTCACTTTAAATGGATTTACTCACTTGGTTTGTGCACATTGTATATGTGATATATTTTTTGTGCACATGATTGTATCATGTTTGATGATACATTCTAGCTTGGTTTTGTGTAAAGTATTAAACCATGGTTAGTTAGTGGTTAGGGTATCATTTCTTTTCTTTATTCATTTATCTATTTATTTGTTTTATTTATTTCATTTAGAAAAGATAAAGAGAAAAGAATGGTTGCTAGTTTTGTTTTTAGTTGAAGATTCATGAAGCATTGACTTAGTCACCATTCTTGTCTCATGACTAACCCTAACCACTCATCTAACCTTAGTTAAATCTCTACACTAAACCATGGTTGAAGAAATGATAAGTATTCATTTATTTTCCTTTTAAAAAACACTTATCATATCATCTTCTTCTTCTTCATCTTCTTCTTCCATGAAGAAAAAGCTTGACCATCAATGGTGATTGATGAAAAAGTGTGAGAAATCCAAATCTAAAGTCTACCCACTTCCTATTTCTTCATCATCTACCTCTTGCCAAGTTGTATAGGGTGTTTCCTTCACAAGTTTTCAAGGCTTGGTGAAGTTGGAGCTTGTTCTTGTGATGCCTCGACGTAGATAATCTTCGGCATCGAACCGACGATCAAGCCCGCCCATTTCTTCGATGAAGCCGATGCTAGAGTTCGGGATTCGATTTGGACAGCGGAGGGAGATCATCACGGAGCTTAGGAAGTGGTGGACCGGATCTACAAAGGTTGTAGCCACTTTCCTTTTAGATAAAGTTGTTTATTTGCATCGTTTCGCCTAAATATCTAGTTTACGATCCGTATTAGGGTTTGTAGGCACCCGTAAAATTTGAATTAGCCATGTTTGATGCCTTGTGAGACTTCATTAGTGTGCCTAGGAACCCTACAGTGGTATCAGAGCCTAGCTAGAGCCTTAGGCGAAGTCTAGACGGAATTAGAACTCCGATCGAATCAAAACCCAAACCCTAATATTGCTCTCTGGACATTTTCTGAATTTGTGGATTTTTGAGAATTAAAAATATGCAGAAAAATCAGCAGCAATATTTAAGAGTTACTGTAAAATTCGATCCCCTAACTCCATCAAGCTGCCGCGGTTCCGCGGCAAGAGCATTGCTCGTGCGGCGGTTCCGCGGCCGTACGGCCTCTTTATTCAATAAAGTTTACACAGTAACTCCTAATTTCTAGTGATGGTTTTCCTGGGAATTTTTAATATTTATTCAAGAGTTGAATTTTCTGGGTTGTATTAGGGACTCGGTGTTTTCGATCGGATTGTCTAATTTTGTCTTTGTGTTTTCCGGATATTTTTAGAATATGTTAAAAAGTTCGACCGGATATAAATACCCAACTTTTCCCCTGCCGGGAAATTTCCAATTGTTGGATTTTTCCGTAGTTTAACGACGTTCTAAGTAGTGCAAGTAACGCGATGGACCCTCTAGAAGACAACAAACCTTAACTCGATTATGTGACCGTCTTGAACTGCCCTTTGAACCTTAGGGTTTGGGGCAGTACGGCGTGCCACATGTGAGGCGTTGGCTTGACCCTTCTACGGCTGGACCGTTGGTACTGAGGCACGAACTGAATGTTGTTAGACTTATTTCATGTGTTGAGCTGTATCGGGAAAACTTGGGTGTTCGATTGTTCGATCGGAAAGTTTAACATTTTCTATTTATCCGGAATGTGATACAATACTTGGAATTCGCAAATAGTTATAAGATAACTGAATGAATGTTATAAACATAGTAGTTTAGTCTCACTTGATCGGTTGCCACAGAATTTTGATGTGATCAAAAGTCCGTCGCAATTACGTAGCGTACGCGGATACTCGCCGGGTAAACTTAATAGACAGCCTCACTCCATAGCCCCGACCAAGTGACTGTAGGAGAACCCCGTCGCCGAAAGCATCCGTCCGGGTGCTCGCGGCAGCGGTGTTCCGCCTTGGTGCACTTCGTCGACGGTATCAGGGGTGCGGCCGTCTACTGAAGTTTGCGACGAGCATTCGATCAGAATGTCGGGAATCCTGTTGAATTGCCCGACTTGACATTGAAAAGAGTTTTCGATAATCAGACTAAAATGCGGGGTTTATAATTGTTAGGCATGCGATGTCTAAGGAATTCATTTGATTAGGCATGCGATGTCTAAAGAGATTGCGGATTCCAACTGTTGTAGTTTTACACTTTCTTTTCTGTGACCGTAAGTGTAATATGTGATATCGCCGGTTTCGTTGCTATATGTCAACGACAATTGGGATGGACATATTTACTTACGTTGATGACATGTGATGTTATGTGTTGCTGGATATGTTATATTGGATCGTCGTGTTTGAATAGCCGGGGTTTTTTATGTGAGATGAGTGTTTTTTCATTTTCATTCATGTAAAAACTTGTATGTAATATTCTTTTATTGGGGCACTTCCAGGTTGCGGATGTTGTCACCATTTGTATATTATTTACTTTTCCGCATTAGGATAGACCCAAGGAGGGGAGCACAAGTAACCGGGTTCTGGGGTCCAGTGGGAGACCAACTCGAGGAGTCGAGTCTGGGTCTCCTAACCCTAGAATTGGTAGGGTTGCTTGCCGCTCTCGTAGGGGTCTAGGGGTGTGGGATTGGCTATTCATCACGACCGTGGAATCCGTGTTTTATACTGGCTCGTATTGAAAACACGGACGTCCTAGTATATCCAATATTTCATATGATATTTTCTGCTGCGTTATCTGTGATGTGATCATGTGATGTTCTGTGATAGATATAGTATATAGTATATATGATATATTATATAGACGTTACTTATGTTTTACACCCACGCTAGCCCTGCCCCGCTCTGCCGTTAGTTACCTAACCTAACGGTGCACGAGGGGACATCGAGGCGAATGCGGATGGCATAAGTGTACGTTATATTTATCTGTGATGTTTAGGTGGACTTAAATGATGGGATATTCATTAATGTGATTAATGAAAGAAAATAAACCTAATTGATGTTGTGGAATCGAATTTCAAAATAAAAACAGGTAGCTACAGTTCTTGCTTTGCATCGCGGTGTTCCTTGTAGAACATCCTGCACCTTATTCGATAGGGAAAGGACCGAGATCCCTTCACCGGGAGTGACTCCTTTAGCAATAACTGGCAGATGCTACATCACTCGGTTTGTCTTTTGATAGCTTCTATAGTTTCCGCTTTGCACAGTGATAAATATGATATATCCCGCACCTCATTCGACGAGGAAAGGGCCGACGATCCCTTCACCGGGAGTGACCCCTTTAGCAAAACTAGAAAAGCCTAAAAAACATTCCATTTAAAAACCATTTGATTCCGCAACGAGATCAAGTTCAAAGCGTTAAAGGTTTTCATAAAAACCATTCGCAACCCTCCGTCATTTTAGGAAGTAGAGTACTTAGTATTCGTGCTGTGTTTGTTGACCATAGTCAAGGCACAGTGTACGGTAGCTAAGTGATGTCTTCCTACACCGCATATGATGCGATTAGTTAGGACAGTCGCGTGACTTTGTTGACCTTAGTTAAGGGTCATGTGGGTGGGTCTAATTAATCACGAAATGACGGGTAGAACTTGACTAGTACTTATGATTTGTTGACCATAGTTAAGGTCATAGGTGCTAGGGGTAAAAACCTTTATCGGGAGTTTCAAGTGTTGAAATTTGCAATGAGATTGCATACCTTCTATATGATAGTTGGATCTCGATACCCACTGCGAGTAATTGTTACTCCTGCGAGAGTTTTGCACTTTACAATTAGCCGATCAAGTAGGTATCTAGAAAGGTGTCAACGGGGTTACGCCTCTGGGAAAACGAGGTTTACTGTAATTAGGTCCGTGCGAAAGCACGGGGAACCTCCCTCAAAGTACCGACACTGGCCTGGCTGAAAGATTGGCGAACTTGTAGAGTGTAATTAATCCCGGCTAGTCTTTCCTTTTAAGGTTTGAAGGAAGATTTGATAAAAACAGTGGGAGCCATCCTGATTAGATAAAATAAATAACCAATCTATTCTTGCAAGAGCACACGCTGAATGTTTTCTTCTCTCTCTCTCCAGGTAGCGACCATATCACACCTTAATCAAGATAATAATATGGATGTATTGACCGAACCCGCTTGTTATACTGAGCTGGGGAACGTTGGTCCCGCTCCAACTTATAATTGTTATAAGACAGAGCAGGAAATAGGGGAATACCAGAATTCCTATGCCGCCCAAACGAAGAAAGTGCATATGATGCATCTCCTTCGGGTGTGTTCATTATAAAGAACTGTTTCTCAGTATCCTCTGCATCCTGGGTATATGATACCGGATCAGGATCCCAGATATGTAATCTGTTACATAGGGCTACAAAAAGGTAGAAAAACTGAGAACGGGTGATAAGTTTCATGAGGCAGAAAACGGGGCAAGTGTTGCAGCCAAGTCTGTTGGTCACTGTCACCCTGTATTACCAATACATTGATTCTGAACAAATACTATTAGATACCGAACCTGATATACAAAATCATATCAGTCTCTTTATTAGTAAAGAAATGATATAATTTTGTATTGTTGGATAATGTTTTGAACATTTCCTATATCAAAAGTTGATCGGTTCAGGCACGTTATCTAAAAGCATTGACGTTCTAAATCAAACTACAGTTCCTTGTATACTGAACACACACAAGAGGAAGAGTTCAGAAATGAACAAATTCTTCTTGAGGTATTGTAGACTAGGTCACATCATTGCGACCCGACTGGCTGAAGTTACATTTTAGATGCATATTTAAATTAGTTTGAATTTATATCTTGTGAAACTTGTCAGTCATGTCACAAAGATTAGATGACCATAGCTCCGTTTACTGAAAACAGAGAAAGAGTTAGTAAACTCTTGGGACTGATACATTATGATGTATGTAAGGTCTCCTGTCTACACATGCCAGGACTGGTTCTTTATACTTCATTATATTCTCTGATAATCTCTCAAGATTCAGTCATATGTTTCTGTTGAAACATAAGTCCGAAGCTTTTGAGGTATTCACAGAATATAAGTCAGAAGTGGAGAACAAATAACCGGGTATAAGTATTATGTCCTATGATGAGATCAGGGAGGAGAATACCTGTGCATAGAATTCCTGGACTATTCTAAAGGAGAATGAGATTCTCTCTCTGTATTTACTCCTCTGAATACACCACAGCACAACGGTGTATCAGGACGGAGCAATTGCACAATATTAGATATGGTGTGCTCTATGATGAGTATTACTGAGTTACCTATTTCCTTTTGGGGTTATGCACTTGAGAAGCTGCATACCTATTGAATTAGGTTTGAATCAAATCAGTGCCTACCACTCCATATGAGATATGGTATGGGAAGAACCCATCTCTTAAGCGAGTTAAGATTTGGGGTTGTCCGGCCTATGTTTAAAGCAAAATCCGGACAAGATCGAGGCAGGATCAGTTCTGTAGAACTGGAAAGGTTCCAGCTATACAAAACTGCAGTTGATGATTTGACAGAACCAAAGGATTCTATAGTTCCCGACGAACCTCAGCCTCTCCGCCGATCTAGTAGGGTTCCTCATCCGCCTGAGAGATACCTCGGTTTCTCGATGACAGTGGGAGCGAGGAATGCATCATGAGATGATGACCCAACTAGTTTCGAGCAGGCCATCGAGAGTAGGGACTCTGTCAGAATGGCTGGATGCTTAGCGATCTGAGATGGAATCCATATACACCAACAAAGTATGGACTTTGGTTGCTATATCTGAAGGGTTAAATCCCCATCAGGAGCAAGTATATCTTGAGAAGATTACTTGGTGTAGATGGAAAGGTTGAGATTTTCAAAGCTAGACTTGTTAAAGGTTTTCGTCATCGACCAGGCACGGATAATGATGAAACCTTTTCCATGGAATATGCTTAAGTCCATCCAGATCCTACTTGCCACGGCTACATACCATGACTGGGATATCTGGTGGTTGGGTGCCATGACTACTTTTCTAAATAATGATTTAGAAGAGAATATCTATAAGAACACAGCCAGAGGGCTTCGTAAACAGTGGGAGCAGCGGAAACGTGTGCAAGTTGCTTTACATAATGAAGCAGGCATCGCGGAGTTGGAACGTCTGTTTTGATGTGATAGTGAAAGTGTTTGACTTCATCAAAATGGTAGACGAACCTTGTATATACAAAAGGGTAGTAGAGAGTAAGGTGGTCATCTTCGTATTGTACGTAGACAACATACTCTTGATAGGAAAAGAGTTTCCTATACTACGATCGGTCAATCTCCTATTATCACTAGGATTCTCCAAATAGGATCAAAGTGATACCTCCTAAATCCTGAGTTTTCATCTATGAGATAGATGTAATTGGATGCTAGGATTCTCACTAGATGTAGTGAGATGGTATCAATCGATCCTGGGGAGAATCACTGGAAGAGTTCCAGGGTGATAAAGACGACTGAATGTCAGTCACGAGCATTGTCTTGACCCTCAGTAGAGGGACGGTATGTTGGAAGAGTTCCAAGCTAGATACCGTGGCAAACTAGACGATAAAGGCTGGTAACATCGCTATTGAAGATACTACCAAAGAGGAAGTTTGGGTGTATATTGGTTCATAAGATGAACTAGGTTCCTGCCATTGTATGACAATGGAAGTGTGGCTTCGGCCCTGGAACCCTGGTCCCATCAGTGACCCAGACATATTCTGAGGAAGCATCACCTGATCATGGAGATAGTTGATCTCCGGGATGATCGAGGTTAGGAGAGTAGACTCAGAGGACAACACGGCGGATCCACTCACGAAGGCCTTTTCCCAAAGAGAGACTTTTAGGGGATGGTTGAGTATGTGATACTGCAACCACTGTTACAGATGGCCCTAGTGCAAGTGGGAGATTGTTAGTTATATGTATGCCCTAGAGGCCATTACTGTACATTGGATGTATATTGTAGTGGATGCTGGGACATATATAGGTAGGACTTTCTTGCTCGACATGATAGTACGCTATCTGGTTGCTCTTTATCTTAACGTGTATACTTTCCGTCTCTCTGTTACATGTTGATAAAGCCCTTAGGATGAGTACTCGACTTCCAGGACTGTGATGCAGATCATACTAGTGGGGCCTGGATAGTCCATGAGTACATCCTTCAATGTTCCTAGTCGAGAGAATATCGAGACGGGACATCGATATTCCAGAGTAGACTAGCCTATATCTTCTCGACCCATGCGATGGGCGATGGATGATCCCATATCCATTGGTGTTTCACATCAGAGATGGTATGCGGGTGCTCAGTGGAGGCTGGGTACACTGAACGGACTCGCCGAGAACTCCCAGATGGTATTATACCTCACGTCAGATGGCAGTTCTCTGGTGACACTGGTACAGCTTAGTCTGTTGACCCGAGATCGTCATAGAGTCTTGTGTGTCTCCCACTGTGCTTTGATTTCCACCCTACCACGGCTCTACTGAGTTGTGCAAACAGGTGGTTATTGGGTACAGTCCCGATTCACATGGAGGCAATGAGCGATAGGAGGGGATTCGTCTCTCCCGGTATTGGGGGTTGATGTTGCGCTATACTCGACTGGCCATAACAGGAAATCCCTGGCCAGGGTTGCAGTGATATACTGGTAAGAGTTATCAGTAGTTTCACGAAAGTTATGGACCCTACGTCGGCATGACTTATCGATCTATTAGGGTCTGACGTTTACCACCCCTAGGCGATATATGCGGCATATCAGACGAACAGACCGGACTGTACGGTAAGTGTTACTGGTTGGATTCACAGGAGTGTGAGCGGGCTTGCTCGTCGATCTTCTGATCACTCAATACCCGGGTGGCCGTTACGTTTAGCAGACCGCTTGCGGCTTGTGGGTGTTTGATAGGATCATCATCTGCTGCCGGCGTATTGACGAGTCTTTAGAGTCCTACACAGAGGTTTCCTGGCTCAAGCGAAACGAAATAGGAGCGCATATGAGATATGTGCGGGACCGAGAATAATGCGTGTATGTGATACCGTATTTCATTCTCGCGATAAATGTGTCGAATGGTTGTATGCGATATAACCTAGTTATCGAATCAAGGATTGATTCGATAAGCCGATACATTGGATACTAGCCGGTTATATGCGATATGACCGGATCATTGAATCAAGTGTTGATTTAATGATTTAATGTATAATTATATATTTGATATATTGCTTTGCATTAACTAGTATTGGTTCACTTTAAATGGATTTACTCACTTGGTTTGTGCACATTGTATATGTGATATATTTTTTGTGCACATGATTGTATCATGTTTGATGATACATTCTAGCTTGGTTTTGTGTAAAGTATTAAACCATGGTTAGTTAGTGGTTAGGGTATCATTTCTTTTATTTATTCATTTATCTATTTATTTGTTTTATTTATTTCATTTAGAAAAGATAAAGAGAAAAGAATGGTTGCTAGTTTTGTTTTTAGTTGAAGATTCATGAAGCATTGACTTAGTCACCATTCTTGTCTCATGCCTAACCCTAACCACTCATCTAAACTTAGTTAAATCTCTACACTAAACCATGGTTGAAGAAATGATAAGTATTCATTTATTTTCCTTTTAAAAAACACTTATCATATCATCTTCTTCTTCTTCATCTTCTTCTTCCATGAAGAAAAAGCTTGACCATCAATGGTGATTGATGAAAAAGTGTGAGAAATCCAAATCTAAAGTCTACCCACTTCCTATTTCTTCATCCTCTACCTCTTTCCAAGTTGTATAGGGTGTTTCCTTCACAAGTTTTCAAGGCTTGGTGAAGTTGGAGCTTGTTCTTGTGATGCCTTGACGTAGATCATCTTCGGCATCGAACCGACGATCAAGCCCGCCCATTTCTTCGATGAAGCCGATGCTAGAGTTCGGGATTCGATTTGGACAGCGGAGGGAGATCATCGCGGAGCTTAGGAAGTGGTGGACCGGAACTACAAAGGTTGTAGCCACTTTCCTTTTAGATAAAGTTGTTTATTTGCATCGTTTCGCCTAAATATCTAGTTAACGATCCGTATTAGGGTTTGTAGGCACCCGTAAAATTTGAATTAGCCATCTTTGATGCCTTGTGAGACTTCATTAGTGTGCCTAGGAACCCTACAGTAACCTCGTTAACACCTTTCTAGACACCTACTTGATCGGCTAATTGTA